>OX451736.1:609900259-611292040 GCA_948472305.1 Vicia faba
TATATATATATATATATAATTTTATATTTATATATATGACTCAATAATTTTATAAAAAAAAATCAAATTAACTTAAATCATATTAATTTAATTTTGTTTTATTTTAAAAACCAACCAAATCAAATTGAACTGCACATTATTTTTTGCAGTTCGGATGACTTCTTTTGACAAACTCGTCCAAACCGCAGTACAAATTCCCTTAGATAATTAGGTGTCATTGCATATGGTCTCAAATTCATTTTTCATTAAAAAAAAAACGAACTGAAACAGAGTGCGACTTTGTCAAAGAAAATATCCAATCAAACACCATCTTCGCAAGTTTCATCAATTCTAATGATCAATTTAATAAGATGTTTTTTACAAAATCCGTGAAATCGACTACTATATATGTCGCGAATTGGGTGCATTTGATTTATATACTTTACCTGGTTGATAATTAAATAATATAGTAATAGATTGTAAATATACTCTGGCATGTTCTAGAATTATCTTAGCACATTCTTTTATATTCCTTTATCACTAATGTTTTTAACAGTTTAGTACCTGTATACTAAAATTTATGTGATACTATGCGGACACTTTCAGCATTTTTATGTGATACTAAAATTTATGATTCGTAATAATAAAGTAAAGAATCGAATAATTTCCGATTCTTAATTCCTAAGGCAGTCAACCAACTCGTATCACCTGGACAACTATTCAATCAGATTTACATAAAGATTTTCAGAAAATCAACCGATTCTTATACCAGCCTCGCGAATTTACACGTAAAATAATTGATCAATTATTTGTCTTGTCCTCAACTGTAAAATAATCCAAAATACTTCAATGAGACTTAATGAACAAATTTGATCCAAATAATTCAACGAGGCTTAATGAAGAAATTTGACATTCAGTTACCTCTCCTTGTGAAATTGTCTGCTACATGCTACTTCCTGCGTAGCTAATATTTCTCCATTTATGGCAATCAGCACAGTTTTCCACTCTTATCATAATAGTGCATTTTGCAAATTACACCATGCTTCAGAAGAGCCGCATTTAAACAATGAAATGTATCATCCAAACGAATTAAAAACACCACAACCCCTTTTTTCCTTCTTTCCCTTTTATGGCCATACATTATTTATCGGAATGAAAAATGACTAGAATCATTAGTTTTATTCCTTCTTGATACTATCTCTGATGCCCAGGCTTTGCCAATTTCAGTCTGGAACTTCCCTGCAAAAGGGTTGATGAGTATAAATGAGGAAAAGATGCATAGAATTTTTTCAAATATTACTTGATCAACCACAATATATAACAATTTCCCCTCAATTAAGTACAGTTTCGCCAACCGGGTCGGTTGCAATGGTAAAACCTACCTGTGGCAACTTAGAAGTGGTTTGGGAATGGACTTCTTCGAAAAATACTTAACAAAAAAAGCTTTCAATGGAAACGCGAGTAGGTAGTCTAATATTTTTGCACTTATATTAAAAAAGATGACAGTGCCAATTCCATCGTCCTTTGCATGCAGGACATTTCTTTCCCCTTGACACTACTTCAACAATCCAAACGTAGGCAAAGATAAGGAAGCGAGTCAGGGACTCTACTCTTGCATTGGGAGGCTTACTATAGATGCGAAAGAGAATGATAGAGAACAGAGATCTATTAGAGGTTGTTAATTATGGGGTCCACTTAATTAGTTATTGCATTACAGCTGAATTCTAACTAGTAACTACATTGCAAGGCATATTTGGCATACCTTTTGCAATTAGATAGAGGTCCACTTAGTCCAATGGTAAGTTAAAGTGATGCTAATTAGTTATTGCATTACAGCTAAATGATGGACCATGTATGGAAACCATGTTCCAACTTTACTAGTGATATTGAAATCAAGGTGTTAAGCCTGACATGCAGCTCATCATGATGGCGCAGTTGGAGAAGTTTTGAGCAAGTATGTATATGTTTTTAAAAAACTATATAGATAGATGTAATGAATGTGAAATTGATTGTTTTACTATACAAATTTAATACAGACTCATTTTAAGAAGATAAACAAGCTTGAGCATCAAAAGCTGCAACATTTAGTTTTTTTAATGACAACCAAGCTCAAAAAGACCACTTTGATAACATGGATTTTACCGATCCCATTCTCCTCAACAACATTGATAATTGAAATGAGTGGGGTTGGTAGAAGATGTGGATGAAAATAGAGAATTGGCAGATGATCTGGTCTTGGGAGAAGATGGTTTGTCTTGGGGAACTGTTTGAGATGCAGTTGGGGCTGGTGAGCTAGTGAGACTTCCTAGACAGCAATCTAGACTAACTACAGTTGTGCCTGATGAAGATAAGGAGTAGGAGGAAGAAGAACAAGAGTTTGAACCAAGTGATGAACAAGATAATATGATGTGAAAAAACTTGGAAGTGAAAATGAGGCCGAAGTGGCAGAGCGTGATTTTAATGGAATTTCATTTTTATCACTTTTAGAACTTTTATGAGTAGTAGAGTTATATTGGGTTCTGATTTTCAATGTTAGTGGTTCTTAGAAATTGGATTGTGTCCAACTCAACATTACAAAACCGGCTTATAAGGTGAGGATTGTTTTGTAACCACTACACATGTCATATCTCTAGGCAATGTGGGATTAAATCCACCCCTTCACACCCAACACAACGAAGATGTTGGAGGTTGCGATAAAGGGAACCCAAATGTTGCAATAAGATGGTTAGGGGAAGACCACAATGAAAGCAGAATTTCTAACACACTCCCTCATGTTGGGCCTCAATGAGCCCGAAGCGTGGACGATGCGGGAAGTCCAACAACGGATCTAGAATAGGCTTTATATCATCTTAGAATTTGATTTGGTTCTAACTCGACCTTACAAACTCGGTTTGTAAGGGAAGGGTTCAAGCTTTATAAACACCACATGGGTCAAAACCTCTATAAAATGTGGGAATAAATCCACCTCTTCACACCCAACACAGAGAATGTGTTGGAGGATGCAATGAAGACAACCCAAATGCCGCAATTAGGCAGTTAGGGACAAACCGCAATGAAGGCGGAATTTTTAGGAGTGACAAATGACAAATGTTTATTATAATTATTAAGTATGATTACCCATTCAATAGTGTATTTTTCTATTTTTGAGTATTCTTGTACCATTTTGGGATTTATATTTAGTATATTGATTTTAGTTCTTACGATAGCGGTTACCCCGTTATTTGATATGCCGATTTAACATTTTTGGGATCCAACACTCCATGCCGATATCCAAGATTAATTGGTCCAATATTGTTGACTGATGTTTCCAAAAATAGAGGACTATCTTCACACGAAGATAAAAAAGGACTGCATTGATACTAAAAAAAATTAAGATAAAAAAAAACACCTAATGCAATTTTTCCAATTAAAATCCCACCAAATTAAGAGTATTAAAAGGGAGATAAGCAAACATACACATGTTGTAAAGGGTCAATTAATAGATTTTAAAGAAAAAAATAAACAATATATTTAAACAGAAAAATGGCTGTGAGACTAGTATAGGTTATTTGCCATATAAAGGTATTGAATGTGAACCATACCAATCAAAAAATACAAAACAAATAACATAACTCTAAAATAAAGAGAAAATCATACCAGCAGTGGACTGGAAAAATTCATCCAAATCCTTCCCTTGCTCTGTGCATAAAAAAACCAAGAGAGAACAAGTTTAAGAACATGAAGAAATCTAAAGTATATGGTTATTCCATGGTAAATCCAGAAAGGAACACGATAATCAGCAAAGCACCCACAAATTTCAATGTTTCTGGCATAGAAGTATAAAACTTTAACACAAAAAATTCATACTACAAACACACTATTAAGTATAAACTAATATATTGGATTACAAAACAATTCTAAATTTTATATTTCTTAGTCATAACATGTTTTTTTTAATATTATTTCATATAATATTGTTCTGCCTTACTTTTTTACACATCACCACCACTTGCACACTATCATAAGAATTAATCAATACATTTTCTTCATATAATTAAATGCCAGTGCAGACTACGGATGAAGTAAAAAAAGGAATTTATGCGAAACATGTCCTAAAATAACCATCACATATATTCGTTACAGAAAACATAATTAGTGTTTGGGAAAATAACATTGCAAAAAATCTCTCACCATCTTCATATTCCAAGGCTTGAAGGATCATCTCCACCTGTATAGAACAAAATTTAAAGGATTCAGGTAACTAGGAAAGTGCAAAAGAACCTAAGATAAATTTTAGTCTAAAACCAAAATGATGGAAAATACTAAGCAATGCTCTGGACAAAACTATTTAATAGATATCATAAAATCTACAGCCAGCATGAGCCTTTGTGCTACTTATTTTTTTTTGTTGTCTTTTTCTTTTCAAATCATTTGGGAAAACACAAAGCGTAATCATTATATGTCCCACATTGAGGAGTGTCACCTAATAAGTGGGGATGATTTCCCTTCATTTCTCTTCCACTCCTCCCCTCCCCTCCAAAGCCCTCCCCGTCCTCTTCCTCTTAACTCCCAAACAAAGCCTAATGGACTAGCTTTTTGGGATAGACTCTCCCTTTAGCCTTATCTTGCAAACTAATATAAGCATTAAAAAATTGCTAGAAAAGAATACAAAGTTAAGGTGACAAAATATTGGATAGTACCATCATGTTGATATTTATTCAATGTTTTTCCTTATATATAGTGTAGGAATGAAATAAATGATAAATAATATGCCGCTATGGATAACAAAGAAACTGTTAGGAACTCAATAATTGGATTCCAAATAAAGAACATTCTTTTTTTTTTTTTTAAGAAATGTGATAGAATAAGAGAGAATCTCTCCTCCAGTGGTTTCCCCTTCGCAATAGAAAATACTCTATTCACAATTACAATATTCAAAGATATCCTCTAACCCTTGTGCTCTCGTATTTATACACATACTCCCTAACTAACCCAAATAACTAACGAGCTAACTTCTCTAACAACTCATAACTACAACCCAAATAACTAACTAATTTCTCTAACCCCTCATAACTACCTTAATTAACCTGATTGGCCATAATTCTATATCCTAACAGAAACTATGCATAAAGAAAATATTCCAATAAGCCTAAAGATATAACAAAATGTAAAGAGAAACTAGAAACTAAAACCATTGAAAAAGGTAATATGAAATCTCTTAAGTAAATCATTGAAAGACAGAATAGCCAAACATCCACAAACCTTGTCAAGGTCCTTGACAAATTTGGCTTCTGGAGAAGAATTTGCTTCATACTCTGTCCACAACTCAGCAACTTCCTTGGCTTCATTATTGAAAATGTATTAGGAATCAATAAAGGGATATTTTTGTTTTCTAAAAAATAAAAGGAATAAATGATTAAATACTAAAGTACCTCTAGATCCCCCTCCAAGTACTTTACACATATGATCCAGTGCTTCTTGTTCACGTCGGCTTTTTTCTTCTTTTGGAACTCCATCTGCCGGGGTTATGTCTCCAACAATTGCTGTAAGATAGAGTATTCAAGACTATCAACTTACAGCTCTCTGTATGAGAGATCTAACAGGAGTAACAAAAACGACATTTATAACACTCACATATTAAGCGTCTAGTTATTTGAAGAGCCCAAAACATGGGATTTTTTTATAGAAAACAAAACATGCAACAAAAGAAAGTTTGATTGTGAATACAACAAATTAACAGTAGACAATGCTGAAATTTCTTAGGTTTTCAACTAGAGTAAATATGTAAACAATATATATATATATATGAGAGAGGGGAGTGTTATTTTTTATTTAGGAAAAGGCACTAAGTCATACGTAATACAATATCTCCGGTAAAAATTTAAACTATGTCACTTAGGGTTACAAAGCTTGACAATTACCGCTGCACTTGCAACCAAGGGATCTATGTACGAATCACAAAGCAAACTCAAACGATCAAATCTTATCTTTAACAATACTTTCATGTAGAATACTATATTTCTTACAAACTAATATTTTTAACATTAATTTCTGCTACTCTACACCATTATATATCCAAGTTCATCAAATTTCAAAACATACATAAATAACAGGATAAAAAAATAAAATAAAAATAAAAACAAACAATGTACCTTCTGCAATATCGTGAACAACAGCCATTTTGACACACCTAAATCAAAAAGGAAAAAAAAAACTAAGTTTCACTAAACATACTCAGTAAAAGAATTTTGAGGTAAAACTTCAATTTGGTCTTTAAACTATAGTTCTAAAGTATAGAAATTTAATAAATAGTCTATAAATTATTCTTAGCCCTCTTTAAGTTTAAAATTAAGAGATAATGTAACATTGACATCTCTGGGAAAAAAAAGTG
Organism: Vicia faba; assembly: GCA_948472305.1. Classification (NCBI taxonomy): domain Eukaryota; kingdom Viridiplantae; phylum Streptophyta; class Magnoliopsida; order Fabales; family Fabaceae; genus Vicia; species Vicia faba. The sequence goes on from OX451736.1 coordinate 609,906,609, forward strand.
TGTCCGTGTCAGTGTCGATAGTTATATAATTCGGTGTCGGTGCTTCATACATATATATATATATATATATAAGATTATGAACCTAGAAATGAAAACGATATTAACTTATCTCGGTCAATGCCAGGAAAATCCGGTGCAATGAGAGCCATCAAACCCATGCGATACATATGATCCGCGATAGATTCAGGGTCCTGTACGTCTTTCCGCAACCATCCTGCTCGTTTGGTTGTCTGTTTCATTTCACATTCAGAGCAAATAACTCAAGAAAAAGTTAATCAACAGAGAAGAAATAGAGAGGATAATCAGCACCGTACCTTGAGGCGATGACATAGAGAGAGAAAATCAATAGCGGAGGAAGCGGAGGGATTGTTGGTGCTAACGGATGAGGCAGCGTACGCCATGTGAAAAGAAACCCTAGCGGCGAGAGAGGATTTGAATCGTAGCTGAGCGGAAGAAAGAGAGAGAAATGGCGCTGAAGAATAGAGTGAGAGCACAACTCGACTTCCGCTTCCCATTCTCGATTTCTTTATCTTTCTTGTGTTTTTTTTTTCTTTTTTCTATTTTTAATTTGTACTATTGGTTAGTATAAGATCAACCGTGACTAAACCACCAAATCAATGCTCCAACCTATTCCAACTTACTTAATCACCATTTAGAGATTTTCTTAAATACACATTCATAAGAATTTGTTTTATACACAATTAATCACAACCACATCGTGAATCTAATTAAAATAGAAATTAAAATTTATCTCTCTTCTTATTGAATGTTTCCATAAATAAGGATTTATGTCGGTTTTCATATAAGGATTTATGTTATGAATTGTGTATTAAATTAATTACAAATATTTATTTTTTATTTTTTATTTTTTTTAAGACAAATTTTTTAATTGTGAATTTTTTAACATGTATTTTTAGGGCACAAGTATAGCATTACCCTTATATACTTCATTTATCTTTGATTAATTCTTTTTAGTGGACTAATATGAGCTTTAAAAATCTTATTAATTTCCTTTTAAAAAATCATTTTCAATCCATTTTTTGGTTCTAAACAAGCATTTTTTGATTTTATCACAACATAGGAAGTAAAAGAAAATGTAATTAAAAGTAAAGTTCTTTCATTCCATTCCTCATTGTTTGTATTAATCTTGTCTTTAAGTTAAAAAAATATGTGTTGTGTTCGAAAATAAATATCCAAACGAGAAAATATGATTGTCTGTTTAAATTGTGTGGATATTGTAACATGGATGAAATATGGAAATTTAATGTGATTTTTGGAATACATAATCATGTCTTGCAAACAAAGTTAGTTGGTCATCCTATCGTATGTCGTCTTAAATCAAAGAAAAAGAAAATTGTTTCGAACATGTCAAGCTCGAGTATCGGTCACCCTCGTTTGACACCGAAGGGAAGTCTATTTTATCAACTTCAAACTAAAGACGGATGGAGATTTAAAGGTTATGTGGGGTATTTTCTCTGTTATGAATCAAAGGATCCGATTGAAGTGGATGCAAAGATTCAAAAATTTGTCGAGGATATAATTATTATGTTGCAACGTCCCGACGATAACAATCTGCAATGTTGAATTTATTTTAATAACTATTTATGTAATATTGAGTATTTTAATTCAATGTCAAGTTGGTATTGGTGTTTGTTTCATTTTCAATTTATTGAGAGTATCATGTTTCTAGTTTTGTTTAATTTATAGTTTTAGACCATTTTTAGATATACATCTTTGAATTAGCTTGTGAATAAAATGAATAAATAGTGAATTTAGAGATGTATCTCTAAAAATGGCTTTAATTCACTTTATAAATGCATCTCTAAATTAACTTTTAAGTAAAATGAGAAAATGGTGTGTTCAAAGATTTATCTTCAAACATAATAGGACATTTTAGACTTTTCAACAAGAACCTGAGAGAAGGTGACAGGATACAAAGAGAAATTCCCGTAAAAATTACATACCTACTCGACAAAAACTTTAAATTTAAAACAAAGACTCTGTGTATAAACATGCATATATAATTACTTTTTTATTCATCACAAGACATGTACTATCATTCATTCATCACAAGGCCAATACAATCATTCATTCATCACAAGGCTTGTATATTATCATTCATCACATCTAAATTATAGATGATAATTTCCTTAATATCAGTAATAATATCATTCATCACAAGACTAATATCATATTAAAAACCACTTCAAATGTCTAGTGATTTCACCATTTAAAATCCATATTACGTAAACTACTAGCCCTTTATAAAGGCCATTAAAACGGTCACATCACATAAAATTGTTAATTACAACCATCCATGAGTATTAAATAACAGAAAATTTGAAATCATTAGTTAGTAAACATGCACATCAGCTAGTTTTTATTGTTGAACCTGCACCCAAATAAAATCAACACCCAAGTAAATTAGTATATCACATTAAAATCTGAAAAATATATTAAAAAGAGCAGTGAAAAATAAAAACAGAATTAGTATAATACAAATTAAGTATAGAAAAGTAAAAAAAATACAAAACAAAGCCATTATCTTACAAAAAGAGAAGTATCATTTTTCTCAATCACAACCTATTGGTTGTGTTTGAGAAGAACCTACAACAGCACCTTTATTTGTTGCTTCTACTTCACCAGTACTTACCCCAATATTTGCAGTAATATAGCATTGTGGAAATTCTAAAACAATAACATGACAATGATATAATTAGTAGCAGCCAACAAAACATGAACATATCAGCCAACAAAAAATAAACATGGCAACCAACAAAAAAATGAACATGGAGTATGAATTTTGGTACCCGATATGATTTCTTCGGTTATCCCAAACTATTCAGTGTAATTGACGTCTTTGAAATATGTAAGAGAGGGCTTCAACCACTTCTGAGTGCATATCAGCCCTTCAGCCACTCTTGGACTCAAATAACTCTTATAACATTCTAAAACCTTCTTCCCCTATGCTAAATGCACTCTCTAAAGCTACGGTTGAAACAGGGGTGTCCAAAATTTCTTTCACCATTGCTGCTAGAATTGGGTAACGAGGTCTATTTAGTTCCCCCCAAGTTAGAATGGATGATATGTATTATCATTTACACAAGAATCATTCAAGTACCTCTCGTTCATTTTGTTTATCAATGGTATCATTATCCTTAAATGTTGCTTAAAAGCATCAGTCCTTTGAGAATGTGAAGAGTTTCTAAGTTGAGCATCAAGAAGAGGTGATTGTATGGTCACATTAGTTTGCTCATTGGCAGATTTTGTACCAGGTGTACAATTTGAAATTTTGGTATAACAAAACTCAGATGTCTTATAATATGTTGAGACATCTGATCTGACTTAAACATTACGGTAAAGTATAAACAATTAAAACCAGTACTGAAAAGCATAAACAATATACATAAATTGTTAACCCAATTCGGAACAACCTTCCTACTCTGGAGGCTACCAAGCCAAAGATAAGTCCACTAAAATAGTATCAATTCATAGACCGTACAACAAACATCCAATTTACGGTCTAATCACTCAATCATTACTAAACTTCTATCTAAGACTCACTTAGATATGAGGCCCTCCTTAATCCCTCATCAATCACAGACAGCGATTGGACAAACAGGAAGACACACTTCCATGACAATAAACTAAAAGACTCGCTTTCATGACAATACCTTGTCAAGAATCTTGACTAAGAACAATACTTAGAGTTACTTACAAGTTTTCTCCAAGAAAAATACCCAACTCATTACTTTATAACTTTTGAGTGAGAACAATACCAACTCTTCTAGAGAGTGACACAAAGACAAAGCCCTAAGCTTCTACATCTTGGACCCGTGTCTTTTCTAGGTTATAAAGACTCCTATTTATAATTTATATCCAACTGGATTTGACCTTTAATCACAGTTCACCTGCTGTTATAAATCAGCAGTAATTTTTGTGAGGACAAGATTTCAATGATGTCAAAACTATGTTGGAAATGTTGCTAGATGATATAGTGGACAAAGTAGCATGAAAAGTCTTCAAGAATTGGCATTTTTGAAAATTTATACTCTATGGGTCAACTCAAAGAAAGCTCAGGTCGACGCATGATTAAAATTTGCTCCTTTGGAAAGTCTCGGGTTTGCTCACGTCGACTATGTGATCGACTCATCCTGAAAGCAATGTTTAGGAACTATGCGTCGACGTATACTCCTGGAGCGGTCGATGCATGGTTCTTGCACTCTGTCATGTGGCATCTTTGGGAATGCTCAGATCGAGTCATTCTTCTGCATAGGTCGACACATGGCTTATATACACTGTCATATGGCACTTACAGGAATGCTCAAGTCGAGTCCCCCTTTTGCATAGGTCGATCGCTCGCTCGTAAAAATTGTTTTTCAGTTTGTTAGTTTGGGTCTTGACCTTAGATAACATATATACAATTGTTTGGTTATTTCATTTGGTTTTCAACAAGAAAAGTGAAATAGATACACAAGGTACCCATCATCTTCAACCTCTCACTCATCCATTGACAACTACACATAATAATTTTTGTCGATCAAGGTGCGGAGCGTGTGTTGACAACATCCGAAGTAGAAGATTGCGATCTTGTTCGGGTTGAGTAATTGTGGATTTTTCTTGAATAAAATATGAGGGTTTTATCCTCCAAGATCATTGGGATTTGGGGTTTTTTTGACAATTCTTTGCTTCATCAAATTCAATTGTGCTTAAGGGATTGAGGAACTGTGGGTTCGCTCAACAAGGTATCTACAATCGGAGAATTTTTAAGGAAGAATTGGGGTTATCATCTTGCGATCAAATCATCCGAGCAGAGGTTTTGAGAAACGGTTTGGATTCCTAACAAGGTAGCTACAACCGGAGGTTTATCGAAGATTAGTGACATACTTGATTCAAATCGAATCAAGGGAAGAGAGGAGCTTAGTTTTCAATTCAACATATTGGTTTTAAATTGTGGTGATTATTTTCTATCTCTTGTATAAACTTTACAATCATAATAGCAACCATCCTAATTCTAAATTCTAGAATTAGGGGCAGACGTACCCCACGCGAGGACGACGGGGGGAACTGCCTTAACAAATCGTGTGTCGTTTTTCTTTCTCGCTCTTTACCGTTTATTTGCAATAATCTGAAAATTTGCTCTTGTGGCTCCAATTGTCCTGATTTGCAATGCAATAAAACTGTTACTAAAAACTATAGTAATCACTTTGATTGCTATAATTGATTTCAACGCTACAAATTAAGGTAGATTGAACTTGGTGAAATTAAGCACACCAAGTGTTTGATAAAAGTCCAAAAGTGCAAATTTGTGTATTTTCTTCTCAACATTTCATTGGAAGTAATTAATAATAGTTAAAGAGTATAAGTGATCAATTATAATTAAATTAAGTGTTAATAATTCTCATTGATTCATTCCATTCGGTTTTTCGCATATCCAGCCTTTTCAATAGAGGACCATTTTAGACGAGTGTATCCGGGTAGCTTTCACTGCGCTTCAAGTTTTTCTTATAAACTGATTTTAAAAATCAAGGTATATATTCATCCCCCCCCCCCTTCTAGATACGTCCTATCATCAAACAAGTGGTATCAGAGCACTGGTTCATCTAATGCTTCACATATAACTCTTTAGACAATGGAGAACGATCCAAAAGAGGCCTACAATAGAGCGCCTATTTTCACCGGTGAAAACTATAGCTATCAGAAAGATTGTATGTGTGTGCATATCAATTCTGTTGATAGAAAAATTTGGAAAGTCATAGAAGAAGGTCTTATGGCCATAACTATGTTAAACAATGTGGGTGCCATTGTACCCAAACCGGAAGCACAATGGGGTGAAAAAGATGAGAAAAACTATGCTTATGACTGGAAAGCTAAAAATATGCTCATATCAGCTCTTGGAGTTGATGAATACTTTCGTATCTCGCATTGTGTTACCGCTAAGGCAATGTAGGATATTTTACAAGTTACTCATGAGGGTACAAACAATGTCAAACTAGAAAGGATTAACACATTAACTCAAGAGTTTGATCTCTTTCACATGAAGCATGGTGAAACCGTTGCGGACATGCAAAAGAGATTTTCTCACATAATAAATCGCTTACACACACTTGGTCATATTAATTCCAATTTTGTTGTTATTAACAAGATTTTGAGATGTCTTAACAGGGAATGGCAACGTAAGGTCACGACTATCAAGGAAGCTAATGATCTAACTACATTGGATCTTACAACATTGTTTGATAAGCTTCAAGAACATGAGCAAGAGCTCATTAATCTTAATAAGCATGAAAAGAAAGAGAAGAAAGAAAAGATGGGGGACACGGAGAAGAAGTTCATCGCGTTAAGGGCTTCAAGTTCCAAGTCTTCCACCATAGATTCAAGTGGAAGTGACTCAAGTGATGGAGATGAGAGTCCGGATGAAGATTTGGGTTTATTCATAAGGAAGTACAATAGATATCTTCGGAAGAATGAAATTCAACATTCGGACAAGAATCTCGTTGACTATATAAGGCAAGCTAAACCAAACAAACCTTTTGAAAGCAGGAGAGATAAGTCAAAAGGATCTTGTTACAAGTGTGGAAAACCAAGTCATTATAAACCAGATTGTCCCTTTTTCAAGAAATACAAAGCAAGAAACGAGTTTCAAAAGAAGCCGAACAAAGCTAGAAGAGCTTACATTACTTAGGATAATGATAGTGATTTATCAAGCAAATATTACTCTAGTGATGAAGAAGAAAAAGTAACCTTGTGTCTTACGGTGCATCACAAAAAGAAAAAGAATGTAAGTCACTCTAAATATGACTATGTTGATGATATGTCTTATACTGAATTACTAAATGCCTTTAATACTCTACATCATGAGGCTAAGGAAGCTTTCAAACGCTTACCCTCAAATAAAAAGATTTTCAAATATCTTGAGCATAAAGTTTCCAAATCCGAAAAGGAATTGGAAACTATCAAGGCATCCTTGATAGAGAGTATCAAAGACAAAGATGAAATTAACAAGACCTCTTGGAAAAATTGGCATGGATGTGAAACTTGTCACATTTGGCAAAAAGAGACTAAAGTTCTTAAAGCCAAATTAGACAAGGCTTTACAACCCAAAGTTACATTTGCTATTGATCATTCAAACTTTATAAAAAGTATGATTAATCCCTATCAAAAATATTCTTATCAAATAAGATATCAATCAAGCAAAAGTAGCTCCTATCAAGACTCAGCTTGTCTATATTATTGCAAGGAGGGACACACCATTAAAAAATGTCGATTTAGAAGATTTTTGGTACCAAAATGCATTTTCAAATGGTCTCCCAAAGGCAACCCATGTTTCACTCACACACAAGGACCTAATAAAAATTGGGTACCTATGTCCCTTGTTTGATTTTGTAGGTGGAATGTCTTGAGACTACAGAGAGAAAATGGTTTCTCGACAGTGGGTGCTCAAGACATATGACGGGTGACATTTCCCTATTCTTTGACTTTATGGCTAAGAAGAAGAGCTTTGTAACCTATGGTGATAACAACAAGGGAGCTATACTCAGAAAAGGTAGTGTAGGTAATCCCGTTTCTACTACTATCTCATATGTCCTTTTAGTTGAGGGTCTTAAACACAATCTCATTAGTATTAGTCAATTATGAGACAAAGGATATAAAGTTTATTTTTCAAAAGATTGTTGCTTAATTGAAAATAGTAATAAGGAACTTGTGTTTAATGGCTTGAGGATTAATAATGTATATATGCTTAACTTGAATGAATTATTTTGACCAGCGCTAAATGTCTTGTCTCCATGAGCGAAGAATGATGGCTTTGGCATAGGCGATTAGCACATGTCAATTTTGACTTGCTAAACAAAATTGTATCAAAAGATCTAGTTGTTGGTTTGCCCAAAATAAAATTTTCTAAAGATCACTTATGTGATGCATGTCAGATAGGTAAACAAACAAAATTTTCTTTTAAATCTAAAAAGATTATCTCTACAACTAAACCATTCAAACTTCTCCACATGGATCTTTTTGGACCATCTAAAATAAAAAGTCTAGGTGGTAATTATTATGGTTTTGTTATAGTAGATGATTTCTCTAGATTTTGTTGGACAATTTTCTTATCTAGCTAAAGTGACACTTTTTTGGCGTTTGAAAAATTTGCTAAGATGTTCCAAAACAAGTTAAACACTAAAATTGTTATAATCCAAAGCAATCACGGAAGTGAATTTAAAAACCATCTCTTTAAAAAATTTTGTGAAAAACATGGCATTTATCATAATTTTTCCGCACCACACATTCCACAACAAAATGGAGTAGTGGAATGAAAAAACCGTGTTTTAGAAGAACTCGGAAGAACTGTGATCAATGAACATGCCCTTCCTAAGTATTTTTGAGTCGATGCCATAAGTACGTATTGTTATGTTTTGAATAGGATCCTAATGCGTCAAATTCTAAACAAAACTCCTTATGAACTACTAAAAGGAAGAAAGTCTAATATTTCACACCTTCACATTTTCAGATGTAAATGCTTTGTGTTGAATAATGGAAAAGAAAATCTTGGTAAGTTTGATTCAAAAGCTGATGAAGGTATCTTTCTCGGATACTCTCAATCTAGTAAAGCTTATAGAGTATTTAACAAAAGGTTACAAATTGTTGAGGAATTTGTGTATGTATCTTTTGATGAATCTTGTATGAGATCAGTCAGAAAAGGTATTGTATTTAATGGTGCAAGTGTATATTCGGAAAGTATACTTAAAGATCCGGATGTTGAAAGCAATGAAAATAATCCCCAATTGGAATGTGAATCTATCAAAGAAAAAGATCTGGATACTAAAAGCAATGAAAATGATCTCCCATTGGAATGGAAATCTATCAAGGATCATCCCATCGACAATATCCTTGGAGATATCACAAAAGGAGTCACTACACGGTTCGAGATAAGTAACTTCTATTATCATTTAGCTTTCATCTCACGAGTTGATCCTAAAAACTCCAAATACACTTTACTCGATGAGCATTGGTTTTTAGCTATGCAAGATAGCTGAACCAATTTAAGAGAAATGAGGTTTGGGATCTTGTCCCTCCTCCACGAGACCATCGTGTAATCGGTACTAAATGGGTGTTTAGGAACAAATTGGACGAAAATGGAATAATAACTCATAACAAGGCATGCCTTGTTGCTCAAGGGTATAACCAAGAGGAAGGCATCGACTATGAGGAAACTTATGCATTAGTTGCCTGACTCGAGGCTATACGCCTTTTACTTGCCTTTGCATGTTCACAAAATTTTGAGTTATATCAAATGGATGTTAAGAGTGCTTTTCTAAATGGCTATATTAGTGAAGAAGTGTATGTATCTTAACCTCCCGGATTTGAAAACTTTGAGTATCCTAACCATGTTTACAAACTAAAATGTGCCTTATATGGTCTAAAACAAGCCTCTAGGGCTTGGTATGAACGCCTTAGCAATTTTTTGTTAGAACAAGGATTCTCAAGAGGAAAGGTTGATACAACACTTTTCATTAAACGCCAAGGAAAACATTCAATTTTAGTACAAGTTTATGTAGATGATATCATATTTCGTTCTACTAATACATCCTTGGTCAAGGAGTTTTCTAAGTTGATGCAGGGATAATTTGAAATAAGTATGATGGATGAATTAAATTACTTCCTTGGGCTTCAAATTAATCAACACGAAGAAGGGACGTTTGTAAGTCAAACCAAGTATTTTCAAGAACTATTGAAGCGCTTTGTGATGCGGTGGAAAGAACTGACTATTTTTTGGAATGCTGGTTTGCATTTTGTGTTTGTGTTCACAAAATATCGCGGTAAGCAAGAGTCTCCACCGACTTTTATTTTATCCAACAAGGAAAGGGAAAAAGCACAGAAAAATTCCTTGTTCGAGATGTTTCTCGGGTCCGGGGGTAGATTATAGAAAGGGAAGGTGTTAGCACCCTTTCTATCCGTGGTTATCCACAGGCTCTTAGGTACTTGCTCAATTGTTTTCAAAATTTTGCTTTCTTTGTGATTGTGGGTTTGAAAAAAGTCTTTTGTTTGAAAAGGAGTGTAAGTGTGAAAAAGATTTTGTTTTTTGAAAGAGCAAGTACTTAAGAACCATCTACCTACTCGAAAAAGGAATCATTCTATGCTAATATCCTTTAGACAATGCTATCCTACTATTGATGAATAGGTAGCACATTCGTTGGAGTTTAAGGGTCAATTCAAATTAGGGACTTACGGTCACTAAAGCAATGTTAGGAGCCTTAGCGGTAACCCTAATGTCTTAGATCATTTGTTTTGAGGCAACAATATCCGAGGCAACTGTTTCGAGGCAACTATGACCTTTTAGACAAGAGGGCGACCTCTAAAGTGACCTATACTCAATAATCGCGTACGAAGGCAACCAAGTGGGGTATACCCTAAGAGTGCGCATGTGCGAGTGTGTCGTTTTCAGTTATTTTTGTCTTTGTACATGTTTAAGGTGATCTAACCATTTTAAGATTTAGGCATTCATTCTTGTCATGCATTCCCTATTATCAAACATCTAACAATTTATAAGTTGCGGAAATTAAATTGCGGAAATTAAACTAACTATTACAAGGCGTCAGGTATTTACATCGCCAAAAGCAACCCTTGAAATTAAAATGCGGAAAATAAATAAAGCGGTAAAAATAGTAAAGTCCTATTAAGCTATTACATTCCGAAAACAGATACAATATTGGATAAAAGAAAGTAAATCACGTGCGGGAAATTAAATCGAATGCGAGTTCTAGGGTTTTGACCCTCCTATCCTAATTAAGGAAAAAGAAAATGTTTTTGTTGTTTTTATTTATTTTTTAAGAAAAGAAATCAAATTCTAAAATTAACTACTAAATTAATTATTAAATAAATTAATTGATGAAAAATATTAAATGACATATTTTTGGAGTTTTTGTTATTTTAGGAAAAAAATAAAATAATTAAGTTAGCCATAAAACTTATTTATTCTAATTGATTTTAAATATTTACAAAATAAATGAAAGTTACCTACAATTAATATCCTAATTAAATTAATTAATATTTATTAATAAAAAATAAAATTCTGAAATTTAATTGGGTAAAAAATATTTTTGTGATTTTTGATAAAAAAAGAAAATTAATCAATTGTTAGTAAAAATAATAAATAAATTACTCAAAGAAAAATATAGAAAAAGGAAATAAAGGGTGAGAAATTGGCCTGATTTTAGGGTGGAACAGCGGTTGGCGTCATGTGTAAGCTGTTTTGTTTTGGCCATTTGTGCTTTGCCTTTTGGCCATTTGTGTTTTGGCCTCAACGTTCCTTAACCTTCTCAGGATGTCTGCCTCGCCATGTATTGGTGTCATGTGTAAGTTGTTTTGTTTTAGCCATTTGTGTTTTGGATTTTGGCTATTTGTGTTTTGGTCTCAACGTTCCTTAATGAACCTGCATGGGATCCTGTCTAAATTTGCAGTTTTGAATCTCATGAACACATTAAATAAATTACTATATATCATAAAATACAAATAAAGCCAATATATGAAGAAATTTAATGTTTAAGCCAATATGGCATGTATGAATTATTATACTCTTTTGATCATGGAGATCAAATCAGCCTTACCCTTACTGGAGAAGTAGTGATATGAATGCTTTTGTGCCCTTTTGATCATTGAGAGAAAACCAGCCTTACCCTTACTGGAGAAGTAGTGAGATGTTTATTTGTAACTGGGATGACTTGTTTGTAGTGAGATGTTGGTTTGTAACCGGGATGACTTATTTGTAGTGAGAGGGGGATTTGTAATAAGGATTTCAAGGTTTTAGGGTTCTTGAAAGAATTTGATGTTCTGACACCGTTGTGGCAAAGATTTTTTACCCTCCCGATTTGTGTGAAAAGAATGTGATTATATAATGGAAATTAGAGTAAAGAAAATGGGCTTTGAATGTGCAATTGGGCCTCCAATGTTCACTTGAGTTCGTCACGTTCCAGGCTAAATCGCAGGGGCTTAAGTGCAATTTTTTAAGTTGAAATGTGAATATAAAATGTAGCTGATATCGAGAACTAACTTCTATCCAAAAATCGGCTCAATCGGATAAACAATGAATTAGTTATGAATTTTTTAAGTTTCAGCTTAGACAAACTTATTTTAGGCTCCAGTGTCGACTCTGACACGTTCTTCAATAAAAAATTGGTATTGATCGGAGCATAATTCGGTATCGACTTTTGAAGCAAAGTTGTAGATATCTGAGTCAGTGACCTTATGTAAAAATATGAGTCCAATCCGATAAAAATTGACCGAGTTATGAATTTTCGAAGTTTCGATCCAGATAAAATAATATTCAGCATTCAGGATTTTCGGTGCGTCACGTGCACTCTGAGCAAATAACGAAGGCCTTTTGAATACCGTTCGAACTCGATACCTCCTGTGAAAACGTAGCCAACTCAATTTGTGAAATTTTGGCACTGGAACCAGCTCGATACGATGAAAATCAACCAAGTTATGATTTTCCGAACATGACACAAATAAATTTCTGACACAAATTTCCTGTACGGAAATACTTGATAAATCCGCATTTTGAAGACCTTCTGATCGAAATTGACTTCCAGCCGTGAGAGATGAAAACATAGATGACGTCAAGACAGAATTTTGGCCACTGGAACGAGTTTAAAACGAGCCACGATCTTCAAGTTATGAATTTTTTAGCGCGTAAAAACTGCACTTTCAGCATGCTTTTCACCATATTTCTTCGAGAAAACTCACACAGTCGGATACCTTCTTTAAAGAATTGACTCTTGAGCCAAACCTGAATTTGAGAATATGTTATCAGAGATATCTTGGAGAAAGAACACCTGAATATGACGCGTCGGGTTGGACTTGTGAATCTTTCTTGAAATGTTTTGAGAAATATGGGAGGGCAAATTTTGGGGTACAACAGCTGCCCCTGTTCAATCTTCTTAAACCTGAGGATGTAGATTGGCTTTCGTGCCTTTCATGATCCGAAGGTGGAAGATGATTGAACACTAGAGTGCCTAGAAATTTGCACTCGCATGAAGTTGTATCAGCCTTATGATGTCGGGAATGGGCTTACAGATGCCATTTGGAGACTGTTGATAGGTGGTCTGAACTTCGACTGGAAAACGAATCAGGGAGATCTTATCATCGATCTGACTGAACCAAAGGAGGTCCTGGATTAACTTTGACTGGACCGGTATCAGAAAAATCTTTAGGAATCGATTTAACTGGGCCAGACAAGGTCTTTAAGTAACTTCAACTAGATCGGCATCAGAAAAATCTTTAGGAATCGACTTAACTGGACCAGAGAAGGTCTTGGAATAACTTTGACTGGATTGGCATCAGAAAAATCTTTAGGAATCGATTTAACTGGACCAGTCAAGGTCTTGGAGTAACTATAACTGGATCGGCATCAGCAAAATCTCTAGAAATCGACTTAACTGGACCAGAGAAGGTCTTGGGATAACTTTGACTGGATCGGCATCAGAAAAATCTTTAGGAGTCGATTTAACTGGACCAGACAATATCTTGGAGTAACTTCAACTGGATTGACATCAGAAAAATCTTTAGGAATCGACTTAACTGGACCAGAGAAGGTCTCGGGATAACTTTGAATGGATCGGCATCAGAAAAATCTTTAGGAATCGATTTAACTGGACCAGACAAGGTCTTGGAGTAACTTCAACTGGATCAGCATCAGAAAAATCTTTAGGAATCGACTTAACTGGACTAGAGAAGCTCTTGGGATAACTTTGACTAGATCGACATCAGAAAAATCTTTAGGAATCGATTTAACTGGACCAGACAAGGTCTTGGATTAACTTCAACTGGATCGGCATCAGAAAAATCTTTAGGAATCGACTTAACCGGACCAGAGAAGGTCTTGGGATAATTTTGACTGGATCGGCATCAGAAAAATCTTTAGGAGTCGATTTAACTGGACCAGACAATATCTTGGAGTAACTTCAACTGGATTGACATCAGAAAAATCTTTAGGAATCGACTTAACTGGACCAGAGAAGGTCTCGGGATAACTTTGAATGGATCGGCATCAGAAAAATCTTTAGGAATCGATTTAACTGGACCAGACAAGGTCTTGGAGTAACTTCAACTGGATCAGCATCAGAAAAATCTTTAGGAATCGACTTAACTGGACCAGAGAAGCTCTTGGGATAACTTTGACTGGATCGACATCAGAAAAATCTTTAGGAATCGATTTAACTGGACCAGACAAGGTCTTGGATTAATTTCAACTGGATCGGCATCAGAAAAATCTTTAGGAATCGACTTAACCGGACCAGAGAAGGTCTTGGGATAATTTTGACTGGATCGGCATCAGAAAAATCTTTAGGAATCGATTTAACTGGACCAGACAAGGTCTTGGAGTAACTTCAACTGGATCGGCATCATAAAAATCTTTAGGAATCGACTTAACTGGACCAAAGAAGGTCTTGGGATAACTTTGACTGGATCCGCATCAGAAAAATCTTTAGGAATCAATTTAACTGGACCAGACAAGGTCTTGGATTAACTTCAACTGGATCACCATCAGAAAAATCTTTAGGAATCGACCAGACAAGGTCTTGGAATAACTTTGATTGGATCGACATCAGAAAAATCTTTAGGAATCGATTTAACTGGACCAGACAAGAGTCTTGGAATAACTTCAACTGGAATACGAATCAGGGAGATCTTATCGGTGATCTGAATGAACCAGAGGAGGTCTTGGATTAACTTTGACTGGATCGGCATCAGAAAAATCTTTTAGAAATCAACTTAACTGGACCAGACAAGGTCTTGGAATAACTTTGACTGGATCGGTATCAGAAAAATCTTTAGGAATCGATTTAACTGGACCAGACAAGGTCTTAGAATAACTTTGACTGGATCGACATCAGAAAAATCTTTAGGAATCGATTTAACTGGACCAGACAAGGTCTTGGAATAACTTCAACTGGAATACGAATCAGGGAGATCTTATCGGCGATCTGACTGAACCAGAGGAAGTTTTGGACATAGCTGAGAATTTAACTGCATCTTTCCTGAAAGATAAAGGTCAGTTATATACAATGCATGATATGGATCAAGCAATGATGTTCTCAAAATAAATGAGGTTGTGAGGTATGATGCGTATATGCATGCATCATGATGTATGGAAATGTGATGCTTTAGTTGGGGAAAATAAATCCCGGATAGCTGCTGGAGAATAGAGTTGAATTTTTCGTTTCTGCTGGGGATGATGAACGAAGGTGATTGCGAGAATAAACCTGTGGGAGAAGAGAACTCCGTTGGGGGATAAACTGATGAGGAGATTTCTCTGTGGGGAAGAGATGCTCTGCTGAGGATTCCACTGATAAACTCCGCTGGGGATGGATTACCGTTGCTGGTGATACTGAATTTGCTGAGGATTGAATTCCTGTTTGTGAAAGGAAAGAATTTCTCTGGGGATGATCTTTCAGTTGCGACTTGCTGGGGATAACCCTGTTAGACTTTTGTGGGGATAATCCTTTAAACTCGACTGGGGAGATTTATTTTTGTACTCCGCTGGGGATAAACTTCTAGAGTCTACTGGGGATGATGCTCCGACTCTGTTGGGGAAGCTTTTTCAGACCGTACTGGGAAATATTGACTCCACTGGGGGGTATCTTGTATTCTACCAGGGAACATTCTTATACTCCATTGGGGAATATACTGATGAGGAGATATCAAGCCTTTTCAGTGTTGATGGTAGATAAACTCTGCTTGGGGAGAATATTACCGACTTATTCGCAGTTGCAAGCCTCAGCTGGGGAGAGCTATCTTTACTGTCCTACTCTGCGGGGAGTGAATGTTACTAGGACGCATGCTAAGGATATGACGATGGCTTGCATCGAGACCTTTTTTTTTTGCCCATGTTTCTGCGGGAGAAGGTGCCTGCGGAGGCCCTGGGGATCGAGTATTATCCCCACCTATGAGGTGCTTGGTATCTTTTGGTCAAAATGACAAGTCTTCTTCTGGTAGGCCAGTGACGAGATGACGAGACATAGTCGTACGCTTTGATCCCTAATTTTTTCCTGGACCGCCCTTTCGGGTTTTCAGTCCACCGGGATACCCTTTTTTGCCCAAGCCACCTTTTCAGGTTTTCGACTTGTCGGGTGTACAGATTTTTTCATTTTCATCCCTTATT
The DNA here is from genome assembly GCA_948472305.1 of Vicia faba. Classification (NCBI taxonomy): domain Eukaryota; kingdom Viridiplantae; phylum Streptophyta; class Magnoliopsida; order Fabales; family Fabaceae; genus Vicia; species Vicia faba. The sequence goes on from OX451736.1 coordinate 609,922,765, forward strand.
TTTGCCTGAACCCTTTTGGTTCGCCGGGAAGCCCTTATTTTTGCCTAGGCCAGTCAACCTAGCGGGTCTTTGATTATGCGTAGTACTTTTTTGACTATGTCCATGCTCTCAGAGTGTAGGGAGTTGTCATTGTCGGTAGTGTTGTGTTGCCATACTACCCGAAGATCTTCGTTTGATCATGCAAGATTCGTTGCTGGAATTCATGTCCAATGCCCTAAGCGATTCAGATGGAGATTTTCCCCTGGCTATTTGGCATCTTTGAGAGATTCCTTGAATCTTGACTTAACTGCCCCAGATGATGGACAATGATCATGTCTCCCCCTTGGTTGGAAGTGCTTTTTTCCACTTGAGGTGACACTTTTTATTGAAAAGGTTTTTGTTCACTAGATATTCTTCGTGCGAATTTCTCTGCTGTTTGAACAAATAGTCATATGCAAACAATGTTATTTTAAGAATGCAAAGCTTATGTCTGTCTTGAAGTTTTTGAAAATGCATTTTTTCAGTAAGATAGGAAAATTTTGTAAAATGTGACGTCAACTCAGGATTTACAGCAAGCCCTACGAGAGTCAGGATACCTTTTGTAATAGTATGCTTTCGAACTAACCCATGCTTCAGCTAGGACTTTTAAGGGTTATAACGTGGCCTGGTTCACAGTGTAAGAAACAAAGGATAAAGGCTCAAATTTTATTTGTACCCACCCATTCTTCGTGATGTTCTTTGATCCTAAACTCAGCTAATTGTGCATTTAGATCTCGTTTGAGTCTTTGCTCTAATATTCCAGTGATGGTTCGGATACTGACAATTTATTTTGAACAGGCAGTCATTTTTGTTGAGAGTTTGCAGGACCTCTTTCTTTTTGATTTTATTATCCCTGTCTTTTGCCTGAACTGTTTCTTTTTTAATTACAGTCAGCGGGATGCCCCGGTTTTGTAAGTCTCCTTCATAGGTTTTGACTTGATGGGCTTTTATTTCGAGAGATAATGACTACCTGTCCTTACGATTATACGGAACCATCACCGTCTTTTATTTCGGAAGGACTTCTTTGATGCCATTCATTGTGCACCTGAATTAACTGAGAAAACTACCCTGCCCCAGGTTATAATTAAGGGTTTTAATTTGTGAAAAGAAAAACTCCAACTTCTTTGGCTCAAAGGGGTTGACTAGGGATTATATTCCTTATAACTCCATTGTTTAGGATTTAAAACAATGCCTGTACCTCGTCAGCAGGGTCTGTTCAAAAGCATATTGTAGAGATTTTGATATCATTTTCGTCATCCTCCCTCTAAAGGCTTAGAATTTTTTAATCGAGAGTTGATCATCACAAAAATGAAAGCAATTTGAATATACTGAATACGAATGGACTGATTCAAAATAGACATATGCAATGCATTGATAAAGTAATAAAGTTTGACATGAATAAATGTTCGAACAATCAAAAGAAAATTACAAATTGAAAATTCTAATGAACAAAAGTCTTCTCGTCTCAGTACTTGTCACTTCAAATGGTGAACCTTGGGGGGGGGGGTGGCAAAAGAATTCAATCTGATCGTCTTTTGTGAGTTCCAATGCTCCTTCATCAATCAGGTCTTGAATTTTGTTTTTCAACGCCCAACAGATGTTAGTATCATGCCCCGGGCTGTTGGAGTGATATGCACACCTTGCATCAGGATTGTACATTGGGGGAGGCTATGTTGGGATTCTTAGGAGGGTCCCTTAACGTCACCAGATTCAATCTCAACAGGTGTTGTAAATCTTGAGACAGTGGCATGTTGAGCTTGGTAAACTGCCTCTTGGGTGTATCCGGCTTACTCTGATTAACCCGTTGTTTATGGCAAGGTTGTTGTTGGACCTGTGAGGTAGTAACAACTTGGAGAGGTCTATTCTTCATCAAACCAAACCTTTGACTTCTCGGAAGTTGATTAATGACTTGGTCCCCGGCCTTGACTGTTTGCTTCATGTTATTGTATCTGTCTTGATGAAGCTGGTTGATAATGGTCCTCAGCTCTTCTTGTTCCCGAGCTAAGCCTTGGATAAGAGCCATCTGCCCCAACATCTGGGTTTTCATGGCACTGAACTTAGCTTGCAGTTGTTCCATCCGTTCGTCCTTATTGTCTTCAGGACTTTTCTTGACCAAGTTCCCAATGAGGAGTGTTTTCAACTCTTCCTTCCCCTAGGATAGGTTTAGGAATACGTCCCTGAACTGAGCTTCTCGAGTTTGAAGATATTGGTTGTCTTGTTGGAAAGCCATTGCTGAAATAAACAGCGAGAACATGAGAGACCTGTATTGGGAGACATGTTATGCAGTGATATATATGATATATGTATGCAATGTTTTTCAAGGATCTCGCGGGGTAAATAAGAAACTTGTTAGAATTTGAATTTCGCAGCTTTGATTGAAGAAACTTCGTGCTGTTAAGAGTCCTTCTTCAAGAGTCAAGCTCACCATATCGAGTGGGTCATAGCCCCTGACTCAAATCATCGTGTTTTGATTTATAGACGACCTTGGCTAGAGGAAAATAAATCCCCTTTGCCCCTTGCTGGACGTTTGATTTACCATAACCTGCATCACAAACCCTTGAGATCCTTGAAATGGTTAAGGAAATGTTAAGGTATGATGTTATGATGTGTATGCTATGCGTTTAAGCAAAAGTGTGAGGTGATGTAAGTAAACCCAAGAAATCCAAGTTATTGGATAAGGACTGTAAACAAAACCTACAAAGAACTCATGTTGTCAGATAACAAGAATGTGCAAGTAGTTCAAGTTTGAAGGCACACAAGTCACACCAACAACCTTAAGTTTAGGCTGGCATGGAGTTTAGGTATTACCCTCTTTCAGTTTAGTTGGTTCAACCTGTCCTAAAAATAGTAACCGGGTTCTAGAGGATCTCAATATCACTGACTACCCTCGATCGGTCATAATTCCAGTTTAGCAACCTTTTCTTGCGGCCGGAATCATCGCGAGAGTTTAGTCTCAATGAGTGTAGCATACTGCTACTGTTCTATGGCCAAGTTGGTCAATTTGAAGGTTCTAAGGTCAGTTGGTGCTTAATGACCCCTTAGCAGACCCATATTCTCCTCATTGTGCCACAAGGGATATCAGTACATACTAAAGTGCCACACCAACGTAGCTACTGCTTCAACCGTATTGGTCTACGCCGTACAGTTCCCTCACAGTTTATTGCTACTTACCTAAAAGGGTATCCCCCAGATCCGGGTTAGGACCTATAGTAACTCCAATACAAGCCCACAAAGATAAAGCATACAAGTCAAACAATTGAAAACATTATGAACTATTCCTAAGGTACACCCCACTTATATACTCCCCAACAGAGTCGTCAGTTCTGTGATGCGGTGGAAAGAACTGACTGTTTTTTGGAATGCTGGTTTGCGTTTTGCGTTTGTGTTTGCAAAATGTCGCGGTAAGCAAGAGTCGCCATCGACTTTTATTTTATCCAACAAGGAAAGGAAAAAAGCACAGAAAAATTCCTTTTTCGAGATGTTTCTCGGGTCCGGGGGTAGATTATAGAAAGGGAAGGTGTTAGCACCCTTTCTATCCGTGGTTATCCACGGGCTCTTAGGTACTTGCTCAATTGTTTTCAAAATTTTGCTTTCTTTGTGATTGTGGGTTTGAAAAAAGTCTTTTGTTTGAAAAGGAGTGTAAGTGCGAAAAAGATTTTGTTTTTTGAAAGAGCAAGTACTTAAGAACCATCTACCTACTCGAAAAAGGAATTGTTCTATGCTAATGTCCTTTAGACAATGCTATCCTACTATTGATGAATAGGTAGCACAGTCGTTGGAGTTTAAGGGTCAATTCGAATTAGGGACTTACGGTCACTAAAGCGATGTTAGGACGCCTTAGCGGTAACCCTAATGTCTTAGATCATTTATTTTGAGGCAACAATATCAGAGGCAACCGTTTCGAGGCAACTATGATATTTTTAGACAAGAGGGCGACCTCTAAAGTGACCTATACTCAATAATCGCGTACGAAGGCAACCAAGTGGGGTGTACCCTAAGAGTGCGCATGTGCGAGTGTGTCGTTTTCAGTTATTTTTGTCTTTGTACATGTTTAAGGTGATCTAACCATTTTAAGATTTAGGCATTCATTCTTGTCATGCATTCCCTGTTATCAAACATGTAACAGTTTATAAGTTGCGGAAATTAAATTGCGGAAATTAAATTGCGGAAATTAAACTAACTATTACAAGGCGTCGGGTATTTACATCGTCAAAAACAACCCTTGAAATTAAAATGCGGAAAATAAATAAAGCGGTAAAAATAGTAAAGTCCTATTAAGCTATTACATTCTGGAAACAGATACAATATTGGATAAAAGAAAGTAAATCGCGTGCGGAAAATTAAATCGAATGCGAGTTCTAGGGTTTTGACCCTCCTATCCTAATTAAGGAAAAAGAAAATGTTTTTGTTGTTTTTATTTATTTATTAAGAAAAGAAATCAAATTCTAAAATTAACTACTAAATTAATTATTAAATAAACTAATTGATGAAAAATATTAAATGATATATTTTGGAGTTTTTGTTATTTTAGGAAAGAAATAAAATAATTAAGTTAGCCATAAAACCTATTTATTCTAATTGATTTTAAATATTTACAAAATAAATAAAAGTTACCTACAATTAATATCCTAATTAAATTAATTAATATTTATTAATAAAAAATAAAATTCTGAAATTTAATTGGGTAAAAAATATTTTTGTGATTTTTGATTAAAAAAAATTAATCAATTGTTAGTAAAAATAATAAATAAATTACTTAAAGAAAAATATAGAAAAAAGAAATAAAGGGTGAGAAATTGACATGATTTTAGGGTGCAACAGCTGTTGTTTTGTTTTGGCTATTTGTGTTTTGACTTTTGGCCATTTGTGTTTTGGCCTCAACGTTCCTTAACCATCTGAGGAAGTCTGCCTCGCCATGTATTGGTGTCATGTGTAAGCTATTTTGTTTTGGCCATTTGTGTTTTGGCTTTTGCCCATTTGTGTTTTGGCCTCAACGTTCCTTAATGAATCTGCATGGGATCCTGTCTAAATCTGCAGTGTTGAATCTCATGAACACATTAAATAAATTACTATATATCATAAAATACAAATAAAGCCAATATATGAAGAAATTTAATGTTTAGGCCAATATGACATGTATGAATGATTATACCCTTTTGATCATGGAGATCAAATCAGTCTTACCCTTACTGGAGAAGTAGTGATATGAATGCTTTTATGCCCTTTTGATCATAGAGATAAAACCAACCTTACCCTTACTGTAGAAGTAGTGAGATGTTTATTTGTAACCGGGATGACTTGTTTGTATTGAGATGTTGGTTTGTAACCGGGATGGTTTGTTTGTAGTGAGAGGGGGATTTGCAATAAGGATTTCAAGGTTTTAGGATTCTTGAAAGAATTTGATATTCTGACAGCGTTGTGGCAAGGTTTTTTTTTCCTCCCGATTTGTGTGAAAAGAATGTGATTATATAATGAAAATTAGAGTAAAGAAAACGGGCTTTGAATATGCAATTGGGCCTCCAATATTCACTTGAGTTTGTCACGTTCCAGGCTAAATCGCAGGGGCTTAAGTGTAATTTTTGAAGTTGAAATGTGAAAACAAAATGTAGCCGACATCGAGAAACAACTCATGTCCGAAAATCGGCTCAATCAGATAAACGATGAATTAGTTATGAATTTTTGAAGTTTCAGCTCAGACAAACTTATTTTGGGCTCAAGTGTCGACTCTGACACGTTCTTCAATAAAAAACTGGTATTGATCGGAGCATAATTCGGTATCGACTTTTGAAGCAAAGTTGTAGATATATGAGTCAGTGACCTTGTGTAAAAATATGAGCCCAATCCGATAAAAATTGTCCGAGTTATGAATTTTCGAAGTTTCGACCCAGATAAAATGATATTCAGCATTCAGGATTTTCGGCGCGTCACGCGCACTCTGAGCAAAAAACGAAGGCCTTTTGAATACTGTTCAAACTCGATACCTCCTGTGAAAGCGTAGACAACTCAATTTGTGAAATTTTGGCACCGGAACCAGATCGATACGATGAAAATCGACCAAGTTATGATTTTCCGAACATGACACAAATAAATTTCTGACACAAATTTCCTGTACGGAAATACTTGATAAATCCGCATTTTGAAGACCTTCTGATCGAAATTGACTTCCAGCCGTGAGAGATGAAAACATAGATGACGTCAAGACAGAATTTTGGCCACTGGAACGGGTTCAAAACGAGCCATGATCTTCAAGTTATGAATTTTTTAGCGCGTAAAAACTGCACTTTCAGCACGCTTTTTCACCATATTTCTTCGAGAAAACTCACACAGTCGGATACCTTCTTTAAAGTATTGACTCTTGAGCCGAACCTGAATTTGAGAATACGTTATCAGAGATATCTTGGAGAAAGAACACTTAAATATGACGCTCCGGGTTGGACTTGTGAATCTTTCTTGAAATGTTTTGAGAAATATGGGAGGGCAAATTTTAGGGTACAACACGCTTCGATATGGGAAAATCAATGGTTATTGACACTCCAATGCCTACCACGGTTAATCTTGATTGTGACGAACATGGTAAGCCAGTTGATGTAAAAAGATATAGAGGTATGATTGGTTCCCTTCTTTACCTTATCGATTCTCATCCCGATATTATGTTTAGTGTATGTATGTGTGCTAGGTATCAATCATATCCCAAGGGGTCACATTTAAAAGTCGTTAAACGCATACATAAGTATCTTTGTGGTACGACTAAGTATGGGTTATGGTTCTCTAAGGTGTCATACCCCAATTTTTTACCTAAGATCCCATTTTTATTTTTGCATTTTTTGTACAGAAGTCAAGGTCACTAAATACAGTCGATTTTAACCTCTCACCTTCGAGCATTGACTATGCAGAAATTGTCAAGTGTTTTGAACATTCTTAGCCTATGTATCACTAACTTCTACTCAAGCACGAAATGTGTTTTTTTTTTGTTTCTTTGTTTTCATGTGCAGAGACAGGTCTAAATCAAGGACATTAGGTGTTGCGCTTCAATTAGGGTTTTGAGTTCTTCAAGCCAGAAGTACAAATTGATTATCGATTCTCGAAGACTAATTCATCAAGACACGACTTCTAAAGCTTTGTTCAGGCTTATTTTGATCACAGTTATTTCAAGTGTAATAGCTTCTGTCTCGAGGATCTTCAGAGGATCGTGTGTTTATTTCCACGCCTTGTTCGATAAGTGGTCTCAAGCTTCCTCCAAAATTCCCCAAAGCACAGTCAAGATTTCATAATCACTGGTTTACATGTGCATCAAGATGCTTTAGAATTCAAAGAAGGATCAAGTTTGCAAGTCGATTCTAAGCATTTTGACCAAAAGTCAACTCTTGCAAGTTCAATTTCAAACGGTCATAACTTCTTCAATTTCCAACGTCCTGAGGCGATTCTTTTGCAAAGTATCACAAATAGCATTGTTTATGAGATTACTTCAAAGATTAAGGTTCAAGTCATGCCACATACGTTTTCTCAAGAACGTTTGATTTTTATGTTGGGATAATTCATGAAACTGGAGTTTTAGTCCAATGATTCTTTGATTGCTTGTGGACTACTTCAAGTCATTTTTCAATTGAACTATAGCGATCATTGGATTAAGGTGGATTGTCGATTAAATTTCTTAAAGGCACGATTTGTGCTATTGGTCTGTATTGCAAATTACTATGAGGTGAAGACGCGAATTAGGGTTGAGAATTCTTCGAATTCTTGTGGTTTGCAAGCTAACTTGGATTAGAGATTTGGATTCATTGTTGTGAAGTTTTATTTCAAATAACCAATACCATAAAGCCAAAATATCCGAGTTTGTCAAATAACATTGGGGTTCTTATTTGCAAGAGATATTCAAGAAGGTTTATGAATTTGATGTCTTGAGTAAGATGCATTCCAATTTCCCGAAGTTTATTCCAAGAGTGCAAGTTCATTAATGTGAATTGTTTAAAATATCAAGAATTATTCAAGACTTTTCTCAAGAATTCAACTTCATTCATCATTCATGCATTTCAAATTCAAAGACAAATTTCGACACAAATTTTAATTGGAATCAAATTGTGTGTCAATTCGGACTAGAGATTAAATTAAGAGAGCAAGATCATTTGGCGTAGAATTTATTCAAGAATTTCATTCAAGATTCATACTTTCATTCATGTGAATTCAAGAGATTACAAAATACTTCCATTACAAAATCATCACCATTTCATATCTCATTATAAAACCATACACAAACACATGAATTCCTAAGTCCTAAAGTGCTAAAATTACATGAACTCTTTATGCTAAACCACCAAAATAATCTTGTTTCTATGCTACTATCTTGCTGCCAAATAATGCCAAAAAAACTGCTATTGTATGCTACTCCAAACCCTGCATATCAGTCCAAAAACAAGTCAAAAATTCTGCACAAATAATGCCAAAAAGTATGCTGCATTACTGTCCCAAAACTATGCTGCAATGCTGCCCAAAACCTGCAGGGTCATGTTGCTGCACCCTGCTACTGCTTTGATGTAAAATCTGCACCACAACTTGCCAAAAACCTATCCAAGAACAGTCCAAATGTAGCACAAAATTAGCAAACAAAAAACTGCATTTGAAAGCATTGAGACAGTTAACCAAATCACTTTTAATTCACCAAAATTCCCTCCAAATTCATATCAATCTCACCTACAAATGAAGGCATTCTTTCCTCACAAAGGGAGGGGACAGGAAGTTAAAAAGCACACAACAATTACTACAAAAATTTTCTCGATACAGAAAAACTTACTGAAATATCAACAAAAAGCTCACCTTCAAAATATCTGCTAAAAATTCCTTCAATCAATAACTCCCTGCAACTAAACCAAACCCTTAACACACCTCAAGTCTCAGCAGCAATACATAATCAAGTGCCACCAGTTAGTATTCCAGCCACAACTCATAACCGAGCACCAAATCATCTCCAGAACCAACAACACAGAGCAGCTGGAAGTGCAGCAAAACCACTAGTACAGACAACTTCTAGGATCGAAGAATTGTTCAATTCACAACCAGATCAGTACTGGCGTCCTCCTTCACAAAATGCAAGGAAACCTTTTAGACAGCAGCTTACTGATGACGTTAGGCAGCGATTAATTATTCGTCATCACAAGAAGCTCAGAATTAAAGACCATAATACCATTGTCTATAACCTCCCTGCAATATTCATTCTGCCACTACACAACCATTTTCTTTAGAAAACTCCTAATGACAACAATGTTAACAACAATATGACATATTCAAAACGACATATAACCATACCTGAATCTCATGCGCCTGCATATTACCGGCGAACATCCACTCCGACACACCTAAAACTTTCTGACATGTACCATCTCTTCCACTAATTATGTTCCTCTATTCAATTTCTTAGCTGCTTGTAATTCGTTGTTGTTAGAACTAATTCGTATGCAATGATTTTGAAACATGGAACTGTGATGATTGTGGAAACTCTGTTAAACTGTGTTAATTGTAGTCGCAAGAAAAATTTGAACATTAAATCGCGTAGTAGTTGTTCTTCTGAAATGCGAGTAGAAATAGATATATGATCGAAACCAAAATAATCTTTGTTGTTCTGAATTTGCATGAGAGAAAGTAGGAACTCAATACCTTCTTTTGTTGTTCTTGTTCTAAATCACGAAGCCGAGATCGGAGAGAAATTGTGAGAAAGATTGAGAGAAATCTTCGAGCAGATGAGTTGTTTTTTTGCAATTCCTGTCGACGGATATTGGAGAGGGTTTCTTCCTTGGACGGTTGTTTGACCGTGAGAGAAAGGAGAGAGTGAGGGATGTCAAGATGAAACCGGGATTGAGAGAAGAAAAGTGTTTGAAGAATTGAGGGGATTAGATTAGAAGAAGGACGTTCATAATCTTGTCTATATCAAATTGTCTAATAAGTTTTTAATAGGTTTTATTAGGAATGATTAGTAATTAATTGAAGATGATGCAAGACCATTTTCCTAAGGAAAACTGAACAACGCCTCTTTTGTACAAATTAGGGTTTTAAAAAATTCTTCCTTCCACTTAATTTCCCAAAGAGGGTCAGTCCTTTGGGCCTTTAAACCCAACATGACCCGAGCCCATTTGCTTTCTTCTACTTATCTTTTTTTTATAATTTTATTTATTATGTTTTGCATCTTGGATCTTATCCCATTTACAGCCCAGCATCAAATTTCTCGTTTCACCTCCATTTTTTTTCTGTTTATATCGTACGCCATTTAGTTAGCTTTATTAGTTTTTCTTAGTTCTGTTTAGTTAATTTAGGTTAGATTAGTTTCAATTTCTTATAATAATATTTGTTTTTTTAGCTTTATTATTTAGTTTAATTTAATTTAGTTATCATTTGAGTTTTAATCTTTATCTAGTTTAGTTACTAATTATAGAATTTTCATTTAGTTTATTTAATTAACTTTAGAGTTTTAAATTTAATTTATAATTAATTTAGCAATTTTTAAAATATTATTTAGTTTAGAATTATTTTAGAAATCTTAAGTTAATTTAAAACTATTTTAGCAACTTTAGAATTTTAGTTAGTTTATAATCACTTTTGATAACTTTGGAACTTTAATTTAGTTTAGATATTTTTTGTTTTAGTTATATCTCTATTTTACGCTTTTATTTTCTTTGTCTTCACATTTGATTCTCCTTATTGTTCATTTAATTTGTTTGCTTATTCTCTTGTAATTTTCTTTGTTGGTGAATTTTATGTCTATAGTCTTTGTTTTAATCCAAGGAAAAGAATTAATTTGTTGACTTCATGTCATCGAGTATTTAGTACGATTGTGCGAAACTCCTTTATACTTTTTAGTTTTATTAATCTTAAGATGAGTTTCCTAAAAAACTCGATTTTTAAACTCACACCTTTTAAGTCAAAACTTCGACATTAGGTTATCGCATCTTCAAAATCTCGTCCACACCTATTTTTAGCAAAACGAACCATTTTTTATCAAACAAAACAATTTAAAACCAAAAACAGATATTTCAAAAGGTTCCTGCGGAATACCGCAGATGCATTGGGTGCTAATACCTTCCCATTGCATAACCAACCCCCAAACTCTAGATCTCTTTCAAAAAACGCATTGTATTTTCATTACTTTTAAGTATTATTAATATTGCATATTTTAGGGTTTTATTTCGCTCTTTTCCCTTTTCCCTTGGAAATAATAAAGCGTGGTGGCGACTCTTGCTTTTGCGAGTCAAGTTAATTAATAGCTTGATCTCCGATTTTTCACCGCTAGAGAATTGACGACTCTGCTGGGGACAAATTAACCTTTTGCTGGTCCATCCCTAAGTGTGTTAAGCCTAATTTGTCATATCTGTTTTTTATTTATTATTACTTGTTTGTTTGGTTATATGTGATATATTGTGGTTATTTGGGTATTGATAATATTTACAAAGGACAAGTCCTATACCCGGACTAAGTTACACTTAGGAATAGGACGGGTAATATAGTCATGTTAACTTTGAGGGAGTAATCCCGAAGAAGGAGACATGAAATCCCCCACTCAGTGGAAGCCCCTTTGAATGTAGTATTTGTTTACTTAGTAATCGGGAAGACATTATTGCTTTCGACCTGGGAGCCAGAGAAGCTGAGAACCGTAGAACCCTTAACCCATCTTGGCCTCTTAAGTGTAGTGCGGAGACTATAACAGAGTAATCCGGAAGTAGTTGTCATGCGATGCTGCACTCAGACGAGTTTCTCTTGAGAATATTACTAATTATCGAGTAATCGAGACGTTGATAATATCCGAAGGAGGAATGTAGACTCTGCGAACTTTTAGAACCTTGTTCTACAGGTGTGATTAAACCTTTAGTACATACCTTGGGATTGGTATTTACCTTTGACTCCATGCTCGTGACGTTGAGCCTTTCAACTTTGTTTGTGGCGTTGCTTGTGGTTGTTGCATAGCCATGCCTTCGTGCATCCATAAAACCCTTTTCACTCGATTTTCAAGGAATTTAGAAGTCTCTCTTTGTAAACATCATAAGTTTCGTCAAGCTCAATGGATCTTGGGTGTTGATAGGGTGAAAACCCTAATCCACAAAAATGGATGATTGATCTTGATGATAACTTGATCAACACTTTGACCCAATTTAAAATTCATATTCTATCTTCATACTTTGATGTTTACAACTTAATATGTTGAGTTCCTTGAAAGTCAAATAAAAACTCTCTTTTTCATATCATACATCATTCTACATTTTTTTGTTTCACTTTCAAAGGTCTTTTTCCAAGTCTTATTTTTCCTTTGGTCTCACCAGTACAACACTCGCGCTAAGAGAACAATGGAGAATATCAAGCAAGAGGTTTTCGAACTCCGTAGAGAGATAACTAATTTGAAAGCTAGTAAGGAGCACTTAACTGGTTTGGTTGAAATTTTGGTTGCCGCCCAAGTCAATCCTTCTAGGAGGGAGGAAGTGATGATAAAAGTCTTCACTGAAACTTTAAAATCATTCTCTCATGAGAAGGTGATGGTTAATGCACCTAATGACTTTCCTGACAAGGTGAATGTGGGAGTGTGCTAGAAGAAGATGTCCGAAAGGGATGTTTATATGAAGATGGTAGCTCAGTTAATGGTGTGAAGAAGTTTGATAATAACTTTTCCAAGCAGAGAACCAGAGGAAGAAATAATCATCGTCAGAATCATCATGTTTCTCCTATTCATCAACAGAATCAACAAGTTCCTAATCAGAGGAAAACCCAGTTTGATCCAATTCCAATTACCTATACAGAGTTTTTCCCTATCCTGATGCAGAGGAATTTGGTTCAGACCCGACCTCCACCGAAGGTTCCTGAGAAGATACATTGGTACTACAAAGCTGATTTGACTTGTACCTTTCATCAAGGTGCTCCTGGGCATGACTTGGAGGGTTGCTTTGCTTTGAAGATTGAGGTTCAGAAGTTGGTCAGAAGTGGTATCTTGTCATTCAAGGACGTTGGTTTTGAAGTTCAAATCAAGCATGTGCCGAAGAGTAAACACGATTGATGGTTACTTTGAGTTTTGAAGGATGTTTTCGGTAATTCAAGTCCAGATGGAAAGCCTTCCCATATTATTAACTTATTTCTGCTTTTGTAATTTTTCTTATTTATCAAAACATTGTTTGCATGTAAGAACTTGTTTGCATCTGAATGATTATCTTAATACAATGAGTATGTTTGTCTTGAAGAAATTCATTCGTTTCAATCATATTTGTTTTCAAATTTTAAATTGCTTTTGAATTATGATACCAACTTGTTGCTCATTCTCTTGCCTAGGCAGAGATTGAAGGGAGGATGATGATCTGAAAAACACAAAATCTCTGGTTGTATGCTTTTGAATAAAATCTTGTTGACGATGTACAGGCATTGTTTCAAATCCCTAAACACCGGAGATATAAGGAAGATAATCCCTTGCTAACCCCTTTTGAGCCTTTGAAGTAGAAGTTTCTTTTATATACGAAAAAACCCTCGAATTTTAACATGGGGCAGGGTAGTTTTCAGTTAATCTGATTGAGTGTTCAATTCATAAGGAAGATATTTCTGAAGAGAAACTACGAGGGCTACCCTTCATGTATACTGAAGCTAGAAGATTTGGAACCACAATGTTATCCCTCATTCATCAAGAAACGAGGAAGTCATAATCCTCTCAACAATTAAAGACAAACTAATGTCACATATTTTGTTCAAAAAATATAAAAAAATCAAGAAAAAAAGAAAAAGCCTGCTAAGTCGAAAACTTGAAAACGTGCGGCTTAAGCAAAAATTAGGCAATCCCGCTGGACTATCAATTCAAAAGAATTAGTTCAGGCAAAAGTTAGGGAAAATAAAAATTGCAAGGAAAGGAATACAAATAAAATTCCTCAGCAAAGAACAAATTGGTGACTGCAAACACGAAGACATAAGGGTGGTTGCTACTCCGAAAGCCTCTTCGTTTCCTTAACCATCACAAAATCCCTTTGAGAGATGAACACTCGTGTTGAATTAACTGAACATAGGGTTGGAGAACATCATGAAGAATGGTGGGCACCTATAAATTTTGAGCCTTAAAAAATATTTTTTCTAAAAAACCCATGAACTAGGCCATGTTACAACCTTCAAAAGTCCTAATTGAAGAAATGTTATTTTGAAAGCATACTTCAATGAGATAGTGTTCCCGACTCCCATGAATGTTTTCTAAATAGTTATGTTGGTATCATATGCTTTTGCTATACAAAAATAAATGGTGCTCTAACTCGGAAAATATGTGCGATATCTTTTCAAGAAATCTTCAAGACTTACATAACTGTTGCATTAGAATTTTCATTCCCATAATAAACTTTTTCTAACTGCAAAACATTTGTTTGATATTAAGGAAGCTCACATATAAGCACTAGTGATGATTTTATTTTCTTAAGGCCTGAAACTATGTTGAGTAATTGGAGAATCATTTAAAAAAAAATCATATCCAAGGGCATGTCACCTGAAGACCTTAAGCATGAACATGTTGCTTTTCCCGGTTAATACTTCCCCAACTCGCTTACCCTTTTGGGAAAAATTTGAAGACTTTGTTGTGCCAACTACAGTCGATCTGGGGAAATCACGTAAAGATTCGACGAATCTCTCTAAGATTTTGAAGACACCAGAGCATGGTGGATGCCAAGTCTTTTGTAAAATCCTCTTGAGACGATTTCTCCTCATCAACCATATAGCTTGGGGCATTTTAGAAGTGAAGTTATTCACAATAATCGTCGTGCATCACGCAGCTTATCAGCAATAAACCAGGGGAAATCTGGATTTGTCAAGATATGTGATGTGTTTTGCACACATTATCAGAGGGTGGTGTTCCCAGTATCTCCAGCTAAGCAAGATTTTTTTTCCAACTGAAGCATTGTTCGTGTTGTTATCCTTTCAATAGATTGTTGACGATAGAAGATTGGACTTTGGGTTTTCACCAAAAAGTATCTTTCTCTCCAGAGATATTTAAGCCTTATAAAAGGACTTTGCTCCAATGATGGATTTTGTTCTATCTCCAGTAATGTTCCCATCTTGTTGAGATTAGCTGAGTGTCAGGTTATGCTGTGATGTCTTATCGTCTTCTGTCTATCTCCTCTATCTATTTTGTCAGCATATACATGACGTTCATTTATTTATTCACACTTGCATCATGCACACACATTGATATTTGTTGATGTTCTTGATCTGTATACTTTGGTTATCATATTTCCTCTCCTCAAATAGAGTGTCAACTTAAGCAGAAAGTGTATCCTTTCTAATTCCCCACTGAGTTTATTCCTCATGGAAGAGTTGTTGCTTTAGCCTTCCTTTATGTCTCAGGACAGGATAAGTCTCAGTTGAGTTTATTTCTCATCTGGTAGGGTCTTGTTTGACTGTTTCTCTCCAGTTTGTTCTTGGATTGCGTTTTGTCTATTACAGATGTTGCTTGGTGAATCTCTCTAAGCTGTGAAACCTAGATGGAGAGTACATTGATCTTGCGTACATAAATACTTGGTCTCCTCAGGAAGAATTTATTCATGGTTCCCCATTGAAAATGAACGTTATTCCCTAGTAGTGTTATCATAACCTTCTTCTGGAATATCGACGTGACAACAAGCGACTGACTCTTTATTTGAGCAGTTTGATTATTTCTGAATTTCTTTATGTTATGACAAACGGCGGTCTCTTCATGAGCAACTTGTATGTTATTGTTACCTTTAAATAAAAAAAATAGCAAGCAACGGTCTCTTCATGAGTAACTTGTGTGTTATTGTTCTCTTGAAAAATAGTAAGCGGCAGTCTCTTCATGAGCAACTTGTATGTTATTGATACCCTTGAAAAACAGCAAGCGGCAGTCTCTTCATGAGCAACTTGTATGTTATTTTTACCTTTAAAAAAACAGCAAGCGGCAGTCTCTTTATGAGCAACTTGTGTGTTATTGTTCTCTTGAAAAACAGCAAGCGGCGGTCTCTTCATGAGCAACTTGTATGTTATTGTTACTTTTGAAAAAAAAACAGCAAGCGGCGGTCTCTTCATGAGCAACTTGTATGTTATTGACACCTTTGAAAGATAGCAAGTGGCGGCCTCTTTATTTGAGCAGCTTGTGTATCCCCAACAACAATGTTTACTCAGCAAACGACACCTCTTCGGAAAAGTTTCGTGGGGAAGCTTGTATTTTATCCTTTTGAAGCGATATCTTGGTTAAAGAAGGAATGTGTTACCGTTCTTGGTATAATTTAGAAGTCACAGATGTTTATTTGCCAGTCTCAGTGCTGATGTCAATCATTTCCCTTCTCCAGTCTCAGTACTGATGTAAATCATTCTTTTCCAATCTCAATACTGATGTAAATCATTCATTTCTTCCCTTAAAGTTATTCTCTAATAAGAGTCTCTCATTTGAAGTCTATGACTCTGTTTCCCCGGTGGAGTTATAATCTATTCCCCTGTGGGATTACTGTATAATGTGCTTGGTTTCTCCAGCAGTAGTTTGTCTCATACGGCATCTTTCCTCATTAAATTCAAATATTACATTCATATCACATGAAAAACATAATTGCGGTATCTTAAGGCCAAAAATTGTGTATTCTATATTTAAGTCCCTTCAATCTCATCAAAATGAAGATTCCAATCTTCATATATCTGGATAGAAGAAACTTAAATAGGGGCTGCTGTCATACCCCAATTTTTGACCTAAGATCCCATTTTTATTTTTTTTTATTTTTTGTACAGAAGTCAAGGTCACTAAATACAGTCGATTTTAACCTCTCACCTTCGAGCATTGACTATGCAGAAATTGTTAAGTGTTTTGAACATAATTAGCCAATGTATCACTGACTTATACTCAAGCACGAAATGTGTGTTTTTTTGTTTCTTTGTTTTCATGTGCAGAGACAGGTCTAAATCAAGGACATCAGGCATTACGCTTTAATTAGGATTTTGAGTTCTTCAAGCCAGAAGTACAAATTGATTATCGATTCTCGAAGACTGATTCATCAAGACACGACTTCTAAAGCTTTGTTCAGGCTTATTTTAATCACAGTTGTTTTAAGTGTAATAGCTTCTGTCTCGAGGATCTTCAGAGGATCGTGTGTTTATTTCCACGCCTTGTTCGATAAGTGGTCTCAAGCTTCCTCCAAAATTCCCCAAAGCACAATCAAGATTTCATCATCACTGGTTTACATGTGCATCAAGATGCTTTAGAATGCGGAGAAGGATCAAGTTTGCAAGTCGATTCAAAGCATTTCGACCAAAAGTTAACTCTTGCAAGTTCAATTTCAAACGGTCATAACTTCTTCAATTTTCAACGTCCTGAGGCGATTCTTTTGCAAAGTATCACAAATAGCGTTGTTTATGAGATTACTTTAAAGATTAAGGTTTAAGTTATGCCACAGACATTTTCTCAGGAACGTTTGATTTTTCTGTTGGGATAATTCATGAAACTGGAGTTTTAGTCCAATGATTCTTTGATTGCTTGTGGACTACTTCAAGTCATTTTGCAATTGAACTGTAGCGATAAGGTGGATTGTCGATTAAATTTCTTAAAGGCACGATTTGCGCTATTGGTCTGTATTGCAAATTACTATGAGGTGAAGACGCGAATTAGGGTTGGGAATTCTTCGAATTCTTGTGGTTTGCAAGCTAACTTGGATTAGAGATTTGAATTAAGATTTGGATTCATTGTTGTGAAGTTTTCTTTCAAATAACCAATACCATAAAGCCAAAATATCCGAGTTTGTCAAATAATATTGGGGTTCTTATTTGCAAGAGAGATTCAAGAAGGTTTATGAATTTGATGTCTTGAGTAAGATGCATTCCAATTTCCCGAAGTTTATTCCAAGAGTGCAAGTTCATTAATGTGAATTATTCAAAATATCAAGAATTATTCAAGACTTTTCTCAAGAATTCAACTTCATTCATCATTCATGCATTTTAAATTCAAAGACAAATTTCGACACAAATTTTAATTGGAATCAAATTGTGTGTCAATTCGAACTAGAGATTAAATTAAGAGAGCAAGATCATTTGGCGTAGAATTTATTCAAGAATTTCATTCAAGATTCATACTTTCATTCATGTGAATCCAAGAGATTACAAAATACTTCCATTACAAAATCATCACCATTTCATATCTCATTATAAAACCATACACAAACACATGAATTCCTAAGTCCCAAAGTGCTAAAATTACATGAACTCTTTATGCTAAACCACCAAAATAATCATGTTTCTATGCTACTATCTTGCTGCCAAATAATGCCAAAAAAAACTGCTGCTGTATGCTACTCCAAACCCTGCATATCAGTCCAAAAAGAAGTAAAAAATTCTGCACAAATAATGCCAAAAAGTGTGCTGCATTACTGTCCCAAAAGTATGCTGCAATGCTGCCCAAAACCTGCGAGGTCATGTTGCTGCACCCTGCTACTGCTTTGATGTAAAATCTGCACCACAACTTGCTAAAAACCTGTCCAAGAAAAGTCCAAATGTAGCACAAAATTAGCAAACAAAAAACTGCATTTGAAAGCATTGAGACAGTTAACCAAATCACTTATAATTCACCAAAATTCCCTCCAAATTCATCTTAATCTCACCTATAAATGAAGGCATTCTTTCCTCACAAAGGGAGGGGACAGGAAGTTAAAAAACACACAACAGTTACTAAATTTTTTTGCTCGATACAGAAAAACCTTACTGAAATATCAACAAAAAGCTCACCTTCAAAATATCTGCTAAAAATTCCTTCAATCAATAACTCCCTGCAACTAAACCAAACCCTTAACACACCTCAAGTCTCAGCAGCAATACATAATCAAGTGCCATCAGTTAGTATTCCAGCCACAACTCTTAACCGAGCACCAAATCATCTCCAGAACCAACAACACAGAGCAGCTGGAAGTGCAGCAAAACCACTAGTACAGACAACTTCTAGGATCGAAGAATTGTTCAATTCACAACCAGATCAGTACTGGAGTCCTCCTTCACAAAATGCAAGGAAACCTTTCAAACAACAGCTTATTGATGATGTTAGGCAGTGATTAATTATTCGTTATCACAAGAAGCTCAGAATTAAAGACCACAATACCCTTGTCCATAACCTCCCTACAATATTCATTCTTCCACTACACAACCATTTTCTTTAAAAAACTCCTAATGAAAACAATGTTAACAACAATATGACATATTCAAAACGATATACAACCATACCTGAATCTCCCGCGCCTGCATATTACCGGCGAACATCCGCTCTGGCAAACTTTCCGACAGGTACCATCTCTTCCACTAGTTATGTTCCTCTATTCAATTTCTGAGCTGCTTGTAATTCGTTGTTGTCAGAACTAATTCGTACGTAATGATTTTGAAACATGGAACTGTGATGATTATGGAAACTCTGTTAAACTGTGTTAATTATAGTTGCAAGAAAAATATGAACATTAAATCACGATGTAGTTGTTCTTCTGAAATGCGAGTAGAAATAGATATACGATCGAAACCAAAATAATCTTTGTTGTTATGAATTCGCATGAGAGAAAGTAGGAACTCAATACCTTCTTTTGTTGTTCTTGTTCTAAATCACGAAGCCGAGATCGGAGAGAAATTGTGAGAAAGATTGAGAGAAAGCTTTGAGCAGATGAATTGTTTTTTTGCGATTCCTGTCGACGGATATTGGAAAGGGTTTATGCCTTGGACGGTTGTTTGACCGTGAGAGAAAGCAGAGAGTGAGGGATGTCGAGATGAAATCGAGATTGAGAGAAGAAAAGTGTTTGAAGAATTGAGGGGATTAGATTAGAAGAAGGACGTTCATAATCTTGTCTATATCAAATTGTCTAATAAGTTTTTAATAGGTTTTATTGGGAATGATTAGTAATTAATTGAAGATGATGCAAGACCATTTTCCCAAGGAAAACTGAACAGCGCCTCTTTTGTACAAATTAGGGTTTTCAAAAATTCTTCCTTCCTCTTAATTTCCCAAAGAGGGTCGGTCCTTTGGGCCTTTAAACCCAACATGACCCGAGCCCATTTTCTTTCTTCTACTTATCTTTTTTTAATTTTATTTATTATGTTTTGCATCTTGGATCTTACCCCATTTACAGCCCAGCATCAAATTTCTCGTTTCACCTCCATTTTTTTCTGTTTATACCGTACGCCATTTAGTTAGCTTTATTAGTTTTTCTTAGTTCTGTTTAGTTAATTTAGGTTAGATTAGTTTCAATTTCTTATAATAATATTTGTTTTTTTAGCTTTATTATTTAGTTTAATTTAATTTAGTTATCATTTGAGTTTTAATCTTTATCTAGTTTAGTTACTAATTATAGAATTTTCATTTAGTTTATTTAATTAACTTTAGAGTTTTAAATTTAATTTATAATTAATTTATCAATTTTTACAATATTATTTAGTTTAGAATTATTTTAGCAATCTTAAGTTAATTTAAAACTGTTTTAGTAACTTTAGAATTTTAGTTAGTTTATAATCACTTTTGATAACTTTGGAACTTTAATTTAGTTTAGATATTTTTTGTTTTAGTTATATCTCTATTTTATACTTTTATTTTCTTTGTCTTCGCATTTGATTCTCCTTATTGTTCATTTAATTTGTTTGCTTATTCTCTTGTAATTTTCTTTGTTGGTGAATGTTATGTCTATAGTCTTTGTTTTAATCCAAGGAAAAGAATTAATTTGTTGACTTCATGTCATTGAGTATTTAGTATTATTGTGCGAAACCCCTTCATACTTTTTAGTTTTATTAATCTTAAGATGAATTTCCTAAAAAACTCGATTTTTAAACTCACACCTTTTAAGTCAAAACTTCGACATTAGGTTGTCGCATCTTCAAAATCTCGTCCACACCTATTTTTTAGCCAAACAGACCATTTTTTATCAAACAAAACAATTTTAAACCAAAAATAGATATTTTAAAAGGTTCCTGCGGAATACCGCAGATGCATTGGGTGCTAATACCTTCCCATTGCATAACCAACCCCCGAACTCTAGATCTCTTTCAAAAAATGCATTGTATTTTCATTACTTTTAAGTATTACTATATATTGCATATTTTAGGATTTTATTTCACTCTTTTCCCTTTTCCATTGGAAATGATAAAGCGCGGTGACGACTCTTGCTTTTGCGAGTCAAGTTAATTAATAGCTTGATCTCCTATTTTCACCGCTACAGAATTGGCGACTCTGCTGGGGACAAATTGACCTCTTGCTGGTCCATCCCTAAGTGGGTTAAGCCTAATTTGTCATATCTGTTTTTTTATTTATTATTACTTGTTTGTTTGTTTGTTTATATATGATATATTATGGTTATTTGGGTGTTGATAATATTTACAAAGGACAAGTCCTATACCCGGACTAAGTTACACTTAGGAATAGGACGAGCGGTATAGTCATGTTAACTTTGAGGGAGTAATCACGAAGAAGGAGACATGAAATCCCTCACTCAGTGGAAGCCCCTTTGAATGTAGTATTTGTTTACCGAGTAATCGGGAAGACATTATTGCTTTCGACCTTGGAGCCAGAGAAGCTGAGAACCGTATAACCCTTAACCCATCTTGGCCTCTTAAGTGTAGTGCGGAGACTATAACGGAGTAATCCGGAAGTAGTTGCCACGCGATGCTGCACTCAGACGAGTTTCTCTTGAGAATATTACTAATTATCGAGTAATCGAGACGTTGGTAATATCCGAAGGAGGAATGTAGACTCTGTGAACTTTTAGAACCTTGTTCTACATGTGTGATGAAACCTTTAGTACATACCTTGGGGTTGGTCTTTACCTTTGACTCCATGCTCGTGACGTTGAGCCTTTCAACTTTGTTTGTGATGTTGCTTGTGGTTGTTGCATAGCCATGCCTTCGTCCATCCATAAAACCCTTTTTACTCGATTTTCAAGGAATTTAGAAGTCTCTCTTTGTAAACATCACAAGTTTCGTCAAGCTCAATGGATCTTGGGTGTTGATGGGGTGAAAACCCTAATCCACAAAAATGGATGATTGATCTTGATGATAACTTGATCAACACTTTGACCCAATTTGAAATTCATATTCTATCTTCATACTTTGATGTTTACAACTTAATATGTTGAGTTCCTTGAAAGTCAAATAAAAACTCTCTTTTTCATATCATACATCATTCTACATTTTTTTCGTTTCACTTTCAAAGATCTTTTTCCAAGTCTTATTTTTCCTTTGGTCTCACCAGTACAACACTCGCGCTAAGAGAACAATGGACAACATGGTAAGCCGATTGATGTAAAAAGTTATAGAGGTATGATTGGTTCCCTTCTTTACCTTATCACTTCTCATCCCGACATTATGTTTAGTGTATGTATGTGTGCTAGATATCAATCATATCCCAAGGGGTCACATTTAAAAGTCGTTAAGCGCATACTTAGGTATCTTTGTGGTACGACTAAGTATGGGTTATGGTTCTCTAAGGGTAGTGATTGCTCTTTGGTTAGTTTTTCCGATTCCGACTTTGCCAGTTGCAAGTTGGATAGGAAAAGTACTAGCGATACGTGTCATTTCTTTTAAAATTTCTTAGTAAGTTGGCATAGCAAGAAACAAGTTTTTGTTGCTTTATCAGCTGCCGAGGTGGAATATGTCACAACCGGTAATTGTTGTGCCCAAATTTTATGGCTCAAACAACAATACTTGATTTTGATGTTAAACTCGATCATATTCTAATATTTTGTGACAAAACTAGTGCCATAAATCTAACTAAAAACTATGTTTTACATTCACGCACCAAACATATTGATATTAGACATCACTTCCTTAGGGATCATGTAGAAAAAGACGACGTCATATTTGAGCATGTTGATAGAATAAATCAACTTACATATATTTTCACAAAATCTCTTGCGACTGAGCCTTTCTTCCACATTCGTAGGGAACTTGGTGTTCTCGATATTTCGGATAGGTTGCAACTACATTAGTTACGTCATTCTTATTTATACTTGTACTCTCACGAACTATCTACACTCTTGTATCAAGTTACTTGTGAGGGAAAATTATCATCCTGCATCATATAGGTAATATCATTCTAACTCTAACTCTATTCTTGATAACTCTAACTCTATTCTAAACTTGAAAATCCTAAATTTCTTGTGATAAATGTTTTTAGACCTTTGTGATGTGTGTTCTATGCTTAGATGATTATTTATGATTTATTGTGTCTTAAACTTCATGAATATGTGAAAAATTGAAAAATAAGCATGCTTAGGTCGACCTATGTTTGAGACTTATCGATGCATACTGAAACCTATACTTCTCAAAATTTTGGCTCTATGAGTCGATGCATGACCTGCATAGATCGACGCATCATACGACATTCTAACCAATGACCTTAGGACTTCTGTGTGACCTTTGTGTTTTATCTTTTCATTTATACTCATTTACTCTCATCACTCTATTTGCCTAAATCCCTCTCAAAACCCTAAAAGCCTTTTTTACTCAGAAATCTCAAACTCCTCAAATCTTCTCCCATGGCTTCTACAAGACCCACAAAAAGAAGATTGGTAAAAGGTAGTTCTTCTGATCTCAACAGAATCCCGATCCGGAAACAACTTTATCTCTACTCTCTAATGATTTGCTTGACTCTTATTCAAAGAACTTTAGTAAAAGAAAAATAGTCAAGCAAATCGTAGTATACAAGCAAACCCTAGGTAGGTTAAATCTACCACATGTTGTTGAGTTGTTAAGATTTCAGAAACTATGGGTCTTTCTAGAGTGTGATACTGCTTATAATGAAGAGTTGATCAAGGTGTTTTATAATGGTCTTCAAGGTAATTTTGAAGGAAGTACTTTTAAATAGAAGATGAACAACAAAGTTTACACTGTTAACTCTGAAAGTTGGACAAAATTTGAATTGTTTCCTCCAAGTCTGGTTGCAATAAAAATTGTTGATACCAATAACTTTGATGGATATGACTTCAAGCTTGATCTAAATTCTATGCTGAAATAGCCATACTCTGAAAATGTTATGAATATTACCTTATTTCCAAAGTCGGTCACAACTGGTGTGTTAAAGCCACTTGACTGTATTCTGCAATAGATTGTTTCTCACCATTCGCCCTAAGAGGGGTGGATATTAAAGAGTTGACAACCAGAGGTACATTTGATCTATGCTATCAAGAATAAAATGAGGATAAATTGGCCTTACTACATTGCAAGCAAAATGTATAGTCTGAAGGATTCAGGTAGAGGAACAGCATTGGGATACGCTTCCTTTATTCAACATGTCCTCAACATGGCCGCTATTGGTGTTCCGTGTATTCCCTTTATTAGAATATCAATCGATCAAGAGTTCACTCAGAAAACTTTAACTATGATGGGTCACCACTGGGATACGAGTCTACAAATATATAGGTATGTGATAAGAACTAATAACGTGAGCTTGCAGCAAGAAGATGATAGCGAGGAGGAACATGATGAAGATAATGAGGAAAGTGAAAATGTTGATACAATGAATGAAGATGAAGTGAC
The DNA here is from genome assembly GCA_948472305.1 of Vicia faba. Taxonomy (NCBI): domain Eukaryota; kingdom Viridiplantae; phylum Streptophyta; class Magnoliopsida; order Fabales; family Fabaceae; genus Vicia; species Vicia faba. Next base: position 609,947,254 of record OX451736.1, read on the forward strand.
AGGTGGAAAAAATGCTAACATTCTGAACCTTCTTGATTCTATGCGCCTTCAACAGGAGGAGAACTCCTCATTTGTGAATGAGAGACTTGTCACTCTATCAAACCGTGTCAGAGTACACAGTGAACAATTTGCCACATATTCTACCATTCATGATCAAAGATATAATACTTTATATGGGATGATGGAGTCTCAAGCAAACAACTTCACCAACTTCACCAACAATTTCATGTAACACTTCCCTTTTAACCAACCATCAAATCCTTCACCACAATAAGGAAATGAGAGTGATGAAAATTGATATTTTTTTGCAAACTACATGAATTTTAGCTTGGATTCACTATTTAATTATTTTCTATTATGACTTACTTTGTGTTTATCTTCCTTTAAACATCGACTTGTAACCATACTATATGATCGGTGTATAATTATTTTCTATGCCCTTCTCTAATATCTCTTTATGTGATTGTTTGTTAGAGCCATTGATTGTCAAAGTAGATAATGATCTAACCTTGCTTATATTGATTATTGTTACTTTAACATGTTGCTTTGACTCTTTTTGATGTTGTCAAAGGGGAAGAAGCATGTGGAAGTGAAGAACAGATGATATGAAACGAAAGGGTACACATAGATAGGGGGAGAAATCTCCAAGATGAATATTTCAGATACATGGTATCATACTCTAAGTTTGTCCGTCTTAGTGCTACCATCAAATTTATTTTCGAACTTGGGTTTTACAGAGTAGAAAATTCCTTCAATTTAATTATATTAACATTCTGAGGTATTTTAATAAATATTTATTTCCAAACCTATTTAAAAATATAATGATCTATATCAGATCATTTATATTTTGAATAAATAAATATTTATTCATTGTCATATACTTTCAATTGGATTTTTACTTTCGAATAAGTAACATAACACAGTTGGTAAGGGAGAAAGACAGGCAAATAAAAGGTCACGAGGTTGAATCTCACTTGGTGCACTTTGGATATTTTTGTTGTAAATTGTTACTAACCTTATTTTCACAAAAATCATATTTTTTATTATTAAACTATCATTTTCATATTTATTTATTTATTTATTATATTTTAAAAATATTATTTTTTATTAAAATATTAATTTTATTTAAAAAATAGTCAAATACCTTATAAATAAATAAAATCTTTCCTGATCAATTTTGCTCTATATCAAATTTTACACCTAGACACAAATATGTCCAGATTTTTAATCTTGCTGGCCAAGATGAGAATTTGAGCTTTGGGTATTGGATACTTCCTTTTTTGGGTTTCAAACTATTTTTTTCCACTTATAAATAGCCCTCAAAACTTAGCAATAATTCATCCAGAAAATCCACAATTTCATAATCATCCATAATTTCATAATCATCCATAATTCACTAGTGTTCTCCTAAAATTGTTGTTCTCCATATCGAATAACAACAACAAAGAAACTCTTAAGCCTCCATCAATAGTCACTTATTTTAGGGTTTTAAACAGAACGCCTAAAATTTTTCTATCAACAATTTCAAAATCTTGTTGTTGTCTCCAACATCTATCTAAGGAGGATCTCGTCCCAAAGGAAAAAAGAGGAGAACGACGAAGAAAAGAAAAAATTTCTATCATTTGCTCACCAGGGGAATCCTCGCTTCCGTAGGTTGGTCTCTCTTAAAAATCTTCATCGTAAAATTTTTTGAACTGTTTATATTTTATTTATATTGAGTGTTTTATTGTTGGGATTCATTGCTTATTTAAAATCTCCATGTTTGCTGCCTTGATGTTTATTCTTTTTCAATTTAATTAATAAAACAAAAATTTCAATATCTATTATAATTTGTAACATGTATATATGATTTGGGTCACGTAGAAACATGTTCACTTTGCAAATAAAACAACAACTTTCATACATGTTATTTCTTTCTGCTAATTTTTTTATGGCTTAGCTTTTATTACAATTATTGTTATTAGGTTAATTATTGCATTACAATTTTTTAATGATTTTGTTTCTATTGTTTTTGTTTGTCGCTTTTTAATAAAAAATACAAAAATATGTTAGTTTTATTATTAGGTTAAGTGAAAAGTCGAGAATAACAAAAATATTCCTTATACATGATTATTGGGATTTTTCAATCAATTTAATAATTCAAATTATTAATCTTATACATAAATCCAAACAATTTCATAATTAAATTAATATTTTACAAAGATATTAAAATCCTCAGCCTATTGGGCCCAGTTCAACATCTGAACTTGGGCCTTATTCCTTATACACCCCTTTCTTACTATGTGAACAAAAAAGCACACCTCCTGCCTTTTGGGCTTAAATTCAATATCTGAATTCAGGCCCTTATTGTTAACACCTTCTATTTTACCACCTCAACCTAATTAACACCCCGTTACGTTTTATTTTCTTTTTATTTTATAATTTTTATATTATATATTTCCTATTTTTATAATTTTAGTATTATATTAATTATTACTATTAATTATTATCGAATCAAATATCATTTTTTAACTCATTCAAATATATTTTACCTATTGCATTAAAATATCTTTTACCATGCATTTAAATAAGAATTTTTATAAGTAGTATATAAAAAACATTTAACCAACGCCAAATTGTTTTTCATAAATAAATTAATTTAACAATTAATTTTCAAAAAGGATTATGAAGCATATTTTGATTAATTACGCATTTGGTCCAAAATCTTCGCTATTCACACACTCGGGCTAAGTACGATAGGAATCAAAATATCTGCGTAATCTATAAAAACACCGACCACCTACGAACTGTGAACTGGGACTCTGATTCTTCATAAGAGGATATGTAAACATACAGTTAAAATCGTAGCGAGTCCCTATTAAAAATAAAAACCCTTTTTTCCCCTATTAAAAATTAAAAACCCTTTGTACATAATTGTTAAACCTAAACCCCTTAAACCTAGTATTCTTACAAATAAGGTAGATGAAAGGTGCCTAACACCTTCCTTTCGTCTAAAGAAGTCCGAAACTTAGAATCTCTGTTTTGCAAACTAGGGTTCTCTATTAGATTCCCTTCCTTAGGATAAAAATTAGTAGTGGTGACTATGTATTTAAAACCAGTTGCAACAGCTGGCGACTCTGCTGGGGACTTCAACCCAAGGTTTAGAAGACTTTCCCTTAGGTTTTAGGGTTTTTTTGTAGGGTTCTTATTTCCTTTATTTATTTATTTGTTTATTTATTAATTTATTCCTTGTGTATTTTATTATTGTATTTACTGTGTGGCGGGATTTTAATTTCAAAAAATATATATATTTTCAAAAACCCTTAGAAAGAAGGTTCGTCTATTAGCTTAGGGGATATATCATCCTTGCGAGTTTATGTGACGACTTCGCCTAGATTCGTTGGAATTCCACAAAATGAATACTTATCAAGAAATATCCTCTTGAAAGGTAGGACTTTAGAATGCCACCTATGACTCTTTGTACAACCCTAACCAAAATTTCATGACGAGACCTTTCACGACTTTGAGACGAAAGTCTCGGTCCATAAAAAGGCTCCACTTAAGGGAGACCCTTGTGCCTTTTCCCTCGGTGTTATTCATGACACCCTTAAGGAAGCTACCTTATGGGAAGGGTAGACTAACCATAGGCCAAAACTAGGAGCGTACCTTCTAAGGATACCATTCATACAATCACATCTCTAAACCCACAAGGCTTACTTCCGGTATACCACAACCCCTAGCATGTAGGGCTTATCTTTCATGAGTCATAACCCCTAGCCTGTCGGAATTCCTCAACCGCCCATTAGACTATCATAATTCCTAGCTTGTAGGAATTCTCGTCCCTCAGTTACAATCCCTAGTTTTAAGGGATTCCTCTTCGTCTTCTATAGTCCTTCATCCTTAAGGAATTCCTATCTATCTCAATATCTTGAGTCAGTATAGGGTATCCTTAAATCCACATCTATTATCATCTTCATCTTTAAGGAATTCCTATCTGTCTCAATATCTGAGTCAGTGTAGGGTATCCTCAAATCCATATCTATTATCCTTAGGGAGTTCTTGCCTGTCTCAATCTCTGAGTCAGTGTAAGATATCATCAAATCCATATTTATTATCTCTGTCCTTAAGGAATTCCTATCTGTCTCTATCTTTGAGTCAGTGTAGGGTACCCGTGTTTCCATCATTATCTTCGTCCTTAAGGAGTTCTTGCCTGTCTCAATCTCTAAGATAGTGTAGGATATTATCATTTCCATATTTACCATTAAACCTGTATAGGGTACCCCTACGTCTACCCTCATATTACGTCTGCGTCGCATTGCATATCCATGAAACTTTTTTGTATACCCAAAAGGTAAAAAATATTTTGCATACCCATGCATTTACATACGCCCATACATTAGCATCTCATGCATTTCCACCTTCACCATTATCCATATCATCTGCTAGCAGGTTTCCCGATACTCACAAGTGAACTAAAAGAGCTATGAAGAAATTTGAGACACAAGACTTATTAGAGAGAGAAGGCAGCCCTTCACAATGTCATCAACAGGCCTATACAACACCGCAAATATCGCTACCATTGGTGATTCTTCAACATCAAGATCAACTTCCCTGTCAACGAAATTAGTGTTCCTAAGAAAAGTCAAGGGTCACCCCCATGCTATAACAAGTCCAAAAACTGCGAAGCATCTCCTGAAGTCACGTGGATCAATAAAGGAGCTCTTCCAATAGGACCATTAGGCTTTATCAATTTCAATTTTTAATTTCCAAGTTACTAAGTTGTGTTTATTGTAAACTTGTATCTTTTGATTAGTAATTCTAATAAAATAAGCATTCATGTTTTGAAATCAATCCATTCGTATTCACTCTTCTATCACTTTCCATAAATATCAATTATTCACTTCCATCTTCCATTTCACAACTTTAACAAACTTTAAAGGAGAATGATGAAAATACAAAATAATCAAATTTTGCCAACGTATGCTTTTTAATAGTAAGGCTTAGCTGAAGATGTAAGGCATTGTTTCACTTCCCAAACAATGGAGATATAAGGAAATAATCCATAGTCAACCCCCTTGAGACAGGAGTTGCAATTTTCTTCTAAAATATAAAAAAAAACTTAATTTCAACTAGGGGCAAGGTAGTCTTTCAATTAATTCAATGATGCATTTAAATCTCGGGAAAATCAATTCCGTCTAAGGGAAGGTTCAAGCATATCTTCTTCCTCGATACATCATTGAGGAAATGATCTAAGCAAAGGTTCAAGAACATCATCTTCCTCGTGCACATCAACAAATATTGAGGAAGCAATCAATAAAGACGAAGTTCACAACGTCTTCTTCCTCAATACATCATTCAAGATTGAGGAAACAATAAAGATGAAGCTTACAACAATCAGCGCGGCAGTAAAAAAATTTCAAAATCAAAAGCAGAAAAAATAAATTCAAAAGGAAAAATAAAGCCCGCTAAGTTAAGTAAAAATCGAAAAAAAACTTGACTTAGGCAAAAGTTAGGGCGTCCTGATGGACCGAAAAATTCAAACAAAATCGGTCCATGCAAAATAAGGGATTGAAAACAAAATTGGAGAACAATCTTGTGACTGCCACCTCAAAGTTTTCTCATCAATGCTTAGATCTTATCAATACTTGGATCTTATCAATGTTTTTCATCGATGCTTGGATCTTTATCTACGCTTCTCATCAGCTGCACGACTATGAAATTTCTCTTGGGAATTAAATGTGTCTGTTGCATTAATTGAAATTAGGAATAGAGAACATCAAGGAGAATGGAGGTGGGCTAAATAAATTTTGAGCCTTATATCTTTTGTTTCTTCAAACCACGAACCATGGCCATGTTACAACCTTTAAAAGTCCTAATTGAGGCTAGGTTCACTATGAAAGCATACTCAGCGAAATTTGTGTTAAACTGACTCTTAAGTTTGTTAAAATTATTTCTAACTACTTTGCTTCTTTGAATATTCATCTTCTAATCTTCCATTTCTTTTCAAATAATCAATTTCAATTTCAAGAACTTGCATGTACATAAAACAAAATTACTTTTCAAAGCGTACAACAAATCAATACGTAGCATCAAGGAGATTTTTAAAAAAATAGTTTGATCAAAGGCAACATTTCCAAGAAGCTTCTAACTATGGGAAAAGCATCTAAGAGGACTCCTATAAATAGGGGCAAATACTAATGATCATAGAGGTATATCACATGAAGATGCTATTGGCAAGGGGTGATCATTCTAAGATTCAATCAACTCGAATCAAATTTCAAGGCACTGTTCAATCAGGGACATACCATTCGAAGGAGCATTCCTTAATCAAGTAGTATCACAACAAGGTATGACTCGGTTCCCTCATTTTACACAAAACTCTCAAGGCCTTGATTCAGGGGAAACCTTCCAAGATTCAAGTGTTGGGGCAATATGTACCAAGTTCATCCTACTGCACGTAGGGTCCAAATTCCCCTTCAAGCAACTTTAAGTATAAACTTTTCAAGCTTCAAATATATGGGGCAATCCATGCCAAGTTCATGGTGAGGTCTAAGTTCTTCCCGGGGGTATTTCCTCCAGATCCAGGAGATTGTGGGGCACCTTTTTTAAAAAATTCGAATGGTGGGGCAAACCATGGTGAGGCCCGATCAAAAGGAGTTGACTCGGAGCGGTCCATCAAAGCCAGACATTTTCAAGGGTATTTTAATCAGGGGCATAATACAAGATAATGAGGTCATTCATATTATGATCAAACTACTTCCAAGCCCATATCAATGATAATTTCCTCCAAGACCCAGCATATTCCAGATAAGGGCAAGTTCTCCGCGTACCTTTGTAATCTCCAATGGGTCCTTCCTCCTACAGCAGCAATCTTCGATGTTCAAATCAAGTATAGGGAAATCATGTAAACATAACATCCAACCATTATGTGACAAGCAACCTTATCGTATAAGCAACCTCTATACATCTTAACCACCTGCATCATTAAAAAAACATACTAGTTTGCATAAATCATTAGCATGCATTCATCAGGATATTGCAATTTGAAATCAAGTTATACCTATCATCTCATCCGGATGACAAATTCTGACAACATGGATCTAACAAAGAGCTTAATCTCACTTAGTATATACTCTTAAGCCTAATTCTCATTGGCGCATAAAAAATAAAACATCCATTGACGCATATCCAAGTCACCCATTACATGCATTGGTTAGTCATTCTACACATTAACACCTACATTTGCATGCATACATGACATGTCATAAACCAAAACTTAGGTGCAATCTATAGCTAAGTCAGTAACATCTCTTTGACTATCCATCTCAATGAGTCTATTGTACAAGGATTCTTTGTCAAAATCGTAAGCAGCCTTACGTACAACGGTTCAGGATGTGAGCAACCTCACGCATTTCTTTATCCGTGTTTTACAAAAGACGTGAGCAATCTCACATAACCTCACCCACTATTCATTTATAGACAGCCTTATGAAGTATGAGCAAACTCATGTATTCATCAGCCATCCATATGTAAGCAACCTTAGGTAAAAGTCGCGAGCATCCTCACACTTTCCAATCGACACCTCCCGATGACCTTACCAATGCTGGCAACCTTTCTGCCTGTTTCACCTTTCTGAGCCACCAAGTTGATACTATTCAGGCAACCCTATGGATATTGGTGCAAATCCCATTTCTCGTCTAGCCCATCTTTTCAAAATCACAGTTCCCATCTGGCATATATTTTCAAAAGCCCAGCCCCTAATTGGCATGGTTTCTAAAAAAAAATAAGTCTTGGCTGATAGTCTGCCTTAAGCATTATCATATCAATCATACATACCATACATCATGCATACATCAAGCATAATCATATCAAACATGCATACATGCATTGCATTCAATCATACATGCCCATAAAAAACTGTGGGAAAATCTCAAGGCATGACTACCAGCTAAGACAAACTCAAAATTCAAATCTAAGCTCAACATTATCCATTCACCTTGCTATAGATACCTCGATTGACAACAGACACAATCGTCAAAGGTGCCGCTATCAAAATCTCACTAGGCAGCTTACCTATGACTCATATCCACGCCTACGTCCATGTCCACGCCTATTTCTACGACCATACCTACACATATGTCCACGTCTACGCCTGTTCCCACGTCCACACCTACGCATGCGTCTACGATACAAATATCAAGACACTCTTCATCATGTCCACACCAATTCATCATGTTGGGGAATTGATAACTCAAAACCAATTGTTTGACAAAGGAGAGTTATAAAAAATGTTTGTGAAAAACTTGGAGTATACATAAACAGTTGGGGCATACACACTCAGTGCATATACTCTCTGGGTTTCATACTGATCTAAGACATCATACACATACATCATACATGGCATGTCTCAAAACATACTATTGTACCCCAAAAATTTCCCTCTCATTTATCTAGACTTCTCTCACAAGATCTCTTTGACTCAAGACTGGATTAGGGTTTGATCAGCTCAAGACATCTCATCTTGCACTGATGACCCAAAATTAGGGTTTGAGATTGCACAAGGATTTTGGGACTTTCAATGCTTTATATGACTTTCAAACATCATTATGGAACCCCAAGTTTACTCATGTCAAGTTTCAAGCCTTGAACCATATTTTTTATCAGTCAATTGGACAATTGACCTAAAAATCAGTTGTATTGGGGAAAAAGTCAACCATGGCCAATTTACAGTCAAACTTCATAATTTTTGATCCACATCAACATTTTAGACTCATATGTACCATTTGATCAAGTTTGAATTACAACTCCTCAAGAAATTTGATCAAATCATCAAAAGGGCAAAATGGTCAAAATTAGGGTTTTGACTGAAGAAGGGCAATTTCTGATTTTTAACCTAGCAAGTGACCAATTGAGTTCAAACATGATTTCAAGGTTTCAATGGCATCATCTTGACTTAATTACATGGCTCAAAACATTTCAAATTCATTGGGTTGACAGATGAATTTTGCAGTCAGCTGATCAAAAGTCAACTGTATACTGAAAAGTCAAACTTTGACTTTTTGGTCAAAATCAAGTACCAAGGGTCATAATTCATCAAAACATGCCAAAATGTGAAACTTGTTCACCAAGAAAACCAAAATTGAAAATTAGGGTTTGAATTTGAAAATTTTCATAACTTTAGAAATTTTCTAAGTATAAAATTTTTCTTATTTTTTCTCAACTTTACACCACTTTTTCACCATGATGCATTTTGATTCAAAGAAAGTTCCCAACATGAAAGTTGTATATCTCCATGAAATCTACAACTTTGATTCACAAACTCTTCCCTAAATATGCTTGGATCTCAAGATATAAATTTGTGAATACATGGTCATAAAGTTGTTAACTTAGTGAAATTTTGCCCTAACTTAGGCAGGTTTTGGACCCAACTTCATGGAAATTTTTCATCTAGTTCCAAGAGGTATCTCAAAATGAATTTCAAATATGGATTATAGAGCACATTTAAATATTTCAAAAATTTCCAAGAACTCTCCAAGATCATTTTTGAGTAGGGAGAATCGAAGAGAGGAAATTGGCATTTTCTCACTTTTTGTTCAAGCCATTTCATGAAGAACCAAGTTGCAAATCAATCCTATGTTGGCTATTTCATGTTGTACAGGTCCTAAACTTGATACACACTCCTTAATTAAATGCTTACTCATTTTACAAAGCCTTTATCCATGCTTTAGAACCTTTACACAACTTGTAATTCCATTTATGGCAAAAAGGTTCCATTGCCATTTTCATAAAGAGCAACTTTTGCAAACTTTGTAATCTTGAGCATTCTGTCCCCTTGATACATGCAAGTAACACAGACCAAAGGCAACTTGTAGGTAAGAAATACCAACCCTAAGCAAGCTGGTACAAGCATGTGAGTTTTGTCTTGTCACTTTACTTCAAGTACAAGAAAAGTTGCAAAAGGGCTAGGGCTTGCACAACTGATAGAGAGTTGACTTAAAACCATTTCTATACTAATATGCAAACAAGATACAACACATAACACGTTTGGAAAAGACCTGAAACTCTCTCAAACTGAAAAACACCCAAAACCTGTCAAAAACTGCAGATTCTGCACAAGCTCACTCATCTTCCATTTGGCTCGTGCGTTTTGTGTTTAGATCATTCCAACACCTTACATACTTGATATCAAACCTATCTAAACCATCATACCTGTTCAGTATCCTCTTTTCCACCATCTACCATTGTTGACTTTGAAGCTTGCAGTTGGACTTGGTCAGGGAGTTCTAGCCACTTTCAGAGCAAGGCAAAAGTTGGAATAGATTCAGGGAATCTCAAGGAAGCTCAAGCAAGCATCAGGCCTCCATTAAAGTCCCTACATTTCCATACACGATTCCAGCTGAAGGAGGTAATTTTTCAAACTCTATCTCCTTGAACAGGTAACCTTAGGCCACGATCTGTGAATAAAAAGTGTAGTTCTCATCATAACGAAGCTATACATATCATTATCTTGCATTGATTTTACTTGTGTTAAGAGAATTTGGAAGTTGAAATCTCTGAAAATATTAGGTTAGAATTTGGGGCTTTTAAAATTCTCTTTGATCTTTGATAGTTAGATTACATAACTTATATGGTTGGATTCGTGAGTTCAAATGCTACATTTTTCATGTTATAAGTTTTCATTTTTATGGAAGCATGAGGAAGTTACAGGGGATCCGGCCAAGGCTTGAGGAAGAAGATGAAACAGGGCAAGGACGCATTTTGTAATATATTGTTTTTGTTTCAGTAAAGACAATGGATGTATGGCCACCCCAGTGGTAAAGCAGCGCGCTGGTGAGACCCATGTCCTTGGTTCGAACCTGCGTGCTACTTTTACATTTTGGCATTTTTTCCTTTTTAGTTTTTGACACTTTTTGCAGGAGTGGGCCTAGCTTCATGGGCCAGCGTTTTTGCTCATCATCACCACTGACTTGCTATCTTACCCCCTGCCAACTTATTTCACATTTTATTTTTTATTTATTATTTTACTTCCATATTTTATATTTAAATTATTTTCTGTAATGATTAAAAATCCTAAAAAAATAATTTAATCATATTACACTTTTATTTTTATTTTTTTTATTATTTCTCACATAAAAAATATATTTTATTTTGATAGGATATAATTCATTTTCTTATTAAATTTGCAAATATAATTAAATATACTTAGTTTATTTATTTTGCATTTCATATTTATAAATCCCTATTTTTTACATACATATACACTTTTATATTTTATTACAATATTATTTTATTATTTTTATACAAGAAAATATACAAAAATAATAATAGAGAAACTTTATTTTCTTTTAAATAAAAATTAGGATTAAACCCCTTTCAAAAAATTAAATCTTTTCCTTATATTTTTAGGTTTAGATTAAAATTCCTTTTACATAAAAACAAGACACAAAAATATTTTTATATGTGTACATTGCATTACATTTTTAAATATTGCTTTGTATTTATTCTTAATTCGCACAAATTCGATTTAGTTGTAATAATGTATTTAGCTTTATATTTGTGCAAATCTCCATTCAAACTTGTATTCCCCCCTCCCATAAAATTGTTGTAATAGCTTAGTGTATTTACATTATGCAATTTATCACTTTATATGCCATGATTAGTAATTAGGGTTTGTATGAAAAGAACAAAACAAAACAAATAGAAAGCCCTAAATACAAGACAAAATCAAAAGCATGAAAATGATGCACTTGCACACAAGCACTCTTAGGGTTTCTCCCACTTGGTTGCCTAAAACAAAAATGGCCATGTTACGCATGCGAAGTATCTTGGCAAAATAAAACAAAAATAAGATCATCGTCCCTCGACGACTCTATTCAAAAGTTGTCTTACAAAATGATCTTGGTCCCTCAAAAATGCTAAGATACTTTGCAAACATTGCTAATCATGGCTATACGATGACCCACGCCCGTCCCATTTACATCCAAAGATAGGGTCCCTTACCAAATCAATGGTAAGCCAACAATGTCAAAGGAATAGAAAATACATAAGAAAGACATTTGAGTAGGTAGATAGCTTCTAGTTACTTGCCCCCTTTCAAACAACAAATCCTTGCTATTTTCAAAACAAACACACACATTTCAAAAATATCTTACAAACATTGAAAACATTTCCAAAAGACAAACATCTTTGTATACATTCTTACGAACGAGAATCATTACAAAGATTTCCTAAACGAATGGCCTCTTTTACAAAATACTTTCAAAACTACACCAAACAAAATTTCAAACAACAAAATCAAGTGATCTAAAGCAAGTAACTAAGAGCCCATGGAAAACCATGGATGAAAAGGGTGCTAATACCTTCCCTTTTCATAATCTACCCCCCGAACTCAAGAAACAATCTCAAAGGTCTTTTCTGTGCTTTTTCACCTTTCCTTTTGGATAAAAGAAAAGTCGGTGGCAACTCTTGCTAACTGCAAAATTTGCGATAAAACGCAAAACCTCAAGTCAGTTCTCCCACCACATCACACATACTCTGGGCGAAACCAATTTCCTTGGGACCTCCATCAGATTTTCACCTTAGTTGAAAACAAACAACCAACAAATATCCAATCTCATCTTTGATTTATCTATCCAAGGTTTGATCATCAAAATGAACTTCCTCTACAAATATGACTCATTGCCTAAGACTCCAGGAAGAAATGTGTTTTCCTCCTCTTGTGATTCAATTCATTGCCTAAGACTCCGTGCAACAATGTCTGAAATCCGCAATTTAACTCATCACTTAAGACTCCTGCAGTGATGTGTTCTTTGCAACATTGTCCATTACCTAAGACTCCATGCAGTAATGTACAAAATCCCAAATTTAACCCATTGCCTAAGACTCCATGCAACAATGTCCAAAATCTGCAAATTTAACTCATCACCTAAGACTCCATGTAGTGATGTGTTCTTGGCGATGTTGCCCATTACCTAAGACTCCATGCAGTAACATGTGAAATCTGTAATTCAACTCATTGCCTAAGACTCCATGCAGCAATTTGTTTTCTTTCCCTTGCAATATAGCTCATTACCTAAGACTCCACGCAATAATGTGAAAAATCCATAATTTAACTCACTGCCTAAGGCTCCATACAACAATGTGTTTCCTTCTTTTTACGATATGGTTCATTACCTAAGGCTCCATGTAGAAATGTTCGAAATCCAAATATAACCCATTGCCTAAGACTCCATGTAGCAATGTGTTTTCCTACTTTCGTGATATATCTCATTACCTAAGGCTCCATGCAGTAATGTGTGAAATCCGTGATATAACTCATCGCATCAGCCTTCATGCAGCAATGTGCTTCCTCCTCTGCGATATATTTCATTGCATCAATCTCCATGCAGCAATGTACGAAATCTTTAATTTAACCATACAACAACATTGTTATAACTCATTGCATCAGTCTCCATGCATCAATTTTGTTAATAAGCTTTTTTCTGCGATATAATTCTTTGCATCAGTCTCCATGCATCAATGTGTAAAATTCAAGGTATAACTCATTTCCTCATTCTCCATGAAGTGATGTTGTCATCAAGCTCCTTTTCAATTATCTACCCCTCAGGTTGTGACAGATATGCAAAACAAATCTACGTAATCCATTGCATCAGTCTCCAGGCAGCAATGTGTTATCAAACTTTGTTTTGTTCATCCCCTAGGTTGTGATGAATAGACAAAATCAAATCAAATAAAAACTTACTATATGAGTCTTCAAGCATTAGTAAGTCAACTTTTTCAAACTTGAATCATTTACCTCCTAGGTTATGGTAAATTCTACGATAATCTCTTTTCTAGGTATTGACGAGTTATCCACGTCATCATATCTAGATCAATATTACTTTTCAATCATATCTCTCTATTTAAACTCTGGTAGGGCGATACATTATCGTCTTTGCCTAAAACTTAGGTTCAAACCCTGGTAAGGTGATACATCATCATCTTTGCCTATTCTATTCAAAACTCTTAGGGGTATGCTATATTAGCGTAACCTTATCTAACCAACCTTTGGGGGGTATGCTATATCAGCGTATTCTTATCTAACCAATCTTTAGGGGGTATGCTATATCAGTGTAACCTTATCTAGCCAACCTTCGGTCAAATTTTGGGGTCTTCCATTATTTAATAAATCTCTGATTCGAATGAACAAGACCTGCACATTCTCGTGCCATTCAATCGAAGAGTTATTAAATAAGGCCAACTGTCATACCCCAAATTTGGCTGTCTTAGTGCTACCATCAAATTTATTTTCGAACTTGGGTTTTACAGAGTATACAATTCATTTTATTTAATTATATTAACATTCTGAGGTATTTTAATAAATATTTGCTTCTAAACCTATTTAAAAATATAATGATCAATATCAGATCATATGTATTTTGAATAAATAAATATTTATTCATTATCATATACTTTCAATTGGCTTTTTACTTCCGAATAAGTAACATAGCACAATTAGCAAGGGAGAAAGATTGGCAAGCAAAAGGTCTCGGGTTTGACTCTCACTCGATGCACTTTGGATATTTTTGCTGTTAATTATTACCAACCTTATTTTCACAAAAATCATATTTTTTATTATTAAATTATCATTTTTGTATTTATTTATTTATTATATTTTAAAAATATTATTTTTTATTAAAATATTAATTTTATTTAAAAAATAGTCAAAATACCTTATAAATAAATAAAATCTTTCCAGATCAATTTTTCTCTGTATCAAATTTTGCACCTAGATACAAATATGTCGAGATTCTTAATCTTGCTGGTCAAGATGAGAATTTGGGCTTTGGGTATTTGATACTTCCTTTTTTGGGTTTCAACCTAATTTTTTCTCACTTATAAATAGCCCAAAAAACTTAGCAACAATTCATCCAAATAATCCATAATTTCATAATCATCCACAATTTCATAATCATCCATAATTCACTAGAGTTCTCCTAAAACTGTTGTTCTCCATATCGAAGAACAACAACAAAGAAACCCTAAAGCCTCCATCAACAGTCACTTATTTTAGGGTTTTGAACAAAATACCTAAAATTTTTGTATCAACAATTTTTCAAAACCTTGTTGTTGTCTCCAACATCTATCTAAGTAGGATCTCGTCCCAAAGGAAAAAAGAGGAGGACGACAAAGGAAAGAAATAATTTCTATCATTTGCTCAGCGGGGGAATCTTCGCTCCCGTAGGTTAGTCTCTCTCTTAAAAATCTCCATCTTAAATGTCTTGAACTGTTTATATTTTATTTCTATTGAGTGTTTTATTGTTGAGATTCATTGCTTGTTTAAAATCTCCATGTTTGCTGCCTTGATGTTTATTCTTTTTCAATTTAATTAATAAAACATAAATTTCAATATCTATTATAATTTGTAACATGTATATATGATTTGGGTCACTTAGAAACATGTTCACTTTGCAAATAAAACAACAACTTTCATACATGTTCTTTCTTTCTGCTAATTTTTTAAGGCTTAGCTTTTATTATAATTATTATTATTAGGTTAATTATTACATTACAATTTTTTAATGGTTTTGTTTCTCTTGTTTTTTTTGTCGCTTTTTAATAAAAAATACAAAAATATGTTAGTTTTATTATTAGGTTAAGTGAAAAGTCGAGAATAAAAAAATATTCCTTATACATAATTGTTGGAATTTTTCAATCAATTTAATAATTCAAATCATTAATCTTATACATAAATCCAAACAATTTCATAATTAAATTAATATTTTACAAAAATATTAAAACCCTCAGCTTATTGGGCACAGTTTAATATCTGAGCTTGGGCCATATTCCTTATACACATATTTTTTACTGCGTGAACAAAAAAACACATCTCCTACCTTTTGGACTTGAATTCAACATCTGAATCCAGGCCCTTGTTGTTAGCACCTATTATTTTACCACCTCAACCTAATTAACACCCCCTTACGTTTTATTTTCTTTTTATTTTATAATTTTTATATTATATATTTCCTATTTTTATAATTTTAGTATTATATTAATTATTATCGAATCAAATATCATTTTTAACTCATTCAAATATATTTTACCTATTGCATTAAAATGTCTTTTACCATGCATTTAAATAGTAATTTTTATAATTATTATATAATAAACATTTAACCAACGCTAAATTATTTTTCATAAATAAATTAATCTAACAATTAATTTTCAAAAAGGGTTACGAAGCATATTTTGATTAACTGCGCATTTGGTCTAAAATCTTCGCTATTCACACACCCGGGATAAGTACGAGGGTGTTGTACCCCAAAATTTTCCCTCTCTTTTCTCAAGACATTTCTCGCAAAGATCTTCAAAAGTTTAAGCTTGCACAAGTATTGACTAGGTCAAGCCATCTCCTCCACACTGATACCTCAAATTAGGGTTTGAGTTTGCACAAGGACAATTCGACTCCAAATAATTCAAATTACTTTCATGGGTCATTATGGACCCCAAGATTGCTCATATCAAGTTTCAAGTCTTGGATCACAAAATTGCTCAATCAATTGATCAGATGACCTAAAATTAGCTGTATTAGGTAAAAAGTCAACTATGGTCAACCTACAGTCAAACTTCAAGATTTTGGACCAATATCAACATTTTGAAGTCATATGTATCAATTGATCAAGTTTGGTTTACAATTCCCCGAGAAAATTGTTCAAATCACCAAAAGGGCAAAATGGTTAAAATTAGGATTTTGACTATATTTGACTGATCAAGGTTTTTTTACCTAATACATGATCCAATGGTTTGAAGCACAATCTCAAGGATTCAAATACAACATATTTACCTAATTTAATGGCTCAAAACATTTCTCAAGATCATTTGATTGATAGTTGAAATTCAGTCAACTGATGAAAAGTCAACTGATACACCAAAAGTCAAACTTTGACTTTTTGATCAAAATTGAGTTTCGAAGATCACATTTCATCAAGACATTCAAAAACAAGAAACTTGATCATCAATAAATCAATAAAGTCAAAAGTCATTTTGGAAAGTCAAAAGTCATTTTGAAAAGTCAAAATTTTCAAGACTTAGAAAATTTTCTAAGTGTTTTAAGTCTTACTTTTTCATGACTTCATGCCAACTTTTCACCAAGATGTAAGATGATTCAAAGAAAATTTTAAACATGAAAGTTGTAGATCTTAATGAGGTATAAAACTTTGATTTACTTATCAAGTTCTAGAAGTGCTTAAATTTTTAGTTATGAATTCACAAAGTCATGCACTTTGTATAAAAACACTTAGAGAAAATTTAACCTAGTTAGGCAAAATTTTGGTACCAATTTCATGGAAATTTTTTCACATAGTTCCAATTGGATTCTTCCAAATTGAAAAACATGAAGGTTGCAGAGGATATTTCAAGTTTTCTAAAATGTCCAATAACTCAATGAGATCATTCTTGAGATAGGAGAATCGAAGAGATGAAGTTAGGGTTTCAAACTTAAATTACAAGTCAAATTTGGGATGAACACTTGATCAAATCTCAAACCATGTTGCACCAATCTTGCTTTTAAGGCTTATAACTTTCTAATGATTCCATAATTTAATTTTTACACAACTTTTAGAGCTTTAATCCAAGCATTTGAACCATTGTCCAAGAGACTCATCCATATTTGGCACAAAGTGACATTGTTATTCTTGTAAAGTGACTTTAATCACAAAGTCCACTCTCCTTGAGCTTTGCACTTGTTCCTTCTGTGTACACTCCATTTACAAGCCATAATAAACATGTTTAAAGCTTCTAACCACTATAGATAGCCTTGTACCATGTCTTGGAAAAATGTTTGTCAACTTTGCTTCAGAATCAAGTAACCTAACCATAACATGTGATTCTTTGAATCTGATTGTTTGAACATCCAAAACCTCTTACCTATAAATAGAAGCACTATTTTTAAGCCATAACACAAATACACAAGCCCTCAAGCATCCCAAAACTATCACAAACTCAGATTACATACAAACTGCCATTGTTGTGCAGAATCTGGAAAAAAAAATTCCATCTTCAAATCCACTCGTGCGTTTCTTGGCCAAACCATTTCAAAAGCTTTCTTACCTCAAATATAAGCCATCCCGATACCTGTTACACTTCTGTAACACCTCCATCACCATCTCCCATTTTCAAAAACAGACGTTTGCACTTGGACTTCTCTAGAATAGTTCAAGCACTCTCAACTCAAAGTAACTATGGGAATAGCTTCCTGGAGGTTCAAGGAAGCTAACCAGATCATTAAAACACCTTGAAGTAAGCTCTAACTCAAAACGCGATTTCTAGTTTTGAGGTAAGTTTTTTAATTTTCAATCTCTTCATATAGGCATTGTTAGCTTTCCATTTTCAAAGATAAAATGTAGACATCATTGCCCTGAAGCTTACCATGTCCTTAGAATTCATTTATATTGCTTAAGTAGTGAGAATTTTAAGCTTGAACTTTTTGAAAAAATTAGGTTAGATTTGGTACCATTCAAAATTCGTGCTCATCTTTGAGCCATTGTTTAAGTTATTTACATTTCTGGAATCATGGTGAAATTTCTAACAAGTTTGATGTTCATACTTTTGAGAATGGTTGAGAAATGAATCAGTTGCAGAGGCTCTGGCTGGCGCGAGAAAGAAGATGAATTTTATCATTATAACTGTTTTGTAATATGTATTTATGGTTTGATATAAGATACCATATGTATAGCCACCCCAGTGGTAAAGAGAACGCGCGTTATTGCCAAGGGCGCTGGGTTCGAGCCCCAGCGCTGCCCTTTTTTCTAACATTTTCTTTGTTTTCTTTTTTTGTTATAGCGCACTCCTGGGCCTAAGATCATTGGGATTTGCCTTTTTACTCAACAACACCCCTCCTTCACTTATAACATGCAATCCAGCTTTTTATTTTATTTTCTTTCTGATTACAAAAAAAAAACACAATGGGCCTAACACTCAAACAAATATGCGTTTTTCTACTAAACCACCCAATTCCATTTTACACCCTCCTGACTTTTATTTTATTTTTCTATTTTATTTTCTTTTCTTTATTTTTATTATTTGTAATATTAGTATCATCATTATTTTTTATTAATAAAAAACCCAAAAAATATATATATCTTTATTTATTATTTATATATTAATATACTTGTATTTTATTTCTTTTAGGACAAAAGACCAAAAATATTTTCCTAACAAACTTAATTTCTTTTTCTAATTAAAATAATATTATATTTAGATTTATTTTATTTTATTTTATTTTATTTCCTTTCTAATTAAAATGAATTTAGAACTTAGGATTTTTAATTAATTAACTTTTTTATACTAGTTTAATTAAGATAAAACCATTTCATAAAAAACCTAAAAAATTGCTTTCTTAATTAATTCAATTTCTTTTCTCAAAATAACTTAGGTTTAATTTTCTTAAATTATCTTTGACTGATTAGTTTTTTTTTCCTTTTAATTTAATTAAGTTAAACCCTCTCTAAAAAACTCAAACAAAAACAATTTCATTTTTCCCTTCATATTGCCTTTACATTCTTGTACATATATTTGACATCATTCAATATGGTTGTAATAGTAATTAGGTATAATTTCCCTTGTCTTCCCATTTGTAAATTTGTATCCTCATCCCCAAATGATGTAATAACATAAAATTTTATATTTCCGCAATTTATCATTTTCAATATAAATACTAGTAATTAGGGTTTGTATGGCAAGACGTAAATTACACATAGCAAAACCTAATTCAAGATAAAATACTTGAAATCAAAACACTTTGCACACTTGCACCTCTAGGGTTAACCTCACTTGTTGCCTTGAGAATAAGTAGTCACGTCCCTCGAACGTGGGATACTTTAGCAAAGACAATCAAATACAAGATCGTAGTACCTCGATGACCCTTCAATGTTACCTTCGATAAACGATCTTAGACCCTTACAAAAATTACTAAGGTATCCTACAATGTTGCCTTCTATTACTGTACGACAACCCGCGCCCGTCCCCTCACATCCAATGATAGGGCTTCTTATCAATCAATGGTAAGATAACAATGTCTAAAGAAGGAGGAAATGAACAAAGACTTTTTAAGTAGGTATAAAGTTCGTAATTGCTTGCTCACAACCATTTTTAAAACATATTTCAAATGCACGAACACTTTCAAATGAAATATTTTCAAAAGTCAACACTTTGTATACATTCTTATAGAGACGTGAATCATTACAAAGTTTGTCTAAACAAAGACACTTTACAAAAATACTTTCAAAATCATCACAAAACACATTTCAAACAAAGCATTTTAAAATGAGCTAGCAACTAAGAGCCCGTAGATAACTACAGATGAAAGGGTGTTAACACCTTCCCTTTTCATAACCTACCCCCCGAACTGAAGAAAATTCTCAAAAGGTCTTTCCTGTTCTTTTCACCCTTTCCTTTATTGGATAAAAGAAAAGTCGGTGGCGACTCTTGTTATCCGTAATAATTGTGATAAAAACGCAAAACACCCAAGTCAGTTCTCCCACCGTATTATAGAGGGGAATCAAAATATCCGTGTACTCTATAAAAACACCAACCAACTACGAACTACGAATTGGGACTCTGATTCCTCATAAGAGGATACGTAGGCATACCACTTAAATCGTAGTGAGTTCCCCTATTAAAAATTAAAACCCTTTTTTACCCTATTAAAAATTAAAAACCCTTTATACATAATTGTTAAACCTAAACCTAGTATCCTTACGAACAAGGTAGATGAAAGGTGCCTAACACCTTCCTTTCATCTAAATAAGTCTGAAGCTTAGAATCTTTGTTTTGCAAACTAGGGTTCTCTATTAGATTCCCTTCCTTAGGATAAAAACTAATAGTGGCGACTATGTATTTAAAACCAGTTGCGGCACATGGTGCTAAGGACAAGTTTTGACATCATCAAAAAGGGGGAGTATGTGAGGGCAAGATTTCAATGATGTCAAAACTATGTTGGAAATGTTTCTAGATGATATGGTGGACAAAGTAGCATGAAAAGTCTTCAAGAATTGGCATTTTTGAAAACTTACACTCTATGAATCGACTCAAAGAAAGCTCAGGTCGACACATGATTAAAAGTTTCTCCTTTGGGAAGTCTCAGGTTTGCTCATGTCAACTATGTGGTCAACTCATCCTGAAAGCAATGTTTAGGAACTATGCATAAACGCATACCCCTGGAGCGGTCGACGCATGGTTCTTGCACTCTGTCATGTGGCATCTTCGAGAATGCTTAGGTAGATTCATCCTTCTGCATAGTTTGATGCATGTCTTGTATACACTGTCATATGGCACTTACAGGAATGCTCAGATCGAGTCCCCTTTTTGCATAGGTCGACCGCTCGCTCGTAAAAACTGTTTTTTAGTCTGTTAGTTTGGGTATTAACCTTAGATAACATATATATACTTGTTTGGTAATTTCATTTGGTTTTCAACAAGAAAAGTGAAATATATACACAAGGTACTCATCACCTTCAACCTCTCACTCATCCATTGACAACTACACATAATAATTTTTATCGATTAAGGTGCGGAGTGTGTGTTGATAACGTCCGAAGTAAAAGATTGAAATCTTGTTCGGGTTGAGTAATTGTGGGTTTTTATTAAATAAAATATGAGGGTTTCATCCTCCAAGATCATTGGAATTTGGGTTTTTTTTTGTCAATTCTTTGCTTCATCAAATTCAGCCGTGGTTAAGGGATTGGGGAACTATGGGTTTGCTCAACAAGGTAGCTACAATCGGAGGATTTTGAAGGAACAATTGGGGTTATCATCTTGCGATCAAATCAGCCGAGCAGAGGGTTTGAGAAATGGTTTGGGTTCTTAACAAGGTAGCTACAACCGAAGGTTTATCGAAGATTGGTGACATACTTGATTCAAATCGAATCAAGGGGAGAGAGGAACTTAGTTTTCAATTCAACATATTGGTTTTGAGTTGTGGTGACTATTTTCTATCTCTTGTATAAACTTTGCAATCATAATAGCAACCATCCTAATTCTAAATTCTAGAATTAGGGGAAGACGTACCCCACGCGAGGACGACAGGGGGAACTGCCTTAACAAATCGCGTGTCATTTTTCTTTCTCGCTCTTTACCGTTTATTTGCAATAATCTAAAAATTTGCTCTTGTGGCTCCAATTGTCATAATTTGTAGTGCAATAAAACTGTTACTAAAAACTATAGTAATCACTTTGATTGCTATAATTAATTTCAACACTACAAATTAAGGTAGATTGAACTTGGTGAAATTAAGCACACCAATTGTTCGATAAAAGTCCAAAAGTGAAAATTTATGTATTTTCTTCTCAACATTTCATTGGAAGTAATTGACAATAGTTAAAAAGTATAAGTGATCAATTATAATTGAATTAAGTGTTAATGATTCTCATTGATTCATTCCATTCATTTTTTTTGCATATCCAGTCTTTTCAATAGAGGATCGTTTTAGATGAGTGTATTCGGGTAGCTTTTAGTGCGCTTTAAGTTTTTCTTAAAAACTGATTTTAAAAATTAAGGTATCTATTCAACCCCCCTTCTAGATACGTTATATCGTCTAACAATTTTTGCTACAAACAAGATCTTCAATCATTAGTTTCCTAAAATATCTCCATATTTAGAAACTGCATAATCTTCAATATTCTTACTTGATTCTTCTTGAACTTTAAATCAGCGCCACATAGTATTGATAACATTCCCCGAATATTCTTTATCTGTTAAATCATAACAGAATCCACTAATCCAGCTCAGGCGCGATGTCGTATGCTCCTTCATTGGACATCTTTTCCGACATGTTGTTCCAGATGTTGAAAACTTCAACTCAACATGTCCAACATAAAATAGGACTTCTTGCTCAACCTATTCTTCATAGCAAGTAATCACATCCTATTTAACATATTGCTGCTATATTTGTTTTACTAAAATTAATGCCAATCCTAAAAATAAAGAACCTACGATCTCCTCCTTTGGAAAATTTTGGCTAAAACAAATAAATTAAAATTACAACCCAATACTACAACAATAAACACAAACATCTACCAACAGTAGTCCTCAAAAACTACTGAGTATAGTAGCACAACATTATGTAGTCAGTATTTAGTAAAGATGTCAGGACATCTTTGTTCGACATCTTCTTTGCAGCATTCTGAAAGAACTCCATTGCAGTAAGAGCTTCAACACCAAAGAACAACAACCTCAGGATAACAAAGTAAAAAATCCTAAATTATGTTATTGTACATGAGGAAGAAGATAGGAACCACTCCCCTCAAACCATGATGGATCTTTAAAAGACCAATGGTTGCAAATGAGAATCCTTTCTTATTTGATGATCAACAGTCACCAGTAAACCTAGATAAATCAACCACCACCCCTGGTAACTCAGAACACAGGTCACAAATGTGTTTATAACTCAAATCACAAGTTACAAAACCAAAGTACAGACCACAAGATAGAACGTCTTATCCAACATCTGTGTACAACATTTGGAAATACAGACTCCAGATTGGCCTTCTGAGCAAACCATTTCTCCCTTTTTTTGCCAAAATTTGACAAAGGAAGCCTTCACCAGACCCAAGCACAACTCACCCAGACCCAAACAAAACCCATAACTATTATGGATACACCAAACACTCCACGGTTAAAGAGGATGGGAGAAACCTCTATAAATAGATGAGAAGTTACTTAGGAATCAACGATCTTGAATGACACAAAGTTCTTGGTCAAAGGAAACATTAATTTAGGAGAAAAATACTACTAAAATTAATGTGCAGCGTCGAAAACTGCTTTGAATATCTTTAATAACTTTGGACTGATTCTGCTGAAAATAAATAGTCCCAATACATGCACATGCGCATTCAAATGCACTTTATACATACTTTGATTTAGTGTAAAGTTCCATTAATAATGTATATTACATACTTTGACATAATGTAAAGGTCCGTTCTGTTAGACGATGACAATGTAACTAGAGGGGAGTGAATAGATACCCCTTTAAAAAATTTATACAAAAATCTGAATTTGAAAAAGTTGTTTTATCAAAGAGCGACGCAAAAGCTTTTTAAAATGTCGTCTATAAGAACGTTATTGGATACTTGGATATGCAAACTGTAATAATAAATTCAATATGGAATAATAACTACAAATTAAATTAATGTACTTTAATCACTTAACAACTTATTTAATATTTTTCACAAGTTACTAGTAAAGTTATTTCCAATGGCAATACTAAAAAGAACTAGTTGAATCAATTTATCAAACACTTGGTGTGCAAGTGAATTTTTAGAAATTTTCCTTTGATTGTGTTCATATACAAAACCACTTATAATCAAAAGTGATTATAAGCTATATCAACACTTGATTCACAATAAAAAACAGTTTGGAAAATTCTTACAATTCAATTGATAACGCAATGCTATTTGACAAATTGATTAATGAATATCAAAGCAAGTAAAAGCCAAAATAAAAGAGACATAAGGAATTTGTCTTCACGGTTCCCCACTATCGTCCTCACATGTGGGTACGTCTATGCATAATTCTAATTAAGCTAGGATAATTCTTACTATGCAAAATTGTTGATACAAGAGAAGTGTTTAAGAGCAAATCCACAAACACTAAGCTTGTTGTTGATTGAACCTGTAACACCCCATTTCTACCTGGAGGAAAATAGGAAAATCAGATTTCAACATAAATAGGATGCTACATTTTCAACTAAAAATCAATCTTCATTTAATCGCATACAAATAGATACATAACACTTAACTCGGATGAACATATAACAATCTGATTTATTTTTCAAAATCAAATAACTTTTTATTGATAAGCAACGAAATATACATACTGAACTTCAATTCACTTAACATCTTTTATTCAACTAAAACAACCTCAAGACAACAATTATTTCATGTAATCAACTTAAAAATTCAGCAACTGAAATAATAATCAATAACTAAATATCAAGCGTTCACCCCCCCGAGTGCTACGAATTAGAGTGACAACACTGACTCGAACTAACAAGGTAATAACTATCCTTCTTGATTACCTGCATGTTACCAATAAAGGACAACATTCAAACAGAAGAGGTGAGATATCAAACTATATAATTAGTCATATGATAAATAATATATTAAATCAGATCATATAAAATCACCACTTCACAACTTACAAACAACTTTAATCACAATAAAACATCAACACGACATAACTACTAAATTCACAGCTTTTAGATAATACTTGTCACAACAAGTCAACAACATAAAGCAATAACAAATCTATCTTCACCATAACTCAAGATGCAACATCAAATGCGACTCAATCACAATGCACATACATGTGGTACCATCAGAGCAGAACTCCCAACTTAAAAATTGCCAATTAATAGAGGCATCAACAAGGCATAAGCCTTCTTCGCAGTTTTCCAATACAGGCCTTCACAAAATTCGCCAATACAGGCCATCACAGAGTATGAAAATGTATGTGACTCAATAAATGCACCATCACATACTAACAACAATCGTCATTCATCGCAAGGCATAAGCCCACATCACTATTATTACCAGTAAATAGAGGTAATTCATCATCAACTAAAATCTCCGCAACTTCACATTATCAACATGAATTCACAGAGACAATCACAA
The DNA here is from genome assembly GCA_948472305.1 of Vicia faba. Lineage (NCBI taxonomy): Eukaryota > Viridiplantae > Streptophyta > Magnoliopsida > Fabales > Fabaceae > Vicia > Vicia faba. Next base: position 609,972,882 of record OX451736.1, read on the forward strand.
CAACACATCATCTCAACATTGGCCATAGGCCTACAACATAATATTGCCTATAAATAGAGGCAATTCAACCAAATTCATCATCACCTGCAATTTCATATTTTTCAGCAAGGTATACAACACAATTCCATAAACCGGAACCATTCAGCTTAATTCGACTTCACCTGCAAATCAACTTTATTCTACATAATTCTAACAAAACAAACCAATTAAAAATACCCATATGTATATATGACTCAGTCCGACAATTTCAACTAATTCCGATTAACTACTTTTACCACCTAAATCTATAAATTCGGCTAATCGGTACTATTTTATATACTGTTATTACTACTATTTATTTATACTGCTACTAATCAATTTATTCTACTAAATTATTCTACATCTGTTATTTAGCTTACTGCTATTATTGGTCTCCGCCAAAACTACTTGTTTGCTATCTACAACTTCTATTACTACAACTTCCTGCCAGTGACAAATATTAGTTATAAACCAAAACCAATTTCAACTTATTGCTCATGTTACTGAAATTCTCTGTTATACTTTCTGTATGATAATTTGAAATTTCTACATCTACTGATACTTCCTAACAATGCTCAGCTAAATTAGTCCATACACTATTATTTTTGCCACTCTTACATATACATCCTGCTATTCATTTGAATAAAGCATTACAATTTATTCCTGCGACTTCTTTAATCCAATCTGATACTAAATTATTTTACTAATTATATTAACTTATTAATAATATAAGATATGACATAGTCTTTCCACCACGCCTATATGTTCTTTCGAGTCTCATCTCAGGACAACAACTCAATAATAGCTATAACAACATCATAACAAAAATACGATTTAAATAAATTGCAGAACAACTTCATCAATACATTATGAATATTCACTGACAACTAAAAATGCATGACTGATAATCTTTACAGGTTCACAATATAACATAATCGACAATAATTCATGGCACAAATTTATACAACTCAACCCCATATACGGTTTATCATATACCCGATTATAGAGATTGAACCTCACTCTTACCTGGTTTGGATTGAAGGTAACTCTAAGGGTCTCCGATTGAATCTCCTCTTGGCCGCTTGGTGTAACTTCCACGTATCCCTCTTCTTCTCCTCAAAACCTTTATTTTTCTCTTCTCTGCAACTTCTCTTGTACCAAAATCTTCTAAGATTTTTCTCTCTCTAGATCATAATCAAAGCTGGAAATTTTCCCAAATATGCAGCTACAGTACGATGATGATATCTCACAACTCAGAACTTATTTTGAAGATCCCATCGGTCAAAAGTTAGATGTAGGTGTTGCGAACCTACCCTCAAAATTTGAGCATGATCCAACGGTTAACGAATTGGGGATTGCCGATTTAGTGAGACTGCTGCAATAAAAATGGAAATGAGTTTCCCCCATCTATTCTCTCAATTTTTCTCAATTAACCTAATTTCTTTTATATCCACTTAACCTTGTAATTCTAGTAATTCTTATTGGGCCAATATCCACACTCCCATATTTACTATATGACATCACTTAAATAAGCCCAACAATTAATCTTATAATGCTCCAATATATTTAATATTATTAAACCACCATTTAATCAAATAATGTCACAGAGAAACTTAACAATAATTCACAACATTGCTCAACTCCAACTAATAATTTTAATTAAATAATTAATTAAATTATCGGGGAGTTACGAATCTCCCCCACTTAAGATATTTTCGTCCTCGAAAGTCTTCTCGATACTTCCATCCTTAACGCGAACCTCGTATCCAACTCTCTCAAACTCCGCATTTACCAACACTTCGGCCCCTACTTTTTAACATAGTAACAACTCAATCATGATATAAATCTACTAGATGCATACTAATCACTCAACACCCTCACGACATACCCGTTAATAACTTGTCAACCTTTTCGGCAACACTCTGACATAACAACTCCCATAGTAGAAATGTAACAACCATAACTCACTTATACTTGGATATACCACGTCACCTCTTAACAATTTTCCCAACACCAAAGCGCGTATACAACTTTATTCTCATACGTATATGTATGTCAACTATCAACAAAATATCAACAACTCTATTCACCATTATAGTGACATCAACATAGTCAACAAAATTAACTTTGTCATATTATAGGATATTATTCATCACTTACGGTAACCAACAATAACATCTCAATAATGATAATAAAATCATTACAACATCAACTTAACTGTATAACTCAGCAAACATACCCATAGCTCACCATCAACCAACAATCCACAATAATCTTCTTATAAAATCTGCAAATATTTACTAGCAAACATAATGCCCTGGCACAACATCTCTATATCAATCATCCACCAAATCTAGCATGTAAATTAAGACACATCATTCCCATAGGCTTATGATGTTTTAATCCTTCACTTCTAACGAGTCGTACACGCATAGAAATTGCGCCACATCACGCTTCAGCTGCACAACTCTGATCATCCATCTTAAGTCATTGTCCTCATTAAATTTTTCGTCGATTATATGGTTTACAAGTTTCAATCTAATCCTAAACTTTCTTTAACATCTTTCATAAAATTGTTGTTCACTTGATATTCTCAATCTTTCACTTTGCGATGTTAGCTCGCATACAAATCCACTACTCCGAATTGTTCATTACGTCTCAACTCTCACTCAACGACTCCTCTACTAATTTCACACAAACTGGTGAGCGATTATTCTCACGATATAACATCCATACTTTTTCACACCATTAAGATAGCAAAACAAATCTATAACATCCAATATAATCTCGTCTACTATTAAAAATGGATTGGGTGATCAGTTCCTCAATTTGTCAATTAGTATTCGACAACCTAAAGGGAGTATAAATCGTCGTACCAAACTATAATAGTGTTTCCTTAAAACTCGTATTCAAGTTTTCTAAAACATAACATATTTAATCCTCATTCACCCACCATCCCACGATGATCAATCATTTTCTAACTCGAGATCTGTTGGCATATCAATACATTACAAATCCTTCCACTCTAGTCTGAGTCTTTATCTACATAAAGAATTCTAACAACATTCTTAAACTCTTAATCCTCTTCTGAATTTCACAACATCAAAAATACATGTATCTCCACCTCTCAAACTCATTCCAATCACACTCTCAATATTATCATCTTATCTAATAACATTTCATATATATATATATATATATATATATATATATATATATATATATATATATATATATATATATATATATATATATATATATATATATATATATATATATATATATATATATATATATATATATATATATATATATATATATATATATATATATATATATATATATATATATATATATATATATATATATATATATATATATATATATATATATATATATATATATAATATATATACACCTCAAACAACTACAATAGTAGTCATCTAAGCTCAACAAGCTACTAACCTCTATAACAGACTTCGTCGTTATCCAACTTAGAACCGCATCACCCTTGAATGGATCTACATACACTTTCACTTGGAAATAAAATTACTCAAGAGAACTCTTCTCCCAAAACTATAACATACATCCTGACAACTTAGCATAAATCTTCCTCCTTTTCGACACCGTAAATTCCATACAACTTTGCACTATCGTTTTTCGTTCTAATTAATAACACCAAAGCTTTCCAAATGATACCTTTAATTTCACAAATTACTTTAAATAAATCTTCCAATTGCTCCTTTAATTCACCCAACTCAGACGCTGACATCCCGTACAACACTGAAGAACAAGTCTCGTCCCAAAGACAAGCTTAACAACAAATTGTACTTACTTCCAATATCATCACATGATAAATAAATCCATTACAGCTACTGGAACCATTTTTAAAATGAATCTGATTTCGTTACTTTCCAACGCTTCAAACGGAACTCAAATCAGATGCCCGAAACTCTAGTTATGAATTTTCGAAGTCCCATAATAATTCTGCAGTTTCCTGCGACTCGCTTACGGAAATTCCACTCCGAAACTCATTTGTCTTCAACTTAGACATATTCCAAACAACTCTTAACATATCTCATGCTCCTAAACTTCTTATAACTCGAGATATGCATTCCTTCGCCAAAGTTCAGGTTCCAAAACACCAGGGCAACAATTCTTTTCGCAATGCTACTCACTTCTTCAAGTTTCAACTCAGACTCGCGATTCTCAACTACTTATCAACGTCAACTAATTCCGACAATCACTTATGTGATCCCAACACAAAAGTTACAACAACTCTATTACTCCATCATTGTTCAAACATCGACATCTTACACTTGCTTCATAAATCAACAAATATTACATCGCTCTTCATTCTTCGAGAAGTAAGCACCAACAATGTCTGATCAATTTCTCTCAAGGCGCTCTAACTCGACTAACAACAAGACCTTGAATCCAAGTAACCTTCAAATTTGGGAACAACAAGACTCCAACAATTCTTGCATTATCATCGTCGACAGCACACCGAACCAACACCTTTCAATTGAACATATCCGAGAAGCGAAGCTTCTCCCCCACTTATCTTCAACCAACTTCCTGCAATTAAGGCAAACAAGTACCGACAGTGTTTCACACACATGTCACACACTAAGGAACAAACAACATTAGACAACTTGGTCGGACGGACCGACCTGCTCTGATACCACTAATGTAACACCCCATTTCTACCCGACGGATAATAAGAAAATCAGAGTTCAACATAAATAGGATGTTACATTTTCAACTAAAAATCAATCTTCATTTAATCGCATACAAACAAATACATAACACTTAACTCGGATGAACCGATAACAATCTGATTTATTATTCAAAATCAAACAACTTTTTATTGATAAGCAACAGAATATACATACTCAACTTTAATTCACTTAACATCTTTTATTCAACTAAAACAACCTCAAGACAACAATTATTTCATGTAATCAACTTAAAAATTCAACAACTGAAATGATAATCAACAACTAAATATCAAGCGTTCATCCCCCCGAGTGCTACATATCAAAGTGACAACACCGACTCGAACTAATGAGGTAATAACTATCCTTCTTGATTACCTGCACGTTACCAACAAAGGGCAACATTCAAATAGAAGGGGTGAGATATCAAACTATATAATTAGTCATATGAAAAATAATATATCAAATCAGATCATATAAAATCACCACTTTACAACTTACAAACATCTTTAATCACAATAAAAGATCAACACGACATAACTACTAAATTCACAGCTTTTAGATAATACTTGTCACAACAAGTCAACAACATAAAGCAACAACAAATCTATCTTCACCACAACTCAAGATGCAATATCAAATGTGACTCAATCACAATGCACATGCATGTGGTACCATTGGAGCAGAACTCTCAACTTAAAAATTGTCAATTAATAGAGGTATCAACAAGGCATAAGCCTTCTTCGCAGTTTTCCAATACAGGCCTTCACAAAATTCACCAATACAGGCCACCACAGAGTATGCAAATGTATGTGACTCAATGAATGAACCATCACATACTAACAACAATCATCATTCATCACAAGGCATAAGCCCACATCACTATTATTACCACTAAATAGAGGTAATTCATCATCATCTAAAATCTCTGCAACTTCACATTATCAACAAGAATTCACAGAGACAATCACAACAACATATCATTTCAACATTGTCCATAGGCGTACAACATAATATTGCCCATAAATCGGGGCAATTCAACCAAATTCATCATCACCTGCAATTTCATATTTTTCAGCAAGGTATACAACACAATTCCATAAACTGGAACCATTCAACTTAATTCGAATTCACCTGCAAATCAACTTTATTCTACATAATTCTAACAAAACAAACCAATTAAAAATACCCATATGTATATACGAATCACTCCGAAAATTTCAACTAATTCCAGTTAACTACTTTTACCGCCTAAATCTACAAATTCGGCTAACCGGTACTGTTTTATATACTATTATTACTACTATTTATTTATACTGCTACAAATCAATTTATTCTACTAAATTATGCTACCTCTGTTATTTAGCTTACTGCTATTATTGGTCTCCACCAAAACTACTTATTTGCTATCTACAACTTCTATTACTACAACTTCCTGCCATTGACAAATATTAGTTATAAACCAAAACCAATTTCCACTTATTCCTCATGTTACTGAAATTCTCCGTTATACTTTCTGTATGATAATTTGCAATTTCTACATCTACTGATACTTCCTAACAATGCTCAGCTAAATTAGTCTATACACTATTATTTCTGCTACTCTTACATATACATCCTGCTATTCATTTGACTAAAGCATTACAATTTATTCCTGCAACTTCTTTAATCCAATCTGATACTGTATTATTTTACTAATTATATTAACTTATTAGTAATATAAGATATGACATAGTCTTTCCACCACGCCTATATGTTCTTTCGAGTCTCATCTTAGGACAACAACTCAATAATAGCCATAACAATATCATAACAGAAATACAATTTAAATAAATTGCAGAACAACTTCATCAATACATCATGAACATTCACTGACAACTAAAATTGCAGGACTGATAATCTTCACAGGGTCACAATATAACCGAATCGACAACAATTCATGGCACAAATTTATACAACCCAACCCCATATACGGTTTATCATATACCCGATTATAGAGATTGAACCCCACCCTTACCTGGTTTAGATTGAAGGTAACTCTAAGGGTCTCCGATTGAATCTCCTCTTGGCCGCTTGGTGTAACTTCCATGTATCCCTCTTCTTTTCCTCAAAACCCTTATTTTTCTATTCTCTGCAACTTCTCTTGTACCAAAACCTTCCAAGATTTTTTTTCTCTAGATCATAATCAAAGCTGAAAATTTTCCCAAATATGCAGCTACAGTGAGATGATGATATCTCACAACTCAGGCCTTATTTTGAAGATCCCAACGGTCAAAAGTTATAAGTAGGTGTTGCGAACCTACCCTCAAAATTTGAGCATGATCCCACGGTTAACGAATCAGGGATTGCCGATTTAGTGAGACTGCTGCAATAAAAACGGGAATGAGTTTTCCCCATCTATTCTCTCAATTTTTCTCAATTAACCTAATTCCTTTTATATCCACTTAAACTTCTAATTCTAATAATTCTTATTGGGCCAATATCCACACTCCCATATTTATTATATGACATCACTTAAATAAGCCCAATCTTATAATGCTCCAATATATTTAATATTATTAAACCACAATTTTATCAAATAATGTCACAAAACAGCTTAACAATAATTCACAACATTGCTCAAATCTAACTAATAATTTTAATTAAATAATTAATTAAATTATCGGGGCGTTACAGAATCCCTTCTCCTCTGTTGATCTTAAGAAAGACCAAGACACAATAGATGCAAATTGACTATCTCGATCGTGCTACTCCTTTGTATTCCTTATCTCCAAAGTTTTCATGCACCGTCAATTTCAACTATTGAAACACAAGACTTCAATTGTAATTCGCCGTTCTCGCGCTACTTCCGTTGTGTTCTTTATCTCCAAAGGATCCCTTACATTATTTATCTTCAAAGGACTTCACTTGGCCGTAATTACCTCTCAAACATCTCGCACGAAAACCCCAAAATTAACCAATGATCTTGGAGGATAAACTTGTGGTTTTTCTTGGATGAAAACCCCTATAAAGCTCAACCCAATACACAATTGGACACTTACAATCCTCGTCTAGATGGCACCCCAATAGAACATCTTTACAATGTAATGTCAGTGTGTATACAAAGGTTAGAGGTTGAAGATGAAGAGAGAAGTAGGTTAATTTTATGGTTTCACCAAGTTATGAATGATGCATGAATGAGTGTTTATAGTTTTGAAACTTTTAGGGAAAAAAGGAAAAATCTGGAATTAAAAATATTTTGAAAAATTGACCAAACTAATAGCATATGTTGACCTATATATCACATGTGTCGACATATACGTAAGTTTTAAGCTGTATGTGTCGATCTGTATAAGGCTATGTGTCAACCGAAACAAGTAAGAGACTTCAGGCTTTAAAATAATAGTAAATGTGTTGACCTGAGAAATGAATGTGTCAACACATAAATTAAGAATTTCTGCAATTTCAGAAATGCTTCAATATGTATCGACCTATACAATGCATGTGTCGGTCTGAGTCTTCCAGAAACTACGGGCTTTAAAAATGAGTTGCATGTTCGACCCGAAAGGTGGATGTGTCGACACATGCAATAAAAAAATTATGCAATTTCTTTTAATGACTTGGATCAATTTCAAAATGCTTTTTAATAATTCCTAAGACCTATAATGCAGAGGAGTGCCATAAGACATAAGGATACCATCCAATGTACATAAGTGTTAGCTTTTCGATTTTGATATCATTCAAAACCTTTGATGACAAAGTTGTACTCACATACTCTCCCTTTTTGATGATGGCAAAACTTGCGACGATGCATTTCGTGTATTTATTGAAGGCTCCCACTGACTTTGTGCTTCCTTACTTCGACTCACATATGCTTCTCCCCCTTTGACAATAACAAAAAGAAAGATAACGAACCGTGAGAAGTATCATAGCTCCATAACAAGACTAATACAACAATCAAAGGTAATTTTGCATAAAAGAGCAATAAACACATATCTCTATATATATGTGATGATGCAAAATTTTAAATAACGAACAAGTGACATTACAACAAATGTAATGTACATATTAAAGACTAAATAAGCAAGAAATGGAAATAGTGTTAGGTTGTTTTTGTAGTGTCATGACCATATAACACTTCAAAATAGGACTCCTGATGCCGCACATGCATGTGCCTAGCATAACAACAAGAATATGTCGCTACTAAAACCAAAATGAAGATGATTTTCATGCCATGAAACCAAGACAACAAGAAACTTATATTGCAAATAATGTGCATACAAATAATTCAAACACAAGTGCGAGAAATAAAAAATAAACAAAAGCACATGCTTGCAAAAAAGAGCAAACTTATGAAAATGTGAAAGAATTAATACATGAAGTCATTATAAACATATGGATCAAGAAAACATAATGGTTATTAATAATAATACAAAATTGAAAATGAACATTCATTTTTTTCATCATTTGAGAGAAGATCAAGCATTTGTGGAAGAAACTAGTAACATACATCAAGAAAAATCTTACTTTCAAGGAGAAATTGAAACGATATTACCTCACTCTTGATTGATATTGAAGTTGCACTCACATGATGTAAAACACTTAACCACAAAGTTAGAGTGAAAGTATAAAGTGCAAGCAATAAGATAGAATTAAGCAACATTTGGGATATCGATTACCCCTAATTCCCCATGTATATTGACAAAAGGTACGGTTGCGAGTGGTTTAGTGAAAATACCGGTAAATTGATTTTTACTATCAACATGCTCAAACACAACATCCCCTTTTTCAACATGGTCACAAAGGAAGTGGTGACGTATCTTAATAGGTTTAGTGTGTGAATGTAGTACGATATTTTTGGTTAGATTAATGGCACAATTGTTGTCACACATGATAGAAATACGTGAGAGTTTAATATCAAAATCAAGTAGTTGTTGCTTAAGCCACAAAATTTATGCACAATAACTACTGGCTGTCATACCGCAAATTTGTCTGCCTCGGTGCTACAGTCAAAATTATTTTCAAAATTAGGTTTTAAAATTCTTTTGGTTCGTTAACACTAACATTCATTGGTTTTTATAAAAAAAACACTAACCTTTCTTTAATTACATTAAATATTTTTCTCATGTATTAAGATATATTTTCTCATATTGCATAATATATTCGAAAACATCTAACCAACCAAAAACTAACTTTTTCTTACTAACATAATTCAAACTTATTATTTTCAAAAAGGATTATGGAAATTTCTTTTATCGACTGCGAACTTCGTCTATAAATTCCGCTATTCACACACCCAGATTTGATTCAAAGAGAATTCGAGATATTTCCATAATCCATAAAAAAAACTAACCAAACAACTATGAACTACGAATTAGGACTCTAATTCCTCATAAGAGGATACATAGGCATATGACTTAAAATCGTGGCGAGTTCCCCTAATTAAAATTAAAACTGAAGGGTGAGAAAACACTTAGAAAGGGGGGGGGGGGGGTTGAATAAGTTTCTCCTTTTCTTTTTCTTAAAGGCTCAACAATAATAGAAAGACATAGTTATTTTCATCCTGGTTCGTGTAAACTCAAACTACTCTAGTCCACCCGCCAAGGTGATTTCGCCTTTCTCCACAAGGACTTAATTCACTATAATAAACTGATTACAATCATACAACAATTGTTGTGACTAACAATACAATGCACAAGTAAAATTACAAGTGAGTAACACCACTAAGACTCAAACTAGTTCTAGTTTTCTTGAGAAATCTGACCAAACTTGGTCTCTCAAGGAACAAATACAAGAATTAAATCTTTACAGATAGTGAAACAAATTGCTTCTTAGAAAGCTATATCACAAACTGTGATTTTTCACTAAGATTAGTTTTGCACAAAGTGTTTGTAAAATAATTTGTGAGCCCATAATATTTTCACGTAGTTCTTTCTCTTTTGAATTTTGTTGAGTAGTTGGCTTGCAATAAATGATTTTCTATATATAGCATGAAGAAAATGACCGTTGCTGCTTTAAAAAGTGGAGAGAATTTAATGTTTGCGTGTTTGCTTGCAGTATTGCATTTTCCAATGAACTAGCGTAGACACTTGAGTGCATGTAGCTTGTCTTTGCATTAAATGAGCAAACGACACTTTGTCAGAGCATTTTTCCTGAACCTTGACAAGACTTGTTAGCTTCTATATTCTTTCAAAACTAGCTCCATGTCTTGCTTCAGAACATGCTTGCAAATCTTCTTATCAGCGCTTGCTTGCAGAATTCTTCTTATCAGCACTTGCTTGCTAAGTACTTCTGATCAGCGCTTGCTTTCAAATTACTTTCAGAACATGCTTCACATCTTGCTTGCAGAATCCTTCTGAACATAGCTTGCTTTCAAAGTACTTCTGATTAGGGCTTGCTTTCAAAGTACTTCTGAAACATAGAAACTTGCTAAGGATTAGAAGATGCATTAAATAGTTTCTTATCAGAGTCAGCATCAGAACTTGCGCTAAAACAAATAGTTCTTTTATCAAATAAATTCTTCATTTATTTTCAGCTCAGCACGTCAAATGCTTCTATCAGAACATTATCTGAAACAAATAAATATGTTCATCAGAGTATCAATTATATAAAATATATTTTATTGTTATCATCAAAACTTTGAGATATGATCAGAACTAATCTTGTTCTAACAATCTCCCCCTTTTTGATGATGACAAAAATATTCAGATTTAGAAATAAAATTGAACAAGAGATAAGAATCTCCCCCTGAAATAAATATTTCTATAAGAAAAACTTCCTGAGAATTTTCATCAGAGCTTTAAAATTTTCTTCTAGGATTTCTTCAGCAAGTCTTTTGAAGATAATGTTCAGATGAATTAAACTTCCAGAGTTTAGTGATACCTGCAAAATTCTTTTAAACATAGAAAGAAATCTTTGTATTTTGTTAGAATGTTTGAGACTCCATCCCATAACTGTTAACCAGAGATTAGATCAAAATACTCATTTCCCCCCTTTTTGGCATAATCAAAAAGTATATAAAAATAGTTGAAGAGCGTAAAGGTTTTAATAAAAAAGATTCAGAGGTTTAAACACTCATTTTCTCCCTCTTGTTAGTCTCATCTTGTTTGACCAAGCGCTCATGAATAACTTCATTTTCCTTCTTAAGCTCATTCAGAGTATCCATAAGAAGTGAAGTAGGAGCAGAGGATGAAGAAGCTTCAGCAGATACAACCTTTGGAGTAGAAACCGTTGAGTCAGAACGAACAAATGTTGAAAGAAGAGTGCCCAGATCAACCATACGAGTTGGCACAGGTTCAGGTGTTGCTGACGGATTGAGAGTTTCAGAGGGTTCATGTGTTACTAATGGTTCATGAGGTTCAGATGGTACAAGAGGTTCAGATGGTGCAGCTTTAGCAGAAGGTTGATTAAATATAACTATTGCCAGAGGATTTGAATCTTCAGAGGCATCTTCAGACTCATCTTCTGAAATGTCCATTTGATCAGCTGAAGCATTAACAATCATCAGCGTAGACTTCTTGTCCTAAATATCAGCAACTTCTGACTGGAAGGCATGCAGCTACTTGGAGAAGTTCTCAAGCATATGAGAATGACATAAGTCTTGCAACTTCAGAGAATCAGCATCTAAGGTTCTTCTGAATGTTTCCCATAGAAGATCTTTTGCTGCTGAACTTTTGACATGTCCATTCTGCCACTTGAAATTCCAGTCGCTCCATTTCCTTCAAAACCCAGTAGTTTTCTGATGACATTTTCAGATATAGAGATTTCCATTTGCTTTTGGGTTATCAAAATCCACTATTAATTCACTTATAACTTCTAGACTATCCACTGGAATGAGAGTGGTTCTCTCTGGAATGATGTACTGTTTAGATTGGGTGTTTCCAGAATGAGTAGAGGAGGAAACCATTTAAGCACTTAGGTTGAGAGAACAAAATGGTAATGAAAGAGTTTTTTTTATAAAATTAATTAAAAAGAATCTAATCTTTACTAGCATTTATTGATTTTGAAAATTTAGGGGAAAGCGTGAGATTTGAGCAAATCATAACAGTTACCTAGGAACGACGTCAATAGCTTAGCACGCGTGACCTTTCAGAAACACACCACATGTTCATCTCCTGAAGGTTGCATGGGACAACTGTTTGATATAATGAAATTTTGAACTATACTTGTAATGAAACGTTAGAACATTTCAGAACTTTATATATAGCTTCTGATGTAACTTCTCTTCTAACTTCTGAAGAGTTATTAATCAGAACATTCATTTCAGAACATTCTGAAGGCAAACACAGAAGATAAATACAATTTTATTCAGGACATAATTCCATATAAATATTTTTCAAAATGAATTTAAATCTATCTTCTGAAAGGGGTTTGGTAAAAATATCAGCCCATTGATGGTCTGTTTTTACAAAGTTTAAATTTAGAATTCCTTTCTGAATGTAGTCCCTTATAAAATGATATTTAATTTCTATGTGTTTAGCTTTAGAATGTAAAATGGGATTTTTAGATAGACAAATTGCAGAGGTATTGTCACAGAAGATAGGAATCTTACTTTCATAAAGATTAAAATCTTCTAGCTGACTTTTCATCCAGATCATATGAGAACTACATCCAGCAGCAGATATATACCCAGCTTCTGTGGTTGAAAGTGTAATTGTTTCTTGCTTCTTGCTGTACCACGAGATAAGATTGTCACCCAGAAATTGGAAGCTTCCAGAGGTTCTCTTTCTTTCAATTCTATCTCCAGCAAAGTCAGCATCACAATAACCTACTAGTCTGAATTCTTTTGATCTTCTGTAACACAGACCCAGATTAGTAGTACCTTTCAGATACCTCAGAATTCTCTTAACAGTAGTTAAGTGAGATTCTCTAGGATCTGATTGGAATCTAGCACATAAACATATGCTGAATAATATATCAGGTCTAGATGCAGTCAGATAGAGAAGGGATCCAATCATACCTCTGTAGAGCTTCTGATCTATCTTCATACTTACCTCATCTTTTCCCAGAATGCATGTTGGATGCATTGGTGTCTTAGCATCTTTTCTTTCTGACATCTGAAATTTATTCAGAAGTTCTTTAACATACTTTGTCTGATGTATGTAAGTACCTTCTGGAGTTTGGTTAATTTGTATTCCCAGAAAGAACTTCAATTCTCCTATCATGCTCATCTCAAATTCTGCCTGCATGGTCTCAGCAAATTCTTTTCCAAGGGAGATATTAGAGGTTCCAAAAATAATATCATCAACATAAATTTGACAAATTAAAATATCATTTTTAAATGTCTTTATGAATAAAGTTGTGTCCACTTTCCCTCTGGTAAAATCTTTTTCCAAAAGAAAATTACTCAAACGTTCATACCAAGATCTGGGAGCTTGTTTTAAACTGTATAAAGATTTTTTTAATTTAAAAACATGTTCTAGATACTTTGAGTCATTAAAGCCAGAAGGTTGATGTACATAAACTTCTTCTTCTATATAGCCATTTAAAAATGCACTTTTAACATCCATTTGATATAATGAAATGTTATTTTAAACAACAAAATAAATTAATAATCTAATAGATTCTAACCTGGCGACTGGGGCAAAGGTTTCATTATAATCAATTCCTTCTTGTTGACTATAACCATGTGCAACCATTCGTGCTTTGTTTCTGAATACCCCTCCTTGCTCATTTAGTTTGTTTCTGAAAACCCATTTAGTTCCTATTATGTTGAATCCTTTAGGTTTTGGAACTAGATCCCATACATCGTTTTTGAAAAATTGATTGAGTTCATCTTGCATTGTATTCCAGAGCTTCATCAATAGAGGTTAGCTCAATCAGAGATACCAACCCAAACAATGATTCTTCATTGATTCTGAGAGAGGATCTTGTTCTGATGGGATCTTCTTTCCTTCTAATAATCATGTCTTCTTTATGAGCTGAAGAGATTCTGGGAAACCTTTTCTGAGTGGGTTGTTCAGAGATTCTGAGATTATCCAGAGCATTGTCAAGAGGAGGATCTTCTGAGTCTTCCTTTTCTTCTGAGTCTTCCTTTGCTTCTGACTTTTCAGAGTTTGAGAGATGATCTTCTGTACATGCAGAAATATCAATTTACTTTGGCTGTTGCTGGCCAAGCTTGTCATCAAACCTGACTTTGATTGATTCTTCAACAATCATAGTTTCTGTGTTGTATACTCTATAGCCTTTTGAGCGTTCAGAATATCCAAGCAGAAAAAACTTTTGTGCTTTAGATCAAACTTGTTCAGATTATCTTTAGTGTTCAGAATAAAACAAGTACATCCAAATGGACGGAAATATAAAATAGTTCTAATGGCCTAGAGGAAGAAACAACATTTTTGATTTAAAAGGAGGTTTTGAAATTTTTTCTTTTAGACATGCTTCGCACAGAGCTTCTGATGCTGTATTTCCATTCTTGTTTCCAATAGTTTTAGAGCTAGTAATCTTCTGTTTCTGATTGCCTCTGAAACCTGCGAATCTTTTAGATTCCAGGCTTTGGAACATATGGTTTCTTTCCTCCATGAGTAGAGATCATCCAGAGTCCAGGTGTTAATACAGGAGTTTCAACCTTGCTGTTAAAAATATCTGCAACATAGATGATTTTGTCTTTTGGTACCCATATCTTTTTGCGTCCTCTTGGGTCAGAGTATTTAAAGTTCTGTTTGAACTTTGGATTAACATAAGAGTTTCTAGAGTGAGATGTATATTTAATATCATGTGTGTGCCCAGTGGTGAAGTGAGAATAGAGAGGAGTGCGTTTGATAACCAGATCCTTAACTTTCTTAGGCTGGGATACTTTGCCTTTGTATCCTATACCTATTATGTCTTTCCTGCTAACTCCATAGATCATTGAAGCCATTTTGCTTCTATCTATGTTTTTAGCCAGAAACTTTTGAAAGCTTTGATCATATTCCTTTATGATATTATCAGCATTACTGGGATCCTCTGAGATTATTTCCTTCTGAGAGTTTTGTAAATCATTTTCTAGTTTTGAAATCTTTTCTTTTAACTCAGAGTTTTCTGATCTCAGACTCTCAGTTTCTTCAGAGTCAGAAGCAAGATCCTTTTTCAGGTTCCTGAATTTGACTCGAAGCTGCTGATATCTTTCCAGAATTTCACTCAGACTTTCTCCTAGTTCAGCTTTAGTAAAATTAACAGTGAAATCAGGGAATACCTCTTCAGTGTCTGATTCTGATTCTGACCCTGATTCAGATTCAGAAGATTCAGAGAAATCTAATAAGTTGTCTGTTTGAGCTATATTGGCTTGTTCATCTTCTGATTCTGTCCCGTCTTCAGAAGATTCAGAGTCATCTTCTATTCTTATGGAGTTTCTGAAATTCTTCTGCCCGTTCTTATGTAGATGATTGATTCTTCTGGATAGAAAGAACAGTTCTTCTTCTTCTGACGAGGATTCTCCAGAGTTTTCTGCTTTTGTCTGCAAATTTTGGTTTCATATTTGTTAGATTTCAGAGCGAGAGACTTA
The DNA here is from genome assembly GCA_948472305.1 of Vicia faba. Classification (NCBI taxonomy): domain Eukaryota; kingdom Viridiplantae; phylum Streptophyta; class Magnoliopsida; order Fabales; family Fabaceae; genus Vicia; species Vicia faba. The sequence goes on from OX451736.1 coordinate 609,989,079, forward strand.
CATTGCTTCTGAGGCTCATCATCTTCTAACTCTATCTCATGGCTTCTGAGGGAGATGATAAGTTCTTCTAGAGATATTATGTTCAGATCTTTTGCCAGTTTGAGAGCCGTGACCATTGGTCTCCACTGTTTTAATAAACTTCTGATGATCTTCTTTACATGATCAGCAGTTGAGTACCCTTTGTCCAGCACCTTTAGCCCTGCCACCAGAGTTTAGAATCTAGAGAACATTATTTCAATGGTTTCGTCTTCTTCCATTCTGAAGGCTTCATACTTCTGAATGAGCGTAAGGGCCTTGGTTTCTTTTACTTGCATATTGCCTTCACGCGTCATTCTCAGAGAATCAAACAAGTTCTTAGCTGTTTCTCTGTTTGTGATTTTCTCATACTCTGAATATGAGATGGCACTCAAGAGAATACTTTTGGCCTTGTGATGATTTCTGAAGTCTTGCTTTTGATGATCTGTCATCCTTTTTATGTCAATCTTCTGACCGCTTTCATCAACAGGATGTATGTATCCATCAATTACCACATCCCAGAGGTCAGTGTCATAGGCTAGGAAGAAACTTCTGATCATATCCTTCTAGTAGTCAAAATTTTCACCGTCAAATATTGGAAGGATGGTGTAGTTATTGTTGTTTTGTTCAGTTGCCATTGTGTTTTCCTTCTGGATCTTTTCTTAACACGATTAAGTGTTTGCGCTCAGAGTCAAGCTCTAATACCAATTTAAGGGTGAGAAAACACTTAGAAGGGGGGGGGGGGGTTGAATAAGTTTCTCCTTTTCTTTTTCTTAAAGGCTCAACAATAATGGAAAGATACAGTTATTTTTATCCTGGTTCGTTTGAACTCAAACTACTCCAGTCCACCCACCAAGGCGATTTTGCCTTTCTCAATAAGGACTTAATTCACTATAATCAACTGATTACAATCATACAACAACTGTTGTGACTAACAATACAATGCACAAGTAAACTTACAAGTGACTAACACCACTAAGACTCAAACTAGCCCTAGTCTTCTTGAGAAATCTGACCAAACTTGGTCTCTAAAGGAACAAATACAAGAATTAAATCTTTACAGATAGTGAAACAAATTGCTTCTTAGAAAGCTATATCACAAACTGTGATTTTTCACTAAGATTAGTTTTGCACAAAGTGTTTGTAAAATAATTTGTGAGCCCAGAATATTTTCACATAGTTATTGCTCTTTTGAATTTTGTTGAGTAGTTGGCTTGTAATAAATGATCTTCTATATATAGCATGAAGAAAATGACCATTGCTGCTTTAAAAAGTGGAGAGCATTTAATGTTTGCATGTTTGCTTGCAGTATTGCATTTTCCAATGAACTAGCGTAGACACTTGAGTGCATGTAGCCAGTCTTTGCATTAAATGAGCAAACGACACTTTGTCAGAGCATGTTTCATGAACCTTGACAAGACTTGTTAGCTTCTATATTCTTTCAGAACTAGCTTCACGTCTTGCTTCAGAATATGCTTGCAAATCTTCTTATCAGCGCTTTCTTGCAGAATTCTTCTTATCAGCACTTGCTTGATAAGTACTTCTGATCAGTGCTTGCTTTCAAATTACTTTTAGAAAATGCTTCACATCTTGCTTGCAGAATCCTTCTGAACATAACTTGCTTTCAAAGTACTTCTGATCAACGCTTGCTTTCAAAGTACTTCTGAAACATAGAAACTTGCTAAGGATTAGAAGATGCATTAAATAGTTTCTTATCAGAGTCAGCATCAGAACTTGCACTAAAACAAATAGTTCTTTTATCAAAGAACTTCTTCATTTATTTTCAGCTCAGCACGTCAAATACTTCTGTCAGAACATTATCTGAAACAAATAAATATGTTCATCATAGTATCAATTATATAAAATATATTTTATTGTTATCATCAAAAATCTAAGATATGATCAGAACTAATCTTGTTCTAACAAAAACTCTATTCCTAAACCGTAAACCTAAACCATAGCATCCTTGTGAACAAGGTATATGAGGGGTGCCTAACTTATTCCATTCGTCTAAAACGAGTCAACAACTTAGAATATATGATCAAATTAGGGTTATCTGTTATATTCTCTTCCCTAGGATAAAAATTAATGGTGGCAACTCTATATTTTTATCGGTTATGACAACTGGAGACTCTGCTAGGGATTCAACCCTAGAGTTTAGAAGCCTTTCCTTTGGGGATTTAAGGTTTTTAGGGTTTTCTTTATTTTTTTTATTTCTTCACATTTTATTTATTATTTTTGGTTTATTTATTTTTTTCATATCTTTTTATCATGCTGTATTTATTCGTGATGGGATTTTTATTTTAAAAGTTTATTTTCAAAAACCATAGAAAGAAGGTTCGTCTATTGGCCAAGGGGATACATCATCCCTATTAGTTTTTGTGATGAATTCGCCTAGAGTCGATGGAATTCCAGAAAAAGAAATATGTCTCAAGAGACATCCTCTTGGGGGGGGGGGGTAAGACTTTGGGAATAAACCTATGACTTTTTGTATAAACCTTAAACTAAAAACTCATGGTGAGACCTTTCACGACCTTAGAAACGAAAGTTCCGGTCTGCAAAGAGACTCAACTTAAGGGAGACCCTTATGCCTTTCCCTCTAGTGTTATCCATGATACCCTTAAGGAAATCACATTTTGGGGAGGATAGAATATCCGTAGGGCAATACTAGGAACCTACCAATTAAGGATACCTTTCATAAATCTCATCATTATCATCATGCATTCATACATTTTCCATCTCACATATTCATCATTCTCCATTCTTTTTGTCTGTCTTATTCACAAGATTAAAAAATAGTCAAAGGTTTTTGGTGAAGTGTCTTAAAAATTAATGCCAAAGGGAAATAACTTGTCTGTGTTAATGTCGTCAAACCAGATATGACAAAGATCAAGACTATCAAAGGGAAACTATCTGAAAGAGATTTAAATATGTTTACTCGCCGTTATGGGGATACCCTTGAGTTGACAAAAGTGGATGTACAATTAGATGTTATTTCTGTCTTACTTTAGTTTTATGATCCTCTGAAACAATCGGCGAAAATCATTAAAGATAAAATTCAATGAAGTCGCCATCAAACGTCTTTTATCCCACAAGATGGGAAAGGTAAACATCGAGAAAACATGAAGGGGTGAAATCACGGTCTTGCAACCATAGAGATTGGGTAAGGAAGTCAGTTACGTGAGGGGAAGGTATTAGCACCCCAAACGTCTGTAGTACTCTACAGGACCACTTATGTTTGTTTTGATCTAAGGGTGTGAATTCTACGTCTAAAGCTTAAAAGCTGAAAAGATATAAGAGGGGGAATGCATGCAAAAGAAAAGAGAAAACAATGTATGGAAAATAAAAGTTATGCTCGTTCGGACCCTACCCCAATGTCTACTATAACACGGTGGGAAAACTGACTTTTAAGTTTGCGTTTTATCACAAATGTTGCGGATAGCAAGAGTCACTACTGGATTTTATTTTATCCAATAAAGGAAAGGGTGAAAAGAACAGGAAAGACCTTTTGAGAATTTTCTGAGTTCGGGGGGTAGGTTATGAAAAGGGAAGATGTTAGCACCCTTTTCATCCATAGTTATCTACGAGCTCTTAATTGCTAGCTCAATTTTTAAAATGCTTTGTGTTTATGTATGTTTAAAAATATTTTGAAAATGCCTAAGTACGACAATTTTATAATGATTCTCGTATCGTTGAGAATGTATACAAAATGTTTGTTTTGAAAATATTTGTGAAAGGAAGTGTTTGTTTCTTATGAAAAGAGGTTTTATTTTGAAAAGTTTTCGAGCAAGCGACTACGAGCGTTCTACCTACTCAAAAAGTCTTTGTTCTTTTCCTCCTCCTTTAGATAGTGCTAACCTACTATTAGTTAGTAGGAAGCCCTATCATTGGATGTGAAGGACATGCACGGGTCATCATACAGTCATAGAAGGAAAATTGTAGGATTCTTTAGCAATTTTAGTAAGGGACTAAGATCGTTTATCAAAGGCAACATCGAAGGGTCATCGAGGTACTACGATCTTTTAATCGAGGGTCTTTACTAAAGCATCCCACGTTCGAGGGACATGACTGTTTTATCCGAAGGCAACAGTTGAGTTTACCCTAGAGGAGCGTGTGTAAGTAGTGATTGGTTTCAGTTATTTTTGTCTTGAAATTAGGGTTTTGTTATCGGTTTCTTTTAATCTTACCATACAAACCCTAATTACTAACAACAATAAGGAAAGCAGTAAATTGCAGAAACTAAATGTCCTACGCTATTACAACGCTTCGGGAATGGGGGTACAAATTTATTAATGAGGATGAAAAAGTAAAGAAAATCCTAATTTATCTATTACAAGCTTTGAGCAATTACATAATTATATAAATGTGAAAAATAAGCAAACGCATGGAGAAGACGAAGAGAAAAGATGTCAAAACCCTAAAACATTTTCTAAGTGTTTTTAGAAAAAAAGTATTTTTGGTGTTTTTGTTTAGAAAAATAATTTATAGTGTGAAATAAAAATAAATTCTAATTCTTAGTTAATTTAAAAATTAAAAATAAAACAAGGTGATTAAATTAAATTAATTTTAATTATCAAAAATTAAATCAATTAACTAAAAAAACCAAAATCTAAATTTTCTTGATTTTATGATTTTATAAGTTTTTTCTAATTAAATAAAAAAATGATTAAAAGAAAATAATTAATTGAAACAAAATAATAAAAATAATGTCAAAAAAGGCCTGCAAAACAAGTAAAAAGGGGGTGAGAAGAAGCAAAAAATGTTAGGCCAAAAACAGAGGAGCCCAGACGTCTGTTTGGAATCCAGTGGAGATAGCTTTTAGAAGGTGCATTATGAGACACGCGTTTCGTGCGTTGGATCCGTCCTTGATGAGATCTAATGGTTGCAACATGAGGTACACTATGTGCGCCTTAGACTTGTTTGCACTGGATCTGAAAGAACAAATATGTGAAAAATAAAGGGTACCACTGAGGCTCGAACCCAGGTCCCTCAGGTTAACGCGCGCTTGTTTTACCACTGGGGTGATTGTTTCATCCGTTTATAAAACAACAACCAATAAATATAGTATGAAACAAAATTTGAAAATTTTAAATGTTATCTTCTTCTTCCTCGCGTGCGCAGACAACAACAACACCATTGTTGATCTTGTAAACCTCTCATCTCTCAATATTTTAAAAACTTCAAACACCAAACTTGCTTGAAATTTGAACACGAATTCAACCATGCCATTTATTTTTACTAACACTAAAAGACTATCAAGAATTTTACTCAGTACCAAAAATGAAACCTAACTGGTCAGAGCTTCGATTGTCACTCCATGAGCAAAATTAATGAAAACTAATGATATAGTTAGCTTAGGGATATTGATATCTACATTTTTGCTTTAGAATGTATGCACTAAAGATACTTGTATCAAGATATCACAGTTTGGAAAACTAACCTCTTGAAGTGAAAATCCAATGCCCTTTACACGACTTCCAGAAGCAATGTGATGATGGATTAAGCTTGTTGGGACCTTTCTTGAGCTAATGGAGTAACTACTTTGCTTTGAAAGTTGCTGAATCAATCCAACCAAGTCAAGTTGCAATGGTGAAAAATGGAAATGGTGTATGATGATGGGGTGATTACAGAAGTGTGACATGGGTGTGGATGAGTTCTATATGGTGTATAAATGATGTTTGAATGATAAAAAGGGAAAACACACGAGTGGATTGAGAGTTGGCTTCTCAAGGCTCAAGATATGCACTAATGGATTTTTCTTGGTGATTATGATTTTGAGAGTGTTTGAGGGCTTGTGAAATCATCTTTTAGCTTGCAAATGGCCTTTCTATTTATAGGCAAGAGGTTTGAGAGTTTGAAGTAACCAAAATCTTGAGATAACAAGTTATGGTTTGGAAGCTTAGTTTGAAGTAACCTTGAAGAACATGGTTCCAATGCATTGTAGGGTGGTTGGTAGGCTTAGAGATGGTTGCTTTTTGGTGCTGAGATGTTTTGAAGTCAGAAGCAATAATGTATAGGCCTAAGGAGTGGACATTTGTGATTAAAGCAACTTTATTCAAATGGCAACATTAGCTTTGTGCCAAAAATGGAATAATGAACTGGACAAAGCTTCTAATCCTTGTGTAATGGCTCAAGATTTCATGTAATTTTCTGATTATGGATAGATTTGGAGGTTAGAGGCCTGCAAAGTGATATTGTGCAACATGGTTATGAGATTTAGTTACGAGTTCATCTAAAAAATGACCTATAACTCAAGAATGAAATGGCAACTTTATATCTTCGAATCTCTTAGATCAAGAATGATCTTTTTATGTTCTTTGACATTTTGGAAAGCTTGAAACATGATATTCAACTTTCATGTTGACCATTTTAGCTAAATCAACAAGGAAATTGGTGAAAATTGGCCAAGAAGTTGAGATGAAAAACTGATATCTCTTAAATTATCACAACTTCATGGGCTCATATCTCTTAAATTAAGAACTTTTTGAGGATCATCCCGCATTAACAAAGTTGTAGAATTCATCAATCCCTACAACTTTCATGTTGAAAGTTTTCTTTGAATCAACTTGGATCTTAGTGAAAAATGGCCATGAAGTAGTGACTTTGTAAAGAACAAAACACTTAGAATTTTTCTAAGTGTTGGAAAATTTTCCAACTTTTGACTTTTGTTGACTTTCTTTATTCTTGATGACAAAGTTTGATAGTTTTGAATGTTTTGATGATTCTTGATTTTTGAATTCCAATGTTGACCAAAAAGTCAAAGTTTGACTTTGGTGTGACTGTTGACTTTTGATCATTTGATTCAATTCTTCAACTATCAATCACTTGTATCTTTGGAAATGACTTGAGCCATATAATTAGGTCAATATGTTGTATTTGAGTCCTTAAGATCATACTTTAAGCCATTATGTCACGTACTAGGCCAAAAATCAATGATCAGTCATCTTCAATTAAAACCCTAGTTTTGGGAAATTTTGACCTTTGATGATTTTAGGGATTTCCTTGAGGAATCATGATCAACCCTTGATCAAATGATGAATATCACCTCGAAATGTTGATGTTAACAAAAGATATTTAAGTTTGACTGTATATTGACCACAGTTAACTTTTTACCCAATATAGTTGATTTTTAAACATCTGAGCCATTGATTGAGCAAACATGTGATGCAAGACTTGAAACTTGACATAAGAATTATTGAGGACCTACGATGAAACATGAAAGTCATTTGAGACCATTCCAACCCAATATTATTTGAGAAGCACCAAACCCTAATTGAAGACCCTTGCTTAGAAGGAGGTTTGACAGTCAACTCTTGAGTAGCTTTGAGTATTTAAGATCTTTATGAATATGTTTTTGAAGAAAATGGGAGGGAAAATTTTGGGGTACAACAGTTGCCCCTGTTCAATCTTCTTAAACTTGAAGAGTTAGATTGGCATGTCTGCCATTCGTGACTTGAAGGTGGAAGATGATTGAACATATAAGTGCCCAAAAATTTGCACTCTCTTCTGCACGAAGTAACACTGTTGGTTGATTATACTGGGAATGAGCTTAAAGATGCCGTTTGGAGAGGTGATGGAGAGTTGTCGAAGATGGGCTTATAGATGCCATACAAAGTAACTGTGGATAGAATTTAGACTAAGTCTGCGCTCAACTTCAACTGGAAGAAGTATCAGAATAAATCTACACTCGATTTAAACTGAGCCAGAAGAGGTCTTTTTGTCTTTAACTAGAAGAAGTATTAGAATAAATCTATGGTCGATTTAATTTGAGCCAGAAAATGTCTACTGGAAGAAGTATCATAATAAAATCTATGGTCAATTTAATCTGATCCAGAAGATGTCTATGCCTATCTTTAACTGGAAGAAGTATCAAAATAAATCTATGCTCGATTTAATCTGAGCTAGAAGAGGTCTTTTTGACTTTAATTGGAAGAAGTATCAGAATAAATCTATGCTCGATTTAATCTGAGCCAAAAGAGGTCTTTTTGTCTTTAACTAGAAAAAGTATCAGAATAAACCTATGGTCGATTTAATCTGAGCCAGAAAAATATCTACTGGAAGAAGTATCAGAACAAATCTACGCTTGATTTAATCTGAGCCAGAAGATGTATATGCTTGTTGTTGTACCCCAAAATTTGCCCTCCCATATTCTTCAAGATTTGGCAAGATCAAGGTTCAACATCTCTCAAAGGTTGCACAGTCCAATTGCCTCCTAACACAGTCAAAATTAGGGTTTTGGTTCTTGCAAAGAAATTGAGGTTTCCAAGGGTCCAATCAAGTCCCACATGCCCATATACATTGTCAAGCATCCATATGTCAAGTTTCAAGACTCACAGCATCAAATTGCACAGTCAAAAACCCTAATTGCTCCACAGTCAACTGTAGGGGCAAAATGGTCATTTGACAATCAAAAGTCAAAATTTTTGGTCAACATATTATTTTGAAGCCACAATCATCATTTGGTCAATTCTTGATCATGATTTCTCAAAGCATGGTTCAAAAAGTCTCAAGATGCAAAAGTTTCTATTTTTGGACAGTTGAAAAAGTCAACTGCAAATTGACCAGGGCATAACTTCCTCATGGTTTATCAGAAAAATCCCATCCAAAGCTCATTTTGAAGGGGATGACATTTCCTACAACTCATCTTGACACTTCAAGTCCAAGAAATGCTCTCACAAAAAGTTATCAATTTCAACATTATAGGTCATTTTCAAAAGTCAACAAAAAGGCACTTTAAGTCAAAGACCATAACTTGAGATTGGTAAATCAAAATGACATGGGACCAAAGGCATTGGTTAGAGGACTTCAAGACCTTTCCAAAATGTCCAAGAACATGATCATATCTTCAAAATAGAGCAAGATATGCATTGGAGAAGTTGGGAAATGTTTGGGAATTTTGAAAAGTCAACTTTGCCTAAAACACTTCAAAATTGCTAATGGGCCTCAAATTCTTCCTTGAATCATTACCCAAAGCCTATGCACGATCCATTGAGCTCAAAGGGATTTATTTTCTTATTTTTAATTAATTAATTGAATTTTTATTCTTATTAATTCATTTAATTAGATTTAATTATGAGAAAATATCAAATAATGCTTTTTCAAATCTTTTTGTGCAGCAAATTCACTCATTATATGCTAAAGATTTCGTGCATCATCCACATTTGGAAAGATTTCAATGAAAAAGATTGAAAAATATATGATGAAAATCAAAGATTCAAAACATTAATTCAATGGACTTTTGGGCTTTGTTTTGACCTAGAAATATTCACATACATATGCACAAGAAAACCTAATTCAGGGATACACGAAAAAGCTGCTGAAGCTGCATAACCAAGTTGCCAAAATTCCAAAGAAATTGTGAAACTGATTTCATAGTTGGAGCATGTTTCAAAGCATAAAAAGTATTCCAACACGTTGCTGGACCTTCCAGGAAACTATTGGCATCAAGAACAAGTCCCCATACTCCAAGAATCGGTAGAACAGAATCACCTTTTTCATAAATATGTCCATAATCGAATTTCAATTTCTATGCATCATTCATGTGTTTTGATCATTGATTTGCATTACTAACATCTTCCTGAAGCGTTTGGTATAGTTTAATTGTTCTAAAACCGCTTGAATCGAAATCTGCCATTAATGAAACCTAGGGTTTCAGAAGCTTCAAAATAGGGCTTCCCATATACTGTAAAATTGGACCATCAAACATACATGGACGAACTCGTTGCAGCAAGCCTGATCCATTGAGATACTCGCGCCCAATTTATTTAACCCATGGGCGTAATCACTATTTTCACAGGTTCCACTTAGTTGGGGTTTAAAACCCCCGCTACTTGTTTTGTATTTTACAGGAAGATGAAGAAGAAGGCTAGCGTGTCATCACATGGTTGGATAATTCAAATCTTGGCGCGGTTTTTCAATGTTCCAGCATATTTGGCATGTTACATATATTATGTTTCTTTATCAGTGTATATACAAACGCGCACAACAGCTCACTTGGCAAGGGACACGCTTGGTAAACGCTGGGACCTGGGTTCGATTCCCAGGCCCCCCACATATTGCATAATTTTTGTCTTAACGTATTCCCATGCAGCTTCCATCAAACGTTCCACCATACATGCTCATGCGCTAGCCTGACAAGTGGCTTCAAGGTCCAATCTGAAGGCTGCAGAGTGAAGTCCAGGGTGCACCTCAGTCAACCATCCCACACGTGATACCAAAAAGTCAAGCAAGGCCTATGCTGATGAGCTAGATTTACTCCAATTTTCCTCCCTTTGGGGCCTGACACCCCCTTAGTTTGCTTTATTTCTTTTATTATTTTCTTTTCTTTTAATTTCTTTTAATCATTTAATTGTTTTAATTGTTTTTTTTTATTTTTCACCATAAATTAATTTTCCATAATAAAAACAGAAAAATCAAAAAAATGTAAAATATATTTAATTATTATTAATTTATCACTAAAATATTTTTGTAAATAAATTCTAATAATTAACTTAGTTAATTTAGGTTTTAAACTTTAATCTTTTCTTAATAAATAATAAATATGTAGAATTAGGTTTTTTTTGACATTTTTCATCTTTTTCTTAATTAAATTATTTTCCTCCTTATTTATTATTATTATTATTAATTACTATTTATTTTTGTAAATAAACATGTAAATTAACTAACTAGTAAATTAGGTTAACTTTAATATTTTCTTTAATAATTAAAAATAATTTAGAATTAGGGTTTCTCTTGATTTTAATTTCCTTTATTTTCATAAATACCAAAAAACATAAAAAAGACTTTATTTTCTTTAATTAAATATTAATTAACTTTAATTTAATTTAATTTAAATTCTCAAAAGGGTCAAAACCCTCGGACGTCCAATTTAATTCTGTCGCACTTTATTTTCTTTTAAATATTATGTAACTGCTCAAGGATTGTAATAGTAATTAGGTCTTTTTACTTTCCGTATTTTATCAAAACTAGTCTTTGTACTTTGGCGATGTATAGACCCGCGCCTTGTAATAGCGTAGCTTTTATCTTTCCGCTTTTTAATTTTCCGCACTCTTAAATTCTAAATTGTATGAAAGAATGTATGTTAATTAAAAACAAGCGTAGCTCACAATGCCCTGATCAAAGATAAATATTGACATGAAAATAACACACAAATACACACACCACTTCTAGGGTACGCCTCACCTGTTGCCTTCGAAACGTGGTCGTCAAGTATAGGACGTTTTAGTAAGTCCTTATGTCCATGATCCAGTTGCCTCGAAACAGTTGCCTCGAAACAGTTGCCTCGAAACAGTTGCCTCGGAATAGTTGCCTCGAAACGGTTGCCTCGAATTAAAAAGGATCAAGGACATAAGGGTAGCTTCTAAGGTGTCCTAACTGTTGCTTCGGTGACCACACTGTCCCTACACTCGAATTGACCCGAACACCTCTAACGGTGGTGCTACCTACCTCTCAATGGTGGGATGGCACTACCTTAAGGACATTTACACAGCCTAATTCCTTAGGGTAGGTAGATGACTCATAGATACTTGCTCTCTCTAAAAAACAAATCAAAATCTTTTCACCGACACTTTCAAAAAAGCTTTCAAAATTTTTTTTCAAACACTCTTGAGGACAGATACAAGAGTTATTCAGAAATCTTTAAACGAAACTTTTTCAAACCCACTCACATTTTGAAAAGCAAACAATTTGAAAACATAAGAGCAAGTATCTAAGAGCCCATGGATAACCATGGATAGAAAGGGTGCTAACACCTTCCCTTTCTATAAATCTACCTCCCGAACCGAGAAACTATCTCATAAGGAATTTTGCTGTGCTTTTGTCCTGTCCATGTTGGAGAAAATAAAAGACGGTGGCGACTCTTGCTTCCGCGACATTTCGCGAACCAGCGTTAAACAGTCAGTTCTAAATCCACCGATCACACTTGTCTTTTATTGGAAGAAGTATAAGAATAAATCTATGGTTGATTTAATCTAATCTAAAAAATGTCTAATGGAAGAAGTATTAGAATAAATCTATGGTCGATTTAATCTGAGCCAGAAGATGTATTTTTTGAGAATGATCCTCTGAGGAAATGACTGAAATAGCCATTTGTCAAATGTAGCCTTGGAGAAGACTGTCGGATCATATAAGTAGTTGATGATGCTTGTCTGTTGATTGATATTTCTTGAAAAAGTAAAGAGTTGTCTATATGAAATGTCATGATGTATGAAATGGATTGCGTAATTATGTTCTCAAAATAAATGATACTGTGCTATATGCGTTTCGTATGCATATGCTATGATATTGATGAATGATTATGAAAATGTGAAATGTTGTTGGAAATGTATCAACAGTTCCGTATGACACCTTGTTGGGGAAAATGAATCCCTGACTGGTGCTGGGGATGACGAACATGTGTAATCTTCAACCTTGTCTAGAATGCTTCCGCTGGGGATTCCTGCTTGCTGTTTGAGGAAACTCCGTTGGGGAATGTTGACTTTTGTTTGGGGAGAAGAGTTCAGGAACATTAGTTGTTCATCGCTCTACTGGGGAATTTAATTCTTATATACCCTAGCTGGGGATAAAAGAGATGGATAACCTTCCGACTCGTTTGGGGAGTTTAATTCTTATATACCCAGACTGGGGATAAAAGAGATGAATAACCTTTCGACTCGTCTGGGGAGTTTAATTCTTATATACCCTGATTGGGGATAAAAGAGATGGATAACCTTTTGACTCGTCTAGGGATTTTAATTCTTATATACTCTGACTGGGGATAAAAGAGATGGATAACCTTCCGACTCGTCTGGGGAGTTTAATCCTTATATACCCTGACTGGGGATAAAAGAGATGGATAACTTTCTGACTCGTCTAGAGAGGATAAAGTTGATTGATATCTGATATGGTTCCAGGTTTCATAGCAACTCTCTGGTGATAGTTGCGACTTCACTGGGGAGAGGAATTTTGTCGGTGATTCGTAGCCATCTAAGGAATAAAATCAAGCTGGGGAGACTCTAATCTATTGGGGAAATAAACCCTATTAGGGAAATAATCCACGTTGACAGAGAAATACTCTGCTGAAGAAATGAGTTCTGCCGAAGTGAAGAAATTTGTAGGGGGTTTCATAGTTTTGGGGGAATAAACTTAGTTGGGAAAGAGAACTTCCATGAACTGTATTGATTAGAACTCCGTAGGTGGGTGATATTGCTGGGAAAAAGATCACATTCTTTTATCCGCTGGATGACCTGCCGGGGAAATTGCAGGAAATGTATCTTCATTGAAGATAAACTTATGAAGATTACTCTGTGGGGATAATCCCATGGAAGTGGCTATGTCAGGACTTGTGGATAGTTTGAACGTAATCCCAACTCCTAGAGTCTTGAGTAAATTCTTATTCCTGTTCTTATGCATATATTTGTTAACAATTAATCGTGTTCATATGCATATGTTCATTTAATTTTAGTCATTGGATGTTTTTGCAATAAAAAATAAATAAATAAACAAAGCGTTTAGATTTTAGGGTGTATTTGTATTGATAGTTTGCCTATGAACAAGCGATTTTGTACAAAGAGACATAAATCCTAGTAAGAGGAAATTGCCATAAAATAAAAGAGTACAAAGTGAAAACAAAACATATAACTATGTGGAAATGATCTCGTTGGGTTCCAACTCTGCTATTGCCCCTATGTCTTCGAACATCTTATCCCTTACTGTGGGAAAAAGTTGATTGAACTGATCCGTACCATTTGAACTTTTGACTTTGGTAATAAAGGTTGCAGTAAGTGATCCAATGGGACATAGTCGTACTCTTTTAATCCCTAACTTTTTCCTGGACCGTCCTTTCGGGTTTTCAGTCCACCGAGATACCCTTTCTTGCCCAAGCCGCCTTTTCAGGTTTTTGACTTGTTGGGTGTACAATATCTTATATATATATCCCTAATTTTTACCCGAACCCTTTTGGTTCACTGGGATGCCCTTATTTTTGCCTAGGCCAGTCAAGCTAGAGGATCGTTTTCATGCGTAGTATCTTTTGATTATGTCTGTATTCACAGGGTGCGAGAAATCTTCACCGTCCATGGTGGTTAGTATCATAGCACCGCCCGAAAATACTTTCTTGACAATAAATGGCCATTCGTAGGTGGAAGTCCATTTTCCCCTAGGATCACCTTTTGGTAGAATGATGCGCTTTATTACCAAGTCACCAGCCTGATATACCCGATGCTTGATTTTCTTGTTGAATGCATTGATCATACACTTCTGATACATCTGACCGTGACAGATATCAACAAGTCTTTTCTCGTCAATCATATTCAACTGGTCTAGCCTGGCTTGAATCCACTCGTCTTTGTCTAAGTTTACATCTTTCATAATCATCAGAGAAGGAATCTGAACTTCGACAGGCAGGATGACTTCCATACCATAGACCAGAGAGAATGGGGTTGCCCCAGTTGATGTTCGTGCTGAAGTGCGATAGCCATGAAGAGAAAATGGTAGAATTCCGTGCCAGTCTTTGTAAGTCACAACCATCTTTTGTATGATCTTCTTAATATTCTTGTTGGCGGCTTCTACTGCACCATTCATATTTGGTCGATATAGAGAAGAGTTATGGTGTTTGATCTTGAACTGCATGCAGAGTTCAGTGATCATAGTTTTGTTGAGATTAGTACCATTTTCTATAATGATTCTCTTGGGAATGCCATACCGGCAGATAAGATTATGTTTTATGAATCGGGAAAACACATTCTTGGTAATAAAGGCGAACGAGGCTGCTTCAACCCATTTTGTGAAGTAATCAATGGCGACGAGAATGCAACGATGTCCATTAGAAGCAATAGGCTTGATTTCTCCGATCATATCAATGCCCCACATTACGAATGGACAAGAAGCGGTCATAACATTCAGGGGAACTGGAGGCAGATGAACTTTATCAGCATAGATCTGGAACTTATGACAAGTCCTCAAGTGGTGGTGACAGTCGGTTTCCATAGTCGACCAATAGTAACCCGATCTTAGAATCTTTTCAGCTATAGTATGCATGCTGGAGTGAGTACCAAAGACGCCTTCATGCATATCCTCCATAATTTTCTCTGCTTCCTTTTTGTCAACACAACGAAGCAGAGTTGAATCATGATTATGCTTGTACAAATTTCCATTGCTCAAGAAGAACTTAGCCGAGAACCTCCATAGGAATTTCTTGTCATTGATCGATACTCCTTTAGGGTATTCTTGAGCTTCAAAGTACCTTTTCACTTCATGAAACCAAGTATTTTCTTCTACTCCATCAATATCAATTTCGTAGCAATGTGCTGGTTCGTCGAATCTTTCAATGGTAATTCTGGGAGCCTCATTGTCCCATCTGACCTTGAACATGAATGACATGGTAGCTAATGCGTTCTCCAATTGATTCTCTTCTATTGGGATATGCTCAAAAGTAATCTCTTTGAAGTACGAAATCAAGGTTAGCACATGTTCTCGGTAAGGGGTAAGATTTTGATGCTTCGTATCCCATTCTCCCTTGACCTGACTGATTACCAAGGTTGAATCCTTATATACGCTCAGAAATTTGATTCTTAGGTCAATATCAGCTTTAATACCCATGATGGGCGCTTCATATTCAGCCATATTATTGTTGCAGTCAAAGCAAAGTCTGGCAGTGAAGGTTGTATGGCAACCTTGAGGAGAGATAATTACAACACCAATTCTGTTTCTAAGTGTGTTAGAAGCTCCATTAAAAACCATAGTCCATCGGGATCCTAGCTCAGGTCCATCATACAATCCTGGTCCTTCACAATCTGTAACTAGCATGATGTTCTCATCCGGGAATTCGAAGTTCATATATTGGTAGTCATCTATATCTTGATGCGTCAAATGATCAGCCAATATACTTCCTTTGATTTCCTTTTGAGTGGTGTACTGAATATCATATTCTGTTAAAACCATTTTCCATTGGGCTATTCTTCCGAAGAGGGTTGACTTCTCGAATATGTACTTGATGGGATCCATTTTAGAGATCAATAAAGTAGTATGAGTCAACATATATTGTCTTAGTTGGCGAGCAGCCCATGCCAAAGCGCAACAAGTTTTCTCGAGTAGTGAATGTCTTGTTTCACAGTCGGTAAATTTTTTGCTAAGGTAGTATATTGCATGCTCTTTTCGACCAAACTCGTCATGCTGCCCCGATACACACCCCATTAAATTCTCTAGCACTGTTAAGTACTTGATTTAAGGTCTTCCTTCAACCGGTGGCATCAGAATTGGAGGTTCTTGTAAGTATTCCTTAATTTTATCAAAGGCTATTTGACAATCTTCGTTCCATTTTACTACTTGATCTTTCTTCAGCAGCTTGAATATTGGCTCACAGGTAGAAGTCAAATGAAAAAAACTGAATCAGGAAATGTAGTTTAGTCGTCCTAAGAAACCTATGACCTCCTTCTCAGTACGGGGAGCCGACATTTCTTGAATGGCTTTAACTTTTGAGGGATCAACTTCAATACCTTTACCACTGACAATAAAACCCAGGAGTTTACCGGATGCCACCCCAAAAGGGAATTTGTTTGGATTTAGCCTTAGTTTGTACTTCTTCAGTCTTTCAAATAACTTGTGTAGATGATCAAGATGTTCTTCTTTAGTTTGTGATCTGGCTATCATATCATCGATGTAGACCTCTATCTCGTGATGAATCATGTCGTGAAATAAAGCTACCATGGCACGCTGATAAGTTGCCCCAGCGTTCTTTAACCCAAAAGGCATAACTTTGTAGCAGAAAGTGCCCCACTGTATGACGACGGTAGTTTTCTCCATGTCTTCAGGCACCATCTTAATCTAATTATAACCCGAGAAACCATCCATGAAAGAAAATACCTTATGCTGAGCACTGTTGTCGACCAGAATATCAATATGTGGAAGTGTGAAGTCATCCTTGGGGCTCGCCCTGTTCAAGTCCCTGTAATCCACACACATATGTATCTTGCGGTATATCTTTAGTACTGGGACAACATTAGCAACCCATTAAGGATATGACGTCACTTCCAAGAACCCTGCATTAAATTTCTTCATAACCTCGACTTTGATCTTCTCTGACATCTCGGGATGCATGCGACAAACTTTCTGTTTAATCAGAGAACAACCCTCTTCATCGGCAGATGGTGAACCACAATACCAGTATCGATTCCTGGAATGTCTTCTTATGACCAAGAAAATACCTCAACATAGTCGTGCAGCATCTGAATCAATCTATTCTTGACACTGCCCTCTAAGTTGGTGCCTATCTTGACCTATTTTCTGTCTGTCTCAGAACATAAGTTTACCACTTCGATCGGCTCTTCATGTGGTTGGATCGCCTTTTCTTCTTGTATTAAGAGTTTGGAAAGTTCTCCAGGTATTTCATAATCTTCCTCACCTTCGTCCTCGGCTTGGTAGATCATATTTTCAAAGTCATAAGCGGAAATAACAAGATCGTTATCAACGAGATCTAGAGTGGATGTGGATCTGCAATATAATGTGTGGGTGTGTGTAAGTACACATAGCTATTTGAAAGTGCAATAAAGTAAAAGAAAGACAGAGAGCGCAAAATTTGAATGCAAAACGTCCAATGTTTTCATTAAATGAAAAAATGACATATGAAATGACAACCATTAACAAATAAACCACTGTGCCCTGGGCAAGGCACAAGGTTTAAAGTCATTGTTTTAAAAGAAATTACTTAAACAAACTTCTTAAAGCAATAAAACATAAATAGTTGTTACTCCTGAATGAAGGAGATATAGATAATGTCTTCCGCCTTCCAGTTTCTAAGCCCGTTGCCAACGGTAGGAAAGATCCAGTTGCTGAGATCATAATCACAATCACTATCAGCATCTTCTATAGCATTGATTCAGTTGTTGCTGATACGGATCAAAGGTCTTCCAACTCGAGCGCGACAAACAACCTTTTAATTGTCTGCAGTAAAGCCCAAACCAAACTTGTCAGATTTGTAAGGGATATCAAGAAGCTGACCCCAAATTGTGCAACCACCTTCTTCTATAGTAGCTTTAGCATCTTTCAAGGAAGCCATCTTGTGCAAAACTCTGGTAGTCTTTGGAATGGAAGAAACATCTTTAATAAAAGCATGGGAAATCAATTCAAAAGTTTGACATGGAGTCTCGATAAATTCTCCATCCATATCCATGTACCATAATGAATTCAGGAGGCTGACCATGTACTCCTCTTCTCCGCAGACAGTAACAATCTTCCCTTTCACATGATATTTTAATTTCTAGTGTAAGGTGGAGGTAACAACCCTTGCCCCATGGATCCAGGGGTGTCCCAATAGACAAGAATAAGCTGGCCGTATGTCCATTACATAGAAAGTGGACTCAAGTATTTGTGAACCCATCTTGATAGGAAGATCCACTTCTCCATGTACCCTTCTTTTGGACCCGTCAAAAGCCCGAACTATAATGTCACTAGATTTCAGCATGACCCCTTTACAATCCAGTCTGTCAAGAGCGCCCTTTGGCAGAACATTCAGAGAAGAACTAGTATCAACTAACACATGGGCCAATGTAGTGCCCCTGCATTCAATGGAGACATACAAGGCCCTATTATGATTTCTCCCCTCCGGAGTCAGGTCAGCATCGAAGAAGCCTAGTCCATTATCGGTTGTTAAACTAGCCACATAACCTCCAAATTGATCAGCTGAAATTTCTTGTGGCACGTTGTTGCACCCCAAAATTAGCCCTCCTATTTTTACTCAAGACATGCTCATTGAGGTCCTCAATTGCTCAAGGTTGATAAAAGAATTTATCAGATAAATTCTCCTCCTAAGCAATGAACCTCCAACTAGGGTTTCACTTTTCACCAAGATGTTTGGGTTGAAAAGGCTCCAAATGATTTCCCTGGTCCCTAATATGTATTCAATAATGTCCATGCCAAATTTCATGCCTTACACTACAAGTTTGCTCAGTCAACTGCTCAAGTGTTTGAAAATCAACTGTACTAGGTCAAAAGTCAACTGAACTTTGACCAAGCATAACTTTCACATACTTCATCCATTTTGCCCCAACCAAAGCCCATTTTGAAGTGAATACAATTCCCTACAACTTCTCTTTTATCCTCAAGTTCAATAAATGCATAATTTGTAAAATACAAGATCATACATCACAGCTTCCAATACAGAGGGAGGACTGGAGCAATATCCTAGAGGTTCACTGAGGCTACCACAACATCTTGAAAGAGGTTCAAATTCAAAACAAATTGCAGTCTCAAGAACAATGTTTAAGGTAAAAAATTGAAGCATGAGTCGACACATACCCACATGAGTCGACTCATTTTAGTGACAGAACAGAGTATGAGTCAACACATACCCACACGAGTCAAATCATTTTAGTGACAAAACATGGTATGAGTCGACACAAAGCCTTATGTGTCGACACATACTGTTATCTAGACCCCAAAGCAGAAGGAGGAAAGGTGCATGAGTCGACACAAAATGTGTATGTATCGACACAAACAGGTGTATGAGTCGACACATCCTATTATGCATAGACTCATACTGAGTTGATTTTGTTTTACAGGAGCAAGAAGAGTTATATGTCGATGCATAACAACATTGTGTCGACACATAATAGTTTAAAATGAAAATTTTCTTTCTTTTTACACTGTCTTTACATTTTTCACAAATTTTCTTCATTACTGTCCAACTATTCAATATGGGATGATGTTTGGATTTGTTTTAAGGCCCAAGAAGTCGTGCAAATACATGGCATAGGTCCAGGTTCATTGTATGTTAAGAATGGCAAGAGAATAATTCAAAAAAGGCATGTTTTCAATTGGTTTGATTTTGGTTTAAACATGGTTTAATAGTTTGATTCTTTCCATATCAGTGGAGACATCCTATTCCTCTATAAATACAGAGCCATTTCTGCAAGCTTAGGACACATATACACTGCCTCAGAAAAGCACACCAAAAAATTGCAAAATCTCTAAGTTGTCAAAATTCAAACAGTAAGTTACAACCACTATCACTCTAAACCAAGCATCCTATCTTCCTCCTGAGATCCCCTGGAAGGCATTCATACCCTTAAGCAAGCATTTCCATGCCCAAAGCCACATATCCACGCATCTCTGATTGGTAAGGGTTTGCAAAACAAAAACTGCATTTTCATGGCATATTAATACTTTTAACCGTTTGATTCGTGTTCAGGACTATTAATAGTATAGGTCTAACGTGCTACATGCAGGCGAAGGCATAAGAATGAGACCGTGCCATTGTTAGGGCACGATCTGAGCTTTCCTTCAAGCTCTCAATCCAGGGGTTTTCAGGCCAATCTAAGGCTAAATTCGGAATCAGGGCACGATTTTATGTAGGATAGACCCTTTTGTTTTGTCTCAAAGTATTTGTTTTGCAGGAATAAATTTTGGACTGATCAGAGATGGTGATCGGAGTTTGACTCTGGCACCATTGACTGCTGTTGACTCCGGTGCCCAGGCGTCACACACTTATTGGCTTATTCAGTCAACGCGTGCATTTTTTGTTTCAAATATATTTCTAGCTTGGTTTCACATATATTGCCATCATGTTATTTGTATCAACAATTGACAGGTTGGCTGAGTGTTAAGGAAAGCGTGTGAACTTGGAAAGGATCTGGGTTCGATACCCAGGTCTTTCATTATCATTTTTCTAACAAACTTGTGCAGATCCAATGTGCTGCACTTTAAACACCTACCATGTGCCTTCAAGCCTCAACCAGTAGATCATAAGGAGATCAGATCCAACACCCCTGGAGTGCTTCTTCATGATGGACCCTCAAGGGTCAGCAACACAAGATTAGACGCAACATTGGGCTTGCTGAATTTGGTCTTAGCAAAATTTCAAACCGCACCCCCCTGCTTGCTAGTTAACCTCCGGGCCCATTTACATTTTTTGTCTTGTTTTTCTTATTACTTATTTCTTTTGTTTTTTATTTAATCATCAAAATAATTAAAATCATAAAAACATTAGGTTAGCATTTTTCTTAATTAAATTAATTTTTTAAATTAATTAATAATTATTTAAACCATCTTCTTTAATTTAAAACTAAATAGACCTAGGATTTTAATTCATTTTCTTTTCATATTAAAAATACCAAAAAACTTAGAAATTATTTTCTTTTCTTTAATTTCATTTTTCTTTTATAATTAAATTTTTTTCTTTAAAGATAGATCTAAATTAATTATATAATTTAACATTTTCCAAATAAAACAAAATGACAAAAAGATTTCCTTTCACTTAGGGTTTAAACGTTCTTTTCCATTTCGTGCGCGTTTAATATTTCCCTTATATTTTCATATTATTGTACTTGCTCATGGGATGTAATAGACAATAATTAGGACTTTATTTTACTACTTTATCCTCATTTTTGGACATGTAGTTAATCCCCCTCCCCGAAGCCTTGTAATAGCTAGGATTTTACATTTCCGCACTTTAAATGCCTGCACATTATTAACTGTCTAGATGCACGAATAATAGGATTGTATGGCAAGAATAATAATCAAACGCTAACAAACCTATCACAAGACAAAAATAACTAAAAACAACACACTCTCATATATACACCTCTAGTGTATCCCACTTTGGTTACCTTTGGAAAACAGTCACAACTCTCGAAACATGAGAGACTTTAGTGGCTACCCTCCGGTTTAAAGATAAAAAATGACCCTCTTGATGTTGCCTCAATATGATCTTAAAACCCTAGGGTAGTTACTAAGGTTTCTTGCCCAGTTGCCTTTGTGACTGTAATAACGTCCCTTCGATTGTCCCTCAAACATCCAACGACTAGGGCTACCTACTCACTAATAGTAGGATAGCATTGTCTAAAGGAAAAGAGGAAAGAACAATCCTTTCGAGTATAATAGATAGTTCTTAGATGCTTGCTCAAAACAAAACAAACTTTTACACATATACAAAACTCTTTCCAAAAACACTTTCCAAACACTTGCATACGTTCTCTACCAATCTGAGAAACATTACAAAGTTCGCCGTACTAAGGTGCTTTCTTTCAAAAATACTTTTCAAACACACAAAGCACAAGGTATTTTTTTCCAAATGAGCTAGCATCTAAGAGCCCGTAGATAATTACGGATGGAAAGGGTGCTAACACATTCCCTTTCCATAATCTACCCTCTTACTCAGAAATAATTTCTAAAGGTCTTTTTCTGTTCTTTTCACCCTTTCCTTTGTTGGATAAAAGAAAAGTCGGCGACAACTCTTGCTTATTACGACATTTGCAAACACAAACGCAACACCAGTATAACAGTCGATTCTCCCACTGTATCACACACGTGAGCAGTCTTTAAGAATTTTACTAAAGCATGCGCATGGGCTTCAGAACACAGTAGTAAAGATAGCACGGGGATTTTGGACGGAGTCTGCCCCAGCTGTTCAACAATTTTATAGCCGCTTTTATGGATGATTTTCAAAACCTCTTCCAACTCTTGTCTAGAGGTGTCCTTGACTGTAGCTTCTTTTGATGCCTCTATCTGGGCAGACTCTATCATTGGCTCTTTACCCCGAGCCTCGATAGTTGTCTTGGTAACTGTGACTTGAACAGGTAGAGAGATTTTCGAGGAGAAAATCCTCCCGCTTCTATTAATTTTGCTGGTCCCCGCAATATTGTCAATATTAGGATCAACCTCTTCATCATCTTCGTTAGAAAACTCTTGTTTAATGCCGTGATAATATACGTCAGACTCATAATTCCATGGAATAACCTTCTCCGAGGAATATGGGATAGGCCCAGGTGTTGTAATGATTAAGGGGGCAGCCTTTGGATTGAAAGTAATCCTTACAGGACCCTTGAAACTGATCGTAATAGGAGTACCAGATATGATAAACAACTCTCGGCACAAATTCTCAGCATACAGAACTTTCTCAATCAAAATTACATATTCATCCATCAGGCGTTGAATGCCTTCGTTCAGTAACCCAAAACCATTGGGTTGAACCGCACAACAATAACATTCTTTAACACAACCTAGAAATAAACTGGCTTGTAGAAAATTCTTCTTGACTGTTGAGAGAAGCGTAACCACATGACTTACGGAGGTAACATAGAAAACATCTTCAATAACACTTATGCCTTTGTCATGCTTCAGCATAGGAGCATTAATCACGTTTGGAGTCTCAGGAGGGTCAAACTTAATCTCCTTATTATCAATCATGTCTTGAATTTTGTTTTTCAAGGCCTAACAATTGTTGGTGTCGTGCCCATGACTGTTCGAATGATAAGCACATCTTGCATTTTGATTATACTTCGGAGAGGATGCTTTGGGATTAGGAGGAGGATCCCAAAGTGTTATGAGGTCAGCCTTTAACAATTGTTGCAATGCTTGAGCCAATGTGTTGTACCCCAAAATTTGCCCTCTCATTTTTCAAGGCATTTCTCACAAGGATTCTCAAGGTTCAAGCTTGCACAAGTACATTGGGATTTTCCAGTACCGAGATTAAAAGGAAACTGTCAAAAAGGGGGGAAATAAATAAAAATAATCTTTTGACAAAATTGGAGAAAAATAAGTCCTTTCATTTCAGCTCATTCGATTGGCTTTTTGGCCTCTTTCGATGCAAGCTTGGCTTGCATCCTTCGACTGGGCGTGGGCCTCTAGCACGCTGGATTGGATTCACAAGGAACAAATCCTCCTGTATCCTCCTTCGATTCCAAGGTGTTGTACCCCAAAATTTGCCCTCTCATATTTCTCAATACATTTCAAGTGAGGTCCTCAAATTGCTCAAGGTAGTCCAAAGACTGACCAGACAAAACCTCTCCTAAGGCAGTCTACCTCAAATTAGGGTTTCAGTTTGCATCAAGATGCTCGAGTCCAAAGGGTCTCAAATTCTCACCATTGTCCTAATATGTTCCCAAGATCATCCATGTCAAGTTTCAAGCCTTGCAGAGAAAGTTTGCTCAGTCAATTGCTGAAAAGCCTGAAAATCGACTATGCTAGGGTTAAAGTCAACTGTGGTCCACATACAGTCAAACTTCAAGATTTTTGATCAAAATCCTCATTTTGAAGTATTATTCATATTTTGACAAAGGGTTGATCATGATTCCTCAAGGATTGCTCACAATTCATCAAAACCCAAAAGTTGCTAAATTAGGGTTTTGCAGGAAAAGTCAACTCAACTTTGACCAAGCATAACTTTATCATACTTTATTAGAAATGACCCATCAAAAGCTCATTTTTAAGAGGATGCAATTCCCTACAATTAATATTCATCTCCCAAGTTCAAAATATGCACTCACAAGAAGTTATGAATTTGGACATTATAGGTCATTTTGAAAAGTCAACAAAAACACCTTTTTTGTCAAAGCTTCACACATGAACATGGAAGACTCAATTGAGATTAGACAAAAATGGTTTCTTAGAGGACATTTCAATCTTTCTAAAAAGTCCAAGAACACCCTCATAGAGTCAAAATTAAGGAAGTTATGCATTGGTGAAGTTGACCTTTTTTGCAAAATTGCCAAAAGTCAAATGTGCCTCAAAATGCAATTTTTGATAAATGCGCCCAACCTTTTGTACTTGTCTTGAGTTTGTAACATGGTCCAAGACCCATGATCCTTCCCACTTTCCTTTATTTTATTTTTGTCATTTATTTTGATTTTTATTTCAATTAAATCAAATTAAATCAAAATAAAATCACCAAAATATCAAAATCATTTAAACCTTGAGATTTTGTGCACATTTCAGGTCCATGAATAGCTGGCAAGGAGATCAAATCGTGCAAGGCATGTTTGTACACAAAAAAGATTGATTTCTGGCTTGTTTTGGAAAGATTTACAAGAGAATCAAATCTTGATCAATCACCTTAATTAAAGAAGATTTGAAACAAATTTATAAACCTAATTCACTCAAGACTACATATAAAATGTTGGCAGATCAAATGCACAAGGGTTGGAGGCGTGTAGAGTGATGAACAACTTTCAAAAAATCAAGAAAAAAGTGCAATCTGATTTCATAGTTCTAGGCCATCTTAAGCCTTCCAGGCGATCTCATTCGTTTCCTGGGTGTTCAAGGAGTCCATACCAATCCTTAGCAAGCATTTTCGTGCACGAAAACCCACTGTAAGTGATCCACGACTTTGGCATTTTCTTGAAATCCAATATCATGATTCTGGCACTTGTAGAATGAATTACTTATATATTATCGTTCATTGAAACATTTGCAAGCTATTGGTAACAATTAATTGCATTTTTGCTAACCATATAAAGATCCGCCATTGTTAGGTTTTCTGTGCTTGTTTTGGGGTTTTCTTATGCAGGTGAAATTGGCCCTAGAAAGAGGTACTATGATGTTCACAAGGCCAAGACAAATTGGCCTGTGGCATTAGTTTTCGTTTATCATACTTGTAGGTGATTCTGGAAACACGCAGGGTTATAGCTACGAACTTATGTCTGTAGGTAAAAGTCCTTGACTTTTACCAACGGAGAGAGGACGAAGAAGGTGGTGTGGCAACGCCCCATTCGTCCATTCAAAATTCGCGTGTTTCTTTATGAGTTGATTTACTTTTCCAATATAATAATTGCTTGTTTTTCTCCGTGCAACAAGACATGCCAGCTCAGTTGGTCAGTGGGAGAGAGAAAAAAGCTAAAGGGCCTGGGTTTGATCCCCAGGTCCCCTTGTTGTTAAATATTATTTTGCCATATTTGATCCCATGCGCAGGTTTCCCCTAGATCCATCATGGACCATCAGCTTGCAACCACTGGATCTAAAGCAGATCAAATCCAACGCTTGGCATGTGAGTGTCTACCAAAGGCCCTAGTCAACTTGCAACGTGGAATCATGAGAAGTCAAACGTAGATCCAGGCTATTGGGCTCAGATTGCTTTGGACACCCCCCTGATGCCTTAGATACCCGGCCCAACTCTTCTTTTTTCTTTCTTTCTATATTTTTCTTTATTTATTTAATTTTGGTTAATTTATTTTCTAACATAAAAATTAATTCTTTTTTTACAAAGAATCCATAAAACCAATTTTCATCAAATTAGATTTAGGTTTTATTTTTTATCAAAAATTAATTTAATTAGTGTAATTTAATTTTAGGTTAACTTTAATTTGTTTTGTAAATAAACTAAAACAAATTAGAAATTAGGTTTTGTTTAAATTAACATTTATTTTCTTTTCTTAAAAATAACCAAAAATACAAAAATAGGTCAAAATTAATCATTTTTTAAAATTTAAATTAATTAGTAATTAGGTTTGTACTTATTTAATTTAAAACCTTATATTCTTAAAATAATCAAAAACAACAAAAAATGATTTTTCTTTTAATTAGGTTTAGACGGGGTCAAAACCCTAATTTTTTTTCTCATTCTCGATTCATCACGCTTTTATTTATTTTTACAATATTAGTGTAACTACTCATGGAATGTAATAGTTTAATTAGGATTTTCCTTTCATTTATCGTTTTACGGTTTTTTGGCTATGTAATTAATCCCCCTCCTCGAAGCCTTGTAATAGCGTAGTTTTATTTCTCGCATTTTAATTTACGCAAATATTTAACTGTTAGATGTATGATAATAGGATTGCATGACAATAATGTATGTTAATTTTAAAATGGTTAGTAAACCCTAAATGTGCAAAGATAATAACTTGAAATCAAATCCCTCGCACATGCGCACTCCTAGGGTATACTCTCACTTCAGTTGCCTTCGGTAAACAATCATTAAGCATAGGGTGTTTTAGTGGCCGCTCTCTTGTCTAAACAAAGATCAAAATGTCCCGTTCGGAAAGGTTGCCTCGGAAATGTTGCCTTGAATATGATTTTAAGACATTAGGGTTATTACTAAGACGTCCTAACGTTGCTTTAGTGATCATACGTCCCTTTCGAATTGACCCTTTACAACTTAACGACGATGCTACCTACTCACTAATAGTGGGATAGTGTTGTCTAAAGGAAGCAAGAACATAAACATTTTTTTTTTCCGAGTAGGTAGATGCTAGTAGGTACTTGCTCATGATAAACTTTTCACACCATACACTTTTCAAACAAAGTTTTCAAAGACACTTCGTAACACTCTTGAGGACTGATACAATGGTTAGAACGAAGTAAACAAAAACTTTTCAAAACAAACACACACAAGCAATTTTAAAAGATGAGCTAGTACCTAAGAGCCCATGGAAAACCATGGATAGAAAGGGTGCTAACACCTTCCCTTTCTATAATCTACCCCACGTACTCAAAATCTCGAAAAAGGAATTTTTCTGTGCTTTTTTCCTTTCCAGTTGGATAAAATAAAAGTCGGTGGCGACTCTTGCTTACCGCGACATTTTGCAAACACAAACGTAAAACACAAACCATCATTTTCAAAACAGTCGGTTCTGCCACCGTATCATAGAACTGGCGACTCTGCTGGGGAAATTTAGGATTAGTTCATCATATTTGCTTCTTTTGTTTGATTTGATTGCTTTACTTTTGAGGGCTTTGTATTGGGAGTTACTATAGATCCTAACCCGGATCTTGGGACACATTGTAGGTAAGTAGCAATAGGCTGTGAAGGAACTGTACAGCATAGACCGATACGGTTGAAGCAGTAGCTACATTGTTGTGGCACATTGGTTGGTACCGGTATCCCTTGTGGAGAAACGAGGAGAATACGAGTTTGCTGCATGGTGTCGTTAAGCATCAACTGACCTTAGAACCTATAATTGAATAACTTGGCCATTAGAAAGTAGTGAGATAGCCGACCTCGATATAGAGCTGAGAACTGGTTGATACTCGATGCTACACTCATTGAGACCATACTCTCGAGATAGTTCCAGCCGCAAGAAAAGATTGCGTGAGCTGAAACCATGACCGATGAAGGATGGTCAGTGATATTGAGAACCTCTAGAACTCGGTTACTATTATTAGGACATGTTGAACCAACTGAACTTCAAGAGGGTAGTACCTAGACCCCATTCAAGCCTGAAACTTAAGGGCTCTTGTGTGACTTGTTTGCCTTCACCATGTCTGTTATCTGCTATACCTGTTGTGTGCTTTATCATGATATCATGCATCATAACATAGCATGCATATTTCATTACACTGACCATTTCAAAGACCGAGGGGATTTATCTTTATTCTGTTTTGCAGATTATGGCTTCCATGCGCAGAAACACCATTCGAGTTAACTTTGTGCAAATACCTGCTCAACTCAAAGATTTAGCCTCAAGAGTTTCTGATACTTCTTCATTCATTAGGAGACATGGTCAGCTTCTTAGCTTGGTTACCTCAAAGCTTGATG
This sequence comes from Vicia faba, assembly GCA_948472305.1. Classification (NCBI taxonomy): domain Eukaryota; kingdom Viridiplantae; phylum Streptophyta; class Magnoliopsida; order Fabales; family Fabaceae; genus Vicia; species Vicia faba. Next base: position 610,017,313 of record OX451736.1, read on the forward strand.
AGCAGATGATGAGTGTGCTTTTCCAGTTCTTCGATCCTGTGCATCATTGCTTTACTTTCCCAGATTATCAGCTGGTTCCTACTTTGGAAGAGTTTTATCACTTATTTGGCATATCCATCCTTGAGCAGATGCCCTTCACAGGTTTGGAAGAGACTCCTAAGCTAGAAGACATTGCTTCAGCTCTGCATCTAAAATGGGCTGATGTAGTATCCAACTGGGAGACACGAAGTGGGGTTGAAGGTTTCTTAGCTAAGTTTATGATAGATCAAGCTCAGCTGTTCTGGGATAGTTTGGATTTTCAGGCCTTCAAAGACATTCTGGCTCTCCTTATCTGCAGTTTGGTTCTTTTCCCGAATCCAGATTCCTTTATAGATGTGAATGCGGTTAAGATCTTCCTGTCTCGCAATCCTGTACCTACTCTTCTGGGTGATATTTTGCACGCCCTCTACACTCGTACTGTGCATAGAAGAGGGACCCTCATGTGCTGCATGCCTTTGTTGGCGAGGTGGTTTATTTTGCACCTCCCCAAGTCCGTGTTGAAGAATGAGGAAGGTTTAGGATGGTCCTACAGAATAATGTCCCTTGCTCATACAGACATTCTTTGGAGTTCTAAGGCTATGGAAAACATTGTTGTCATTGACCGTTGTGGGGGATATCCCAATGTCCCATTGCTTGGAATCAGAGGGGGAATAACCTACAGTCCTTGTTTGGCTTTGCGACAATTTGGTCGCGCTCGGAGAGACGGTCCTCATGAGCTACTTCTTACAGATATTGCATTTGACTATAAGGGGGACATTGACGAGCATCGCTGAAGGTTCATACGAGCTCGGGGCATGGTGAACAGGTCTGACCCTCAAGAGCTAGGACCAAAGACTTCTCTCTCTATGCAGCCTTATCTCCAGTGGGTCCGAGCTCGAGCCCAGAAGCTTGGGATGCCTTATGAAGATGTGTTTCCAGTGATTGTGGATCCCACCAATGAAGAGGGCGTTCCTTATACAGTCCTTTATTCATACATGCCCACTGATCTTGGGGCATTGAAGAGATCCTGGATTCAGCTAAGAGAGGAAAGAGATACCTACCGGGAGAAGTATCATGAGCAGGAAAGGAAGATCTTGAAGCTCACCAGGCAACTTGAGAATGAAAGGACAATCAATGACTACGTCAGCACGAAGGGGAAGCGTCCATGGGAGTTTTGATTTTTGCTTTTTTAGTTTAGATTTGTTTTTCATTTACTTCGTTGTAAACGCCTTAAAGGCATTGTTGAACCTTTTATAAGTTTAACCTAATAAAGTTTGTTTATTTCTTGGTTTGCAAATTTAAATCTCCCAAAGTCTTTGAAATCATTACATACGCATCTCATTATCATGCACATCATTACAGGTATCATTATAGGTTTCTCATCTCCTTTGCTGTTTATTTAAGCATGAAATGTCTTCTGAAACACCTACCGATCAAGCCATCAAAGCTCTTCAGGCACAGAATGCCCAATTCCAAGTGATGTTCTTGAACTTGGCTAAAGGGAAAGAGAATTTGAAGACTCTCATCTTGAAGGAAAAGAAGAAGAAGAAGAAGAAGGTGGTTCTTCTGAATATGGGTAACAGATTTGGGAATAGGTTGCGACAGGAAGCTGATTTGTCTCTTTCATCCAAAGGAGAGGAAGACCAAGAAGAAGAAAAGGGTCCCAGTCCGGTAGTCTCTGATAACGATACAGATTATGATGAGGAATAGTATCCTCCTGCTAAGAATAGGTATAAGCAACTTGAAGACCGTCTGAGTGCTATGGAGGTTCAGAAGATCCCCGGTTTGGATTTCGGAGATCTAGGACTGGTATCAGGAGTGGTGATCCCTCACAAGTTCAAAGCTCCAGTTTCCGCCAAGTACGATTGAGTGTCCTGTCCAAAACTCCATCTCCGCTCATACGTCAGGAAAATCCAACCCCACACTGCTGATAGAAATTTGTGGGTGCATTTCTTTCAAGATAGTCTGTCAGGGACTCAGCTTGAATGGTTTTATCAATTGGAAGGAGCCAACGTCCGAAACTGGGAAGACCTTGTTGCTGCTTTTTACAGACAATACCAGTATAATACCGACCTCGCCCCTACACGTACTCAACTTCAAAGTATGTCCATGGGTGAAAGTGAAGGTTTTAAGGACTATGCTCAAAAGTGGAGAGATTTGGATGGCATGGTTCAACCCCCTTTATCTGATCGAGAGTTAGTTGATATGTTCTCGGGGATGCTATCTGGTCCATTTTTCAATCATCTGATCGGTAGTTCATCATCTGGGTTTACTGAATTGATTCTAACTGGAGAGAGAGTAGAAGTTGGTATCCGAAGTGGTAAGATACAGAAGGATACTTCATCAAGTGCAGTGAAGAAGCCTTTCACCGGTAAAAAGGAAGCTAGTGCAGTCTACGGCCTGAGGGGCTAAAGCAGACCTGAACACCGTTAAGCGGTAAATGCGGTAGTAATATCAAGACCCATAGTTGCTCTACAACGCAACCATCAACCAAGGGTGGAAAGACCACAGAGACAGTACACTCGGCTCAATATGCCCTTGTCTCAAATTTTACCACAGTTATTGAAGGCCAACCTGTTAGCTCTGAGGGAGGCCCCGAAGAATCCCGACACCACTTCTCCTCAATATAACCCGAATGCTCGCTGCGCCTATCACTCCGATAGCCTAGGTCATGATACAAACAACTGTTGGGCTTTGAGAAACAAAGTACAAGACTTGATCGAGGCTAAAGAAATTGAGTTTGATGCTCCAGAGAAGCCCAACGTCATAACTGCCCCTATGCCCAAACATGGTCATGGAGTAAATGCTGTGGACAATAATTTATTTGTAACCTCTGTGGAAGAAATTTCTACTCCTTTGATGACGGTTAAGAAGAATTTGTTGTTGGCCGGTTTATTTCCGGGCTGTGGCGGAGGTTGCCACATATGTTCAATTCTGCCTGCTGGTTGCCCCTTGTTGAAATCAGGTGTTCAACGCCCGATGGATAATAGAGAGATCCTGTTTGAAAAGACTATGATTCCGTTAGTTCCGATTGAAGATGTTGTCATCATAACCATTTCCGCCAATCCTTCCAAGGCTTCCTCGAGAAAGCCTGTTAGGATTACACCCGTTCCAAGACTCGCACCGTTGATCATCACTATCCCTGGTCCTATTCCATACACTTCAGACAAGGCTGTCCCATGGCACTATGGTGCTGATGTGTATTACCATTGGGTTAAACAAGACTTTAAAGATGAGGAAGCTGATATTGATGTCAGCAATATTGTCGGGGCTAGCAAGGTCACCAGAAGTGGAAGACTCTTTTCTCCTGAAATTTCCCCTCTGACTGTTCAAAAACCTGTTGTCATTCCATCTGCCAGTACATTAACTACTGTTCCGATTCTTACTCCAGTTATCACTCCTGTCGCCAAGTCATTTGAGACTCGGGGAAAAGAAACCACAGGTGAGCCTTCCCGGATGGAGGAACCTAGAAAGGTTATGTTGGAAGCCTCTAAACAAGAGATAGAAGAGATTCTGAAGATTATCAAGAAGAGCGACTACAACGTAGTCGAGCAGTTGGGGTAGACCCCGTCAAAAATATCCATGTTGTCCTTATTGTTGTGTTCTGAAGCCCATGCAAAGGCTCTAATTGCATTCCTCAAGACTGCGCATGTGCCGCAGGAAACTTCTGCCGATCAGTTCAAAGACTGCGTAGCTAGTTTAACTGTCGACAATGGGTTGGGTTTCTCAGATGCAGATCTGACTGCTAAAGGAAGAAATCACAATGATGCTTTGCACGTCTCGATCGAGTGCGGGGGCACTACTATGGCCCATGTACTGGTGGATACTGGGTCCTCCTTGAATGTTTTGCCAAAGAAAGCATTAGACTGTCTGGACTGTGAAGGGTTGATTCTAAAGCCGAGTAATATTATGGTCAGGGCTTTCGACGGGTCTAAAAGGATGGTACATGGGGAAGTGGACATCCCTGTTAAAGTGGGCTCTCATACTTTCAGATCCACCTTCTATGTAATAGATATCAGAGCATCGTATTCTTGCTTGCTGGGTCGTCCTTGGATTCATAAGGCTGGGGCAGTGACTTCTACGCTCCATCAAAAGCTGAAATATCCGGCAAAGGGGAAGATTGTCACGGTACAAGGTGAAGAGGAGTATATGGTGAGTCATCTCAATTCCTTTCGCTATATGGAGATGGATGGGGAGTTCATCGAAACCCCGTGTCAGAACTTTGAAGAAGTCCCCCAGACATTGGTGTCAGCTGAAGTTGCTACCGATAAATCTTCGATGAAGATGGCCTCTCTCAAGGATGCCAGAGCTGTAATTGAAAAAGGTGGGTGTACGAATTGGGGTCAGCTTCCTGATTTCACACACAAAATTGACAAGTTTGGTTTGGGCTTTACTACAGAGGCTCAAAGGGATGTTTGGCATGCACAGATTGGAAGACCTCCTCTACACATCAGTAATCAGGGAGTGAATGCAATTGAAGATGATGAAGAGGATTCAGATATCGACAGCTGGATTTACCCTACAACCGATGGTGGCTTGAACAACTGGACAGCGAAAGACTTCATACCCGTTTCTTTTATTCCACAGTAATTGACTTTTGTTTTGAGAGTTGTAATAGACAATTTGAAACTTTAAGGCTTGGTGCCTTGCCCGAGGAACCATGGCCTTGCTTGTGAGGGCTTATTATTTGTCATTTTCATATATCATTAATAAAGCATTGGATGTTTCTTACATTACAAATTTTGCGCTCCTTGTTTTTCTTTTCTGTCTCCCACTTTAAATAAAACAGCTATGCTCTTACACACACTCACGTATCATAATGCAGATCCATATCCACTCTGGACCCCATTGATAACGACTCTACTACTGCCAGTTATGACTTCGAAAATCCGATCAACCAAGATGAGGACGAAGGTGAGGATGATTGTGAGGTTCCTGGAGAACTTGCTAGACTGTTACTACAGGAAGAGAGGGCCATACAGCCTCATGAAGAGCCAGTTGAATCAGTAAACTTGGGTACAAATGAAGATAGGAAAGAGGTTAAGATAGGTGCGAATCTGGAGCCTAGTGTCAAACAGAGGTTAATACAAATGCTATGCGAATATGTTGAGATCTTCACTTGGTCTTATAAAGATATGCCTGGTTTGGAAACTGATATCGTGGTACACCGCCTGCCAACCAAAGAAGACCACCCTCCGGTAAAGCGGAAGGTTCTTCGAATGCGCCCTGAGATGTCTAAGAAAATCAAAGCCGAGGTCATGAAACAGTTTGACGCCGGATTTCTAGCCGTTACTTCTTATTCGCAGTGGGTTGCCAATGTTATTCCAGTGCCGAAGAAAGATGGTAAGGTACAGATGTGTGTGGAATATAGAGATCTGAACAGGGCGAGCCCCAAGGATGACTTCCCACTACCTCACATCGATGTTTTGGTCGACAACACCGCACAACATAAGATCTTCTCCTTCATGGATGGTTTTTCTGGTTACAATCAAATCAAGATGGCTCCTGAAGACATGGAGAATACTACCTTCGTTACACAGTGGGGCACCTTTTTCTACAAGGTAATGCCTTTCGGGTTGAAGAATGCTGGGGCAACTTATCAGCGCGCCATGGTCGCTTTGTTCCACGACACGATTCATCATGAGATTGAGGTTTATGTTGATGACATTATCGCAAGGTCCCAGACTGAAGAAGAACACCTTGACCATCTACAGAAGCTATTTGACAAGTTGAAGATGTATAAGCTAAGGTTGAACCCGAACAAGTGCACCTTCGGGGTAAGGTCTGGTAAGCTGCTGGGTTTCGTCGTCAGTGAAAAAGGTATACAAGTGGATCCTGCAAAAGTAAAGGCTATATAGGAGATGCCAGCTCCCCTCATAGAAAAGGAGGTTAGAGGATTTTTGTGGCGTCTAAATTACATTGCAAGATTCATTTCACATCTGACAACTACTTGTGAGCCAATCTTCAAGCTGCTGAAGAAAGATCAAGTGGTAAAATGGAATGATGAATGTCAGACCGCTTTTGAAAGGATCAAAGAATATCTCCATGAGCCACCAATTTTGATGCCTCCAGTTGAAGGAAAACCTTTGATCTTATACTTGACAGTACTGGATAATTCAATGGGGTGCATGCTGGGGCAACATGACGAGTCTGGCCGAAAAGAGCATGTTATTTACTACCTTAGCAAAAAGTTTACCGATTGCGAGACCCGATACTCGTTGCTCGAGAAAACTTGCTGCGCTTTGGCATTGGCTGCTCGTCGGCTGAGACAGTATATGCTGACTCACACTACCCTATTGATATCAAAGATGGATCCGATCAAGTATATCTTCGAAAAGCCTGCCTTGTTCGGAAGAATAGCAAGATGGCAGATGATCTTGACTGAGTATGACATCCAATACACAACCCATAAAGAAATCAAGGGGAGTGTATTGACGGATCATTTGGCACATCAGGCTGTGAACGACTACCAATCCATGAATTTTGAGTTCCCGGATAAGAACATCATGTTGGTGACCGACTGTGAAGAACCTGGACCGGGTGAAGGACCTGAGGAAGGATCCCTATGTTCTATGTATTTTGATGGAGCCTGAAACGCGTTGGGTAATGGTATTGGCGCTGTGATCATATCTCCGGAGGGATGTCATACTCTGCTCACCGCCCGATTATGCTTTAACTGCACCAACAATATGGCGGAGTATGAAGCATGTATCCTGGGTCTTCGAGCTGCTATTGACCTGAGGATTAAGTTCTTGAGTGTATTCGGAGATTCTGCTCTAGTGATCAGTCAGATCAAAGGCGAGTGGGATACGAAGCACCCAAATCTTATTCCTTACAAGGAGTATATACTGACGTTGCTTCCACACTTCGAGGAGATAACCTTTGAACATTTCCCCAGAGAGGAGAATCAGTTAGCGGACACGCTAGCCACCATGTCTTCTATGTTCAAAGACAGGTGGGAGAATGAAGCTCCCCAAATTACCATCGAGAGGTTGGACGAACCCGCACATTGCTGTGACATTGAGACGGAAGAGGTAGCAGATAAACCCTGGTTTCACGAGGTAAAAAGGTATCTTGAGGCTTAGGAATACCACGAGGGTGCATCTGTTAATGATAAGAAGTTTTTGAGAAGGTTCGCTGCGAAGTTATTCATCAGTAATGGTATCCTTTACAAGCGTAACCATGATTCAACCTTACTGCGATGTGTGAAAAAGAATGAGGCAGAAAGGATTATGGCAGAGTTACATGAAGGTACCTTCGGAACTCATTCTAGTGGACATACCATGGCAAAGAAAATCCTACGGGCAGGATATTATTGGTCTACTATGGAAGCCGATTGTTATCAGCATTCTCGGACCTGTCATAAGTGCCAAATCTATGCTGATAAGGTGCATGTACCTCCAGTTCCTCTGAATGTTTTGACCGCACCTTGGCCCTTTGCAATATGGGGCATTGATATGATCGACGAGATCAGACCTACTGCGTCTAACGGGCATCGTTTTATCTTGGTAGCTATTGGTTACTTCACGAAGTGGGTTGAAGCAACTTCCTTTTCTACAGTAACCAAGAACGTCGTGGCGCGGTTTATCCGACACAATCTAATCTGTCGATACGGTGTACCAGAGAGGATCATTACGGATAATGGTATAAATCTCAACAATACGATGATCACCGAGCTCTGCAAATAGTTCAAGATTCAGCATTATAACTCTTCTCCTTACCGACCGAAGATGAATGGGACAGTCGAAGCGGCTAATAAGAATATCAAGAAGATTGTGCAGAAGATGACAGTGACATACAAAGACTGGCATGAGGTGTTACCATTCGCTCTTCACGGGTACCGTACCTCATCACGGACGTCAACAGGGGCAACTCCCTACTCTTTGGTATATTTCATGGAGGAAGTCTTACCCATTGAGGTCCAGATATGCTCTTTCTGGATTATGAAGGATGCGGGTTTGAGCAAGGACGATTGGATCCAAACCCAACTTGATCAGCTGAATCTAATCGATAAAAAGAGACTTACTGCTATTTGTCAGGGTCAGACGTATCAAAAGCGAATGATCAAGGCTTTTAACTAGAAAGTCAAACGACAAGAATATCAAGTCGGGGATCTAGTGATCAAACGCATCATAGTGCCGCAAGGTGATCCCAGGGGCAAATGGACCCCCACTTATGAAGGGTTATTTGTGGTTAAGAACATCTTCTCAGGAGGAGCCATGATTCTAACCACCATGGATGGTGACGACTTTCCTCACCTCGTCAATGCAAACATAGTGAAAAAATACTACGCATAATCAAGGACCCGCTAGGTTGACTGGCCTAGGCAAAAATAAGGGCTTCCCGGTGAACCAAAAGGGTTCGGGCAAAAGTAAGGGATGAAAATGAAAAAAAAACTGTACATCCGGCAAGTCGAAAACCTAAAAAGGCGGCTTGGGCAAAAAAGGGTATCCCGGTGGACTGAAAACCCGAAAGGGCGGTCCAGGAAAAACTAGGAATTAAAGTGTAACACTATGTTTCATTGGATCACCTTGCAACCAGATTTTGGTATCGACTATCAAGCTCAGACCACACCAATCAATCTGATTTACCTTCAACCAAGTAGCAAAGTGATGAGATGCTCGAAGATATAAAGGCAATAGCAGAGTTGGAACCCAGTGGGATTGTTCACATAACTATTTTTTGTTTTTCACAAATTGTATAAATTCTATTTTTTCGGCGGCGTTCTCTTACTAGAACGTCAGCCTCTTGTACAAAACTCCTATTATAGGCTAACTTCAAGGATCAATACAATTCATTTTACAATAAAATTTCAAAAAAATCATTTTTATTTTTCTACTTTGTTTTGTAAGAACGTCCAATGATTCATTTTTGATATATGCATTTGAAAATAATTGCTGCTCATAAATATTTACATGCGAAACAAGAGACAATTACTCGTAATTCCAGGAACAGGGGAAAACAAGAAATGTCCAAACCTTACATTTGCGCTATCCACCAGGTACAAGGATAGAGCCAGCTTGAGAATATGACTAAAGATACATACACTCACTGTAGAGTTAAAAGACATCTAAAGACAGTGGTGTTAGCTCTCCCCAGCCGAATTTCATAATCACAAATGAGTCGGCAAAATTCTCCCCAAGCAGAATTCATCTATCACCAGCACTAGAAGATTATCTCCAGTGGAGTTTATTTCTTCCACAAGAAGAAACTCAATCTCTGGCAGAGTTTGTTATCACCGGCAACGGTAATCCATCCCAGCCGAGGTTTTATCCAAATCAACAGATCTTCTAGCAGAGTATCTTTCTTCCCCACAGAGCCATTCTCTAGCCAGTTTATTCTCCAGCAGGGTTATTCTCCCGCCAATTTATTCGCAATCCATCTTAGGTCGTTTCCCCCAACGAGCGCGAAGAACTTAACTCCTTGAACTCTCCAACAGAAGTCCGAGATTTATTTTCCCCAACTAGAGAACATCATAAAAACATGCACATCCATACATCATGGCATACGCATATGCATCATATAACACAATCTCATTTATTTTGAGAACATCATTACTCAATACATGGCATACATCATGACATTGCATACGACTAACTATTTACCTTCCAGGGAAAGATACAATCAAATACTCACAAGCTTTTTTTGGTTTAGTCAAATCAATGCTAAGATTTCTGTTCCAATTCAAGTTACGAATCCCAGATTCGATCAGATAATATCTTGATCTTCTCTCCATCATACTATGAAGCCCGGAGATCGACCGAAAAATAGTTGAATCCCCAACAAATTACCGTGAAGCCTAAAATCAACAAGATAGCAGTACAAAGCACCATGAAGCCTGGACTCGACCAGATAGTGGTACACCTTACATTCAAGCTATGAAGCCCGGAATCGACCGGATAGTATCTTGATTTCTCCAAATACCGTGAAGTCTGGACTCGACCAGATAATGGTATATGACACTGTGAAGCTTGGACTCGACCAGATAACAGCAAAGCACCATGAAGCCTGGACTCGACCAGATAATGGTATAAGACACTGTGAAGCCTGGACTCGACCAGATAACAACAAAGCACCATGAAGCCTGGACTCGACCAGATAGTGGTACACCTTACATTCAAGCTATGAAGCCCGGACTCGACCGGATAGTATCTTGATTTCTCCAAATACCGTGAAGCCTGGACTCAACCAGATAATGGTATAAGACGCTGTAAAGCCTGGACTCGGCCAGATAACAACAAAGCACCATAAAGCCTAGACTCGACCAGCTAGTGGTACACCTTACATTCAAGCTATGAAGCCCAGACTAGACCAGATAGTATCTTGATTTCTCCAAATACCGTGAAGCCTGGACTCGACCAGATGATGGTATATGACGATGTGAAGCCTGGTGTGATACGGTGGGAGAACTGACTTGAGGTTTTGAGTTTTATCGCAAATGTTGCGGTTAGAAAGAGTCTCCACCGACTTTTCTTTTATCCAAAAGGAAAGGTGAAAAAGCACAGGAAAGACCTTTGAGATGTTTTCTTAATTTCGGGGGGTAGATTATGAAAAGGGAAGGTATTAACACCCTTTTCATCCATGGTTTTCCATGGGCTCTTAGTTACTTGCTAGATCACTTGCTTTTGTTTGAAATTGTGCTTTGTGTAGTTTTGAAAGTATTTTGTAAAAGAGGCCATCGTTTAGGCAATCTTTGTAATGATTCTCATTTGTAAGAATGTATACAAAGATGTTTGTATTTTTGAAAATGTTTTCAATGTTTGTAAGATATTTGGAACTGTGTGTGTTGGTTTTGAAAATAGCAAGGATATTTGTTTGAAATGGAGCAAGTAATTAAGAGCAAACTACCTACTCAAATGTCTTTCTTGTTTATTTTCTATTCCTTTGACATTGTTGTCTTACCATTGATTTGGTAAGCAACCCTATCTTTGGAAGTTAACAGGATGGGCGTGGGTCATTGTATAACCATGATTAGCAATGTTGCAAAGTATCTTTGGCATTTTGAGGGACCAAGATCATTTTGTAAGGAAACTTTGAATAGTGTCATCGAGGGACTATGATCTTATATTCGTTTGTTTTTCCAAGATACTTCGCATGCGTAATATGGCTATTTTTGTATAAGGAAACTAAGTGGAGAAACCCTAAGGATGCTTGTGTGCAAGTGTGTTATTTTCATGCTTTTTGTCTTGTTTTTGGAAAGTCATCTATTTGTTGATTTCATCTTGCCATACATCTTATTTACTAGCAATATATGAAAAGCAAGTAAAAGGCGGAAAGTAAAATCTAAGCTATTACATCACTTTAGGGGGATGGGGGTACAATTTAGCAATGAGGGTGAAGTAGAAACTAAAATATTACAACCATATCGAATGATAATGAAAAGAATGTGAAAACAATGTAAGATAAAGGAAAAATGCACTTTTGAACTGCTATGTGTCGACCCATGCTGCTATGCATCGACACATAGCTTCTCCTTGCCCCTGTAAAGTGAATTTTGTTCAGTATGAGTCGACCCATAATGGGATGTATCGATTCATACACCTTTTTGCATCGACGCGAAATGCATATGTATCGACTCATAGGCCTTTCCAGCTTCTGTTTTGTGACCTGAACTCAGTATGGGTCGATGCATGAGGGTCATGTGTCAACTCATACCCTGTATTTTCACTAAGATGGGTCGACACATGTGGATATGTGTCGATACATACTCATCTTTTTTGCCTTAAACACCATTCTTTGCATACGTCAGTTAGTTTTTAACATATAAATGAATAACATGAACAATAAATAAATGATTAACTTCAAAAATGGTGATTGCTACATCCTATAAACAGAAAAGTTGATGTATGGAAAAGGCAAGGTAAAGATGACTTACCTTGAAACTGCACTTTAAGTTTTGAGTCCAAATACCCTTCAAGATGTTGTATGAACCTTAAGGAAGCTCCAACAGGCTGCTAGACTTTCCTTTTTGTTGAAGGTTACTAAACAACCTCTGTGTGGTATGAAATGTTTGGATGGTTTTTAGATGAAATATGCAAAGTGTGAGAGGTTTAAAGATTTAGACTTCAAAGCTCAAGAGTGGAGGTTTTATGGACTGTTATGGCTTTTTGTGAATATGAGATTTTAAGGATTTATCAATAGAACTACTGACTGTTCACTCTATTTTTTCTAACTCTTTTCCAACCTCTTTTTTCAACCTCCTTTTTCTGTAACTGGCCTCTCTATTTATAGAGAAGGTTTGAGATTTGAAACTCAGATTTTTAATCACATGTTATGGCTAGGTTAGATTGTACATGAAGCAAGCTTGAAGATTATAGTTCCAATGCTTTGTACTTTGTTGCATAGAGATGTTGGACACTTTAAGCATGCCCTTCTAATTTTTGCATGTTGAGTGTGATTAGAACAACAAGTTAGAGGGTCAAGAAATTGACTTTATGATTAAAGTGAACTTTACAAGAATGGCAATGGTGCCTTTGTGCCAAAAATAGAAAGATCACTTGAATAATGCTTAAACCCAATGGACCATAGCTCAAAAGTTTGTGTAAGCATTAAATTATGGTAAGATTTGCAAGTCACAAGGCCTGAAAATTGGAGATTATGCAGCATGGGTTAAGATTTTTGTTCCTTGTTCATCACAAATCTGCCTTGTAAATCAAGAATGAATGTCCAACTTCAGATCCTTGTATCTCCTAACTCAAATAAGATAAATTCATGTTCTTGGATGTTTTGGAAAGCTTGAAACACCCTCTATAACTTTCGCGTTGGCCACTTTTGTTAAATAAAACTGGAACTTGATTTAAAATGGGCAAGAAGTTGGGATAAAAACCTGACCAAAACTGCTGAAAATTTCTCTAAGTGTTAAATGAAAATTTCATGACTTCATGAATTTATAACCTGCAATCCAAGTCTGTTTAGGAGAAGTTATGTGAATAAATGTTGTAAATATTATGGAGATCTACAACTTTCATGTTGGAAGCTTCTCTTGAATCATCTTGCATCAAGGTGAAAAGTTGGCATGAAGAAATGAGATTATCATGTATAAAAACACTTAGAAAAATTTCTAAGTCTTGAAGAGTTTGAACTTTCACATTGACTTTTGACTTTCTTGATTTCTTGATGATCAAGTTTCATATTTTTGAATGTCTTGATGAATTTGATATTTGGCACTTGATTTTGACTAAAAAGTCAAAGTTTGACTTTTCAGTATACAATTGACTTTTGATCAGTTGGCTGGGAAATTCATTTGTCAATCTAATGGACTTGCCATTTTCTGGACCATGTCACTAGGTCAAAATGATGCAATTGGACTCTTGAGATCATGCTTCAAACCAGATGGTCATTTGCTAGGTCAAAAGCAGAAATCGCCCTTTCTCAATCAAAACCCTAATTTTGACCATTTTGCCCTTTTGATATTTGATCAAATTTCTTGAGGAATTATGGTCCAAACTTGATCAAATAATACATATGAGTCTAAAATATTGATATGGATAAAAAATTATGAAGTTTGACTGTAAATTGGCCATGGTTGACTTTTTCCGCAATACAACTGATTTTTAGATCAACTATCCAATTGACTGGTCGAAAATGTGATTCAAGGCTTGAATCTTGACATGAGTAATCTTAGGGGTCCATGATGATACTTGAAAGTCATATGCAGCATTGATAGTCCAAAATCCCTTGTGCAAACTTAAACCCTAAACTTGGGTCATCAGTGCAAGATGAGATGTCTTGAGTTGATCAAAGAGATCTTGTGGGGAAAATCTTGATAAATGAGAGGGCAAATTTTGGGGTACAACAGCTGCCCCTGTTCAAGTTTCTTAAACCTGAAGAGTTAGATTGGCGAGTTTTGCCATTCGTGACTCGAAGGTGAGAGAATGATTGGACACTAGAGTGCCCAGATATTTGCACACAGTGACGCGCGGTTGAGGGAATGGGCTTAAAGATGCCATTTGGAGAGGTGATAAAATCTTTTTGGGGATGGTCTTGTAGATGCCATCCAAGAGTGTTTGTAAGTTGAAAGAATGAGTGTCAGAATGGCGTCCGTATCTGGAGCGTATCTGAACTGTATCTGAAAGTTGTCTTTGAATGAGTATCAGGATGGCATCCGTATCTGGTGCGTATCTGAACTGTATCTGAAAGCTGTCTTTGAATGAGTATCAAGATGTCATCCATATCTGGTGCGTAGATGAACTGTATCTAGAAGCTAGATCTGAATGAGTATCAGGATGGCATTCGTATATGGAGCATATCTGAATTGTATCAAAAGGTTGAATCTGAATGAGTATCAGGATGACATCCGTATCTGGAGCGTATCTGAACTGTATCTGAAAGTTGAATCTGAATGAGTATCAGGATGGCATCCGTATCTGGAGCGTATCCGAACTATATCTGATTGCATCTTGTTAATGGTAGCTGTTAATCTTATCCTGAAAAGGGTAAAATGTTAGCTAAAACACAAAGTTATGTTGCATGCGATGCATGATGCAATGTATTTAATCAATGTTTATGATGTATGGATGTAATGTATGCGCATGTAAGTTGATTTGTTGTATTGCTGCCTGATTGAGGAAAATAAATCCCTGAAAGCTGCTGGGGATATATGGACTCTTCATGTCTTGAAGTTTGAAGTACTGGCAAAAATTTGTCTGTGAGGGTAATGCCACATATTGCTTTTGAGGAATCCTGAGAAATTTGACGATCTCTACTGGGGAATAATAATTTGAAGTTTTGTTCTACTGGGGATTATTGAAAAACTCTGTGGGGAGTAATTATGGAATGGCCTTGAGATATTTTCCTATCCTTTCGACCTATCAGTAATTGTCTCTTTCTCGTTTTGTTTATTTGTAAACAGTAATTATGTTTAAATGCATATGTTCATTAATGATTCTTTGGACGTTTTTGCAAATAAAAACACAAGTGTAAAGAAAAGGACAAATAGTTTTCTGTACTTTCAAAGAGATATCTTTGTATTGACTTTGAATAAGTATTTTGTACAAGGGAGACAAACATTCTAGTAAGAGAATGACGCCATAAAGAGCAAGAAAAACTTTATACAAAGAAAGATAGCTATGTGTAATAATCCTATGGGGTTTCCATTCTGCTATAGCCTTCGTATCTTTGAATATCTTGTCTATTTATCACTTCTTCCAAAGATGATTGAATTGATCAGAAACTCTGAGTTTTGTCAGTGGAAGTCAAGAGGTTGTCCTCAAAGTGATCCGACAGGACATAGTCGTACGCTTTAATTCCCTAACTTTTTCCTGGACCGCCATTTTGGGTTTTCAGTCCACCGGGAAACCCTTTTTTGCCCAAGTCGCCCTTTCGGGTTTTCAACTTGCTGGGTGTATAGATTTTTTTTTATTTTATCCCTAATTTTTGCACAAACCTTTTGGTTCGCCGGGGTGCCCTTGTTTTGCCTAGGTGTGTCAACCTAGCGGGTCTTTTATGCGTAGTATCTTTTGACTATGTCTGTGTTTGCAGGGTGTGGCCGGTCATCAATGTCCATGGTGGTTAAGATCATTTCCCCACTGGAGAACATGTTCTTGATTACAAATGGCCCTTCATAGGAAGGAGTCCATTTGCCCCTGGGATCACTTTGTGGGAAGATGATGCGCTTGATCACTAGATCTCCAACTTGATATACTTGGCGTCTGACTTTCTTGTTGAAAGCCTTGATCATCCGTTTTTGATACATCTGACCATGGAAAACAGCAGTAAGTCTTTTTTCATCAAATAAGTTCAATTGATCAAGTCGAGTCTGGATCCAATCGTCCTCATTCAAACCTGCATCCTTCATAATTCTCAAAGAGGGAATCTGAACTTCAATAGGCAAGACAACCTCCATGCCATAAACCAAAGAATAGGGTGTTGCCCCAGTTGATGTGCGTGCCGTGGTACGATACCCATGGAGAGAAAAGGGTAGCATCTCATGCCAGTCCTTGTAGGTGACTATCATTTTTTGTATGATCTTTTTAATGTTTTTATTTGCAGCTTCGACGACACCATTCATCTTTGGCCGATAGGGGGATGAATTGTGATGCTGAATCTTGAACTGCTCGCACAAGGCGGTGATCATAGTATTGTTAAGGTTTGTACCATTATCAGTGATGATCCTTTCTGGGATACCGTACCGACAAATGATATTCTGCTTGATGAAGCGGGCAACAACATTCTTAGTAACAGATGCGAAGGAAGCTTCTTCGACCCATTTTGTAAAATAGTCAATGGCCACCAGGATGAAACGGTGTCCATTGGAGGATGTTGGCTTGATCTCCCCAATCATATCGATTCCCCACATAGCAAAGGGCCAAGGATCCGTCAAGACATTTAGAGGAACCGGAGGTACATGGACTTTGTCGGCATAAATTTGACACTTATGACAGGTCTGGGAGTGTTGATAGCAATCTGCTTCCATAGTAGACTAATAATAGCCTGCCCGTAAGATTTTCTTCACCATCGTATGTCCACTAGAGTGAGTGCCAAAAGTACCTTCGTGTAATTCAACCATGATCTTTTCAGCCTCAATCTTATCCACACACCGAAGCAGAATGGAGTCATGATTGCGTTTGTACAAGATGCCATTACTCAGGAAGAACTTAGTAGAGAATCTCCTTAAGAACTTTTTATCATTGATTGAAGCTCCTTTTGGATATTCTTGAGCCTCGAGATACCTCTTGACTTCATTAAACCAAGGTTGGTCCACTACCTCTTTAGTATTAATCTCGTGATAGTATGCTGGTTCATCCATTCGTTCGATGGTGATTTGGGGAGCCTCGTTATCCCAATTAAGTTTAAATATAGATGACATTGTAGCTAGAGCGTCTGCTAGCTGATTTTCTTCTCGCGGGGAATGCTTGAAGGTAATCTTATCAAAATGTGGTAGCAATGTCAAAGCATGTTCTTTGTAAGGGATAATATTTGGGTGCTTAGTGTCCCATTCTCCTTTGATCTGACTGACGACCAAAGCTGAATCTCCAAACACATCTAAAGATTTGATTCCCAAGTCTATGGCAGCCTTGAGACCAAAGATGCATGCTTCATACTCCGCCATGTTGTTTGTACAGTTGAAGCAAAGTCTGGAAGTAAAGGGAGTGTGACACCTTTCCGGAGATATGAGTACGGCGCCGATACCATTACCAAGTGCATTGGATGCTCCATCAAAGAATAGGCTCCATCAGGATCCTTGTCCAGGTCCTTCATATGGTCTGCTTTCTTCACAGTTGTCTAATGTCATGATGTCTTCATCCAGGAATTCAAACTTCATGGACTGATAATCTTTTACGGCCTGATGAGCGAGATGATATGCAAGCACACTGCCCTTTATAGCTTTCTGGGTAGTGTACTGTATGTCATATTCTGTTAGGATCATTTTCCATCTAGCTATCCTTCCAGACAGATCTGGCTTTTCGAAGATGTACTTTATCAGATCCATCTTAGATATCAACAAAGTCGTATGTGTCAACATATATTGTCTTAGTCGGCGAGCAACCCATGCCAGAGCGCATCAAGTTTTCTCGAGCAGTGAATATCTGGTTTCACAGTCGGTAAACTTTTTTCTCAGGTAGTAAATAGCGTGCTCTTTTCGGCCAGACTCGTCATGCTGCCCCAATACACACCCCATTTAGTTCTCCAAAACGGTCAGATACATGATTAGTGGTCTTCCCTCGACTGGTGGCATCAAAACACGAGGTTCTTATAAATACTATTTGATTTTGTCGAAAGCAGACTGACATTCATCATTCCATCTGACTACTTGATCTTTCTTCAACAATTTGAAGATTGGTTCACAAGTAGCTGTTAGGTGAGAAATGAATCTGGAAATATAGTTCAGGCGTCCCAAGAATCCTCTGACTTCCTTCTCAGTACGAGGAGCAAGCATATCTTGTATCGCTTTAACTTTGGCGGGATCAACTTTGATGCCTTTGTTGCTGACAACAAAACCTAAGAGTTTACCGGACCGGACTCCGAATGTGCACTTGTTTGGATTCAACCTAAGTTTGTACTCCTTCAACCTCTCCAAAAACTTTTGCAAGTGGTCAAGGTGCTCCTCTTCAGTTTGTGATCGGGATATCATGTCATCTACGTAGACCTTTATCTCATGATGTATCATATCATAAAATAAAGCTACCATGGCGCGCTGATAAGTTGCCCCAACATTCTTCAGTCAGAATGGCATCACTTTGTAACAGAATATGCCCCACTGTGTGACAAATGTTGTTTTCTCCATATCTTCAGGTGCCATTTTGATTTGGTTATAGCATGAGAATCCATCCATGAAGGAAAATACCTTGTGTTGGGCCGTATTGTCAACCAGGATATCGATGTGGGGAAGTGGAAAATCATCTTTAGGGCTGGCCCTGTTTAAATTTATGTAATCCACACACATTCGTACTTTGTCGTCATTTTTAGGAACAAGAACAATGTCGGAAACCCATTGAGGATAGGAAGTGACAGTTAAGAACCCAGCATTGAACTGTTTCATAACTTCCGCTTTGATATTTTCCGACATGTCAGGTCTCATGCGGCAGACTTTTTGTTTTACTGGTGGACAGTCTTCTCTCATTGGAAGATGATGTACCACGATGTCTGTATCAAGTCCTGACATGTCTTCGTATGACAAGGCAAAGATCTCAACATAATCATGCAATATCTAAATTAGACACTCTTTGATACTCGGCTCTAGATTAACACCCACCTTGATTTCCTTTCTATCTTCCTCGGTACCCAAGTTGATTGTATCCAACGGTTCCTCATGAGGCTGAATAGCTCTTCCCTCTTGTTGTAGTAGTCTAGCCAATTCTCCTGGTACTTCACAATCTTCCTCACCTTCGTCTTCAGCTTGGTAGATTAGATCTTCAGAGTCACTAAAGGCCATAGCAGTATGGTTACCCATGGGATCCGGAATGGAGGGGTACCTACATTTGTGAGTGTGGGTGTGTGTAAGGGTATAGCCATCTTTAAACAATAAAAATGTAAAAGAAAGACAATGAGCACAAAAAGTTTGTATATGAAAAACGTCCATGATTCATTGAATGTCATATGAAGATGAAATAAAAACCCTTACAAATGGACCATTGTGCCTCGGGTAAGACACAAGGTTGAAAATGTACGAATTGTTTATGAATATTACAAGTCCAACAGAAATGTAATAGATAAATTACTGGGAGATGAAAGTTATTGGGACAAAGTCTCTGGTTCCCAATTGCGGAGTCCTTCATTGACAATAGGAAATATCCAATCCTCCAAGATGCCATCTTCTTCACTGTCTTCCACTGCATTGACCTCTTGGTTGCTAATCTTCAAAGGTGGCCCTCCAGCATGGGCACAGTGCACATCCTTCTGAGCACTTGAAGTAAACCCTAAGCCAAACCTGTCAGATTTATACAGAATGTCTGGAAGCTGCCCCCAGATGGTGCATCCACCCTCCTCTACTACTTCCTTGGCGTTCTTTAGAGATGACATCCGAAGCGGAGGTCTTGTGATCTTGGGGATCGAGGATACCATCTTTATTACTGCTACCTCTTGAGAGACTTCTTCGAAATGTTGAAAAGGGGTTTCAATGAACTCTCCATCCAATTACACATACCAGAAAGAATTTAGGTGGCTAATCATGTACTCTTCCTCTCCGTGGACAGTTATAATCTTTCCATGGACCGGGTATTTCAGCATCTGGTGTAGTGTAAAGGTGACAACACCAGCATTATGGATCCAGGGCCGTCCTAGCAGACAGGAGTAAGAGGGGCGTATGTCCGTTACATAGAAAGTTAAGTTGAAAGTTTGAATTCCCACTTTTATGGGGATGTCCACCTCCCCGTGGACCATCCTCTTTGAACCATCAAATGCTCTCACGACTATGTTACTGGGTTTCAACGTTAGTCCTTCGCAATCCAATCTGTCGAGAGCTTTCTTCGGTAAAACGTTCAAAGATGAGCCAGTGTCTACCAAGACATGGGCCAGAGTTGTTCCTCTACACTCCACAGAGACATGTAATGCCTCGTTGTGCTTTCTCCCTTTTGGTGTCAGGTCAGCATCAGAGAAGCCTAGGCCATTATCAGTTGTCAAGCTGGCCACACAATCTTGGAATTGGTCAGCAGATGTCTCTTGTGGCACATGGGATATCTTTAGAAACTTCACCACAGCTTTCGCATGTGCCTCAGAACACAACAACAATGCTAGCATGGAGATCTTGGAGGGAGTTTTCCCCAACTGTTCAACCACGTCATAGTCACTCTTCTTTATTATTCTCAGGATCCCCTCCATTTCCTTCTTGGAGGTTTCGGGGATGGTCAGTGGTTGAGCCTTCGTCCAGACAGGCTCTTCTTGAGTACGTTTTCCTTGAACACCAGCAACAGAAGTATTGGTAGGGATAACAACAGGGGTTGTGTCGTCTTTACCGGTAGGAGCACTTGCAGATTTGGTTATTGGTATGGAGGTAACCTTTTGAGCGACCGCGGGTCCAAAAACTGCATTTGGAGGGGCAATTTCTGGAGAGAAGATTCTACCAATATGGGTAATCTTGCTAGTTCTGGCAATATTGCTAATGTTGGAGTCTTCTTCTTTGGAGGTTATTTCTTCTGCAGTCAGTCCATCTTGTTTGATACCATGGTAGTATATTTCTCCACCGTAATTCCATGGTACTATTTTATCTGATTCATACGGGACCGGCCCAGGAATTGTAATCTTAAGAGGAGTAGTTTTTGGAACCTATGTAATCCTAACAGGTCTTTTAGGGACCCTGGAAGGATTGGTGGAGATGGTTATGATTGAAACGTATTCAACAAGAATAGGTAAAACGGGATTATTTTCAAATAGAATTTCCTGATTGTCTATCAGGCGTTGAATGCCTGTCTTCAAAGAGGGCAAACAATTGGTGAGGATAGGCAATGATGGCAGTCTTCCTTACAACCTGGGAATACACCAGCTTTCAACAAGTTTTTCTTAATGATTGGGGCGGAGTCAAGAGTTCATCCACTGCAGTGACAAATAAATCTTCCTCGATAGCATTGGTGTTGGACCATGCCTAGGCATCGGAGCGGAAATGACATTTGGTTTCTCGGGTGCATCAAACTCAACTTCTTTTGCATCTATAAGGTCTTGAATTTTGTTTTTCAGGGCCCAACAGTTGTTAGTGTCGTGACCCAGACTTTCGAAATGGTACGCGCATCTGGAATTTGGGTGATAATGAGGGGACGCAGTGTTAGGGTTCTTTGGGGCCTCCTTTACAGTTTCCAGATTCAATTTCAGAAGATGTGGTAAAACCTGGGCTAGAGTCATATTAATTCTGGTGAATTGCCGGACTGGCCTTTCCACCCTTGGTTGGTTATTTCTCGGTTGATCAGATGTAGGCTTTGGGATCATAATGGCCCCTACCATTGGTCGGCATTCAGCTCTTCCTCGATTCCTTTGTGGATAAACAGCAGATACCTTCTTCTTCCCAGTGAAAGGCTTCCTCACGGCTGTAGAGGCAGACGAATCCTTCTGAATCTTTCCACTTTTTATACCAGCTTCCACCATCTCTCCGATTAATATTATCTCAGTAGACCCAGTAGATGAGCTCCCAATCAAATGGTGGAAAAAAGGGCCCGATAGAGTGCCTAAAAACATATCCACTAACTCCCTTTCAAACAGAGGGGGTTTCACTCTTCCAGCTAGATCTCTCCATTTCTGCGCGTAATCTTTGAAACCCTCATTTAAAGCCATAGCAATACTCTGAAGTTGAGTACGGGTGGGCGCCAAATCTGCATTATACTGGTATTGCTTATAGAGAGCTGCGGAAAGTTCTTTCCAGTTGTGGACGTCGGCCCTTTCCAATTGGTAAAACCAATAGAGTTGTGTTCCAGATAAGCTATCTTGGAAGAAATGGACCCACAAGTCTTTGTCGGTGGAGTGCGGCTGAATCTTTCTCACATATGATCGGAGGTGCATTTTAGGACATGACACCCAATCATATTTTGCAAATAATGGCACTTTGAACTTTGGTGGGATCACAATTCCTAACACTAGCCCCAATTCTTCAAAGTCTAGACCTGGTACCTTCTGTATTTCCATAGCATTCAGACGCTCTTCAAGATATCTGTATTAATCATCCGCTGTAGGATACTGTTCCTCAGAGTAATCTTCCTCTTCCTCCTCCTCTTCAGATTCTGAAGGAACGACTGTTTCTTTTCCTTTCCCTTCTCCCTCATCAGATGTTGCTAGAAAATTTAAGGTTCTTCTAGTCTGTCCTTGAAACCTTCTCCCCATGATTACAACACAAATTGGTTTCTTCTCTTTCTTTTTCTTCTCTTTTGCCAACAGAGTCTTCAGCTCCTCTTGTCCTTTGGCCAAGCTTGTGAGTAACTGTTGAAACTGCATGTTTTGAGCTTGAAGGTCTTTGACTGTCTGTTCGAGATCCATCTTACTGAAATAAACAGTAGAGAGATGAGGAAACTTATTGCAAAGACCTGTTTATGTTATGATGATTGATATGTGCATATGTAATGTTTTCAAGGATTTTAAAAGATTCAAGTTTGTTTTAAACAAAAGAGAAACACACGTTATATTAATAAGATAGAGTTTTGAGTACATCAATGCCCCTTGGGAAAAATAATACAACACTCTAAGATAAAAAAGTAGTGCGCATCCTCTTTGGTGCAATGTAGGCATTTAGAGTCTGCTCCTCATGAAGTAGCCTAGTGAGTTCCAAAACCTTCTTCTCGCTTGCGTAGAATTGGGCTTCGAAACTCTCCTTTGAGATGTATCCAATCCCTTTGTAGGTCTTCAAGAGATGTGGGCATGTCAGGATGTAGGATAGTGTATGAAACTTCTCCCTCCTTAACAGGATCAATGATCACTGGGAGAATGGAAGGATAAGGCATCATAAGACTTTGAGCGCGGGTTCGTACCCACTTGAGGTAAGGCTCAAGAGGGATGGAATTCTTGTGTCCCAAAGTTTTTCTATCCACCTTGTTTAGCATCCTCCATGCTCGGATGAATCTCTTGCGAAGACCTTGATCGTCGTTGTCGTAGTCGAATACCAAGCCTTGAATCAGCATCTCATGTGGGCCATCCCTTCGGGCATAACCAAAATATCTTAGAGCCAAGCATGGGTTGTAGGTGATGCCTCCCCTAATGCCAAGTAGAGGTACATTAGGGAATTCCCCACAACGGTCAACAATGATAACATTCTCTTTGGATCAAGAGCACCATTGAATATCTGAATGTTTGAGCGTCATTAACCTTTGTGACCACCTCAAACCTTGATCATTCTTTAAGACTGATTGGGGAAGATGAGAAATAAACCATCTTGCCAGAAGAGGAGTGAAACACATAAGGACACCTCTTTTCCTCATTGTACGAGTGTGAAAAGAGTGTAAGATATCTCCAAGCAATGTAGGCACCGGATTGCATGACATGTTGATTTTGACGGCGCTCACATCTATGAGTTGGTCAAGATTGGGGAACAAGACCATCCCATAGATAAGAAGAGCCACAATTTCCTCAAATGCTTGCAAGTCTAAGGAATTCCAACAGCTTTAGGCCTTCTCAAACAAGAACTTTGCTAAGAAGCCTTTGACACCACTTCTAGTTTCCCAATGGGTTGTGACATCAGATGAGTGCAAGTGCAGGGCTTGAGCAATCTCTTCTGGATTTGGATCTCTTTTCGTACCGTTGAAAGGTAATTGATTGAGAATGGGAATCCTCTAGAGTTGAGAGAATTCTTCCAAAGTGGGCACAAGTTGATAGTCGGGAAATGTGAAGCGATGATGCAAATGATCAAAGAACTGGAAGAGCACCTTCATCATATGCTCCTCTGTGTCGGAAGTGACCAAGTTGAGTAGACGACCATGCCTCTCGGTGAATGGAGAGTTCTCATGGATCCTTGAAGCTAGCTCCTTGAGTTGTGGAGGAATTCTTACAAGGTTGACTTGAATAGTTTTCCTGCGAAGTGAATCCATATCCTACAAAACAAGAACAAAGATGAATCTCCAAAATCCTTGAAATGGTTAGTGGATGCATATGATGTTCATGATGTTATGCACAAGTATGTATATACAAGAGAATCAAACAAGTTCTTAGTTTAGGCTTGCATGGGGTTTTATAGGTAAGTACCCTCTTGAAGTTTAGTTGGCTCAACCTGTCCTAGTAATAGTAATTGAGTTCTAAGGAGCAATCTCTAGGCCGTTATCAACTGTCAAGCAGGCCACACAATCTTGGAATTGGTCAGCGGATGTCTCTTGTGGCACATGGGATGTCTTCAAAAACTTCACCAGAGCTTTCGCATGTGCCTCAGAACACAGCAGCAATGCTAGCATGGATATCTTGGAGGGAGTTTGCCCTAACTGTTCAACCACGTCATAGTCACTCTTCTTTATTATTCTCAAGATCTCCTCCATTTCCTTCTTGGAGGTTTCAGGGATGGTCAGTGGTTGAGCCTTCGTCTGGACATGCTCTTCTTGAGTACCTTTTCCCCGAACATCAGCAACAGAAGTATTGGTAGGGATAATAATAGGGGTTGTGTCGTCTTTACCGATAGGAGCACTTGCAAATATGGTTATTGGTATGGAGGTAACCTTTGGAGCGGTCGCGGGTCGAAAAACTGCATTTGGAGGGACAATTTATGGAGAGAAGATTCTACCACTACGGGTAATCTTGCTAGTTCTGGCAATATTGCTAATGTCAGAGTCTTCTCTTTGGAGCTTATTTCTTCTACAGTCAGTCCATCTTGTTTGATACCATGGTAGTAGATTTCTCCACCGTAATTCCATGGTACTGTTTTATCTGATTCATACGGGACCGGCCCGGGCATTGTGATCTTAAGAGGAGTAGTTTTTGGAACCGATGTAATCCTAACAGGTATTTTAGGGACCCTGGAAGGATTGGCGGAGATGGTTATGATTGAAACGTCTTCAACAGGAATAGGTAAAACAGGAGCATTTTCAAATAGAATCTCCTGATTGTCTATCAGGCGTTGAATGCCTGTCTTCAACAGAGGGCAAACAGTTGGTGAGGATAGGCAATGATGGCAGTCTTCCTTACAACCTAGGAATACACCAGCTTTCAACAAGTTTTTCTTAATGATTGGGAGCAGAGCCAAGAGTTCATCCACTGCGGTGACAAATAAATCTTCCTCGATAGCATTGGTGTTGGACCATGCCTAGGCATCGGAGCGGAAATGACATTTGGTTTCTTGGGTGCATCAAACTCAACTTCTTTTGCATCTAAAGGTCTTGAATTTTGTTTTTCAGGGCCCAACAGTTGTTAGTGTTGTGACTCGGACTTTCGAAATGGTATGCGCATCTGGCATTTGGGTGATAATGAGGGGAAGCAATGTTGGGGTTCTTTGGGGCCTCCTTTAAAGTTGAGAGATTCAATTTCAGAAGATGTGGTAAAACCTGGGCTAAATTCATATTAATTCTGGTGAATTTATGGACTGGCCTTTCCACCCTCTGTTGGTTATTTCTCGGTTGATTAGATGTATCCTTTGGGATCATAACGGCCCCTACCATTGGTCGGTGTTCAGCTCTTCCTCGATTCCTTTGTGGATAAACAACAGATACCACCTTCTTCCCAGTGAAAGGCTTCCTCACGGCTGTAGAGGCAGACGAATCCTTCTGAATCTTTCCACTTTTTATACCAGCTTCCTCCCTCTCTCCGGTTAATATTATCTCAGTAAACCCAGCAGATGAGCTCCCAATAAAATGGTTGAAGAAAGGGCCCGATAGAGTGCCTAAAAACATATCCACTAATTCCCTTTCACACAGAGGGGGTTGGACTCTTCTAGATAGATCTCTCCATTTCTGCGCGTAATCTTTGAAACCCTCATTTGAAGCCATAGCCATACTTTGAAGTTGAGTACGGGTGGGCGCCAAATCTGCATTATAATGGTATTGCTTATAGAAAGCTGCGGCAAATTCTTCCCAGTTGTGGACGTTGGCCCTTTCCAATTGGTAAAACCAATCGAGTTGTGTTCCGGATAAGCTATCTTGGAAGAAATGGACCCACAAGTCTTTGTCGGGGGAGTGCGGCTGAATCTTTCTCACATATGATCGGAGGTGCATTTTAGGACATGACACCCCATCATATTTTGCAAATAACGGCACTTTGAACTTTGGTGGAGTCACAATTCCCGACACTAGCCCCAATTCTTCAAAGTCTAGACCTGGTACCTTTTTTATTTCCATAGCATTCAGACGCTCTTCAAGATGTCTGTATTTATCACCCGCTGGAGGATACTGTTCCTCGGAGTAATCTTCCTCTTCCTCCTCCTCTTCAGATTCTGACGGAACGACTGTTTCTTTTCCTTTCCCTTCTCCCTCATCAGATGTTGCTGGAAAATTCAAGGTTCTTCAAGTCTGTCCTTGAAACCTTCTCCCCATGATTACAACACAAATTGGTTTCTTCTCTTTCTTTTTCTTCTCTTTTGCCAACAGAGTCTTCAGCTCCTCTTGTCCTTTGGCCAAGCTTGTGAGTAACTGTTGAAACTGCATGTTTTGAGCTTGAAGGTCTTTGACTGTCTGTTCGAGATCCATCTTACTGAAATAAACAGTAGAGAGATGAGGAAACTTATTGCAAAGACCTGTTTATGTTATGATGATTGATATGTGCATATGTAATGTTTTCAAGGATTTTAAAAGATTCAAGTTTGTTTTAAACAAAAGAGAAACACACGTTATATTAATAAGATAGAGTTTTGAGTACATCAATGCCCCTTGGGAAAAATAATACAACACTCTAAGATAAAAAAGTAGTGCGCATCCTCTTTGGTGCAATGTAGGCATTTAGAGTCTGCTCCTCATGAAGTAGCCTAGTGAGTTCCAAAACCTTCTTCTCGCTTGCGTAGAATTGGGCTTCGAAACTCTCCTTTGAGATGTATCCAATCCCTTTGTAGGTCTTCAAGAGATGTGGGCATGTCAGGATGTAGGATAGTGTATGAAACTTCTCCCTCCTTAACAGGATCAATGATCACTGGGAGAATGGAAGGATAAGGCATCATAAGACTTTGAGCGCGGGTTCGTACCCACTTGAGGTAAGGCTCAAGAGGGATGGAATTCTTGTGTCCCAAAGTTTTTCTATCCACCTTGTTTAGCATCCTCCATGCTCGGATGAATCTCTTGCGAAGACCTTGATCGTCGTTGTCGTAGTCGAATACCAAGCCTTGAATCAGCATCTCATGTGGGCCATCCCTTCGGGCATAACCAAAATATCTTAGAGCCAAGCATTGGTTGTAGGTGATGCCTCCCCTAATGCCAAGTAGAGGGACATTAGGGAATTCCCCACAACGGTCAACAATGATAACATTCTCTTTGGATCGAGAGCACCAATGAATATCTGAATGTTTGAGCGTCATTAACCTTTGTGACCACCTCAAACCTTGATCATTCTTTAAGACTGATTGGGGAAGATGAGAAATAAACCATCTTGCCAGAAGAGGAGTGCAACACATAAGGACACCTCTTTTCCTCATTGTACGAGTGTGAAAAGAGTGTAAGATATCTCCAAGCAATGTAGGCACCGAATTGCATGACATGTTGATTTTGACGGTACTCACATCTATGAGTTGGTCAGGATTGGGGAACAAGACCATCCCATAGATAAGAAGAGCCACAATTTCCTCAAATGCTTGCAAGTCTAAGGAATTCCAACAGCTTTGGGCCTTCTCAAACAAGAACTTTTCTAAGAAGCCTTTGATACCACTTCTAGTTTCCCAATCGGTTGTGACATCAGATGAGTGCAAGTGCAGGGCTTAAGCAATCTCTTCTGGATTTGGATCTCTTTTCGGACTGTTGAAAGGTAGTTGATTGAGAATGGGAATCCTTAAGAGTTGAGAGAATTCTTCCAAAGTGGGAACAAGTTGATAGTCGGGAAATATGATGCAATGATGCAAATGATCAAAGAACTGGAAGAGCACCTTCATCATATGCTCCTCTGTGTCGGAAGTGACCAAGTTGAGTAGACGACCATGCCTCTCGGTGAATGGAGAGTCTCAGGGATCCTTGAAGTTAGCTCCTTGAGTTGTGGAGGAATTCTTACAAGGTTGACTTGAATAGTTTTCCTGCGAAGTGAATCCATATCCTACAAAACAAGAACAAAGATGAATCTCCAAAATCCTTGAAATGGTTAGTGGATGCATATGATGTTCATGATGTTATGCACAAGTATGTATATACAAGCAAATCAAACAAGTTCTTAGTTTA
The DNA here is from genome assembly GCA_948472305.1 of Vicia faba. Lineage (NCBI taxonomy): Eukaryota > Viridiplantae > Streptophyta > Magnoliopsida > Fabales > Fabaceae > Vicia > Vicia faba. Next base: position 610,045,506 of record OX451736.1, read on the forward strand.
GGCTTGCATGGGGTTTTATAGGTAAGTACCCTCTTGAAGTTTAGTTGGCTCAACCTGTCCTAGTAATAGTAACTAGGTTCTAAGGAGCTAAATATCACTGGATTATTTCCTTGTTCATTGTTTCAGTTCAAGCCTCTTTAATGGCGACCAAAATATCCCAAGAAACCAAACCTCAATGAGTGCAGTATCGAGTATCTACCAACTTCGGACTGTACCAAAGCCGGTCATATCACTACATCCTAAAGGCCAAGTTGGTCAAGTAAAGGTTCTAGAAGTTCATTAGTGCTTCATGACATCACTCAGCGGCCCCGTATTCTCTTTGATTAACTCAAAGGCTACCGGTACCCACAAATATGTCGCACTAATGTAGCTATTGCTTAGACCATGTCGGTATACCCCACACAGTTTCCACAATGTATTGCTACTTACCTATAATGTATCCCAAATCCGGGTAGAGGATTCAAACTCAAACAAAGAACCATAATGTAAAGTATACAATTCAAACAATGTAAGCAAGTAAATGTGATCTAAACCATAAGGTAACCCAACTTTTAGAATTTTCCCCAGCAGAGTCTCCAGTTCTGTGATACGGTGGGAGAACTGACTAAAGGTTTTGCGTTTTATCGCAAATGTTGCGGTTAGCAAGAGTCGCCACCAACTTTTCTTTTATCCAAAAGGAAAGGTGAAAAAGCACAAGAAAGACCTTTGAGATGTTTTCTTGAGTTCGGGGGGTAGGTTATGAAAAGGGAAGGTATTAGCACCCTTTTCATCCATGGTTTTCCATGGGCTCTTAGTTACTTGCTAGATCACTTGCTTTTGTTTGAAATTGTGCTTTGTATGGTTTTGAAAGTATTTTGTAAAAGAGGCCATTGTTTAGGAAATCTTTGTAATGATTCTCGTTCGTAAGAATTTATACAAAGATGTTTGTCTTTTTGAAAATGTTTTCAATGTTTGTAAGATGTTTGGAAATGTGTGTGTTGGTTTTGAAAATTGCAAGGATATTTGTTTGAAATGGAGCAAGTAATTAAGAGCAAACTACCCACTCAAATGTCTTTCTTGTTTATTTTCTATTCCTTTGACATTGTTGTCTTACCATTGATTTGGTAAGCAACCCTATCTTTGGATGTTAACGGGACGAGCGTGGGTCATCGTATAACCATGATTAGCAATGTTGCAAAGTATCTTTGGCATTTTGAGGGACCAAGATCATTTTGTAAGGCAACTTTGAATAGCGTCATCGAGGGACTATGATCTTATATTCGTTTGTTTTGCCAAGATACTTCGCATGCGTAATATGGCTATTTTTGTATAAGGCAACCAAGTGGAGAAACCCTAAGGATGCTTGTGTGCAAGTGTGCTATTTTCATGCTTTTTGTCTTGTTTTTTGGAAAGTCATCTATTTGTGGATTTCATCTTGCCATACATCTTATTTACTACCAATATATGAAAAGCAAGTAAAAGGCGGAAAGTAAAATCTAAGCTATTACATCACTTTAGGGGGATGGGGGTACAATTTAGCAATGGGGGTGAAGTAGAAACTAAAATATTACAACCATATCGAATGATAATGAAAAGAATGTGAAAACAGTGTAAAATAAAGGAAAAATGCACTTTTGAACTGCTATGTGTCGACCCATGCTACTATGCATCAACACATAGCTTCTCCTTGCCCCTGTAAAGTGAAATCTGTTTAGTATGAGTCGACCTATAATGGGATGTATAGACTCATACACCTTTTTGCATCGATGCAAAATGCGTATGTATCGACTCATAGGCCTTTTCAGCTTCTGTTTTGTGACCTGAACTCAGTATGGGTCGATGCATGAGGGTCATGTGTCGACTCATACCCTGTATTTTCACTAAGATGGGTCGACACATATGGATATGTGTCGATACATACTGCATTTTTTTGCCTTAAACACCATTCTTTGCATATGTCAGTTAGTTTTTAACATATAAATGAATAACATGAACAGCAAATAAATGATTAACTTCAAAAATGGTGATTGCTACATCTTATAAACAGAAAATTTGATGTATGGAAAAGGCAAGGTAAAGATGACTTACCTTGAAACTGCACTTTAAGTTTTGAGTCCAAATACCCTTCAAGATGTTGTATGAACCTTAAGGAAGCTCCAACAGGCTGCTAGACTTTCCTTTTTGTTGAAGGTTACTAAACAACCTCTGTGTGGTATGAAATGTTTGGATGGTTTTTAGATGGAATATGCAAAGTGTGAGAGGTTTAAAGGTTTAGACTTCAAAGCTCAAGAGTGGAAGTTTTATGGACTGTTATGGCTTTTTGTGAATATGAGATTTTAAGGGTTTATTAATACAACTACTGGATGTTCACTCTATTTTTTCTAACTCTTTTCCAACCTCTTTTTTCAACCTCCTTTTTCTGCAACTGGCCTCTCTATTTATAGAGAAGGTTTGAGATTTGAAACTCAGATTTTTAATCACATGTTATGGCTAGGTTCGATTGTACATGAAGCAAGCTTGAAGATTGTAGTTCCAATGCTTTGTACTTTGTTGCATAGAGATGTTGGACACTTTAAGCATGCCCTTCTGATTTTTGCATGTTGAGTGTGATTAGAACAATAAGTTAGAGGCTCAAGAAATTGACTTTATGATTAAAGTGAACTTTGCAAGAATGGCAATGGTGCCTTTGTGCCAAAAATAGAAAGACCACTTGAATAATGCTTAAACCCAATGGACCATAGCTCAAAAGTTTGTGTAAGCATTAAATTATGGTAAGAGTTGCAAGTCACAAGGCCTGTAAATTGGAGATTATGCAGCATGGGTTAAGATTTTTTTCCTTGTTCATCACAAATCTGCCTTATAAATCAAGAATGAATGTCCAACTTCAGATCCTCGTATCTCCTAACTCAAATAAGATAAATTCATGTTCTTGGATGTTTTGGAAAGCTTGAAACACCCTCTATAACTTTCGCGTTGGCCACTTTTGTTAAATAAAACTGGAACTTGATGAAAAATGGGCAAGAAGTTGGGATAAAAACCTGACCAAAACTGCTGAAAATTTCTCTAAGTGTTAAATGAAAATTTCATGACTTCATGAATTTATAACCTGCAATCCAAGCCTGTTTAGGAGAAGTTATGTGAATAAATGTTGTAAATATTATGGAGATCTACAACTTTCATGTTGGAAGCTTCTCTTGAATCATCTTGCATCAAGGTGAAAAGTTGGCATGAAGAAATGAGATTATCATGTATAAAAACACTTAGAAAAATTTCTAAGTCTTGAAGAGTTTGAACTTTCACATTGACTTTTGACTTTCTTGATTTCTTGATGATTAAGTTTCATATTTTTGAATGTCTTGATGAATTTGATCTTTGGCAGTTGATTTTGACTAAAAAGTCAAAGTTTGACTTTTCAGTATACAGTTGACTTTTGATCAGTTGGCTGGGAAATTCATTTGTCAAACCAATGGACTTGCCATGTTCTGGACCATGTCACTAGGTCAAAATGATGCAATTGGACTCTTGAGATCATGCTTCAAACCAGATGGTTATTTGCTAGGTCAAAAGCAGAAATTGCCCTTTCTCAGTCAAAACCCTAATTTTGACCATTTTGCCCTTTTGATGATTTGATCAAATTTCTTGAGGGATTATGGTACAAACTTGATCAAATGATACATATGAGTCTAAAATATTGACGTGGATAAAAAATTATGAAGTTTGACTGTAAATTGGCCATGGTTGACTTTTTCCCCAATACAACTAATTTTTAGATCAACTATCCAATTGACTGGTCAAAAATGTGATTCAAGGCTTGAATCTTGACATGAGTAATCTTAGGGGTCCATGATGATACTTGAAAGTCATATGCAGCATTGATAGTCCAAAAACACTTGTGCAAACTTAAACCCTAAACTTGGGTCATCAGTGCAAGATGAGATGTCTTGAGTTGATCAAGCCCTAATCTAGTCTTGAGTCAAAGAGATCTTGTGGGGAAAATCTTGATAAATGAGAGGGGAAATTTTGGGGTACAACACCTGGAATCGACCAGATAACAGCAAAGCACCATGAAGCCTGGACTCGACCAGATAGTGGTACACCTTAGATTCAAGTTATGAAGCCCGGACTCGACCGGATAGTATCTTGATTTCTCCAAATACCGTGAAGCCTGGGCTCGACCAGATAATGGTATTGGACGCTGTTAAGCCTGGACCCGACCAGATAACGGTATGAGACACTGTGAAGCTTAGATTTTGACCAAATAACAGTTTACTTAGCCAATTGCTAAGAAGCCCGGAATCGACCGGATATTAATATTGCTTTAAAATCAAGTTGAAGCCCAGATGCAACCGGATAACAACTTAATTCCTTCTAAAGCCTGAAGTACGACCAGATAAGAAGTGAGAAAATTGTGAAACCTGGAAAATGACCAGATAGCAAGTTTAATCTCATCCCCCAGTAAGTCGTTGTGAAGCCTGAAGCACGACCAGATAGCAGTCGATCTTATTTTCCTCAGTAAATTACTGTGAAGCCTGGAGCACGACCAGATAACAGTTCATTTTCACCTCCTCGACTAAGAGATGATTCCCCAGTAGAGTAACAGACATCTGAAGTTCCTAAAGCTCTATTTCTCTCAAGACAGAGACCAGCATTCCCCAGCGTAGTCCTCCTCAATGACAGGTATACGGGCTCTCGCAAAGGAATCTCTTATGCGATCAAAACTTCTTATGATGGCATCTTTAAGCCCATCTTCTAACTTCAAATTCCAAATGGAATCTATAAGCCCATTCTCAACATCGCAAGACGTATATCATTGCATGTGAGTGCAAATTTCTGGGCACTCTAGTGTTCAATCATCTTCCGCCTTCGGATCACGAAAGGAAGACAAGCCAATCTACATCCTCAGGTTTAAGAAGATTGAACAGGGGCATCTGTTGTACCCCAAAATTTTCCCTCCCATATTTCTCAATACATTTCAAGTGAGGTCCTCAAATTGCTCAAGGTAGTCCAAAGACTGACCAGACAAAACCTCTCTTAAGGCAATCTACCTCAAATTAGGGTTTCAGTTTGCATCAAGATGCTTGAGTCCAAAGGGTCTCAAATGCTCACCATTGTCCTAATATGTTCCCAAGATCATCCATGTCAAGTTTCAAGCCTTGCAGAGAAAGTTTGCTCAATCAATTGCTCAAAAGCCTGAAAATTGACTGTGCTAGGGTTAAAGTCAACTGTGGCCCACATACAGTCAAACTTCAATACTTTTGATCAACATCCTCATTTTGAAGTATTATTCATCTTTTGACCAAGGGTTGATCATGATTCCTCAAGTATTGCTCACAATTCATCAAAACCCAAAAGTTGCTAAATTAGGGTTTTGTAGGAAAAGTCAACTCAACTTTGACCAAGCATAACTTTCTCATACTTTATTAGAAATAACCCATCCAAAGCTCATTTTTAATATTATGAAATGCCCTACAATTCATCTTTAGCTCCTAAGGTCAAAATATGCACTCACAAGAAGTTATGAATTTGGACATTATAGATCATTTTGTAAAGTCAACAAAAACACCTTTTTTGTCAAAGCTTCATACATGAACATGGAAGACTCAATTGAGATGAGACAAAAATGGTTGATTAGAGGACATCTCAAGCTTTCTAAAAAGTCCAAGAACACCCTCATAGAGTCAAAATTGAGGAAGTTATGCATTGGTGAAGTTGACCTTTTTTGCAAAATTGCCAAAAGTCAAATGTGCCTCAAAATGCAATTTTTGTCAAATGGGCCCAACCTTTTGTACTTGTCTTGAGTTTGTAACATGGTCCACGACCCATGGTCCTTCCCACTTTCCTTTATTTTATTTTTGTCATTTATTTTGATTTTTATTTCAATTAAATCAAATTAAATCAAAATAAAATCATCAAAATATCAAAATCATTTAAACCTTGAGATTTTGTGCACATTTCAGGTCCATGAATAGCTGGCAAGGAGATCAAATCGTACAAGGCATGTTTGTACACAAAAAGGTTGATTTTTGGCTTATTTTGGAAAGATTTACAAGAGAATCAAATCTTGATCAATCACCTTAATTGAAGAAGATTTGAAACAAATTTATAAACCTAATTCACAGACTACATATAGAATGTTGGCAGATCAAATGCACAAGGGTTGTAGGCGTGTAGAGTGAAGAACAACTTTCAAAAAATTAAGAAAAAAGTGCAATCTGATTTCATAGTTCCATGCCATCTCAAGCCTTCCAAGCGATCTCATTCGTTTCCTGGGTGTTCAAGGAGTCCATACCGATCCTTAGCAAGCAGTTTCGTGCATGAAAACCCACTGTAAGTGATCCACGACTTTGGCATTTTCTTGAAATCCAATATCATGATTCTGGCACTTGTAGCATGAATTACTTATATATTCCCGTTCATTGAAACATTTGCAAGCTATTGGTAACAATTAATTGCATTTTTGCTAACCATATAAAGATCCTCCATTGTTAGGTTTTCTGTGCTCGTTTTGGGGTTTTCTTATGCAGGTGAAATTGGCCCAAGAAAGAGGTACTATGATGTTCACAAGGCCAAGACGAATTGGTCTGTGGCATTAGTTTTCATTTATCATGCTTGTAGGTGATTCTGGAAACATGCAGGGTTATAGCTACGGACTTATGTTTGTAGGTAAAAGTCCTTGACTTTTACCAACAGAGAGAGGAAGAAGAAGGTGGCGTGGCAACACCCCATTCGTCCATTCAAAATTCACGCGTTTCTTTATGAGTTGATTTACTTTTCCAATATAATAATTGCTTGTTTTTCTCTGTGCAACAAGATATGCCAGCTCAGTTGGTCAGTGGGAGAGAGAAAAAAGCTAAAGGGCTTGGGTTCGATCCCCAGGCCCCCTTGTTGTTCAATATTATTTTGCCATATTTGATCCCATGCGCAGGTTTCCCCTATATCCATCATGGACCATCAGCTTGTAACCATTGGATCTAAAGCAGATCAAATCCAACGCTTGGCATGTGAGTGTCTACCAAAGGCCCTAGTCAACTTGCAACGTGGAATCATGAGAAGTCAAACGTAGATCCAGGCTATTGGGCTCAGATTTCTATGGACACCCCCCTAATGCCTTGGATACCAGGCCCAACTCTTCTTTTTTTTTTTCTTTCTATATTTTTCTTTATTTATTTAATTTTGGTTAATTTGTTTTCTAACATAAAAATTAATTATTTTTTTACAAAAAATTCATAAAATCAATTTTCATCAAATTAGATTTAGGTTTTATTTTTTATCAAAAATTAATTTAATTAGTGTAATTTAATTTTAGGGTAACTTTAATTTGTTTTGTAAATAAACTAAAACAAAATAGAAATTAGGTTTTGTTTAAATTAACATTTATTTTCTTTTCTTAAAAATAACCAAAAATACAAAAATAGGTCAAAATTAATCATTTTTCTTAATTTAAATTAATTAGTAATTAGGTTTGTACTTATTTAATTTAAAACCTTATATTCTTAAAATAATCAAAAACAACAAAAAATGATTTTTCTTTTAATTAGGTTTAGACAGGGTCAAAACCCTAATTTTTTTTCTCATTCTCGATTCATCGCGCGTTTATTTATTTTTATAGTATTAATGTAACTGCTCATGGAATGTAATAGTTTAATTAGGATTTTCCTTTCATTTATCGTTTTACGGTTTTTTGGCTATGTAATTAATCCCCCTCCGCGAAGCCTTATAATAGCGTAGTTTTATTTCTCGCATTTTAATTTATGCAAATATTTAACTGTTAGATGTATGATAATAGGATTTCATGACAATAATGTATGTTAATTTTAAAATGGTTAGCAAACCCTAAATGTGCAAAGATTATAACTTGAAATCAAATCACTCGCACATGCGCACTCCTAGGGTATACTCTCACTTCGGTTGCCTTCGGTAAATGATCATAAGCATAGGGTGTTTTAGTGGTCGCTCTCTTGTCTAAACAAAGATCAAAATGTCCCGTTCGAAAAGGTTGCCTCGGAAATGTTGCCTCGGAAATGTTGCCTCGAATATGATCTTAAGACATTAGGGTTATTACTAAGACGTTCTAACGTTGCTTTAGTGATCATACGTCCCTTTCGAATTGACCCTTTACAACTCCAACGAAGGTGCTACCTACTCACTAATAGTGGGATAGAATTGTCTAAAGGAAGCAAGAACAGAAACATTCTTTTTTTTCGAGTAGGTAGATGCTAGTAGGTACTTGTTCATGATAAACTTTTCATACCATACACTTTTCAAACAGTTTTCAAAGACACTTCGTAACACTCTTGAGGACTGATACAAGGGTTAGAACGAAGTAAACAAAAACTTTTCAAAAAAAAAATAGACACAAGCAATTTTAAAAGATGAGCTAGTACCTAAGAGCCCACGGAAAACCATGGATAGAAAGGGTGCTAACACCTTCCCTTTCTATAATCTACCCCCCGTACTCAAAATCTCGAAAAAGGAATTTTTCTGTGCTTTTTTCCTTTCCAGTTGGATAAAATAAAAGTCGGTGGCGACTCTTGCTTACCGCGACATTTTGCAAACACAAACGCAAAATGCAAACCAACATTTTCAAAACAGTCGGTTCTGCCACCGTATCTGTGATACGGTGGGAGAACTGACTAGTGTTTTGCGTTCATATTCGCACTTGTGCGGTTGAGCAAGAGTCGCCACCGACTTTTTATTTTATCCTAAAGGAAAGGTTAAAAAAGCACAGCAAAAACCTTTTGAGATATTTCGTGGGTTCGGGGGGTAGATTATGAAAAGGGAAGGTATTAGCACCCTTTTCATCCATGGTTATCCATGGGCTCTTAGGTACTTGCTTAGATCAATCTTGCCTTGGTTTTCAATTGTATGAAATGGTACTTTGTGTGTTGTTTTGAAAATGTTTTGAAAAGATGCCTTGTGTTAGGCTAACCTTGTAACAATTCTTTACTCGAATGTTTTACAAAAGGTGTTTTATCTTTTAAAAAGATGTTTCAAGGGTTTGAAAAGTTTGATTTTTGAAAGTGTTTGTGAAGTGGGTTTTGAAATTAGGCAAGTGTTTTCTTTGTAAATCGACAAGTACTTAAGAGTTTATCTACCCTAAAGCTTTCTCAAAGATTTTTGTCGTGTTTTAACCCCTTTTAACAATTTTGTTCTACCATTGAAATTGGTAGGCAATCTTGCATTTTAGGAAGTTTATTCGGGACGGGCGCGGGTCATCGTATGGACCATGAATGCAATGGTGCCAAGTGTCTTTGGCAATTTATTTTGAAGGGACTATGATCATTCCATTTAGGCAACATTTTGAGGGACTTATGATCATTTGATTTTGTTTTGCCGAAGATACTCGACGTGCAAGCATGGCCCATTTTGGAAGGCAACATGTGGGATTACCCTAGAGGGTGCAAGTGTGATTGTGTATTGATTACATGTATTTGTCTTGTATTAGGTTATCTAGCGTTTGATTTTATGTACATACAAACCCTAGGTCTAACCATGGTATAATTGGAAAACTGTAAATTGCGGAATGTAAATCTACGCTATTACAAAATAGTATCAGGGAGTGGGAGTATAAATGTACAAGGGGATGAGACTTATAGTACCCAATAAGTTACAACCAAATCGAATGTCGCAATCAAATGTAAATATCGAATATACAAATATAAGATAAAAATGTGTATAGGGCAATGTGAATGTATTTGTGTAAGTGCGAGATGTATATGAGTATGAATTGTGTAATTATATACAAGTGCGATAATGTGAAGTTGAATCGTATTAGGGTTTTTGACCTAGATACATGTTTTAATCTTGTATTTTTGATTTATGTGTTAATCATGTACAAAAAGAAACATTGTTTTAACTTAAATGGTATGTTCAAATTAAAAAAAAAGTATTTTAGTCAAATGTTTGTGAATTTCAATATTAGAAAAAATGTATATAAATTGTTATGTACAAATGTGTATGTTAATTAAAAAAGAGTTTCAATTTTAATTATGTATGAAAAAATGTATAATATGCACAAATATGTATTTTAATTAAAAAAGTATTTTCAATTTAATTATGTATGAAAAAGTTTATTATTTTTATGTACAAAAGTGTATTAATTAAAAAGATGTTTTAAACATATGATGAAAATGTATTTTATTCAAGTTAGTATTTTACAAGAAATAAATAAAAAAGTAAACATTTGTTTATAAAATAAAATAAAAGGTTAGTATTTTACACAAGAAAAACAAAAGAGGTAAATATTGTTTATGAAATAAAAAGAGGGTTAGTGTTTAAAAAAATGGTTAAGTGTTAACTTGGGCTTAGAACAATTAAGAACGGGTCAGGCCCATGTTTGTCTTGAACGAAATTTAGGGTTAGGCATTTGGTATGTTCAGAACGAAGGTTAGGGTTAGTGAGGCAGCGACGGCGCGTTCGTCTTCTCCGTTCAAGCTTTCTGAGCAGCTCGACTCCGGCCACCAACGTCGTTCACGCACTCTCTTCCCTCCAAAGCAAGGGCTCCACATCCTCTTGAAACAAGGTTGGCTTTCAGTTGTTACGTTTTCTTTCTTCTTTTCTGAATATGCGCGTTTTGTTCTGAGCTCTTATTTTTTCGTTTTTTATGAGGTGAAGGGGAAGAGATAGAAGGCTCGTTACCTGATTTTTTTTGGAGATGGAGGAGAGAAGAGTGGAGGCGTTGAGGAGGCCGGAGCGGCGATTCGCTGACGAAGCTGGAAACTTACTTTGTTTTTGACGCTTTCCTGGTATTTTCGTTCTTTTGCTATATTAGGTTTTGATGATGATGTACACTGAGAAGCCCTAATATGTTCACTTCTTTATCTTCTTCTTCCACTATGTGTTGCCTTGATTTGTTTCTGCTTCTCCTTCTCTCGTGTTGCCTTTGGGAATTTTGTATGTTGCCTCGAACATTTGCTTTGAATACGCTTCTTATTGTTGCCTTTGGGAATCTTTTGAAAATTTGTTGCTGGATGCTATGGTTGAAACAACTGTGTTGTTTTGATTAGTTTCTTTCTGGATTGCTTAATTTGAAATGGCCAATGATGAACATTTTCCTGAGGCCTAGGAGTTGGCTGGCTTATGGGTTTACGTATTGAGGCAGAGTTGATGAGTTCATGGTTGCGTTTGATGGTTTTGGTTATAACAGGGTATTGGGTGTTTGTGATTCTGGTTTTATCAGGTTTGAGATGTTCAGTTTAAGGTTATGTGTTGACAGGAGGTGGGGTTATGTTGGGCTTGGCCAAGTTTGAGGTTGCTCAGGTTTGATAGTGTTTTGGGTGACTGGACAGTAGGCAAGTTATGATGTTTTCAGGTTATGTTTTTTGTGGGATTTTTGCTAATGGGCTTGTGTTTAATCTGGACAGTAAGCAGGTTATTGGAGCATTAGCAGGTTTTTGATTCAGTTGCCCTTGGTTCTGGTTCACAGTTTGCAGGTTATGGTTGTTATGAGGTTTGATTGCTAATGGGTTTGTGTTTGACAGTATGGTTAAGGCATTAGCAGGTTATCAGTTTTTCTTTGAAGCTTGAGGTTATATTTTCAGGTTATGGTACTGGTATGAGGTTTGATTGTGTTTTTGATAACTTGTGTTTTTTAGACAGGTATGAGCTTCTGGCCTCTATTGGTTTAGTTCTGAGTTATATGGGTGATATTGGTGCTTGGCTCAATCAGTATGTTTTCTTGTATTATTTCGTCCTTTTGCTATTGGTCTTTGGCGCCCAACCTTATTTCAAACTTTGGTCTTCTCTTTGATCCACGCTTGCTGGGTAGTTTGACAAAATTTCTTGGCATCTTTTCCATTTTTAGTAACTGTCCATGCTGTGTAGTTTTGAACAATGCTGAATTGTGTCTTCTTTTTTGTATATCTTTTCTGCTGTCCTACTGCCTATGCCTAACCTGAACTCTGCCTATGCTCTTTATCTCTCTTTTTCTCACTCATAGTACAGTTTAGAATTATTATATGATTTTTATTGTACTATGGTTCTGAAGGGGCCCCCTCTTATGCTGGGAAATGATGAAACGGATCAAATTGCTTGCATATACTTCTCTGCATTCTTATTCTGCTTTTGACAGCTTTGCTACACTTTTTGCATTTCTTTGATATCTTGGCATTTTGACTTTGCAGCAAGTGTACCTTTGGGTAATCCTTAGGCATTTTGACAGCAACTTCCCTTTTTGCTTTGGATAGAAAGTTAGAATTGGATTTTTTCAGTTTAGTTTGAATTGGAAATTGAGATTCTATGCAGCTTGAATTTTTAGAAATTATGCATTTGACATTTGCATTTCATGAACAAAAAAAATCTTCCCTCTCTGTGAACCGGGAGAAATCCCGTGATTTGCAGAGAGGGTCAACTGATCCCAGTCAGTGGCCCCTAATGATGAATGAATTTTTAACAGTCTTTAATTAACTGCTTTCTGACTTCCTCTTCCTTTTTGCAGATAAAAAAAATATGGAGCACCGGCATGAAGTGGAAAATGAAGAATTTAGAAATAGGATAGAATTTTTATTTTCAGTTTAATTATTGTACATTATTATTATTTAAATACTTTGTAATAAATATTAGTATCCAAATAATAACAATTGTAACAATTATTAAATGTGAAATAAAAATTCATTTGATATTTAATTTTCTTTCAATTCCTTTTCTTTAATTGTTCATTTGTTATTTACAGTCCCTTAAAATAAAATAAAATGAAGGTTTACACTTCAAATATTTTAATTCTTAGAATCATAAATAATCAACTAAACCTTCAATGATCAAAATAAATGAATTCGACGTATCCATTATTCAAAGCAACGCACAGTCGAACACAAAAACTTAATCAGATGCAATCCCCTTTTTTTTTCACTGATTCTTTTGCCAAGCACTGTAACTCCACATTGCACATATCCCTTTTGACTGGTGAATTCCAACCAACTGCCTCATTTACAGATTAAATCCAGATAACGCGAATTTTAACCCGAATCTCGGAATAAACTGCAAAGTGCGGTAGAATTTAAATTCTTCTGAGAATATGCCCCTAAAACCTTAATTTCTGATTAAATGCTAGATAACGCTCGCCTGATCAAAATTGAACCAAAAATAATCCCAACCCTAAGCCAACTGTATGAGACAAATCAGAGTTCTGAACATCAGTAAAAACCCTAATTTTGCTTGACTGTCAAGAAAAGTCCGTTTGTCCGATTCTTGCGCCAGTTTGAAAAGTCAGGAAATGTCTGAAGCTGAGATTGTTTGTAGCAAAATGCGAGGGCAAATTTTGGGGTACAACAGTTGCCCCTGTTCAATCTTCTTGGACCTGAAGAGTTAGATTGGCAAGTTTGCCTTTCGCGACTTGAAGGTAAAAGGAGATTGGACACTAGAGTGCCCGGAAATTTGCACTCATCAAAGCACTGGATGCGGGAATGGGCTTAGAGATGCCATTTGGAGATGGGCTTAACGATGCCATCTAGGAGAGTGACAGAAACTTGTCGGGGATGGGCTTAAAGATGCCATCTGGAAGGGAGCATTAGGAAAGTGTCCGAGCTTTGGACCATTTCTGAACTGGGGGTCTGAACAAGCGATAGGTTGACATCCGTTGTTGGGAGGAACCTGCAAGCTACTTTCAGGAAGTCGCATCTAAATAAGTTGATAGATTAACATCCGTTTACTTGGGAAGAATCCATGAACCGCTTTCAGAAGTCTGGAAGAAGAAACTGAACAAGTGATAGGTTAGCATCCGTTTACTTGGAGAACCCGTGAACTGTTTTCAGAAATCTTTAAGTTGAATCAGTAATAGAGCAGCATCCGTTGTTGGGAAGCTTCCGTAAACTGAATTCAAAGGTGCATCTGAACAAGCTGATAGATTAACATCCGTTACTTGGGAAGAATCCATGAACTGTTTTCAGAAGTCTTGGGAAGAATCTGAACAAGTGATAGGTTAGCATCCGTTTACTTGGAGAACCCGTGAACTGTTTTCAGAAGTCTTGGGAAGAATCTGAACAAGTGATAGGTTAGCATCCGTTTACTTGGAGAACCCGTGAACTGTTTTCAGAAATCTTGAAGTTGAATCAGTAATAGAGCAGCATCCGTTGTTGGGAAGCTTCCGTAAACTAAATTCAAAGGTGCATCTGAACAAGCTGATAGATTAACATCCGTTACTTGGGAAGAATCCATGAACTGTTTTCAGAAGTCTTGGGAAGAATCTGAACAAGTGATATGTTAGCATCCGTTTACTTGGAGAACCCGTGAACTGTTTTCAGAAATCTTGAAGTTGAATGATTTTAGTCTGTCGACTGATCTTACCTGAAAAAGGCAAAGAGTTAGTTGGATGCAATGCTATGATGAATGATACAATGTATATCATGGTTTTATGAATGTAAATGGATGTGCATGTAAGCTGGAGAGCTGTCTTGCATAGGATAGATGAATCCGGGACATCGGAAGACAGAAGTATCTTGACTGCTGCCGGGGAAAATAAGTCCTGGGTCGTTGCTGGGGAACCTGGAGCTTGGATTGTATACCAATCTTCCGGGGAATTTCCTGAAGTCTTCTACTGGGGAGTACCAAACTAGTGGACTTAATGCTGGGGAGGCCAGATTGAGAATCTTCAGCTGGGAGAGAAGTATCTCTGGAGATTTCACTGGGGACTCAAGATTTTTCTTCTAAAAACTCTGGGGGGAGAAGATTTAAAAGTCTGACTCCGCTGGGGATTGTCCATTTGAAACTTTTGATCTGCTGGGGATACTGAAACTTAACTCTGAGGGAAAATGATTTCCGGAAGATTCTTTGGCTGGGGATTTGCAAAGGTAAGCTCCTCCGGGGACAGTATTGATAAGTTATTGTCGGGGAAATTTTGAGGAACTCCGCTGGGGATGGGAAGACTCTTGGCAAGCGCGACCTCCCCTGATGGTTAGCTGAGGATAACCTAGTTATAAGCCTTCGCGAGGAATAACCTTGAATAAAACTTGGAAGGGACGTCCGTACTCTGCGGGGAATACCTTTCAGAACCTTACTGGGGATAAGCTCCGAGGGTCTGCTGGAGATAGACCTCAAGGTCTGTCAGGGACGTGGATTACAGATTTCGAGGGATTTCCTTTGAAAGGGTGTCAAAACGTCCGTTTGTACTTTTATCCTATCAGTAATCCTTTTCCTTGGGTTCAATTAGGAAGTGATCATGTTTCAAATGCATATGCCTATTTAACAAAACATTGGACGTTTCTCAAAATAAAACAAATAGTGCAAGAGAAAAAGAAAAAGGGAAATGACACAAATTTTGGGAAGAGTATTCGTATTGATTTTCTTTGAGTATGCTTGTACAAAGGAGACAATCATCCTTGTAAATATTTGAAAAATTTATACAAAATAAAGATGGCTATGTGAAATAATTCCATGGGATTCCATTCTGCTGTAGCTTTCACAACTCTGAACCTCTGTCCATTCAATGCTTCGTTTGACGATGGCTGGATTGATCAGAAACCTGGAACCGGTTGATGAAGAGATTGTCTTTGAAGTGATCCGACGAGACATAGTCATACGCTTTAATTCCCTAATTTTTGCCTGAATCGCCCTTTCGGGTTTTCGATCCACCGAGAAACCCCTTTTTGCCCAAGCCGCCCTTCCGGGTTTTCGACTTGCCGGGTGTACGATTTTTGTTTTTATCCCTAATTTTTGCCTGAACCGCCCTTTCGGGTTTTCGGTTCACCGGGATACCCATTTTTGCCCAAGCCGCCCTTTCGGGTTTTCGACTTGTCGGGTTATTTTATGCGTAGTATCTTTTGACTATGTCTGCGTTCGCAGGGTGTGGCAAATCGTCGCCATCCATGGTGGTCAGAATCATTGCCCCACCAGAAAATATGCTCTTGATCACAAATGGTCCTTCGTATGTAGGAGTCCATTTGCCCCTGGGATCACTTTGCGGCAAGATAATCCGCTTGACTACTAGATCTCCGACTTGATACACTTGACGTCTGACTTTCTTATTGAAGGCCTTGATCATCCGTTTTTGATACGTCTGACCATGGCATATAGCAGCAAGTCGCTTTTCGTCGATCAGATTGAGTTGATCAAGTCGGGTCTGCATCCAATCCTCTTCGTTCAAACCTGCGTCCTTCATAATCCTTAGAGATGGGATCTGGACTTCCATAGGCAAAACAACTTCCATGCCATAAACCAAAGAAAATGGGGTTGCCCCAGTTGAGGTACGTATCGTCGTACGGTATCCATGCAGCGCAAATGGTAACATCTCATGCCAGTCTTTGTAAGTGACTGTCATTTTCTGAATAATCTTCTTGATATTTTTGTTCGCAGCTTCAACAGCACCGTTCATCTTCGGCCGATAGGGAGATGAATTGTGATGATAAATCTTGAACTGTTTGCATAATGCAGTGATCATCATGTTATTCAGATTTGTACCGTTGTCTGTGATAATCCTGTCTGGAACACCATACCGACATATGAGGTTATGTTTGATAAAGCGGGCAACCACATTTTTGGTGACAGAGGCGAAGGAAGCTGCTTCGACCCATTTAGTGAAGTAGTCAATGGCAACCAGGATGAAGCGATGTCCGTTGGAAGCCGTGGGTTTGATCTCTCCAATCATATCAATGCCCCACATTGCAAAGGGCCATGGAGCAGTTAGGACGTTGAGGGGAACCAGAGGGACATGAACTTTGTCAGCATAGACTTGACACTTGTGACAAGTACGGGAATGTTGATGGCAATCAGCCTCCATGGTAGACCAATAATAGCCTGCCCTTAGGATCTTCTTAGCCATTGTATGCCCGCTTAGGTGAGTGCCAAATGTGCCGCTGTGTATATCAGTCATGATTAACTCTGCTTCAGCCTTATCAACACATCGGAGTAATACACAATCATGGCTTCGCTTGTAAAGGATGCCGTTGCTCAGGAAGAACTTAGCAGCGAATTTCCTTAAGAACTTCTTGTCATTCACGGAAGCTCCTTCAGGATAATCTTGGGTCTCGAGATACCTTTTGATTTCATGGAACCAAGGTTGTTCCACTACTTCTTCGGTATTAATCTCATGACAATGCGCGAGTTCATCCATTCGCTCGATGTAGATTTGGGGAGCCTCATTATCCCAGTTGAGTTTAAACATGGAGGACATTGTGGCTAGAGCATCTGCTAGCTGATTCTCTTCTCGCGGAAAGTGCTCGAAGGTAATTTGCTCGAAGTGAGGCAACAATGTCAGAACATGTTCTTTGTATGGAATAAGATTAGGATGCTTGGTATCCCAGTCTCCTTTGATTTGGCTAATGACCAAAGCCGAGTCCCCGAATACGATCAAAGATTTGATCCCTAAGTCTATAGCAGCCTTGAGACCAAAGATGCAGGCTTCATACTCCGCCATATTATTTGTGCAGCTGAAGCAAAGTCGGGCCGTGAAAGGAGTGTGGCATCCTTCCGGAGAAATAAGTACTGCGCCAATGCCGTTTCCGAGTGCATTTGAAGCACCATCAAAGTACAGGGTCCATCGGGATCCCTTTTCGGGTCCGTCATACGGTCTGTCGCCTTTGATGTTGTCCAAATTCATGATGTCCTCGTCTGGGAAATCAAATCTCATGGGTTGATAGTCTTCGATAGCCTGATGAGCCAGATGGTCAGCTAGTACACTCCCTTTTATAGCTTTTTGGGTGGTGTACTGGATGTCATACTCGGTCAAGATCATTTGCCATCTGGCTATCCTTCCAGATAAAGCGGGCTTTTCGAAGATATATTTGATAGGGTCCATTTTGGATATTAACAAGGTAGTATGAGTCAACATATACTGTCTTAGTCGGCGAGCAGCCCATACCAAAACGCAGCAAGTTTTCTCGAGCAGTGAGTAGCGAGTCTCACAGTCGGTAAAATTTTTGCTAAGGTAATAAATAGCATGCTCTTTTCGACCAGACTCGTCATGCTGGCCCAAAACACACGCCATTGAGTTATCCAAGACGGTCAAATACATGATCAATGGTCTTCCTTCGACGGGTGGCATCAGAATAGGAGGTTCTAGCAAATACTCCTTGATTCTATCAAAAGCAGCTTGGCAGTCGTCGTTCCATTCAATTACCTGATCTTTCTTCAAGAGTTTGAAAATTGGCTCACAGGTAGAAGTCAGATGTGAAATGAATCTGGCAATATAGTTTATTCGCCCCAAGTAACCTCTAACTTCCTTTTCAGTACGGGGAGCAGGCATCTCTTGTATTGCTTTTACTTTTGCCGGATCGACTTCAATGCCTTTGTTGCTCACAATGAATCCCAGGAGTTTACCAGACCTAACTCCAAAAGTGCATTTACTCGGATTCAGCCTGAGCTTGTATTCTTTCAATCTGGCAAACAACTTTTCCAGATGTTCAAGGTGCTCTTCCTCTGTTTGTGACCGAGCTATCATATCGTCTACGTAAACTTCAATCTCATGATGTATCATGTCATGAAATAGAGCTACCATGGCGCGTTGATAAGTCGCCCCTGCGTTCTTCAACCCGAACGACATCACTTTGTAACAGAAAGTGCCCCATTGTGTGACAAAAGTTGTTTTCTCCATGTCCTCGGGGGCCATTTTGATTTGATTGTAGCCCGAGAATCCGTCCATGAAAGAAAACACCTTATGCTGAGCTGTATTGTCAATCAGGATGTCAATATGAGGTAGCGGGAAATCATCCTTAGGGCTGGCCCTATTCAAATCCCTGTAGTCCACACACATTCTTACTTTGCCATCCTTCTTAGGTACTGGCACAATATTAGCGACCCATTGAGGATAGGACGTAACAGCCAGAAAGCCAGCATTGAACTGCTTCATCACTTCTGCTTTGATTTTTTCGGACATGTCGGGCCTCATTCGACAAACTTTTTGCTTGATCGGTGGACAGTCTTCTCTTGTGGGGAGACGGTGAACCACAATGTCGGTGTCTAGGCCCAGCATGTCTTCATAGGACCAAGCAAAGATTTCAACATACTCATTCAGTAACTGTACCAAGCATTTCTTGACTTCTGGTTCCAGGTTGGCACCCACTTGTACCTCCTTCCGATTCTCCTCGGTTCCCAAGTTAATAGTTTCCAACGGCTCTTCATGCGGTAAGATGGCCCTTTCCTCTTGTTGCAGGAGTCTGGCTAGTTCCCCGGGTACTTCACAACCTTCGTCATCTTCATACTCGGCTAGATTGACCAGGTCTTCCGAGTTGTTGAAAGATACAGCAGAATAGTCACCCATGGAATCCGGAGTGGATGGGTACCTGCGTTGGTGAGTGGTGGGTGTGTGTAAGGGATAGTCATCCTTAAACAACAACAAAAAAATGCAAAAGGAAAGAAAATGAACACAAGCAGTTTATCAAATGAAAAACGTCCAATGAATCATTAAACATGGCATATGAATATGAAAGATAGTCAAAACCCTTACAAGTGGACCTACATGCCCCGGGTAAGGCAGGAGGTGGAAAGATAGTGTACGGATTGTTTGAAAGTAAAATATTACAGCCCAAATAGAAAATGTTCGATAGATAAATTACTGAGGAATAAAAGTGACGGGGACAAAGTCTTTAGCCTCCCAATTGCTCAACCCTCCTCTGACAGTCGGATGAATCCACTCTTCAAAGTTGCTTTCTTTGTCTTCATCTTCCAGGGCGTTGATTCGGTAAGGAGAAATCTTGACCGGCGCTCTCTCAATCTTTGACCGGCGCATGGCTTTCTGGCCAGCGGTGGTGAAACCTAATCCGAGCTTATCAACCTTATGCGGAAAATCGGGTAGCTGCCCCCACGCTGAACTCTTTCCTTCTTTAACTGCAGCCCTTGCATCCTCCAGAGATGCCATCCTGGCCATCTGTCTTGGTGTCTCAGCTGCCAACTTTGCCATTGCTATCTCGGGAAATACTTCCTCGAAATGTTGAAACGATGTCTCAATGAACTCCCCTTCGACCTCCACATACCGGAAAGAATTTAAATGGCTAATCATGTACTCTTCCTCGCCGTGGACAGTAATGATCTTTCCCTTTACAGGATATTTCAGCATCTGGTGCAAGGAGGAGGTGACTGCTCCAGCATGGTGTATCCAAGGTCTACCCAGCAGGCAGGAGTATGATGGACGGATGTCCATTACATAGAAAGTGGATTTGAACACCTCGGTACCTATCTTGACAGGAATTTCAACTTCTCCATGGACCATTCTTTTCGACCCATCGAAGGCTCTGACGACAATATCACTCAACTTCAATTCCAACCCTTCGCAATCTAGCCGGTCCAAGGCCTTTTTAGGCAAAACGTTCAGCGATGAGCCGATATCAACCAAAACATGCGCAAGGGTGGTTCCGCGACACTCGATTGAAATATGCAACGCATCATTGTGATTCCGGCCTTTAGGGGTCAGGTCGGCATCAGAAAAACCTAATCCATTGTCTGCAGTCAGACTAGCCACGCAATGTTGAAATTGATCTGCAGAGGTTTCTTGGGGCACATGAGCTGCCTTTAGAAACTTAATCAAAGCTTGAGCGTGCGCTTCTGAGCAAAGCAACAGTGCCAGCATGGAGATCTTGGAGGGGGTTTGCCCCAACTGTTCCACCACATCGTAATCACTTTTCTTGATTATCCTCAAAATTTCGTCCATTTCTTTCTTGGAGGCTTCTGGAATCACCAAAGGTTGAGCCCTCGTCCTGACGGGCTCATCTTGTATTCCTTTTCCTTTATCGGCAATGGTAGGAGAGACAACACTAGGAACGAAAATTTCTTCGATCAAAGGAGTTCTGGCAGAGAGCTTTACTGGTGCAGGGATGACTTCTTTAGCTGATGAGGGTCCAAAGACTGCTTTAGGAGGAGCAATCTCTGGAGAAAATATCCTCCCACTCCTGGTGATTTTGCTGGTGCCCGCAATGTTACTAATGCTGGCTTCATCATCATCTGAATCTTCTTCAATTATTTCAACTTGCTTGATACCATGGTAGTAGATGTCACCACCATAGTTCCAAGGTATCGACTTCTCGGAGACATAGGGAACAGGCCCCGGCATTGTTATCTTCAAAGGTATAGACTTTGCAGCTGGTGTAATCTTAACTGGCTTTTTGACGGCCTCGGAAAGATTGGCGTGAATGGTTATGATGGAGATATTTTCAACATGAACTGGAACAGCAGGAACTTTTTCGAACAAAATTTGTCGGCTATCCATGAGGCCTTGGATGCCTTCCTTTAGTAGCGGACAATCCAACGGCAGAGAGTGGCAACAGTAACAGTCTTTTTTACATCCCGGGAAGATCCCGGCCCTTAACAAATTCAACTTAACGGTTAACAGCGGAGTAGTCAGATCACTAACGTCAGCAACATACAGATCCTCTTCAATGGCATTGACATTCCGACCGTGCTTCGGCATAGGCGCAGAGATCACATTGGGCTTTTCTGGAGCGTCAAACTCTACCTCCTTAGCATCTATCAGGTCCTGGATCTTATGCTTGAGTGCCCAACAATCATTGGTGTCGTGTCCGACACTGTCTGAATGATAGGCGCACTTAGCATTGGCATGATAATGTGGAGAGGATGTATTTACATTCTTTGGCGCCTCCTTGATAGTGGCAAGATTCAATTTCAACAGATGGGGCAGCACCTGCGCTGGAGTCATATTAATACGAGTGAACTGCCGTTGTGGCCTTTCCACCCGTTGCTAATTTGGTCTGGATTGGTTGTAGCGAGGCTGCTCACTCGGAGTGTTTTGAATCATTACGGCCCCCACAGTCGGCCGACGCTCCACCTTCCCTGCTCTTCTTTGAGAATATACCATAGCTGTCTCCTTCTTAAACGGCTTCTTCTCAACACTTGCAGCGACACCCTTCTGAATTTTTCCTGACTTGATGCCAGCCTCGATTCTTTCGCCCGTTAAGATCAGATCAGTAAACCCCGCGGAAGAGTTACCGATTAAATGGTTGAAAAATGGCCCAGATAGGGTCCCAAGAAACATATCAACGAGCTCACGATCGGTTAAAGGAGGCTGCACCCTGCCAGCCAAATCCCTCCATTTTTGTGCGTATTCTTTAAATCCCTCACTTGTTCCTAGCGACATACCCTGAAGCTGGGTACGAGTAGGAGCAAGATCAGAATTATACTGGTATTGTTTATAGAAAGCGGTGGCCAAATCTTCCCAATTCCTGACACTGGTTCCTTCTAACTGATAAAACCATTCCAACTGGGCTCCCGACAGGCTGTCTTGAAAGAAATGAATCCAGAGATTTTTATCTGCTGTATAGGGTTGAATCTTTCTCACATAGGACCTGAGATGCATTTTGGGGCAGGACAGCCCGTCATACCTTACAAACACTGGCACCTTGAATTTTGGAGGAATCACAATTCCGGCGACCAAGCCCATGTCTTCAAAATCCAAACCCGGTACCCTTTGCAATTCCATGGCAGCCAATCTGTCTTCTAAACCCTTGTACTTGTCATCAGCTGGAGGATACTGCTGGTCAGAATAATCTTCGTCCTCTTCAACCTCTTCCTCCTCTGCATCAGACTCGGAAGGCACCGCAACCCGATCTCTTTTACTGGTCCCTTCATCAGAAGTAGGAGGAAATTCAAGCACCCTCCGAGCTTCTCCATCAAATCTTCTCCCCAAAGTAGCCACTCCGACCCTCTTTTTCTTCTTCACTGGGTCCTTGCTCTCCAGATGAGCCTTGATATCCTCTTGACTCTTGACCAAGGTCATCAAGAGTTGCTGGAACTGTGCATTCTGGGCTTGTAGGTCTTTGACCGTTTGCTCGAGATCCATCCTACTGAAATAAACAGCAGATAGATAAGGAAACCTGGAGTGAGACCTGCTTATGCACATGATGAATGGTATGCTGATGTATGCAATGCATTCAAGGATTTAGGACATTCAAAATTGTTTCAGACAAAGAAGAACGCACATCATATTAATAAGAAGAAATCTGTTAGTACATAAATGCCCCATGGGCCAAATGTTACAACATAAACTTCTCAAGGAAGAAAGACATTGCGCATTCTCTTTGGTGCGATGTAGGTATTGAGGGCCTCTTGCTCATGGAGTTGGCGGGTAAGCTCTAGAACCTTCTTTTCACTGGCGTAGTAGCTAGCTTCAAAAGTGTTCCGTTCCTCCTTGAGCTGAATCCAACTCTTCTGCATTTCCTCCCACGATGTAGGCATGTCTGGATGCAGGATGGTGTAGGGGACCTCTCCTTCATTGACGGGCTCCTTAATCACTGGGAGTCCATGGGGATAAGGCATCATTAGACTTTGGGCTCGGGCTCGTACCCACTTGAGATAAGGCTCAAGAGGGATGGAGTTCTTGTGTCCCAGAGTCTTGCTATCAACCTTGTTGAGTTTTCCCCAAGCTCTGATGAATCTTTGGCGAAGTCCTTGCGCATCGTTGTCGAAGTCAAAAACTAGGCTAGGAATCAACATGTCATGAGGGCCATCCCTCCGTGCATATCCAAATTGCCTCAAAGCTAGGCAAGGGTTGTAGGTGATACCTCCCCTGATTCCAAGTAAAGGAACATTAGGAAATTCTCCGCAACGATCGACGATGATGACATTTTCTCTGGACCGAGAACACCAATGCACGTCAGAATGAGTGAGAGTCATCAATCGCTGGGACCACCTTATACCTTGATCATTCTTCAAGACAGATTGTGGAAGGTGCGAAATAAACCACCTTGCGAGGATAGGAGTACAGCACATGAGAACACCCCTCTTTCTCATTGTTCGTGTGTAAAATGAGTGAAGGATGTCTCCAAGCAATGTTGGTATTGGATTTCTGGACAAGAAGATTTTGACAGCGTTGACATCTACCAATTGATCAGGATTTGGGAACAGGACCAACCCATAGATAAGGAGTGCCACAATTTCTTCAAATGCTTGTAGGTCCAATGAGTTCCAACATTCTTGTTCCTTCTCCAACAAGAATTTTGCTAAGAATCCTTTGACACCGCTTCTGGTTTCCCAATGCCCCTTGATTTCAGATGGTTGTAGATGTAATGCTCGAGCAACATCTTCAGGTTTTGGTTCCTTCTCCGTACCGTTGAAGGGTAGTTGACTAAGGATAGGGATTCTTAGGAGTTGAGAAAACTCCTCCAAAGTGGGTACCAACTGATAATCAGGGAAAGTGAAGCAATGGTGAAGGGGGTCAAAAAACTGGAATAGCACTTTCATCATGTCTTCTTCAATGTTGGTGTTGACTAGGCTGAGCAGTCTGCCATGTCTTTCACTGAAGGATGAATTTTCCGGAATTCTGGAAGTGATCTCCTTGAGTTGAGGAGAGATTCTCACAAGGTTGACTTGAATGGTATTTCGGCGGGGTATTTCCATGACCTACAAAACAAGAACAATGATGAAGATCCAAACCCTTGAAATGGTTAGTAGATGCATATGATGCTTCATGATGTTTATGATGTATGCATAAAACATATGTACAAGCAAATCACACCAAACCCTAGTTTCAGGCTTGCATGGGGTTTCATAGGTAAGTACCCTCTTGAGTGTAGTTGGCTTAAAAAACCTGTCCTATAAATAGTAACCGGGTTCTAAGGAGCTCAATATCACTGGATCGTTTTCATTGTTCATTGTTTTGGTTTAGCCACTTAACTGGCGACCAAAATATTCCAAGAAAACAACCCTCAATGAGTGTAGTATCAAGTATCTACCAACTTCGGACTACACCAAAGCCGGTCATCTCACTACCCCTAATAAAAGGCCAAGATGGTCAAGTAAGGTTCTAGGTCATTAATGCTTAGTGACATCACTCAGCGGCCCCGTACTCTCCTTGATTGAACTCAAGGGTTACCGGTACTCACAAATATGTCGCACTAATATAGCTATTGCTTAGACCGTGTCGGTATACCCCGCACAGTTTCCACAACGTATTGCTATCTATGAATGTTTCCCAAAATCCGGGTGGAGGATTGTAAACCCAAACAATAGAGCCAAGGTATAAAGCAAGCAAATCAAACAATTAGTCATGCAAGAGGGTGATCTAAGCCCTAAGGTAACCCCACTTTAAAAGAATCCCCAGCAGAGTCGCCAGTTCTGTGATACGGTGGGAGAACTGACTAGTGTTTTGCGTTCGTATTCGCACTTGTGCGGTTGAGCAAGAGTCGCCACCGACTTTTTATTTTATCCTAAAGGAAAGGTTAAAAAAGCACAGCAAAAACCTTTTGAGATATTTCGTGGGTTCGGGGGGTAGATTATGAAAAGGGAAGGTATTAGCACCCTTTTCATCCATGGTTATCCATGGGCTCTTAGGTACTTGCTTAGATCAATCTTGCCTTGGTTTTCAATTGTATGAAATGGTGCTTTGTGTGTTGTTTTGAAAATGTTTTGAAAAGATGCCTTGTGTTAGGCTAACCTTGTAACAATTCTTTACTCGAATGTTTTACAAAAGGTGTTTTATCTTTTAAAAAGATGTTTCAAGGGTTTGAAAAATTTGATTTTTGAAAGTGTTTGTGAAGTGGGTTTTGAAATTAGGCAAGTGTTTTCTTTGTAAATCGACAAGTACTTAAGAGTTTATCTACCCTAAAGCTTTCTCAAAGATTTTTGTCGTGTTTTAACCCCTTTTAACAATTTTGTTCTACCATTGAAATTGGTAGGCAATCTTGCATTTTAGGAAGTTTATTCGGGACGGGCGCGGGTCATCGTATGGACCATGAATGCAATGGTGCCAAGTGTCTTTGGCAATTTATTTTGAAGGGACTATGATCATTCCATTTAGGCAACATTTTGAGGGACTTATGATCATTTGATTTTGTTTTGCCGAAGATACTCGACGTGCAAGCATGGCCCATTTTGGAAGGCAACATGTGGGATTACCCTAGGGGGTGCAAGTGTGATTGTGTATTGATTACATGTATTTGTCTTGTATTAGGTTATCTAGCGTTTGATTTTATGTACATACAAACCCTAGGTCTAACCATGGTATAATTGGAAAACTGTAAATTGCGGAATGTAAATCTACGCTATTACAAAATAGTATCAGGGAGTGGGAGTATAAATGTACAAGGGGATGAGACTTATAGTACCCAATAAGTTACAACCAAATCGAATGTCGCAATCAAATGTAAATATCGAATATACAAATATAAGATAAAAATGTGTATAGGGCAATGTGAATGTATTTGTGTAAGTGCGAGATGTATATGAGTATGAATTGTGTAATTATATACAAGTGCGATAATGTGAAGTTGAATCGTATTAGGGTTTTTGACCTAGATACATGTTTTAATCTTGTATTTTTGATTTATGTGTTAATCATGTACAAAAAGAAACATTGTTTTAACTTAAATGGTATGTTCAAATTAAAAAAAAAGTATTTTAGTCAAATGTTTGTGAATTTCAATATTAGAAAAAATGTATATAAATTGTTATGTACAAATGTGTATGTTAATTAAAAAAGAGTTTCAATTTTAATTATGTATGAAAAAATGTATAATATGCACAAATATGTATTTTAATTAAAAAAGTATTTTCAATTTAATTATGTATGAAAAAGTTTATTATTTTTATGTACAAAAGTGTATTAATTAAAAAGATGTTTTAAACATATGATGAAAATGTATTTTATTCAAGTTAGTATTTTACAAGAAATAAATAAAAAAGTAAACATTTGTTTATAAAATAAAATAAAAGGTTAGTATTTTACACAAGAAAAACAAAAGAGGTAAATATTGTTTATGAAATAAAAAGAGGGTTAGTGTTTAAAAAAAAATGGTTAAGTGTTAACTTGGGCTTAGAACAATTAAGAACGGGTCAGGCCCATGTTTGTCTTGAACGAAATTTAGGGTTAGGCATTTGGTATGTTCAGAACGAAGGTTAGGGTTAGTGAGGCAGCGACGGCGCGTTCGTCTTCTCCGTTCAAGCTTTCTGAGCAGCTCGACTCCGGCCACCAACGTCGTTCACGCACTCTCTTCCCTCCAAAGCAAGGGCTCCACATCCTCTTGAAACAAGGTTGGCTTTCAGTTGTTACGTTTTCTTTCTTCTTTTCTGAATATGCGCGTTTTGTTCTGAGCTCTTATTTTTTCGTTTTTTATGAGGTGAAGGGGAAGAGATAGAAGGCTCGTTACCTGATTTTTTTTGGAGATGGAGGAGAGAAGAGTGGAGGCGTTGAGGAGGCCGGAGCGGCGATTCGCTGACGAAGCTGGAAACTTACTTTGTTTTTGACGCTTTCCTGGTATTTTCGTTCTTTTGCTATATTAGGTTTTGATGATGATGTACACTGAGAAGCCCTAATATGTTCACTTCTTTATCTTCTTCTTCCACTATGTGTTGCCTTGATTTGTTTCTGCTTCTCCTTCTCTCGTGTTGCCTTTGGGAATTTTGTATGTTGCCTCGAACATTTGCTTTGAATACGCTTCTTATTGTTGCCTTTGGGAATCTTTTGAAAATTTGTTGCTGGATGCTATGGTTGAAACAACTGTGTTGTTTTGATTAGTTTCTTTCTGGATTGCTTAATTTGAAATGGCCAATGATGAACATTTTCCTGAGGCCTAGGAGTTGGCTGGCTTATGGGTTTACGTATTGAGGCAGAGTTGATGAGTTCATGGTTGCGTTTGATGGTTTTGGTTATAACAGGGTATTGGGTGTTTGTGATTCTGGTTTTATCAGGTTTGAGATGTTCAGTTTAAGGTTATGTGTTGACAGGAGGTGGGGTTATGTTGGGCTTGGCCAAGTTTGAGGTTGCTCAGGTTTGATAGTGTTTTGGGTGACTGGACAGTAGGCAAGTTATGATGTTTTCAGGTTATGTTTTTTGTGGGATTTTTGCTAATGGGCTTGTGTTTAATCTGGACAGTAAGCAGGTTATTGGAGCATTAGCAGGTTTTTGCTTCAGTTGCCCTTGGTTCTGGTTCACAGTTTGCAGGTTATGGTTGTTATGAGGTTTGATTGCTAATGGGTTTGTGTTTGACAGTATGGTTAAGGCATTAGCAGGTTATCAGTTTTTCTTTGAAGCTTGAGGTTATATTTTCAGGTTATGGTACTGGTATGAGGTTTGATTGTGTTTTTGATAACTTGTGTTTTTTAGACAGGTATGAGCTTCTGGCATCTATTGGTTTAGTTCTGAGTTATATGGGTGATATTGGTGCTTGGCTCAATCAGTATGTTTTCTTGTATTATTTCGTCCTTTTGCTATTGGTCTTTGGCGCCCAACCTTATTTCAAACTTTGGTCTTCTCTTTGATCCACGCTTGCTGGGTAGTTTGACAAAATTTCTTGGCATCTTTTCCATTTTTAGTAACTGTCCATGCTGTGTAGTTTTGAACAATGCTGAATTGTGTCTTCTTTTTTGTATATCTTTTCTGCTGTCCTACTGCCTATGCCTAACCTGAACTCTGCCTATGCTCTTTATCTCTCTTTTTCTCACTCATAGTACAGTTTAGAATTATTATATGATTTTTATTGTACTATGGTTCTGAAGGGGCCCCCTCTTATGCTGGGAAATGATGAAACGGATCAAATTGCTTGCATATACTTCTCTGCATTCTTATTCTGCTTTTGACAGCTTTGCTACACTTTTTGCATTTCTTTGATATCTTGGCATTTTGACTTTGCAGCAAGTGTACCTTTGGGTAATCCTTAGGCATTTTGACAGCAACTTCCCTTTTTGCTTTGGATAGAAAGTTAGAATTGGATTTTTTCAGTTTAGTTTGAATTGGAAATTGAGATTCTATGCAGCTTGAATTTTTAGAAATTATGCATTTGACATTTGCATTTCATGAACAAAAAAAATCTTCCCTCTCTGTGAACCGGGAGAAATCCCGTGATTTGCAGAGAGGGTCAACTGATCCCAGTCAGTGGCCCCTAATGATGAATGAATTTTTAACAGTCTTTAATTAACTGCTTTCTGACTTCCTCTTCCTTTTTGCAGATAAAAAAAATATGGAGCACCGGCATGAAGTGGAAAATGAAGAATTTAGAAATAGGATAGAATTTTTATTTTCAGTTTAATTCTTGTACATTATTATTATTTAAATACTTTGTAATAAATATTAGTATCCAAATAATAACAATTGTAACAATTATTAAATGTGAAATAAAAATTCATTTGATATTTAATTTTCTTTCAATTCCTTTTCTTTAATTGTTCATTTGTTATTTACAGTCCCTTAAAATAAAATAAAATGAAGGTTAACACTTCAAATATTTTAATTCTTAGAATCATAAATAATCAACTAAACCTTCAATGATCAAAATAAATGAATTCGACGTATCCATTATTCAAAGCAACGCACAGTCGAACACAAAAACTTAATCAGATGCAATCCCCTTTTTTTTCACTGATTCTTTTGCCAAGCACTGTAACTCCACATTGCACATATCCCTTTTGACTGGTGAATTCCAACCAACTGCCTCATTTACAGATTAAATCCAGATAACGCGAATTTTAACCCGAATCTCGGAATAAACTGCAAAGTGCGGTAGAATTTAAATTCTTCTGAGAATATGCCCCTAAAACCTTAATTTCTGATTAAATGCTAGATAACGCTCGCCTGATCAAAATTGAACCAAAAATCATCCCAACCCTAAGCCAACTGTATGAGACAAATCAGAGTTCTGAACATCAGTAAAAACCCTAATTTTGCTTGACTGTCAAGAAAAGTCCGTTTGTCCGATTCTTGCGCCAGTTTGAAAAGTCAGGAAATGTCTGAAGCTGAGATTGTTTGTAGCAAAATGCGAGGGCAAATTTTGGGGTACAACAGTATCACACAAGGCAAAAACTCCCTTTTGGCATCCTTCAATTGCTCAAATTTGCCTCCTGCATTTTTATTTCGTTTGGACATCTTTGCAAGCCCAGCTTACCTCTTTTGTTTGGGCACTTGACTCCCTTCATGCTTTCTTCGCTTGGGCACAAGAATCCTTCAGTACAAGATTTTGATCACACCTTTCGTTTAGGCATATGTTTCCCTTCATGCAAGCTTTCGTGTGAAAAAAGATCTTTTGTATGTTTGCATGAAGTCACAAACAAGGACCCCCTATGTACACCCTTCGATTGGCCACATAGACCTTTGGGCAGGCAAGCCTTTGACTGGACAGAACCACCTTTACAAGGTTTCATACGCAAAATGCAAACCAACATTTTCAAAAAAGTCGGTTCTGCCACCGTATCACACAAGGAAAAAACTCCCTTTTGGCATCCTTTAATTGCTCAAATTTGCCTCCTGCATTTTTATTTCGTTTGGACATCTTTGCAAGCCCAACTTATCTCTTTTGTTTGGGCACTTGACTCCCTTCATGCTTTCTTCGCTTGGGCACAAGAATCCTTCAGTACAAGATTTTAATCACACCTTTCGTTTAGGCATATGTTTCCCTTCATGCAAGCTTTCGTGTGAACAAAGATCTTTTGTATGTTTGCATGAAGTCACAAACAGGGATCCCCTATGTACACCCTTCGATTGGACACATAGACCTTTGGGCAGGCAAGCCTTTGACTGGACAAAACCACCTTCACAAGGTTTCATTTTTAACTATATCCCCTTCGAATCAGCATCTTTCGAATCCAACTCTGGGCATCCCAATCAAAGGACATGCTTGATGGTCCATTCGATGGATTTACAATCCCACTTTAAGGCATGTTTTTGGTGACCCATCCAAGGGTTACACTTTTGGCTCCTTCGAAGGATGCACAAAAGTGACTAAACCGAAAGGCACTTGTTGGAGGAAAATCAAATACTTTTATTGGGAGAAGAGTCTGGTTGAAGAAGGGTCAAAATGAAAGGGTGAAATATTCAAAGATGCTTGCTTCCAAGTTCAGGTCTGTTACACTGGCCAAGACTGCTGCCCAGCAGTCCTGAAACACTGCCCCATTCTTGCACCGAAATAGCATACAAGGCACTGTCTCTCGAAAGCTACAAGGAACAAGTTACTCAATTTGTTCAAACCTTTTGTTTTCCCTCCAAAAGCTTCAGGCAGTCTTGCCTATAAATAAGAGGCTCCGACACATGTTTGGGGAGGACTTTTTGGCCAGAGGACCGAATCTTCAAATTTCTCAAACACCATAAAGTTATCAAACACTTAAACACTTGTGAAAACACAAACCCAAAATCGAAATACTTGTATCCTTCGAATCTGAAACATCCTTACATCTTGCTACCTTTCGAATCAAGCAAGAAAGATATTTCACTTGTTTTTCTCTTTCGAATCCAGTGTCAAAGGCCTAACCCCTGGTCCCTCCCTTCGAATCTAGAAGCATTCAAGGTAATCACTTCAAGGTCTAGCACACGCTCCAGCCTCCAGCAAGGTAAGTAATTCTTAACCTTGGACCCTTTGTTTCCAGTATAGCATGTAAATAAAATTCCTTTTCGTTTCAAACATATACATAGCATTTGTTCCCCTTTCGTTTACACCCTGATAGTTTGTTTTTTTCCTTTCCTTTTGGTTTTGATTCTTTGGTTTCTTACAAATGTTTTAAGAACTAACCTGGCCTTAAGGAAGTGCTAGCATGGCCTTAGGACATGTTTCTATTTAACATCTCAAACAAAGGAAACAGGAAATAGGAAGTAGGGAACGAAGCCTTTGGCTTCCACCCTGACCTCCAGGTCAAAACGAAAGAAGCAGCCAGAAGGCACACCATGCTGACTTCCAGGCCCAGACGAAAGGCACAACATGCTGACTTTCAGGCCCAGACGAAAGGCACAACATGATGACTTCCATCCCCAGATGAAAGGCACGCCCGCACTAATTCTAGGCACAGTCGAAAGGCACTCCCTCACTGCTTTCAATCCCCAGTCGAAGGAGGCAAATTACTTCTCACACTGATTCCAGGCCCAGTCGAAAGACACAATATGCTGACCCCCAAGCCTCAGTCGAAAGTCATGCTTTCATCCCTTTCAGGCCAAATCGAAGAGAGCCAGAAAGTGCAAAATCAAAGGGTTTTATGCCTAAATCGAAAGACCCTCATTTATCTTGCTTTTATTTTATTTTTGCCTTTATATTTTCAAGTAATTCAATATGGTTGTAATAATGTAAGATTTTACCTTTATGTATTTTATTACTTTTGTATGATTGCTAGTAAAATAAGGTATGTATGGAAAGATAAAAACAACAAGTAGATAACCCATAATAAAAGACTAAATGCATGCAAATCAAACACACTATTCACACATGCACCCTTAGGGTAATCCCACTTGTTGCCTCGGAAAAATAGTCATGTCCCTCGAAAATGGGCGTTTTAGCAAAGACCCTCGATAAAAGATTGTAGTCTCTCGATGACCCTTAATGTTACCTCTGGTAAATGATCTAGTCCCTAAACGACAATTGTTAAAACGTCCCATAGGTTCCCTTCTATGACTATACAAACGTCCCAGGCCCGTCCCTTCATATCCAACGATGTGGCTTCTTATCAAATCAATGGTAAGATAGAAACATCTAAAGGAGGAGGAAAAGAACATTTAAATACCTTTTGAGTAGGTAGGTTGCTCCTAGTTTCTCGCTTGCTCACAACAAAAACATTTAATACACCCACATTTTCATTTGAAACATTTTCAAAAGAAAAACACTTTGTACACGTTCTTATAGAAACGAGAACCATTACAAAGACACCTTTTCAAAATCACTTTCAAAAACACATTCCATAAACACCTCTTTGAACCGTTTTCAAAACAACACTTTGTACACGTTCTTATAGAAATGAGAACCATTACAAAGACGTTTTCAAAATACTTTCAAAAACCACGCCACAAGCACACTATCAAACAAAAGCAAGTGATCTAGCAAGCAACTAAGAGCCCGTAGGTAACTACGTATGGAATGGGTGCTAATACCTTCCCTTTTCATAACCTACCCCCGAACTCAAGAAATAATCTTGAAAGGGATTTCCTGTTCTTTTCAACCTTTCCTTATTAGATAAAAGAAAAGTCGGTGGCGACTCTTGCTATCCGCAACAATTGCGATCAAACGCAAAACATCCCAAGTCAGTTCTCCCACTGCATTACATAATGTTATATTAATGCCGGTGAATTGCTTCCTTGGAGCGTCTGACCTATGCTGGTTGCCCTGTAGTGATTGTTGAACATGTGTTGGATTAGAGATGAATATCGCTCCTACAGACTGATGGCAATCATTTTTACTATGGCCTTTCCTACCATAGACAACATTGGCTTCTTTTTTACCAATGAAGGGCTTTTTCACAACATTAGAAGTTGCATCCATTGGAATCTTCCCACTCCTAATACCACTTTCAACTCTTTCTCCTGTCAGAATTAGCTCAGTAAAGCCATATGAAGAACTCCTAATCAGATGATTAAAGAATGGGCCTGTCAGAGTACCCATGAACATATCAACTAATTCTAGGCCATACAAGGGAGGTTGGACTCTTCCAGCTAAGACTCTCCACTTCTGGGCATACTCCTTGAATCCTTCAGTCGAGCTCATGGACATGTTTTGCAATTGTACATAAGTTGGTGACATGTCAGCATTATATTGATACTGCTTGTAGAAAGCAGCAACCAAGGCTTCCCATGTGTGAATGTTGGTTCCTTCCAGCTGGTAGAACCATTCAAGTTCAGTACTAGATAAACTTTCATGAAAGAAATGGACCCATAATTTCCTATCAGCAGTATGAGGTTGGATTTTTCGAACATATGACCACAGATGAAGTTTGGGACAAGAGACCCCATCATATTTAGTAAATATAGGGACCTTGAATTTGTGAGGGATGACCAACCCCGGGACCAGACCTAAATCTCCAAAATCCAATCTAGGCACTTTCTGAGTTTCCATAGCTTTGAGACAGTCTTCTAAACTCCTTGTACTTGTCATCTGAAGGAGGGTACTATTCGTCAGAGTAGTCTTCATCTTCGGAACCCTGATTGTTTCCATCTTCACCCTTGACACTTATTCCATCCTCCTCTTGGTTGTTGTCTTCCTCAGAGGAAATATCATCTGCTTAAACCAGTCGAGTAGGACCTTTGAATCTTCTCCCCATATTGAGGATAACAGTCGGCTTTTTAGTCTTCTTTTTCTTGGTGAGGAGCACCATAATTTCTTATTGCCCTTTGTCCAGATTTACAAGAGTCTCTTGAAATTGCGCATGCTGAGGTTGCAGATCCTTGACATTTTGTTCGAGGGCCATCTTATACTGAAATAAATAGTAAATAGATGAGGAAACATGTATTGGAAATCCTGCTTATGAAATGATGCACGATATGTGGATGCAATGTTTTCAAGGACCTTGGGAGATTTAAATTTGTTAATAGAAAGAAAACAAAAACAAATATTTCATTAGTAAGTTCAAAATTACAATGGCCTCTTAGGCTTACAATGAAAAATAAAAAAAAGGTCTCAAGGAGACAACAATATAAACTCCTAAAACCTAAGACTCAAGTCTCCCACGGACGCTTCCTCTTCGTGTCGATGTATGCATTAAGACTTTTGTTATACCCAAAAATTTGCCCTCTCATTTCTCAAAGGATCACCCTGGACCCTCAGGTTTGCTTACATCCGATTCCAAGCCTTGGATTACAAATTTTCCAAGAAAGTCATTCATAAGGGCAAAATGGTCATTTGCATACTGAAAAGTCAAACTTTGATTTTTGGATCAAAGTCAAGTTTCAAGAGTCATATTTCATCAAGACATTTTATAATATGAAGTTTGTTTCATCAAGAAATTCAAAAGTCAAAATTACTTTGGAAAAGTCAAAATTTTAAATACTTAGAATTTTTCTAAGTATTTAAGAAATATGACAAGCTCAGAACTTCTGGCTAGATTTCCACCATGATGCAAGATGATTCTGGAAGAACTTATAACACAAGAGTTTTAGATCTCAACGAGACCCAAAACATTGAAGAACAAAACCTCTTCTAGAAATGCTGGGATTTCAAGTTATACATCCTCAAAGTCACGTCCGTGAAACTTAAACACTTAGTAAATTCTTAGCATTTTCAAATCAGAATTTGTTCACAACTTCTGGGCCAGTTTTCACGTAGGTTCAGTCAGAAGTTGCAAGAGTAATTTAAAGAGGGCTTACAAAGCATGTCATAAGCTTTCTGGAAAGTCTGAGAACTCGCTCAGAACATGTTGGAGCAAAGAGATTAAAGGATCAGAAGTTGGATGTTGGTTCTAAGTTGCGCTGGTGCTGAACTTCTGACCCAGAATTAAGCTATGATGCATAATCTCATATTGCAGGATTTCTGGTTTGATAAATCTCATCATCATTTAATGCTCGCAACCACTTTTGAGTTTTTATCCAAAGGATTTCCCAACGTGTGGCATAGAAGTACATTGTTGTCCTTGAAAAAGCAAACTTTTGTACAAGAGTATGCTGGGCCCATGCTTTGCTTTTGCTTCTGAGGATACTTTTCCTTAATTCATGCTTACAAATCCAGCTTAGGCATGGCTAAAAGCTGCTAACCACCATACTTGTTTATCTTGCTTCAAGAACAAGCCAACACGCTAGCATGATGTTGGTACTTTTGACTTCTCCAAGCTACAAAGTTCTTGCCTATAAATTGAACTTCATTTACAACTGTGAAAGGGGCTGGTCGAAAAAAACTGGAAAGAAAAAGCTTTGAAACCTTGCTAAAAATTCCAGGAATCCAAAACTGCAAACACAAATACAAAACCTGATAGTTTTTGATTCTTGCTTTCAAACACAAATTTCCTTCAAGTGTTTCTTGACCAAATCATCTATACAGTTTCTGATATACACTTAGTAGCTGTCCTAACTTCTGTTTTCAGAATGTAACACATTCTCCACCAGTCTCCACCTCAAAAGTCAGAACTTTACTTCTTAGCTGTTCCAGAATTTTCCAGCCACTCATAGCCTAAGTTAAAGGTTGTTCTAACTTACTGAGCACATGAGGAGGTTGATCAGAACATTACAAGCAATCAGAACATTTTCCAACTGCAAGGTAAGTTTCTATTGACTCTCATCATATCACTTAAGCATTTTTAGACTTGCATGTTCAAAATATAATGTGGACATCCTGATTCTGATGCTGTACATATTCATTAGGTTTCATGTATTTTCTGCCTAAGTAGGGAGAATATCAGTTTAGAACTTCTTAAGGAAACTAGGATTAGCAGATACAT
Source organism: Vicia faba (assembly GCA_948472305.1). NCBI lineage: Eukaryota > Viridiplantae > Streptophyta > Magnoliopsida > Fabales > Fabaceae > Vicia > Vicia faba. Next base: position 610,081,461 of record OX451736.1, read on the forward strand.
GCTTATTTCTGATTTATAGTCTTGACTTTTTTTTATGTTTCTGAAACCATGATGGAAACCTGCCATAATTGCTATGTTTGTGTTTTCTGTTCTGTTGAGAGTTGACTAAGTTATAGATATTCTGATTAGCATGGAGAAAGAAATGGAGTTCATCATCAGATTTTACTTTGTGATACATATTTATGCTTTTGCTTCTGATACCGGATGTACAGCCACCCTAGTGGTAGACAGTGTGTGCGCATAAGACATTAGTGTTAAGCGACCTGAGTTCTAGCCCCAGAAACACCTTTTTTTATGTTTATTCCCTGACATTTTTTCCCATCCTGGACCAGAACTTCTAGACCTTTCTATCCAACAACATTGACACCTCACATACCCATTATCAAAACTTCTAGCTTGCTAGTGACACTAGAACTTCTAGGTTTCCAGCTACATCAGAACTTCCAAACTCTCTCTAAACATCCAGAATTTCCAAACTCCCTCAAGAAACCAGAATTTCTGACTTGCCAGTGATATACGAACTTCTAGGTTCCCAGCTACACTATAGCTTTTGAACCCCTTCAACAATCAGAACTTCTAGGTTTTCCTTTATTCCCAACAACCTCAGAACTTGGTGTACCCAGACCCAGAACTTCTGACCTTTTACTTTCCTACTAACATTTTCTCTCTTGCAGCGTATCAGAGTCAGAACTTATGTTCCTTCTCGGTTAAGCAATGTGCTGATTCTGACTCCTTTTTCTCTTATTTATCTTATTTTAGATTTTAATAACCAAAAACCCCAAAAAAAACATTTTTATATTTACATACTTTATTTTATCTCTTTTTAAACTAAAAGATCAAAAATATTTTCTTAAGCCAATTTATTTCTTTTCTTAACAAAAACAAAACAAGTCCATTTCAATTCTTGTACATTATTTCAATATGGTTGTAATAGATAATTAGGACTTTAATTTCTTGCAACATTTGTAAATTTGTACACCTCATCCCCCTAATGATTGTAATAGTGTAGAATATTTACTTTCCACAATTTATCGCTTTCATATAAATACTAGTAATTAGGATTTGTATGGAAAGATAAAAATCAAGAAATAGATAACCCTAATCAAGACAAATGCATGTAAATAAACCATACTTACACACTAGCACCCTTAGGGTAATCCCGCTTTGTTGCCTTTCGGAAAATAGTCATGTCCCTCGAACATGGGTGTTTTAGCAAAGACCCTCGATAAATGATCGTAGTCCCTCGATGACCCTCGATGTTGCCATCGGTAAATGATCTAGTCCCTAAACGACATTGCTAAAACGTCCCATAGGTTTCCTACTATGACTGTACAAACGTCCCACACCCGTCCCTTCACATCCAATGACGGGGCTTCTTACCAAAATAATGGTAAGATAGCAACATCTAAAGGAGGAGGAAAAGAACATCTAAGACCTTTTGAGTAGGTAGATTGCTCCTAGTTGCTCGCTTGCTCACAACAAAAACATTTCATACACCAACACTCTCACTTTGAAACATTTTCAAAAGACAAACACTTTGTACGCGTTCTTATAGAAACGAGAGCCATTACAAAGAATACACCTTTTCAAAATCTCTTTCAAAAACACATTCCACAAACACCTCTTTGAGCTATTTTCAAAATAACACTTTGTACGCGTTCTTATAGAAACGGGAACCATTACAAAGATATTTTCAAAATAATTTCAAAAACCACACCACAAGCACAGATTCAAACAAAAGCAAGTGATCTAGAAAGCAACTAAGAGCCCGTAGATAACTACGGATGAAAAGGGTGCTAATACCTTCCCTTTTCACAATCTACCCCTCAAACTCAGAAAACATCTCTAAAGGTCTTTCCTGTTCTTTTTAGCCTTTCCTTATTGGATAAAAGAAAAGTTGGCGGCGACTCTTGCTATCCGCAACAATTGTGATCAAACACAAAACACCCAAGTCAGTTCTCCCACCGTATCACAGAACTGCCTACTCTGTTGGGGACTAAACTTAAAAAGTGGGGTTACCTTAGGGTTAGATCACATTTATTTGCTTTGCTTGCTTTACATTTTTGGGTCCTTGTTTGGGTTATTGTTAAAGATCCTACACCCGGATCTGGGGCACCTTTTTAGGTAAGTAGCAATAAATCATGGAAGCGGTACGGGGTATACCGATATGGACGAAGTGATAGCTATGTTAGCGTGATACTTTGGCATGTACTAATGTTTCTTGAGTCAGTCGAGGATAACATTAGGCTTCCTCTGTGTCATTAAGCGCTAACTGACCTTTAGAACCTTCTATTTGACTCATCCTTGGCCATTAGGAAGTAGTGAGATAACGGGCTTTGGTTTTGACCGAAGATTGGTTGATTCTTAATGCTACACTCATTGAGACTTGACTCCTGAGTTTTGTTTGGTTACGAGTCAATCACCTATCGAACGAAGCTTGTGGAAAGGTCAGTGATATTGAGATCCCTTAGAACTCGGTTACTATTAACTAGGACAGGATGAGCCAACTAAACTTCAAGAGGGTACTTGCCTACAAACCTCACGCAAGCCTAAACCTAAGGGACTTGTCTACTTTGTGTATATATGATTATTTGTATATAAAAACTTGCTTACTTTTCATATTTGTACATAACATCATAACATCATACCATAGCAATTTCAATAACCATTTCAAGGATCTCAAGGGTCTATAATGCAGGGTCATGTTTAAAATTCTGGCTGCAGATACTCAATGTCACGTTCAATGTTATGACACCGTATCTGACTTACTATAAGACAGTAAATACAAAAACAGTAAAGAACACAGTCAATTGTTTACCCAGTTCAGTGTGCAACAACACCTACTCTGGGGGCTACCAAGCCAGGGAGGAAATCCACTATAAGAGATATTAATTCAGGAATAAACCAACCAGTTTATCTCCTTCACTTAAGACCTACCCAATGCAACTTCAATCTAAGTACAACTTAAACCTGAGTTCCTACTCACTCCCCCTCAATCATAGTAGTGATACATAAAACAATTTGACTAATGAATTGTTGAAGACACTCTTCAAAACATACACTTGATTATGCTTCACAGCTTTTTAATCAAGCAACACAAACACTCTTGCTTCACAGCTTTGAGTGATACACAACCCTAACTTGACTTTGCTTCACAGCTTTAGTCAAGAGACATACAAACACTCTTGCTTCAAAGATTTGAGTGTTACACAACCCTTACAATTAAAACCTATTCCAAGTCACTTATCACAATGATAATTGCTTGGATTACAATAGTTAAAACTATACAGCTTCTAAATGATCTTCTGTCAAAAAGGGATGCATTCCAAGACAGCAGCTCTGTTGAATATATAGCAGCTGCATCTTCAGTTAGGGTTTCCACAAAAAGCTAGGGTTAAATCCGTTTGACCTTAAGACTAGGTCACAGGACTAGATCAACCAGGTTAGGGTTGAGCTAGGTTAACCCAAAGAAAATACAGGATTCTGTTTTGGAAAGACTGAGTCATTTTCCTGAAAAAACTCAGAATTAACCAAACTGCATACCTGTTAGTTCAGAACAAGATGTCTTAACATTTGTTATGACATCTGAATTCCTGTTTACTGATTTTGGTAAATGTGATCATTTTGCAAAATGCTCAGATACACACTCATAAACATTAGTACCTGTATGACAATATTTTTCTGCAAAGGTACCTAATAAATCTGTACCTAATAAACTAGAATGTTATGACATCAGTCATGACATTCATACACCTGGTTTTACCAAAAATGCATGCCAATACCTAAACAACTACAAACTCCCCCTTTGGCAGATTTTTGGCTAAAGCCCCTAAGCAATCAGAGATAGATAGCAGCAGAATGAATATGACTGCAGAAAAATAGAATGTCTAATAAAGTACCAAAATATATCTCCCCCTCTTTAGCCACAAATGGGCCAAAGATACATGTTCATAAAATTATACAGTCATCCAGAAAAAGTAACACAACAAGACAAAAAAAACTGAACACACTTTGCAAACTCCACCAGGGACCAGCAACACCACCAAACAGCAACTCCACCAACCTTTAAGCACTGTCATCAGACTCAGAGGAGCTAGTTTCTTCAGTATTGAGATGACCTTCGGCTTCTACACCCTCTTCCCTTCTGTTTCCTTCAGCTTCCTCCTTTTCTAACCTGGCAATTAGTTTTTCTAGGGTCTTTTTCCTAGCTTCCAGTTCTTTGCAGGTTTCTTTTAATACAGCAATAACATCAGATGTTTTGGACTGGGTCTTCACAGACGATGTCTCAGCTAATGTTATGACAATATCAGGAGCATGAGATCCCTGAAACAATTTGTAGTGCAGCCCAAGGGCAGGAGCTCTTTTGCAAGCAGTATCTCTTGCCACCAGGATATCAGGGTATTGTGCAAGGATAATTCCACAAAGGAGGGAGGGAAAGGCAATTGGTCCTTTGACAGCATAACTACCAGCATGTTTTAAAGTTTGTTCAAAAATATACCTGTCATAGTCAAAAGCAGTCTTGGTTCCCACAGCATAAATAAATCTCCCCAATCCTGTGGAGATAGTTGATTTATGGTTTGTAGGGACACAGTTGGCTGCACCAATCTTGTGCAGGATGGCAAATTTCATGCTAAGTTTGCTGGCATTCAGCTTGCCTTTCAAGGGCCAGCACTTCACTTGCCTTGTTGTGATGGTTTGACAAACTTCATTGTCAGTGACTTCCAGATCAGGACAATCCTCATTTGATCTTCCAAGAAATTTGTTAATTTCTGATGGAGAGAAATTAACCCTTCTTCCTCTAACAAAAACACTTTCAAAGTCAGCTGACCTTCCATCAGCACAATCATTAGACAAGTTAACGATGAACTCCTTGACCAGATTTTCATAACACTTGTTAAATTTTATCACTGTCTTCATCAGTCCAGCATTCTTGATCAGGTCCATGATGTCCTTGCACTCCATGGCATCATTGTTGAGTTCTCTTTCTAAAGCTATTCTCTTCAAGCAAACATACTTCCATCTGTTTGCATTGTCAGGATGGTGGAAAGAGATGTTGTCTGTTGGGACTTCAGGAACTCTAGCAATTTTGCTGGAGGGCAGTTTCCTTCTGATAGGAATTTCTTCAGCATCAATCTCAAACTCTGATTCCTCATCAGAATCAGAGGATTCAGGTTCTTTTCTCTTCTTTGTAATTGGTTGTCTACCAGTATACACCTGGGCTTTCACCTTCCCTTTAGGTTGACCAGTTTTCACAGATTCTACCCCAGCCTTGCCTTCAGCCTTGGATTTCTTAACAACAGGTTTATCTTTGGACATACATTTTGCATCATTCTGATTACCTTTTCTTTTCATCATTCTCCTAGCTATGCTAGGGTTTACATTGGCAATCAGATCATTGTCTGAGTATTCCTCATCCACATCAATGATAGGTGGATCAGCAGTCTTTTCTGAAGGGTTCTGAATGTTGTCTTTTTGTGTCATAACATTCTCAGAGACATCTACATTCTCAGAGACATCCACATTTGGGCTTCCTGATTGATTTAAAGGGACAAAAATCCCCAGTACAGGTTGGTTTCCGCTTAGTATACTAGTAACAAGCCTAGCAATAGCTTGATGAACTTGAACTGATCCTTCTCTATTTGATACAGAAGAAGAAGGATGAGAAGGATTACCAGAGGCATCAGCTTGAGCTCTTCCTGCATGTCTAGTTCTCAGCTTTTTGACTTTGGCGGGGTCAGTTGCCATCTCTCTGAGAGGAGTGATCTCAAGAACTTCAGATTCTATGCATGTGGTGATTGCTCGAGAGTCTTGGTCAGATGATGAAGATGATGAAGATGAAGAGGTCGCCTTGGTTGAAGATGATGTTTGAGACATTTTGATTGACTTAGAGCACCAGTAGCTGAAGTGGTGAAAAACACAAGAAGGGGGGGTTGAATTGTAAAACTGAAATCTAATGCAATGAACAAGATATTTTTATCCTGGTTCGTTTGATCTCAAACTACTCCAGTCCACCCGTCAAGGTGATTTCGCCTCTCTCCAACGAGGTCTTAATCCACTATATTCAACTGAATATTACAGACTGCTTTAACAACTGCTAAAGCCTTCTTGATCCAAACCACAACCCGGTTTGTCAAGGTAACACTTTCTTACAAAGAGATAAAACTAAGTGTGTGAATGTTTTCTACAAAACTGTATCACAACTGGGATGTATACACAAATTGAAGCTTAGAAACTAGATTGCTAAACAATGATAGAATATCAGAATGTGTGGTTTAGCAAAACTGAGAGAAAGAAGATTATGATTAGCTTTTGTGCGTGTAGAGATTTTGAGAGCATTAGCCATTTCAATCTTCAAAGTCTTGTTTATATAGCACTGAGATGATGAACGTTGAATGCAATATTCTTGATTCAATGCTAATAACAAACATTCCTTATTGAGCAGATCTTGTCTGGAATGAGGCCGTTGGAATTAATTTGCTTTCAATGCACAGTACCGTTGCTTACTTAATGCAAGTTCTGGCTTGGCTCATTCTGACTCTGCTTCGCTGCTGATGAACTGTTGTGTTTCTTTATCAGAGTGTTGAGCGCAGTCTTGTTCATCAGGCTTCAGCATGTACGTGAGTTGATCATCTGATTCTGACATTCTGATATGGCAACTTCTGATGCTGATATCAAGAACCAAATTCTGATGCTGATTAGATGTGATCTTGCTTATCAATTAGAGTATCTGCAAGTCAGAACATAATAATTTTTAGGCAGCAGATAGTTCATATATGAATATCATAAATAATATATCTTTTCACTTTGTTATCATCAAAACTTAAATGTAGGGTAGTAGATTCAAACTTTGTTCTAACAATCTCCCCCTTTTTGATGATGACAAAAACTAGATAATTTTTAAATGAAAATAACGTGAAAAGGTATCAGAGATATGCATCAGAGTAAGAAGTACAAAGGATAAGGAGTAAAAAGATATCGAGTTAAGAGATATACTCCCCCTGAGTTTATTACTTCCCTTTGATTACAAGTGTTCTTCAGGATCAGATCTTTTTGCCTTTCTTTGAACGTCAGAGTATCAGACTCTTTACTATCAGAAGCTTTATGTCAGAGCAGAGCTTTTCTTGTCAGAGCTTTGCTTTGGATCAGAGTATCAGAGCGGATCAGAGCTTCATAGTGATCAGAGCTTCTAGTCTTCAGAGTGTCCAGGAGCTTCCTTGTACCTGTAGACTTTAAGCAAAACAGAAAAACATTCTCAAGTAATAGAGTTAGAATGTTTGAGAATTTCTATCTAGTTAGCCGTTATTGTTAAAAATATCATTCTTGTTCTCCCCCTTTTTGTCAGCAATCAAAAAGTGTAAGTGATGTGCTAAAACAAATAAGATCAGAAAAGCTAGTTATATTAAAGAGTTCAGAATCAAAACATGAAAATAGTACAAAACACATTCAAGTAGTACATCAGAAAATCAAGGAAAACATGAAAAGGACATAAAGAAAAAAGGACTAAGGTTGAGGAGGCAAGCGTGTGAACAGCTTCTCCAGCATGGCTTGGATCTTTTCAGCAGTCTCATTCTGCTTGTGCACCATGCTGACAACAGTGTCAATCTTGCTATCCTGCACATCCATTCTTTCTTTCATCTTCTGATCGCTTTCATCCACCCGCTGCTGCAGACGCATGTCATTCAGCCTTAGTTCTTCCAGAGTCTGCCTGTCCAAGGCAGCTTGAGAAGCATCAGAAGCAGGAAGCTTCTGAGAGCTTTCAGCAACATCTTCTGCTTGACTTTCTTCAGCTTGAAAGGTCTTGTCTTCTTCTGATTGCACCTTTGCAGCTTGCTGTTTCTCAGACCAAGGTTCACTGTCCAGAAGGAGCACGTCTTCTTTCAGAAGCTGACTTCCAACTTCATTCAGAAGCTTGCTGAAATTTTGTTGTGCCTGCTCATAGTTGATATCCTGCAACTTGAGGGCTTCAGCACGTACCCAAAGTCTGAATTGTGACCAGAGCTGATCAGAAGCAGCTGGGTCAATCATTCCAGGACAGACTTGCTTCAAAGAAGCAATCCATTGCAGCACACCTGTTTCAAAATTCATAATACCAGAGCCAACATCTGGTTGTTTTGGTTTTGGGATGGCAATTTTATGTTTCAGATCAGCAAGACGGTCAAGACTGGTTAAGTCTATGAAAGTCCTGCTGGGGTTTTCGGAGGTTTTTTGGGCAGCTGTTTGTTTTGGAGATGGAGTATCAGAATCAGAGATTATGATTGGACTGGGTGGTGTTTTGGGAGTATTTGGTGGTGTGGATTCTGATGAGGATGGCAATTGTGCTAAGGTGATAGTTGTTCCACCTGGCAGCTGTATTGCCAAAGGTGATGGTTGAGGTGATTGAGGTTCAGATGGTTGAGGAGAAGGAGTTTCAGAGTGATGAAACTCTGGTTGAGGTGATGGTGGATTAATTTCTGGTTGGGGAGAGGGAGACGAAATTGCTGGTTGAGGAGAGGTTGTTGGAATTTCTGATTGTTCAGGGATAAGGGGTTCTTCTGGAATTGGAGAGAGTGGTTGTTGTTGTTGTTGTTCTGGTTCTTCAGCAGATTGCTGTTGTTCTGGTTGTGGAGGAGGAACAATTTGTGGTTCAGAGATTGGTTGATCAGAGGTGTGTTGATCAATGTCAGACAGCACTTGATCAATTGCTGATGTTGTTGAGATTGTTGGTTGTTTGGGATGTTTGGTTCTGGGTCTTCTGAGTTTTAATGCCTCAGAAGGGTCCTCTTCTGGTACAGTTTCATCTATGGTAGGGATGGGGATTGAGATTCTATGAGAGGTTTGAGGAGGAATAGATGCTGGAATAGTAGAAGAATTTAAAACAGAAGCAGCAGATGAATTACCTCTTTTCCTGGGTGTCTGCTGGGATGATCCTTCTGATGGTGCCTTCCTCTTCTTCGTCTTCTTCAGAGTCACTTCTTGCTGAGGTTGATGCAGAGCTTTGATAATCAGATTTGGATCTGAACCATTTGCCTTGCACGCATCCAAGTATCTGAGAACCACCTCTGGTTTGGATTCAATTTCAGAAAATAACGGAAAGTCACTCAGAGGAACTCTTCTGCTGGAGATATCAGCAATAGGAGTAGCTCTGGGTTCCTTCTGAATATTCTCAATCAGCTTCATCTTCTTCAAGTTCTTTGCATTCAGAGGTTTCCCAACTGTTGGTTCAATAGTGCTTAGCTCTTGAGCTTCTATCAGATGCTCTATCAGCCTATTCTCTGTCAGAATATCTGATATCAACCTTCCAAAAGGTATCCAATCCCTCTTGGTTCTTTCTTCTTCCCTGGTTTCCTTCACACTTGTTCTGAGGTGGTTGAACAGGAAGTGAGCCAGATTGATCTTAACCTTCTGATCAATAAAGTAGATTAGAAACTGCTGATCCACATTTATGTAATCAGGAGAACTGGTTGGTTTCCTGTGGTTGAAGCACCCCAGAATTATCTTAGCCCAAACTCTGTAATGATCCTTCAGATCTTTAATCTTGCTGCTGGGCACCCCATGAGTGAAAATCCTTGCAGCTATCACACCTACATCAGCACATCTTTCAGCCATGTCCACACAACGGACGCCACCGTCACTGTAACCAATTAGCCTTGCAATGTGATCCTCAGTGATCACAATCTTCTTCCCCATAACAAAGGAGGTGACTAAATGTGTTGAAGCCTTGGCGTGAATCCAGAATTCCTTGACTAGCATTGGGAATCTTAGTCAAACCAACCTGTCAAAATACCTTTCCCACTTCTGTGCCCTAACTTCTTCAGTTAGGTCAAAACCGTTCTCCTTCAAGCTTCCAAAATCAATGATTAATTCAGAAAGCACTTCAAGATTCTTCACAGGAGTGAGGAGAGTTCTGAATGGCACTTGATATTGCTCAGATGATGCTTTCTTCTGAGGACCTGCAGAAGCACTGCTGGAGGTTGCCATGTTCACACTAAAAGGGTTTTGAGAATAAACTGAGGAAAATAGGTTTTGCAAGAGATGAACACAGAAATATGCAGAAAATGCTTGAGTATTAGTGAGAAAACGTAAAGAATGAGAATGAGAGATTAATGTGTTTAAATAGAGTTTTTAAAAATATTTTGAAAAAATAAACGTTTTTTTTTAAGAGAGAAAAAAATCATGATTGCATTTTAAAAGCATGATTACTTTTCATTAAATGCTTGCTGATTTTGGGGGATTTGAGAAAGATACTTAAAAACGGTTACCAGACATGTGTCTCAAGGCACCCAATCAGCGCTTTGCCTTCTCAGAAGCGTGCACGCGTTCTGCTTCAGAGATATGCTGATGATTGGATGACACTTGTTTGATGTAGTGATCAACACGTCTGTCTTTGAGCTTAGACTCTCAGATCTTTAGACTTGCATCTGATACAATCTGCATGTTCTATCTTTCTGAAAGGAGATTGATCAGAAGTTCACAGTAAAGCAATTACATTCTGAAGGTAAATATATGGAATTAAATTTTTTTCACTCTGGACACACTTTCATGCTGAGATGTTTCAGAATGAAATTAAACCTATCTTCTGAAAGGGGTTTAGTAAAGATATCAGCCCATTGATGGTCTGTATCTATAAATTTTAAATTCAAAATACCTTTCTGAATATAGTCCCTAATGAAGTGATGTTTTATTTCTATATGCTTAGCTCTAGAATGTAAAATGGGATTCTTACTTAAGCAAATAGCAGAAGTATTATCACAAAGTATAGGAATGTTACTCTCAAAAATCTGGAAGTCTTCAAGCTGACTTTTCATCCAGAGCATTTGTGTGCTACATCCTGCTGCTGCTATGTACTCATCTTCTGCTGTTGATAGAGCAATTGTTGATTGCCTTTTGCTGGACCAAGAGATCATATTTTCTCCCAGAAACTGGCAGCTTCCAGAAGTACTTTTACGTTCCACTCTGTCTCCAGCAAAATCAGCATCACAGTAGCCTACTAAGCTGTAATCACTAGATTTTCTATAAAACAAACCCAGATTAGTAGTACCTTTCAGATATTTGAAAATTCGCTTAACAGCTGTTAAGTGAGATTCTCTAGGATCTGATTGGAATCTAGCACAGATACAAACACTGAATAATATGTCAGGTCTTGAAGCAGTCAGATAGAGGAGAGAACCAATCATACCTATGTAGACTTTCTGTTCTACATTTTTGCTTACCTATTCTCTTTCCAGAATGCACATGGGATGCATTGGAATCTTTGATGGCTTACATTCTGAGAGGTCAAATTTCTTCAGAAGATCTCTGATGTATTTGCTCTGATGAATGTAAGTTCCTTCTGGAGTTTGATTGATCTGAATTCCTAGAAAGAATTTCAGTTCCCCCATGAGGCTCATCTCAAATTCTGCCTGCATACACTTAGCAAATTTTCTTCCAAGAGAAGGATTAGTAGAACCAAAAATGATATCATCAACATAAATTTGACAGACTAAGATGTCACTCTTAACTGATTTACAGAATAGAGTAGTGTCCACCTTCCCTCTGGTGAATTCATTTTCTAGCAGAAAGTTACTTAGCCTTTCATACCAAGCTCTGGGAGCTTGTTTCAGACCATACAGTGACTTTTAAAGTTTGAAAACATGTTCTGGATGTTTTGTATTTTCAAAACCTGGGGGTTGGTGTACATAAACTTCTTCTTCTATATAACCATTTAAGAATGCACTTTTGACATCCATCTGATACAGAGTGATGCCTCTATTAACAGCAAATGAAATTAAAAGTCTGATAGATTCTAACCTGGCGACTGGGGCAAAGGTTTCTGTATAGTCTATCCCCTCTTGCTGACTATAACCTTGTGCAACCAGTCGTGCCTTGTTTCTGATGACTTCACCTTGTTCATTTAGCTTGTTTCTGAACACCCATCTTGTTCTAATGACGTTGAATCCTTTTGGTCTGGGAACGAGATCCCATACGTCGTTTCTGGTGAATTGATTCAGCTCTTCTTGCATTGCCAGAATCCAGTCATTATCCAGAAGTGCTTCATCAATAGAAGAAGGTTCAATCAGAGACACAAGTCCCATAAGTGTTTCTTCAGAGTTTCTGAAGCTTGATCTTGTTCTGATTGGATCTTCCTTTCTTCCTAGGATAGTCTCTTCTGGGTGATCCAAGCTGCTTCTGGGTAATCTCTTCTGAGGTTGATCAGCAGCTGTTGTAGGATTGCTAGCAGTGCTCCTTTCAGACGTTGAAGGAATGTCTGTGTTGAGAGCTTCTGATGACTTGTCTTCAGAACCTGCAAATTCAATTTCTATACCTGCAAAAACTTCATTCTGCTTTGACTTTTCAGAGTCAAGCTTATCATCAAAACGAACACTGATTGATTCTTCCATAATCTGTGTTTTTGTATTGTATACTCTGTACCCTCTTGAGCGTTCAGAGTATCCTAACATAATACACTTCTGTGCTTTAGAGTCAAACTTGTTCAAATAATTCTTTGTATTTAGTATAAAGCAAGTACATCCAAATGGATGAAAATATGAAATGTTGGGCTTTCTGTTCTTCCACAATTCATATGGAGTCTTTTCCAGAATAGGTCTTATTGAGATTCTATTCTGAATGTAGCACGCTGTGTTTATTGCCTCTGCCCAGAAGGTCTTAGCCACATTTGTCTCATTGATCATGGTTATGGCCATTTCTTGCAATGTTCTGTTCTTTCGTTCTACAACTCCATTTTGTTGGGGAGTTCTAGGACAAGAGAAATCATGCAGAATGCCTCTGTCATTAAAGAATGACTCAAAATCTTTGTTTTCAAATTCTCCACCATGATCACTTCTGACTTTAACGATTCTAAGATCCTTTTCATTCTGAACTTGGTTACAGAAGGTAACAAACACAGAGTGTGACTCGTCCTTGTGTCTTAAGAACTTTACCCATGTCCATCTGCTATAGTCATCTACGATTACTAACCCATACTTCTTACCACTGACTGAAGCAGTTTTAACTGGTCCAAATAAGTCAATGTGCAGATGTTCTAATGGCTTAGAGGTAGAAACAACATTTTTGGATTTAAAAGAAGGTTTTGCAAATTTGCCTTTCTGACATGCTTCACACAGAGCATCTGAATTGAACTTCAAATTAGGAAGTCCTCTGACCAGATTGAGTTTGTTAATCTGAGATATTCTTCTCATACTAACATGCCCCAATCTTCTGTGCCAGATCCACTGCTCGTTGTTAACAGACAGAAGACATTTTACATTCTGACTCTTTAGTTCAGAAAGTTTGATTTTGTAAATGTTGTTTTTCCTCTTACCAATAAACAGGATAGTCCCATCTTTCTGACTAACAGCTTTACATGATTTTTGATTAAAGATTATATCATAACCGTTATCACTTAATTGACTTATGGATAACAGATTATGCATCAATCCATCTACTAGCAGAACATTATTAATAGAGGGAAGATTTCCATTACCTACAGTTCCAGAGCCAATTATCTTTCCCCTCTGATTGCCTCCAAAGCCAACGTGGCCTCCAGGCTTAAGTTCCAGGCTTTGGAACATATGCCTTCTTCCCGTCATGTGTCGTGAGCAGCCAGAGTCCAGGTACCATGACTGGTGTTTCTTACTTGCTGCTAAAGATATCTGCAACATGTATTATTTTATCCTTAGGTACCCATATTTTCTTGGGTCCTGATTTGTTAGTTTTACCAAAACTCTGGTTGAATTTTGGTTTCATAGAGTGCTTACTGCTAGTGTATTTGATATCATGTGTGTGACCATATACAAAATGTGAATTCAGAGGAGTGTGTTTAATGGTTAAGTCCATGACATTCTTTGGTGTAGGAACCTTACCTTGGTATCCTATTCCTTTCCTGTCGTTTCTGCTAACTCCATAGATCATTGAAGCCATTCTGCTTCTATCTATGCTTTTAGCTAGGAACTTCTGGAAACTGTGATCATACTCCTTGATGATCTCATCAGCGTTGCTGGGAGTTTCAGAAATTGGTTCCTTCTGAGAATTTTGTAAAGTGTTTTCTAATTTTGAAATCTTATTTCTCAGCTCAGAATTTTCCAATTTGAGACTCTCAGTCTTATTAGAGTCAGATTCAAGATCCCTTTTCAGGTCTCTGAATTTAGCTCTAATTTGCTGATAACGTTCCAGAATCTCATTAAGGCTTTCAGCAAGTTCAGCCTTTGTAAAGTTAACAACAAAGTTAGGAAATACCTCTTCAGTATCTGATTCTGAGTCTGATTCAGAAGCTTCACTATCTTCTGAAATGTTAGCCATGAGAGCTATGTTTGCCCTCTCATCATCTGATTCTGAGTCAGCTTCAGACGAGTCAGAGTCATCCCATGTAGCCATGAGACTTTTCTTCTTCTCTCTTCCAAACTTCTTTTTAGGCTTTTCCCTCTGAAGCTTTGGGCAGTCACTCTTATAGTGTCCTTGCTCATTGCACTCATAGCAGATGATGTCTTTGGTGTTTGGCTTTTTGCTACTGGAGGAGCCTTCAGATCTTCTGTATCCAGAGGAAGAATTTGTCCTTCTGTATCTGGAAGAAGACTCGTTCTGATCAGATCTTCTGGGATTCCTGAACTTCCTTTGTCTTTGCTTCCACAGTTGATTTACTCTTCTGGAGAGGAGGGAGAGTTCGTCTTCTTCTGATGAGGATCCATCAGATGTTTCTTCAACTGCCTGCAAAACTTTAGACTCATATTTTTTGTTAGATTTTAATGCTAAAGGCTTACCTTGCTTCTGAGGCTCATCAGCTTCTAGCTCTATCTCATGACTTCCGAGGGAGCTGATAAGTTCCTCCAGAGTGATTTTGTTGAGATCTTTGGCTAGCTTCAGAGCTGTAACCATAGGTCTCCACTGCTTGGGTAAACTTCTGATGATTTTCTTGACATGGTCAGCAGTAGAGTATCCTTTGTCCAGAACTTTGAGACCAGCTACCAGAATCTGGAATCTAGAGAACATGGTTTCAATGGATTCAGATTCTTCCATTTTGAATGCCTCATACTTCTGAATGAGCGCCAGAGCTTTTGTTTCTTTGACCTGAACGTTGCCCTCATGCGTCATTCTGAGTGAGTCAAAAATATTCTTTGCTGTGTCTCTGTTGGAGATCTTTTCATACTCAGTATAGGAGATGGCGCTGAGGAGGATGGTTCTGGCCTTGTGGTGATTCTTGAAGTCACGCTTTTGTTGACCAGACATTGTTTTTCTATCAATCTTCTGACCACTTGCATTCACAGGGTGCGTGTATCCATCTGTCACCATATCCCACAGATCAGCATCATGTGCCAGAAAGAAGCTTTCAATTCTGTCTTTCCAGTAATCAAAGTTTTCTCCATCAAAGACTGGAGGTTTGCCACTGAATCTGTCTCTGTCCTCATTGTTGTCATTGCTGATGTGAGAATTGTTTCCTGCCATTGTGTTTTTCTGACGCTGGATCTTGTACTGACACGGTTAAGTGTTTTAGCTCAGAACCAGGTGCTCTGATGCCAATTGAAGTGGTGAAAAACACAAGAAGGGGGGGGGGGTTGAATTGTAAAACTGAAATCTAATGCAATGAACAAGATATTTTTATCCTGGTTCGTTTGATCTCAAACTACTCCAGTCCACCCGTCAAGGTGATTTCGCCTCTCTCCAATGAGGTCTTAATCCACTATATTCAACTGAATATTACAGACTGCTTTAACAACTGCTAAAGCCTTCTTGATCCAAACCACAACCCGGTTTGTCAAGGTAACACTTTCTTACAAAGAGATAAAACTAAGTGTGTGAATGTTTTCTACAAAACTGTATCACAACTGTGATGTATACACAAATTGAAGCTTAGAAACTAGATTTCTAAACAATGATAGAATATCAGAATGTGTGGTTTAGCAAAACTGAGAGAAAGAAGATTATGATTAGCTTTTGTGCGTGTAGAGATTTTGAGAGCATTAGCCATTTCAATCTTCAAAGTCTTGTTTATATAGCACTGAGATGATGAACGTTGAATGCAATATTCTTGATTCAATGCTAATAACAAACTTTCCTTATTGAGCAGATCTTGTCTGGAATGAGGCCGTTGGAATTAATTTGCTTTCAATGCACAGTACCGTTGCTTACTTAATGCAAGTTCTGGCTTGGCTCATTCTGACTCTGCTTCGCTGCTGATGAACTGTTGTGTTTCTTTATCAGAGTGTTGAGCGCAGTCTTGTTCATCAGGCTTCAGCATGTACGTGAGTTGATCATCTGATTCTGACATTCTGATATGGCAACTTCTGATGTTGATGTCAAGAACCAAATTCTGATGCTGATTAGATGTGATCTTGCTTATCAATCAGAGTATCTGCAAGTCAGAACATAATAATTTTTAGGCAGCAGATAGTTCATATATGAATATCATAAATAATATATCTTTTCACTTTGTTATCATCAAAACTTAAATGTAGGGTAGTAGATTCAAACTTTGTTCTAACAGTAGCAATTTGAGAAAAAACTTTGATTGAGAGGAGGGAACAGGTTGCAAAGTCGAGAGAGGTAGGAGGCAAAAGAGAGTCTTTTCAACTTCTTAAAGATTTTGAAAGAATTGGGAAAACATATGATTAACCCACTAAAAATAGACTTAACAAAATTAACTCCTTCAACCCTTGTTTTAAGCAAAATTAATTGCTATAATTTCTCATGTTGGCAAATACCCAACCTGCCCCTCAAGTTTTCAAGTTTATTTCCAACAGGAGCCTTGGTAGAAGAATCAGTCAGCTGAACCTTAATGATACCATGTTCCAGTTTAATTGACTTCTTCTCTACAAAGTCAATGTGCTTGGTCCTGATATGCTGAATAGGGTTCATGGAAATATTGATTGTATTCAGATTGTCACAATACAATGTCACAACATCTTGTGAGACATTATACTCAGTGAGCATCTGTTTTGTCCAGATATTTTGAGAACAGTTACTACTAGCTGCAACCATTTCAGTACAGAGTTGGGAAGGCATTCTTTTGACATGAATCATAGCTCTGGAAGATTCCTGTATGTTCCTGTTTTTCTTTTTGTCAACTCCATTTTGATGATGAGTTATAGGAGAAGAGACTTCATGACTCATTTTTTTTGGGAAACAGAATTTATTAGACTTGTTGTTTCCAAATTCTTTGTCATGATTACTTCTGGTTCTGACAACACATCCTTCTTCAAGTTTATTCATCACATCACAGACATGTCTCCTTTCAATTTGAAGTTCACCACAAACCCTTCTTTTATCAATCTGTAGTCTTGGAGTCCTTCTGACTGCTTCCATAGAGATAGCTCTTTTCATTCTTCTTAGATGAAGATGACCAAGCTTATGATGCCACAGTTTTATCTCTTTTTCTTCTTTGGTAATTGGACACATAGTGGAGTTATTAGTGTTCTCAGGCTGCCACAAGTAACAGTTATCTTTGGATCTGATTCCTTTCATTACAACTTCTAGTTTTTCATTAATTACTAGACATTCAGATTTTGAGAAGTTGACCTTGAATCCTAGATCACATAATTGACTGATACTAATGAGATTAGCAGTCAACCCTTTTACCAGCAGGACTTCACTCAGACTTGGAACTTCAGGGCAATCCAAATTACCAACTCCTTTGATTTCACCTTTAGCACCATCTCCAAAGGTCACATAACTAGTGTTGTGAGGTTTAACATGATTGAGAATGTTCTTTATTCCAGTCATGTGTTTAGAACACCCACTGTCAAAGTACCAGCCTTCCTTTGCAGACACTCTCAGGGAAGTATGGGCTATCAGGGCAGTAGCCTTTTTCTTCCATTGAGGAGTATGTGGTACCTTTTTAGACTTAGGTTTGACACCTGAGTTTTGATTGGGGTATCCATGCAATCTGTAGCAGAAGGGCTTTATGTGGCCATATCTCCCACAATGATGACATCTCCATCTTTGGTACCTTTTCTTCATATGTCTCTGTTCCTGATGTTGAGAGTTGTGTTGAGACATCTGTTTTGACATTTGCTTATCAGGCCTGATCTTCTTATTTGTACCAGATTTCTTCGCTTCCATAAATCCTAGTCCAGATTTATTTCCCACATTATGTCCAACCTGAAGGATCTCTTCCAATTTGTCTGTTCCATTAGTCAGCATCTTGACAAATTTGGTCATTTGATTCAGTTGTGAGTTCAGAAATTGAACTTCCCCTTCTAGATGACTTATAGTTTCAAGGTTTGCCCTTTTTTCAGCCTCCAGCTTTATGATGAGTTTTGATTGTTTCTCATTCTGCACACAGACTTCAGTACTTCTAATACACAATTTCTTGTAAGTATCAGCCAGTTCTTCAAAAGTCACCTCTTCATCACTAATGTCACTTTCAGAGGTACAAACACCAGTTAGAGCAGTAACTAGTTTGGCAGATTCTTCTTCAGAATTACTTTCTGAATCACAGTCAGACCAAGTAACAGTCATTCCTTTCTTTTGTTTCTTAAGAAAGGTAGGACATTCAGCTCGAATATGCCCATATCCTTCACAACCATGGCATTGAATTCCTCTGCCTTGATTTCCCTTCTCTTCTGACCTTGGTCTTCTGCTGGAACTGTCAATGTCAGAGGGAATGTTATGAACATTAGACCTTGACTTTGGATCTATCCTTTTGATGAGTTTGGTGAACTGTCTTCCAAGCATGGCTATAGCTTCTGAAATATTTTCTTCAACATCAGTGTTGGAAACAAGTTCTATGCTCTTGTTCTTCTTGTCACCATTTTCAGTGATCCCCATCTCAAAAGTCTGAAGAGACCCAATAAGTTCATCCACTTTCAACTTGCTGATGTCCTGGGCTTCTTCTATGGCAGTTACCTTCATTGCAAATCTTTTAGGCAAGGATCTGAGAATCTTTCTCACCAAATTTTCTTCTGCCATTTTTTCTCCCAGTGCTCCTGAGGTGTTGGCAATCTCCAAGATGTTCATGTGAAAGTCATGAATGGTTTCATCTTCCATCATTTTTAGATTCTCAAGCTTGGTAGTCAACATATGAATCCTTGACATTTTTACTTTGGAAGTGCCCTCATGGGTAGTTTTGAGAGTGTCCCAAACTTCCTTGGCCAGTTCATATTGATGTACTAGTCTGAAAATGTTTCTATCAATTCCATTGAACAAGGCATTTAAGGCTTTGGAATTTCCCAGGGCTAACTCATCTTCTTCTTTACTCCAATCTTCCTCAGGCTTCAAACTGATTGTCCCATCTTTCTCAGTTATGGTGGGATGGATCCATCCTTTGTCAGCAGCTCTCCAAGCCTTTTTGTCCAGAGATTTTAAGAAGGCAATCATACGAGGTTTCCAATAGTCATAATTAGTTCCATCCAGAATGGGTGGTCTATTTCCAAAAACTCATTCTTTGTCCATAGAGCCAGAAAGTGATATCCCTAGATCTCACCCAGTAATACAGGCAGGGTGCCTGCTCTGATGCCAATTGAAATTCTGGCTGCAGATACTCAATGTCACGTTCAATGTTATGACACCGTATCTGACTTACTATAAGACAGTAAATACAAAAACAGTAAAGAACACAGTCAATTGTTTACCCAGTTCAGTGTGCAACAACACCTACTCTGGGGGCTACCAAGCCAGGGAGGAAATCCACTATAAGAGATATTAATTCAGGAGTAAACCAACCAGTTTATCTCCTTCACTTAAGACCTACCCAATGCAACTTCAATCTAAGTACAACTTAAACCTGAGTTCCTACTCACTCCCCCTCAATCACAGTAGTGATACATAAAACAATTAGACTAATGAATTGTTGAAGACACTCTTCAAAACATACACTTGATTATGCTTCACAGCTTTTTAATCAAGCAACACAAACACTCTTGCTTCACAGCTTTGAGTGATACACAACCCTAACTTGACTTTGCTTCATAGCTTTAGTCAAGAGACATACAAACACTCTTGCTTCAAAGCTTTGAGTGTTACACAACCCTTACAATTAAAACCTATTCCAAGTCACTTATCACAATGATAATTGCTTGGATTATAATAGTTAAAACTATACAACTTCTAAATGATCTTTTGTCAAAAAGGGATGCATTCCAAGACAGCAGCTCTGTTGAATATATAGCAGCTGCATCTTCAGTTAGGGTTTCCACAAAAAGCTAGGGTTAAATCCGTTTGACCTTAAGACTAGGTCACAGGACTAGATCAACCAGGTTAGGGTTGAGCTAGGTTAACCCAAATAAAACGCAGGATTCTGTTCTGGAAAGACTGAGTCATTTTCCTGAAAAAACTCAGAATTAACCAAACTGCATACCTATTAGTTCAGAACAGGATGTCTTAACATTTGTTATGACATCTGAATTCCTGTTTACTGATTTTGGTAAATGTGATCATTTTGCAAAATGCTCAGATACACACTCATAAACATTAGTACCTGTATGACAATATTTTTCTGCAAAGGTACCTAATAAATCTGTACCTAATAAACTAGAATGTTATGACATCAGTCATGACATTCATACACCTGGTTTTACCAAAAATGCATGCCAATACCTAAACAACTACAATGTTGAACCAGACATTTATAAAGAGTCAAGAGGATTTATTTTCCTCTAGACAAACACCGTCAAAGATAAAGTACAACAAACTTGAGTCAAGGGCTACAACCCACTTGACATGGCGAGCTCAATTATCGTGGAAGGACATCCAACGATACAAAGTTCTCCAATCAAAGTTGTAAGTGACAACTAATATTTACCCCGTGAGATCCTTGAAAACATGCATCCACATATCATGCATCATATCATGACAGGTTTCTCCCACACATGTTTCCTTATCTTCCTACTGTTTATTTAAGTAGAGATGGCCCTAAAGCAGACCATCAAGAGCATCCAGATTCAAAATGCTCAACTTCAAGATATGTTCTTGAACCTATCCAAGGGACAAGAAGAGGTGAAGGAACTCCTCACCAGGGGCATGATCATGGGAAATTCTGGGGACAACAGAGATGATCAGTTGGACCAACTACAAACCGAGATAGTCACAATGAAAGTCCAGATGATGGGATAACTGGTGGGCCAAATGGCTCTCATCCAAAACTTGGCTCAGGGACAAGAAGAGCTGAGAGTCCTCATCAACAAGCTTCGTCAAGACGGATGTAACCAAATGGGACAAACGGTCAAGATTGGGGATCAGGTCACTACTCAGCCTCCCATGAGACATGAAGCCGATTTGGTGGAAAGTAGACCGTTCCAAATTGCTACTGCGTCTCGAGTCCAACAACAACCTCACCAACAACAACAAGGGAATCAACACAAGAAGGTCGCACCTAAGAGACAATTTACCAGGATTGACATGTCGCTAGCTCAGGTGCTACAACACATGTTGAAGGCATAGCTAATTACATTAAAGGATCCTCCCTGGAATCCTAACACTGTTGCTCCTAGTTACCATCCCAATGAGAGGTGTGCATACCATTCTGATAGTCCCGGGCATGATACGAACAATTGCTGGGCTCTGAAGAACAGGATTCAGGACCTAATCGATGAAGGAGTTTTAGAATTTACACAAGACGATCAACTGTAACTCTTCTATCACCCCTTAAGGGCTTCCACATGAAGCGACGATCTGGGTGAGGAAATTTTCTGTTTATTTGAATTCTCAGTTGTAATTTCTTTGTTATTCAAACAATTATCTATTAATGTTAAACTCTGCATTGCATATGTTTGTATTGAATTCATCCATTCGTCTTCTCTATATTTAAACTATGCTTTTTACTCTCAACTCTTGCTAAAAGTTACAAGCCTTTAGAGGGAGGATGACGAAAACAATACCATAATCTCATACAATATGCTTTTGAACAGACCTTGCTGATGATGTACATGCATTCTTTCAAATCCTAAACACTGGATTTATAAGGAAGATAATCCCTAGTCAACCCCTTAGAGCCAAAGAAGTAGAAGTTTTCTTTTTTACACAAATTGAAACCTTTAATCAAAACCTGAGGCAGGGTAGTCTCTCAGTTAATTCAAATGCGCGTTCAGTCGCAAAGTTTCACTTCGTAAGAAAATGAATGGCATTAAAAACATTCCTCTGGAATCAAAAGACAGTGATGGTTCCCTACCAAATAGGCAGTCATTATCTCTCAAAAAGAAAAACCCACTAAGTCAAAACCTACAAGGGAGACTTAAGAAAAACTGGGGCATCCCGTTGACCGTAATCTCAAAATGAGAACAGTCAGGCAAAATCAGGGATAACAAATCAAGAAAGAGGTCACTACAAATCCTCGAAAACATGGAAAATGTTGCAAGAAATGACTGCCTTCCAATAAACTAAACTTGTTTGAACCATCACCAAAACGTCATTCCAGACTCAATTGGAGTTCAAACATACAATTAATTGAGTTTAGGACTAAAGAACATCACGAAGAATGGGTGGGTACAAATACACTTTGAGCCTTATCCTTTGTTTCTTAAACTGTGAACCAAGCCACGTTATAACCCTTCAAAAGTACTAATTGAAGCATGGGTTAGTTCGAAAGCATACAGTTACAAAAGGTATCCTGACTCCTTTAAGACTTTACTCTAAATCCTGAGTTGAATTCTCTTGCAAAATTTCTTGCTAAAAACGCATTTTCAAATTTTCAAGACAAACATAAACTTTGCATTATTTGAATATCGCTGTTTGCATATGGATATTTGTTTGACAACAGAGAAATTCACATAACGAATATCCGATGAACGAAAGCTCTCTCAGTGAACAAAATCACTTCAAGTGGGATGACATTTCCAATGACAAATCTCCTATCAACAAGGGGGCATGACATGTCACTATCCAGCACACCTGGGGCAGTCCAGTCAAGATTCTAAGAAATCTCTCAAGAAGTGCAGAATAACCAGGGCAAGTCTCCATCTAAATCACTTGGGGCATTGAACGCAAATCCCGACAGAGGGTTACGTACAATCAAACATTTCCTGGAAGTGCCACAAACACTTGCTACTAGGGGAAGTGACAAATCTCCCCATAATCCTTCTCATAGGATGACTCCCAGCCAGAGTTTCAATTTCTGAAAACTTTTCCCTAACTGAGTCGACCTCAAGAATCCTCGAGGATTTTCCCCAATGAGGTCGCTATCTCTCCAACAGACTAAGACACAAGGTTTATTTCTCCAATAAACGACATGGTTCCCTAGCTTGAGGTGGCCTCTCTGGCTACTACAAATCAAAGGACCACAACTCCTCTTTCCCAGTAGACTACTCTACAATTCCCAGCAAGTTAATGTGAAGCCTGGACCCGACCAGATATCAGTTCAACATCGACTCCCCAGTAGAGCAACAGACAACTGAGATTCCCGAACTCTATTTCCCCAAATAGGAATCAACACTCTCCACAGAGTTTTCAACATTCCCCAACGAAGTTCTCCTCAAACAAAAAAACAGGAATCCTTGGTGGAAACATTCTAAGCAAAGTTTGAAGACACACCTACTCTTCAACAGTAGTCCGAGATTTAATGACTCCCCAACATTTGTCAAGGATTTATGTTCCCAGACAAAAAATACATTCATCAACATTTCGCATTTCATACATCCTATTTACATACATGACAAGTGCATACGACACAATCTCATTTATTTTGAGAACATCACTGCACCATGCATTTCATGCATCATGACATTGCATACAGCTAACATTTTACCTTTTTCAGGAAAAGGTCAATCAACAGACAACTATCTCAACAACCAACAATTTTCAACAGTTCTAGATTAATACCTATAAAAAGTCAGGGCAATTATCTACATGACCAACTGAAGCAACCCTACCCAAGTTCCCTCTCATTTCTAGATGCAGTTTTACACAGACTCATCATGAAGTAATCCTACCCAGGTTCCTTCTCAGAAAATTCCAGGTGAAGTTTAACACGTACTCATCATCAAGCAACCCTACCCAAGTTCCTTCTCATTTCCAGATGCAGTTTCACACAGACTCATCATGAAGTAATCCTACCCAGGTTCCTTCTCAGACAATTCCAGATGCAGTTTTACACGGACTCATCATGAAGCAGCCCCACACAGGCCCATCATAAATTGAAGAATATTCAAGACCTCTACTGGTTCAGTTTAAATCTCTCAACGGTTTATCTTGATTCTTTCCCGTAGACTTTTTATCTGGTTCAGATAAATAGCTCCAAGATTTATTTTGATTCTTTCCAGTTAAAGAAAATTTAAGACCTCTACTGGTTCAGTTTAAATTTATTAATGGTTTATCCTGATTCTTTCCCGTAGACACTTTCTCTGGTTCAGATCAATCGCTCCAAGATTTTTTCTGATTTTTTCCAGTTAAAGAAAATTCAAGATCACTTCTAGTTCAGTTTAAATCTCTCAACGGTTTATCCCGATTCCTTCCTGTAGACATCTTTCTCTGGTTCAGATAAATCGCTCCAAGATTTATTCTGATTCTTCTCCAGACCACTGCTGGTTCAGTTTAAATCTCTCAATGGTTTATCCCGATTCCTTCTTGCAGACATCTTTCTCTGGCTTCAGATAAGTCGCTCAAGGATTTATTCTGATTCTTTCCAGTTAAAGAAAAATCAAGACCACTGTTGGTTCAGTTTAAATCTCTCAACGATTTATCCCGATTCTTTTCTGCAGACATCTCTCTCTGGTTCAGATAAATCGCTCCAAGGTTTATTCTGATTCTTCTCCAGACTACTATTGGTTCAGTTTAAATCTCCCAATGGTTTATCCTGATTCTTTCCTGCAGACATCTTTCTCTGGTTTAGATAAATCACTCCAAGATTTATTCTGATTCTTCTCCAGACTACTGCTGGTTCAGTTTAAATCTCCCAACGGTTTATCCTTATTCTTTCCCGCAGGCATCTTCTCTAGTTCAGATAAGTCGCTCCAAGATTTATTCTGATTCTTCTCCAGACCACTACTGGTTCAGTTTAAATCTCTCAATGGTTTATCCTGATTCTTTCTCGCAAACAGTTTCTCTGGTTCAGATAAGTCGTTCCAAGATTTATTCTGATTCTTTTCCAGTTGAAGTCAAGTTTAGACTTAGTATAATTTCCATCAACAATCACCTTCAAATGGCGCCTGTTAAGACCATTCCATACACAATCAACCATGACATCATCAAGTGCAAATTTCCGGGAACTCTAGTGTTCAATCATCTTCCACCTTCAAGTCACGAATGGCAGATTCACGAATCTAACTCTTCAAGCGTAAGAAGATTGAACAGGGGCTACTGTTATACCCCAAAAGTTTCCCTCTCATTTCTCAAAGGATCACACTGGACCCTCAGGTTTTCTTATATCCAATTCCAAGCTTTGGATTACAAATTTTCCAAGAAAGTCATTCACAAGGGAAAAATGGTCATTTGCATACTGAAAAGTCAAACTTTGACTTTTGGATCAAAGTCAAGTTTCAAGAGTCATATTTCATCAAGACATGTTGAAATATGAAGTTTGTTTTATCAAGAAATTCAAAAGTCAAAATTACTCTCGAAAAGTCAAAATTCTAAATACTTAGAATTTTTCTTAAGTGTTTAAGAAATATGACAAGCTCAGAAATTCTGGCCAGATTTCCACCATGATACAAGCTGATTCTGGAAGAACTTCTAACACAAGAGTTTTATATCTCAATGAGACCCAAAACATTGTAGAACAGAACTTCTTCTAGAAATGCTGGGATTTCAAGTTAGACATCCTCAAAGTCACGTCCCTGAAACTTAAACACTTAGTAAATTCTGAGCGCTT
The DNA here is from genome assembly GCA_948472305.1 of Vicia faba. NCBI lineage: Eukaryota > Viridiplantae > Streptophyta > Magnoliopsida > Fabales > Fabaceae > Vicia > Vicia faba. The sequence goes on from OX451736.1 coordinate 610,107,145, forward strand.
TCAAATCAGAATTTGTTCACAACTTTTGGGCCAGTTTTCACGTAGGTTCAGTCAGAAGTTGCAAGAGTAATTCAAAGAGGGCTTATAAAGCATGTTATAAGCTTTCTGGAAAGTCTGAGAACTCGCTCAGAACATGCTGGAGCAAAGAGATTAAAGGATCAAAAGTTGGATGTTTGTTCTAAGTTGCGCTGGTGCTGAACTTCTGACCCAAAATTAAGCTATGATGCATAATCTCATATTGCAGGATTTCTGGTTTGATAAATCTTATCATCATTTAATGCTCGCAACCACTTTTGAGTTTTTATCCAAAGGATTTCCCCACCTGTGGCATAGAAGTACATTGTTGTCCTTGAAAAAGCAAACTTTTGTACAAGAGTATGCTGGGTCCATGCTTTGCTTTTGCGTCTGAGGGTACTTTTTCTTAATTCATGCTTACAAATTCAGATTAGACACGACTAAAAGATGCTATTCACCATACTTGTTTATCTTGCTTCAAGAACAAGCCAGCACGCTAGCATGATGTTGGTACTTTTGAGTTCTCCAAGATGCAAAGGTCTTGCCTATAAATTGAACTCCATTTACAACTGTGAAAGGGGACGGTCGAAAAAAACTGAAAAGAAAAAGCTTTGAAACCTTGCTAAAAATTCCAGGAATCCGAAACTGCAAACACAAATACAAAACCTGCTAGTTTTTGATTCTTCCTTTCAAACGCCAATTTCCTTCAAGTGTTTCTTGACCAAATCATCCATACAGTTTATGATATACACTTAGCAGCTGTCCTAACTTCTGTTTTCAGACTGTAACACATTCTCCATCAGTCTCCACCTCAAAAAGTCAGAACTTTACTTATTGGCTGTTCCAGAATTTTCCAGCCACTCATAGCCCAAGTTAAAGGCTGTTCCAACTTGCTGAGCAGGTGAGGAGGCTGATCAGAACATTACAAGCAGTCAGAATATTTTCCAGCTGCAAGGTAAGTTTCTGTTGACTCTCATCATATCACTTAAGCATTGTTATACTTGAATGTTCAAAATACAATGTAGACATCCTGATTCTGATGCTGTACATATTCATTAGGTTTCATGTATTTTCTGCCTAAGTAGGGAGAGTATCATTTCAGAACTTCTTAAGGAAACTAGGATTAGAAGATACATGCATATTTTTGATTTACAGTCTTGACTTTTTTTTTATGTTTCTAAAACCATGATGGAAACCTGCCATAATTGCTATGTTTGTGTTTTCTGTTCTGTTGAGAGTTGACTAAGCTGCAGATATTCTGATTAACATGGAGAAAGAAATGGAGTTCATCATCAGAGTTTACTTTGTGATACATATTTATGCTTTTGCTTCTGATACCAGATGTATAGCCACCCCAGTGGTAGATAGTGTATGCACATAAGACATTAGTGTTAAGGGACCTGAGTTCTAGCCCCAGAAACACCTTTTTTTATGTTTATTCCCTGACATTTTTTCCCATCCTGGACCAGAACTTCTAGACATTTCCATCCAACAACATTGACACCTCACACACCCATTATCAGAACTTCTAGCTTGCTAGTGACACTATAAATTCTAGGTTTCCAGCTACATCAGAACTTCCAAACTCTCTCTAAACATCTAGAATTTCCAAACTCCCTCAAGCAACCGGAATTTCTGACTTGCCAGTGATATATGAACTTCTAGGTTCTCAGCTACACTAGAGCTTCTGAACCCCTTCAACAATCAGAACTTCTAGGTTTTCCTTTATTCCCAGCAACCTCAGAACTTGGTGTACCCAGACCCAGAACTTCTGACCTTTTACTTTCCTACTAACATTTTCTCTCTTGCAACGTATAAGAGTCAGAACTTCTGTTCCTTCTCGTTTCAACAATGTGCTGATTCTAACTCCTTTTTCTCTTATTTATCTTATTTTAGCTTTTAATAACCAAAAACACCAATTTTTTTTTAATATTTACATACTTTATTTTATCTCTTTTTAAACCAAAAGATCAAAAATATTTTCTTAAGCAAATTTATTTCTTTTCTTAACAAAAACAAAACAAGTCCATTTCAATTCTTGTACATTATTTCAATATGGTTGTAATAGATAGTTAGGACTTTAATTTCTTGAAATCCCCATTTGTAAATTTGTACACCCCATCCCCCTAATTATTGTAATAGCATAGAATATTTACTTTCCGCAATTTATCGCTTTCATATAAATACTAGTAATTAGGATTTGTATGGAAAGATAAAAATCAATAAATAGATAACCCTAATCAAGGCAAAATGCATGTAAATCAAACACACTTACACACTAGCACCCTTAGGGTAATCCCACTTTGTTGCTTTTCGGAAAATAGTTATGTCCCTCGAACATGGGTGTTTTAGCAAAGACCCTCGATAAAATATCGTAGTTCCTCGATGACCCTCGATGTTGCCTTCGGTAAACGATCTAGTCCCTAAACGACATTGCTAAAACGTCCCATAGGCTGCCTTCTATGACTATACAAACGTCCCATGCCCGTCCCTTCACATCCAACGATGGGGCTTCTTACCAAAACAATGGAAAGATAGCAACATCTAAAGGAGGAGGAAAAGAATATCTAAGACCTTTTGAGTAGGTAGATTTCTCCTAGTTGCTCGCTTGCTCACAACAAAAACATTTCATACACCAACACTCTCACTTTGAAACATTTTCAAAAGACAAACACTTTGTACGCATTCTCATAGAAACGAGAGCCATTACAAAGAAGACACTTTTTCAAAATATCTTTCAAAAACACATTCCACAAACACCTCTTTGAGCTATTTTAGAAATAACACTTTGTATGCGTTCTTATAGAAACGAGAACCATTACAAAGATATTTTCAAAGTACTTTCAAAAACCACACCACAAGCATACATTCAAACAAAAGCAAGTGATCTAGCAAACAACTAAGAGCCCGTAGATAACTACGGATGAAAAGGGTGCTAATACCTTCCCTTTTCATAATCTACCCCCCGAACTCAGAAAACATCTCTAAAGGTCTTTCCTGTTCTTTTCAACCTTTCCTTATTGGATAAAAGAAAAGTCGGTGGCGACTCTTGCTATCCACAACAATTGCAATCAAACGCAAAACACCCAAGTCAGTTCCCCCACCGTATCACAACTTTGATCCTCGTGAAGTTGCTTTGTGAGCTCCAACACTTTATTTTCAGTTGCTTAGTGTTGTACCCCAAAATTTTCCCTCCCATTTTCTTCAAGACATTCTTCTAAGATTCTCAAATACTCAAGGATTCTTAAGAGTTGATCAGACAAATTCACCTCCTAAGCATTGGCCTATAACTAGGGTTTTGGTTTTATCAAGGTAAATTGGACTCATAATGCCTCAAATGACTTCCATGGTTCATCATAGGTCCTCAACAACACGCATGTCAAGTTTCAAGCCTTACATCACAAGTTTGCTCAGTCAATTGCTCAGATGACTGAAAATCAACCGTGTTGGATAAAAAGTCAACTGTGGTCAAACATATAGTCAAAGTTCAAGATTTTTTGTCAAAATATTGAGGTGACATTCATAATTTGATAAAGGGTTCACCATGATTCCTTAAGGAAAACCCTCAAATCATCAATGATTAAAATTGTCAAAATTAGGGTTTTGATTGAAGATGACTGATCATTGATTGTTGACCTAGTGCATGACCTAATAGCTTGAAGCATGATCTTAAGGAATAAAATACAACATCTTTACCTAATTATATGACTCAATACATTTCCAAAGATGCAAGTGATTGATAGTTGAAAAATTGAATCAACTGATGAAAAGTCAACAGTCACTCAAAAGTTAAACTTTGACGTTTTGGTCAACATTGGAATTCAAAAGTCAAGAATCATCAAGATATTAAAAATTATCAAACTTGATCATCAAGAAATCAAAAATTCAACAAAATTAAAATTTGGAAAATTTTCTAACACTTAGAAAAATTCTAAGTGTTTTTGTTCTTAACAAACACCGTAACTTCACAAGCAAGTTTCCTCAAGATGCAAGTTGATTCAAGGAAAACTTTTAACATGAAAGTTGTAGGGATTGATTAATTCTACAAATTTTTTTAATGTGGGATGATCCTCAAAAAGTGCTTAATTTAAGAGATATAAGCTCATGAAGTCATGATGTTTTTTATCCAACACTTAGAAATTTTTTACAAGTTTTGATCAGATTTTTGTCCCAACTTCATGGCCATTTTCACCAAGTTCTCATTTGATTTAGCCAAAATTCACAACATGAAAGTTGTAGACAATGTTTCAAGCTTTCCGAAATGTCTAAGAACATAATTTTATCATGCTTGAGCAAGGATAACCTAAGGGATGAAGTTGGGTATCTAAGGTTGCATTATAGGTCATTTTTGTGACAAGTTCATAACCCAATCTTCAAGCCATGCTGCATAATCCCACTTTTCAGGCCTCTAACCTCTAAATTTATCCATAATCAAAATATTACACAAACTTTTGAGCCATGATCCAATTGATTCAAGCATTGTCAAATGCATCATTCAATTTTTGGGAAAAATATCACACTTTCGTTCTTGTAAAGAAAGCTTTAATCACAAAGTCAACTTCTTGAGCCTCTAACTTGTTTATTTTGATCACACTCAACCTACGAAGTCATAAGAAAAATGTTTAAAGTTTACAAACACTCTAGAAGGCACGTGACTATGCATTGAGACTTGGTGTATTCAAAAAATCACAAGTTACCACAAAGGCAAAAGCTTGGAAACATGTAAACCAAGCCCTCTTATCTTATGAAACCTTTGGCTTATATATAGAGAGAGCATTTTCAAGCTAAGGGATGAAGGGACAAACCCTAAAAACCTCTCAAACTCAGAATCACCAAAAATTCTCCATAAGTGCATATTTTAAGCCTTAAGAATCCAACTCTCAATCTACTCATGTATTTTCCCCTCTCATCATTCAAACATCATCTATACACTATATATAAGTGATCCAAACACCCGAATCACTTGTGTAATCACCATATTCAAAATCTACCATTGTAGTTTGACTTGGTCAGAACAGTTGGGCAAGCTACAAGGCATTCTATTAATTAGAATAACATCAGGGAGGTCTAAGGAAGCTTAATCAATCATTACATTGTACCTGGAAGCATCCATACGTATTCTGAGTTTCCACTTCAAGAGGTAAGTTTTCTAAACTATGATATCTTGATACAAGCATCCTTTGCATATACATTCTAAAGAAAAATGTAGATATCATGCCCCAGAAGCTAACCATGTCCTTAGTTTTCATTTATATTGACCGTGTGATGAGAATTTTGGATTTGAAATTTCTGAAATATTAGGGTTCAGTTTGGTACCAACAGAAATTCACTTTAATCTTTGAGTTTTAGCTTAAGTTAATGGCATGGTTGAATTCGTGGTGAAATTTGGAAAAACTTTAATGTTTACATTTTTCAAAAAGATTGAGAAATGGAAGAGTTTTAAAAATAAAAAATGTTGGGTTTTGTTCTGGCGCGAGGAAGAAGATGAAGTTCATAAATTTGAACTTGTGGACATGTTTTATAATATATTTATTGATGGTTATTTCATAACTGGATGAAACATCCACCCCAATGGCAAACGTGTGTGTGTAAGGTGTTAGTGTGTCAGGGAAGAGGTTCGATCCCTGCCTCTAGCATTTTTATTTTTAAACATTTCCTTTGTTAATAAGGTGTAAGCAAGGCAAGAGCGCACGTGATACATCCTCACATCAACACCATCAGATCATTATGTAGCCAGATCCCAACGCACCAATCAACATGTCCATGTGTTGTACCCCAAAATTTGCCCTCTTATTCTACCAAGATTTCCCCTCACAAGACTCTTTGGACTCCAGACATGATTATGGTTTACTCTGCTCAAGACATCTCATTGCACTGTTGACCTGGAATTAGGGTTTGAGTTTGCATAGGGATTTTTGGACTTCCAATGCTCAAAGTGACTTTCATACTTCATGTTGAACTTATAAGATTTCCCATACCAAGTTTCAAGCTTTGAATCAAATTTTTGTCCAGTCAATTGCACAATTGACCTAGAAATCAGCTGTATTGGGGAAAAAGTCAACTGTGGCCAATTTACAGTCAAACCTCATAATTTTTGATCCACATCAACATTACAGACTCATATGAACCATTTTATCAAGTTTGGACCATAAATCCTCAAGAAATTTGATCAGATCATCAAAAGGGCAAAATGGTCATTTTTAGGGTTTTGACTGTATAAGGGCAATTTATGATTTTTCACCTAGCCAATGGCAAATTGGGTTCAAGCATGGAATCAAGGACTCAATGGCATCATCTTAACCTAATCACAAGGTTCAAAAGATCTCAAAAGCATTGGATTGACAGATGAATTTTCCAATCAACTGATCAAAAATCAACTGTACACTGAAAAGTCAAACTTTGAATTTTTGGTCAAAATCAAGTGCCAAGGGTCATTTTTCATCAAGATATGTCAAAACATGAAACTTGTTCACCAAGAAACCTAATTTTTCAAATTAGGGTTTAAAATGGAAAATTTCCATAACTTCGAAATTTTCTAAGTTATGAAAATTTCTTATTTTTTCCCAACTTTTTCACCATGATGAAATTGGATTTAAAGAAAACTTCCAACATGAAAGTTGTAGTCCTCCACAAAATCTAAAAATTTTATGCACAAAGTTTTCCCAAAATATGCTTGGATCTCAAGTTATGATTTTGTGAACAAGGGTCCATGAAACTTTTAACTTAGTGAAATTTTGCCCTAGTTTAGGCAGGATTTTGACCTATCTTCGTGGCAATTTTTCACCTAGTTCCAATTTGAATCTCAAAATGAATTTCAAATATGGATTGTAGAGCATGTTACAATATTTCCAAAATGTCCAATAACTCTCCAAGATCATTTGTGGTTAGGGAGAATCGAAGGTTTGAATTTGGGAAATAATCACTTTGATCCATGGCATTTTCATGTTGACACAAGTTGCAAAAGCTGTCCAAATTTGCTTGTACTTGAATACAGGTCCTTAAACCCTTCCACACTCAAAAATTTAATGCAAACTCAATGTATTAATGCATTGTTCTGATAAATGGAAGATTACACAAAGGATTTAATCCAAAAATGGCAAAAAGGTAGCATTGCCATTTTGATAAAGTTGGCTTTATGTCTATTTGTTTCCTTTGAGCCTTGAACCCATCTCTTTGCAGAAAACCAACTCCATAAACTTAGGGCAAAGTACAACAACTTTGTCCAGCTAAGAGGGAGGCCTGTATAGGCTCTTTGCTTGATCACTTCACACTTTTCTTCAAAACCAAGTTAACTTGCAAAAAGGACATAACTTGGCAATCTGATAAAACCAACTCTGGTAAACATTTCAAACAACTTTTGCATATCACATTGAGCCAGAAACACGAGCTAGCCAGTCCTCAAATACCCTTGAACACCAAAACACCAAAAACTTGCAAAACAGGGCAACTTCTGCATTTTGACTTCCAAAGCAAAATCCACTCGTGCGTTTTGCTTGCAACCACTTCAAACACTTTCTAAACAACCCACCTAAGCTATCCCAACCATTGGCCAGCAACTGTAACCTTGTTTTCAAGCTTCACCATTTTTGAATTTTAACTGTGCAGGTTGACTTCTACAAGCTTATTCAAGCAAGTTCAAAGCAAACTAAGCATTGAGGAAGGTCAAAGGAAGTTCAAGCAAGCTCACAAGCATCTCAGGCCTCACTGAAAACCCCTACATTGCCATACTCGAGTTCAACTGAAACAGTTAAAGTACAAACTTCTATCTCTCTATTTAGGAAACATTAAGCTTAGGTTTGTGAATAAAAAATGTAGTACTCATTGCCCTTAAGCTGTACATATGCATAGATTTCATTTAAGTTAACTTTGTTGGGAGAATTTGAATGATGAACTTTCTGAAAAAGTTAGGTTAGAAATTAGGGCCAGAGAAATTCTCTCTGGTCTTTGAGAGTTAGATTAAGTTTTTTATATGGTTAGAATCGTATGATCATGCTCTATAACTTTCATGTTACAAGTTTTTGTTTTTAAGCATTGAAACAGGAGATACGAATTTGTACATAGCGCGCGTTTTCTTGTTCAAAGGTTGAAGACGAAGCTGAAATCTGGGCTGGGCCTGTTTGTTCCATGCTATTGACACACCCCTATTGCTGTTTACACCCCTCAGCCCATTTGTTTATTTTTTGCATATTTTTCTATTTCTTTTTCATTTCTGACTTTATTTTATTTTTTTAAACATTAAAAAATATCAAAAATATTTTCATAAATTTTCACATTTTATTTTATTATTTTTATTATTATTTTTTGACATAGAAATAATTGTTAAATAATATACTTTTATTTTCTTAAATAGAAAACTTGTAAATATTATAAAAATATTATATTTTTATTTTTATTATTTATATACTTAAATAATATTTTTTCTCACATATTTCTATTTTTTAACATTTGTATATATTATTTTTATTTATTTTTTTGTACATAAATGAATAAATAATATAATCAATACATATATACTTTCTTAAAACAAATTAGGGTTTCCACCCTTAATAAAAATAATCCTTTATTTTATTATGCATTAAATAGTTTATTTTTACATACATAAAAATAATACAAAAATATTTTTGCATATTTAGAATATATTGCATATTTATTTAATTGTCCATTTAAATATTTGCTTATCTATTATTTGTACAAATTAATTCAATTTGGTTGTAATAGTTGACTTAGGGTTTCATTTTCTTGCAAATAATCCCCTATTCAAAATTGTATCCTCCTCCCCATATCAATGTTGTAATAGTTGTAGATTTACTTTTACGAATTTATAGCTTTCAAATATGCATGATAGAGATTAGGGTTTGTAGGCAAAAAAATCCAAAATCAAACAAATAGCTAGACCTAATAAAAGACAAAAAATACATGAAAATTGACAACACAATGCACACAAGCACCCCTAGGGTTTCATCCACTTGTTGCCTTAAAAATGGCCATGGTATGCATGCTAGGTGTCTTGGAAAAACAAAAATGAAAACAAAAAGATCATAGTCCCTCGATGACGCTATCTTGGTTGCCTATACAAAAATGATCTAGTCCCTCAAAAATTTGCTAAAGATTCTTAGCACAATTGCTATCATGGTCAATACGATGACCCACGCCTGTCCCGTTTAACATCCAAACACAAGGTTGTTTACCAAATGTAATGGTAAAACAACACTATCAAAGGGTTAAAAATGTGTAGGAAAGATCTTTGAGTAGATAGGGTAGACAAATCTTAGTTACTTGATCAAAACTTGCAAACATCCTTGCTATTTTCAAACACACATCACAACACAATTTCAAAACATTTCCCAAAACAAACTTTCAAACATTGAAACACTTTTCAAAAGACAATACACCTTTGTATACATTCAAACAAGAATCATTACAAAGGTTGCCACAACAATGGCCTCTTTTCAAAATACTTTCAAAACCACACACAAAGCACCATTTCAAACAATTGAAAAGCAAAAGCAAGTGATCTAAAACAAGTAACTAAGAGCCCATGGAAAACCATGGATGAAAAGGGTGCTAGCACCTTCCCTTTTCATAATCTACCCCCCGAACCCAAGAAAACATCTCAAAGGTATTTCCTGTGCTTTTTGACCTTTCCTTTGGATAAATAAAAAGTCGGCGGTGACTCTTGCTAAACCGAAACATTTTTGAACACAAACGCAAAACCTCAAGTTAGTTCTCCCACCGCATCATAGAACTGGCGACTCTGCTGGGGATTCAACTAAAAGTGGGGTTACCTTAGGGTTTTAGATCACCTTTACATGCTTATATTGATTGACTTGATTGCTTTACATTTGGTTCTTTTGTTTGGGTTTGAATCCTCTACCCGGATTTGGGAAACATTCATAGGTAAATAGCAATACATTATGGAAACTGTGCAGGGTATACCGACATGGTTGAAGCAATAACTATATTAGTGCGACATATTTGTGAGTACCGGTAGCCTTTGAGTCAATCAAGGAGAATATGGGGCCACTGAGTGATGTCATGAAGCACTAATGGACTTTTAGAACCTTTACTTGAACATCTTGGCCTTATTAGGGGTAGTGAGATGACCGGCTTTGGTGCAATCCGAAGTCAGTAGATACTCGATACTACACTCATTGAGGGTTATTTTCTTGGAATATTTTGGTCGCCAATTAAGTGGCTAAACTGAAACAATGAACACATAAAATAATCCGGTGATATTGAGCTCCTTAGAACCCGGTTACTATTTATAGGGCAGGTTGAGCCAACTAACTTCAAGAGGGTACTTACCTATGAAACCCCATGCAAGCCTGAAACTAGGATCTTGTGTGATTTGTTTGTACATATATACTTGTGCATAACATCATAAACATCATGAAGCATCATATGCATCCACTAATCATTTCAAGGATTTGGATCTTCATCTTTGTTCCTGTTTTATAGGTAATGGATTCACTTCGCAGGAAAACAATCCAAGTCAACCTTGTGAGAATTCCTCCTCTACTTAAGGAGCTTGCTTCCAAGATTCCAGAGAATTCTCCCTTCACTGAAAGACATGGTAGAATCCTCAACTTGGTCAACTCTAACATAGAATAAGACATGGTGAAAGTTCTCTTCCAGTTCTTTGACCCCCTACACCACTGCTTCACATTTCATGATTACCAGCTTGTGCTTACTTTGGAGGAATTTTCTCAACTCCTGAGGATTCCTATTCTCCATGAACTACCCTACAACGGTACAGAAATAGATCCAAAGCCTGAAGATGTTGCTCAAGCCCTACACTTGCAACCATCTGATATCATAGGTTATTGGGAAACCAGAAGTGGTGTCAAGGGTTTCTTGGCAAAGTTTCTGTTTGAGGAGGCCCAAAGCTGCTGGAATTCATTGGACTTACAGGATTTTGAGGAGATTGTAACTCTTCTCATCTATGGGTTGGTCCTGTTCCCAAACCCTGGCCAGCTTATAGATGTGAATGCTGTCAAGATTTTCATATCTCAGAATCCTGTACCTACTTTACTTGGGGACATCCTCCACTCATTTCACACACGAAAAATGAGGAAAAGAGGTGTTCTCATGTGCTGTACTCCTCTTCTAGCAAGGGGGTTTATTTCTCACCTTCCTCATTCAGTCTTGAAGAATGAGCAAGGCTTGAGGTGGTCACAATGATTGATGACTCTTACACATTCTGATGTTCATTGGTGTTCTCGGTCCAGAGAAAATGTCATTATCATTGATCGTTGTGTGGAATTCCCTAATGTCCCACTACTTGGCATTAGGGGAGGCATTACCTATAACCCCTGCTTGGCTCTGAGACAGTTTGGGTATGCCCGAAGGGATGACCCACATGACATGCTGATTCCAGACTTGGTTTTTGACTTCGACAACAACGATCAAGGACTTCGACAAAGGTTTATCCGAGCTTGGAGGAGGCCCAACAAGGTGGACAGTAAGACCTTGGGACATAAGAATTCTATCCCTCTTGAGCCTTACCTCAGGTGGGTACGAACCCGCGTCCAAAGTCTTATGATGCCTTACCCCTACATACTTCCTGTGATCAAAGAGCCTATTTTGGAAGGAGAGGTTCCATACAGCCTCCTACATCTTGACATGCCAACATCACTTGAAGATTTGAAAAGGAGTTGGATACAACTCAAGGGAGAGCGCGATACTTTTGAAGCCCAATTCTACGCCAGTGAGAAGAAGGTTTTGGAACTTACTCGCCAACTTCACGAAGAGCAAAATCTCAACACCTACATCGCACCAAAGAGGATGCACAACGTCTTTTTACATTAGAATTTTTTATTATTTTTCCCATGGGGCATTTATGTACTAACAAATTCTTCTTATCAATATGACGTGTGTTCTTTTTTGTTTGCAACAAATTTGAATTTCTGAATCCTTGAATGCATTACATGAATAACACATCATTCATCATATGCATAAGCAGGTGTTCACACCAGGTTTCCTTATCTCTCTACTATTTATTTCAGCAAGATGGATATAGAGCAGACGGTCAAAGACTTACAAGCGCAGAATTCACAGTTCCAACAACTACTCATGACCTTGGAAAAGGGCCAGGAGGAGCTCAAAGGTCTACTGGAAAAGGAAAACGAGAAGAAGAAAAAGAAGAGGGTTGGTGTGGCTACCATGGGAAGAAGATTTGAGAACCAAGCTAGAAGGGTCCTGGATTTCCCTTCAACATCTGATGAAGGGGTCGGAAAGGGTAAAGGAACTGCCGTGCAATCTGAGTCTGAGGAAGAAGAGGATGAAGATTACTCTGAACAACAGTACCCGCCTACAGATGACAAATATAAGAATCTAGAAGAGCGTCTGGCAGCTATGGAGGTACAAAGAGTGCCTGGGCTGCACTTCGAGGATCTAGGGTTAGTTGTTGGGATTGTGATTCCCCCAAAGTTTAAGGTGCCTATAATTGCTAAATACGATGGTTTGTCTTGTCCAAAGATGCACCTACGGTCTTACGTCAGAAAGATCCAACCTCATTCTTCTGATAAGGATCTGTGGGTTCATTTCTTCCAGGATAGTCTTTCGGGGACACAATTAGATTGGTTCTACCAGCTAGAGAGGTCTGATGTGCACAATTGGGAGGATTTAGATGCTGCCTTCTACATACAATATCAATATAATGCAGATTTAGCACCAACCCGTACTCAATTACAGAGTATGGGCATGGTCTCTAATGAAGGTTTCAAAGAGTATGCCCCAGAAATGGAGATTTGGCAGGGCGAGTACAACCACCTCTATCTGAGAGGGAGCTGGTAGATATGTTCTTGGGTACACTGTCGGGCCCCTTTTTCAATCACCTGATTTGAAGTTCGTCTGCGGGGTTCACCGAGTTAATTCTGACCGGTGAGAGAGTTGAAGCCGGAATCTAGAGCGGAAAAATTCAAAAGGATGCATTTGCTTCCGCTGCCGTCAAAAATACCTTTCCAGCCAAGAAAGAGGTATCAGTTGTCTACTCTCAGAGGAGTCAAGGAAGAGTTGAGCACTAGCCAGCGGTGGGGGCTGTAATGATTCAGAAGTCTGTAGCTGATCAGCCTAGAAACAATCAACCCAGAACCAACCAAGCAAGGGTGGAAAGGCCTGCACGGAAAATCACCCGGATCAATATGACACCTGCTCAGGTTATCCCTCATTTGTTGAAATTAAACCTTGCAAGTTTGAAAGAAGCGCCGAAGAATCTGAATATATCTTCTCCTTACTACCATTCAAATGCGAAGTGTGCTTATCATTCCGACAGCCTGGGGCATGACACCAACAATTGTTGGGCCCTCAAAAATAAGATCCAGGACTTGATAGATGCTAAAGAGGTGGAATCCTACGCCCCTGAAAAGCCTAATGTGATATCTTCTCTAATGCCAAAACATGGTCACAATGTCCATGCTGTTGAAGAGGATCTTTTTGTGGCTACTGTTGCTGATTTGATGACTCCGTTACCAATAATCAAGATGAATCTGTTAAAATCCGGGATTTTCCCGAGCTTTGAAAAAGATTGCTACCTTTGTTTGTCCTTTCAGTCCGATTATCTGTTGTTGAAGTTAGGCATCCAACGCCTAATGGATAATCAAGAAATCCTCTTTGATAAAACTCCTGTTACTCTGACTCCTATCAACGATGTTGCTATAATTACCATTTCCGCCAATCTTTCCAAGGTCTCCAAAAGACCTGTTAAGATTACATCCGATCCAAAGATTATACCTCTGAAGATAACTATCAGGGCCTATCCCATACAAGTCCAACAAATCAATACCGTGGAATTATGGAGGAGAGATCTTCTACCACGGTGTTAAGCAGATTGAATTAGTTGAAGAAAGTTCCGATGAAGAGACTCCTGACATAGGAAATATTGTTGGGATGAGTAAAATCACCCGCAGCGGAAGAATTTTCTCTCCGGAGATTGCTCCTCCAAGGGAAATCTTCGGACCCTCAAATGCTCCTAAGGTTACTCCTGTGCCGGTCAACATATCTGTGCAAACTCCAGTTATTGAAGAAATTGTTACTCCCGTAGTTGTACCCTCTGCTGTTGCTGCTGATAAAGGTAAGGGGATCCAAGAAGCGCCCGTCAGGACGAGGGCTCAGCCTTTGGTCATCCCCGAGACCACTCAAAAGGAAATGGAGTAGATTTTAAAAATAATTAAGAAAAGCAACTATGATGTCGTAGAACAACTGGGGCAAACCCCTTCAAAAATCTCTATGCTGGCCCTGTTGCTCTGTTCCGAAGCTCATGCCAAATCTTTGATCAAATTCTTGAAGACGGCCCATGTGCCCCAGGAAACTTCCGCGGACCAGTTCCAGGAATGTGTAGCTAGCCTAACAGCAGACAACGGTCTAGGGTTCTCCGACACCGATCTAACAGTCAAAGGGAGAGAACATAATGACGACCTGCATATCTCGGTAGAATGCAGATGGACTACTCTGGCACACGTTCTAGTGGACATTGGTTCATCGCTGAATGTCCTACCAAAGAAGGCATTGGATAGGCTAGATTGTGAAGGTCTAACTTTGAAACCCAGCAACATCATTGTCAGAGCCTTTGATGGTTCTAAGCGGATGGTCCACGGGGAGGTGGACATCCCGATTAAAGTGGGTACTGAAAATTTCAACTCCACATTCTATGTCATGGATATCTGTCCCTCCTATTCTTGCTTGTTGGGAAGACCCTGGATTCATCATGCTGGGGCCGTCACTTCTTCTCTACACCAAATGCTCAAGTACCCAGTCAAGGGGAAAACTATAACAGTTCATGGCGAGGAGGAGTATATGATAAGCCATCTTAATTCTTTCCGCTATATGGAGTTAGATGGCGAATTCATAGAAACCCCTTTCCAACACTTTGAAGATGTTTCTTCTGAAGTTGCGTCAGCCAAGGCAATGACTTCTGTACGTATCATTACCAAACCTGTGTCCCGGATGTCATCCCTTAAAGATGTGAAGGCTGTGATTGAGGAAGGAAGAAGCACATTATGGGGTCAGCTGCCAGATTTTCCTTACAAGACAGATAAATTCGGCTTGGGTTTCACTGCTGCTAGTCAGAAGGCTGTGCGTTGCTCCCGGGATGGAGGGTCACCGGTGAAGATCACCCATCATGGAATCAGTGCTTTGGAGGATGGTGAAGAGGAGAGCAACCTAGAAGACTGGATTTTCCCTACCGTTGAAGGAGGCTTATGCAATTGGGAGGCAAAGGACTATATTCCCATTACTTTCATCAATCAGTAATTTATCTTTCAAACATTTTCTGTTGGTCTGTAATAATTCTTAAACAATTCGTACACTTTTAACCATGTGCCTTACCCGAGGTACATCAGTCCATTTGTAAGGGTTTGATTTTTCATCTTCATATGCCATTTTAATGAATCATGGACGTTTTCACATATAAACTTTTGTGTTCATTTTCTTTCTTTTTACATTTTATTTGTTTAAAGGTGGCTATCCCTTACACACACCCACACTCACCAATGCAGGTACCCATCCATTCTGAATTCCATGGGTAACAATTCTTCTACGGCCTTCAGTGACTCTGAAGACCTGGTCAATCATGCTGAATACAAAGGTGATGAAGACTGTGAAGTGCCTGGAGAGTTGGCTAGACTGCTGCAACAGGAAGGAAGGGCTATTCTAACTCACGAGGAGTTGTTAGAGACTATCAACTTGGGTATACAGGAAGATAGAAAATAGGTTAAAGTGGGTGCCAACCTAAAGCCAAATGTCAAAGAGCATTTAGTTCAGCTGTTGAATGAATGTGTTGAGATCTTTGCCTGGTCCTACGAAGACATGCCGGGACTTGATACAGATATTGTGGTTCACCGTCTCCCTACAAGAGAAGACTGTCCACCAATTAAACAGAAAGTTCGCCGCATGAGGCCCGACATGTCTGAAAAGATCAAAGCTGAAGTGATGAAGTAGTTCAATGCTGGCTTTCTTGCAGTTACATCCTATCCACAATGGGTTGCTAACATTGTGCCCGTGCCTAAGAAGGACGACAAAGTTAGGATGTGCGTGGGTTACAGAGACTTAAACAGGGCTAACCCTAAAGATGACTTTCCACTACCGCACATTGACGTCTTGGTTGACAATACAGCTCAACACAACGTGTTTTCTTTCATGGATGGATTTTCAGGGTACAACCAGATCAAAATGGCACCTGAAGACATGGAGAAAACTACTTTTGTTACACAATGGGGTACGTTCTGTTATAAAAAGTGATGCCATTCAGACTGATGAATGTCGGGGCAACCTATCAACGTGCCATGGTAGCTTTGTTTCATGATATGATACATCATGACATATAGGTTTACGTAGACGACATGATATCCCATTCACAAACTGAAGAATAACACCTCGACCATCTGCAAAAGCTGTTTGTCAGATTGAAAGAGTATAAGCTCAGACTGAACCCTAACAAGTGCACTTTTGGAGTCAGGTCCGGTAAACTCTTGGGATTTATCGTAAGTAACAAAGGCATCGAGGTTGATCCTGCCAAAGTCAAAGCTATACAAGAAATGCTTGCCCCTCGCACTGAGAAGGAGGTTAGAGGTTTCTTGGGACGCCTAAACTACATTGCAAGGTTCATCTCTCACCTAACATCTACCTGTGAACCAATCTTCAAGCTGTTGAAGAAAGATCTAGTGGTTAAATGGAATGATAACTGTCAAGTTGCTTTTGATAAAATCAAGGAGTATTTACTGGAACCTCCTATTTTGATGCCACCCGTCGAAGGAAGGCCGTTAATCATGTATCTGACTGTCCTAGAGACTTCAATGGGGTGCGTACTGGGCCAACATGACGAGTCTGGCCGAGAAGAGCATGCCATTTATTACCTTAGCAAAACGTTTACCGACTGTGAGACTCGATACTCATTGCTCGAGAAAACTTGTTGTGCTTTGGTATGGGCTGCTCGCCGGCTAAGGCAATATATGTTGACTCATACCACTTTGCTGATCTCTAAGATGGATCCGATCAAGTACATCTTCGAGAAGCCTGCCCTATCCGGAAGAATCGCTAGGTGGCAGATGATCCTCACCAAATATGATATACAGTACACGACCCAAAAAGCCATAAAGGGGAGTGTACTAGCCGATCATCTGGCCCATCAAGCTGTCGAAGATTACCAATCCATGAGATTCGACTTCCCCTACGAGGATATCACGACTTTGAGCAACATTAAAGAAAACAGACCGTATGACGGACCTGAACAAGGATCCCGATGGACCTTGTACTTTGATGGTGCCTCAAATGCACTTGGAAACGGTATTGGTGCTGTACTTATCTCTCCATAAGGTTGCCATACACCTTTCACTACTAGAATCTGCTTCAGCTGCACCAACAACATGGTCAAGTATGAAGCTTGTATCTTTGGTCTCAAGGCTGCTATTGACTTGGGAATCAAATCTTTGATTGTATTTAGGGACTCAGCTTTGGTTATCAGTCAAATCAAAGGAGAGTGGGATACTAAACATCCTAACCTCATCCCATACAAAGAACATGTCCTGACATTGTTACCACACTTCAAGCAGATTACCTTCGAGCACTTCCCACGAGAAGAGAATCAGCTAGCAGATGCGCTAGCTACAATGTCATCCATGTTTAAACTTAACTGGGATAACGAGGCTCCTCAAATCACCATTGAAAGGATGGACGAACCTGCACATTGTCACGAGATTAATACCGAAGAAGTAATGGACCGACCTTGGTTTCATGACGTAAAAAGGTATCTCGAGACTCAAGAATACCCTGAAGGAGCTTCAGTCAACGACAAAAATTTCTTAAGAAGGTTCGCGGCTAAGTTCTTCTTGAGCAATGGTATCCTATACAAGTGAAATCATGATTGCATTCTGCTCTGTTGTGTGGACAAGGTTGAAGCTGAACAGATCATGGCTGAACTGCACAATGGTACCTTCGGCACCCACTCAAGCGGTCATACGATGGCTAAAAAGATTCTACGGGCAGGCTATTACAGGTCTACCATGGAAGCTGATTGCCATCAACATTCCCATACTTGTCACAAATGTCAAATCTATGCTGCCAAGGTACATATACCTCCGGTTCCTCTCAATGTCTTAACAGCTCCTTGGCCATTCGCGATGTGGGGAATCGACATGATTGGGGAGATCAAGCCTACAATATCCAATGGACACTGCTTCATCCTGGTGGCCATTGATTACTTTACCAAGTGGGTCGAAGTAGCGTCCTTCGCATCCGTTACAAAGAATGTGGTTGCCCGCTTCATCAAGCAGAACCTCGTTTGCCGGTATGGTATCCCCGACAGGATCATTACTGACAATGGTACAAACCTGAACAATACTATGATCACCGCTCTGTGCGAGCAGTTCCAGATTCAACATCACAATTCATCTCCCTATCGACCAAAGATGAACGGTGCTGTCGAAGCTGCGAACAAAAATATCAAGAAGATCATACAAAAGATGACAGTCACCTACAAGGATTGGCATGAGATGTTACCGTTTGCTCTACACGGGTACCGTACCACGACATGCACTTCAACTGGGGAAACACCCTATTCTTTGGTATACGGCATGGAAGCTGTCTTACCTATCGAGGTTCATATTCCCTCCTTGAGAATCATGAAGGATACTGGTTTGAGTGAAGACGATTGGATTCAGACCCGGCTTGACCAACTTAACTTGATTGATGGAAAGCGACTTACTGTTGTTTGCCATGGTCAGGCGTATCAAACACGAATGATCAAGGCATTCAACAAGAAAGTCAGACACCAGGTATATCAAGTCGGGGACCTTGTAATCAATCGGATCATCTTGCCGCAAAGTGATCCCAGGGGCAAATGGACTCCTACTTACGAAGGACCATTTGTGATCAAAAACATCTTTTCTGGTGGGGCAATGATCCTGACCACCATGGACGGTGATGACCTGCCGCACCCTGTCAATGCAGACATAGTCAAAAGATACTATGCATAAATGACCCGACAAGTTGAAAACCTGAAAGGGCGACTTGGGCAAAAATGGGCATCCCGGTGAATCGAAAACCCGAAATGGCGGTTCAGGAAAAAATTAGGGATAAATAAAAAAAATCTGTACACCCGGCAAGTTGAAAACCCTAAAGGGCGACTTGGGAAAAAAAGGGTTTCCCGATGGGCTGAAAACCCGAAAGGGCGATCCAGGCAAAATTTAGGGAATTAAAGCGTATGACTATGTCTCGTCAGATCACTTTAAGGACAATCTCTTCACAAACAAGCTCTGGGCTTCGGATCAATCCAATCATCGTCAGACGAAGCAATGAATGGACAAGATATCCATAGTTACGAAGGCTATAGCAGAATGGGAGCCCCCATGGAATTTTTACACATAGCCATCTTTCTTTGTATAAATTTTTCTCAATTTTTATGACAACATTCTCTTACTAGGATGTCTGTCTCCTTTGTACAAAATACTTACACAAAGTTAATACAAAGATACTTCAAAGTGCAGAAAACTATTTGTCTTTTTCTTTTTTACAGTTGTGTTTTATTTGAAAATGTCCAATGGTTTATTAAATGAGCATATTCATTTGAATATAATCACTGTTTACAAATAAACGAAATGTGAAAGAATAATTACTGACAGGTTGAAAGGATAGGAAAACGTCTTTAGGCTATTCCAAGGAAATCCCCTGCAGTACATCATCTGGATCCCTAGCGGAGCTAAAACCTTGAAATACATATCCCCAGCGGAATTAAATTTCAAAATCCTCTCCAGATTTGAAACTTCAAACTCCCAATCCCCGACGGAGTCATATGTCAAACTTTTAATTCTCATCAGAGTTAAAATCCTCAGTGGAGCAAAAAAAAACTTTGGGTCTTAAATCCCCAGCAAAGATGAAACCTTCTTCCCCAGCGAAGTCAAATTTCCAACTACCTATCCATAACAGAAACCATCCAGTTTCTCCAGATTCCCCAAACAAGTTGTCTTAAGGTCTGAGAATCAGCCAGATAACAGTTAGCTTTTAACACCAACCTCCGAATAATTCCCCAGTAGATTAGCATACAACCTAAACTCCTGAACTTTTTCCAAACAGGAATAAGCTTTTCCCCCGGAGAGTCTTGAACTTACCCTCCAGCAGGATAGCTTACTCGCCAACAGTATAGCTAATTCCCCACAGAGTTTTTTACTCCCCAACATAATGAAGATTCTCATTCTTAACTCCTCAATTTGAAGTCTCCAGGGATTTATTTTCCCCTAGCAGATTGAAGTTTCTCAGTCTGGACTCCCCAGTGAAGTTACCTGAGTATTCATAACTCCCCAGCATGAGTTTGTCAGAATTTTTAATCCCCTGTCGATCGAATATTCTCATTCTCATTTCTCCAGTTTGAAGCCCCCAAGGGAATTCAATTTCTCCAGAAGATCGAAGATTCTCATTCTTAGTTCTCCGCAGAAGCCATCAAAGTTTTCCTTATTCTCCAGCAGATCAAGGTTTTCTTTTGTATAAATCCCCAGTAGAGATCATCAGAGTTTTCCTTATTCCCCAGCCAAGTAAGGATTCCCTTTGTGTAATCTCCAGCCTTAGTCATCAGAGTTCTCTGGGTTCCCCAAGCAGGTTTCTCAAACAGACTTGAAGGATCCTTATCCCCAGGAAAGTCGGGAAGGATTCTCACATCCCCACAGATGTTGTCAAAGTTCTTGCTAATCCCCACTAGTCGCTAAGGATTTTCTAACCCCAACATGGGTCCAAGGATTTCTCATCCTCAACAATCAAAGATTTTGAACCTCCAGCAGTGGTCATGGATTTATTTTCCCTGGCAGCAGTCAAGGATTTTATTATCTCCAACCATCAAGGATTTATTTTCCTCAGAAAAATAGCTAATCAGCTTACATGCGCATACATAACATTCATATATCATAAACATTGATAAAACACATTTTATTGCATCATACATTTCATGCAACATAACTTTGTGTTTCAGCTAACATTTTACCCTTTTCAGGATAAGATTAAAAGTTATCTTTAACAAGTATTCAAAGATTTCAGATACAATACGGATATAGTCCAAGACATGGAATTCATTCTGTTACTCATTCGGATCTCTCATTCAGATACAGTGTGGATTTACCCCAGACACGTCGGTCATTCTATTACTCATTCAGAATTTCAAGTCAAGATACAGTATGGATACACCCCAGATACGATGGTCATTCTACTACTCATTCAGACTTCAACAATTAGATACATATTAGATACGCTCCAGACACGAAAGCCATTCTACTTCTCATTTAGATTCAACTATCAATTTCAAAGTACGAATACACTCCAGACACGGAAGTCATTCTGCTACTCATACAGATCTCAACTTCAGATACAATCCAGATACGCTCCATACACGGTGTCCATTCTGTCACTCATTCAAACTTTTCCCCAACTCAGAGATGCTCCATACACGGACGTCATTCTGTCACTTATTCAGATCCCAGTTACAATACGGATACACTCCAGACACAGAAGTCATTCTGCTACTCATACATATCTCAACTTCAGATACAGTCCAGATTCGCTCCAGACACGGTAGCCATTCTGTCACTCATTCAAACTTTTCCCCATCTCAGAGATGCTCCATACACGGACGTCATTCTGTCGCCTATTCAGATTTCAGGTTCAGATACAACTCAGATACGTTCCAGATATGGGTACCATTCTGATGATCATTCTCCTGATTTCCAACAAACATTTTTGGATGGCATCTTTAAGCCCATCTCCATAAAGATTCTATCACGTCTCCAAATGGCATCTTTAAGCCCATTCCCTCAACTACATTTTCGACGGGTGTAAATTTACGGGCACTCTAGTGTCCAATCATCTTTTACCTTCGAGTCACGAAAGGCAAAATTCGCCAATATAACTCTTCAGGTTCAAGAAGATTGAACAGGGGAAGCTGTTGTAACCCAAAATTTGCCCTCTCATTTTACCAAGATTTCCCCTCACAAGACTCTTTGGACTCCAGACAGGATTAGGGTTTGCTCTGCTCAAGACATCTCCTTGCACTGTTGACCTGAAATTAGGGTTTGAGTTTGCATAGGGATTTTTGGACTTCCAATGCTCAAAGTAACTTTCATACTTCATGTTGAACTTATAAGATTTCCCATACCAAGTTTCAAGCTTTGAATCAAATTTTTGTCCAGTCAATTGCACAATTGACCTAGAAATCAGCTGTATTGGGAAAAAAGTCAACTATGACCAATTTACAGTCAAACCTCATAATTTTTGATCCACATCAACATTATAGACTCATATGAAAAATTTGATCAAGTTTGGACCACAACTCCTCAAGAAATTTGATCAGATCATCAAAAGGGCAAAATGGTCATTTTTAGGGTTTTGACTGTATAAGGGCAATTTCTGATTTTTCACCTAGCTAATTGCAAATTGGGTTCAAGCACGGAATCAAGGACTCAATGGAATCATCTTGACCTAATCACAAGGTTCAAAAGATCTCAAAAGCATTGCATTGACAGATGAATTTTCCAGTCAACTGATCAAAAATCAACTGTATATTGAAAAGTCAAACTTTGACTTTTTGGTCAAAATCAAGTGCCAAGGGTCATTTTTCATCAAGATATGTCAAAACATGAAACTTGTTAACCAAGAAACCTAATTTTGCAAATTTGGGTTTAAAATGAAAATTTTTCATAACTTAGAAATTTTCTAAGTTATGAAAATTTCTTATTTTTTCCCAACTTTGCCCAACTTTTTCACCATGATGCAATTGGATTCAAAGAAAACTTCCAACATGAAAGTTGTAGTCCTCCACAAAGTCTACAACTTTTATTGATAAAGTTTTCCCAAAAGATGCTTGGGTCTCAAGTTATGATTTTGTGAACAAGGGTCCATGAAACTTTTAACTTAGTGAAATTTTGCCCTAGTTTAGGCATGATTTTGACCTATCTTAATGGAAAATTTTCACCTAGTTCCAATTGGAATATAAAAATTCATTTCAAAGATGGATTGTATAGAATGTTACAAGCTTTCCAAAATGTCCAAGAACTCTCCAAGATCATTTGTGGTTAGGGAGAATCGAAGGTTTGAATTTGGGAAATTATCACTTTGATCCATGGCATTTTCATGTTGACACAAGTTGCAAAAGCTGTCCAACTTTGCTTGTACTTGAATACAGGTCCTTAAACCCTTACACACTCAAAAATTTAATGTAAACTCAATGGATTAATGCATTGTTCTGATCAATGGAAGATTACACAAAGGATTAATCCAAAAATGACAAAAAGGTAGCATTGCCATTTGGATAAAGTTGGCTTTATGTCAATTTGTTTTCCTTGAGCCTTGAACCCATCTCTTTGCAGCAAACCAACTCCATAAAATTAGGGAAAAGTACAACAACTTTGTGCAGCTAAGAGGGAGGCCTCTACAGGCTCTTTGCTTGATCACTTCACACTTTTCTTCAAAACCAAGTCAACTTGCAAAAAGGACATAACTTGGCAATCTGATAAAACCAACTCTGGTAAATATTTCAAACAACTTTTTGCATATCACATTGAGCCAGAAACACGAGCTAGCCAGTCCTCAAACACCCTTGAACACCAAAACACCAAAAACTTGCAAAACAGGGCAGCTTCTGCATTTTGACATCCAAAGCAAAATCCACTCGTGCGTTTTGCTTGCAACCACTTCAAACACTTTCTAAACAACCCATCTAAGCTATCCCAACCATTGGCCAACAACTGTAACCTTGTTTTCAAGCTTCACCATTTTTGAATTCTAACTGTGCAGGTTGACTTCTACAAGCTTATTCAAGCAAGTTCAAAACAAACTAAGCATTGGGGAAGGTCAAAGGAAGTTCAAGCAAGCTCACAAGCATCTCAGGCCTCACTGAAAACCCCTACATTGCCATACCTGAGTTCAACTGAAACAGGTAAAGTTCAAACTTCTATCTCTCTATTTAGGAAACATTAGGGTTAGGTTTGTGAATAAAAAATGTAGTACTCATTGCCCTTAAGCTGTACATATGCATAGATTTCATTTAAGTTAACTATGTTGGGAGAATTTGAATGATGAAATTTCTGAAAAAGTTAGGTTAGAAATTAGGGCCAGAGAAATTCTCTCTGGTCTTTGAGAGTTAAATTAAGTTTTTTTATATGGTTAGAATCGTATGATCATGCTCTATAACTTTCATGTTACAAGTTTTTGTTTTTAAGCATTGAAACAGGAGATACGAATTTGTACATAGTGCGCGTTTTCTTGTTCAAAGGTTGAAGACGAAGCTGAAATCTGGGCTGGGCCTGTTTGTTCCATGCTATTGACACACCCCTATTGCTGTTTACACCCCTCAGCCCATTTGTTTATTTTTTGCATATTTTTCTATTTCTTTTTCATTTCTGACTTTATTTTATTTTTTTAAACATTAAAAAATATCAAAAATATTTTCATAAATTTTGACATTTTATTTTATTATTTTTATTATTTTTTTGACATAGAAATAATTGTTAAATAATATACTTTTATTTTCTTAAATAGAAAACTTGTAAATATTATAAAACTATTATATTGTTATTTTTATTATTTATATACTTAAATAATATTTTTTTCTCACATATTTCTATTTTTTAACATTTGTATATATTATTTTTATTTATTTTTTTGTACATAAATGAATAAATAATATAATTAATACATATATACTTTCTTAAAACAAATTAGGGTTTCCACCCTTAATAAAAATAATCCTTTATTTTATTATGCATTAAATAGTTTATTTTTACATACATAAAAATAATACAAAAATATTTTTGCATATTTATAATATATTTCATATTTATTTAATTGTCCATTTAAATATTTGCTTATCTATTATTTGTACAAATTAATTCAATTTGGTTGTAATAGTTGACTTAGGGTTTTATTTTCTTGCAAATAATCCCCTATTCAAAATTGTATCCCCCTCCCCATATCAATGTTATAATAGTTGTAGATTTATTTTTATGCATTTATAGCTTTCAAATATGCATGATAGAGATTAGGGTTTGTAGGCAAAAAAATCCAAAATCAAACAAATAGCTAGACCTAATACAAGACAAAAAATACATGAAAATTGACAACACAATACACACAAGCACCCCTAGGGTTTCATCCACTTGTTGCCTTAAAAATGGCCATGGTATGCATGCTAGGTATCTTGGAAAAACAAAAATCAAAACAAAAAGATCATAGTCCCTCGATGACGCTATCTTGGTTGCCTATACAAAAATGATCTAGTCCCTCAAAAATTTGCTAAAGATACTTAGCACAATTGCTATCATGGTCAATACGATGACCCGCGCCTGTCCCGTTTAACATCCAAACACAAGGTTGTTACCAAATGCAATGGTAAAACAACACTGTCAAAGGGTTAAAAATGTGTAGGGAAGATCTTTGAGTAGAAAGGGTAGACAACTCTTAGTTACTTGATCAAAACTTGCAAACATCCTTGCTATTTTCAAACACACATCACAACACAATTTCAAAACATTTCCCAAAACAAACTTTCAAACATTGAAACATTTTTCAAAAGACAATACACCTTTGTATACATTCAAACAAGAATCATTACAAAGGTTTCCACAACGATGGCCTCTTTTCAAAATACTTTCAAAACCACACACAAAACACCATTTCAAACAATTGAAAAGCAAAAGCAAGTGATCTAAAACAAGTAACTAAGAGCCCATGGAAAACCATGGATGAAAATGGTGCTAGCACCTTCCCTTTTTATAATCTACCCCCCGAACCCAAGAAAACATCTCAAAGGTCTTTCCTGTGCTTTTTGACCTTTCCTTTGGATAAATAAAAAGTCGGTGGCGACTCTTGCTAAACCGAAACATTTGCGAACACATACGCAAAACCTCAAGTCAGTTCTCCCACCACATCACACCATGGTACACCATCATAAAACCAACCCCACTGGATCCAAACAGGCGATGCACTTCCTTGTTGTTGGGCCTGGATTTTTTTGGTTTCTCACCCCCAATTTTCTTTTTACAGCGTCAGGCCCATACCTTTTTTTATTATTTTCTGATTGAAACAAAAAACTATTGTTGGGCCTGACATTTTTGCTATTCCTCACCCCCTTTATTACTTGTTACTATAGGCCCATTTTATTCTTTTTTTATTTTAATTAATTTTCTTTTCTAATTTAATTTTATTTAAAACCATAAAAAATCACAAAAAATGATAAAAAAAACTAGATTTAGGTTTTTAATTATTTAATTTAATTTTTGACAAATAAAAATTAATTTCACTTAATCACTTTGCTTTATTTTATTAATTAATTTGTAAAATAATTAGAATTAGGTTTTGTTATTTTATACTATCAAATAAAACACCAAAATATTTGCTAATACTTAGATTTCTTTAGGTTTTGATTAATTTAATTTTCATAAATAAAATTATTTACACTTTATTTTATTTTAAATTGAAAATTAAATTAGAATTAGATCTAACTTTTTATTTCACATTTTAAATATTCTCTAAACAAAGAAATAAATAAATATTTTCTTAAAATACTTAGAATTTTTAGAGTTTTTATATTTCCCCCCTTTTTCCATCTTTGCGTACTTGTTTATTTTTCGCATTAAAACAATTATGTAACTGTCAAAAGTTTGTAATAGATAGGGTTTATTGCTTTCCTCCCCCATTCATAAACTTGTAACCCCCATCCCAAAGTATTATAATAGCGTAGGATATTTAAATTCCGCAATTTATAGCATTCCTTATTACTATTAGTAATTAGGGTTTGTATGGCAAGACCTAAAACAAAATATTAGAAAACCTGATCTCAAAGATAAATACTTGAAATTAAAACACTTCGCACACATACACCTCTAGGATAACCTCACTTGTTGTCTCGAATAAAAAATGGTCATGTCCCTTGAACGTGGGTTACTTTAGCAAATACCCTCGGTTAAAAGATCGTAGTCCCTCAATGACCCTTTGATGTTGCCTTCGGTAAACGATCTTAGTCCCTTACGATAATTGCTAAAGCATCTTACAAGTTTACTTGTATGACTCTAAAATGACCCATGCCTGTCCCTCGCATCCAATGATAAGGCTCTCTACTAACTAATGGTAGGATAGCTGTTGTACCCCAAAATTTTCCCTCTCATTTATCAAGAATTTTTCATAAGATCTCTATGGATTTAAGACTGCACAAGGTTTTAGAAGCTCAAGATATCCTCCCCAAACACCAATGACTCAAAATTAGGGTTTAAGTTTGTATAAGGACAATTGGACTGTGATACGGTGGCAGAACCAGACTGTTTTAGGAAAATGCTGGTTTGTGTTTTGTGTTTGTGTTTGCAAAATGTCGCGGTAAGCAAGAGTCGCCACCGACTTTTATTTTATCCAACAAGGAAAGGAAAAAAGCATAGAAAAATTCATTTTTTCGAAATATTCTGAGTACGGGGGGGGGGGGGGGGTAGATTATAGAAAGGGAAGGTTTTAGCACCCTTTCTATCCGTAGTTCTCCACGGGCTCTTATGTACTTGCTCATCATTTTAAAAATTGCTTATGTGTTTGTGTGTTTGAAAAGCTCTTGTTTTACTTCGATTTAACCCTTGCTTCTGTCTTCAAGAGTGTTACAAAGTCGTTTTGAAAACTTTGTTTGAAAAGAGTGTAAGTGTGGAAAAGTTTGATTTTGAGCAAGTACCTACTAGCATCTACCTACTCGAAAAAAGAATGTTTTCTGTTCTTGTTTCCTTTAGATATCGCTATCCTACTATTGAGAAATAGGTAGCACCGTCGTTGGAGTTGTAAGGGTCAATTTGAAAGGGACGTACGATCACTAAAGCAATGTTAGGACGTTTTAGTAATAACCCTAATGTATTAAGATCGTATTCGAGGAACCAATTCCGAGGCAACCTTTCCGAACGGGACATTTGATATTTTAGACAAAAGAGCAACCACTAAACTATCCTATACTCAATGATCGTTTACCGAAGGAAACCGAAGTGGGAGCATACCTTAGGAGTGCGCATGTGCGAGTGATTCAATTTCAAGTTTATTATCTTTGCACATTTAGGGTTTGCTAACTGTTTTAAAATTTACATACATTCTTGTCATACAACCCTATTATCATACATCTAACAATTAATATTTGCGGGAATTAAAATGTGGAAAATAAAGCTACGCTATTACAAGGCTTCAGGTATTAATTACATAGCCAAAAAACCCATCAAAACGATAAATAAAAAGAAAAAGTCCTAATTAATCTATTACATCCTGTGAGCAGTTACATCAATATGGTAAAAATAAATAAGCGCGCAATGAATCGAGGACGAGTGAAATTAGGGTTTTGACCCCGTCTAACCTAATTAAAAAGAAAAAAATATTTTTGTGGTTTTTGATTATTTTTAAGAAAAAAGAATAAGGTTTTAAATTAAATACAAACCTAATTAGTAATTAAATTAAATTAAAGAAAATAATTTACATTTGACCTAATTTTATGTTTTGGTTATTTTTAAGAAAAGAAAATAGAAATTGAATTAAACAAAAAAAATCTAGTTTCTAATTTATTTTAATTTATTTACAAAGAAAATTAAAGTTATCTAGAAAATTAAATTAACTAACTAAATTAATTTTTTATAAAAAATAAAACCTAAATCTACTTTTTGATGAAAAATTGATTTTATGATTTTATTAAAAAAGAATTAATTTTTGTGTGTTAATAAAAATAAATTAAATGAATTAATTAAGAAAATATAAAAGAATAGAGAAAAAGAGTAATGGGCCTGAGAATCAGCAAATTGGGGGGGTGTTGATAGCAAGCTTTTAGGCCCAAAAGCCCTGGTCCACGTTGATTTCCTGGATCCAGTGTTGTGCATTGACCAGGGTGCATCATGGTCCTTCAATGATGGCCTTCAGATCTGGCCTCCTAGAGATCCAATGGTTGAATCCTGAGGGCATATGGTGGACCTCACGCCTATTTGCATGCCTGATCATTCAAATAAAAATAATATGAAGTACATGGGGGGACCTGGGATTCGAACCCGGGCCCTATGGCCTTTTCACCTGCATCAATGCCAGCTGAGCTACGCACGTTTGTTGTATACAAAGGACAAAACAAAGATTAAATTAAAAAACATAATATATTAACTCCAGCGCGCGAATTTTCAAATGGACTAATGGGATGGTGCCACACCATCGTCCCCAACCTCTTTCCGTTGGTAAAAGTCAGAGACTTTTACCTACGGATAAACGTCTGTCGCTATAACCCCTGCTTGTTTCAAAATCTTACCCAGACACGATAAATGGAATACAATACTATAGATCAAATCGCCTTGGCCTGCTGAGCATCATGGTGCCCTTTTTGTGGACCAATTTTTCCTGTATAAAAAGATCCTAAAACGAGACAACAAAACCTAGCAATGGTAGATTCCAGTATAGCCAATAAAAATGCAATTAATTGTTATGAATAGCTTGCAAATTCTTCAAGGAACAAGAATATGTAAGTAATTCATGCTACAAGTGCCAAAATAACGTGATTCGATTTCAAGAAAAGTTAAAGGTCGTGAATCACTTACAGTGAGTTTCAGCGCAGGAAAATGCTTGCTTTTGATTTCTATGGCTTCCTTGAGTGCCCAGGAAACGAAAGGGATGGCTTGGGAATCTTGAAAACGCCTGGAAGTATGAAATCAAGTCAGCACTTTTTGGTGATTTTTGCAAGTTTTGTTCTTCCTCTCCACGCCTCAAAACCTTGTCCTTCTGGTCTGCATTCGTCCACTATATACCACTGATTGAATTAGGGTTGCAATTGTGATCTCAATCTTTGTCAATTATGATTTTTGATCTTAATTTGATTTCCATGAAATTCTTTCCAAAAGTAGGCCAAAATAAATCTTTTTATGCACACCTATGCCTTGCAGGATTTGATTCACTTGCTAGCTGTATATGGGACCTGAAATGTGCATAAAATCTTGAAGTTTGAATGATTTGGATATTTTCATGATTTATTTTGATTTAAATTGATTTAATTGAAATAAAAAATCAAAATAAATAGCAAAAATAGGACAAAGACAAGTGGGAAGAGCTAGGGCTCGTGGACCATGCTACCAACTCAAAACAAGTGCAAAAAGTTAGGCCCATTTGACAAAAATTGCAATTTGAGGCACTTTTGACTTTTGGTAATTTTGCAAAAAAGGTCAACTTCACCAATGCATAACTTTTTCAATTTTGACTCTTTGAAGGTGTTCTTGGACTTTTTAGAAATATTGATATGTCCTCTAAGCAACCCTTTTTGGTATCATCTTAATTGAGTCTTCCATGTTCATGTATGAAGCTTTGGCAAAAAAGGTGTTTTTGTTGACTTTTCAAAGTGACCTATAATGTCAAAATTCATAACTTCTTGTGAGTGCATATTTTGAACTTGGGAGATGAAGATTAATTGTAGGTAATTGCATCCTCTTCAAAATGAGCTTTTGATGGGTCATTTCACATAAAGTATGAGAAAGTTATGCTTGGTCAAAGTTGAGTTGACTTTTCCTACAAAACCCTAATTTAGCAACTTTTGGGTTTTGATGCATTGTGAGCAATCCTTGATGAATCATGATCAACCCTTGATCAAATTATGAATAATACTTCAAAATGAGAATGTTGACCAAAAATCTTGAAGTTTGACTGTATGTGGGGCACAATTGATTTTTGCCCTAGCATAGTCGATTTTCAGGCTTTTGAGCAATTGACTGAGCAAACTTTCTCTGCAGGGCTTGAAACTTGACATGGATGATCTTGAGAACATATTAGGGAAATGGTGAGAATTTGAGACCCTTTGGACTCACACATCTTGATGCAACATGAAACCCTAATTTTGAGGTAGTCTGCCTTAGGAGAGAGTTTATCTAGTCAACTCTTGGACTTCCTTGAGCAATTTGAGGACCTCACTTGAAATGTATTGAGAAACATGGAAGGGAAAATTTTGGGGTACAACATCTGCCCCTTTTCAATCTTCTTAAACCTGAGGATGTAGATTGGCTTGTCTACCTTTCGTGATCCGAAGGTGGAAGATGATTGAACACTAGAGTGTCCAGAAATTTGCACTCGCATGAAGTGGCACTTATCTTGGAACATCGGGAATGGGCTTATAGATGAAATTTGGAGATTAATGAAGGAAGATGGGCTTAAAGATGCCATCCGAAGAAGTGTCGATCGCATAAGAGATTCCTTAGCGAGAGCTTGTATACCTGTTGTTAAGGAGGATTCCGCTGGGGAATGTTGATCTCTGTCTTGAGAGAAAGTTGAATTTTAGGAGCTTCAGTCGTCCGTTATTCTACTGGGGAATAGTCTCTTGGTTGAAGAGGTGAAAATGAACTATTATCTGGTCTTGATTCAGGCTTCATAGTGATAAGATCGACTGTTATCTGGTTGTAATCCAGGCTTTACAATGATCTACTGGGGAGATGAGATTAAACTTGCTATCTGGTCGTAATCCGGGCTTTGCAATTTCTCAATTCTTATCTGGTTGTAATCCAGGATTCAGAATGAATTAAGTTGTTATCCGGTTGCATCCGGGCTTCAACTTGACTTTAGGGCATACTAATATCCGGTCGACTCCAGGCTTCTTAGTAATTGTCCAGGTAAAACTGATATTTGGTCGAAATCCAAGCTTCACAGTGTCTTGTACCGCTATCTGGTCGTAATCCAGGCTTCACGATGTAATATACCATTATCTGGTCGAGTCCAGGCTTCATGGTGTTCGGGGAAATCAAGGTATTATCCGGTCGAAACCGGGCTTCATAACTTGAATTAAAGATATACCACTATCTGGTCGTAATCCAGGCTTCGTAGTATTCTTGGCTGCTTCTGGTCGTAATCCAGGCATCGCAGCGTCTTCTACCATTATCTGGTCGTAATCCAGGCTTCACAATAACTTTGTTAAGCGGCTATCCGGTCGACTCCGGGCTTCACGGCTTGTGTTTATGACATACCACTATCTGGTCGTAATCCAGGCTTCATGGTGTCTTTGTATTGCTATCTGGTCGTAATCCATGCTTCACAATAACATGCTGGGGATTAAACTATTATCCGGTCGAATCCGGGCTTCGTAGCTTGTGATAAACCACTATCTGGTCGTAATCTAGGCTTCACGGTATTCTGATATTGTTATCCGGTCGTTCTCCGGGCTTTACAATATGATGGAGGAATCAAGATATTATCCGGTCGTACCCGGGCTTCATAGCTTGAATTTTTTGAGAATTTGATGGTATCTTTCCCTAAAAGATAAAGGGTTAGTCATATGTAATGTCATGATGTATGAAATGTACTGAGCAATGATGTTCTCAAAATAAATGAGATTATGCTGTATGATGCGTATGCGCATGTCATGATGTATGCAATGTTCTCGTGATGTTTTCTAGCTGGGGAAAATAAATCCCGGACCGCTACTGGAGAATAAAAGGAGTTTCGCTCGCTGAGGATGATGACCGAAGATGATTTGAGAATATATTGGCAGGAGAATAATTCCGCGGTAGAATAAACTGGTGAAAGAATGACTTTATGGGTAAGAGAGATACTCTATCAGAAGATCTGCTAATTTGGAGAAATAATCTCGGCTGTGGATGAATTACCGTTGTTGGCGATGAGGAACTCTGTCGGGGATAAAATTTCCGTTTGTGGAAGAAATAAACTCCACTGGGGATGGTCTTCCATTGTCGGTGATAGATGAACTCTGCTTGGGGAGAACTAACACCACTGTTTTTAGATATCTTTTACTCTGCGGGGAGTGAATGCATTTTGGTCTTATTCTTCAGCTGGGTCTATCCCTACACCTAGTGGATAGATCAACTGTAAGTTTTGGACATTTCTTGTTTGCCCCTGTTCCTGAAATTACCGGTAATCGTCTTTTATTTCGCATGTACATATTTATGAGCAACAGTTATTGTCAAATGCATATATCAAAAATGAATCATTGGACGTTCTTGCAAAACAAAATAGGAAAAGAAAAATAATTTTGAAATTTATTGTAAAAATGAATTGTATTGATTTTGAAGTTGGCCTGTAATAGGCGTTTTTGTACAAGAGGCTGACGTCCTAGTAAGAGAACGCCGCTGAAATGATAGAATTTATACAATTTTTGAAAAACAAAGAAAAACAGCTATGTGAACAATTCCATTGGGTTCCAACTCTGCTATTGCCTTTATGTCTTCGAGCGTCTCATCACTTTGCTACTTGGTTGATGGTAGATCAGATTGATTGACACCGTCCGAGCTTGATAGTCGATACTGAAGTCTGGTTGCAAGGTGATCCAATGAGACATAGTGTTACGCTTTGATCCCTAATTTTTGCTTGGACCGCCCTTTCGGGTTTTCAGTCCACCAGGATACCCTTTTTTTCCCAAGCCGCCTTTTCAGGTTTTCGTCTTTCCAGGTGTACATATCTTTTTTATTTTTATCCTTTACTTTTTCCCGAACCCTTTTGGTTCGCCGGGAAGCCCTTATTTTTGCCTGGGCCAGTCGACCTAGCGGGTCTTTGATTATGCGTAGTATTTTTCACTATGTCTGCATTGACGGGGTGAGGAAGGTCGTCACCATCCATGGTAGTCAGAATCATGGCTCCTCCTGAGAAGATGTCCTTAACCACAAATGGCCCTTCATATGTGGGGGTCCATTTACCCCTGGGATCACCTTGCAGCAGTATAATGCGTTTGATCACCAAATCCCCGACTTGGTACTCTTGTCGTCTGACTTTCTTATTAAATGCCTTGATCATTCGTTTTTGATACGTCTGACCATGACAAATAGCAGTAAGTCTCTTTTTTTCGATTAAATTCAGTTAATCAAGCCGGGTCTGGATCCAGTCATCCTCGCTCAAACCTGCATCCTTCATAATCCGAAGAGAGGGTATCTGGACTTCAATAGGTAGGACCGCCTCCATGCCATACACCAAAGAGTAGGGTGTTTCCCCTGTTGACGTCCGAGCCGAGGTGCGGTATCCATGAAGAGCAAATGGTAACATCTCATGTCAGTCTTTGTATGTCACCGTCATCTTCTGCACAATCTTCTTGATGTTCTTATTAGCCGCTTCAACAACCCCATTCATATTCGGCCGGTAAGGAGAAGAGTTGTGATGCTGTATCTTAAATTGTTTGCAGAGTTCATTGATCATTATATTGTTGAGATTTGTACCATTATCCGTAATGATCCTCTCTGGTACGCCGTACCGAGAGATCAGATTGTGTCAGATGAACCACGCCACAATGTTCTTGGTCACTGTAGCAAAAGAAGTTTCTTCAACCCACTTCGTAAAATAGTCAATTACTACCAGGATGAAACGATGCCCGTTGGATGCAGTAGGTATGATCTCGCCAATCATATCGATCCCCCACATTGCGAAAGGCCAAGGAGCTGTCAAAACATTCAGAGGAACTGAAGGTACATGTACCTTATCAGCATAGACTTGGCACTTATGACAGGTCCGAGAATGCTGATAACAATCGGCTTCCATAGTAGACCAATAATATCCAGCCCGTAAGATTTTCTTTGCCATAGTATGTCCACTGGAGTGAGTCCCGAAGGTACCTTCGTGTAACTCTGCCATAATCTTTTCTGCTTCGTTCTTGTCCATACAATGCCGTAAGGTTGAATCATGGTT
Organism: Vicia faba; assembly: GCA_948472305.1. Lineage (NCBI taxonomy): Eukaryota > Viridiplantae > Streptophyta > Magnoliopsida > Fabales > Fabaceae > Vicia > Vicia faba. The sequence continues at coordinate 610,141,768 of OX451736.1, forward strand.
ACGCTTGTAAAGGATACCATTACTGATGAAGAACTTCGCCGCGAACCTCCTTAGAAACTTCTTATCATTAACAGATGCACCCTCGGGGTACTCTTGAGCCTCAAGATACCTCTTTACCTCGTGAAACAAAGGTTTATCTGCTACCTCTTCAGTCTCGATGTCACAACAATGTGCGGGTTCGTCCAACCTTTCAATGGTAATCCGGGGAGCTTCATTATCCCACCTGACCTTGAACATAGAAGACATAGTAGCTAGCGCGTCCGCTAACTGGTTCTCCTCTCTGGGGAAATGTTCAAAGGTTACCTCCTCGAAGTGCGGAAGCAGCGTCAATACATACTCTTTGTAAGGAATAAGGTTTGGATGTTTCGTATCCCACTCGCCTTTAATCTGACAGATCAGGAGAGCAGAATCTCCGAATATACTCAAGAACTTAATTCTCAGGTCAATAGAAGCTCGAAGACCCATGATGCATGCTTCATACTCCACCATATTGTTGGTGCAATTAAAACATAATCGAGCGGTGAATGAAGTATGACAGCCTTCAGGAGATATGATCACGGTGCCAATGCCATTACCCAACGTGTTTGAGGCTGCGTCAAAATACATAGACCATCGGGATCCTTCCTCAGGTCCTTCATCCGATCCATGTTCTTCACAGTCGGTCACCAACACGATGTTCTCATTCGGGAACTCGAAATTCATAGACTGGTAATCATCCACGGCCTGATGCGCCAAATGATCTGCCAACACACTTCCCTTGATTGCTTTTTGGGTTGTGTATTGGATGTCATACTCAGTTAAGATCATCTGCCATCTTGCTATTCGTTCGGACAAGGCAGGCTTTTCGAAGATATACTTGATTGGATCCATCTTTGATATCAACAGGGTAGTGTGAGTCAGCATATACTGTCTCAGCCGGCGAGTAGCCCATGCCAAAGCGCAACAAGTTTTCTCGAGCAACGAGTATCGGGTCTCGCAGTCGGTAAATTTTTTGCTAAGGTAGTAAATAGCATGCCCTTTTCGGCCAGACTCGTCATGCTGCCCCAGTACGCATCCCATTGAGTTATCCACCACTGTTAAGTATAAGATCAAAGGTCTTCCTTCAACTGGAGGCATCATAATAGGCAGCTCTTGGAGATATTCTTTGATCCTTTCGAAGGCGGTCTGACATTCATCATTCCACTTTACGACCTGATCTTTCTTCAGCAGCTTGAAGATTGGCTCACAAGTAGCAGTCAGATGTGAAATGAATCGGGCGATGTAATTCAGACGTCCCAAGAAGCCTCTAACTTCTTTTTCTATGCGGGGAGCCGGAATATCCTGTATAGCCTTCATCTTTGCGGGATCCACCTGAATACCTTTATCACTAACGACGAAACACAACAGCTTACCAGATCTTACCCCGAAGGTGCACTTGTTCGGGTTCAACCTCAGCTTATACATTTTCAACCTGTCAAATAGATTCTGAAGATGGCCGAGGTGTTCTTCTTCAGTCTGGGACCTTGCAATCATGTCATCAACATAAACCTCAATCTCATGGTGAATCATGTCATGGAACAAAGCGACCATGGCACGCTGATAAGTTGCCCCAACATTCTTCAACCCGAAAGGAATCACCTTGTAACAGAAAGTACCCCACTGCATAATGAAAGTTGTCTTTTCCATATCCCCGGGAGCCATCTTAATCTTATTGTAACCGGAAAAACCATCCATGAAGGATAAGACCTTATGATGTGCGATGTTGTTGACCAGAACATCAATATGAGGCAGTGGGAAATCATCTTTGGGACTCACCCTGTTTAAATATCTATAATCTACACACATCCGTACCTTACCATCCTTCTTCGGCACCGGAACAACGTTGGCAATCCACTGCGGGTACGAAGTAACAACTAGAAATCCGGCGTCAAACTATTTCATGACCTCAGCTTTGATTTTCTCAAACATTTCGGGTCGCATACGGCGAACCTTCTACTTTACCGAAGGAGAGTCTCCTTTGGTTGACAGGCGGTGTACCACAATATCAGTGTCTAAACCAGACATATCTTCATAAGACCAAGTGAAGATCTCAACATAGTTGCGTAGCATCTGTATCAACCATTGCTTGACATTAGGCTCTAGATTTGCACCTATCTTGACCTCTTTCTTGTTTTCCTCCGTACCCAAATTCACTGATTCCACTGGCTCTTCATGAGGCTGTATGGCCCTCTCTTCCTATAGCAGCAACCTAGCAAGCTCTCCAGGCACTTCACAATCATCCTCACCTTCGTCCTCGACTTGGTTGATCGGATTTTCGAAGTCATAACTGGCAGTAGCAGAATCGTTATCAATGGGATCCAGAGTGGATGTGGATCTGCATTATGATATGTGAGTATGTGTAAGACAATAGCTATTTTAATAAAGTGCAAGATAGAAAAGAAAAACAAGGAGCGCAAAATTTGTAATGCAAGAAATGTCCAATGCTTTATTAATAATATATGAAAATGGCAAATAATAAGCCCTCACAAACAAAGCCAAGGTGCCTCGGGCAAGGCACAAGGCTGTAAAGTTTCAAATTTTCTGTTACAAATCTCAAAACAAAAGTCTATTACTGTGTAATAAAAGAAACGGGCAATAAGTCCTTCGCCGTCCAATTGTTCAAGCCACCATTAGCAGTCGGGTAAATCCAGCTGTCGATATCTGACTCTTCTTCATCATCTTCAATTCCATTCACTCCCGGATTACTGATGTGCAAAGGAGGTCTTCCAATCTGCGCGCGCCGAACAACCCTTTGAGCCTCTACAATAAAGCCCAAACCAAACTTGTCAGTTTTGTGTGTGAAGTCAGGGAGTTGTTCCCAATTTGCACACCCACCTCGATTAATAACAGCCCTGGCATCCTTGAGGGAAGCCATCTTCATCGGAGGTTTGTCAGCAGCAACTTCAGTCGACGCAAAAGTCTGGGGAACCTCTTCAAAGTTCTGACACGGGGTTTCAATGAACTCTCCATCCATCTCCACATAACGGAAGGAGTTAATATGACTCACCATGTACTCCTTCTTACCTTGTACCATAACAATCTTCCCTTTTACTGGATATTTCAACATCTGATGGAGCGTAGAAGTCACTACCCCAACCTTATGAATCCAAGGGCGACCCAACAAGCAAGAATAAGATGGTCGTATATCCATCACATAGAAAGTAGATGCGAAAGTATGAGAGCCAACTTTAAAAGGGATATCCACCTCCCTGTGCACCATCCTTTTCGACCCATCGAAAGCCCTAACCAACATATTACTTGGTTTCAGAATCAAATCTTCACAGCCCAGACGGTCTAATGCCTTCTTTGGTAAAACATTTAATGAGGACCCAATATCCACCAGAACATGGGCCAAAGTAGTGCCCATGCACTCGATCGAGACGTGCAGAGCATCATTGTGATTTCTTCCTTTAGCAGTCAGATCTGCATCTGAGAAACCCAAACCGTTGTCGGCAGTCAAACTAGCTACATAATCTTTGAATTGATAAGCAGAAGTCTCCTGCGGCACATGCGCAGTTTTGAGGAAAGCAATTAAATCCTTTGCATGGGCTTTCGAGAACAATAACAAGGATAACATAGAGATTTTTGAAGGGGTCTGCCCCAGCTGCTCGACTACGTTGTAGTCGCTCTTCTTGATAATCTTCAGAATTTCCTCTATCTCCTGCTTAGAGGTTTCTACAATAATCTTCTTAGGTGCCTCCGTCCGAGCAGGCTCACCTGTAACTTCTTTGCCCCGAGTGTCAGATGACTCAACGACAGGAACGATAATTGGAGTAAGAATTGGAACAGTAGCTGATATATTGGCGGATGGAATGACAACAGGTTTTTGAACAGTCGGAGGGGAAATCTCAGGAGAGAAGAGTCTTCCACTTCTGGTGACTTTGCTTGACCCGACAATATTGCGAATATCAGTATCATCTTCCTCATCTTTAAAGTCTTGTTTAATTCCATGGTTGTACACATCAGCCCCATAGTGCCAAGGGACATCCTTATCCGAAGTGTATGGGATAGGACCAGGGATAATAATGATTAGCGGAGCGATTCTTGGAACATATGTAATCCTAACAGGCTTTCTCGAGGAAGCCTTGGAAGAATTGGCGAAAATGGTTATGATGACAACATCTTCAACTGGAATCAATGGAGTCAAAGTCTTCTCAAACAAGATCTCTTTGTTATCCATCAGGCGCTGAGCACCTGACTTCAGTAAATGGCAACCAATAGGTAGAATTGAACATAGGTGGCAACCTTCGCCACAACCCAGAAATAAACCGGCCAACAAAAGATTCTTCTTCACTGTCATCAAAGGAGTAGAGATGTCTTCCATAGAGGTCACAAACAAATCATCATCCACAACATTTACTCCATGACCATGCTTGGGCATAGGAGTAGTTATGACATTGGGTTTCTCTTGAGCATCAAACTCGATCTCTTTAACTTCAATCAAATCTTGCACTTTATTCCTCAAAGCCCAACAGTTATTCGTATCATGGCCCGGGCTATTAGAGTGATAGGAACAAAGGGCGTTTGGATTATATAGCGGAGATGTGGTGCTAGGATTCTTCAGAGCTTCCCTCAGAGTTGCCAGATTGGTTTTCAACAATTGCGGTAGAATCTGGGACAAAGTCATATTAAGCCGAGTGTACTGTCTTTGCGGCCTCTCCATTCTTTGTTGGTTGTTGCATTGTGGGGAAACGGTGGATCTTGAGATTGCTACCGCATTCACTGCTTGACGGCGTTCAGGTTGGTTTTGGCTCCTCAAACTGTAGAATGCACTAACTTCTTTCTTACCAGCAAAAGGCTTCTTTACTGTACTGGATGACGCATCTGTATCTTACCACTTATGATGCCAACTTCTACTCTTTCCCCAGTCAGAATCAATTCAGTAAACCCAGATGACGAACTACTGATCAGATGATTGAAAAATGGACTAGACAACGTCCCTAGGAACATATCAACCAACTCCCTGTCAGACAAAGGGGGTTGGACTCTTCCAGCCAGATCTCTCCACTTTTGAGCGTAATCCTTAAAACCTTCGCTTGCACCCATAGACATACCCTACAACTGAGTACGAGTGAGAGCAAGGTCGGCATTATACTGGTACTGCTTATAAAAAGCAGCAGCAAGGTCCTCCCAGTTTCGGACATTATCTCCTTCCAATTGATAGAACCATTCAAGTTGAGTCCCTGACATACTATCTTGAAAGAAGTGTACCCACAGATTCCTATCAGCAGTGTAAGGTTGAATTTTTCTGACGTATGAGCGGAGATGGAGTTTTGGACAGGATACTCCATCGTACTTAGCAAAAACTGGAGCTTTGAACTTGTGAGGGATCACCACCACCGATGCTAGTCCCAAATCTCCGAAATCCAACCCAGGAACCTTCTGAATCTCCATAGCACTTAGACGGTCCTCAAGTTATTTGTACTTATCCTCAGCAGGAGGGTACTGTTCCTCATCAAAGTCAGTATCATTATCAGAGACCATATGACTGGGACCTTTTTCTTCTTCTTGGTTCTCTCCTCCTTTGGATGAATGAGACAGATAAGCTTCCTCTCGCAACCTATTCCCAAATCGGTGACCCATATTCAGAAGAACCACCTTTTTCTTCTTCTTCTTCTTCTTCTTCTTCTTCTTCTTCTTTTCCTTCTTCAGGATGAGAGTCTTCAAATCTTGTTGCCCTTTAGCCAAGTTCAAGAACATCTCTTGGAATTGGGCATTCTGAGCCTGAAGAGCTTTGATGGCTTGATCGGTAGGCATTTTAGAAGACATCTTGTGCTGAAATAAACATCAAAGAATATGAGAAACCTGTAATGGTACCTGTAATGATGTGCATGATAATGGAATGCGTATGAAATGATTTCAAAGACTTTGGGAGATTTAAATTTGTAAGACACAAATAAACACACTTTATTAGATTAACTTGTAGAAATGTTTAACAATTCCTTTAAGGCGTTACAAAAGAAATAACTGAAAATAAAATCTAAACTAGAAACAATAAAAGACATCAGAAATCCCATGGTCGTTTCCCCTTCGTGCTGACGTAATCATTGATTGTCCTTTCATTCTCAAGTTGCCTCGTGAGCTTCAAGATCTTCCTTTCTTGCTCATGATACTTCTCCCGGTAGGTATCCCTCTCTTCCTTCAACTGAATCCAGGATCTCTTCAATTCCCCAAGATCAATAGGCATGTATGGATAAAGGACCGTATAAGGAACACCTTCTTCATTGGTATGCTCCACAATCACAGGCAGCACAGCTTCATAGGGCATCCCAAGCTTCTGGGCTCGAGCTCGGACCCACTGGAGATAAGGTTGCATAGGGAGAGAAGTCTTTGGTCCTAGCTCGTGAGGGTCAGACCTGTTCATCATGCCCTAAGCTCGTATGAACCTTCGGCGATGCTCATTAGTGTCTTCCTTGTAGTCAAAGGCAGTATCCTCAAGAAGTAGCTCATGGGGACCGTCTCTCCGAGCATGGCCAAACTGTCGTAAAGCCAAACAAGGACTATATGTTATTCCTCCTCTGATCCCAAGCAACGGTACATTAGGGTATCCTCCACATCAATAAATGATAGCAACCTTTTCCATGTCTTTAGAAATCCAAAGAATGTCTGTATGGGCAAGGGACATTATCCTGTAGGACCAACATAAACCTTCCTCATTCTTCAATACAGACTTGGGGAGGTGCAAAATAAACCACCTCGCCAGCAGCGGCATACAACACATGAGGGTCCCTCTTCTTTGCACAGTACGAGTATAGAGGGCATGTAGGATATCACCAAGAAGAGTAGGCACAGGATTGCGGGACAGGAAGATCTTAACCGCATTCACATCTATGAAGGAATCTGGATTCAAGAAAAGAACCAAGCCGTAGATGAGGAGATCCAAGATGTCTTCAAAAGCCTGAAAATCCAAGTTATCCCATAACTGTTGAGCTTGATCCATCAGAAACTTAGCCAAGAAACCTTTAACCCCGCTCCGTGTCTCCCAGTTGGATACTACATCATCCCTTTTTAGATGTAAGGCTGAAGCAATGTCCTCAGGTCTGGGAACCTCTTCCAAACCTGTGATGGGTGTCTGCTCGATGATGGATATGCCCAGTAAATAAGAAAACTTCTCCAAAGTGGGAACTAGCTGATAATCCGGGAAAGTGAAGCAATGATGCACCAGATTGAAGAACTGGAAAAGCAAACTCATCATCTGCTCATCAAACTTTGAGGTAACCAAGATAAGAAGCTGACCATGTCTCATAATGAATGAAGAAGTATCAGAAATCCTCGAGGCTAAATCTTTGAGTTGAGCAGGTATTTGCACAAAGTTAACTCGGATGGTATTTCTGCATATAGAAGCCATAATCTGCAAAACAGAACAAAGATAAATCCCCTCGGTCTTTGAAATGGTTAGTGTAATGAAGTATGCATGCTATGTTATAATGCATGATGTCATGGTAAAGCACACAACAGGTATAGCAGATAGCAGACATGGTAAAGGCAAACAAGTCACACAAGAGCCCTTAAGTTTCAGGCTTGCATGGGGTCTAGGTACTACCCTCTTGAAGTTCAGTTGGTTCAACCTGTCCTAATAATAGTAACCGGGTTCTAGAGGTTCTCGATATCACTGACCATCCTCCATCCGTCATGGTTTCAGCTCACGCAATCTTTTCTTGCGGCCGGAACTATCTCGAGAGTATGGTCTCAATGAGTGTAGTATCGAGTATCAACCAGTTCTCAGCTTTATACCGAGGCCGACTATCTCACTACTTCCTATGGCCAAGTTGGTCAATTATAGGTTCTAAGGTCAGTTGATGCTTAACAACACACCTAGCAGCCCCGTATTCTCCTTGTTTCTCCATAAGGGATACCGATACCAACCAATGTGCCACATCAACGTAGCTACTGCTTCAACCGTATCGGTCAACGCCGTACAGTTCCCTCACAGTTTATTGCTACTTACCTAAAAGGCGTCCCCCAGATCCGGGTTAGGATCTATAGTAACTCCAATACAAAGCCCACAAAAATAAAGCAATCAAATCAAACAATAGAAGCAAATATGATGAACTAATCCTAAGGTATACCACACTTATTTATCTCCCCACCAAAGTCGCCAGTTCTGTGATACGGTGGCAGAACCATACTATTTTAGGAAAATGCTGGTTTGCATTTTGCGTTTGTGTTTGCAAAATGTCACGGTAAGCAAGAGTCTCCACCGACTTTTATTTTATCCAACAAGGAAAGGAAAAAAGCACAGAAAAAATCCTTTTTTCGAGATATTCTGAGTATGAGGGGTAGATTATAGAAAGGGATGGTATTAGCACCCTTTCTATCTGTGTTTCTCCACGGGCTCTTAGGTACTTGCTCATCATTTTAAAAATTGCTTCTGTGTTTGTGTGTTTGAAAAGCTCTTGTTTTACTTCGATTTAACCCTTGCTTCTGTCTTCAAGATTGTTACGAAGTCGTTTTGAAAACTTTGTTTGAAAAGAGTGTAAGTGTGGAAAAGTTTGATTTTGAGCAAGTACCTACTAGCATCTACCTACTCGAAAAAAGAATGTTTTCTATTCTTGTTTCCTTTAGACAGCGTTATCCAAGTATTGAGAAATAGGTAGCACCGTCGTTGGAGTTGTAAGGGTCAATTCGAAAGGGACGTACGATCACTAAAGCAATAATAGGACGTCTTAGTAATAACCCTAATGTCTTAAGATCATATTCGAGGCAACAATTCCGAGGCAACCTTTCCGAACGGGACATTTGATCTTTTAGACAAAAGAGAGACCACTAAACTATCCTATACTCAATGATCGTTTACCGAAGGCAACCAAAGTGGGAGCATACCCTAGGAGTGCGTATGTGCGAGTGATTCAATTTCAAGTTTATTATCTTTGCACATTTAGGGTTTGCTAACTGTTTTAAAATTTACATACATTCTTGTCATACAACCCTATTATCATACATCTAACAATTAATATTTGCGGGAATTAAAATTCGGAAAATAAAGCTACGCTATTACAAGGCTTCGGGTATTAATTACATAGCCAAAAAACCCATCAAAACGATAAATAAAAAGAAAAAGTCCTAATTAATCTATTACATCGTGTGAGCAGTTACATCAATATGGTAAAAATAAATAAGCGCACAATGAATCGAGGACGAGAGAAATTAGGGTTTTGACCCCGTCTAACCTAATTAAAAAGAAAAATTATTTTTGTGGTTTTTGATTATTTTTAAGAAAAAAGAATAAGGTTTAAAATTAAATACAAACCTAATTAGTAATTAAATTAAATTAAAGAAAATAATTTACATTTGACCTAATTTTATGTTTTGGTTATTTTTAAGAAAAGAAAATAGAAATTGAATTAAACAAAAAAAACCTAGTTTCTAATTTATTTTAATTTATTTACAAAGAAAATTAAAGTTATCTAGAAAATTAAATTAACTAACTAAATTAATTTTTTTATAAAAAATAAAACCTAAATCTAATTTTTGATGAAAAATTGATTTTATGATTTTATTAAAAAAGAATTAATTTTTGTGTGTTAATAAAAATAAATTAAACGAATTAATTAAGAAAATATAAAAGAATAGAGAAAAAGAGTAATGTGCCTGAGAATTAGCAAATTGGGGGGTGTTGATAGCAAGCTTTTAGGCCCAAAAGCCCTGGTCCATGTTGACTTCTTGGATCCAGCGTTGTGCATTGACCAGGGTGCATCATGGTCCTTCAATGATGGCCTTCAGATCTGGCCTCCTGGAGATCCAATGGTTGAATCCTGAGGGCATATGGTGGACCTCACGCCTATGTGCATGCCTGATCATTCAAATAAAAATAATATGAAGTACATGGGGGGACCTGGGATTCGAACCCAGGCCCTATGGCCTTTTCACCTGCATCAATGCCAGCTGAGCTACGCATGTTTATTATATACAAAGGACAAAACAAAGATTATATTAAAAAACTTAATATATTAACCCCGGCGCGCGAATTTTCAAATGAACTAATGGGATGGTGCCACGCCATCGTCCCCAACCTCTCTCCGTTGGTAAAAGTCAGAGACTTTTACCTACGGACAAACGTCCGTCGCTATAACCCCTGCTTGTTTCAAAATCTTACCCAGGCACGATAAATGGAATCCAATGCTATAGATCAAATTGCCTTGGCCTGCTGAGCATCATGGTGCCCTTCTTGTGGACCAATCTTGCCTTTATAAAAAGATCCTAAAACGAGACAACAAAACCTAGCAATGGTAGATTCCAGTAAAACCAATAAAAATGCAATTAATTGTTATGAATAGCTTGCAAATGCTTCAAGGAACAAGAACATGTAAGTAATTCATGCTACAAGTTCCAAAATAACGTGATTCGATTTCAAGAAAAGTTCAAGGTCGTGAATCACTTACAGTGAGTTTCAGCGCAGGAAAATGCTTGCTTTTGATTGCTATGGCTTCCTTGAGTGCCCAGGAAACGGAAGGGATGGCTTAGGAATCTTTAAAACGCCAAGAAGTATGAAATAAAGTCAGCACTTTTTGGTGATTTTTTCAAGTTTTGTTCTTCCTCTCCACGCCTCAAAACCTTGTCCTTCTGGCCTGCATTCGTTCATTATATACCACTGATTGAATTAGGGTTGCAATTGTGATCTCAATCTTTGTCAATTATGATTTTTGATCTTGATTTGATTTCCATGAAATTCTTTCCAAAAGTAAGCCAAAATCAATCTTTTTATGCACACCTATACCTTGCATGATTTGATTCACTTGCTAGCTGTATATGGGACCTGAAATGTGCACAAAATCTTGAAGTTTGAATGATTTGGATATTTTCATGATTTATTTTGATTTAAATTGATTTAATTGAAATAAAAAATCAAAATAAATAGAAAAAATAAGACAAATACAAGTGTGAAGAGCTAGGGCTCGTGGACCATGCTACCAACTCAAAACAAGTGCAAAAAGTTAGGCCCATTTGACAAAAATTACAATTTGAGGCACTTTTGACTTTTGGCAATTTTGCAAAAAAGGTCAACTTCACCAATGTATAACTTCTTCAATTTTTACTCTTTGAAGGTGTTATTGGACTTTTTAGAAATATTTAGATGCCCTATAAGCAACCCTTTTTGGTCTCATCTCAATTGATTCTTCCATGTTCATGTATGAAGCTTTGGAAAAAAAAGGTGTTTTTGTTGACTTTTCAAAGTGACCTATAATGTCAAAATTCATAACTTCTTGGGAGTGCATATTTTGAACTTTGGAGATGAAGATGAATTGTAGGGAATTTCATTTTATTCAAAATGAGATTTGGATTGGTCATTTCTAATAAAGTATGAGAAAGTTATTCTTGGTCAAAGTTGAGTTAACTTTTCCTGCAAAACCCTAATTTAGCAACTTTTGGGTTTTGATGCATTGTGAGAAATCCTTGATGAATCATAATCAACCCTTGATCAAATGATGAATAATACTTAAAAATGAGAATGTTGACCAAAAATCTTGAAGTTTGACTGTATGTGGGGCACAATTGATTTTTGCCCTAGCATAGTCGATTTTCAGGCTTTTGAGCAATTGACTGAGCAAACTTTCTCTGCAAGGCTTGAAACTTTACATGGATGATCTTGATAACATATTAGGGAAATGGTGATCATTTGAGACCCTTTGGACTCACACATCTTTATGCAACTTGAAAATATAATTTTGAGGTAGACTGCCTTAGGAGAGAGTTTGTCTAGTCAACTCTTGGACTTCCTTGAGCAATTTGAGGACCTCACTTGAAATGTATTGAGAAACATGGGAGGGAAAATTTTGGGGTACAACATGGACCTTTGATGCTTCATAGGATTTTCATGGATCATATTGGGCTCTCAAGCACCAGGTCAAAGAAAGGAGGAAGAGGAAACTGTCGAAAGGGAAAAGAAGATCGAAAGGGTGTGCAACTGCAAATAACAATTCGAATTCAAAATCTAGTTCAAGATGTTAGAACCACATGACTGATCTAAAAGGAGTCATGGGCATATTTTGATAAATCGAAGAAGAGCAAGCTTTATTCGATCCACAAGCTTCGATTGGGCAATGGTTTCCTTCGAGCAACTTGCTTTGATCCACCTCTAAACCTACTTCAATCCACAAGCTTCGATTGGGAAATGGCTTCTTCGAGCAACTTTCTTCAATCCACAAGCTTCAACTGGGAAATGGCTTCTTCGAGCAACTTACTTCAATCCACAAGCTTCGACTGGGCAATATCTTCCTTCGAGCAAGCTTGCTTCAATCCACAAGCTTTGACTGGGAAATGGCTTCCTTCGAGCAATTTGCTTTAATCCACAAGCTTCGACTGGGAAATGGCTTCCTTCGAGCAATTTGCTTCAATCCACAAGCTTCGACTGGGCAATGGCTTCCTTCGAGAAAGCTTGCTTCAACCCACAAGCTTCGACTGGGAATTGGCTTCCTTCGAGCAGCTTGCTTCGACCCATACTAAACCCTTCGACACACATAGTTTCGACACTATGAATTACAAGCCTACCTTTATACTTACTTCGATCCACAAGGATAGTTGGTTGTGGCATTTGAAGTTTGGATATTTGAACTTTCGACCCCTTAATCAACTGATTACTCAAGATCTGGTATTCCAAGTCTTGAGATGCCTGAAATAAATTTGTGAAGATTGTTTAGTAGGAAAGCAATCCAGAAATTCTTTCATTTCGACTATGCCAATGAGATCATCTTGCATACTCAAGGCGGTACATTTAGATGAATGTGGGCCATTCTATAGCGGTAGAAATGTTTAAGACTAAGCCATGGGATTGACTAGACTTGTACAAATAAAAATAAAAATCACCACCGCGCTTTATTGTTTCCAAAGGAATGGGAAAAGAGCGAATAACCCAAAAGAGGGGGAAAGATTCAAGGTAAGGGGGTTGGTTATGCAAAGGGAAGGTATTAGCACCTTAAACATCCATGGTACTCTAGAGGAACCTCTTTGTAAAATTTGTATATTTTGGCTATAAAATGTTGTGTAAAAAAATGGATGGTGGAGGTGAGAAAAGAAGTATATTTTTATGGTTTTTGCACCTGCCACGGTTGCGAACCTTTAGTGCATACGTACCACCTTTTTGTGAAATAGGGGATCAGGGTACACATAGTTCCTCTTTAAAAAATTTAAAATGTAAGTGTGTTGGTTAATTTTTATGAGATAAAACATCATCGTCATTGTCCGTGTGGAAAACATACCTATTACCCACAATCATGAGAAAAGATAATTTACATCATCTCAAAGTGGAGGATATGGCTTGGATTTTAAAATCAACAATGCCTCACTCAACACCCAAGTGGAAAATATCTCACTTCACTATATATTATAGAAGTATAGTTGTCTGCATCACTACAAGGATTGACAAGAGTCCAATCTTTTGAGAAATGTTTTTAAAGTAAAAAGCCAAAGTGGCAAAATGGCTTGAAATGAGATTGATTGACTTTTAGTCTTCTCACAAAAAATGCCAAGTATTATTAAATTGATTGAAGTTTATTTATGAAAATGCATGGACATAAGTCCAAGTTTATTATGAAAGTGATTCAAGTTTAAAAAACAAGAAGAGTTTTCAAAAAGAGGGAGAAGATTTTTGAAATTAAAGAAGACGGGAGGAGAAGAAGTGACTATCCTAAAGCATAAGGTAAGAGCTAGGGATAAGAACTATCTAACCAACAAGAAGCCAATACTTAACTTTACGAGCCAAGATAGAATTCCCATTCTTTAGATTGAAACCAAGCAAGCAAAGATACTAGACCTCTTGAGAGAACCAAACTTCAAGTGTATTAAGTCTTCACAAAAATTAGGCAGAGTAACCGCTGTATATGGGTGAATTCCAGATTACAAACAAAGAGTGTAATCACAATAACCTGAACACAATACAAACAAACAACCCTATGTCTTGAGGTAAACCTCAAGAGCTCCAGACAAAATAATCAGATAAGGTCACAAGGTCTCCAATCATAGGTCGAGGTTTCTAATCCTAAGTCCAAGAAGTCCAATGCTCCATAATGCCAAGGATAGTAGCCAAATAGTCCAAGTATCATTAATGATTTTATGGTTTATATGGATTATTAAGTATCTTAAGAAAAGAAAAGAAAAGCTCAAGTGAGCAAAAATAAAAAAATGACAAGGAAGTAAATGCTCAAATGAGCAAAGATGAAAATGGCATGAAATGTAAATGCTAAAAGTAAATAGTGCATAAAAATAAAAGGGGCATATAATAAAAATAAAGGATAAAGTCAATTATTAGTGATTAGTGGTTAGTCGGGTGATCATCTTGAAACTTGCATTTGGAACTCATTAGAGGATTGGTAGAACCAAAACCTCCACACAACAAGTTGCATTTGCTTTTTGTCAAGTATATCATCCATTTGGAATCCTCAAGAGTACCATTTAATGATCAACGATGTTTAAGTGATTCGCGTTGACCAAAGGTGTTGTAGATCCATTAGAGGATTGATATAACCAAAGCCTCTACATAATGAATCTCAAGGTTATTGGATCAAAGAGATCAAATTAACATACTTGGGCTTGCAAACATAAGTTTGGGCCACGAATGATCATTTATTCGAATCGGGACAAAATTTAGCGCTATGTTAAGCAATCGTAAGTGGACTTACAAAAAAGTCGCACCTATTTTGAGGACGGTCAATAGCAATCTATGCACCATTAATTTTGAGACATGATATAGAGATCATGCTCCACTAACACTTAGTGCAATAAGAAAGGGATGAGATGAAGAGGGGTGGGGGAGAATATACAAACCACTTTTGAATTAAATTTAATCAAACTATTATTAAAATCATTCATCCATTTTTGTGGAGTTAGACTCAACACCATGGATCCAATGATGTTAATAAAGTTCATGATAAAAAATTTAACCCAAGATCAGCCAGAAAATAGTCACAAAATAATATTACATTTAATATATACAAAAAAGGTTTTAAAAAATGTTTTAAAATAGAAATAAAAGAGAAAAATATCAACTATGTTCAAATTGATCAAGAAATAAAAAGTAAGACCATAGACAAATCAGAAAAGGACTCAAATGATTTTATAAATTTTTTGGTATTTTTTTAAAGTCAGAAACTATTTTTTAAAATTAAAAGAAATGAGTAAAATAAACCAAAAATGATAAAAAATAACAAAGTCATAAACAAAAATAAAATAAGGTCACCAATATTTGTCACAATATCATTGGATTATTCCATAATTTTTTTAGAATTTAAAAATGCATAAAAGTATTTTTAAACATTTAAAACAATTCAAATAAAATGAAAATTTATAAAAAAATACCACAACACGAAATTAAATTGTGAAAAAGTAAAAATCAGAAAGAGAATAATCAAAAATAGTTTTCATAGTTTTTTTTAGATATTTTGGACTTAAAATGAATTTTCTATGATTTCTTGAAGTTTAAAACAATTAAATATAAAAATCAGAAAAGAAAATAAAAACCAAAACAATATGGGCCATCTGATCAATGTCAAAATGCGTTAGTAAACAGATCAAGTGGACCTAGCGCGTTGTGCATGTTATGGACTTTAGTGAATAATGCATAGGATCATTAATTAAATCAGATTTTTGAAAAACACAGATGAAGCGCCTTTATTGGTTCGAAGATGACACGTTGGTCATCTTCAACCTCCAGCCAGTCCCAAAACCAGGTTGCTCAATCTGTAAAATTAGAGCACGAGACCTATGCCATTCGCTTCTTCTCTTTAAGACGAAGACAACCACACCTTCGCGACAAATTTATATAAACTGTATCTCAAGCAATTTGGAAAGAAAGTTTTGAAAAGGGATTTGAAATTTCATGGTCAAAACGTGTTTCCAGTAAAAAGCAAGTGTTGCAACTAGAACCAGGGCAATGAGAGAATCACAATGATATCAAAGTTTTGAAGAATTGATGAAGGAATATACCTATTGAAGTTGAGTTGCAGAGCTCTGAAACTGGACTTCTATGGAGCAATATAGGGCACGATTCTTGAATGTAATTATATGGTTAGCTTCAGGGAAGATCAAAGAAGGCAAATTGATGGAAAACTTGGGTTAAAAAAGGCTTGAGAATAGATTTCGAAGTTGCTGAATTTTGAGTTATGGAATAAGTTTGGCAGGGTGATTCTGGCTATCCAAGCTTGAGGAAATGAATGGGGGACGACCCTCTATTTATAGGGAATCAAATGGAATGTCCAAGCTTGTGAAATGATAAAGTTTGGAGGGAAATCGTGTGAAGTTGCAAACAAGAAAAGTGTGACTTCTAATTTGATCAAAACTCACCCAAAACGCGCATGTTGTTGTGCTAATCAATTCTGGAACTTCATTAAACATGTTTAGAGGCAAAAATGCATGGAAAACTTGTGATTAGAAGCCAAAATAAAGACTTCAAATTCTGACTTATGGGAAAACTTCAGTTCCAAGTTACCAAGTTCAATCCAATGGCATTCTTAGCTCAAGGGGTCTTAAGGCATGATTCTTGATGCTTTAGAAAGATGAGGTTACAAGCTTTGCAATGGAAAAAGAATGGAATCAAATGGATGCTTGAGCTGAAAGTTGTGTTGAGTCAAAGTTGGAAAAAAGGGTTGACTTTCCATACTTAGAAATATTTAAAAATTTTCTTCAAAAGTTACCTATAATGTCTTGCATCCAAACATGGTCTTCCACTTGGATTTTGCTCTTGACCAAAAAGGATGGCATGAAATAGACCTCTGGAATGACATTTTGGGACTTGAACCATTCAAAATCTCCAAAAATTGAGAGAGTTATGAATTGTTGAAGTTGACAAAAAATCATGGAATGGCCTATAATCTTTTGTATCCTTAAGGCAACTTCCATCCGTTTTCCCACTTTGGACATAAAAGAAGGAATAGGGTTCACATCCTCAAGATAATTGTGGAAAAATAATGGGCTCAAGGTGATAAAAATTGACCAAGTTATGATCATTTGAAGTCACACATGGAAAATTGGGGATTCATCTAGAGGACTTGTAATCTTTCTTCTTCATCAAGTTTCTTCCACATGAAAACTCCATGGAACTTTTGAAGTGATTTATTGATAACCATTTTAAGAGAAGTATGTTTTTGGAACCACCCAAAAATACTAAAAGATGAGAAAGATATGCTTCTTTGAAATTCAAAACCCTAGCTCCTAGATCAAGAAAAATGCCTTGAGGAAATTTGACAATTTTGAACAAACTTCTTGTACCAATACAAATTCTTTGTAAATATAAGTTGTTGAGAATGATAATGAGAACTGATAGCAACCACAACCACTTCCATATCTTGAGAATTGAGAGAGATATGCACTTGTGACCAAATGGAATAAAGTCTTGTCCAAACATGACTATTTCTTCAATCAACCCCTTGTACTTTTTGGATCAAATTTGATAACCTTGAAATATGGTGAACCAAAATAACCTTACCATGCCATTTCTTCCAAAACAACTTCAATGGTGAGGTTTGAACTTCTCAAGCTTTATTAACTAGGGCATGTAAATAAACTCATGAACCCATGGATCAACTTGCTAAGCCACATTGCCTTTACCTACATTATTAACAGGTAAGACAAACCCAAATTGCATTTTATTAATTAAGAGAAGAAATCAAGACAAAAATATTCATGATCACAAAAGAACACAAGTCAAGGTGTTTGGTGATTCCTCAAAGAGCAAAGCTAAATATAAGGAGGGGAACCAAGAATCCTAATGTGATCTTGTTGTGATGGAATCAACATGGTATGATGAAGGGATCTTAGGGGGAAAAATTGGGGTATAACACATTCTAAGAACATACAATTGGTGGAAACAAATATTTTTTGTCTATTGATGAGTTTGGTCGAAGGTTGTGGATCTATATTATCAAAACGAAAGGACAGAGTATTCGACCAGAGTAAAGAAAAAGATTAAAATTCTACAGAGGTTCAAGATCTTTGTAGAAGAAATCAATTCGAAGACAAAATTTTGAAGAACATTGATCAAATCCATAGGCCATGCTACATGATCTTTCTTTGCAAGCCTCAATGCTTGTGTTTCACTCCATAATTAAATGTTTACACAATGAATTAAGCTCTTACCCAAGTTATTAAGCCATTGTCCAAAAGATCTTTCCATAAAGCAAGCTTTTTGGTACAAAATTTGTCTTGAGCCCGTACCTTGCTTACTTCTGATTATACTCCACCATAAAGTAGACCCTCTATACCAACAACTTTGGTACTTCATCTTGGGATCATGGAAAACTTGACATAACTTGATATTTGCATTCCAACCAAACCATAATTTGTTATCTTGCAAATATGATTACTTCAACTTCCAAAACCTTTTTGAAATTCTGGCTGCAGATACTCAATGTCACGTTCAATGTTATGACACCGTATCTGACTTTCTATAAGACAGTAAATACAAAAACAGTAAAGAACACAGTCAATTGTTTACCCAGTTCAGTGTGCAACAACACCTACTCTGGGGGCTACCAAGCCAGGGAGGAAATCCACTATAAGAGATGTTAATTCAGGAATAAACCAACCAGTTTATCTCCTTCACTTAAGACCTACCCAATGCAATTTCAATCTAAGTACAACTTAAACCTGAGTTCCTACTCACTCCCCCTCAATCACAGCAGTGATACATAAAACAATTTGACTAATGAATTGATGAAGACACTCTTCAAAAACATACACTTGATTAAGCTTCACAGCTTTTTAATCAAGCAACACAACCACTCTTGCTTCACAGCTTTGAGTGATACACACACTTAACTTGACTCTGCTTCACAGCTTTAGTCAAGAAACATTCAAACACTCTTGCTTCAAAGCTTTGAGTGCTACACAACCCTTACAATTAAAAACCTATTCCAAGTCACTTATCACAATGATAATTGCTTAGAGTACAATAATTAAACCTATACAGTTTACAAATGATCTTCTGACCAAAAAGGGATTGCTTGCAAAACAGCAGCTCTGTTGAATATATAGCAGCTGCAACTTCAGTTAGGGTTTCCACAAAAACCTAGGGTTAATTCCATTTGACCTTAAGACTAGGTCACAGGACTCTATTAACCAGGTTAGGGTTGAGCTAGGTTAACCCAAAGAAAACGCAGGATTCTGTTCTGGAAAGACTGAGTTATTTTCTTGAAAAAACTCAGAATTAACCAAACTGAAAACCGGTTAGTTCAGAACAGGAGGTCTTAACATCTGTTATGACATCTGAGAAAACCTGTCTACTGATTTAGGAAAATGTGATCATTTTGCAAAATGCTCAGATACACACTTATAAACATCAGTACCTGAATGACAATATTTTTCTGCAAAGGTACCTAATGAATCAGTACAACTAAACTAGAATGTTATGACATCAGTCATGACATTCACACATACACACTTGGGTTTTACCAAAAATGCAAGCCAATAACTAAACAACTACAAACTCCCCCTTTGGCAGATTTTTGGCTAAAGACCCTAAGCAATCAGAGATAGATAGCAGCAGAAATAAGTGACTGCAGAAAAATAGAATGTCTAATTAAGCATGTACTAATTAAGTAAGTACCAAAATATTCTCCCCCTCTTTAGCCACAAATGGGCCAAAGATACATGTTCATAAAGATTATACAGTTATCCAAAATTAATAAGAGCAGCAGCAGAGAAAAAAAATGAACACACTTCCAAACTCCACCAGATATCAGCACCAACCAGCAACACCACCAAACAGTAACCAACCTTTAAGCACTGTCATCAGACTCAGAGGAGTTAGTTTCTTCAATGTTGAGATGACCTTCAGCTTCTACACCTTCTTCCCTTCTGTTTCCTTCAGCTTCCTCCTTTTCTAACCTGGCAATTAGGATTTCTAGGGTCTTTTTCCTAGCTTCCAGCTCTTTGCAGGTCTCTTTTAAAACAGCTATGACATCAGATGTCTTGGACTGGGTCTTCACAGACGATGTCTCAGCTGATGTTATGACAATATCTGGA
The DNA here is from genome assembly GCA_948472305.1 of Vicia faba. Classification (NCBI taxonomy): domain Eukaryota; kingdom Viridiplantae; phylum Streptophyta; class Magnoliopsida; order Fabales; family Fabaceae; genus Vicia; species Vicia faba. The sequence goes on from OX451736.1 coordinate 610,161,739, forward strand.
GCATGAGATCCCTGAAACAGTTTGTAGTGTAACCCAAGGGTAGGAGCTCTTTTGCAGGCTGTATCTCTTGCCACCAGGATATCAGGGTATTGTGCAAGGATAATTCCACAAAGGAGGGAGGGAAAGGCAATTGGTCCTTTGACAGCATAACTACCAGCATGTTTTAAAGTTTGTTCAAAGATATACCTGCCATAGTCAAAAGCAGTCTTGGTTCCCACAGCATAAATAAATCTCCCCAATCCTGTGGAGATAGTTGATTTATGGTTTGTAGGCACCCAGTTGGCTGCACCAATCTTGTGCAGGATGGCAAATTTCATGCTGAGTTTGCTGGCATTCAGCTTGCCTTTCAAGGGCCAGCACTTCACTTGCCTTGCTGTGATGGTTTGACAAACTTCATTGTCAGTGACCTCCAGATCAGGACAATCCTCATTTGTTGTTCCAAGAAATTTGTTAATTTCTGATGGAGAGAACTTGACCCTTCTTCCTCTAACAAAAACACTTTCAAAGTCAGCTGACCTTCCATCAGCACAATCATTAGACAAGTTCACTATAAACTCCTTGACCAGATTTTCATAACACTTGTTAAATTTTATCACTGTCTTCATCAGTCCAGCATTCTTGATCAGGTCCATGATGTCTTTGCACTCCATGGCATCATTGTTGAGTTCTCTTTCTAAAGCTATTCTCTTTAAGCAAACATACTTCCATCTGTTTGCATTGTCAGGATGATGAAAAGAGATGTTGTCTGTTGGGACTTCAGGAACTCTAGCAATTTTGCTGGAGGGGAGCTTCCTTCTGATAGGAATTTCTTCAGCATCAATCTCAAATTTTGATTCCTCATCAGAATCAGAAGATTCAGGTTCTTTTCTCTTCTTTGAAATTGGTTGTTTAGCAGTATGCACCCGGGCCTTCTTCCCTTTGGTCTGAATAATTTTCACAGTTTCTACCTCAGCCATGCCTTCAGCCTTGGATTTCTTAACAGCAGGTTTATCTTTGGACACACATTTTGCATCATTCTGATTACCCTTTCTTTTCATCAATCTCCTAGTTATGCTAGGGTTTACATTGGCAATCAGATCATTATCTGAGTAATCCTCATCCACATCAATGATAGGTGGATCAGCAGTCTTTTCTGAAGGGTTCTGAATGTTGTCATTTTGTGTCACAACATTCTCAGAGACATCTACATTCTCAAAGAGGTCCACATTTGGGCTTCTTGATTGATTTAAAGGGACAGAAATCCCCGGTACAGGTTGGTTTCCGCTTAGTATACTAGTAACAAGCCTAGCAATAGCTTGATGAACTTGAACTAATCCTTCTCTATTTGGTACAGAAGAAGAAGGATGAGAAGGATTACCAGAGGCTGCAGCTTGAGCTCTTCCTGCATGTCTAGTTCTTAGCTTTTTGACTTTGGCTGGGTCAGTTGCCATCTCTCTGAGAGGAGTGACCTCAAGAACTTCAGATTCTATGCATGTGGTGATTGCTCTAGAGTCTTGGTCAGATGATGAAGATGATGAGGATGATGAAGTCGCCTTGGTTGAAGATGATGTCTGAGACATTTTGATTGACTTTGAGCACCAGTAGCAATTTGAGAAAAAACTTTGATTGAGAGGAGGGAACAGGTTGCAAAGACGACAGAGGTAGGAGGCAAAAGAGAGTCTTTTCAACTTCTTAAGGATTTTGAAAGAATTGGGAAAACATATGATTAACCCACTAAAAATAGACTTAATAAAATTAACTCCTTCAACCCTTGTTTTAAGCAAAATTAATTGCTATAATTTCTCATGTTGGTAAATACCCAACCTGCCCCTCAAGTTTTCAAGTTTATTTCCAACAAGAGCCTTGGTAGAAGAATCAGTCAAATGAAGCTTAAAGATACCATGTTCCAGTTTAAATGACTTCTTCTCTACAAAGTCAATGTGCTTGGTCCTGTTATGCTGAATAGGGTTCATGGAAATATTGATTGTATTCAGATTGTCACAACACAATGTCACAACATCTTGTGAGACATTATACTCAGTGAGCATCTGTTTTGACCAGATATTTTGAGAACAGTTATTCCTAGCAGCAACTATTTCCGCACAGAGTTGGGAAGGCATTCTTTTGACATGAATCATAGTTCTGGTTGATTCTTGAATGATTTTATTTTTGTCCACTCCATTTTGATCGAGATTTATAGGAGAGGAGACTTCACGCCTCATTTCTTCAGGGAAACAGAATTTATTAGACTTGTTATTTCCAACATCCTTGTCATGATAACTTATGGTTCTGACAACACATCCTTCTTCAAGTTTATTTGCCACATCATAGACATTATCAACCTGTAGTTTTGGAGTCCTTCTGACTGCTTCCATAGAGATAGCTCTTTTCATTCTTCTTAGATGAAGATGACCAAGCTTATGATGCCACAGTTTCATCTCTTTTTCTTCTTTGGTAATTGGACACATAGTGGAGTTATTAGTGTTCTCAGGCTGCCACAAGTAGCAGTTATCTTTGGATCTGATTCCTTTCATTACAACTTCTAGTTTTTCATTAATTACTAGACATTCAGATTTTGAGAAGTTAACCTTGAATCCTAGATCACATAATTGACTGATACTAATGAGATTAGCAGTCAGCCCTTTTACCAGCAAGACTTCACTCAGTCTTGGAACTTCAGGGCAGTCCAAATTACCAACTCCTTTGATTTCACCTTTAGCACCATCTCCAAAGGTCACATAACTAGTGTTGTGAGGTTTGACATGATTGAGAATGATCTTTATTCCAGTCATGTGTTTAGAGCAACCACTGTCAAAGTACCAACCTTCCTTTGCAGACACTCTCAGGGAAGTATGGGCTATCAGGGCAGTAGCCTTTTTCTTCCAATGAGGAGTATGTTGTACCCTTTTTGGCTTAGGTTTAGCACCTGAGTTTTGACTAGGGTATCCATGCAATTTGAAGCAGAAGGGCTTTATGTGTCCAAACCTCCCACAATGATGACATCTCCATCTTTGGTATTTTTTCTTCATGTATTTCTGATGTTGAGAGTTGTGTTGAGACATCTGCTTTGACAATTGTTTGACATGCCTGATCTTCTTGTCTGCACCAGATTTCTTAGCTTCCACAAATCCTAGACCAGATTTGTTTCCCACATTTTGTCCAACTTGAAGAATCTCTTCCAATTTATCTGATCCATTGGTCAACATCTGGACAGATTTTGTCATTTGGTTCAGTTGTGAGTTCAGTAATTGAACTTCCCCTTCTAGGTGACTTATGGTTTCAAGATCTGCCCTTTTTTCAGCCTCCATCTTTATAATGAGTTTTGATTGTTTCTCATTCTGCACACAGACTTCAGCACTTCTGATACACAATTTCTTGTAGGTATCAGCCAGTTCTTCAAATGTCACTTCTTCATCACTAGTGTCATTGTCAGAGGTACAAACACTAGTTAGAGCAGTAACTAGTTTGGCAGATTCTTCTTCAGAGTTACTTTCTGAATCACAGTCAGACCAAGTAACAGTCATTCCTTTCTTTTGTTTCTTAAGAAAGGTAGGACATTCAGCTCGAATATGTCCATATCCTTCACAGCCATGGCATTGAATGCCTCTACCTTGGTTTCCCTTTTCTTCTGACCTTGGTCTTCTGCTGGAACTGTCAATGTCAGAGGGAATGTTATGAACATTAGACCTTGACTTTGGATCCATTCTTTTGATGAGCTTGTTGAACTGTCTTCCAAGCATGGCTATAGCTTCTGAAATATTTTCTTCTTCATCCTCCTTGTTTTCAACATCAGTGTTGGATACAAGTGCTATGCTCTTGTTCTTCTTGTCACCATTATCAGTGATCCCCATCTCAAAAGTCTGAAGAGACCCAATAAGATCATCCACTTTCAACTTGCTGATGTCCTGGGCTTCTTCTATGGCAGTTACCTTCATTGCAAATCTTTTAGGCAAGGATCTGAGAATCTTTCTCACCAATTTTTCTTCTGCCATTTTTTCTCCCAGTGCTCCTGAGGTGTTGGAAATCTCCAAGATGTTCATGTGAAACTCATGAATGGTTTCATCTTCCATCATTTTTAGATTCTCAAACTTGGTAGTCAACATCTGAAGCCTTGACATTTTTACTTTGGAAGTGCCCTCATGAGTAGTTTTGAGAGTGTCCCAAACTTCCTTGGCCAGTTCATATTGATGAACTAGTCTGAAAATGTTTCTATCAATTCCATTGAACAAGGCATTTAAAGCTTTGGAATTTCCCAGGGCTAACTCATCTTCTTATTTACTCCAATCTTCCTCAGGTTTCAGACTGATTGTCCCATCTTTGTCAGTTATGGTGGGATGGATCCATCCTTTGTCAGCAGCTCTCCAAGCCTTTTTATCCAGAGATTTTAAGAAGGCAATCATACGAGGTTTCCAGTAGTCATAATTAGTTCCATCCAGAATGGGTGGTCTATTTCCAAAAACTCCTTCTTTGTCCATAGTGCCAGAAAGTGATATCCCTAGATCTCACCCAGTAATACAGGCAGGGTGCCTGCTCTGATACCAATTGAAATTCTGGCTGCAGATACTCAATGTCACGTTCAATGTTATGACACCATATCTGACTTTCTATAAGACAGTAAATACAAAAACAGTAAAGAACACAGTCAATTGTTTACCCAGTTCAGTGTGCAACAACACCTACTCTGGGGGCTACCAAGCCAGGGAGGAAATCCACTATAAGAGATGTTAATTCAGGAATAAACCAACCAGTTTATCTCCTTCACTTAAGACCTACCCAATGCAATTTCAATCTAAGTACAACTTAAACCTGAGTTCCTATTCACTCCCCCTCAATCACAGCAGTGATACATAAAACAATTTGACTAATGAATTGATGAAGACACTCTTCAAAAACATACACTTGATTAAGCTTCACAGCTTTTTAATCAAGCAACACAACCACTCTTGCTTCACAGCTTTGAGTGATACACACACTTAACTTGACTCTGCTTCACAGCTTTAGTCAAGAAACATTCAAACACTCTTGCTTCAAAGCTTTGAGTGCTACACAACCCTTACAATTAAAAACCTATTCCAAGTCACTTATCACAATGATAATTGCTTGGAGTACAATAATTAAACCTATACAGTTTACAAATGATCTTCTGACCAAAAAGGGATTGCTTGCAAAACAGCAGCTCTGTTGAATATATAGCAGCTGCAACTTCAGTTAGGGTTTCCACAAAAACCTAGGGTTAATTCCGTTTGACCTTAAGACTAGGTCACAGGACTCTATTAACCAGGTTAGGGTTGAGCTAGGTTAACCCAAAGAAAACGCAGGATTCTGTTCTGGAAAGACTGAGTTATTTTCTTGAAAAAACTCAGAATTAACCAAACTGAAAACCGGTTAGTTCAGAACAGGATGTCTTAACATCTGTTATGACATCTGAGAAAACCTGTCTACTGATTTAGGAAAATGTGATCATTTTGCAAAATGCTCAGATACACACTTATAAACATCAGTACCTGAATGACAATATTTTTCTGCAAAGGTACCTAATGAATCAGTACAACTAAACTAGAATGTTATGACATCAGTCATGACATTCACACATACACACTTGGGTTTTACCAAAAATGCAAGCCAATAACTAAACAACTACACTTTTCTCTATAAATAGAGAGGCCATTTGTAAGCTAAAGGATCCAGATTCTTGTGTGTTGAAAAAATCCTTAAATACTCTCAAACTCTCAAAAACTCAGAACCTGCACACAAGCACAAAACTTGGCACATCCTGACTTTACACACAAAAATCTAAAATCCCTTCGTGCGTTAGTGATCCTTTCGATTCACTCCCAGCTTCCATATACCAGCCTTAGAACACTCCCAAATCCATCAAAAAAACCTCTCAAGGAAGGTAGTGATCCTTTCGATTCACTCCTAACTTCCATATACCAGCCTTTCAATTCAATGAGTTTTAAAGCAACGTAGTGATCCCACTAGCTCAAGGAAGGTCCCTGCAAGCTTAATCCATCATCAAGTCATTTCTGGAAGTCATATAGAGGTCATTTGATTTTCACTTCAAGAGGTAAGATTTCTCAACTGTAATATTTTGATACAAGCATTTTCAGCACATACAAATAAAAGAAAAGATGTAGATATCATATCTAGGAAGCTGACCATGCTCTTAGTTTTTATTATCACTGCTTATACATTGAGAATTTCATATCTGATCAGTTAGGTTTTAGTTTTGGTACTGAACAAAATTCATGCTAACCTCTAATCCATAGATTTTGAAAATTACATGGTTGGATTCATATTTAAATTCTAGGCAGGTTTGATGTTTACATTTTTTGATTTGGCTGAGAAATGAAGCTTTTAGAAGCTTAAAGATGGTGATATACATCCCTGCGCGCGTGAAGGAAGAAGATGAAGCCATGTTCAAATTTTCAGAAATGAGTTCATTTTATATTTAGTTCAAGTTGGATAATTAACGGATGAAACAGGCCACCCTAGTGGTACAAACAGCGCGCGCTAAAGCCTTGCCATGTAGAAGGTCCTGGGTTCAAGTCCCAGCGAGACCTTTTGTATTTATTTTGTAATTTGTAATTTTTTCCAAAAATAACATGCAGGTTTATAATATATTGAGTGTTGGCTGTTTTGAATGGAAGGTGTGGAGAACCTGGGTCCAAACCTTGGCAGGACCAAAACAATTTTTATCACTTATTTGTTTTCATCCTTTTTAAAAAGCTTCAACATTTTTCCAACCAATCAAAACAACTCCTTTTGAGTTGATTTTTTGTACACTATTTATTTACAATGTCTATTTTATGAATATATAAAAATATCAAAAAATATTTTATTTTCATATTTATTTTAAGAAACCAAAATCCATTCCCTTTCCATTTATATCCTTGTACATCATATACATTTTAATTCTTGTACATTATTCAAGTTCAATATGGTTGTAATAGATAATTTTAATTTCTTGCAATCCCCATTTGTAAATTTGTACACCCCATCCCCAAATGATGTAATAGCATAGTAAGTTTACTTTCCGTAATTTATCGCTTTCATATAAATGCTAGTAATTAGGGTTTGTATGGAAAGATAAAATTAATGCTTAGAAAACACTAATCCAAGATAAATCAAGCATGAAAAACAAACACTTTGCACACGTGCACCTCTAGGGTTACCTCCACTTGTTTCCTTGAGAAAATGGTCATAGTATGCATGTGAGACGTCTTAGCAAAAACAATCAAAGATCATAGTCCCTCGATGACGCTTCAAATGTTTCCTTATAAATGATCTTAGTCCCTCAAGAGAAATGCTAAGATATCTCACAACACTGCTATTCATGACCATACGATGACCCACACCCGTCCCTTTACATCCAAAGATAAGGCTTCTTACCAATCAATGGTAAGATAGAAATATCAAAGGAAGGAAGAAATGAACAAAATACTTTTGAGTAGGTAGAGCATTCTTAGTTGCTTGCTCACAATCCATCTTCAAAAAAAAAATCTTTTCAAACACACCAAACACTTTCAAAGCCTGAAATATTTTCAAAAAGTCCAACACTTTGTATGCATTCTTATAGAGACGAGAATCATTACAAAGTTTTCTTAAACGAAGGCACTTTTTAAAAATACTTTCAAAACCTACCAAAACACATTTCAAACAAAGAAATTTCAAAAGTGATCTAGCAAGCAACTAAGAGCCTATAGATAACTATGGATGAAAAGGGTGCTAACACCTTCCCTTTTCATAATCTACCCCCCGAACTCAAGAAAACATCTCAAAGGTCTTTCCTGTTCTTTTCACCCTTTCGTTATTAGATAAAAGAAAAGTTGGTGGCGATTCTTGCTATCCGCAACAATTGCGATCAAACGCAAAACAACCAAGTCAATTCTCCCACCGTATTATAGAACTGGCGACTCTGCTGGGGAATACTTAAAAGTGGGGTTACCTTAGAGTTAGATCACATTTACTTGCTTTCATTATTTGATTTGTTTGCTTTACATTTATAGGTCCTTGTTTGGGTTTGTATTGACCCTACACCCGGATCTGGGGCACCTTTTTAGATAAGTAGCAATAAATCGTTGAGGTTTTACGGTGTTGACCGATATGGACAAAGTGATAGATATGTTAGCGTGATACTCTGGCTTGTAATAATGTTCCTTGAGTAAGTCAAGGATAACATTAGGCTTCCTCATAATGTCACTAAGCGCTAACTCACCTTTAGAACCTTTAATTGACTCATCCTAGCCATTAGGAAGTAGTGAGATAGCCGGCTTTGGTTCCAACCGAAGATTGATTGATGCTCGATGCTACACTCATTGAGATTGGACTTTTGAGATATTTTGGCTGCAATACTTTGGTGCTTGAGCTAAAACAATGCCTAAAAGAAAGGTCAGTGATATGAGACTCCTTAGAACCTAGTTAATTTTCTAAGACAGGTTGAACAAACTAAACTTCAAGAGGGTACTTACCTATAAACTCCATGCAAGTCAAAACCTAAGGATTTGTTTGCTTTGTTTGTACATAACGAATCGTTTGCTTTTGCTTGTGTATGAATACTTGTACATAACATCATACCATAGAGTTGTCAATAACCATTTCAAGGATCTCAAGGGCCTATGATGCAGGGTCATGATGAACTAGACGTCTATCAAGGGGCAAGAGGATTTATTCTCCTCTAAACAAATGTTGTCAAAGACCAAAGCACGACAACTTGAGTCAAGGGCTATGACCCACTTGACATGGTGAGCTTGATTCTCGTGGAAGGACATCCAACGATACGAAGTTCTTCACTCAAAGCTGTGATCAAAGTTCAACTTCTAACATTTTCTTATGTTTACCCCACGAGATCCTTGAAAACATCGCATCCATATAACATGCATGCCGTCATAAAAGGTTTTCCCCATACAAGTTTTCTCATCTGCTTACTGTTTATTTTGGTAGAGATGGCTCTAGAGCAAACAGTTAAAGATCTCCAAGCTCGGAATGCCCAATTCCAACAAATGTTCCTGAACTTAGCCAAGGGGCAGGAAGATCTGAAAGCATTATTCACCAAAGAGAGTAAGAAGAAGACTAAGAAGAAGGTTGTCATCCTCAACACGGGGAAGAAGTTCAAGGGCCCCGTTCAACAAATCCAAGTTGAAGAGGATTCCTCCAAAGATGATGAAAGTCAAGATGAAGATGCTAGAAGCAACCATGATGGGGATGGAAACAATCAAATCTTTGAAGACGAGGATTATTCTGATGAGCAATACCCGCCGGCTGACGAAAAATACAAACAGCTTGAAGACAGACTAAAAGCTGTGGAGATCCAAGCTGTGCCTGGCTTGGACTTTGGAGACTTGGTTTTATTCCTGGGGTGGTCATTCCCCACAAATTCAAGATTCCTGCTTTTTCCAAGTATGATGGGGTTCTCTGTCCGAAGCTTCATCTAAAATACCATGTCCGTAAGATTCAGCCGCGCACCACTGACAAAAAGCTCTGGGTCCATTTCTTCCAAGAGAGTCTAGCTAGGACTCAACTTGAATGGTTCTATCAATTGGAGGGTTCTCACATCCACACTTGGGAGGATCCAGCTGCTGCTTTCTACAAGCAGTACCAATACAATGCTAATCTTGCACCAACTCGTGTACAGTTCCAAAATATGAACATGGGTTCCAACGAGGGCTTCAAAGAATATGCCTAAAAATGGAGAGACCTGGATTGTAGGGTGTAGCCACCCTTAACAGACAGGGAGCTGATTGACATCTTTATGGGAACTTTGATAGGACCTTTCTTCAATCACCTAATCTGAAGCTCTTCAGCTGGATTTACCGAGCTGATTCTAACTAGGGAACAAGTTGAAGGTGGAATTAAAAGCAGAAAAATCCAGATGGCTGCATCCTTAAGTACTGAAAAGAAGACATACATTGGGAAGAAAGAGTCCAATGTTGTGTACGGACAAAAGGGTCGTAACAAGAGCAACCACAACCAGTATGTGGGGGCAGTCCTGATCACTAATCCTGCATCGACGCGACAACAACAACGGGGAAACCAGTGAAGGCAAGACGAGCCCAGAAGATAGTTTACCAAAATCAACATGCCACTGTATCAAGCTTTGCAACACATGTTAAGGATGAATCTGATCACATCGATAAGACCTCATCCAAACCCCAAAACTTCTTCTCCTAACTATAATCCCGATGCAATATGTGCCTATCATTTTGGCAGTCTGGGGCATGATACTAACGATTGTTGGGCGCTGAAATAAAAGATTCAAAACATGATTGATGCCAAGGAGATTGAATTCGATCTTCCTGAGACCCCCAACGTGATCACTGCTCTCATGCCAAATCATTGAGAGTGTCCAGTCCATTTTGAATTTTCAATTGTAATTTCTATTGTTTGTTCGAACACTTATCCATTATGTCAAAATTTATTTTCATTAATGCATTGCATATGTTTGTCTTGAATTAATCCATTCATTTTCACTATATTTAAACTGTGCTTTTACTCCCTTTTGTGATATTCAACTTTCATTAAAAGTTGTAAGCCTTTAGAGGGAGGATGACGAAAACAATACCATAATCTCATACAATATGCTTTGGACAGATCTTGCTGACGATGTACAAGCGTTCTTTCAATTCCTAAACAGTGGAGTTACAAGGAAGATAATCCCTAGTCAACGCCTTTGAGCCAAAGAAATAGGAGTTTTCTTTTTCACACAAATTGAAACCTTTAATTAAAACCCAGGGCATGGTTAATTTCTCAGTTAAATCAAATGCGTGTCCAGTCACAAGCTTTCACTTCATACACAACGAATGACATCAAAAACATCCTTCTAAATGAAAAGACGACGATGGTTCCCTGTAAAATAAGTAGTTGTTATCTCTCAAAAGAAAATCCCACTAATTCAAAATATACGAAGGAGACTTAAGAAAACTGGGGCATCCCGCTGACTGTAGTCTCAAAAACAAGAAAAAACCGTCAGGCAAAAATCAGGGATAATAAATTGAAAAGAGGTCACTACAAATCCTCGACAACATGAAAAATGTTGCAAAAATGTATGCCTTCTCAAAGAAACTTCCAGTATCTGAACCATCACCAAAACTCCATTCCAGACTCAAATGGAATTCAAAAAGCACAATTAACTGAGTATAGGATTGAAGAACATCATGAAGAACGGGTTGGGTACAAATAAACTTTGAGCCTTAACCTTTGTTTCTTAAACCGTGAACCAAGCCACGTTACAACCCCTTAAAAGTCCTAATTGAAGCATGGGTTAGTTTGAAAGCATACTGTTACAAAAGGTATCCTGACTTCTATAAGGCTTATTGTAAACCCTGAGTTGAATTCATATTCTTAAAAAATTCATTTATTTGCTAAAAATTCATTTTCAAAACTTCAAGACAAACATAACCTTTGCATTGTTTGAATACCGATGTTTGCATATGGCTATTTGTTTGACAATAGAGAAATTTGCACGACGAATATCCAATGAACAGAAATCCTCTCAAGAAACATAATCACTTCAAATTGGAAGACACTCCCAATGATAAATTTCCCATAATCAAGGGGGCATGACATGTTACTGTCCATCTCATCTATGGCAGTCAAGTCGAGATTCCAAGAAATCTCTCAAGAAGTGATGAATACCAGGGGAAGGTCTGCATCTGAATCACTTGGGGCATTAAACTTGAATTCCAGCAAAGGGTCATGTACGACCAAGCGCACATTTTCTGACAGCACTATGATATTTACTACTATGGACAACGGAAAATCCCCACAAAGTCCCTTTCATAAGGTGATCCCCGTTGAAGTCGTTAGCCCCACCTCTATAAGGTTATCCCCACAGAATAATCTTCACGGATAAGGGTATACACCCCTCAAGGCCAAATTCATGGATATCCCCATAAAATTGGATCCATGCAATCCCCAACCCGAGTTTCAGTCCCCGGAAAACCTCTCCTCAACTGAGTTGGTCTCAAGAAGAATCCTCGAGGAGTTATGCCAAAAGAAAACACCTCCCCAGCAGATTGTCAAATGTTCTCTTCAATAGGGTTTATTTCCCCAAAAAACTATAGATTCCCCAGCTTGAGTTTTCCTCTCAGACTATTACAAATTAAGGGACCACAACCCCTAATACCCAGTAAAGACGCCAACAATTACTAAAGCCTGGACCCGACTAGATAATAGTTTGACTACTTCAATTGTTGAAACCTGGACCCGACCAGATAACAACTTGAGTGTCTAAAACCTGGACCCGACCAAATAATAGTAAATCTCAATTCTTAGTTACTAAGGCCTGGACCCGACCAGATAATAGTTTAACATTTCCAATTGCTGAAACCTGGACTCGACCAAATAACAGTTTGAGTTTCCGAAGCCTGAACCCGACCAAATATTAGCTTAACTTTTTCAAATCACTAACAAAACTCCTTCTCCCCCCAGTAGAGTTTGCCACTATCCCTAGTGAGTTGCTGTAAAGCCTGGGATCCATCCAGATAATAGTTAACTTCCACTATTCCCAGTGAGTTGCTGTAAAGCCTGGGATTCAACCAGATAACAATTAACTTCCTTATCCCTAGCAAGTTAGGTTGAAACTTGGAATATGACTAGATAACAAACAACTTTCAAGAGGTAATTCCCCACTAGAGAAACGGATGACTAGAACTCCTGAACTCTTTCCCTCAAGCTAAAATCAACACTCTCCGTGGAGTTTTCCTTCAAGTAAAGTCAATATTCCCCAGTAGAGTTTCTCCTCAAATAATTGAACAGGAATCCCCAGCGGAAACATCCTAAAACAAGGTCTGAAGTGGAGCATACTCTTCATCCCTAGCAGCAGTCTGGGATTTCATTTCCCAAGGCTCACCAGCATTTGTCAAGGATTTATTTTCCCAGACAAAGATACACTTCAACAACATTTCACATTTCATACGTCATAGCATATGCATACGAAACGCATATAGCACAATCTCATTTATTTTGAGAACACCATTACACAATGCATTTCATAAATCATGACATTGCATACATCTAACGCTTTACCTTTTCAGGAAAAGATCAATCAACAGATAGTTATCATTAACAATTTTCAACATGTCCAAGATTAGTTTCTGAAGCAAGACATAGCAACTATCTATGCAACCAGATGCAACTTCACACAGGCTCATCATGAAGCAATCTTACACGGATTCATTCTCAAAATCTCCAGATGCAGCTTTACACTGGCTCATCCTGAAGCAATCTTACACGAATTCATTCTCATCCTGAAGCAGCCCTACCCATGTTCTTTCCAATACATTTCCAGTTGAAGTTTCACACGGACTCATCATGAAGCAGCCCTACCCAGGTTCCTTCTCATACATTTACAGATCAATTTTCACATGGACTCATCATGAAGCAACCCTACCCAGGTTCCTTCTCATACATTTCCATATGAAGTTTCACACGGACTCATCATGAAGCAACCCTACCCAGGTTCCTTCTCATGCATTTCCAGATGAAGTTTCACACGGACTCATCCTGAAGCAGCCCTACCCAGGCTCTTTCTCATATATTTCCAGATGCAGTTTCACACGGACTCATGCCAAAGCAACCCTACCCAGGTGCTTTCTCATAAATTTCCAAATGCAATTCACACGGACTCATCCCGAAGAAGCCCTACCCAGGCTCCTTCTCATATATTTCCAAATGTAGCTTCACACGGGCTCATCATGAAGCAATCTTACACGGGTTCCTTTTAATTTCCAGATGCAGCTTCATACGGGCTCATCCTGAACTAACCCTACCCAGATGCAGCTTCACACGGGCTCATCCTGAAGCAACCCTAACCAGGTTCCTTCTCATAATTTCCAGATGCAGTTTCACACAGACTCATCCCGAAGCAACCCTACCCATGTTCCTTCTCATAATTTCTAGATGCAGTTTCACACTGACTCATCCCGAAGCAACCCTACCCAGGCTCCTTCTCATATATTTCCAGATGAAGTTTCACACGGACTCATCCTGAAGCAGCCCTACCCAGGATCCTTCTCATATATTTCCAAATGCGGTTTCACACGGACTCATCCCAAAGCAGCCCTACCCAGACTCCTTCTCATAATTTCCAGATGTAGTTTCACACGGACTCATCCTGAAGCAGCCCTACCCAGGCTCATTCTCATACATTTCTAGATGAAGTTTCACACGGACTCATCCTAAAGCAGCTTTACCCAGGTTCCTTCTCATAATTTCTAGATGAAGTTTCACACGGGCTCATCCTGAAGCAACCCTACCCAGGTTCATTCTCATAATTTCCATATGAAGTTTCACACTGACTCATCCTGAAGCATCCCTACCCAGGTTCCTTCTCATATATTTCTAGATGAAGTTTCACACGGACTCATCTTGAAGCAGCCCTACCCAGGCTCCTTCTCATATATTTCCAGATGGAGTTTCACACAGACTCATCCTGAAGAAGCCCTATCCAGGCTCATTCTCATATATATCTAGATGAAGTTTCACACAGACTCATCTTGAAGCAGCCCTACCCAGACTCCTTCTCATATATTCCCAGATGCAGTTTAACACGGACTCATCCCAAAGCAGCCCTACCCAGGCTCCTTCTCGTATATTTCCAGATAAAGTTTCACACAGACTCATCTCGAAGTAGCCCTACACAAGTTCCTTCTCATGAATTTCCAAATACAGTCCCACACAGATTTATCCTGAAGCAGTCTTACACATATTCCTTCTAATATTTTTCCAAACACGGCTTAACGCGGGTCCATTCCAACATATCATTCAGAATTAAATCGACCAATGATTTATTCTGATACCTCTCCCAGTTACAGTCAAGCTTAGACTTGGTCTAATTTCTATCAACAATCACCTTTGGATGGCATCTATAAGCTCATCTCTGACAACTCTCCATCATCTCTCCAAATGGCATCTTGAAGCTCATTCCTTACACAATCAACTAACACATAGTCGAGTGCAAATTTATGGGCACTCTAGTGTTCAATCATCTTCTACCTTCAAGCTACGAACGACAACGTGCCTTACTCTCTTTTCAGGTTTAAGAAGATTGAACAAGAGAAGTTGTTGTACCCCAAAATTTGCCCTCTCATTTCTCAAGAATTTTCTCATAAGATCTCTATTGATTCAAGACTGCACAAGGTTTGATCAGCTCAAGATATCCTCCCTAAACATTGATGACTCAAAATTAGGGTTTGAGTTTGTATAAGGACAATTGGACCTTTGATGCTTCATATGATTTTCATGGATCATATTGGGCTCTCAAGCATCAGGTCGAAGAAAGGAGGAAGAGGAAACTATCGGAAGGGAAAAGCAGATCAAAAGGGTGTGTAGCTGTAGATAATAGTTCGAATTCAAAATTTGGTTCAGGATGTTCGAACCACATGACTGATTGAAAAGGAGTGGTGGGAAGATTTTGACAAATCAAATAAAAGCAAGCTTGCTTCGATCCACAAGCTTCGATTGGGAAATGGTTTCCTTCGAGCAACTTGCTTCGATCCACCTCTAAACCTACTTCAATCCACAAGCTTCGACTAGGCAATGGCTTCTTCGAGCAACTTACTTCAGTCCACAAGCTTCGACTGGGAAATGGCTTCTTCGAGCAACTTGCTTCAATCCACAAGCTTCGACTGGGCAATGGCTTCCTTTGAGTAAGCTTGCTTCAATCCACAAGCTTCGATTGGGCAATGGCTTCCTTCGAGCAATTTGCTTCAATCCACAAGCTTTGACTGGGAAATGGCTTCCTTCGAGCAAGCTTGCTTTAACCCACAAGCTTCGACTGGGCATTGGCTTCCTTCGAGCAACTTGCTTCGATCCATACTAAACCCTTCAACACATATAGTTTCGATACTATGAATTACAAGTTTAACTTTATACTTGCTTTGATCCACAAGGATAGTTGGTTGTGGCATTTGAAGTTTGGATATTTGAACTTTCGACCACTTAATCAACTGATTACTCAAGATCTGGTATTCCA
The DNA here is from genome assembly GCA_948472305.1 of Vicia faba. Classification (NCBI taxonomy): domain Eukaryota; kingdom Viridiplantae; phylum Streptophyta; class Magnoliopsida; order Fabales; family Fabaceae; genus Vicia; species Vicia faba. The sequence goes on from OX451736.1 coordinate 610,177,691, forward strand.
AGTCTTGATATTCCTGAAAAACCTTTGTGAAGTTTGTTTAGTAGGAAAGCAATCCAAAAATTCTTTCATTTCGACCATGCCAATGAGATCATCTTGCATACTCAAGGTGGTACATTCAGATGAATATGGTCCATTCGAAGAACATACAATTGGTAGAAACAAATATTGTTTTGTTTGTTGATGAGTTTGGTCAAAGGTTGTGGATCTATGTGATCAAAATGAAAGGACGGAGTATTCGACCAGAGTAAAGAAAAAGATCAAAGTTCTATAGAGATTCAAGATCTTTGTAGAAGGAATCAAGTCGAAGACAAAATTTTGAAGAACATTGATCAAATCCATAGGCGATGCTACATGATATTGCTTTGTAGACCTCAATGCTTGTGTTTCACTCCATAATTAATTGTTTACACAATGAATTAGCTCTTACCCAAGTTATTAAGTCATTGTCCAAAAGATCTTTCCATAAAGCAAGCTTTTTGGTACAAAATTTGTCTTGAGCCCGTACCTTGCTTACTTTTGATTATACTCCACCATAAAGTATCCCCTCTATACCAACAACTTTGGTACTTCATCTTGGGATCATGGAAAATTTGACATAACTTTATATTAGCATTCCAACCAAACCATAATTTGTTATCTTGCAAATATGATTACATCAACTTCCAAAACCTTTTCTCTATAAATAGAGAGGCCATTTGCAAGCTAAAGGGGCCAGATTCTTGTGTGTTGAAAAAAATCCTCAAATACTCCCAAACTCTCAAAAACTCAGAACCTGCACACAAGTACAAAACTTGGCACATCCTGACTTTACACACAAAAATCTCAAATCCCTTCATGCATCAGTGATCCTTTCGATTCACTCCCAGCTTCTATATACCAGCCTTAGAACACTCCCAAAGCCCTCAAAAAACCTCTCAAGGAAGGTAGTGGTCCTTTCGATTCACTCCCAGCTTCCATATACCAGCCTTTCGATTCAGTGACATTTAAAGAAAAGTAGTGATCCCACTAGCTCAAGGAAGGTCCCTGCAAGTTTAATCCATCATCAAATCATTTCTGGAAGTCATATAGAGGTCATTTGATTTTCACTTCAAGAGGTAAGATTTCTTAACTGTGATATTTTGATACAAGCATTTTCAGCATATATAAATAAAAGAAAAGATGTAGATATCATATCTAGGAAGCTGACCATGCTCTTAGTTTTGATTATCATTGTTTATACATGGAGAATTTCATATCTGATCATTTAGGTTTTAGTTTTGGTACTGAAAAAAATTCATGCTAACCTCTGATCCATAACTTTCAAAAATTACATGGTTGGATTCGTATTCAAATTCTAGGCAGGTTTGATGTTTTCATTTTTTCGATTGGGATGAGAAATAAAGCTTTTAGAAGCTTAACAATGGTGATATACATCTGTGCGCGTGATGGAACAAGATGAAGCCATGTTCAAATTTTCAGAAATGAGTTCATTTTATATTTAGTGCAAGTTGGATAACTAACAGATGAAACAGACCATCCCAGTGGTACAAACAGCGCGCGCTAAAGCCTTTCCATGTAGAAGGTCCTGGGTTCAAGCCCCAACGAGACCTTTTGTATTTATTTTGTAATTTTTTCAAAAACTAACATGCAGGTTTATAACATACTGAGTGTTGGCTATTTTGAATGGAAGGTATGGAGAACCTGGGTTCAAACCTTGGCAGGACCAAAACAAATTTTTATCACTTGTTTGTTTTCATTTTTTAACAAACTTCATCATTTTCCAACCAATCAAAATAACTCCTTTTGTGTTGATTTTTTGCACACTATTTATTTACAATGTCTATTTTATGAATATATAAAAATATCAGAAAAAAAATTTTATTTTCATATTTATTTTAAAAAACCAAAATCCATTCCCTTTCCATTTCTATCCTTGTACATCATATACATTTTGATTCTTGTAAATTATTCAAGTTCAATATTGTTGTACCCCAAAATTTTCCCTCTCATTTATCAAGATTTTTCTCACAAGATCTCTTTGACTCAAGACTGGATTAGGATTTGACCAACTCAAGACATCTCATCATGCACTAATAACCCAAAATTAGGGTTTGGGATTGCACAAAGATTTTTGGGCTATCAATGATTCATATGACTTTTAAGGACAATTATGGACCCCCAAGATTACTCATGTCAATTTTCAAGCCTTGAATCACATTTTTGATTAGTCAATTGGATAATTGACCTAAAAATCAGCTGTATTGGGGAAAAAGTCAATCATGGCCAATTTATAGACAAACTTCATAATTTTTTATCCACCTCAACATCTTGGACTCTTATGTATCATTTGATCAAGTTTGGACCATAATTCCTCAAGAAATTTGATCAAATCATCAAAAGGGCAAAATGGTCAAAATTAGGGTTTTGATTGAGAAAGGGTAATTTCTGATTTTTTGACCTAGCAAATGACACATTGGTTTGAAGCATGATTTCAAGAGTTCAATTTCATCATCTTGACCTAAAGATATGGTTCAAAACATTGCAAATCCATTGGATTGACAGATGAATTTTTCAATCAATTGATCAAAAGTCAACTGTATACTGAAAAGTTAAACTTTGACTTTTTGGTCAAAATAAAATACCAAGGATCACAATTCATCAAAACATGTCAAAATGTGAAACTTTTTCATCAAGAAATCAAAGATTGAAGATTTTGTTTTGAAATTTGAAATTTCTTAACTTAGAAATTTTTCTAAGTATAGAAAATTTCTTATTTTTTCTCAACTTTAAGCCAAATTCTCACCATGATACAATATGATTCAAAGAAAGTTCCCAACATGAAAGTTGTAGATCTCCATGAAATCTACTACTTTGCTTCACATAATTTCTCCTAAAGATGCTTGGATCTCAAGATATAATTTTGTGAATACATGCTCATGAACTAAAATAACTTGGTGAAATTTTACCCTAATTTAGGCAGGTTTTTTACCTAACTTCATGGCAACTTTTCACCTAGTTCCAAGAGGAATCTTGGAAATCAATTCAAAGGTGAGTTATAGAGCACATTGCAAGCTTTCTAAAATGTCCAATAACTCCTTGAGATAATTCTTGAGAAGGTATAATCGAAGAGATGAAGTTGGCAATTTGTCACTTTGATTTCAAGCCATTTCATGAAGAACAAAATTCAAATCCTCAAGCATGATGTACAATCTTCACTTTTCAGGCCTCAAACTCATTTGGCACTCCACCATTAATGAACTGCACAAGGTTTCATGCCCTAAAGCCAAGCATTCAATGCTTTGTACATGAACATTTCTATTTTTGGCACAAAGGTGCCATTTCCATTTTGATAAAGCATAACTTTTGCAACTTTTCACTCCTTGAGCCTTGCACTTGTTTTCTATGCACATAAGCAAAGCCACGATAAAGAGAAACTTGCCTGAAGCCTCTACCAAACCATACCTAGCATGTACAACCCTTAGGGACTTGTCTCCTTACCTTGCTTCAAAAACAAGAAATGTAGCAAGACATGTGATCTTGTACTTCTGAGCAAGCATAAGTCCTCCAATATTTTGCTCTATATAAAGCCATCATTATGCAACTAAATCCACGAATGCCCAAGCCTTGAAACACCCTAGAATCAGAAATTGCATACCAAGCCTCCAAACCTGCCATTTCTGACTTGTGAACTGAATCTTCCATTCCACTCGTACGTTTTCATGCCTTTTGCTTCGCTAAGCTTCATTACCTTACAAGTGAACTATCCCACACCCTAAAACATCACTGTAACTCCATCTTCCCCATTGTTGAACTTTAAAAACAAATTAACACAGGTGGAATTCTCCAGATCATTCCAGCCACACTCAAGACAAGCTAAGCATTGCATTAGCTTCCTAGAGGTTCAAGGAAGCAAACATGATCATCACAGCATCCTAAAGCAAGCTCATTTCCAAAACACGATTTCCATTTTTAAGGTGAGTTTTCTGTTTTTCTAACTCTTGATACATGCATAGTTAGCTTTCCAATTGTGAATATACATAGTAGACATCATTGCTACGAAGTTGTACATATCCATAGCTTGCATTTATTTGGCCTGAGTTGAGAGAATTTTGAGTTTGAAGTTTCTGAAAAAATTAGGTTAAGAATTAGGGCCAACAAAATTCTCTCTGATCTTGGACTTATAGTTTTACCTATGCACATGGTTAGAATCGTGAGATAAAATGCTATAATGTTCATGTTATCACTTTCCATTTTTGTTGAGAGATGGAAGAGTTACAGGGGGTCCGACTGTCTAGAGGAAGAAGATGAAGTACAGGGCAATGAAGCGTTTTATGTTATGTTTTTTTATTTTCATTTGAATTAACGGATGTACAGCCACCCTAGTGGCAAGGCAGCGCGTAGAAATTTCCATAGGTCATGGGTTCGAGTCTTGGCGTCTGCCTTTTGCATTTTTTCATACTTTTTCCATTTTTTGTTGTTTTTGCAGCATGGGCTTCAGCATATTGGGCCCAATTTTTTTTTGCTAACCGCCTGCCTCCTTTTTTCTTGCAGCACCCCTGGCCCAACTATTTTCATTAATTTATTTTATTTTTTTTATTTCATTAAATATATTTTTCTTAAATATTAAAAATCATAAAAAACATAAAAATGATAAAACATTACATTTTGTTTATTTTATTTTATTTTCTCATAAAAAATATTTTTATTCAATTATACATTAACTATTTTTCTTAATAAACTTGTAAATTAAAAATAAAATAGGATTGAATATTTATTATTTTTTCTCACATTTATAAATATATATTTTAATATATAAAAAGACCAAAATACCTCATAAATACTATTTATTATTTTTTAGACAAAAAACATGAAAAATACTTAGAGAAATTTCTTTTCTTTTAACATATTAAATTAGGGTTAGTCAAAAATCCTTTCTAAAAATAATTTTTTCTTTCTTACTTAATTTAAGTTCAATTTTTGTTTATTCATTAGTCTTAGATTAAAACTTTTCATCATATTAAAAAAACAAAACAAAATCTTTTTCTTGCATATACATATCTTTGCATATTTAATTTATATTATACATTATCTTTTCCAATATTTGTACAAATTTAATTTGGTTGGAATAATTTAATTATATTTATATTATTGCAAATCCCCATTCATAATTTGTATACCCTCCCATAAAATGTTGTAATAACGTAGTAATCTTTAAATTACGCAATTTATCGCTTTTACATAACATGCCAGTATCTTAGCAAAACAAACAAATATAAAATCATAGTCCCTCGATGACGCTATTTAGAGTTACCTTACAAAAATGATCTTAGTCCCTCAAAAAAGTTAAGATACTTTGCAATATTGCTAATTATGGTTATACGATGACCCACGCCCGTCCCGTCTACATCCAAAGATAGGGTTGCTTACCAAATCAATGGTAAGACAACAATGTCAAAGGAAAAGAAAAAGAACAAGAAAGACATTTGAGTAGGTAGATTACTTCTAATTACTTGCTCCATTTCAAAACAACTATCCTTGCTATTTTCAAAAACAAACACACACATTTCCAAACATCTTACAAACATTGAAAACATTTTCAAAAAGACAAACATCTTTGTATACATTCTTACGAACGAGAATCATTACAAAGATTGCCTAAACAATGACCTCTTTACATAATACTTTCAAAAACCACACAAAGCACAATTTCAAAACAAAAGCAAGTGATCTAGAAAGTAACTAAGATCCCATGGAAAACCATGGATGAAAAGGGTGCTAATACCTTCCCTTTTCATAATCTACCCACCGAACTCGAGAAACAATCTCAAAGGTCTTTCCTGTGCTTTTTCACCTTTCCTTTTGGATAAAAGAAAAGTCAGTGGCAACTTTTGCTAACCGCAAAATTTTCGATAAAATGCAAAACCTTCAAGTCAGTTCTCCTACCGTACCACAGAACTGGCAACTGTGCTGGGGAATATTCTAAAAGTGGGGTTACCTTAGGGTTTAGATCACATTTACTTGCTTACATTGTTTGACTTGTATGCTTTACATTATAGTTCTTTGTTTGGGTTTGAAATCCTCTACCCGGATTTGGGATACATTATAGGTAAATAGCAATACATTATGGAAACTGTGCGGGGTATACCGACATGGTCTAAGCAATAGCTATGTTAGTGTGACATATTTTTGGGTACCGGTAGCTGTTGTACCCCAAAAATTGCCCTCTCATTTATTAAGATTTTCTCACAAGACCTTTTTGACTCAAAACTGGATTAGGGTTTGACTTGCTCAAGACATCTCATCATACACTGATAACCTAAAATTAGGGTTTGGGATTGCACAAGTATTTTTGGACTATAAATGCTTCATATGACTTTAAAGTATCATCATGGACCCCTAAGATTACTCATGTCAAGTTTCAAGCCTTGAATCACATTTTTCATCAGTCAATTGGACAGTTGACCTAAAAATCAGTTGTATTGGGGAAAAAGTCAACCATGGCCAATTTATAGTCAAACTTCATAATTTTTGATCCGCATCAACATTTTGGACTCATATGTATCATTTGATCAAGTTTGGACCACAATTCCTCAAGAAATTTGATCAAATCATCAAAAGGGCAAAATGGTCAAAATTAGGGTTTTGACTGAGAAAAGGCAATTTCTGATTTTTTGACCTAGAAAATGACCAATTTGTTTGAAGCATGATTTAAAGGGTTCATTTGCATCATTTTGTCCTAATGACATGGTTCAAAACATTGCATTTTCATTGAATTGACAGATGAAATCTGCAGTCAACTGATTAAAAGTCAACTGTATACTGAAAAGTCAAACTTTGACTTTTTGGTCAAAATCAAGTGCCAAGGATCACAATTCATCAAAACATGTCAAAATGTGAAACTTGTTCATAAAGAAATCAAAGATTGAAGATTTGGTTTTAAAATTTGAAATTTTTATAACTTAGAAATTTTTCTAAGTATAGAAAATTTCTTTTTTTTTATTTAATTTGAAGCCAAATTTCCACCATGATGAAAGATGATTCAAAGAAAGTTCCCAACATGAAAGTTGTATAACTCCATGAAATCTACAACTTTTTTTCACACATTTTTCCCTAAAGATGCTTGGATCTCAAGATATAATTTTGTGATTACATGCTCATGAACTAAAATAACTTAGTGAAATTTTGCCCTAATTTAGGCAGGTTTTTGACCTAACTTCATGGCAATTTTTCACCTAGTTCCAAGAGGAATATTGAAATGCATTTCAAATATGAGTTATAGATAAAATTTCAAGCTTTCCAAAATGTCAAGGAACTCCTTGAGATCATTTTTGAGTAGGGAGAATCGAAGAGATGAAGTTGGCATTTTCTCACTTTGATTTCAAGCCATTTCATGAAGAACAAAATTCAAATCTGAACCTATGCTGCCTAAGCTTTGCTTTACATGTCTCAAACTTGTTTCTCACTTTATAATTTAATTATTACATAGATGATAAAGCCTTAATCCAAGCACAAGAGTCTTTGTCCAAGCTTTAATTCCATAAATGGCACAAAGTTGCCATTGCCATTTTGGAAAAGCATAACTTTTGCCACTTTTCATTTCTTGAGCATCAGACCTGTTTTCTCTGCATACACAAGTCCTATAAGCCAAAATCACATTGTCTAGAACTTGTACCAACTCCAAGCAGGCCTGTACAAGCATATGGAGACTTGTCCCATCACTTTGCTTCAAAAGCAAGTAAGAGTGCAAAAAGGATAGAACTCAAAAATCTGTTGTAGAGCTGACTTGAAACCTTCTCTATACTAATACACAAACACATTACAACTTAGAACATGATTGTTAAAGGCCAGAAACACTCCAAAACTCCCTATCACCAAAAACCTGTAAAAACTTGCAGTTTGTGGCCAAACATAGCAATCCACAAATTGACTTGTGTGTTTAAAGTTTTAATCACTCAAACCCTTACCTACCTCATATCTAAGTGTTCCAGACCATCATCCATGTACTGTAAACCCTTCTTCTCCATCTGCCATTTTTGTTTTTCCAGCTTGCAGGTTGACTTGGATAGAGAGGTTCAGGCACTTTCAAAGCAAGGCAAGAATTGGAACACACTCAGGGAGGTTCAAGCAAACTAAAGGAACCTTCAGGCCTTCCTAAATCTCACTCAAACTCCATTCACGATCTCAACTGAAAGAGGTAAGAACTCTAACTTTTATCTCTTCATACAGGCATCCATTGGCCACAATTTGTGAAAGAAAAATGTAGATATTATAGTGCTGAAGCCAACCATGTGCATAGATTTCATTTCTTTTCATTATGTATAGAGAATTTTGGAGTTCAAATTTCTATAAAAATTAGGTTTAAAATTAGGGCCTTTAAAACTCGTTTTGATCTTTGATTGTTAGTTTCCATAAGTTACATGTCTGAAATCGTGGGAAAGAGTACTATCATTTTCATGTTGGAAGTTTCCATTTTCATGGAGAGATGAGAAAGATACAGAGGTTCTGGCCAGCTTGAGGAAGAAGATGAAGTACAAGGCAAGGAGACTTTATGTGTTATGTTTTTATTGTTTCATATAAACTAACGGATGTACAGCCACCCCAGTGGCAAGGTAGCGCGTTGGCAATGCATAGGTCATGGGTTCGAACCTTGGCGCTGCCTTTTACATTTTTCTTATTTTTTCAGCTTCATTTTTGACATTTTTGCAGCGTGGGCTTGGTTCCTTTGGGCCTCTCATTTTTTCTAACACTTACCATCCTTTCTCTTACAACACCCCCTGGCCCAATTCTTTTACTATTTATTTTTATTTTCATATTTGTTTTATTAAATATTTTCTTTAACACATAAAAATCATGAAAAATATAAATATGATAAATATTGCATTTTATTTTATTTTCACATAAAAAATATATTTTATTTTAAATATATACTAACTATCTTTCTTAAATAAACTTGTAAAAATAAATTAAACTTATATATATTTTTATCCTTTTTTTATACTTATAAATATTTATTTTTGGCATATAAAAAGACTAAGTATCTCACAAAATATTATCTATTATTTTTAATACAAAAAATACACAAAAAATAATACTTAAAGAGCTTTATTTTCTTTTTATCTTAGAAATTAGGGTTAACTTTTTTTCAAGAATTAATTTCTTTTTCTTAAGATAATAGAATTAGGTCAAAATTCTTTTGCATATAAAACAAAAATCTTTTTATTACATACATACCATTGCATATTTATATTGTATATTTATTTATTCAAATATTCGTACAAATTCGATTTGGTTGTAATAGCTTAATTAGATTTACATTATTGCAAATCCCCATTTATAATTTGTATTCCCCCCTCCCATACAATGTTATAATAGCGTAGTAATCTTTAAATTACGCAATTTTCCGCTTTTATATACCATGCTAGTAATTAGGGTTTGAATGGCAAGATCAAAATAAATCAAATAGAAAACCCTAATTCAAGACAAACTCAAACATGAAAATAGCACACTTGCACACAAGCATCCTTAGGGTTTCTCCACTTGGTTTCCTTATATGAAAAATAGCCATATTACGCATGCAAAGTATCTTGGTAAAACAAACAAATATAAGATCATAGTCCCTCGATGACACTATTCTAAGTTGCCTTACAAAATGATCTTGGTCCCTCAAAAATGCTAAGATACTTTGCAACATTGCTAATCATGGTTATATGATGACTCGCGCCTGTCCCATTAACATCCAAAGATAGGGTTGCTTACCAAATCAATGGTAAGACAACAATGTCAAAGGAAGAGAAAATGAACAAGAAAGACATTTGAGTAGGTAGATTACTTCTAGTTACTTTCTCTATTTCAAAACAATTATCCTTGCTATTTCCAAAACAAACACACACATTTTCAAACATCTTACAAACATTGAAATCATTTTCAAAAAGGCAAACATCTTTGTATACATTCTTACGAACGAGAATCATTACAAAGATTTCCTAAACAATGTCCTCTTTTACAAAATACTTTCAAAAACCACACAAAGCACAATTTGAAAACAAAAGCAAGTGATCTAGCAAGTAACTAAGAGCCCATGGAAAACCATGGATGGAAAGGGTGCTAACACCTTCCCTTTTCATAATCTACCCCCCGAACTCAAGAAAACATCTCAAAGGTCTTTCCTGTGCTTTTTCACCTTTCCTTTTGGATAAAAGAAAAGTCAGTGGGGACTCTTGCTAAACCACAACATTTGCGATAAAACACAAAACCCTCAAGTCAGTTCTCCCACCGTATCACAGAATTGGCGACTCTGCTGGGGGAAATTTTAAAAGTGGGGTTACCTTAGGGCTAGATCACATTTATTTGCTTATATTGTTTGACTTGTTTGCTTTACATTATGGTTCTTTGTTTGGGTTTGAAATCTTCTACCCGGATTTGGGATACATTATAGGTAAATAGCAATATGTTGTAGAAACTGTGTGGGGTATACTGACATGGTCTAAGCAATAGCTATGTTAGTGTGACATGTTTGTGGGTACCGATAGCATTTGAGTTAATCAAAGAGAATACGGGGCCGTTGAGTGATGTCATGAAGCACTAATGAACTTCTAGAATCCTTTACTAGACCAACTTGGCCTTTAGGATGTAATGAGATGACCGACTTTGGTGCAGTCCGAAGTTGGTAGATACTCGATACTACACTCATTGAGGTTTGGTTTCTTGGGATATTTCGGTCGCCATTAAAGAGGCTTGAGCTGAAACAATCCAGTGATATTGAGCTCCTTAGAACCTGGTTACTATTACTAGGACAGGTTTAAGCCAACTAAACTTCAATAGGGTACTTACCTATAAAACCCCATGCAAGCCTAAACTAAGAACTTGTTTGCTTTGCTTGTATATGAATACTTGTACATAACATCATAGACATCATGAACATCACATGCATCCACTAACCATTTCAAGGATTTTGGAGATTCATCTTTATTCTTATTTTGTAGCATATGGATTCACTTTGCAGGAAAACTATCCAAGTCAACCTTGTAAGAATTCCTCCACAAATTAAGGAGATAGCTTCAAGGATCCCTGAGAACTCTTCGTTCCCCGAGAGACATGGTCGTCTACTCAACTTGGTCACCTCAAACACTGATGAGGATATGATGAAGGTGCTCTTTCAGTTCTTTGATCCTTTGCACCATTGCTTCACATTTCTCGACTATCATCTTGTGCCTACTTTGGAAGAATTCTCTCAACTCTTGAGGATTCCCATTCTCAATAAACTACCTTTCAACGGTACGGAAAGAGACCCAAAGCCAGAAGAGATTGCTCAAGCTCTGCACTTGCACTCATATGATGTCACAACTCATTGGAAAGTTCCTGTTTGAGAAAGCCCGAACAATTCCTTTCCCTTGAGGGCCTTCATCTCCCTCTACATCTTGTCAAACTGCTCTTGAAAATCATCCATTCTATCATAGATACCCAAGTCTTCACTTGGTAGAGGAAAAGGATGATACATATCATCATTAGCAAATGGGACAACATTTATCGAAGGAGGCGCAACAGGATCAACATGCACCACGGGAGGTGCAGGAGTAACAGTAGTTTGAACAACTGGAGTATCTTGAGGACCCATATTAAATCCTTTAGGCGAAAATCTCTTTGGCATTCCCCATGGATAACCTTGAGGCATGCAATTTTGAATAACAACTGGAATAGCAGACACAGGAACAGTCGGAGCTTCAGCAGTAACCCTTGCTTGTTGAGGTTGAACACTCGGTGGCTGATTCTGAGCAACCACCAGAGATTCCATCAGAGTAGTAAGATTGGCCATGCCGACCTTCAAAGCAGAAACTTCCTCGCGCAACTTGCGATTCTCTTGTTCTAAGTTGTCCATCTTCCTTCTGAAATTAGCTCGAGTGTTGTAGTAGTGAGACAACTTGCTGAACAAAGTAAAGAAGCTTGGTAAGACACCTAAATATGAATAACAAATGCAAGAAATATGTGCAACATGATGCATGATATGCAATGCACATGATTTATTTTATTAATATTTCAAGGGACTTAAAGACTTATAGACACAATGCGAATATCAAAGTAATAACACATTTTAAATACTGAAATTTTTTATTATAATAACTTCAAAATGGATTACAAGTTTCAATAATCCCAAGTACAAGATGAAAATAAAGTCTAAAACCCTAAGAAGTAAAGCTGATGGAGATCACTCTATACGCTGACGCTTCCCTGTAAGCCTGGAAATATGAGCCTTCAACCTCTGGTTTTCTTCCGCATATCTGGTGGCAACCTTCTTCCAATCAACGTAATCAGGAAGTGAGCAACTAGCATCTAACTGAGGTTTAGGAGAAAATAAATCCCCTTTCCTCTCCATGGTCTCTACAGCCCGACTCTCAAGAATCTCAATCAAGTCGTCTTTCTCCTTCAAGTCTGCTCTATAGGAAATCTCTATAGTTTGGCACTTATTCTTCCAATCATCTTTTTCCTGCTGCATCCTGACCAAAGCAAGCTGTAGCTGTTCCACATCATCCAATAGGGGAGGAGTGGTCTTCACAAAAAAAATCAGGCATAGGCGTTTCTCGGGAATACAACATCTTCAACTAAATAACTCTCATTTGGACCCACTGAAGATAAGGCTCCAAAGAAACAGCCCCCCTAGGTCCCAAGTCTTTCCTACTCTTCCTATGAATGTGACGCCAGGCCTTCGCAATCTTCTCCCTAGCATCCTTGTGGTCTTCTCCCTCCTTTAGGAAGAAAGTACTCAAATGAATAATATTTGGTTTATCCCTCATCGGTTAACCAAGTCGTCGTCGTGCAAAAACAGGGTTGTAGTTAATTCCTCCCTTTGTACCAAGAAGAGGTACATTAGGGAAAATACCATAATTGTCGACAATCTCTACATCATGGTAAGCATTATGATACCAATCAATATCCGAGTAAGTGCCATGATCTTAGGAGCCCAACGGGGTTTCTTCCTGGCATCCCAGAAAGCATCAGACTGAGGCATATGAGAAATAAACCACCGGTACAACAGAGGCGTGAAATAGATAATCATCCCCCCATGATAAGAATTCCGAAGATGAATAGAGTAATAAGCGTCACACAATAATGTATGAACTGGGTTTCCAATCATGAAGATCCTGATATAATTGACGTCAAAAAACTTATCCACATTAGGAAATAAGAATAACCCGTAAGCAAGGAAAGAAAAGATGGCCTCGAAAGCGACGGTACTCTTCATCCTGGAAAAGTAACGAGCCTTCTCCAATAAGAACTGAGCTGGTAATCCTCTAATCCATCCTTTAGTAGTCATATGGGTTTCAACTTCAGACTTCCCCAGATGGTTCAAAGCAGCAATCTCATGTGGTTTTGGCTCACCCACCAAACCAGTAAAAGGAACATGGTTGGTAATAGGTAAATCCAACAAATAAGAATACTCCTCTAGTGTAGGCATCAACTGATAGTCAGGGAAAGTAAAGCAATGATACATCGGATCATAGAACTGGACCAAGGTCGAGAGAATACCCTCCTTCATCCTAAGCTTCATGAGAGGAATCATGGATCCATACTTCTTCTGAAAATCTGTAGAACACTCGATCTCGGGAATTAGACTGATCAACTCATCTATTTTGGGATCTTTGAAACTGTATTTTCCGGTCTTTCTTTTTCCAGAATCCATGGTAAAAAGGTACCTGAGATATTCACAAATGGTCAACTTTTAAGTCCCTTGAAATTAAATTCCTTCAAAATATGCTTATGAGTTCATGGATGCATGATGCAATAATCACACACAAGATCACAAACATAGGGTTCATAGGTTCAACGTCACAAGTATGAGGTCGAAGGTACTACCCATAAGGTATGTTATAAAAGTTATCACCTGTTGAACAAGGTTCTAGAGGTTCCCAGAGTCTACATCCTTCCTTCAGATATTACCAACTTCTCGATTAACTCGGTAATTAGTAATATTCTCATGAAAAACTCGTCTGAGCATAGTGTCGCATGACAACTATTTCCGGATTACTATGTCATAGCTTCCGCACTACACCTAAAAGGCCAAGATGGGTTAGGTATTCTACGGTCCCCAGCTTCAGCAGGCTCCCAGGTCGAAAGCAGCACGTCTTACCAATTACTCGGTAAATGACACTACAGCCAAAGGGGCCTCCACTGAGTGGGGGATCTCATGCCTCCTTTTTTGGGATTACTCCCTCAAAGTTAACATGACTATACCGCCCGTCCTATCTTAAAGTTTGCCCAAGTCCGGGTATAGGGCTTATGAGAAATCACCAAGCACCCTGAAAACCAGGAAAATCCAGGCAAACATATATACAACATATAATACATAAATAACAATAGCACATATACAGATATAAACAAAGATAGGCTCAACCCACTTAAGGATGGACCAGCAAGAGGTCAATATTTCCCCAGTGAAGTCGCCATTTTTTTCTGTAGCAGTAGAAATGTTTTAAGACTAAGCCATTGGATTGACTAGAATTATACAGATCAGAATAAAAATCTCCACTATGCTTTATTGTTTCCAAAGGAATGGGAAAAGAGCGAGTAACCCAAAAAGAAGGGGAAAGGTTCAAGGTAAGGGGGTTGGTTATGCAAATGGAAGGTATTAGCACCCTAAACATCTACGGTACTCCGCATGAACCTCTTTGAAAAATCTATATATTTTGGCTATAAAATGTTGTATGTAAAATAGATGGTGGAGGTGAGAGAAGAAATATATTTTTTATGATTTTTTGCACCCGTCGCGGTTGCGAACCTTTAGTGCCTACGTACCACCTTTTGTGCAATAGGGGATCAGGGTACACGTAGTTCCTCTTTAAAAATTTTAAAACACAAGTGTGTTGGTTAATTTTATGAGATAAGACATCATCATCATTGTCCGTGTGGAAAACATACTTACTACCCACAATCATGAGAAAGGAGAATTTACATCATCTCAAAGTGGAGGATATGGCTTGTATTTTAAAATCAACAATGCCTCAGTCAACACCCAAGTGGAAAATATCTCTCTTCACTACATATTGTAGAAGTATAGTTGTTTGCATCACTACAAGGATTGACAAGAGTCCAATCTTCTGAGAAAAGTTTAAAGATAAAAGCCAAAGTGGCAAAATGGTTTGAAATGAGATTGATTGACTTTTAGTCTTCTCACAAAAAATGTCAAGTATTATTAAGTTTATTGAAGTTTATTTATGAAAAGGTTTTGAAAACGCCTGGACCTAAGTCCAAGTTTATTATGAAAGTGGTTAAAGTTAAAAAGAACAAGAAAGGTTTTTCAAAAGGAGGGAGAAGATTTTTGAAATTAAAGAAGATGGGAGGAGAAGAAGGGACTATCCTAAATCATAAGGTAAAAGCTAGGGATAAGAACCATCTAACCAACAAGAAGCGAATACTTGACATTATGAGTCAAGATAGAATTCCCATTCCATGGATTGAAACTAAACAAGCAAAGATACTAGACCTCTTGAGAGAACCAAACTTCAAGTGTATTAAGTCTACACAAAAATTGGGCAGAGTAACGGCTGTATATGGGTGAATTCCAGATTACAAACAAATAATATAATCACAATGACCTGCACACAAAATAAACAAACAAACCAATGTCTTGAGGTAAATCTCAAGAACTCCAGACAAAATATCAATTAAGGTCATAAGGTCTCCAACATTGGCCAAGGTTTCTAATGCTAAGTCCAAGAAGTCCAATATTCCACAATGCCAAGGATAGTAACCAAATAGTCTAAGTATCATTAAAGCTTTTTATGGTTCATGTTGATTATTAGGTGTCTTAAAAAAGAAAATAAAAGCTCAAGTGAGCAAAATAAAAATAACAAGAATAGTAAATGCACAAGTGAGCAAAAATAAAAATGGTATGAAATGTAATGTTTGAAGTAAATGGAACATAAAGCATAAAAATAAAAGCATAAAGTAACACAATTTAATAATTAGTTATAGTTGGATGACCATCTTGAAACTTGCATTTGGAACACATTAGAGGATTGGTAGAACCAAAGCCTTCGCACAACAAGTTGCATTTGCTTTTTATCAAGTATATCATCCATTTGGAATCCTCAAAAGTGCCATTTAATGATCAATGATGTTTAAGTGATCCGCGTTGACCAAAAATGTTATAGATCCATTAGAGGATTGGTAGAACCAAAGCCTCCACACAATGAATCTCAAGGTTATTGGATCAAAGAGATCAAATTAACATACTTGGGCTTGCAAACATAGGTTTGGGCCACGAATGATCATTTATTCAAATCAGGATAAAACTTAGCACTATGTTAAGCAATCGTAAGTGGATTTATATAGAAGTCACACCTATTTTGAGGCCGGTCAATAGCAATCTATGCACAATTTATTTTGAGACATGATATAGATATCATGCTCCAATAACACTTAGTGCAATAAGAAAGGGACAAGATGAAGACGGGTGGAAAAGAATATAAAAACCACATTTGAATTAAATTTTAATCAAACTATTATTAAAATCATTCATCCATTTTTATGGAGTTAGAATCAACACCATGAATCCAATAATGTTAATAAAGTTCATGATCAAAATTCAACCCCAGTTCAGCTAGAAAATAATCACAAAATAATAGTGCATTTAATATATTCATTAAAAAAAAGTTTTTAAAAAGTTTTTAAATAGAAATAAAAGAGAAAAATATCAACTACATTCAAATTAATCAAGAAAGAAAAAGTAAGACCATAGAGAAATCAGAAATAGACTCAAATCTTTTTATAAAATTTTTGGTATTTTTTAAAGTCAGAAACCATTTCTAAAATCAAAAGAAATGAGTAAAATAAACCAAAAATGATAAAAAAAATAGCAAAGTCAGAAATAAAAAATAAATGAGGTCACCAATATTTGTCACAATATCATTGGATTTTTCCATAATTTTTTCAGAATTTAAAAATGCATAAAAGTATTTTTAAACATTTAAAACAATTCAAATATAGGGAAAATTTATAAAAAATATCAAAACACAAAATAAAATTGTGAAAAAATAAAAATCAGAAAGAGAAAAATCAAAAATATTTATCATTATTTTTTCATATTTTTTGGACTAAAAATGAATTTTCTATGATTTTTTGAAATTTAAAACAATTAAATTTAAAAATCAGAAAAGAAAATAAAAACCAAAAAGATGTGGACCAATGGATGAGAGTCAAAACGCATTAGTAATCAAATCTAAGGGATCTGACGCACTGTGCATATCATGGTCATTACTAAATATCACACCGGATCCAACATTTTTAAAATAAAACAACTTAAAATATGGCGCGTTAGATGGAGTCTGACTCACAAAAGTAATCAGATCCAAGGGCTCCAGAGGCATGCGCATGGTAAGGCAAGCATATTTTTTCCATTTCAAAAAAATAATGTGGCTTAATGTCATTGGTTGAAGACGGACATGTCATCGTCTTCAACCTCCAGCCATCCCCAAATTGAATCCTCCAAACTGTAAAATTAGCAGACTCGATCGATACCATTAGATTCATCTCTTCAAGACGATTCTAATGGTACCATCGCGCCAAATTTATATAAATTGTGCAAGGCTGTGTTTGAAGAAAACCAGAAAAAATAACGAGCATGAAAATCTGGGATATCTCACTTAATTCTTAATGAAATTGAAAACTTTAAAGAGCACGAGGATCAGAAGAACACAAGGATTGGATTAGTCTTTTATTTGAATCAATTTGACCAAGAAATCTACCTGAATGAAGTAGTGAGAAATTGCTCTGAAACTGGACTTCTACAGATCAATATAGGTCATAATTCTTGAAAGTAGTCGTATGGTTAGCTTCAGAGAAGTTCAATGAAGCTAACTGGATGGAGCTTTTGGTGTTATAAGGTGAGAATGTAAAAAATCAGAATTTAAAATTCAGAGTTCGTGTGGGTTCTGAACAGGGGTCAATTGGCTATCAAAAGCTTACCAAAATGAGTGAGGGATGATCCTTATTTATAGCTGATCATGATCCAAGGCTCAAGCGTGTGAATTGGAGGCAAAATCAATGAAATAGTGTGGTCATGCTAAATGTGAAAAGTGTGACTTCACATGGCTCAAAACACAGCAAAATGAATGGTTTAAGGGTTGTTTTTTGTTATGGCAAGTTCCTAAACATGATTAGACGTGAAATTAATATTTAAACAGGATTGTAATTAGATTTAAACCAATTTTCAAATCTGACTGAACTTGGAATTTCTATTTCATGATGCTACCTTCATAACCATGGTGCCAACAATGTAGGGAACCATATGATGTGATTTTTGAAGCATTTGAAAGATGAAGTCACAAGGTTTACATTGTGCAAGGAGTGAGATAAATTGGATGTTTGAGCAAGAAGTTGTGTTGAGTCAAAGTTGTAAGAAAAGGGTTGACTTTCCATACATAGAAATATTTCAAATTTTTCTTCAAAAGTGACCTATAATGTTATGCATCCAAACACGGCCTTTCTCTTGGAATTTTCTATTGACCAAAAAATATGGCATGAAATATACCTCTTGGATGACATTTTGAAAGTTGAACCATTCAAAATCTCAAAAAATTGAGAGAGTTATGAATTGCTGAAGTTGGCAAAAAATCATGAAATGACCTATAATGTTTTGCATCCTTAGGGCATCTTCCATCCATTTTCTCACTTTGCATATAGAAGAAGGAATAAATTTCGCATCCTCAAGATAACTGTGGAAAAAGAGTGGGCTCAAGGTGATAAAAAATGACCAAGTTATGATCATTTGAAGTCACACATGAGAAATTGGGGGGTTCATTTGGAGGACTTGTAACCTTTCTTCATCATCAAGCTTCTTCCACATGAAAACTCTTTTAAACTTTTGAAGTGATTTGTTAATAACCCTTTAAAGAGAGGTATGCTTTTTGGAATCACTCAAAAATTCCAAAAGATGAGCAAGATATACTTTTTTGAAGTTCAAAACCCTAGCTCCTAGATAAAGAAAATGCTTTGAGGAACTTTGACAATTTTGAACAACCTTCTTGTACCAACACTTTTGCTTTGTAGATAGAAGTTGTTGAGTATGATAATGAAAACTCATAGCCACCAAAATCACTTCCATATCTTGAGAATTGAGAGAAATATGCACTTGTAACCAATGGGAGCAAGCCCTTTCCCAACCATGACAACTTCTTCAATCAACCCCTTGTACTTTTGAATCAATCTTGATAACTTTTAAATATGGTGAACCAAGATAAACCTTGCCATGCCATTTATTCCAAAATAACTTTAATGGTGACGTTTTACCTTCTCAAGCTTTATTGACTAGGGCATGGAAATAAACTCATGAACCCATGGATCAACTTGCTAAGCCTCATTGCCTTTACCTACATTATTAACAAGTAAGACAAACCAACATTGCATTTCATTAATTAAAAGGAAATTAAAAGCACATCATGAATGATCACAAAATAAAAACAAGTCAAGGTTCTTGGTGATTCCTCAATGAGCAAAGCTAAAGATAGGGAGGAGAACCAAAAGCCCTAATGTGACCTTGTTGTGATTGAATCAATATGGTATGATGAAGGGTTCTTAGGGGGAAAATTGGGGTACAACAGTTACCTCCACTTGTTTCCTTGAGAAAATGATCACAATATGCATGTGAGACGTCTTAGCAAAAATAATCAAAGATCATAGTCCCTCGTAACGCTTCGAATGTTGCCTTATAAATGATCTTAGTCCCTCAAGAGAAATGCTAAGATATCTTACAACATTACTATTCATGACCATACGATGACCCACGCCAATCCCTTTACATCAAAGGTAAGGCTTCTTACCAATCAATGGTAATATAATGTTGTACCCCAAAATTTTACCTCCCATTTTTACTCAAGACATGCTCATTGAAGTCCTCAATTGCTCAAGGTTGACCAAGAATTGATCAAACAAATTCTCCTCCTAAGCAATGAACCTCTAATCAAGGTTTCACTTTTAATCAATATGTGTGAGATCCAAAGGTCTCAAATGTTATCTATTGTCCTAATATGCCTTAAAGGTTGTCCATGACAAATTTCATGCCTTACACTACAAGTTTTCCCAATCAATTGCTCAAATGCTTGGAAATCAACTGTACTAGGTCAAAAGTCAATTGTGGCCCAAATATAGTCAAACTTCATGATTTTTAGTCAACATCAACATTTTCAAGTGATATCCATCATTTGATCGAGGGTTGATCATGATTCCTCAAGAAATGTTCCTAATTCATCAAAAGTCAAGAATAGATAAATTAGGGTTTCTATAGGAAAAGTCAACTAAACTTTGACCAGGCGTAACTTTCACAGACTTCATAAATTATTCCCCAATCAAAGATCATTTTGAATAGAATCCAATTCCCTACCACTTCTCTTTTTACCTCAAGACCAAGAAATGCACCATTTGAAAGATACAAGCTCATACGTTACATGTCATTTTCTGAAAGCCAACAAAAGGAACTTTTTGTCAAGACCATTTACATCAAGATAAAGTCTTCAAATGCAAAATTGATCAAAAGAGGGATCGAAGTAGGCATTTTGGGCTTTCCAAAAAGTCAAGGATCATCATCATGAGATAAAAATTGAGCAAGTTATGGCTTGCCCAAGTTAGGAAAAGTTTGGAAATTTCAAGAGTTGTGCATTGGGAAAAATTAAACATTTAAGTCAATGGCTTAACTTCTTGGACTTCAAAGGTCTTCCTAACCTTGCAAAGGACCTCTGATCTCATTTTTATATTGCCTTTCCATTTGTTTTCTATTTTGTTCATATTTATTTTGATTTATTTCAAATAAATATAAAATAAATTGCATACAATAAATAGAGATGGGCTTAGGCATTTGGGATGATGCTTTGGCTTGCTTAAAAGCCCACCAATCTGTGCCAAGATGTCCAGGTGCACGCAAGCATGTAAAGGGAAAGTTTTGCAATGTTGGAAACTTTATAATTTGTTGGATTTTGGCATGAAAGCATGGCTTTATGGCTTGGATTCTTGCCTTATTACCTTGTCCCCTCTCTCTCCACTATAAATACATCACATATGCAAGCCAAACACATGCCTACCACTTCCTAAGAGAGCCACGCAAAGTCACAAAAAATTCAAAGTTGTGAAATTCAAATAGCCAATTCCAGCCCTCTTCTGTCCAAACTAAAGATTCAAATATCTCCCTGAGGCTTCCAGGAACTCAACCCAATCCTCTAGCACACGATTCCACACCCAGATTAGACAAATCAATATCATCCTGTTTTGGTATTTGTGATAACCTCAAACTCCCTCTACATGTGATATAAATTTCTTCTTTTCATACATTCATGATATTATAGTTGTTTGTTGACGTTGTAACGTATTTCATGTGAGTTATAGTGTCAAGATCGTAGGTCACCATTGTTAGGTCTTGAAAACGTTTAAGCTTCAGTTTCATTGATACAGGGACTTTCAAGACAAGAGGCCACTACCATTGAACTTGTAGCATATGAAATAGGGGGGGGGGGGGGGGGTAGCCTTAAGCTCAAGCCTTGATTTTGCTTTTTTTGCAGGTCTAAGGTTTTGATGCAACAGGAGAAGGTGACCGGAGTCCAACTCTGGAACCTTTGACTTCATGGATTCCGTTTCCCACACGTCTATCTCCCATTGGCTAACTTAAACAACGCGCATTTTTTTATTTTAAATATACTTCTGACTTTGTTTTATATATCATATTATTTTGTTATTTAAATTAACGAATGAATAGGTGGCTCAGATGGCAAGGCGTGTGTTTGTGAAGCTAAAAGGGCTGGGTTCGATCCCCATGCTTGGTGTTTTTATATTTTCTTACAAATTTGTTGCAGATCCAATGCACAACATTCCAGACGTGTGTCATACACCCCCTAATTAACAACCATTAGATCGTGATTATTTTAGATCCAGGAGCTTCCATGTGCTATCAAGACTTGTCCTCACAGGATCAAGCGGATGCTGGGCTCTTCCATATATGGGCCTAGCAAATTTCAATCAGCACCCCCATTATGCTTTTGCATATCCAGTCCCAATCCATTTTTTTACTTATTTAATTATTTCCTAGATTTTTTTTAATCATTTTTTCTAACAAATTATTAAAAAATATATATATTAAATAGACTTAGGTTTTTTTTGAAAATTTTGTAAATTAATTTAATTAATTATTTTAATTTTATTTTATCAATTTAAAATCAACTAGACTTAGGTTTATTTAATTCAAATATTTTCTTAATAAAAACACAAAAATAAACAAAACCGAAACATATTTTTTTTGTCTAAGAAATTTGTAGGGTTTTAGGCGTATCTTTCTCAATTCGCACGCGTTCAAATTTTCCTTTCTATTTTTTATTTTCTTATATATTTTTGTATTTGCTGATGGGATGTAATAGATTAAAATAGGAATTTATCGCTTTCTTTATTTTTTTCCCATTTAAATATGTAAATACCCCCTCCCCGAAGCATTGTAATAGCGTAGGATTTAAATTCCCACACTTTAAATTTCTGCAAGATATTAACTGTTAGTAATTAGGATTGTATGGAAAGACTAATAACAAAATGTTAGCAAACCTAATAACAAAGATAAATAAACTGAATTGAATCAATTGCACATATTCACCTCTAGGGTATCTCACTTTGGTTTCCTCCAGAAAAATAGTCACAACTCTCGAAACGTGAGAGGTTTTAGTGGCTACCCTCTGGCTCAAGAAGATCATAAGTCCCTCGATGGCCCGCTCGATGTCGTCTCATTAAAAATATGATCTTAGAACCTTAGGGTGGTTACTAAAGCTTATTTCCCAGTTGCCTTTGTGACTACAAAAACGTCCATTCGAATGTCCCTCTTACATCCAACGATAGGGCTACCTACTCACTAATAGTAGGATAACACTGTCTAAAGGATAGGAGGAAAAGAACAACCTTTTCGAGTATAAGTAGATAGTTCTTAGATTCTATGCTCAAAAAAAACTTTTTACACTTACACCTTTCAAAAACAACTTTAAAAAACATTTTCTTTGTCAACACTCTTGAGGACTGATACAAGAGTTATCACAAAGCGAATCGCCGCACTAAGGCATTTCAAAACATTTTTCAAAACCCACAAAATCACAAGGTACTTCAAAACATGATCTCAACATCTAAGAGCCCATAGAAAACTACAGATGGAAAGGGTGCTAACACATTCCCTTTCCACAATCTACCCCCTTACTCAGAAAATTTTAGAAAAGGTCTTTTTCTGTTCTTTTCACCCTTTCATATATTTGGATAAAAGAAAAGTCGGTGGCGACTCTTGCTTACCGCAACATTTGCGAATACAAAATGCAAAATCAATACAACCATAAGTTCTGCCACCGTATCACAAAACTAGCGACTCTGCTGGGGATATAATAAAAAATGGGGTTACCTTAGAGCTTATGTCATATTTAATTTGATTTCCTTGTATGCTTTGTCTGCTTTACTTTTGAGGGCTTGTTGGGGTGTTCTTGTAAAGATCCTACACCCAGATCTGGGGCACATTTTAGGTAAGTAGCAATATATCATGGAGGTTGTACGGCATAGACCAATATGGACGAAGTGATAGCTACATTAGTGTGATACTTTGGTTTGTACTAATGTTCCTTGAGTCAGTCAAGGATAACATTTGGCTTCCTTAGTGTCATTAAGCGCTAACTGAACTTTAGAACCTTTAATTGACTCATCCTAAGCCATTATAAAGTAGTGAGATGGCCGACTTTGGTTTCGACCGAAGATTGGTTGATACTCGATGCTACATCATTGAGATTGGACTTTTGGGATATTCTGGCCGCAATACTTTGGTGCTTGAGCTAGAACAATGCCTAAAATAAAGGTTAGTGACATGAGACTCCTTAGAACCTGGTTACTATTACTAGGACAGGTTGAGCTAACTGAAACTTCAAGAGGCTACTTACCTTTAAAACTCATGCAAGCCTTTAAACCTAAGGTCTCTGACTTGTTTGTGTTTGATATACTTGTGATTTTAAAGCATAATCATAAACATCATGACATGTCATGTACACTAACCATTTCAAGGGCCGGTGGATTTATCTCTTCTCTGTTTTGTAGGTCATGGATTCAGCTTGCAGAAAAACCATCTGAATCAATTTTGTAGAGATCCCTCCCAAACTCAAAGAAATGGTTTCAAAAGTTCCTGAGAGTTCATCATTCAACAAGAGATATGGTCACTTGCTCAGTTTGGTTACTACCGGTTTTGACGAGGGTTTGATGAGTGTCTTATTCCAGTTCTTCGACCCTAAGCACCATTTCTTCACATTTCAAAACTATCAGTTGGTGCCTACACTGGAAGAATTCTCCAAAATACTTAGTTTTCCTATACTGAAGTAGATACCCTTTACCGGTTTTGAACAAGATCTAGCTGCTGAAGATGTTGCCATAGCTTTGCACTTAAAGCCGTATGACATTGAGTCCAACTGGGAAAAAATGAGTGGAGTTAAGGGCCTCCTCAAAAGTTTTATGATGAAGAAAGCTCAGGTATTCCTAGACGCTATAAAGAAATGACAATCGGGCTTTAAAGAATAAGGTACAAGATCTCATTGAGGCGAAGGAGATTGAGTTTGACCTTCCCGAGACCCTAATGTAATAACAGCGCAAATTCCCAAACATGGCCAAGGTGTCAATGCTATTGATGATGACCGTTTTGTTTCTTCCATGGATGAATTAACTACTCCTCTTTTGACTATCAAAGAAAATCTATTGCAATCCGGTTTATTTCCAAGTTGTGGTGAAGGTTGTCGCTTATGTATGTCTCTACCAGATGGATGTGAAGATGGGCGTCCAATGCCTGATGGTTAACAAAGAAATCATGTTCGAGAAAGTTCCTCTTGCCAGAAGTTCATGTGAAAATGTTTCGATAATCACCATTTCTGAAAATCCTCACAGGGTCTCCACCAAAAGACCCGTTAGGATTACATCTTTTCCAAAGTTTTCTCCCCTGATCATCACCATACCGGGGCCAATACCATATTCCTGAGGTAAATTTGTTCCCTGGAATTATGGGGCTAACGTCTATTACCATGGCGTCAAGCAAGACCTGTTGGCTATCAAAGACAAAGTTGCTGAAGGTACTGATCCTGACATTGACAATATCATTGGGACCCGTAAAATAACGAGAAGTGGAAGAGTTTTCTCCCCCGAGATCTCTCTAAAGACCATTGCTACTCTTGTGATCACCCCTGCTGCTACTCCTGCTAATACTCCTATTACTACTCCGGTGATTATTTATGTTGTTGCTCCTGTCAGTATTCCTATTGCTGCTCCTACTGCTAGTCCTACTGTTATCCCTGCTACCGAATCAGCCGAGACTCGGGGCAAAGAGGTATTGGTTGAGCCTATCCAGACGAAGGCGCATCCAGAAGTCATTCCTGAGGCTTTTGAAAATAAGATGGAAGAGATTCTAAAAATAATCAATAAGAGTGATTATAATGTCGTAGAGAAATTGAGGAAGACTCCCTCAAAGATATCAATGTTGGCCTTACTGCTGTGCTCTGAAGCCCATGCCAAGGCTTTAGTAAAATTCCTGAACTCTGCCCATGTGCCTCAGGAGACCTCCACTGATCAATTCGAGAATTACGTGGCTAGTTTGACAGCTGACAATGGCCTGGGGTTCTCTGATGCAGATCTGACTCCCAAGGGAAGGAAACACAATGATGTCGTGCATGTCTCCATTGAGTGCAGGGGCACTACATTAGCCCATGTTTTGGTGGATACAGGTTCATCACTGAATGTATTACCCAAGAATACTCTAGATAGGTTAGATTGTGAAGGTTTCACACTAAAGCCTAGTAACATTGTGGTGAGGGCCTTCGACGTATCTAAAAGAATGGTGCATGGGGAGGTGGACATCCCTATCAAAGTTGGTACTCAAACTTTTAATTCCACTTTCTATGTGATGGATATCCACCCCGTCTTACTCATGTTTATTGGGTCGACCCTAGATCCATGGGGATGGTGTTGTGACCTCCACCTACATCAGATGCTAAAGTACCCAGTCAATGGGAAGATTATCATAATTCATGAGGAAGAGGAATACATGGTGAGCCACTTAAATTTTTTAGGTACGTTGAAATGGACCGCGAGTTCATTAAGATCCCCTGTCAGAACTTTGAGGAGGTTCCACAGACCGTTGCTACGACCAAGACCACTGCCAGTGTTCCAAAGACTACTAGACCTTCGTTAAAGATGGCTTCTTTGAAGGATGACAAGGTAGTAGTCAAATAAGGTGGGTGTACAATTTGGGGCCAACTTCCGGATATTCCATACAAATCTGACAAATTTGGTTTGGGTTTTACTTCAGGAGCCCAGAGGGCTGTTCGTCGTGCTCGCGTCGGGGGACTACCTTTACGGGTCAACAACCATGGAGTCAATGCCATGGAAGACAGTGATAGTGACCATGACTTGGACAAGTGGATCTTCCCAACCATCAGTGGTGGACTCAGCAATTGGGTGGCTAAAGATTTTGTACCCATTACTTTTATTTAAGAGTAATTTGTCTTTTTGTTTTTAAGAAAATGTAATATTTAAACAATTGAAACATTAAAGCCTCGTGTCTTACTCGAGGCACAACGGTCTATTTATGAGGGTCATTGCTTCATTTTCATATGTCATCAATAAAACATTGGACGTTTCGCATACAAATTTTACGCTCTTTGTTTTTCTTTTTTGCTTCTTTACTTTATCAAAAATATACAACTATGCTCTTACACACACACCCATATATCAAACTGAAGATCCACATCCACTCTGGATCCCATTGATAACGGTCCTACTATTGCTCATTATGGCTTTGAAAATACGATCTACCAAGCCGAGGACGAAGGTGAGGAAGATTGTGAAGTACCAGGGGAACTTGCCAGACTGTTACAACAGGAAGAAATGGCAATACAGCCTCACGAAGAGCCGGTTGAGACAGTTAACTTGGGCACTGAAAAGGACAAGAAAGAAGTCAAGATAGGTGCTAATTTGGAGAATAGTTTCAAAGAATGGTTAATACAGATGCTACATGAATATGTTGAGTTTTTTGCATGTTTGTACGAAGACATGCCTGGACTTGACACTGATATTGTGGTTCATCGCCTACCTATAAAATAGGATTTCCCTCCAGTGAAACAAAAGGTTCGTCGTATGCAGCCTGAGATGTCAGAGAAGATCAAGGTTGAGGTCATGAAACAATTCAATGTTGGTTTCTTAGTTGTCACCTCTTATCCAAATTGGGTTGCTAACATTGTTCCGGTACTTAAGAAGGACGGTAAGGTACATATGTGTGTTGATTACAGAGACCTGAATAGGGAAAGTCCCAAGGATGACTTCCCGCTTCCCCACATCCTTGTTCTGGTTGAAAACACCGCACAACATAAGGTATTCTCTTTCATGGATGGTTTCTCCAGGTATAATCAGATCAAGATGGCATCTGAGGACATGGAGAAGATGACCTTTGTCATACAATGGGGCACTTTCTGTTACAAAGTTATTCCATTTTGGTTAAAGAATGCTGGGGAAACCTATTAGCGCGCCATGGTAGCTTTGCTTCATGATATGTTCCATCACGAGATGGAGGTCTACATCGAAGATATGATAGCCAGGTCTCAGACTGAAGAGGAGCACCTTGATAACCTACATAAGCTTTTTGAAAGGTTAAAGAAGTACAAATTGAGGCTGAACCCGAATAAGTGCACCTTTGGCGTAAGATATGGTAAAATCTTAGGCTTCGTCGTCAGCAACAAAGGCATTGAAGTTGATCCTGCAAAGGTTAAAGCTATACAAGAAATACCAACTCCTCGCACTGAGAAGGAAGTTAGGGGGTTCTTGGGACACCTAAACTACATTTACAGATTTATTTCACATCTGACCGCTACTTGTGAGCCAATCTTCAAATTACTGAAGAAAGATCTAACAGTGAAGTGGAATGACGACTTCCAGAACGCCTTTGACAAAATCAAATAATATCTCAAAGAGCCTCCAATTTTGATGCCTCCATTTAAGGGAAGACCTCTGATCATGTGCTTAACAATATTAGAGAACTCATTGGGGTGTGTGCTGGGGCAGCATGACGAGTCTGGTCGAAAAGAGCATGCAATATACTACCTTAGTAAAAAGTTTACCGATTGTGAAACAAGATACTCACTGCTCGAGAAAACTTGTTGCGCTTTGGCATGGGATGCTCGCCGACTGAGACAGTATATGTTGACTCATACTACCTTGTTGATATCTAAAATGGATCCTATCATCTACATCTTTGAGAAGCCCGCTCTCTCCGGACGAATAACGAGATGGCAAATGATCCTGACCAAATACGACATTCAATACACAACCCATAAAGTAATTAAGGTAAGTGTACTAGCTGATCATGTAGCTCATCAGGCTGTGGACGACTACCAATCCGAGAATTTTGAGTTCTCGAACGAGAATATCATGTTAGTGACTGATTGTGAAGAACCTAGACCGAATGAAGGACCTGAAAAAGGATCCCGATGGACTATGGTTTTTTATGGAGCTTCCAACGCTCTTGGAAATGGCATCGGCGCTGTAATCATATCTCCTGAAGGTTGTCATACTCCTTTTACCGCCAGATTATGTTTCAATTGCACCAACAATATGGCTGAGTATGAAGCATGTATTATACGTCTCAAAGCTGCTATCGACTTGAGGATCAATTTATTGAGTGTATTTGGAGACTCATCCTTAGTAATCAGTCAAATCAAAGGAGAATGGGACACGAAGCATCCTAATCTCATACCTTATAAAGATCATGTGATGAAACTGATTCCACACTTTGAAGAAGTTACCTTTGAGTATTTTCCACGAGAGGAAAATCAACTAGCGGACACACTAGCTATGATGTCATCCATGTTCAAAGTCAAATGGGATAACGAAGCTCCTCAAATCACTATTGAAAGGATGGATCAACTAGCATACTATCACGAGATTGATACTGAAGAAGTAGTGGACAAAACTTGGTTCCATGAAGTCAAAAGATATCTCGAAGCCCAAGAGTATCCCGAGGGAGCTTCAGTCAATGATAAGAAGTTCCTAAGAAGGTTCTCTGCGAAGTTCTTCCTCAGTAACGGGATCCTCTACAAGCGCAATCATGATTCCACTTTGCTTCGGTGTGTAGACAAGTGTGAAGCAGAAAAAGATTATGGTTGATTTACATGAAGGTACCTTTGGCACCCATTCTAGTGGACACACGATGCCTAAAAAGATCCTACAGGCAGGATACTACTGGTCCACTATGGAAGTAGATTGTTATCAGCATTCACGGACTTGTCACAAATGCCAAATCTATGCTGATAAAGTACATGTGCCTCCGGTTCCTCAAAACATCCTGACTGATCCTTTGCCATTCACAATGTGGGGCATCGATATGATTGGGGAAATCAGACCTACAACTTCTAATACGCACCGCTTCATCCTGGTTGTCATTGATTACTTCACGAAGTGGGTCAAAGTAGCTTCATTTTCTTCTGTTACCAAGAACATGGTGGCCTCATTCATCAGACACAAACTTATCTGTCGATACAGTATTCCAGAAAGAATCATTACAAATAATGGTACCAATCTCAACAAAACTATGATCACCAAGATCTACACATAATTCAAAATCCAACATCATAATTCTTCTCCCTACCGGCCGAAGATGAATGGCGTTGTTGAATCTACTAACAAAAATATCAAGAAAATCATACAGAATATGATGGTGACATATAAAGACTACCATGAGATGTTACCATTCGCTCTCCATGGTTACCACACCATAATGCACACATCGACAGGGGAAACTCCTTTCTCTCTAGTATATGGTATGGAAGTTGTCCTACCCATTGAAGTCCAGATCCCTTCTTTGAGAATCATGAAGGATGTAGGTTTGAAGGAAGACAAATGGGTTCAGGCTCGACTTGGCCAATTAAACCTGATTGACGAGAAGAGGCTCGCGGTTGTCTTCCATGGTCAGATGTACCAAAATGTATGATCAGATATACCAAGAAGGTCAGACGTCAGGTATATCAGGCTGGTGATATGGTAATAAAGCGCATCATACTACCACAAGGTGATCCCAGGGGCAAATGGAATCCCACATACGAAGGGCCATTTGTATTCAAAAACATTTTTTCTGGTGGAGCTATAATCTTAACCACTATGGATGGTGACGACCTTCCGCACCCTGTAAACACGGACATAGTTAAAAGATACTACGCATAAATAAAGACCCGCTAGGTCGACTGGCCTAGGCAAAAATAAGGGCATCCCGACGAACCAAAAGGGTTCGGGCAAAAATTAGGGATATACATAAAACATTTGTACACCCGACAAGTCGAAAACCTGAAAGGGAGGCTTGGGCAAAAAAGGGTATCCCGGTGGACTGAAAACCCAAAAGGGCGGTCCAGGAAAAAGTTAGGGATTTTAAGCGTATGACTATGTCCCGTTGGATCACCTTACAACCTATCTTCAATATCAACTATCGAGCTCAAGTGATATTAATCAATCCTGTCAGCTTCGGGCAAGCCTCAAAGAGATGAGACACTCAAGGACATAAGGGCAATAGCAGAATGGGAACCCAATGGCATTATTTCACATAGCTGTTTTTCTCTGTATACTATTTTTGTATAGTTTCCATTCTTACGACGACATTCTCTTACTAGGATGTCCGTCTCCTTGTACAAAATCGCTTATTCAAGTTAATACAAAACTATTCCTTTAAAAGTGTAAAACTTCTGTTTTATTTTTCTATTTTGTTTGTAAAAAGTCCAATGATTATTTTTGAACATATGCATTTGAATGTGATTACTGCTTACAAATATACACATAAAAAACAGAAAGATAGTTACTAATAACTTTAAGAGACGAGACAATATCTAAGGGCCATCCACAAAATCCCCGCAAATGTTTTCTCCAGCAGATACCTTCTCCAAAAGGTACAGAGGCAGGGCATTCTACTACAAGGTCACTACCATATTCTCAATATGACACCTAAGGGTGTCAGGTTCTCACATCCCTGGCATAGCAAAATCTCCAAATTACTGCTCCAACAAAAGATCCCCCAGTGAAGTCGCCAAGCTTCTCAGAATTCTCCAGCAGGATTTCAACAAAATCCCTAAACAATTCACATAGTTTAATTTCCCCAACAGAGTTTATTTCTCTAACAACCAAAGTTCATCTCCCAGCGTTTCAACTTCAACAATTTTGAAGACCTACATTCTTCCCCCCCAACAACAGTCAGGGATTTATTTTCCTAATTCAACAATACAACAATGGAACAACTGACATGTTCATACATTGCATTCATACATCATATTAAAAACATCATAGCATATGCAACACAAATGAATATATCATAATCTCATCTATTTTGAGAGAATCATGCAATTCATACATCATGACATCGCATGATACTGACTTTACCTTTTCAAGTTGAATTCGTAGACAAACGAACATTGTCAACTTATACACCAGGTCATAGATTAATGCACGAAACCAGACGGGGAAAATATCTACGCGACCAAGTGGTATGAACTCCTGGAACAAGACGAGTTTACCAACAAATACAGCAGGCCACAAATAAATTCCCGAAACCAGACAGGGAAACTATCTATGTGACCAATGCTGCCAAGTCCTAGATTAATACCTTTAACAAGCCAGGAGAACTATCTGTGGACGAATGTCTATAGGTTAATACCTGTAACAAGCCAGGAAAACTATCTTTCTTTCTCAGGTCAGAGATTAATACATGTAACTAGCCATGACAACTATCTCAATGACCGACAAAAAAACAAGTTCCAGATTAATACCTGTAACAAGCCATGAGAACTAACTGTGGACGACCGATTATAGGTTAATACCTGTAACAAGTCAGGAAAGCCATCTACATGAGGAGATTGAAGATTAATACCTGTAACAAGCCAGGAAAACTATCTTTCTTTTTCAGTTCAAAGTTAATACCTGAAACCAGCCAGGACAACTATATGCGAAGAACTGATTTATAGATTAACACCTGAAACCAGACATGAAAACTATCTACATGACCAGACGAAGAAATCTTACACGGGTTCCTTCTCATCATCCGGATGCGGTCTAACACAGACTTATCCTGAAGTAATCTTACACATATTCCTTCTCAACTTTCCAGATGCGGTCTAACACGGACTTATCCTGAAGCAATCTTACACGGATTCCTTCTCAAAATTTCCAGACGCAGTCTAACACGGACTCATCCTGAAGCAGCCCCACACAGGCTCTTTCTCATATATCTCCGGATGCAGACTAACACAGACTCATCATGGAACATCCCTACATAGGCTCTCTCTGATACATTTTCTAGAAATGGTTAATTCCATTATCCCTAGCAAGTTAAAGTGAAACCTGGACTTCAACCAGAAAATAGTAAAATCTCATATCTCTAGTACAGAGATAACTCTTCAGTAGAGCCTTGGATAATTGAAGTTCCTAGATTCTATTCCCCACAGAGATTTCCTCAAGCAGGAGAACAACAGAACACCATATTCCTCAGTGGACTCCTCCTCAGACAGCAGGAACAAGAATTCCCCACAAAAGGACCATTTATGAAATCAACATCTACTTTGGATGGTATCTTTAAGCCTATCTCTGATGATTCTCTATCATCTTCTCCAAATGGAATCTGTAAGCCCATTCCCGCCGGCATCAACCAACAATGTTACTTCATTCGAGTGCAAATTTCTGGGCACTCTAGTGTTCAATCATCTTCCACCTTCAGATCAAGAAAGGCATATAAGCCAATCTAAATCTTCAGGTTTAAGAAGATTGAACAGGGGCAACTGTTGTACCCCAAAATTTTCCCTCCCATTTTTACTCAAGACATGCTCATTGAGGTCCTCAATTGCTCATGGTTGACCAATAATTGATCACACAAATTCTCCTCATAAGCAATGAACCTCTAATTAGGGTTTCACTTTTCATTAAGATGTGTGAGCTCCAAAGGTCTCAAATGTTATCCATTGTCATAATATGCCTTCAAGGTTGTCCATGACAAATTTCATGCCTTACACTACAAGTTTTCCCAATCAATTGCTCAAATGCTTGGAAATTAACTTTACTAGGTCAAAAGTCAATTGTGGCCCAAATATAGTCAAACTTAATGATTTTTGGCCAACATCAACATTTTGATGTGATATCCATCATTTGATCAAGGGTTGATCATGATTCCTCAAGAAATTTTCTTAATTCATCAAAAGTCATGAATAGCTAAATTAGGGTTTCTATAGAAAAAGTCAACTGAACTTTGACCAGGAATAACTTTCAAATACTTCATCCATTTTCCCCAACCAAAGATCATTTTTAAGAGAATCGAATTCCCTACCACTTCTATTTTTCCCTCAAGACCAAGAAATGCACCATTTGAAAGATACAAGCTCATACATTACAGGTTATTTTCAGAAAGTCAACAAAAGGAACTTTTTGTCAAGACCATTTACATTAAGATAAACTTTTCAAATGAAAAATTTATAAAAAGAGGGATTGAAGTAGGCATCATGTGCTTTCCAAAAAGTCCAAAATTATCATCATGAGATAAAAATTGAGTAAGTTATGGCTTTCCCAAGTTGGGAAAATTTTGGAAATTTCAAGAGTTGTGCATTGAGAAAAATTGAACTTTTAAGTCAATGGCTTAACTTCTTGGACTTCAAAGGTCTTCCTAACCTTGCAAAGGACCTATAATCTCATTTTTACATTGCCTTGCCATTTTTATCTATTTTGTTCATATTAATTTTAATTTATTTCAAATAAATATAAAATAAATTGCATAAAATAAATGGAGATGGGCTTAGGCATTTGGGCTGATGCTTTGGCTTGCTTAAAAGCCCACAAATTCGTGCCAAGATGTCCAGGTGCATGCAAGCATGGAAAGGGCAAGTTTTTCAAAGTTTGAAGCTTTTTAATTTGTTGGATTTTTGCATGAAAGCATGGCTGTATGGCTTGGATTCTTGCCTTATTACCTTGTCCCCTCCCTCTCCACTATAAATACATCACATATGCAAGCCAAACACACGCATACCAACTTCGGAACCTTTGACTTCCTGGAATCCGGTGCCCACACGTCTCTCTCCCATTGGCTAATTCAAACAACGCATGTTTTTTTGTTTTAAATATACTTCTGACTTTGTTTTATATATCATATTATTTTGTTATTTAAATTAACGAATGAATAGGTGGCTCAGATGGCAAGGCATGTGTTTGTGAAGTTAAAAGGGCTGGGTTCGATCCCCGGGCTTAGTGTTTTTATATTTTCTAACAAATATGCTGCAGATCCAATGCACAACATTACAGGCGTGTCTCATACACCCCCCAATTAACAACCATCAAATCATGATTATTTTAGATCCAAGAGCTTCCATGCGCAGATCTACCATATGCCATCAAGAATTGTCCTAACAGGATCAAGCAGATGTTGGGCTCTTCCATATATGGGCCTAACAAATTTCAATCAGCACCCCCATTATGCTTTTGCATATCCAGGCCCAATCCATTTTATTTTCTTTTCTTTTTACTTATTTAATTATTTCCTAGATTTGTTTAATAATTTTTTCTAACAAATCATAAAAATAGAAAAAATATTAAATAGACTTAGGTTTTTTTCTTAAAATTTTGTAAATTAATTTAATTAATTATTTTTATTTTATTTTATCAATTTAAAATCAACTAGACTTAGGTTTATCTAATTCAAATATTTTCTTAATAAATACACAAAAATATTATAAGTAGGTTAATTTCATTTAATATTTATTTTCTTAATTAAATTTAGACTTAGTTTAATTATTTTTCTTAATAAAAAATAAACAAAACCAAAAAATATTTTTTTGTCTACTTTCTATTTTTACTTTCTATTTATTTTCCCAATTCATGCGCGTTCAATTTTTACTTTCTATTTTTTCTTTTTTATATATTTCATATCTGCTGATGGGATGTAATAGATTAAAATATGACTTTATCGCTTTCTTTATTTTCCCCCCGAAGCATTTTAATAGCGTATGATTTAAATTCCCGCACTTTAAATTTCTGCAAGATATTAATTGTTAGTAATTAGGCTTGTATGGAAAGACTAATAACAAAACATTAGTAAACCTAATAACAAAGATAAATAAACTGAATTGAATCAATTGCACATATTCACCTCTAGGGTATCCCACTTTGGTTGCCTTCGGAAAAATAGTCACAACTCTCGAAATGTGAGAGGTTTTAGTGGCTACCACCTGGCTCAAAAAGATCAAAAGTCCCTCGATGACCCGCTCGATGTTGCCTCGGTAAAAATATGATCTTAGAACCTTAGGGTTGTTACTAAAGCTTCTTGCCCAGTTGCCATTGTGACTATAAAAATTTCCCTTCGAATGTCCCTCTTACATCCAATGATAGGGCTACCTACTCACTAATAGTAGGATAACAATGTCTAAAGGATAGGAGGAAAAGAACAACCTTTTCAAGTATAAGTAGATAGTTCTTAGATGCTATTCTCAAAATAAACTTTTTACACTTACACCTTTAAAAAAAATTTGCTTTGTCAACACTCTTGAGGACTGATACAAGAGTTATCACAAAGAGCATCTCTGCACTAAGGAATTTCAAAACATTTTTCAAAACCCACAAAAGCACAAGGTATTTCAAAACATGAGCTAAGCATCTAAGAGCCCGTAGAAAACTACGGATGGAAAGGGTGCTAACACCTTCCTTTTCCATAATCTACCCCCTTACTAAAAAAATTCTCGAAAAGGTCTTTTTCAGTTATTTTCACCCTTTCCTTAATTTGGATTAAAAAAAAGTTAATGGCGACTCTTGCTTACCGTAACATTTGTGAATACAAAATGCAAAACCAGTACAAAAGTCGATTCTGCCACCGTATCGCAGATTGAAATATCAAAGGAAGGAAGAAATAAACAAATTACTTTTGAGTAGGTAGAACGTTCTTAGTTTCTTTCTCACAATCCATCTTAAAAAACAAACATCTTTTCAAACACACCAATCACTTTCAAAACCTGAAATATTTTCAAAATGTCCAACACTTTGTATGCATTCTTATAGAGACGAGAATCATTAAAAAGTTTTCCTAAACAAAGGCGCTTTTCAAAAATACTTTCAAAACCCACCAAAACAAATTTAAAAAAAAGAAATTTCAAAAGTGATCTAGCAAGCAACTAAGAGCTCATAGATAACTATGGATGAAAAGGGTGTTAACACCTTCCCTTTTCATAATCTACCCCTCGAACTCAAGAAAACATCTCAAAGGTCTTTCCTATTCTTTTCACCCTTTCCTTATTGGATAAAAGAAAAGTCAATGACAAATCTTGCTATCTGCAACAATTGCGATCGAACGCAAAACAACCAAGTCAGTTCTCCCACCGTATTACAATAGCACTATCTAAAGGAGGAGGAAAAGAACAAAGACTTTTCAAGTAGGTAGATTGCTCGTAATCGCTTGCTCACAAACTAAAATAACCTTTACACCTCACACTTTCAAAACAACTACTTTCAAAATGTTTTATAAACACTCTTGAGGATTGATACAAGGGTTATTATAAAGCAAATTGCCTTACATTGACATTTTTAAAAACATCTTCTCATAAAACAACACTCTTTCATACATATTTTCAAAACAAACATTTTGTATACATTCTCAATGATACGAGAATCATTAAAAAATTTCCACACTTAGGCATTTTCAAAATATTTCCAAACATACACAAACACAAAGCATTTTTCAATAGTGAGCTAGCAATTAAGAGCCCGTAGAAAACTACGGATGAAAAGGGTGTTAACCCCTTCCTTTTTCATAACCTACCCCCCGAACTCAAGAAAAATTCTCAAAAGTCTTTCCCGTTCTTTTCACCCTTTCCTTTATTGGATAAAACAAAATTCGGTTGCGACTCTTGCTATCCATAACATTTATGATAAAACGCAAAACCCAAGTCAGTTCTCCCACTGTATTACACAACTGGCGACTCTGCTGGGGAATTTGAAGTTGACTAAACTAAAAGTGGGGTTACCTTAAGAGCTAGATCACTTCTATTTCTTTACTTGTTTTCCTTGTATGCTTTATATTTTGGGATATGTTTGGGTTTATTTCTTGTATAGATCCTATACCCGGATCTGGAGGAATTTTTAGGTAAGTAGCAATAGATCGTGGAAACTGTACGGCGTAGACCGATATGGTTGAAATGATGTATATGTTAGTGCGACACATTAGTTGGTTCTGGTGTCCCTTGAGTAAGTCAAGGAGAATGCTTGGCTGCCGCGTGGTGTCATAAACACTAATTGACCGTATAACCTTAATTGACACAACTTAGCCATTAGTAAGTAGTGAGATACCCGCTTTGGTGCAGACTGAAGTTGGTTGATACTAGATGCTACACTCATTGAGATTGGAATCTCGGGATATTTCGGTCGCAATTTGGATGCTTGTGCTGAAACAATGCTTGAGAGAAAGATCGGTGATATTGAGATTCCTAGAACCCGATTACTTCTTTTAGGATAGGTTGAGCCAACTAAAACTTCAAAAGGGTACTTACCTATAAACTCCATTCAAGCTTAAACCGAAGGCCTTGTGTGTTCTGTTTATGTTTGATTAATTGTTCAAACATGACATCATAACATCATGACATCATGCCATATCATTTTCACTAACCATTTCAAGGACCTAGGGATTTATCTTTGTTCTATTTTGTAGGTTATTGCTTCCACTTGCAAAAACACTATCCAGATCAATTTTTTGAGGATACCTTCTTAACTTAAGGAGCTAGTCTCAAGGGTTCCTGAAAGTTCTCCATTCATCAAAAGGCATGGTCGACTACTCAGTTTGGTTGCCTCGAGTTTTGAAGAAGACATGATGAGTGTTCTATTCCAGTTCTTTGACCTTGTACATCACTGCTTCACTTTTCTCGATTATCAGTTGGTACCCACACTGGAAGAGTTTTCTCAACTAATGGGAGTACCTATTCCTAATCAAATACCTTTCACGGGTTTATAGAAATATCTACAACCTAAAGAAATTTCAACAGCCTTACATTTGAAGCGGTCCGACATTGTAGCTAATTAGGAAACAAGGAGTGGAGTCAAGGGTTTCCTTGCTAAATTTTTGTTTGAGAAGGCTCAACTATTTTTGGATGCTATGAGTTTTCAAGCTTTCAAAGAAATCTTAGCTTTGTTGATTTATGGTTTGGTGTTACTCCCTAATCTAGACCAACTCATAGATGTGAACACCGTCAAAATATTTCTTTCTCGTAACCCTGTGCCTACTTTGCTCAGAGACATTTTGCATTCTCTCCACACTCGTACTATGAGGAAGTGAGGGACTCTTATGTGTTGCATACCTCTACTATCAAGGTGGTTTATTTTTCACCTTACCCAATTAATATTGTAGAATGAACAAGGTTTAAGGTGGTCACAAAGGATGATGTCGCTTTCTCATTCATATATCTATTGGTGTTCCTGATCTTTGGAAGGCATTACTATTATTGATCATTGTGGGGAATTACCTAATGTTCCACTCCTTGGGATTAGGAGAGGTATTACTTACAACCCTTCTCTGGCTCTACGAATATTTGGTTATGCTCGAAGAGATGGTCCTCATGACGCACTTCTCCAGGGTATTGTGTTCGACTACGAAAATGATTTTCAAAGTTATTGTTAAAGGTTTATACGAGCTTGGTGCATGGTAAAAAATATTAATAGCAAGACTTTAGGACATAAGAATTTATCTCTCTGGAGAACTATCTCAAATGGGTACGAGCTCTCGCTTAAAACCTTATGAGGCCATATCCAACTGTTCTACCAATGGTCTTAGAGCCTATTGTCGAAGGAGACGTTTCTCGCATCATTCTCCATCTAGACATGCTCACTGACCTTGAAGAATTGCAGAAGTTCTGGATTCAACTCAAGGAAGAACATGAAACCTTTGAAGCTTAATTCTATGCAAGTGAAAAGATGGTGTCGGAGCTCACAAAGCAACTTCACGAGGAGCAAAGCCTTAATTCATACATTGACACGAAGAGGAAGCATCCATTGGAGACTTGAGTCTTAAGTTTTAGAAGTTATTTTGTTGTCTCTTTGAGACTCTTTTTCTTTTCATTGTAAGCCTAGTAGGAAGTTGTAATTTTGAACTTATTAATGAAATCTTTATATCTGTTTCCTTTTGTCTAGCAAATTTAAATCTCTTAAGGTCCTTGAAAACATTGCATCCACATATCATGCATCATTTCATAAGCAGGTTTTCCGATACAGGTTTCCTCATTTATTTACTGTTTATTTCAACATAAGATGGATCTCGAACGAATAGTCAAGGATCTCCAAACTCAGCATGCATAATTTCAAGAAACTCTTCTGAATCTGGCCAAAGGGCAACAAGATATGATGGCGCTCCTCACCACGAAAAAGAAGACTAAGAAGCGGGCTGTCATCCTCAACATGGGGAGAAGATTCAAAGGTCCTACTCAACCAGTTCAAGAAGTTTCCTCAGAGGAAGACAACAACAAAGAGGAGGAAGATAAAAGTGTTAGAGGTGAAGGTAAAAACAACCAGGGTTCTGAAGATGAAGACTACTCCGACGAACAATATCCTCCTACAGAGGACAAATACAAGCAGTTAGAAGATGGTCTCAAAGCTGTGGAAATCCATAAAGTTCCTGGATTAGATTTTGGAGAGCTAGGTTTGATATCGGGGGTGGAAATCCCTCATAATTTCAAGGTCCCTATCTTTGCTAAATATGACGGGGTCTCTTATCCCAAACTTCATCTGAGTTCATACTATTATACGGTGGCAGAACCGACTGTTTAATATGCTGGTTTTGCATTTTTTTTTTCTCGCAAATGTGCGGTAAGCAAGAGTCGCCACCATCTTTTCTTTTATACAACCAAGGAAAGGGTGAAAAGAACAGAAAAAGACCTTTTGGAGATGTTTTTGAGTAAGGGAGGTAGATTATGGAAAGGGAAGGTGTTAGCACCCTTTTTATCCGTGGTTTTCCACGGGCTCTTAGAGGTTTGCTCTTTTTTTTTTAAATGCTTTTCTGCTTTATGCGTTTGAAAATGTTTTGAAAATGCCTTAGTACGGCAAACTTCATAATGTTTCTCGAGATAGTAGAGAACGTATACAAAGTGTTTTGAAATTGTTTTTGAAAAAGTAGTTTACTGTATGTGTGATACGATAGGAGAACTGACTTAGGTGTTTTGCGTTTGATCGTAAATATTGCGGTTAGAAAGAGTCGCCACTGACTTTTCTTTTATCCAAAAGGAAAGGTGAAAAAGCACATGAAAGACCCTTGAGATTGTTTCTTGAGTTCAGGGGGTAGATTATGAAAAGGGAAGGTGTTAGAACCCTTTTAATTCATGGTTTTCCATGGGCTCCTAGTTACTTGCTAGATCACTTGCTTTAGTTTGAAATTATGCTTTGTGTGGTTTTTGAAAGTATTTTGTAAAGATGTCATCGTTTAGGCAATCTTTGTAATGATTCTC
Source organism: Vicia faba (assembly GCA_948472305.1). Lineage (NCBI taxonomy): Eukaryota > Viridiplantae > Streptophyta > Magnoliopsida > Fabales > Fabaceae > Vicia > Vicia faba. The sequence goes on from OX451736.1 coordinate 610,218,163, forward strand.
GTTCGTAAGAATGTATACAAAGATGTTGATCTTTTTGAAAAATGTTTTCAAGTTTGTAAGATGTTTTGAAATGTGTAGGTGTTGGTTTTGAAAATAGGAAGGATGTTCATTTGAAATTGAGCAAGTAATTAGGAGCATTCTACCTTCTCAAAAAGTCTTTCTTGTTTATTTTCTCTTCCTTTGATATTTTTATCTTACCATTGATTTGGCAAGTAACCCTATCTTTGGATGTAAACGGGACGGGCGTGGGTCATCGTATAACCATGATTAGCAATGTTGCAAGGTATCTTAGCCTTCTCTTTTAGGGGCTAAGATCATTTGAAAGGCAACTTAGATAGCGTCATCGAGGGACTATGATCTTGTATTCGTTTGTTTTTGCTAAGATACCTCACATGTGTAATATGGCCATTTTGTAAGGCAACCAAATGGAATAACCCTAGGGGTGCTTGTGTGCAAATGTATTGTTTTCATGCTTGATTTTGTCTTTGATTAGGGTTCTCTACTTGTTTAGTTTTAGTCTTTCCATACAAAAACTAATTACTAGTAATTGTATAAGCGGTAACTTGCGGAAAATAAATATCCTACGCTATTACAATCATTAGGGGGATGGGGGTGTACAGAGTATAAATGGGATTGCAAGTAAAATTAAAATCCTAAGTTACTATTACAACCATATTAAATGGATAAGAATGTACAAGAAATATAAAGTGAGATTTTTTTGTTTAAGTAAAGAAATAAGTTTTATTTAAGAAAATATTTTGATCTTTTTATGTTAAAAGAAATAAAATAAGACATGTCAAAAATGTAAAATGTTTTTGGTGTTTTTGATTAGTGAAAATAGAAGTGATAGCAAAAATAGTAAGGGAAAATAAAATAGAATCAACACATTGCTGAACTAAAAGAGATAAGAAGTTCTGACTCTGGCGTGCTGCAAAAAAAGAAATCATATTAGCAGAAATAGGTAAAGTCAGAAGTTCTGGATCCACTGTGAGCAAGGAAGATTTCAGAAGTTCTAATGCCACTGGCAGGACTTCGTCTCCCTCTCCATGTTAGTCAGAACATCTATAACTTAGTCATTTCTCAACAAAACAGAAGATGTACATATAACAGTTATTCCAGGTCTCATAATGCTTCAGAAACAAGAGATATCAGAATTATAAATCAAAAGCAAGCATGAATTTGCTAATCCTAATTTTGAGTCCTAATTTCTTTAAGAAGTTCTGGACTGAATATTCTCTCTACCTAGGAAGGAAAATACATGAAACCTCATAATATGTACAACATCAGAATCATGATGTTCACATTGTATTTTTGAACAAGCAAATCAGACAATGCCTAAGTAGTCTGATGAGAGTCATCAGAAACTTACCTTGTAGCTGGAAAATAATCTGTGAGCTGAAGTATAGTTCTGAACGTTGGTGATGTTCTGCACAGCTTCTTCACGTGCTCAGCAGGCTGGAAGCTTTTAACTTGGGCTACAAATGGTTATAGAATTATGGAACAGTCAAGGGGTAAAGTTCTGACTTCTTTGAGGTGGATGTGGATGGAGAGTGTGTTACAGTCTGAACACAGAAGTTAGGATAACTTCTAATATGTGAATCAGAAACTGTATGGATGGTTTTGGTCAAGAAGCACTTGAGTAAAAATGGATTTTGAATGCAAGAATCAAAATCTAACAGGTTTTGTATTTTGTGTTTGCAGTTTTGGACTCTTGGAATTTTAGCAGGGGTTCAAGGCTTTTCTTTCTCAAATTTTTCGACTCTTTTACAGTTTCCAATCAAGTCTAATTTATAGGCAAAGGTTTAGTAGCTTGGAGAGGTCAAGGGGCACCACCATCATAAGCTAGGGACTGACTTGTTCTTAAAGTAAGTTAAAATAGGTATTGTGGTTAGAAGTTTTAGCAGCGCCTAAGCTGGATTTGAAAGCAGGAATTAAGGAAAGGTAACATGAAAGCAAAAGCAACGTATGGGCCCATCACACTTTTGTATAAAAGTTTACTTTTCCAAGACAGTAAAGGTACTTCTATGCCACACGTGGGGAAATATTTTGGATAAAGACTCAAAAGTGGTTGTGAGCATTAAATGATGATGAGATTTATCAAACCAGAAATCCTGCAATGTGAGATTTTGCATCATTGCTTAATTCTAGATCAGAAGTTCAGCTTCAGCGTAACTTAGAATAGACATCCAACTTCTGATCTTTGTATCTCTTTGCTCCAGCATGCTCTGAAGAAGCTCCCAGACTTTCCATGAAGCTTGCAACACGCTTTGTAAACCTTCTTTGAATTGCTCTTGCAACTTCTGACCGAGCATATGTGAAAATTGACCCAGAAGTTGTAGACAACTTCTGACTTAAAAAATGCTCAGAATTTACTAAATGCCTAAGCTTCAGAGACGCGCCTTTGAGGTTGTATAACTTGAAATCTTAGCATTTCTAGAAGAAGTTCTGCTCTGCAGTTTTTTAGATCTCATTGAAATCTATAACTCTTGTGTTAGTAGTTCTTCCAGAATCAGCTTGTATCATGGTGAAAATCTGGCCAGAAGTTCTGAGCTCATCATATTTCCTAAACACTTAGAAAAATTTCTAAGTATTTGGAATTTTTATTTTTCCAAAGAAAATTTGACTTTTGATTTTCTTAATGAAACAAACTTCATATATTTTAACATGTCTTGATGAAATATGATTCTTGAAACTTGATTTTGATCCAAAAGTCAAAGTTTGACTTTTCAGTGTGCCAATGACCATTTTTCCCTTGTGGATGACTTTCTTGGAAAATTTGTAATTCAAGGCTTGAAATTGGATGGCAACAAACCTGAGGGTTCAGGGTGATCCTTTGAGAAATGAGAGGGCAAATTTTGGGGTACAACAGCTGCCCCTGTTCAATCTTCTTAAACCTGAAGAGTTAGATTAGTAGATTTTCCATTCGTGACTCGAAGGTGGAAGATGAGTGGACATTAGAGTGCCCAAAAATTTGAACTTGGTGAGCGATGGTTGATGGTATAGGGAATGGGCTTAAAGATGCCATTTGGAGGGATAATGGAAATTTGTTGGAGATGGGTTTGTAGATGGCATCTAGGAATAATTGTGGAACCATAACTGTAAGCTGAAACTGAATGATTATCAGAATGGCGTCCGTGTATGGAGCGTATCTGAACCGTATCTGAAAGTTGAATCTGAATGACTATCAGAATGGCATTCGTGTAAGGAGCATATCTGGACTGTATCAAAAGTTGAATCTGAATGAGTATCAGAATGACATCTGTGTCTAGAGCGTATCTGAACTGTATCAAAAGTTGAATCTGAATGAGTATCATAATGATATCCGTATCTGGAGCACATCTGAACTGTATCTGAAGGTTGAATCTGAATGAGTATCAGGATGGCATCCGTGTCTGGAGCGTATCTGAACTGTATCAAAAGTTGAATCTGAATGAGTATCAGAATGGCATCCGTGTCTAGAGCGTATCTGAACTATATCAAAAGTTGAATATGAATGAGTATCAGAATGGCATCCGTGTCTGGAGCGTATCTGAACTGTATCAAAAGTCGAGTTTGAATGAGAATCAGAATGGCATCCGTGTCTGGAGCGTATCTGAACTGTATCAAAAGTTGAATCTGAATGAGTATCAGAATGGCATCCGTGTCTGGAGCATATCTGAACTGTATCTGCAAATTTTGAACATTGTTAATGGTAGTTGTTAACCTTATCCTGAAAAGGGTAAAATGTTAGCTAAAATGCAAAGTCATGTTGTATAAAATGTATGATATAATGCATTCGTTTTATCAATGTTTATGATATACGGATGTAATGTATGCGTATGTGAGCTAGTCTATTGCATTGTTTATTGGATTGGGGAAAATAAATCCCTAAATGTTGATGAGGATATGTAAGCCTTCATGTCTTGAAGTCGAAGTGTTGATGAATTTCCGTTTAGAGAAATAGACTCTGTTGTAAGGGAAATGCCATGTACTGCGTGAAAAAATCTGTTTGGGGAATCTGGAGAAATTGGATGATTTGTACCGTGGATTGATAATTGGAAGCTTTTTTCTGCTGGGGATTAAACTATACACTGCGTGGGATTTATGGAAATAGCTTAGAGAGATTTCCCTAACTTAAAGGCATCATTGATTGTCTTTTATTTTGTCCATTTGTAAACAGTAATTATGTTCAAATGCATATGTTCAAAAATGAATCGTTGGACATTTTTTGTAAACAAAACACAAGAGTAAAGAAAAACATATAGTTTTGCACTTTCAAGGAGATATCTTTGTATTGACTTTGAGTATGTATTTTTTTACAATGAGACGAACATTTTAGTAAGAGAATGTCGTCGTAAAAAATGAAAATTTTGATACAAAGAAAAGATAGATATGTGTAATAATCCCATGGGGTTCCTATTCCGCTATAGTCTTTGTATCTCTGAGAATCTTGTCTATTTGTTGCCTTGTCTGAAGCTGATTGAATTGATCAAAACCGTTGAATTTGTCAGTTGAAGTCAAAGGTTGTCTGCAAAATGATCCAATGGGACATAGTCATACGCTTTAATTCCCTAACTTTTTCCTGGACTGCCCTTTCGGGTTTTCAGTCCACCGGGAAACCCTTTTTTTCCCAAGTCACCCTTTCGGGTTTTCAACTTGCCGGGTGTACAGATTTTTGTTTTATCCATAATTTTTTCCCAAACCTTTTAGTTCGTCGGGATGCCCTTGTTTTGCCTAGGTGTGTCAACCTAACGGGTCTCTTATGCGTAGTATCTTTTGACTATGTCCGCGTTCACAGGGTGTGGCAGATCATTACCATCCATGGTGGTTAGGATCATTTCCCCACCAGAGAATATGTTTTTGATTACAAATGGTCCTTCATAGGTAGGAGTCCATTTGCCCCTGGGGTCACCTTGCGGCAGTATGATGCGCTTGATCACCAGATCCCCGACTTGGTACACTTGGCGTCTGACCTTCTTGTTGAAAACCTTGATCATCTGTTTTTGATACATTTGACCATGGAAAATAGCAGTAAGCATTTTCTCATCAATCAAGCTCAATTGATCAAGTCGAGTCTGGATCCAATCTTCTTCGTTCAACCCTGTATCCTTCATAATTCTTAGAGAGGGGATTTGGACCTCGATAGGAAAGACAGCCTCTATGCCGTAAACCAGAGAATAAGGTGTTGCCCTGGTTGATGTACGAGTTGTGGTACGATACCCGTGGAGAGCGAATGGCAGCATCTCATGCCAGTCTTTGTATGTGACTACCATTTTCTGTATGATCTTGTTAATGTTCTTATTTGCAGCTTCGACAGCACCATTCATCTCCGGTCGATAAGGGGAAGAATTGTGATGCTGAATCTTAATTGCTCGCACAAGGAGGTGATCATAGTGTTGTTGAGATTTGTGCTATTGTTAGTAATGATTCGCTCTGGGATACCGTACCGGTAAATGAGATTCTGCTTGATGAACCGGGCGACAAAATTCTTGGTGACAGAAGCGAAGGAGGCTGCCTCAACCCACTTTGTGAAATAGTTAATGGCCACTAGGATTAAATGGTGTCCATTGGAGGTTTTCGGCTTGATTACCCAATCATATCTATTCCCCACATAGCAAAGGGCCAAGGAGCTGTCAAGACATTCAGAGGAACCGGAGGTACGTGCACTTTATCAGCATAAATCCGACACTTATGGCAGGTTCGAGAGTGTTGATAAAAATATGCTTCCATGGTAGACTAGTAATAGCCTGCCCGTAGGATTTTCTTTGCCATCATATGCCCACTGGAATGGGTGCTAAAAGTGCCTTCATGTAATTCTGTCATGATCCTTTCAGCTTCAACCTTGTCTATGCACTGAAGTAACACAGAGTCTTGGTTGCGTTTGTAAAAAATGCCATTACTAAGGAAGAATTTAGCAGAGAATCTTAAGAACTTCTTATCGTTTACTGAAGATCCTTCTGGATATTCTTGGGTTTCGAAATACCTCTTGATTTCGTGAAACCAAGGCTGGTCCACTACTTCTTCAGTATTAATCTTGTGACAGTGTGCTGGTTCGTCCATTCGTTCAATGGTGATCTGGGGGCCTCATTATCCCATTTAAGTTTAAACATAGATGACATTGTGGCTAGTGCGTCTGCTAGCTGATTTTCTTCTTGAGGGAAATGCTCGAACATAATCTTCTTGAAATGTGGGAGCAATGTCAAAACATGTTCTTTGTAAGGGATAAATTTAGAGTGTTTTGTGTCCCATTCCCCTTTTATTTGGCTGATAACCAAAGATGAATCTCCAAATACATTCAAAGATTTGATCCCCAAGTCTATGGCAGCTTTGAGACCAAAGATGCACGCTTCGTATTCCTCCATGTTATTTGTACAATTGAAGTAGAGTCTTGCAGTAAATGGAGTATGACACCCTTCAGGAGATATGAGTACAACAACAATACCATTTTCGAGTGTGTTAGATGCCCCATAAAAAACCAGGGTCCACCGGGATCCTTGTTCAGGTCCGTCATATGGCCCGAATTCTTCATAGTTGTTTACCATCATGATGTCTTCATCTGGAAATTTGAACTTCATGGACTGGTAATCTTCCACAGCTTGGTGAGCGAGGTGATCAGCTAGTACACTGCCCTTTATTGATTTTTTGATAGTATACTGTATGTCATATTCTGTCAGGATCATCTGCCATCTCGCTATTCTCCCAGAGAGGGAAGTTTTCTCGAAGATGTATTTTATTGGATCCATTTTAGATATCAATAAGGTAGTATAGGTCAGCATATACTGTCTTAGCCGGCGAGCAGCCCATGCCAGAGCGCAAAAAGTTTTCTCGAGCAGTGAATATCTTGTTTCACAGTCGGAAAACTTTTTCCTTAGGTAATAAATAGTGTGCTCTTTTCGGCCAGACTCGTCATGCTGCCCCAGCACACACCCCATTGAATTTTCCAAAACGGTCAGATGCATGATCAATGGTCTTCCCTCAACTGGTGACATTAAAACAAGAAGTTCTTGAAGGTACTCTTTTATTTTGTCAAAATCGTTTTGGCATTCATCATTCTATTTGACTACTTGATCTTTCTTCAATAGTTTAAAGATTGGCTCACAAGTAGCTGTCAGGTGAGAAATGAATCTGGAAATGTAGTTCAAACGTCCCAAGAATCCTCTGACTTCCTTCTCAGTACGAGGAGTAGATATCTCTTGTATAGATTTCACCTTGGTAGGGTCTACTTCAATACCCTTATTGCTGACAAGAAAGCCCAAGAGTTTACCAGACCTTACTCCAAATGTGCACTTATTTGGGTTCAACCTCAGTTTGTACTTTTTTAATCTCTCAAACAGTTTCTGTAAATGATCAAAATGCTCCTCTTCTGTTTGAGATCTAGCTATCATGTCGTCCACATAGACCTCTATTTCGTGATGTATCATGTCGTGAAATAGGGATACCATGGCACGCTGATAGGTTGCCCCAACATTCTTTCATCCGAATGGCATAACCTTGTAGAAGAATGTCCCCCATTGTGTGACAAAGGTTGTCTTCTCCATGTCCTCAGGCGCCATTTTGATTTGGTTGTAACCTGAGAAACTGTCCATGAAGGAAAACACTTTGTGTTGTGTTGTATTGTCAACTAGGATGTCAATGTGGGGAAGTGGGAAATCATCCTTAGGGCTTTCCCTATTCAAATCTCTATAGTCCACGCACATTCGTACCTTTCCGTCCTTTTTGGGAACGGGAACAACATTGGCAACCCACTGGGGATAAGAGGTGACGGCCAAGAATCTAGCATTAAATTATTTCATGACTTCTGCTTTAATCTTCTCCGACATATCTGGTCGCATTCGACGGACCTTTTGTTTTACTGGTGGACAATCCTCTTTTGTAGGAAGACGATGTACCACAATATCTACATCAAGTCCTGGCATGTCTTTATACGACCAGGAAAAGACCTCAACATACTCGTGTAGAAACTGAATCAGATGCTCTTTGACACTGGGTTTCAGATTGGCACCCATCTTGACTTCTCTTTTGTCTTCCTCGGTACCTAGATTGATTGTATCCACAGGTTCCTCGTGAAGCTGAATGGTTCTCTCTTCTTGTAGAAGTAATATGGAAAGTTCCCCTGGTACTTAACAATCTTCCTCACCTTCGTTTTCGGCTTGGTAGACTAGATTTTCAGAGTCACAGAAGGCCATAGCAGAATTATTACCCATGGGATCCCGCATGGATGTAAACCTGCATTGTGAGTGTGAGTGTGCGTAAGGGTATAGCTATCTTTGAAAGAAATGAAAAATGTAAAAAGAAAAACAATGAGCACAAAGTTTGTATGCAAAAACGTCCATGATTCATTGATGTCATATGGAAATGAGATAATAACCCTTACAAATGGACCATTGCGCCTCGGGTAAGACACAAGGTTTTAAGAGCCTGAATTGTTTAATATTACAGATCCGACAAAATTTAAAGACAAATTACTGTGGGATAAAAGTGATTGGGATGAAATCTCTAGCTTCCCAGTTGCTGAGCCCTCCACTGACAATTGGGAAAATCCAATCCTCTAGGTTGTAGCCATCTTCATCATCCTCTACCGCGTTGACCTCACGGTTGCTGATCTTCAAGGGTGGTCCTCTAGCACGAGCACAACGTACAATCTTCTGAGCACCTGAAGTGAAACCCAGGCCAAACTTTTCAGATTTGTATGGGATATCCGAGAGTTATCCCCAAATAGTGCAACAACCTTCTTCTATCACTGCTTTTGCATCCTTCAAAGATGACATCCTGAGCGAAATCCTTGTGATCTTGGAAACAACCTTGGTCACTGCCACATCTTGCGGGACTTCTTCAAAGTGTTGGAATGGAGTTACAATAAATTCACCATCTAACTCCATATATTTGAAGGAATTGAGATGGATGACCATGTACTCTTCTTCTCCATGAACGGTGATAATTTTCCCTTGAATCAGATATTTCAGCATTTGGTGCAACGTAGAAGTAACAGCACCAACATTGTGAATCCATGGTCGGCCTAGCAAGCAGGAGTATGAAGGGCGAATGTCCATTACATAAAAAGTTGAATCGAATGTTTAGATTCCAACCTTTATGGGGATATCCACTTCCCCATGCATCATCCTTTTCGAGCCGTCAAAAGCCCTTACTACTATATTTCTTGGCTTCAATGTCAATCCCTCACAGTCAAGCCTATCAAGAGCTTTTTTAGGCAACACATTCAGAGATGAGCCAGTGTTCACCAAAACATAAGCCAAGGTTGTGCCCCTACATTCAACTGATACGTGCAATGCCTCATTATGCTTCCTTCCTCTTGGCATTAAATCAGCATCCGAAAAAACTAGATCATTATCTGCATTCAGGATGGCTATGCAGTCTTGGAACTGATTGGCACATGTCTCTTACGGTACATGGGCAGTTTTCAGGAATTTTACCAAGGCCTTTGCATGCGCCTCAGAACATAGTAGTAAAGCCAGCATGGAAATTTTAGATGGAGTTTACCCTAGTTGTTCAACTACATTGTAGTCGCTTCTTTTTATGATCTTCAGAATTTCCTCCATCTCTTTCCGGGAGATCTCAAGGATAGCCAATGATAATGCCTTCGTCCGGACAGGCATAATCAGAACACTTTTACCTCGAGTCTTGGTTAACTCGGTAGCAAGAATGTCATTAGGAGTGATAACAGGGATTGTAACAACTTTGTCAGTTGGAGGAGATGATTGTAGGACTGGGAATAGCCTTCAGAGGAGCAACAACAACATGAATGATTACGGGTCCAGAAACTGCTTTTAGGGGAGAAACTTCTGGACAGAATATCCTTCCACTTCGGGTAATCTTGCTAGTCCCTACAATATTAGTGATATCAGAGTCAATTTTCTTAGAACTTGAATCTTTGGCAGCTGGCCAATCTTGCTTGATACCGTGGTAGTAGACATCCCCTCCATAATTCCATGGTATGGTTTTGTCTGACGAATACAGGATTGGTCCAGGCATTGTAATTATCAAAGGAGCTGCTTTTGGAACTGATGTAATTCTAACGGGTCTTTTGGTGGAGACCCTGGAAGAATTGGCGGAAATGGTAACGATAGAAACATCATTATAAGGAATAGGTGGAACAGAAGTATTTTCGAACAAAATTTCCTTGTTATCTATTAGGAATTGAATGCCTGCTTTCAATAAAGGACAACTGGTTGGTGAGGACAAACAGAAATGATAGCCTTCATCACAGCCCAGAAAACACCGACATTCAACAGGTTCACTTTAATAGTCAGGAGTGGGGTCATAAGTTCATCAACCGAGGTAACAAACCTATCTTCTTCAATGGCATTGGTATTATGGCCATGTTTGTGCATAAGGGCATAAATGTCATTTGGCTTTTCGGGCGCATCGGATTCAATCTCTTTGGCTTCAATGAGATCTTGTACTTTGTTCTTTAGAGCCCAACAGTTGTTAGTGTCATGGTCGGGACTCTCAGAGTGGTATGCACATCAAGCATTAGGATAATAGTGAGGAGATATTGTGTTATGGTTTTTTGGAGCTTCTTTCAAGGTCACTAGGTTGGATTTTAGCAAGTATGGCAATACTTGAGATAAGGTCATGTTAATTCTGGTGAATTGTCTGACTGGTCTTTCCATCCTTGGTTGGTTGATTCTTCGCTGATCAGGCGCAGGTTTAGGAATCATAACAACCCCCACCATTGGACGGAGTTCGGCCCTATCTTGATTTCTTTGAGGATAAACAGCAACCACTTCTTTCTTTCCGATAAATGGCTTCCTTATAGCAGCAGAGGATGTATCTTTCTGAATCTTTCTGCTCTTTATCTCGGCTTTTACCCTTTCTCCGGTCAATATCAGTTCAGTAAAATCTGCCAATGAACTCCCAATTAGGTGATTGAAGAAAGGACCAGATAAGGTGCCCAAAAACGTGTCTACTAATTCTCTTTCAGATAGGGGAGGTTGAACTCTTCCAACCAAGTTTCTCCATTTTTGCGCATAGTCCTTGAAGCCCTCACTTGAAACCATGGCCATACTTTGGAGTTGAGTATGGGTAGGCGCAAGATCAGCATTGTACATGTATTGTTTGTAAAAGGTTGCAGCAAGACCTTCCCAGTTATGAACGTTGGCTCTTTCTAACTGATAAAACCAATCAAGTTGAGTTCCAGACAGACTGTCTTGGAAGAAGTGTACCCATAAATCTTTGTCAGCGGTATGGGGCTGGATCTTCCTTACATAGGACCAGAGATGCATTTTGGGGCATGAGACTCCGCCATATTTGGCGAACACAGGTGCTTTGAATTTTGGAGGAATGACAATTCCTGATACCAGTCACAACTTCTCAAAGTCCAATCCAGGCACTTTCTGGATTTCCATTGCACTTAACCGCTCTTCGAGATGTTTATACTTGTCATCAGTTAGAGGGTATTGTTCGTCAGAATAGTCTTCTTCTTCCTCTTCTGATTCTGACGGGACAACTGTTTCCTTGCCTTTCCCATCTTGATTGTCTCTCTTACCGGACATTGTTGCAAAGTCTAGGGTCCTTCTTGTCTGCCCATAAAATCTTCTTCCCATGTTTAGAACTCCAGTTACCTTCTTTGTCTTCTTTTTTCTTCTCCTCAGCCAGCAAAGTCTTCAACTCTTCTTGTCCTTTGGCTAGGGTCAAGAACAACTGTTGAAACTGGGCATTCTGAGCTTGGAGGTCCTTCACTGTTTGCTCGAGATCCATCTCACTGAAATAAATAGTAGAGATTTGAGGAGACTTATTGCAAGAAACCTGCTTATGTTATGATGAATGATTAATGCGTATGCAATGATTTCAAGGATTTTAAGATTCAAATTTGTTTTAGACAAGAAAAGAAACACACGTTATATTTATAGATTAAAGCTCGAGTACATCAATGCCTTCTTGGGAAAAATAATACAAAAACTCTAAGATAAAAAGGTATTACGAATCCTCTTTGGTGCAATGTAGGCATTTAGAGTTCACTCCTCATGAAGTAGCCTAGTGAGTTCCAAAACCTTCTTCTCATTTGCGTAGAATTGGGCTTCGAAAGTATCTCGCTCCCCCTTAAGTTGTATCTAATCCCTTTGTAGGTCTTCAAGAGAGGTGGGCATGTCAGGATGTAGGATAGTGTATGGAACATCTCCTTCCATGACAGGCTCAATGATTACCGAGAGAATGGAGGGGTAAGGCATCATAAGACTCTGAGCGCGAGTTCGTACCCATTTGAGGTAAGGCTCAAGAGGGATGGAATTCTTGTGTCTCAGTGTCTTGCTATCTACCTTGTTTAACATCCTCTAAGCTCGGATAAATCTCTAGCGAAGACCTTGATCATCGTTTTTGTAGTCAAATACCAAACCTTGAATTAGAATCTCATACGGGCCATCCCTTTGGGCGTAACCAAACTGTCTTAAAGCTAAGCAGGGGTTGTAGGTGATTCCTCCCCTAATGCCAAGTAAAGGGACATTAGGAAATTCCCCACAACGGTCGACAATAGTAACATTCTCTATGGATCGGGAGCAGCAATGAATGTCTGAATGTTTGAGTGTCATCAACCTTTGTGACCACCTTGAACCTTGCTCGTCCTTGAATACAGATTGGGGGAGATGCGAAATATACCATCTTACCAAGAGAGGAGTGCAACACATAAGTACACCTCTTTTTCTCATAGTGCGAGTGTGAAAAGAGTGTAGGATATCCCCTAGCAATGTAGGCACTAGGTTGCGGGATATGAAGATTTTGACGGTGTTCACATCTATGAGTTGGTCATAATTTGGAAACAAAACCATCCCATAGATGAGGAGAGCCACAATTTCCTCAAAGGCTTGCAAATCCAAGGAGTTCCAACAGTTTTGGGCTTTCTCAAACAAGAACTTTGCTAGGAAGCCTTTGACACCACTCCTTGTTTCCCAATTAGTTATGACATCAGATGATTGCAAGTGTAGAGCTTGAGCAATCTCTTCTGGCTTTGGGTCTCGTTCCGTACCGTTGAAAGGTAGTTGATTGAGATTGGGAATTCTCAAGAGTCGGGAGAATTCTTCCAAAGTAGGCACAAGTTGATAGTCGGGAAATGTGAAGCAATGGTGTAAAGGATCAAAGAACTGAAAGAGCACCTTCATCATGTCCTCATCTGTGTTGGAGGTGACTAAGTTGAGTAGGCGACCATGTCTCTCGGTGAACAGAGAGTTTTCTGGAATCCTTGAAGCTAGCTCCTTAAGTTGTGGAGGGATCCTTACAAGGTTGACTTGAATAGTTTTCCTGCGAAGAGAATCCATATCCTACAAAACAAGAACAAAGATGAATCCCAAAATCCTTGAAATGGTTAGTGAATGTGTATGATATTATGATGTTTATGATGTTATGTACAAGTATGTATATACAAACAAATAAAACAAATCCTTAGGTTTAGCCTTGCATGGAGTTTTATGGGTAAGTACCCTCTTGAAGTTTAGTTGGATCAACCTGTCCTAGTAATAGTAACCGGGTTCTAAGGAGCTCAATATCACTGGTTTGTTTCCTTGGTCATTGTTTCAGCATAGTCCTCTTTAATGGCGACCTAAATATCTCAAGAAACCAAACCTCAATGAGTGTATTATCGAGTATCTACACACTTTGGACTGCACCAAAGCCGGTAATCTCACTACATCCCAAATGGCCAAGTTGGTCAAGTAAAGGTTCTATAAGTTCATTAGTGATTTATGAAATCACTCAACGGCCCCGTATTCTCTTTGATTAACTCAAAGGCTACCGGTACCCACAAATATGTCGCACTAACGTAGCTATTGCTTAGACCGTGTCAATATATCCCACACAGTTTCCACAATGTATTGCTACTTACCTATAAGGTATCCCAAATTCGGGTAGAGGATTCAAACCCAAAGAAAGAATCAAAATGTAAACAAACAAGTCAAACAATGAAAGCAATTAAATGTGATATAACCCTAAGGTAACCCCACTTTTATAAATATCCCCAGCAGAGTCTCTAGTTCTGTGATAAGGTGGGAGAACTGACTTGGGTGTTTTGCATTTGATCGCAAATGTTGCGGTTAGCAAGATTCGCCACCGAATTTTCTTTTATCCAAAAGGAAAGGTGAAAAAGCACATGAAAGACCTTTGAGATTGTTTCTTGAGTTTGAGGGGTAGATTATGAAAAGGGAAGGTGTTAGCACCCTTTTCATCCATGGTTTTCCATGGGCTCTTAGTTACTTGCTATATCACTTGCTTTAGTTTGAAATTGTGCTTTGTGTGGTTTTTGAAAGTATTTTGTAAAGATGCCATCGTTTAGGAAATCTTTGTAATGATTCTCGTTCGTAAGAATGTATACAAAGATGTTGATCTTTTTGAAAAATGTTTTCAAGTTTGTAAGATGTTTTGAAATGTGTAGGTGTTGGTTTTGAAAATAGCAAGGATGTTTGTTTGAAATTGAGCAAGTAATTAGGAGCATTCTTCCTTCTCAAAAAGTCTTTCTTGTTTATTTTCTCTTCCTTTGACATTGTTATCTTACCATTGATTTGGTAAGTAACCCTATCTTTGGATGTAAACAGGATAGGTGTGGGTCATCTTATAACCATAATTAGCAATGTTTCAAGGTATCTTAGCATTCTCTTTTAGGGGCTAAGATCATTTGAAAGGCAACTTAGATATCGTCATTGAGGGACTATGATCTTGTATTCGTTTGTTTTTGCTAAGATGCCTCACATGCGTAATATGGCCATTTTGTAAGGCAACCAAATGGAATAACCCTAGGGGTGCTTATGTGCAAACGTATTGTTTTCATGCTTGATTTTGTCTTTGATTAGGGTTCTCTACTTGTTTGGTTTTAGTCTTTCTATACAAAAACTAATTACTAGTAATTGTATAAGCGGTAAATTGCAGAAAATAAATATCCTACGCTATTACAATCACTAGGGGGATGGGGTGTACATTGTATAAATGGGATTGCAAGTAAAATTAAAATCCTAAGTTACTATTACAACCATATTGAATGGATAAGAATGTACAAGAAATGTAAAGTGAGCTTGTTTTGTTTAAGTAAAGAAATAAGTTTTATTTAAGAAAATATTTTGATCTTTTTATGTTAAAAGAAATAAAATAATACATGTCAAAAATGTAAAATGTTTTTGGTGTTTCTGATTAGTGAAAATAGAAGTGATATCAAAAATAGTAAGGGAAAGGAAAATAGAATCAACGCATTGCTGAACTAAAATAGATCAGAAGTTATGACTCTGGCATGCTGCAAAAAAAGAAATCATATTAGTAGAAATAGGTAAAGTCAGAAGTTATGGATCCACTATGAACAAAGAAGATTTCAGAAGTTCTAATGCCACTGGCAGGACTTCGTCTCCCTCTCCATGCTAGTCAGAACATCTGTAACTTAGTCATTTCTTAACAAAACAGAAGATGTGCATATAACTGTTATGGCAGGTTTCATAATGTTTCAGAAACAAGAGATATCAGAATTATAAATTAGATGCAAGCATGAATTTGCTAATCCTAATTCTGAGTCATAATTTCTTTAAGAAGTTCTGGACTGAAATTCTCTCTACCTAGGCAGGCAAATACATGAAACCTCATAATATGTACAGCATCAGAATCATGATGTTTACATTGTATTTTTGAACATGTAAATCTGACAATGCCTAAGTAGTATGTTGAGAGTCAGCAGAAACTTACCTTGCAGTTGGAAAATAATCTGTGAGCTGAAGTCTAGTTCTGAACGTTGGTGATGTTCTGAACAGCTTCTTCACGTGCTCAGCAGGCTGGAAGCTTTCAACTTGGACTACGCATGGTTAGAGAATTCTGGAACAGTCAAGGGGTAAAGTTCTGACTTCTTTGAGGTGGATGTGGATGGAGAGTGTGTTACAGTCTGAAAACTGAAGTTAGGATAGCTTCTAGTATGTGAATCAGAAACTGTATGGATGGTTTTGGTCAAGAAGAACTTGAGGAAAAATGGAGTTTGAATGCTAGAATCAAAAGCTAACAGGTTTTGTATTTTGTGTTTGCAGTTTTGAACTCTTGGAATTTTAGCAGGGGTTCAAGGCTTTTCTTTTTCAAATTTTTCGACCCTTTTACAGTTGCCAATCAAGTCTAATTTATAGGAAAAGGTTTAGTAACTTGGAGAGGTCAAGGGGCACCACCTTCATAAGCTATGCGCTGACTTGTTCTTGAAGTAAGTTCAAATAGGTATGGTGGTTAGCAGTTTTAGCAATGCCTAAGCTGGATTTGTAAGCAGGAATTAAGGAAAAGTGACCTCAAAAGCAAAAGCAACGTATGGGTCCAGCACACTTTTGTACAAAAGTTTGCTTTTCCAAGACAGTAAAGGTACTTCTATGCCACACGTGGGGAAATCTTTTGGATAAAGACTAAAAAGTGATTGTGAGCATTAAATGATGATGAGATTTATCAAACCAGAAATCCTGCAATGTGAGATTCTGCATCATTGCTTAATTCTGGATCAGAAGTTCAGCTTCAGCGTAACTTAGAATAGACATCCAACTTCTGATCTTTGTATCTCTTTGCTCCAACATGCTCTAAAGGAGCTCCCAGACTTTCCAGGAAGCTTGCACATGCTTTGTAAACCTTATTTGAATTGCTCTTGCAACTTCTGACTGAGCCTATGTGAAAACTGACCCAGAAGTTGTAGACAACTTCTGACTTAAAAAATGCTCAGAATTTACTAAATGCCTAAGCTTCAGAGACACGCCTTTAAGGATGTATAACTTGAAATTTCAGCATTTCTAGAAGAAGTTCTGTTCTGCAGTTCTTTAGATCTCATTGAAATCTATAACTGTTGTGTTAGTAGTTCTTCCAGAATCAGCTTGTATCATGGTGAAAATCTGGCCAGAAGTTCTGAGCTCATCATATTTCCTAAACACTTAGAAAAATTTCTAAGTATTTGGAATTTTGATTTTTCCAAAGCAAATTTCACTTTTGATTTTCTTAATGAAACAAACTTCATATATTTTAATATGTCTTGATGAAATATGATTCTTGAAACTTTATTTTGATCCAAAAGTCAAAGTTTGATTTTTCAGTGTGGAAATGACCATTTTTCCCTTGTGGATGACTTTCTTGGAAAATTTGTAATTCAAGGCTTGAAATTGGATGGGAACAAACCTGAGGATTCCGGGTGATCCTTTGATAAATGAGAGGGAAAATTTTGGGGTACAACACTGTGTAAGTGCAAAAAAGTATTTTTTGAGCAAACTTCTAAAAGCTATCTACTCTATTACTCGAAAAGGGTCGTTCTTTTCCTCTTTTCCATTAGATAGTGCTATCCTACTACTAGTGAGTAGGTAGCCTTGTCGTTGGATGTTTTGATGGATAATTGAAGGGACGTTACAGTCACGAAGGCAATTATGGAGATGCTTTAGCAATTCTGTTTTAGGGACTAGATCATTTATCAAGAAGGCTACCGTAGGATCATCGAGGGACTATGATGTTTTGTTTTTACGGGTCTTTGCTAAAGAATTCTTGCCTCATGATTGTTTAAAGGCAACCAAAGTGGGCGTACCTTAGAGGTGCTTGTGTGCAATAGTGTTGTATTTCAGTTATTTTGTATTTTTATTAAGTTTGCTAGCGTTTGATTATTAGTCTTATCATACAAGCCTAATTACTAGCAGTTAATATGAAAAGCAGTAAAAAGAAAATGCAGAAAATAGAGGTCCTACGCTATTACAAGGCTTCGGGGATGGGATTTACATTATACAGGGATAAAGGGGATAAAGCAGTAAAATATCCTAATTTATCTATTACATCCAATAAACAGATACAATAATAGTAAAATAGGGAATTAAATAAACGCGCTTGAAAATAGAAAAGACGTCTAAAAATCCTAAAGAAAAGAAGTCTTTTTTTTGTTGTTGTTTTCGGTATAAAAGAAAATAAGGCCTAAGTCTATTTAATTTTAATTTTAAGAAAAAATGTTAAAATAATTAATTAATTAATTGACAAAATTAATTTAATTGGAAAAACAACTATCCTAATATTTTTGTGATTTTGATTTTAATGTTAATTAAAAAAGATGAAAATAGAGAAATGAACCAAAAAGTAAAAATATAAATGGGGGCACCCTTCGATTATAGGGAAATGGGGCTTCTATCCCAGGAAAATTATGGTCTTCGATTCAGGAGAGATGTGTCCTTTTCAATTTAAAAGAACATGCCTTCTTTCGATTGGGCTAAGGAGTAAGCATGACTAGCCTTCAATCTAGGGGAGGGGATGGCCCTTCGGTCCAGGAGGATAAGGCTTCGATCCAGAAAAGTCATCCCCTTTGATATGGGACGCTATACCTGCAAAAGTACCTTAGCGAAATACATTGCAGGACCTGGGTATCGAAACCCAGGTCCTTCAATCTTGCGCTTTTTGGATCTTCTTAGGCTATGTTTGCAGCAAATTTTAGCAAATGAAGAACCTGACCTGGGTGCCAAACCCAAGCCTTTTGATCCTGTCTAGGATGGAAAATCGAAGGTCACAACAAGTAATTATGTGTTATGCAAATGTAAAGTTGTACAATTTACCCTTTTTTACCAGCAAATTGAGTCTTCGATTTGGGCGTTTGCTGGAGGTAAGCACCTTCAATTTGGAGTTTCTGGGCGTGGCTGCTTTTGTTGAGGGATGGATTTTTGCTTGGAAAATTATGGCAACCTTTGAGGGATTTTGTGGGAAACCTCTCTCCAATGTTTTTTTCCGTTCACCTCCCCCTTTTGCAACACTTGTGATCTCTTTATATAGAGGGGGTAGAGGGGACAAGAGGGCAAAGATTTAAACAAATTTGATTGTGTTTTAAAGTCATGAGTAGGATTTTGTAACGTTGGCCAAACACATGGTATCTTGTCCCTTTTTGAATTTGCTATTGTGTATATGGCCTTTGAATGCCCTCCTTCGAATGGGCTGATGGCCTCCTTCGAATGGACTCCCTTGCAAGCTTCTTCGAATGGCTCTTCTGAAGCTTCTTTGAATGGACTGTTTTGGAATGCCAATCGAAGGGCCTTTGCTCTAATGTTTCAAATCAAAGGAATCTCTGATGCTCCAATCAAAGGAAGCTCTGATGCTCCAATCAGAGGAACCTCTGATGCTCCAAATCAAAGGAAGCTTTGATGCTCCAATCGAAGGAAGCTCTGATGCTCTAATCAAAGGAAGCTTTGATGCTCAAATCAAAGGAAGATCTGATGCTCCAATTGAAGGAAGCTCTGATACTTCAATCAAAGGAAATTTTAGGTATGCCAATCGAAGGATCCTATTGGAAGGACAATCGAAAGGCTTTGCTGAAATGCCAATTGAAGGGAATTTTGGAGATACCAATCGAAGGAAACTTGAAAACATTACTTACAAATTTTTTCCTTTTCCTTAGGCAAGGGTTTGTGACCAACCATGTAGGGGAAGACCTTGGAAAATATGAGAGGGCAAATTTTGGGGTACAACAGCTGCCCCTGTTCAATCTTCTTAAACCTGAGAATGTAGATTGGCTTGCCTACCTTTCGTGATCTGAAGGTGGAAGATGATTGAACACTAGGGTGCCCAAAAATTTGCACTCGTCTGAAGTGATAATACTGGTGAATAATATCGGGAATGGGCTTACAGATGCCATTTGGAAAAGGTGATAGGAGACTGTCGGAGATGGGCTTAAAGATGCCATCCAAAATAGATGTTGTCTTCATAAGAATTCTCTTTGTGGGGATTCCTGCTCTTGCTTTTCGAGGAGGAGTCTACTGGGGAATTTTTTCAAGGGAATAGAGTCTAGGAGCCTTGGTTGTCCATTACTCTACTGGGGAGTCATCTCTTAACTGAAGTGAACTTCTATCTGGTCACGATCCAGGCTTTACAGTGACTTGCTGAGGATGATAAGGCTGACTGCTATCTGGTCATATTCCAGGCTTCACAGTGACTTACTGGAGAAATGAGATTAAATTGTTATCTGGTCGTGTCCAGGCTTCAGTGATTTGAAGAAATTAAGTTGTTATCTGGTCGGATCCAGTCTTCAACTTGAATCTGAGGTGTACTGTTATCTTGTCGTCTCTAGACTTCCGTAATTTGAAGAAATTAAGCTGTTATCTGGCCGGGTCCAGGCTTCAACTTGAATTTGAGGTGTATCGTTATCTGGTCATATCCAGGCTTCGGTAATTTGAAGAAATTAAGCTGTTATCTGGTCTGGTCCAGGCTTCAATTTGAATCTGAGGTGTACCGTTATCTGGTCGTATCCAGGCTTTGGTAAATTAAAGAAATTAAGTTTTTATCTGGTCGAGTCCAGGCTTCAACTTGAATCTGAGGCATACTACTATCCGGTCGAATCCAGGCTTCATAGTAACTGACATAGTAAATTGCTATCTGGTCGGATTCCAGGCTTCGTAGCACCTTATACTGTTATCTGGTCGAAATCCAGGCTTCACAATTTCTTTAATTGGAATGTAAATCAAAGATATATTAGTGTCGATCTGACTGTATCAGAGAAGGTCTTAGGAGGACATCTTTCTGAGGAAATTGCTGAAATGGCCCTTCATCAGACGTAGCTTTTGAGAAGTCTACCAAGTCACATAAGTAGTGATGTTTGTTGATTTGATCTTTCCCTGAAAAAGGTAAAGAATTAGTTATATGCAATGTTATGATGTATGAAATGCATTGTGACGATGTTCTCAAAATAAATGAGATTATGTTGTATGCGATGTATATGCATATGCCATGATATATGAATATGGGATGTTATTGAGATGTTCCCATTCTAGGAAAATAAGTCCCAGATTGCTGTTGGAGAGTATTGGGAAGCTGAATTTTTCATTTCCACTGGGGATAATGAATAAAGATGATTCGTTGGGGTTTTCCTCTTTCTGTTTGAGGATAACCTGTTGGGGATTGACTCTGCCTAAGAATTGATTCTGCTTGAGAATAACTCTGTGGAGAGAGATGCTTGTTGGAAGATTATGCCGATGTAGAGAAATAAACTCTGTTGGGAAATGAGCTTCCGTAGTTAGAGAAATAAACTCTACCCGGGAGGAGGTTTTATAACTGTTTAAGATTATAAAAACTCGACTTGGGAAGGAAGATTCCAGCTCTCTGAAGGAACTTTGTTGGAGAAGGTGATTCCTGTTTGGGGAAGAAGAGACCAAAACTCTGGTTGTTTTTGCTATGTGGGGAACATAGATGTCATGGGGTCGTATGCAATGGTGACTTCGTCTCAAACTGTCTCTGTCCCCTGTACCTGTTGGGAGGAATAACTGTCGGGACTGTAAATTGGTTTTTTTAGACTTTGCCCCTATTTCTTAAAGTCATTAGTAACAACCTTTCTATTTTTTATGCAAATATTTATGAACAGTAATCTTATTCAAATGCATATGTCAAGAATAAGTCATTGGACGCTTTTTGCAAAACAAAACAGAAAAAGAAAAAACAAACAGTTTTGTACTTTCAGATAATGGTTTGTACTGATTTTTGAAGTTTTTCCTATAATAGGCGTTTTGTACAAAGAGGCTGACATTCTAGTAGGAGAACGCCGTCGTGATAGTGAAAACTATACAAAATAGTGTACAAAGAGAAGAAAACATCTATGTGCTATAATCCCATTAGGTTTCAATTTTGCTATCGCCCCTATGTCTTTGAGCGTCTCATGATCCTCAGAGACAGGATCTGGACCTCAATAGGCAGAACAACCTCCATACCATATACTAGAGAATAAGGCGTTGCCCCTATCGACGTGCGTGCTGAGGTGCGGTAGACATTAAGAGAAAATGGTAACATCTCATGCCAGTCTTTGTATGTCACTGTCATTTTTTATATGATTTTCTTGATATTCTTGTTAGCAGTCTCCACAGTGCCATTCATCTTCGGCCGGTAAGGGGAAGAATTATGATGGGGGATCTTGAATTGCTTACAGATTTCGGTGATCATTGTATTGTTGAGATTTGTACCATTGTAAGTAATGATTCTCTCTGGAACATCATACCGATAAATCAGGTTGTGCTTAATAAACTGGACCATAACATTCTTTGTAACAGAAGCAAAAGAGGCAGCTTCAACCCACTTCGTCAAGTAATCAATGGCTACTAGGATGAAGTGATGCCCATTGGAAGCGGTAGGTCTAATCTCTCCGATCATATCAACGCCCCACATTGTAAAGGGCCATGGAGCCATCAAGACGTTCAAAGGAACCAGAGGTACATGCACCTTATCAGCATAGATCTGGCATTTGTGACAAGTTCAGGAATGCTGATAGCAGTCTGCTTCCATAGTGGACCAGTAGTATCCTGCCTGTAGGATCTTTTTAGCCATGGTGTGTCCACTAGAGTGGGTGCCGAAGGTACCTTCGTGTATATCTACCATAATCCTCTCTGCTTCACTCTTATCTATGCACCGAAGTAAAGTAGAGTCATGGTTGCACTTATAGGGGATTCCATTACTGAGGAAGAACTTTGCAGCGAACCTCTTTAGGAACTTTTTATCATTGACAGATGCCCCCTCGGGATACTCTTGAGCCTCAAGATACTTTTTCACTTCGTGGAACCAAGGTTTGTCTGTTACCTCTTCAGTGTCAATCTCGTAGCAATATTCCGGTTCATCCAACCTTTCAATAGTGATTCGAGGGGCCTCATTATCCCACCTGACCTTGAACATAGATGACATGGAAGCTAGCGCGTCCGCTAACTGATTCTCTTCTCATGGAAAATGTTCAAAGGCGACCTCTTCAAAGTGTGGAAGCAGCGTCAACACACGTTCTTTGTAAGGGATGACATTCAGGTGCTTCGTGTCCCACTCACCTTTGATCTGGTTGATTACCAAGGCTGAATCCCTAAAACACTCAAGAACTTAATTCTCAGGTCAATAGCAGCTTTGAGACCCATAATGCATGCTTCATACTCCGCGATATTGTTGGTACAATTGAAGCATAATCTTGTGGTAAGAGGAGTATGACAGCCCTCAGGTGATATGATTACATCATCAATGTCGTTGCCGAGTGCATTGGAGGCTCCATCAAAAACCATGGTCCATCGAGATCCTACCTCAGGTCCTTCATCCGGTCCAGGCTCTTCACAGTTAGTAACGAATATAATATTCTCATTCGGGAACTCAAAATTCATGGACTGTTAGTCATCCACGGCTTGATGAGCCAAATGATCGACTAGTACACTTCCCTTGATTGCTTTTTGGGTTGTGTATTGGATATCGTATTCGATCAAGATCATTTTCCATCTTGCTATTCTTCCGGAGAGAGTGGGCTTCTCGAAGATGTACTTGATCGGATCCATCTTAGATATCAACAAAGTAGTGTGGGTCAACATATACTGTCTCAGTCGGCGAGCAGCCCATGCCAAAGCGCAGTAAGTTTTCTAAAGCAGTGAGTATCTTGTATCTCGTCATGCTGCCCCAACACACACCCCATTGAATTATCTAACACTGTTAAGTACATTATCAAAGGTCTTCCTTCAATCGGAGGCATCAGAATTATAGGCTCTTGAAGGTATTCCTTGATTCTTTCGAAGGAAGTCTGGAATTCGTCATTCCACTTTGCCACTTGATCTTTCTTCAAGAGCTTGAAGATTGGCTCACAAGTAGCAGTTAAATGGGAAATGAACTTGGCAATGTAATTTAGGCGTCCTAAGAAGCCTCTAACCTCCTTCTTAGTGCGAGGAGCCGACATATCTTGTATAGCCTTCACTTTTACATGGTCTACCTGAATACCTTTGTCACTAACAATGAATCCTAGCAGTTTGCCAGACCTTACCCCGAAGATACACTTGTTCGGATTTAATCTCAACTTGTACGTCTTCAGCCTATCAAACAACTTTTGCAGATGATCAAGGTGCTCTTCCTCGGTTTGAGAACTGGCTATCATGTCATCAACATAGACCTCTATTTCATGATAAATCATGTCATGGAACAAAGCTACCATGGCTCGCTGATAGGTTACCTCAGCGTTCTTCAACCAAAATGGCATCACTTTTTAGCAGAAAGTGCCCCATTGGGTGACGAAGGTTGTCTTCTCCATGTCTTCAGGTGCCATCTTGATCTAATTATAACCAGAGGAACCATCCATGAAGGAAAAGACCTTGTGCTGTATGGTGTTGTCAACCAGAATATCAATGTGGGGAAGCGGAAAGTCATCCTTGGGGCTTGCCCTGTTCAAATCTCGGTAATCCACACACATTCGTACCTTGCCGTCCTTTTTAGGCACTGGGACCACGTTAGCAACCCATTAGGGATAAGAAGTGACAGCTAGGAACCCAGTGTTGAACTGCTTCATACCCTCTGCTTTGATCTTCTATGACATTTTAGGGTGCATATGGAGGACCTTTAGCTTTATCGGAGGGCAATCTTCTTTAGTTGGCAGGCGATGAACCACAATATCGGTGTCTAGTCCAGGCATGTCTTCATACGACCAGGCAAAGATCTCGACATAATCATGCAACATCTGTATCAATCACTGTTTGACACGAAGCTCCAAATTCGCACCAATCTTTACCTCTTTTCTATTCTCTTATGTGCCCAAATTCACTGTCTCAACTGGCTCTTCATGGGGCTGTATGGCCCTTTCTTCCTGCTGTAACAGTCTAGAAAGTTCTCCAGGTACCTTACAATCTTCCTCACCTTCGTCCTCGACTTGGTTGATCGGATTTTCAAAGTCATAACTGGCAATAGCAAAACTGTTATCAATGGGATCCATAGTGGATATGGTTCTGCAGTTTGATACGTGGGTGTGTGTAAGAGCCTAGTTGTATAGACAAAGTAAAAAGCATAAAAGAAAAACAGAGAGCACAGAATTCGTATGCATAAACGTCCAATGCTTTACTAATGCCATATGAAATTAAACATGATAACCCTCACAAATAAACCATTGTGCCCCGGGTAAGACACAAGGCCATAGAGTTTATATTGTTTATTACATATCTAAAAAACAAAAAGACAATTACTTATGAACAAAAGTAATCGGTACAAAGTCTCTTTTGGTCCAGTTACTGAGTCCACCGTTGGCAGTAGGGAAGATTCAGTTGTCCATGTCATCATAATTATCAACATCTTTTGTGGCGGAGACGACATCAATAGCATTGATTCCTGAGCCGTGCTTAGGCATGGGTGCAGTTATGACATTGGGAGTATCAGGGGGATCAAATTCAATCTCCTTTGCCTTGATCAGATCCTACACCTTGTTTTTCAAGGCCTATAAGTTGTTGGTATCGGGGCCCAGACTCTCTTAATGGTAAGCACAACGAGCATTAGGGTTGTAGTGAGGAGAGGTAGTGTTGGGATTCTTCGGAGGTTCCTGCAGGGTTACCAGATTGGTCTTCAATAACTGTGGCAAGATTTGAGAAAAAGTCATGTTTATTCGGGTAAACTATCTTACCGGCTTTTTTGTCCTCGGTTGATTGTTCCTTTGTTGGGTAGGTTCTGACTTAGAGATCATGACAGCCCCTACCGCTGGACGGCGTTCAGTTCTGTCCTGATTTCTTTGACGGTACACAACATTAACCTCCTTCTTCCTAGAGCATGGCTTCCTTGCGGCACTGGAGGACGCATACTTTTGGATCTTACCACTCCTAATTCTGCTTCCACCCGCTCTCCTGTCAAAATTAATTCAGTGAAGCCGACTGGAGAGATTCCAATCAGGTGATTAAAGAACGGACCAGACAGGGTACTGGGAAACATATACACCAGCTCCCAATCAGATAGGGGAGGCTGGACTCTTCCTGCTAAGTCCATCCACTTCTGAGCATAGTCCTTAAATCCCTCACTCGAACCCATAAACATACTTTGGAGTTGTGTACGGGTGGGACCAAGGTCTGCGTTATACTGATACTGCTTGTAGAAGGCAGCAACATGGTCCTCCCAATTATGGATGTTGGCTCCTTTGAGCTGGTAGAACCATTCTAGTTGATTTCCGGATAGACTATCCTGAAAGAAGTGGACCCATAAGTCCTTGTCAGCGGTGTGAGGTTGGATCTTCCTCACATAAGATCGGAGGTGAATCTTGGGACATGAGACCCCATCATATTTGGTGAACACCGACACCTTGAACTTTTGCGGGATGATAACCCCAGAAACCAAACCCAGCTCTTCAAAATCCAGACCTGATACTTTCTGAACATCCATTGAATTTAAATGATCCTCCAGCTGTTTATATTTTTCATCAGCAGGAGGATACCGCTCCTCATCATAGTCGGATTCATCATCAAATTCTTTGGGATTGGAGTCTTCCTCTCTTGTTTCCTCTTATTGGTTGTTTCCTCCCCTTGAAGAAGTTATCAGTTCAGAAGCTTGATGCACTGGTCCTCTGATCCTTCTTCCCAGATTCACTAACTTAGTCGGCTTCTTTGGCTTCTTCTTCTCTTTAGAAAGAAGGACTTTTAGTTCTTCTTGCCCCTTGGTCAGACCCATGATCATCTATTGAAACTGAGTGTTCTGAGTCTGTAGATCCTTCATTGTTTGTTTTAGAGCCATTGCTGAAATAAACATCAAAGAAGATGAGAAACCTGCTATGAAACTTGTCTATGAAATGATATGTATGATATGTTTATGCAATGTTTTCAAGGACATTACTGGATTTAAGCTCTTTTAAACAAAACAAAAAGCAAAACCTTTTATTAGCAAGTTTTTAAAGAAATAAAAGATTACACAAGAATAAACATTGAAAAGAAGTTTATAAGTCTCCCATGGGCGTTTCCTCTTGGTGTTGAGGTTTCTCTCTTCATGAAGTTGTTTTGTTAATTACAACAACTTCTTCTCACTTGCATAGAATTGTGCTTCAAAAGTATCACGTTCCCCCTTGAGTTGAATCCAAGACTTTTGCAACTCTTCGAAGTTGGTTGGCATATCAGGATGGAGAATAACACAGGACTCGTCCCCTTGGACAATAGGTTCTAAGATCAATGGTAAGATGGAATTGTATGGCATCATAAGACTTTGGGCTCGAGATCTCACCCATTTGAGATAAGGTTCCAAAAGGATGGAGTTCTTACGCCCTAAAGTCTTATTATCAGTCCTCTTAACAATGCCCCAAGAGAGGATGAACCTCTGACGATAATTTTGCGAATCATCTGAGAAGTTGAACACAATACCATGGATGAGCATATCCAGTGGACCATCTCTCCGTGCATAGCCAAACTGATATAGTGCTAAAGAAGGATTATAGGTGATGCCTCCCCTAATTCCCAGAAGTGGCACATTAGGAAATTCTCCGCAGCGATCAATAAAAGAAATGTCTTCTTGAGAACGAGGACACCAATGGATGTCAGAGTGAGAGAGAGAGACATTATTCTTTGACTCCACCTTAAGCCTAAATCATTTTACTTTATTGACCGAGGAAGGTGCGAAATAAACCACCTATATAGAAGATGGGTGCAACACATGAGAGTTCATCGCTTCTTCAGAGTACGAGTATGGAGAGAATGTAGGATATCCCCGAGCAAGGTAGGAATCGGATTGTGAGCAAGAAAGATATTGATGGCATTCACATCTATAAGTTGATCTGAATTAGGAGTCAAGACCAACCCATAAATCAAGAGGGATAATACATCTTATAAGGCATGATAACTCATAGCATCCAGTAAAATATGAGATTTCTTCATCAGGAAATTTGCAAGGAGACCCTTATCTTCACTTCTTTTTTCCCAATTGGACTCAATGTCAGATGGCTTTAAGTGCAGAGTTTTGTCAACATCTTCAAAAGTTAGGTCTTGTGCTAAACCAGTGAAAGGTACTCACTCCAACATAGGTAAACCAAGTAACTTAGAAAAATCCTCTAGGGTAGGCACCAGTTGATAATCGGGGAATATGAAGCAATGGTGCTTAGGGTCGAAGAACTGGAATAAGACACTCATCAAACCTTCTTCAAACTCGGTGGTAACCAAACTGAGCAAGTTACCATGTCTTTTGTGGAATGATGAGTTCTCAGGGACTTTCAAGACTAATTCCTTGAGCTTAGGAGGAATTTCTATGAATCGAATCCGGATGGTTTTCCTGCGACTTGAATTCATATCCTACAAAATAACAAAGAGGTAAATCCAGCAGGTCCTTGAAATGATTAGTATATATGAATGTCATGCTGTTTATGATGTCATGTTTATGCTAAAAATTATAGATAAACACAAGCAAAGCATACAATAGACCTTAGGTTCAAAGGCTTGCATGAGTTTTTAAGGTATGTACCCTCTTGAATGTTTAGTTGGCTCAACCTGTCCTATTAATAGTAACCAGGTTCTAAGGAGTCTCAATATCACTTACCTTCCCTTCAGAAATTGTTTCAGCTCCGCACTGAAGTATTGCAGCCAAAAAATCCAGAAAGTCCAGCCTCAATGAGTAGTATCGAGTATCAACCAATCTTTGGTCGGACCCAAAGCCGGTTATCTCACTACTTCCTAATGGCTTGGATGAGTCAGTTAAAGGTTCTAAAGGTCAGTTAGAGCTTAATGACACTATGAGGAAGCCTAATGTTATCCTTAACTTACTCAAGGAACATTAGTACAATCCAAAGCATCGCGCTAACGTAGCCACCACTTCGTCCGTATCGGTCTACACCGTACAACCTCCATGGTTTATTGCTACTTACCTAATAAGGTGCCCCAGATCCGGGTGTAGGATCTATAGTAACAACCCAAGCAAAGCCCTCAAAAGTAAAGCAATCATAGCACACAGAGTAGTTTAAATAATGAACTAACTCTAAGGTAACCCCACTTTTTATAGTCCCCAACAGAGTCACCAGTTCGGTTTTACAGTGGCAGAACCGGTTGTTTAATATACTGGTTTTGTCTTTTTTTGTTTGCAAATGTGCGAAAAGCAACAGTCGCCACCGTCTTTTATTTTATCCAACCAAGGAAAGGGTGAAAAGAACAAGAAAAGACCTTTTCGAGATGTTTTTGAGTAAGGGGGTAGATTATGGAAAGGGAAGGTGTTAGCACCCTTTCCATCCATGGTTTTCTACGGGCTCTTAGAGGTTTTCTCTTTTTTTTAATGCTTTTGTGCTTTGTGCGTTTGAAAATGTTTTGAAAATGCCTTAGTATAGAAAACTTCATAATGTTTCTCGGGATAGTAGAGAAACTATACAAAGTGTATCAAATTGTCGCCAATAAGAGCTTGTTGGTTAGGGTTTTCCTGAATAGGAGCATTATTAGTAGCAGGCTCTTTATTTTCTTCAGCGTTTTCCTCACTGGTGGGTGTAGTTGAATGATGGGTAAGTGATGTTGATCGAAGGATCATTCCTAATTTCCAAGGTGTCAGCATCTTTGGCCAAAGTTGTGTCAATGGATGGAGTAGTTCCAACCACTTCCTCATGAACTTGTGTCTGAAAACAATACAAGAGTTAAAAAGAAGATTTTATTTTTGTAAAAGAAAGTGGTGTAAGAATTAAATACCTCTTTAGTGGCTTTGACGTTTTGTTCTTCCTGACTTGGAATTGTCAGAGTTGTTGTCAAGGAAGACGAGTTTCCTCTTGATCATGAGTAGGAGAAGGTGGAGCATCATCACCAGAAATCTAAGTTTTTGAGGTATTGGATTTGAGGATAATCCTTTTGAGTTTTTTGGCCCCTTTAGGCTTGGTGGGAGTCGAAGCTCTGAATGCAAAAAATGTGGGAACCATCACTATTGTCAGAACTGTCTGGACCAATAGAAGGTTATGGATGCCTTTTAGAAACTTAGTGGAGCATGGAGGATTTCAGGTGCTAATCTACAACGATATAATAAGAACATATGGAAGAAGAATGCAAAAATGTATCTGGGTATTCGAAACTTTAGCTCTCTTTGGGAGCGCGGTGACAATATTTTTGCAGTCGAAGAATGTTTTTGCCCCTGTAAATAATTGAATAAAGGTACAAAGGTCTTGAGATAATCCAAAATTGGAAGAAAATGAAGGTATCTTAGTAGTTTGAGCTTCAACATCAGAATTTTGTTGCTGATTAGCAGGAAGAACTTATGGAATGAGGTCGACAGAAGATCGACCGACTTCCCAGATCTCGAAAGCATCCATTAATTTTTGCAAGAAGACAGTAGCAGAGAAATATTGTGTCTGGTATTGAGACCAGCTGTTGTCAAATTCTTTGGTATAGAAAAGGAAGATTTAAACTTGAACACAGTCAGTTCAAGGTGTGGAGAGTTTCTGACATAATGGAGGCATTCCATGTATTATTTGTCATCAAATTGTCATCCAAACCAAAGGATGTCGAGCTGATAGGAGACCAGAGATTTCATCATCATTTGGCTAAGGCCGAATTGTCAAGCAACCAGGTTAGGCTAGTAGGTCATAAAGACATAGCCTTTAGACCCAATTTTAATGTGAGAGGACAAGAATGTAGGAGTTAGAAACGATCTCCATACAACATTTGATTTGGCGACCCCTTTAGGCCTTACTCCAGGAAAGGGGTCCCTAAACCATGTAGGGCCAACGGTTTTTCTCACGAATAGGGCCATAGCCTCGACCAAAGAAGAGGTATATATGAATAAATCAATATACTTCATAAATACATACCTAGTCGAAGCCTCTAGAGGAGTGAGAAGTGACAACCTTAGTCCCTCGATAAATCTGGTTGCCAAAGAGCGTTCAACAGCTTCTGATAAGGCAGAAGTCAGTCGTTGCTCAAAGGTAGCGTTCAACTAGTGTTGCAGAAGCCAAAATGGCCCCAAGAGAGTTGGTCCCTTAGGATTTCCAGAAAGGCTTTTGAGCCTAGAGGAAGCAATACCAAGAGTATAATAAAGGCAGGCCAGTAGGAGCTTGCCCAAAGAAATCTGCCGACCCTCATATAGTTGAATGGCCAAAGGAACAAAACCTTTCACCACTTGTAGATACCTAGGGAAAAATAAATTGTTGGAAATCCAAAGAGTGAGAAAAGCAATATGTTATTCATCAAAAACATCTGAACTTTGAGTATCATGACGGTCTTCAATATAATTTGTAACGTTGGTTGTATCGAAGAAAAATTTGAGTTCCATCGACAAAGTAGAATAAAAAAACTTTACCCAAGGGAGGAAAGCTAGTAATGGTTGCAACGTCGAAGAGGGTGGGCGTTAACATCCCACAAGGGAGTTAAAAGATTTTGGTGGAACCTACCCAAAAGAAGATCGACGATGTAATCATCCAAAGATTAATCTTATGAGCATTTCTTTACAACTGGATTGCGTCGAAAATGTCGGATGCTTCCCAAAAGACTTTTCTTAGCTTGGACCCTGTCGAGCCAGGATAAATAGGCCAAATTCCCAGGAGTAGGAGTGGAGCGAAAAGGCCTTGTAGAGGAATCCACAAACTTTACATCAAGCATAAAATCTTGAGAAAACACAAGGGGTTTCATAGGAGTATAGAAAGGAAAGAATCTCTAAACCTTTTTGGTATCATTTTTTGGGTTTGGATACGGCCCATGAAAAACACAAATCTCTTTAAAAATAGAAAATGAGATGAGCATTTGTTTCTGCCAAACTTCAGTGGTACGCGCATCAGTGGAAGTTGATTGTGAAATAACTAGTAGGTTGGCGTCATTTGGGAGGATCAAGGCTATGGGGTTTGCACCAATGACAACAGGAACATAACTAGAAGTAGCCATTAAGATCAAGATGGTAAGAAAATGTTCATTTGTGTTGTAAAAAAGTTACAGAAAACAAAAGGGTCTGTGATCTTGGAAGAGAAGATGAAAACAAAAGAATAAATGGTGGAAGCCAAAAAGGGGTATTTAAAGGAAACTTGAACCCTTCGATCATTGACAAGTGGCACTGATCCAATGATAACGAAACTAAGAAGTGGAAAAGATGGCGGGGTTTGTTCAAAAACCCTCGCCCTAAAACCTTGGAGTAATCATGAAGATTGATGGAAGTGACATGGGAAACTATTGCACAGAAAGTAGTCATGATTATGCATGACATCATCCCAGAAAAAGGAATGTGATCAAAAAATTGGAAGACAAAATTCCAGAGTTCTCCTATCGATAAGGGCTTCGTCGAACATGGCGTTTCAACTAGGGAAATTAGCCTTAAGTTGTGGTGTTCATTTAGCTGAAAATGCGTAAGTTTGTTGAAAACAACAGGAGGCGTCGACCAAGATTAAAGGTCGTCGACCAGAAGAACTAGTCAATGAAGACATGTGATTCAGATACGGCCATTGACACGTGTAGCGGTTGATGCACAAGGACATATGGTGGCGGGTGCGACTATCAACGTGCAAGCCAGTGAGAACATAGGGGATGTTCAAAAGCAATTTTAGGGCAGTTTCTCCACAAAGTCCCAACATGGGCTAGTAACCTTTGATGATTACATACTTAGGATTTCTATCTAAGCAAATGTTTGTATTTGTGTCAAAGGTCTCATTTCTTCACATTTAGAGTATTTCACTCAAAGTACACGCATCTAAGAGAGAAATGAGTTTCAGGCTTGACAATGTATGAATGCTTCCATATTTAAATTCCTAGCAATTTTCAGTTTTCACTTTAATCACAAGTCTTGTCTTTAATTTCTCTACTTTGCAATTGTCTTTACCTTTTTTTCCCTTTTACATGTTATAAACCAGTTTCAACCCAAAAACACTCAAATAAGAGGCTAGCGATTGTTTTATGGAGAAACATAAATAGCATAAATAAAGCAATTTTAACATAAGAAAACATGATAAATAAAATATAACCCGAAATAATAAAATAACCTTGATCCAGTGCTCCAATGGAAACTTGAGTTACATAGCGAGAAAAGAAAACTTGGAATAAAAACTAGATACTCTAAATATCAACTACCTATGAGTTTTATAATAAAATTCTAAATATAGCACAAATAATCAGCATCAATGCCCATTAAAAATAGAATCAGTCTGAATTGGAATGTGCAAAAATCCAAAAATAGTGATTAATCGAACCAAAAAAGGAAACAAAAGATGGAAATTGTGCCTGCCTGTTATGGACCATAACATGCATTACGGGAACCCTTAACAGACCACAAATTTTTTACTGGGCGTGCGCACAAGAGGGTTTCAGCCTGGAGCTTGATACGGGCCGTAACGTGCATTACGGGCACCTATAACCTGCCTCTGGTTTTTGTACTGGAGACTTCCTATTTTCGCGCTTTTCTTCGTTTTTCACTCGCTTTGATCCATTTTTCTTACGGTATGATCACGAAGGTCTGAAAATGATAGAAACATAATACCAAGGCATAAAATGTATAAAAGGGGAGAAAAACAAATGAAACGTGACAAGAATACGACTAAAACATGCTTATAAAAATGATACAAAAACCACTTATCAATGGTCACTGTCTAGCATAATGTAACCACAAGCAGGGGTTAGGTGAGCTACACGGTTGCGTAGGCCTAAAGCTATAGCAATATGAGTGACTAATCCACCTACATAAATATTTTATATGGTCTGGCTGGCAATATTATTTAGGTTTTCCTATAGAAAAGTTGCAGAGTTGATAGGACGATATTGGAAAACACTTTTTATGAAAAATAACTCCTCCTTAGTCATAGATGACATGTTTTTGGCCTTTCCTAAGAATGTTCGCGATACGACCATGTAGAAATATTGAATGGTAGGTGTTGTAACCTAATTTTTGAACCAAGATCCCACTTCATATGCATCATTGCATCTCTAACAAAATACAAAAATAGCTTGTATTTGCTCTTTGTGTCAAACAGGGTTTTGAATCAAGAAATCTCCATCAATACAAGTCTTGATCAAATTAGGGTTTTAATCAAAGAAAGTGGATCATTGACCTTATGCTTAGTGCATGACCTAATTGCTTGAAGCATAATTCAAAGAACTCAAATGCACCATTTTGACCTAATTATATGGCTCAAGACATTTTCAAAGATACAGATTGACTGATGGTGATGGAATTGGAATCAACTGATGAAAATTCAATTGTCACACTAAAGTCAAACTTTGATGAAAATGGATTCAAAAAACTTATAACATAAAAGTTATAGTCCACCACAAAGTCTACAACTTTTATTCACAAAGTTTTCTCAAAGGAAGCCTGGATCTCAAGTTATGATTTTTGGAACAAGGGTCCCTAAAACTTTAAAATTAGTGAAATTTTGCCCTAGTTTAGGTAGGATTTTGGCCTATCTTCTTGGTCATTTTTCACATAGTTCCACTTGGATTCTCAAGTCTCATTTTAAAGATGGATTATAGATCATGTTGCAAGCTATCCAAATTATCCAAGAACTCCTCAAACACATTTATGGTTAGGGAGAATCGAATGCTTGAAGTTGGCAAAAACTCACTTTGTATCCATGGCAAAATCATGTTCACTCAAGTTGCATTTTCAAACCAGCATGCCTTGTACTAGTTTGAAGGCCTCTAAACCATTTCACACACCATAATTTAATGCAAATACATTGAGCTAATGCATTGTCTTGGTCATTAGGGTATTGTACACAAGTTTAATCCCTAAATGGTAAAAGGCACATTTCCATTTTTGCAAAAGTTTGCTTTATGTCAAACCACCAATGCTTGATCATAGAGCCAAATCTCTTGCAGCTAAACAAATACACTAATCAGAGGGGCCAAGAGGATTGTGTGCAAGGTGATAAGATGGCCTGTATAGGCCTGTAACCACAAGTCCACTTTCTTGCTTCAAAAACAAGAAATTTGTCCAAATGCTTAGAACTTGAAAACCAGCAAAGATCAATTTACACAAACACTTCAAACATATTTCTCACAACCCTTTGAGATAAAAACACGAGTGCTTGAGCCCCAAAACACCCCATAGCCAGAAATCACACTTTTTTGGAAAAACAGGGCAGGTGCTACAACTTGAGTTCCCCAGCTCATTTGGCTCGTGCGTTTTTCCCCATTTTGCTTCAAACACCTTCCATTCAACTCACCCAAGCTATCCTAAACCTCCATTACCAACTGTAACTCTATTTACAGTGTTCACCGTATTCATTTCAAGCTTGTGCAGGTTGAGTTCTCTAGGTTGATTCAAGGACATTCAAGGCAAGCTAGCTATTGGAAAAGGTCAAGTGGAGTTCAAGCAAGCTACCAGACATTTCAAAACTTGTTGAGAAGCATTGCATTGCCCTACACGAATCCAACTGAAACAGGTTTTTCTTCACTTTCTATCTCTCTATTTAGGAACATTTATCCTTAGGTTTGTGAATAAAAAATGTAGTGTTCATTGCTAGGAAGCCATACATATGCTCAGTTTTCATTTATATTAAGTGTGCTAGGAGAATTTCATCTATGAACATGCTGAAAAGACTAGGTCAGATTTTAGGGCCAGAGAAATTCTCTATGGTCTTTGAGAGTTAGGATTAGTTGTTTATATGGTTGGAATCGTCTTGAAATTCTCTACAAGTTTGATGTTGTATATTTTTGCAATAGATCACGTATACAGGATATCCCAGTTTGTACAGGCGCGCGCGTATTTTCAAAATGATGGAGGAAGAAGATGAAGTGGTGGGCTGGGCTTGGCCTGGCTTGCTTCTAGCACCTCCCATTTTCATTTTTGCACCCCCTGGCCCATTTTTCTTGTATTTTTACATTTTTGCATTTTTGTTTTCTTTTCTGATTTGGTTTATTTATTTCCAAGTATAAAAAATGCTTAAAAAATACTTTCATAATTTTTTACATTTATTTGGCTTTTTATATTTATTTTTTTTCTAATGTTAAAAGCATTTAAATACTTTTTTTTATTATTAAGACTTGAAATATATATATATATATATATATATATATATATATATATATATATATATATATATATATATATATATATATATATATATATATATATATATATATATATATATATATATATATATATATATATATATATATATATATATATATATATATATATATATATATATATATATATATATATATATATATATATATATATATATATATATATATATATATATATATATATATATATATATATATATATATATATATATATATATATATATATATATATATATATATATATATATATATATATATATATGTATACTTTTATTTTTGTTTCTTATTTTTATTCACATTGAAAATATTATAATAATTATAATTTATTTTTATACATATTTATTTTATATTATACATATTTAATATATTTAATATACATATATAAATATATATTCTTTACTTTATTAAAAAAACTCTAAAATAAAAATGTACAAAATATTACATTTTCATTTTTATTATTATTTATACTAAAAAATACCTTTTTTAAGTATATTATATTTTTGTACATATTAATATATTTTATTGTATATAAATAATATATTGTATTTATTTTCTTAAAGAAATTAGGGTTTACCCTTAAACAATTAAAATTAATCTTTTTTTATTTTATTTATTTCTTTATATTTTTTACATTAAAAATACTTTTACATACATAGGTAAATAAAAACCTTTTTGCATAATTCATTTATTTATTTGATATATTTATTTATTTTGATCATTTAAATATTGTCCATTTATTTTATGAAATTAAATTCAATTTGGATGTAATAGTAAACTAGGGTTTATATTTCTTGTCAAATACCCCCTATTCAAAAATCGTACCCCCATCCCCATAATCATGTTGTAATAGCTTAGAATTTTAAATTCTTGCACTTTACGCTTTCAATTATGCCATGATTAGAGAATTAGAGTTTGTATGCAAAAATCCAAATCAACAAGTAGCTTGACCTAATCAAAGACAAAAATGCATGAAAATCAAACACAATACACACTTGCACCCCTAGGGTTACAATCCACTTGTTGCCTTCAAAAATGGGCCATGGTATGCATGTTGGGTACTTTGGCAAAAACAAAAACAAAACAAAAGATCATAGTCCCTCGATGACGCTATCTTGGTTACCTAAACAAAAATGATCAAGTCCCTCAAGAAAATTGCCAAATATGCTTAACACAATTGCTATCATGGTCTATACGATGACCCGCGCCTGTCCCGTTTAACATCCTAACACAAGGTTGTTCACCAAATTCAATGGTGAAACAACACTGTCAAAAGGGTTAAAACATTAGGAAATATCTTTTAGTAAAATAGGGAAGATAGCTCTTAGTTACTTGATCTAAACTTGCAAAAACATCCTTGCTATTTTCAAACACACATCACAACACAATTTCAAAACATTACCCAAATCAAACTTTCAAACATTATAATCTTTTCAAAAGACAAAAACCCCTTTGTATATATTCAAACAAGAATCATTACAAAGGTTGCCACAACGATGGTCTCTTTTCAAAACATATTTCAAAACCACACACAAAGCACCATTTCAAACAATTGGAAAAGCAAAGCAAGTGATCTAAACAAGTAACTAAGAGCCCATGGATAACCATGGATGAAAAGGGTGCTTGCACCTTCCCTTTTCATAATCTACTCCCCGAACCCAAGAAAACATCTCAAGGGTCTTTCCAGTGCTTTTTGACCTTTCTATAGGATAAAATAAAAAGTCGGTGGCGACTCTTACTAAACCGAAACATTTGCAAACACAAAACGCAAAACCTCAAGTCAGTTCTCCCACCGTATCACAGAACTGGCGACTCTGCTGGGGAATAATCTAAAAGTGGAGTAACCTTAGGGTTTAGATCACCTTTGCATGCTTATCTTGTTTTCTTTGATTGCTTTACATTTGGTTCTCTTGTTTGGGTTTGAATCCTCCACCCGGATTTTTGGGAAACATTCATAGGTAAATAGCAATACATTGTGGAAACAGTGCGGGGTATACCGACATGGTTGAAGCAATATCTATATTAGTGCGACATATTCGTGAGTACTGGTAGCCTTTGAGTCAATCAAAGAGAATACGGGGCCGCTGAGTGATGTCATAAAGCACTAATGAACTCTTAGAACCTTACTTGACCATCTTGGCCTTTTTTAGGGGTAGTGAGATGACCGGCTTTGGTGCAGTCCGAAGTTGGTAGATACTCGATACTGCACTCATTGAGGGTTGTTTTCTTGGAATATTTTGGTCGCCAATTAAGTGGCTAAACCAAAACAATGAACACAGAAAATAATCCAGTGATATTGAGCTCCTTAGAACCCGGTTACTATTTATAGGACAGGTTGAGCCAACTAACTTCAAAAGGGTACTTACCAATGGAACCTCATGCAAGCCTGAAACTAGGATCTTGTGTGACTTGCTTGTACATGTGCTTGTGCATACATCATGAATATCATAAAGCATCATATGCATCCACTAACCATTTCAAGGGTTTGGATCTTCATCTTTGTTCTTGTTTTGTAGGTCATGGAATCTCTTCACAGGAAAACAATTCAAGTCAACCTTGTGAGAATCCCTCCTCAAATCAAGGAGCTTACTTCCAAGATTCCAGAGAATTCTCTCTTCAGTGAAAGACATGGTAGACTTCTCAACTTGGTCAACTCCAACATTGAAGAAGACATGGTGAAAGTTCTCTTCCAGTTCTTTGACCCCCTACACCACTATTTCACATTCCCTGATTACCAACTAGTACCTACTTTGGAGGAATTTTCTCAACTCCTAAGGATTCCTATTCTCCATCAACTACCCTACAACGGTACGGAAAGAGAACCAAAGCCTGAAGATGTTGCTCAAGCCTTACACTTGCAACCATCTGATATCAAAGGTCATTGGGAAACCAGAAGTGGTGTCAAGGGTTTCTTGGCAAAGTTTCTGTTTGAGAAGGCAGAAGACTGCTGGGATTCTTTAGATCTACAAGCTTTTGAAGAGATTGTGGCGCTCC
This sequence comes from Vicia faba, assembly GCA_948472305.1. Lineage (NCBI taxonomy): Eukaryota > Viridiplantae > Streptophyta > Magnoliopsida > Fabales > Fabaceae > Vicia > Vicia faba. The sequence continues at coordinate 610,256,760 of OX451736.1, forward strand.
TCATCTATGGGTTGGTCTTGTTACCAAACCCTGATCAGCTTATAGATGTAAACACTGTCAAGATTTTCATATCTCAGAATCTTGTGCCTACATTTCTTGGGGACATCCTACACTCATTTTACACACGAACAATGAGGAAAAGAGGTGTTCTCATGTGTTGTACTCCTCTTCTAGCAAGGTGGTTTATTTCTCACCTTCCCCAAACAGTTTTGAAGAATGAGCAAGGTTTAAGGTGGTCACAACGGTTGATGACCCTCACACATTCTAATGTTCATTGGTGTTCTCGGTGCAGAGAAAATGTCAGCATCATTGATCGTTGTGGAGAATTCCCTAATGTCCCACTACTTGGCATTAGCGGAGGCATTACCTATAACCCTTATTTAGCTCTAAGACAATTTGGATATGCTCGAAGGGATGGCCCTCATGATATGCTGATTCCTGACCTGGTTTTTGACTTCGACAACAATGCGCAAGGACTTCGACAAAGGTTTATCCGAGCTTGGAGGATGCCCAACAAAGTGGATAGTAAGACACTGGGGCACAAGAATTCCATCCCCCTTGAGCCTTACCTCAAGTGGGTACGAACCTGCGCCCAGAGTCTTATGATGCCATACCCTCACATTCTCCCCGTGATCAAAGAGCCTGTTATGGAAGGAGAGGTTCCATACACCCTCCTACATCCTGACATGCCAACATCATTGGAAGAATTACAAAAGAGTTGGATACAACTCAAAGAAGAACGAAATACTTTTGAAGCCAGCTTCTATGCCAGTGAGAAGAAGGTTTTGGAGCTTACCCGCCGACTTCATGAAGCGGAGACTCTTAACACTTACATAGCGCCAAAGAGGATGCACAATGTCTTTTTACATTAAGAATTTTGTAATATTTTTTCCCATGGGGCATTTATGTACTAACAAATTTCTTCTTAATATGACGTGTGTTCTTTTAGTTTGCAACAAATTTGAATTTCTGAAACCTTGAATGCATTACATGAATAACATATCATTCATAATATGCATAAACAGGTCTCCACACCAGGTTTCCTTATCTTTCTGCTGTTTATTTCAGCAAGATGTATTTGGAGCAGACGGTTAAAGATCTGCAAGCACAGAATTCGCAATTCCAACATATCCTCATGACCTTACCAAAGGGTCAAGAGGATCTCAAAGCACTGTTAGAGAAAGAGAAGGAACCGGAAAGGAAGAAAAAGAAAAGAATTGGGGTAGCCACTATGGGAAGGAGATTTGAGCATCAAGCTAGGAGAGTTCGGGAGTTCCCCTCGACGTCTGACGAAGGGGTTTGTAAAGGAAAAGGCGTTGCAATGCCCTCTGAATCTGAGGCTGAAGAAGAAGAAGAAGAGGAAGAGGATGAAGATTACTCCGAACAGCAATACCCGCCAGCGAATGATAAGTATAAAAATCTTGAGGATCGGTTGGCAGCCATGGAGTTGCAAAGGGTACCTGGTTTAGATTTCGAAGAACTAGGATTGGTTGTTGGGATCGTCATTCCTCCCAAGTTCAAAGTACCTACATTTTCTAAGTATGACGGTTTGTCCTGTCCAAAGATGCATCTGAGGTCCTATGTCAGAAAGATCCAACCTCACTCCTCTGATAAGGATCTTTGGGTCCACTTTTTTCAAGATAGCTTGTTAGGTACACAATTGGACTGGTTCTATCAACTTGAGAGATCGAATGTTTATAACTGGGAAGACTTAGCTGCTTCTTTCTACCGCCAATACCAATACAATGCAGATTTAGCACCTACTCGTACTCAACTATAGAGTATGGGTATGGCCTCTAATGAGGGATTTAAGGAGTATGCTCAAAAGTGGCGGGATTTGGTTGGAAGGGTGCAACCACCTTTGTCGGATAGAGAGCTGGTTGACATGTTTTTAGGGACTCTGTCAGGTCCATTCTTCAATCATTTAATCGGGAGTTCATCTGTAGGATTCACCGAATTAATTCTGACCGGGGAAAGGGTCGAAGCTGGCATTAAAAGTGGTAAAATTCAGAAAGATGCCTCCGCTTCCACTGCTATTAAGAAGACCTTCCCAGCTAAAAAGGAAGTTTCTGTTGTTCATAACCAGAGAAACCAAGGAAGAATAGAGCGCCGACCAACGGTGGGTGCTGTTATGATCCAAAACTCCTCAGCCGATTAACCTCGCAGCAATCAACCAAGAGTTAATCAGCAAAGGGTAGAAAGGCCACAATGGCAATTCACCCGAATAAACGTGACACCGGCTCAAGTCCTCCCTCATCTGTTAAAGCTGAATCTCACTAACTTAAAAGAAGCGCCGAAAAACCCTAATACCTCTTCTCCTTATTATCACTCCAATGCAAAATGTGCATACCACTCTGATAGTGTAGGGCATGATACCAACAACTGTTGGGATCTTAAAAACAAGATCCAATACTTGATAGACGCCAAGTAGGTAGAATTTGATGCACCCGAAAAGCCGAATGTGATTTCTGCCCCAATGCCGAAGCACGGTTATAATGTCCATGCCGTTATAGAATATCTTCATGTCACCACCGTTAATGAATTAATGACTCCGTTACCAGTGATTAAAGTGAATTTGATGAAAGCCGGGATATTCCCAGGCTGTGGAAAAGACTGTTACTTTTGTTCAAACTTGCAAGCTGACTGCCCACTGTTGAAATCAGGCATCCAACGCCTGATGGATACCCAAGAGATTCTCTTTCAAAAGACTCTTGTTGATACTATCACTCATGTTATTCTTATTACCTTTGATACTCCAACCAATGACATTGCTATAATAACCATCTCCGACGATCTTTCCAATACCTGCAAAAGGCCTGTTAAGATTACGCCTGATCCTAAGTTTGTGCCGTTGAAAATCACCATGCCGGGGCCTGTCCCGTATAAATCTAACAAGACGATACCATGGAACTAAGGAGGAGAAATCTTCTACCATGGTATCAAGCAGATTGAATCAGTCTAAGAGAATTCCGATGATGAAACCCCTGATATAGGGAATATTTCAGGAACGAGCAAGATAACTCGCAGCGGAAGGATCTTCTCTCCGAAGATTGCTCCTCCACTGGCAGTTTTCGGACCCTCGAGAGTTTATGTGCCTGTCAAGCCATCTGTGCAAAGTCCGATAATCGAAGAAATTTATGTACTCGAAGCTAGACCCTCTGATGATACTTCCAATAAAGGTAAGGGGATACAAGAAGCGCCTGTTAGGACGAAGGCTCAGACTGTGGTTGTCCCCGTGACCACCCAAAAAGAGATGGAAGAAATCTTAAAGATAATTAAGAAGAGCGACTACGATGTCGTGGAGCAGCTAGGACAGACTCCTTCAAAAATCTCCATGCTGGCTCTCTTACTCTGCTCTGAGGCTCATGCCAAAGCCTTGATCAAATTTTTAAAGACGGCACACGTGCCTCAAGAAACTTCTACGGACCAGTTTCAAGAGTGTGTGGCTAGCCTTACAGCTGATAATGGTCTTGGTTTTTCTGATGCTGATTTGACCCCTAAGGGAAGAAAGCACAACAACGCGCTGCATGTCTCGATAGAATGCAAAGGGACCACACTTGCCCATGTTCTGGTTGACACCGGTTCATCTTTAAATGTGCTACGAAAGAAGGCGTTAGACAGATTGGATTGTGAAGGTTTGACCCTAAAGCCCAGTAACATTGTTGTTAGAGCCTTCGATAGTTCTAAGAGGATGGTTCACGGAGAAGTGGACATTCCAGTCAAAGTGGGTACAGAAATTTTCAACTCTACTTTTTATGTGATGGACATCCGTCCTTCATATTCATGCTTGTTGGGAAGGCCATGGATCCACAATGGTGGGGCGGTCACTTCCTCTCTGCACCAAATGCTAAAGTATCCAGTTCAGGGTAAGATCATAACGGTGCACAGAGAGGAAGAGTACATGATAAGTCACCTTAACACCTTCCGCTATGTGGAGTTAGATGGCGAATTCATAGAAACGCCTTTCCAACACTTTGAGGAGGTTTCTCCTAAAGTCGCAGTTGCAAAGACAATGACTGATGTGCCTATCGTTTCCAAGCCTGTGTCTAGGATGGCATCCCTCAAAGATACGGAGGCCGTAATCAAATAAGGAAGGAGTATAGTGTGGGGGCAACTGCCTGATTTTTCTCACAAGATAGACAAAATCGGACTAGGTTTTACTGCTGCTGGCCAGAAAGCTGTGCGTCGCTCCCGAGCTGGAGGACCACCCTTAAAAATTACTCACCATGGAATTAATGCCTTAGAAGATGATGATGAAGGAGACAACTTTGAAGATTGGATTTTTCCAACCGTTGAAGGAGGATTAGGCAACTGGGAGGCGAAAGACTTCGTTCCCATCACTTTCATCAATTAGTAATTTATCTATGAACAATTTCCTATTTTGGTTTGTAATAATTAAACAATTCGTACACTCTTTTCACCTTATGCCTTACCCGGGGCATATAGGTCCATTTGTAAGGGCTTGATTTCTTCATTATCATATGCCATTTTTAATGAATCATTGGACGTTTTCATCCATAAACTGTTGTGTTCATTTTCTTTCCTTTTACATTTTGTTTTGTTTAAGGATGGTTATCCCTTACACACACTCACACTCAAAAAATGCAGGTACCCATCCACTCCGGGTTCCATGGGTGACTATTCTGCTTTGGCCTTCAGTGACTCTGAAGATTTGGTCAATCATGCCGAGTACGAAGGTGATGAAGACTGTGAAGTGCCTGGAGATTTAGCCATACTTTTGCAACAAGAAGAGAGGGCTATTCTACCCCATGAAGAGTTGTTAGAGACATTCAATTTGGGAATAGAGGAAGACAAGAAAGAGGTAAAAGTGGGTGCAAACCTGGAGCCAAGTGTCAAAGAGCGTCTAGTTCAGCTGTTGAACGAATATGTTGAGATCTTTTCCTGGTCCTATGAAGACATGTCGGGACTAGATACAGATATTGTGGTTCACCGTCTCCCTACAAGAGAAGACTGTCCACCGATCAAACAAAAAGTCCACCGGATGAGGCCCGACATGTTTGAAAAGATCAAAGCCGAAGTGATGAAACAATTCAATGGTGGTTTTCTGGCTGTTACTTCCTATCCACAATGGGTTGCTAACATTGTGCCCGTTCCTAAGAAGGATGGAAAGGTCAGAATGTGTGTGGACTACAGAGACCTAAACAGGGCTAGCCCTAAAGATGATTTTCCACTGCCACACATTGACATCTTGGTTGACAACACAGCTCAACACAAGGTATTTTCCTTCATGGATAGATTCTCGGGATACAACCAGATCAAAATGGCCCCCGAAGACATGGAAAAGACTACTTTCATTACGCAGTGGGGTACCTTCTGCTACAAAGTGATGCCATTCGGACTGAAGAATGTCGGGGCAACCTATCAGCGAGCCATGGTAGCTTTGTTTCATGACATGATACATCATGAGATCGAAGTCTACGTAGACGACATGATAGCCCGTTCATAAATAGAAGAAGAACACCTTGATCATCTGCAAAAGCTGTTTGTCAGATTGAAGGAATATAAGCTCAGACTAAACCCTAGCAAGTGCACTTTTGGAGTCAGGTCTGGTAAACTTTTGGGATTTATCGTCAGCAACAAAGGCATTGAGGTTGATCCTGCTAAAGTCAAATCTATACAAGAAATGCATGCCCCCTGCACTGAAAAGGAGGTTAGAGGTTTCTTGGGACACTTAAACTATATTGGAAGGTTCATCTCTCACCTAACATCTACCTGTGAGTCAATCTTCAAGCCGTTGAAGAAAGATCAGGTGGTTGAATGGAACAATGATTGTCAATTTGCTTTTGATAAGATCAAGGAGTATTTGCTGGAACCTCCTATCTTGATGCCACCCGTCGAAGGAAGGCCGTTAATCATGTATCTGACTGTTTTGGATAACTCAATGGGGTGCGTACTAGGCCAACATGACGAGTCTAGCCAAAAAGAGCATGCCATTTATTACCTTAGCAAAAAGTTTACCGACTATGAAACTCGCTACTCAATGCTCGAGAAAACTTGATGCGCTTTGGTATGGGCTGCTCGCCGGCTAAGGCAGTATATGTTGACACATACCACTTTGTTGATTTCTAAAATGGATCCGATTAAGTATATCTTCGAGAAGCCTGCTTTATCTGGAAGAATCTCTAGATGGCAAATGATCCTGACCGAGTATGATATCCAGTACACAACCCAAAAAGCTATAAAGGGGAGCGTACTAGCTGACCATCTAGCTCATCAAGTCGTTGAAGATTACCAATCTATGAGATTCGACTTCCCTGACGAGGACATTATGACATTGGACAACATCGAAGGTAACAGACCGTATGATGGACCTGAACAAGGATCCCGATGGACCCTGTACTTTGATGGTGCTTCAAATGCACTTGGCAACGGTATCGGTGCAGTACTTATTTCTCCGGAAGGTTGCCACACACCTTTCACTGCTAGACTCTGTGTCAGCTGCACCAACAACATGGCTGAATATGAAGCTTGTATCTTTGGTCTCAAGGCCGCAATTAACTTGGGAATCAAATCTCTGGTCGTATTTGGGGACTCAGCTTTTGTTATCATTCAAATCAAAGGAGAGTGGGACACTAAGCATCCTAATCTTATCCCATACAAAGAACATTTCCTGACATTGTTGCCTCATTTCGAGCAGATTACCTTCGAGCACTTACCGCGAGAAGAAAATCAGCTAGCAGATGCTCTGGCTACAATGTCTTCCATGTTTAAACTCAACTGGGATAATGAGGCTCCCCAAATCACCATCGAGCGAATGGACGAACCCGCGCACTGTCATGAGATTAATACCGAAGAAGTAGTGGAACAACCCTGGTTTTATGAAATCAAAAGATATCTCCAGACTCGAGAATACCTTGAAGGAGCTTCCGTCAATGACAAAAAGTTCTTAACGAGATTTGCTGCCAAGTTCTTCCTGAGCAATGGTATCCTTTATAAGCGCAGCCATGATTGTGTTCTACTTCGTTGTATGGACAAGGTTGAAGCAGAGTTGATCATGACCGAAATACATAGTGGCACATTTGGCACCCACTTAAGCGAGCATACCATGGCTAAGAAGATTCTAAGGGCAGGCTACTACTGGTCTACCATGGAAGCTGAGTGTCACCAACATTCTCGTACTTGTCACAAATGCCAAGTGTATGCTGACAAGGTACATATTCCTCCGGTTCCACTCAACGTTATGACAGCCCCTTGGCCATTTGTGATGTGGGGAATCAACATGATTGGAGAGATCAAGCCCACGGCATCCAATAGACATCGCTTCATCTTGGTCGTTATTGATTACTTTACTAAGTGGGTCAAAGCAGCTTTGTACGCCTCCGTTACAAAGAATGTGGTTGCCCGCTTCATCAAGCAGAATTTCATATGTCGGTATGGTATCCCCGATAGGATCATCATAGACAACGGTACAAATTTAAACAACACTGTGATCACCTCCCTGTGCGAGTAGTTCAAGATTCAACATCACAATTCATCTCCCTATCGGCCAAAGATGAACGGTGTTGTTGAAGCCGCGAACAAAAATATCAAGAAGATCATTCAAAAGATGACAATCACCTACAAGGACTGGCATGAGATGTTACTGTTTGCTCTTCATGGATATCGTACCACGACGCGTACTTCAACTGGGGAAACCTCCTTTTCTTTGGTATATGGCATGGAGGTTGTTTTACCTATGGAAGTTCAGATTCCTTCTTTAAGGATTATGAAGGATGTTGGTTTAAGTGAAGACGATTGGATTTAGACCCGGCTTTATTAGCTTAATTTGATCGACGAGAAGAGACTTACTACTGTTTTCCATGGTCAGGCGTATCAAAAACGGATGATAAAGGATTTTAATAAGAAAGTCAGGCGTCAGGTATATCAAATCGGAGATCTTGTAATCAAGCAGATCATCTTGCCACAAAGTGATCCCAGGGGCAAATAGACTCCTACTTACGAAGGACCATTTGTGATCAAGAACATCTTTTCTGGTGGGGCAATGATTCTGACCACCATGGATGGCGACGACTTGTCGCACCCTGCGAACACAGACATAGTCAAAAGATACTACGCATAAATGACCCGACAAGTTGAAAACCCGAAAGGGAGACTTGGGCAAAAATGGGCATCCCGGTGAATCGAAAACCCGAAAGGGCGGTTCAGGAAAAAATTAGGGATAAATAAAAAAAACATGTACACCCGGTAAGTTGAAAACCCGAAAGGGAGACTTGGGCAAAAAAGGGTTTCCAGGTGGACTGAAAACCCGAAAGGGCGGTCCAGGCAAAAGTTAGGGAATTAAAGCGTATGACTATGTCTCGTCGGATCACTTTAAGGACAATCTCTTCACGACCAAACTCCAGGCTCATGATCAATCCAATCACCTTCGGACGAAGCAACAAATGGACAAGATACTCAAAGTTGTGAAGGCTATAGCAGAATAGGAACCCCATGGAATTGTTACACATAGCCATCTTTCTTTGTATAAAAGTTTTCCCAATTTTTACGACAACATTCTCTTACTAGGATGTTTGTCTCCTTTGTACAAAATACTTACAAAAGTTAATACAAAAATACTTCAAAGTGCAGAAATTTGCTTGCCTTTCCTTTCTTTTTACACTTATGTTTTATTTGAAAACGTCCAATTGTTTGTTAAATAGGAATATGCATTTGAATATAATCAATGCTTACAAATAAAACAAAATAAGAAAGGATAATTACTTATAGGTCGAAAGTATAGGAAGCCGTCTTTAGGCTATTCCAGAAGAAATCCCCTATAGTATGTCATTCAGATCCTCAACAGAGCTAAAACCTTGAAGTGCATATCCCCAGCAGAGTTAAGCTTCAAAATTCCCATCAGAGTTAGGTCTCTAAACTCTCGATCCCCAGTATAGCCCAAAAACTTTGAACTCCAGACCCTCATCGAAGATGAAACCTTATTCCCCAGCAGAGTCAAATTTCCAATTATCCATCCCCGGCGGGAACCATTCAGTTTTCCCCAATTTCCCCAGCAGGTTATCTTAAAAATATGAGAATCAACCAGATAACAGTTAACTTTTTGTCTTATCCCCGACTAAGATAATTCCCCAGTAGATTGGCATACAACCCAAGCTCCTGATTTCCCCAAAAGAATAAACACTCTCCCCACAGAGTTTATTTCTTGGCAGAACGAATATTTTAGTTCCTGTTTCTCCATTTGAAGCCTCCCAGGTTTCAATTCCCCACTAGAGGTCGTCAGATTTTTCCTTATTTCCCCAGGAAAGTCATGAAGGATTCTCACATCCCCGTAGAAGTTGTCAAAATTTTGATAATCCCCGCAAGTTTCCAAGGATTTTCTATCCCCAACAATAATCAGCAAGGTTCTCTCATCTTCAACAACCAAAGATTTTTGGAATCCCCAGCATCGGTCAAGGATTTACTTTCCCCGACTGTAGTCAAAGATTTCATTTATCTCCAGCTATCAAGGATTTATTTTCCTTAGCAAGACAACTAATCAGCTCACATACACATCCATTACATTCATATATCATAAGCATTGATGGAACGCATTTTATTGCATCATACATATCATGCAACATAACTTTGTGCTTTATCTAACATTCTACCCTTTTCAGGATAAGATTAAAAAGCTATCTTTAACAACTATTCAGAGATTTAAGATACAGTATGGATACACCCCCAGACACGACGGTCATTCTATTACTCATTTAGAATTTCAAGTCAAGATACAGTGTGGATACACCCCTAGACACAACGGTCATTCTATTACTCATTCAGAATTTCAAGTCAAGATACAGTATGAATACACCCCCAGACACGGCAGTCATTCAACTACTCATTCAGACTTCAGCAATCAGATACAGACTAGATACGCTTCGGACGCGAAAGCCATTCTATCTCTCATTCAGATTCAACTATCAACTTCAAGTTCAGATACACTCCATACACGGAAGTCATTCTGTCACTTGTTCGGATCCCAGTTACAGTACGGATACACTCCAAACACGGAAGTCATTCTGCTACTCATATATATCTCAACTTCAGATACAGTCCAGATATGCTCCAGACACGGTTTCCATTCTGTCACTCATTCGGAATTCATCCCCAGCGCGTAGATGCTCCATACATAGATGTTTCTCTGCTACCCATTCAGAATACAGATACACTCCAGACACGGAAGTTATTCTGGTGTTAATTCAAGAATCAAATATAGTTACATCTCGGATACGCTCTAGACACAGACGCCATTCCTTTGCTCATACGAACCCAGTCTCCAGATACAGCTCAGATACGTTCCAAATACGGATACCATTTTGATGTTCATTCTACTGATTTTCAAAAAACAAGTTTTGGATGGCATCTCTAAGCCCATCTCCAGGAAGATTCTACCATTTCCAAATGGCATCCTTAAGCCCATTCCCTCAGCTACATTTTTGACGAGTGCAAATTTACGGGCACTCTAGTGTCCAATCCTCTTTTACCTTCGAGTCACGAAAGGCAAACTCGCCAATCTAACTCTTCAGGTTCAAGAATATTGAACAGGGGCAACTGTTGTACCCCAAAATTTTCCCTCTCCTTTTATCAACATTTCTCATCACAAGGCTCTTTTATCTCAAGATCAAGCTAGGGTTTGTTCTACTCAAGACATCTCCTTGCACTGTTGACCTAAACTAGGGTTTGAGTTTGCACAAGGATTTTTGGACCTTCAATGCTCAAATTTACTTTCATACTTCATATTGGACTCATAAGTTTGTCCATACCATGTTTCAAGCCTTGAATCAAATTTTTGCCCAGTCAATTGGACAGTTGACCTAGAAATCAACTATATTAGGGAAAAAGTCAACTGTGGCCAATTCACAATCAAACCTCATGAATTTTTACCGAAATCAACATTATGAACTGATATGAACCATTTGATCAAGTTTGGACCACAACTCCACAAGAAATGTGATCAGATCACCAAAAGGGCAAAATGGTCATTTTTAGGGTTTTGACTGTACAAAGGCAATTTTTGACTGTTTGACCTAGCCAATGGAAAATTAGGTTCAACCATAGACTCAAGGACTCAATGGCATCATCTTGACCTATTCAACAAGTTCAAAAGATCTCAAATGCATAGGATTGACAGATGAATTTTTCAGTCAACAAATCAAAATTTGACTATACACTGAAAAGTCAAACTTTGGCTTTTTGGTCAAAATCAAGTGCCAAGGGTCATTTTTCATCAAGATGTGTCAAATTATGAAACTTGTTCATCAAGAAACCCAAAATTGCAAATTAGGGTTTGAAATTGAAAAAAATTTCATAACTTAGAAGTTTTCTAAGTTATGAAATTTTCTTAATTTTTTCTAACTTTGTCCCACATTTTCACCATGATGAAAATGGATTCAAACAAAACTTATAACATGAAAGTTATAGTCCACCACAAAGTTTACAACTTTTATTCACAAAGTTTTCTCAAAGGAAGCCTGGATCTCAAGTTATGATTTTTGGAACAAGGGTCCCTAAAACTTTAAACTTAGTGAAATTTTGCCCTAGTTTAGGCAGGATTTTGGCCTATCTTCTTGTCCATTTTTCACATAGTTCCACTTGGTATCTCAAGTTGCATTTCAAAGATGGATTATATAGCATGTTTCAAGCTTTAGAAATTGTCCAAGAACTCCTCAAACACATTTATGGTTACAGAGAATCAAATGCTTGAAGTTGGCAAAAACTCACTTTGTATCCATGGCAAAATCATGTTCACTGAAGTTGCATTTTCAAACCAGCATGCCTTGTACTAGTTTGCAGGCCTCTAAACCATTTCACACACCATAATTTAATGCAAATCCATTGAGCTAATGCATTGTCTTGGTCATTAGGGTATTGTACACAAGTATAATCCCTAAATGGTAAAAAGGCACATTTCCATTTTTGCAAAAGTTTGTTTTATGTCAAACCACCAATCCTTGATCATAGAGCCAAATCTATTGCATCTAAACAAATCAACTAATCAGAGGGGCCAAGAGGATTGTGTGCAAGGTGATAAGATGGCATGTACAGGCCTGTAACTACAAGTCCACTTTCTTGCTTCAAAAACAAGAAATTTGTCCAAATGCTTAGAACTTGAAAACCAGCAAAGATCAACTTACACAAACACTTCAAACATCTTTCTCACAACCCTTTGAGCTAAAAACATGAGTGCTTGATCCCCAAAATACCCCATAGCCAGAAATCACACTTCTTTGGCAAAACAGGGCAGATGCTGCAACATGGGCTCCCCAGCTCATTTGGCTCGTGCGTTTTTCCCCATTTTGCTTCAAACACCTTCCATTCAACTCACTCAAGCTATCCCAAACCTCCATTACCAATTGTAACTCCATTTACAGTGTTCACCATTTTCATTTCAAGCTTGTGCAGGTTGGGTTCTCTAGGCTGATTCAAGGACATTCAAGGCAAGCTAGCTATTGGAAAAGGTCAAGTGGAGTTCAAGAAAGCTACCAAACATCTCAAAACTTGTTGAGAAGCACTGCATTGCCCTACACGAATCCAACTGAAACAGGTTTTTCTTCACTTTTTATCTCTCTATTTAGGAACATTTATCCTTAGGTTTGTGAATAAAAAATGTAGTGTTCATTGCTAGGAAGCCATACATATGCTCAGCTTTCATTTATATTATGTGTGCTAGGAGAATTTCATCCATAAACATGCTGAAAAAACTAGGTCAGATTTTAGGGCCAGAGAAATTCTCTCTGGTCTTTGAGAGTTAGGATTATTTGTTTATATGGTTGGAATCCTCTTGAAATTCTCTACAAGTTTGATGTTGTATGTTTTTGCAATAGATCACGTATACAGGATAACCCAGTTTTTACAGGCGCACGCGTATTTTCAAAATGATGGAGGAAAAAGATAAAGTGGTGGGTTGGGCTTGGCCTGGCTTGCTTCTAGACCTCCCATTTTCATTTTTGCACCCCCTGGCCCATTTTTCTTGTATTTTTACATTTTTGCATTTTTGTTTTCTTTTTTTATTTGGTTTATTTATTTCCAAGTATAAAAAATGCTTAAAAAATATTTTCATAATTTTTTACATTTATTTGGCATTTTTTTTCTAATGTTAAAAGCATTTAAATACTTTTTTTTTATTATTAAGACTTGAAATATATATATATATATATATATATATATATATATATATATATATATATATATATATATATATATATATATATATATATATATATATATATATATATATATATATATATATATATATATATATATATATATATATATATATATATATATATATATATATATATATATATATATATATATATATATATATATATATATATATATATATATATATATATATATATATATATACTTTTATTTTTGTTTCTTATTTTTATTCACATTGAAAATATTATAATAATTATAATTTATTTTTATACATATTTATTTTATATTATACATATTTAATATATTTAATATACATATATAAATATATATTCTTTACTTTATTAAAAAAACTCTAAAATAAAAATGTACAAAATATTACATTTTCATTTTTATTATTATTTATACTAGAAAATACCCTTTTTAAGTATATTGTATTTTTGTACATATTAATATATTTTATTATATATAAATAATATATTGTATTTATTTTCTTAAAGAAATTAGGGTTTACCCAAAAACAAATAAAATTAATCTTTTTTTTATTTTATTTATTTATATTTTTTACATTAAAAATACTTTTACATACATAGGTAAATAAAAACCTTTTTGCATAATTGATTTATTTATTTGATATATTTATTTATTTTTATCATTTAAATATTGTCCATTTATTTTATGCAATTAAATTCAATTTTTATGTAATAGTAAACTAGGGTTTATATTTCTTGTCAAATACCCCCTATTCAAAAATTGTACCCCCATCCCCATAATCATGTTGTAATAGCTTAGAATTTTAAATTCTCGCACTTTACGCTTTCAATTATGCCATGATTAGAGAATTAGGGTTTGTATGCAAAAATCCAAATCAACAAGTAGCTTGACCTAATCAAAGACAAAAATGCATGAAAATCAAACACAATACACACTTGCACCCCTAGGGTTACAATCTACTTGTTGCCTTCAAAAATGGGCCATGGTATGCATGTTGGGTACTTTGGAAAAAACAAAAACAAAACAAAAGATCATAGTCCCTCGATGACGCTATCTTGGTTGCCTAAACAAAAATGATCAAGTCCCTCAAGAAAATTGCTAAAGATGCTTAACACAATTGCTATCATGGTTTATACGATGACCCGCACATGTCCCGTTTAACATCCTAACACAAGGTTGTTCAACAAATGCAATGGTGAAACAACACTGTCAAAAGGGTTAAAAACATTAGGAAAGATCTTTGAGTAAAATATGGAAGATAGCTCTTAGTTACTTAATCAAAACTTACAAAAACATCCTTGCTATTTTCAAACACACTTCACAACACAATTTCAAAACATTACCCAAATCAAACTTTCAAACATTGAAATCTTTTCAAAAGACAATAACCCCTTTGTATACATTCAAACAAGAATCATTACAAAGGTTGCCACAATGATGGCCTCTTTTCAAAACATCTTTCAAAACCATACACGAAGCACCATTTCAAACAATTGGAAAAGCAAAGAAAGTGATTTAAACAAGTAACTAAGAGCCCATGGATAACCATGGATGAAAAGGGTGCTTGCACCTTCCCTTTTCATAATCTACTCCCCGAACCCAAGAAAACATCTAAAAGGTCTTTCCTGTGCTTTTTGACCTTTCCTTAGGATAAAATAAAAAGTCGGTGGCGACTCTTGCTAAACCGAAACATTTGCGAACAAAAAACGCAAAACCTTAAGTCAGTTCTCCAACCGTATCACACCACCCTTTCAGGTTTTCGATTCACCGGGATACCCTTTCTTACCCAAGTCGCCTTTTCAGGTTTTCAACTTGTCGGGTGAACAATCTTTTTATATAAATCCCTAATTTTTGCCCGAACCTTTTTGGTTCACTGGGATGCCCTTATTTTTGCCTAGGCCAGTCGACCTAGCAGGTCATTTTTATGCATAGTATCTTTTGACTATGTCCGTGTTCACAGGGTGTGTGAAATCTTCACCGTCCATGGTGGTTATTATCATAGCACCGCCCGAGAATATTTTCTTAAAAACAAATGGCCCTTCATTAGTGGGAGTCCATTTTCCCCTGGGATCACCTTGTAGTAGAATGATGCGCTTTATTATAAAATCACCAGCCTGATATTCCCGATGCTTGATCTTCTTGTTGAATTCCTTGATCATACATTTTTGATACATCTGATAGTGATAGACAGCTGCAAGCCTCTTTTCGTCAATCAAATTCAACTGATCCAACCTAGTCTGAATTCACCTGTCTTCGTCTAAGTCTTCATCTTTCATGATTCTCAGAGAAGGAATTTAAACTTCGACAGTTAAGACAGCTTCCATGCCATAGACAAGAGAGAGTGGGGTTTCCCTAGTTGAATTCACGCTTGTTGTACCCCAAAATTTTCCCTCTCTTTTCTCAAGACATTTTCTCACAAGGATTTTCAAAAGGTTAATTATGTACAAGTACATTTAGATTTTTAATGCCCCACATAGTTTCCATGGATCATATTGGATTTTCGAACATCAAGTCAAAAAGGAAACTGTTGAAAAGGGAAAGAAGATAAATTTGATTTTTTTGACAAAATTGAAGAAAAGTAAGCTTGCTTCGATTCATGCTGGGCATTGTTTCGATTCATGTTTGTTTCAAAAGTTTCGATTGGGGCATTGTTTCCTTCGAAGCATCTTGCTTCGAATCCACCTTAATGCCTACTTCGAATCCACCTTCAATCTTGCTTCGAATCCACCTCAATGCCTACTTCAAATCCACATTAATACCTCTTTCGATTGGGCATCTGGCCTACTTCGATGAAAGAATTCCCAAGCTTTAATTGGATCCTGGCCTCCTTCAAACTTGCTTCAAATTCCCATGTTTTGATTGAGGCAATGTCCTCTTACATGCTTGCTTTATGAAAGGCTTCGATTGAGCAAAGGCTTCTTACATAGCAGTAACCTCCTGTATGCAAGTTTCGTTTGGATAAAGGTTATCTTCATACAAGCTTCGATTGTGCATCTGGCTTCTTTGAGAAAGCTTGGTTCCAATGCTTCGTTTGGGCATTTGGTTTCTTTTATGAAGTAAGAAAGTAATCCAGAATTCCTTTCGTTTTGACTATGCCATTGAGATTATATTGCCTACTCAAAGTAGTATATTCAACTGAATATGGCCCAATCGAAAGACATGCCGTTGTTGGGAATATTTAGTTTTGCTTGCCTTGAGTTTGGTTGAAGGTTGGAATTACGTGATCAAAAACAAGAGGATTCAAAATGGTACATTCAGCTGAATATGGCCCAATCGAAAGACATACAATTGTTGGAGACATTCAATTTTTTTTGCTCTTGAGTATGGTCGAAGGCTGGATCTGTATGGCCAAAATGAAAGACACGGTATTTGATCCAAGGCATCAAGTTGAAGATGGAATCCATAGGCCAGGGCTACATGATCTTGCTCTTCAGGCCTCAAATCTATGTCTCACTCCATAATTAATTGTTTACACAATTAATTAAACTATTACCCAGGTGTTTAAAGTAGTGTCCAAAAGGTCTTTCCGTATATGGCATAAAGTTATCATTGCCATTTTAGGAAAATAGGCTTTATGCAAACTGTCAATGCATTGAGCCTTGTAACCTTTATCTCTAAGTGCAAGTAACATCAAAAAGCATGAATCAAGTCTACTGCAAACATCAGGCCTCCACTTGTACTTGTGTTGTACCCAAAAATTTGCCCTCTCATGTTTCCCAAAGTCTTACCCCTTCATGGTTGATCACAAACTCTTGCCTAAGGAAAAGGAAAATTTTTTAGTTTTGCTTCAAGTATATTTCGGTTGGCATTCTGAAAGACCCTTCGATTGGTGTTCTGAAGGAGCCTTTCGATTGGCGTTCTGAAGGAGCCTTTCGATTGGCATTCTTTCAAGCACGTCGATTGACATTCTGAAAGAAATTTCGATTGGCATTCTGAAAGACCCTTCGATTGGTGTTCTGAAGGAGCCTTTCGATTGGCATTCAGTCAAGCTCTTCGATTGGCATTATGGACAAGTACTTAGATTGGCATTATAACAGTGTCCTTCGATTGGAATTCCAAAAAGGTCCATTCGAAGAAGCATTCAAAAGGTCCATTCGAAGAAGCTTTCAAAAAGCATTCGAAGGAGGTCATCAGCCCATTCAAAAGGGAGCATTCGAAGGAGGCCATCAGCCCGTTCGAAAGGGAGAATTCGAAGGCCAGTTACATGTCATTCAAAATTCAAAAAGGGACAGGATCCCATGTGTTTAGCCAACGTTACAAACTCTCATTCATGGCTTTCAAACACATAATTAACGTTACAAATTCTCATTCATGGTTGTCAAACACATAATCAAGGTCATTTAAACCATTGTCTTCCTGTCCCCTCCACCCCCTCTATATAAAGAGATCACAAGTGTTGCAAAGACACACGAAAAATATACAGAAAAATAGAGAAATTGGAGATATGCTTCCAAAAGTAATTAGCACTTCCAGGAAGCCATACCCAATCCTTGCACAAGTCAAAGCTGCCACCCAGCGAACACCTCCACCCTCAGAACTACAGATCGAAGAACCTTTGTTTGGTAAATAAAATCTAATCTCAAACTCATTTTTAAATTCATTTTGATTGCATATTCATATTATTACTGCTGTTTGTGAATGATTTAATGTGCTATATATAAGCTACAACGCAGAGATGAGATTGTGCCATTGCTTGGCCACAATCTGAGTTTTTCCTTCGAATCCCAGGATAAAACAAACCCAGACCCAGATTCAGCAGGTGCGAATAAAGGGGGAGATTCGAACCAGGGGGGTAAAATCCCCCCTGGACCTTTAACATATGTTTCGTTTTTGCAGGAAGTATATTCTCAGGATCCTGTTCAGAGTTTCGAAGCTCAGCAGCTTAACTTCGAACTGGACCCAGGACTTTCAGATCGAAGGATGACACGTCCAGATCGAATACCCTCAGAGTGCAGCCCCTCATGCACCTTCGATCAAGACTCTTCACTGGGTCGAAAGACAACCTGCACCTCTTTCGACCCAAACCTCCAGAATTATATTTTTTTCTTGTTTTGCTTCCTGGCCCATGTGTACTTTGTTTACTTTGTTTTTGTTTATTTCTTTTAGTTTGTTTTTTTTAATCAACATAAAAATCATAAAAATAAATAACTTAGAATTAGGATTTAATTTAGTTAATTATTTTAACTTATTTTCTTCAATTTTAAAATCAGTAGACTTAGGATTTATTTGAATTCAATCCTTTTCATAAACAAAAAAATGCAAAAAATATTAGGTATGTTTTAGAGTTAATTTTAATCAGTTTTTTTTAATTAATTAAATTTGACTTAATTGAACATTTAGCATTTTCCCAAAAAAATAAAATAAAACAACAAAAGTTCTTATTCTTAGGATTTTTCAGATTCACACGCGTTTATTTTATTGTAACTGCTTACTGGGATGTAATAGCTTAAACTAAGACCTCTTTTACTGCTTTGTATTTCCCCAATTTTGGACATTTAAATAATCCCCCTCCCCGAAGCCTTGTAATAGCGTAGGATTTACAATTTCTGCACTTTAAATTCCTGTATATATATTAATTGCTTAGATGTATGCTAACTAGGATTGTATGACAAGATCTAAAAATAAATGGTAGAACACCTAAAAATACAAAGATAATATAACTGAAAAAAACAATACACTCGCACATGCCACTCCTAGGGTATACCTCACTTGGTTGCCTCGAACGTGGTCATTAAGTATAGGATGTTTTAGAGGTCGTCGTTTTCTCCAAATATCAAAGTCGCCTCGAAATGATTGCCTCGATAAAAATGATCTAAGACAATAGGGTTACCGCTAAAGCATCCTAACATTGCTTTAGTGACCACACGTCCCATAAATCGAATTGACCCGAAAACTCTAACGACGGTGCTACCTACTCCTCAATAGTGGGATAGCACTGTCTACAGGACGTTTTGCACAATTTAATTCCTTTTCGAGTAGGTAGAGGTTCTTAAGTACTTGCTCCTTTTAAAAAATAAAACAAAACTTTTCACACTTACACTTTCTCCAAAAACAAAACTCTTTTCAAATCCCACAAACACAAAGAAAAAGCAAACTTTTGAAAACATAGTGAGCAAGTACCTAAGAGCTCGTGGATAACCACGGATAGAAAGGGTGCTAATACCTTCCCTTACTATAATCTACCTCCCGAACCCGAGAAAAATCTCGAAAAGGAATTTTTCTGTGCTTTTGTCCTTTCCTTGTTGGATAAAATAAAAGACGGTGGCGACTCTTGCTTACCGCGATATTTTGCAAAAACAAATGCAAAAGTGAACCAGCATTCCAAAACAGTCAGTTCTCGTTCCCACCGATCACAGAACTGGAGACTCTGCTGGGGATTCATTATAAGTGAGGTGTGCCTTAGGATTAGATCACTCGTGTTTTCAATTGTATGCTTTGTATGCTTTAAATTTTGTGGGCTTGTATTGGAGTTCTATAGATCCTAACCTGGATCTGGGGGTACACTTTTTAGGTAAGTAGCAATAAACTGTGAGGGATCTGTCCGGCGTAGACCGGCACGGATGAAGCAGTAGCTACGTTGGTGTGACGCCTTGGTCTGTACCAATATCCCTTGTGTTAAAACGAGGAGAATATGGGTCTTCTGAGGAGTCATTAAGCACCAACTGACCTTAGAACCTTAAATTGACCAACTTGGCCATAGAACAGTAGCAATATGCTACACTCATTGAGACTAAACTCTCGCGATGGTTCCGGTCGCAAGAAAAGGTTGCTAAGCTGGAATTATGACCGATTGAGGGTAGTCAGTGATATTGAGATCCTCTAGAACCCGATTACTATTTTTTAGGACATGTCTTAACCAACTGAAACTGAAAGAGGGTAGTACCTGAACTTCATGCCAGCCTGAAATCTAAGGGTTCTTTTGTGTGACTTGTATGCCTTTACCATGTTTGCCTTTTGTGAATACTTGTGGTGTGCCTTTACCATGACATCATAACATCATAACATTGCATACATCTTGCATAAGGACTAACCTATTTCAAAGACAAGAGGGTTTCATCTTTGCTCTGTTTTGTAGGACATCATGATGCCCATGCATAGGAATACTATCCGGATCCAATTTGTTCAAGTACCTATTTTGCTTAAAGAGTTGGTTGTCAGGATTCCAAACACTACTTCCTTCATCAAGAGGCATGGGTCTCTTCTCAGTTTAGTCACCTCAAAATTGGACGAACAAATGATGAGCGTCGTGGTCCAGTTTTACGATCCGCTATATCATTGCTTCACCTTTCAAGACTTCCAGCTGGTTACTACCCTGGAAGAGTTCTCTGAGTTGCTTGGTATCTCTGTTTTGGAGCAGACTCCATTTACTGGTTGGGAAAAGACTCTCAAGCCTGAAGAGATTGATGCAGCCCTTCACTTGACCAAAGAGGAGGTAATGGCCAACTGGGAGACTAGAAGTGGAGCTAAGGGTTTTTTGGCTAAGTTTCTGGTTGACAAAGCTAATTGTTTCTGGGATGACTTAGACTTCAAAGTGTACGAGGACATTCTGGTTCTTTTGATCTATGGTCTGGTATTGTTTCCAAATCCTGACACTTTTGTTAGTGTTAATGCCATAAAGATCTTCATCTCTCGGAACCCTGTACTCACTCTCTTGAGTGATATCCTTCATCATCTCTATGCTCGTACTGCCCGAAAGAGGGGAACTTTGATGTGCTGTGCTCCTTTATTGTCGAGGTGGTTTATTTCGCACCTTCCTAAGTTCGTACTGAAGAACAAAGAAGGAATGGGCTGGGCTCATAGGATATTGTCTCTTACTAATAATGACATTATCTGGACTCTCAAAGGCTTGGATGAGGTGACTGTCATTGATCGCTGGGGAGAGTATCCTAATGTTCCATTGATCGGAACCCACGGAGGAATTTCTTATAATCCATGTTTAGCTCTCCGCCAGTTTGGAAGAGCCAGAAGAGAAGGGCCTCATGAGATGTTGATGCCTCATATCATCTTTGATTTCCAGGGAGATAGCGACGAGCTGCGTCATAGATTCATCAAGGCTTGGGATAGAGTTCACCAATATGACCCACATGAGTCGGGACCAAAGACTTCTCTGCCAAGGGAGCCATACCTCAGATGGGTCCGCATCCGTGCCCGGAAGTTAGGTATGCCATACGAAGCTGTCAGGCCTATTACTCTTGAAGTTGCTGATAAAGAAGGGGTTGTTCCAACTATTTTCCATCCTCATATGCCCACTGATATCGGCACACTGAAGAGGTCTTGGACGCAACTGCGGGAAGAACGAGATTCTTATCGGGAGAGGTTCAATGAACAAGAACAGAAGATCCAGAAGCTGAATAAGCAACTGGAGAACGAGCGGATCCTGAATAATTACATCCGCACTGAGAAGAAGAGGCCATGAGAGCATTGATGGACCTTGGATGATTTCTTTTACAGTTTTTATTTACTTTTCAGTATTTCCATTCTTGTAACGCCTAAGGGCAATTTGTTGAACAATTTAAATTCTGAAGTTAAATCTAATAAAGTGTGTTTCCGTTCTTATTTACAAATTTGAATCCTGATTATCTTTGAAATCATAAATCATACGCATTTCATCTCATGAACTTCATAAACAGGTACCCTTTTACAGGTCTCTTATCTTCTTCGTTGTTTATTTCAGCAATAATCATGTCTGCTGAACCTTCCACTGGGCAAGCTATCAAGGCCCTCCAGGCCCAGAATTCCCAATTTCAAGAGTTGGTCATGAACCTAGCTAAGGGTCAGCAGGACCTGAAGACCCTGATTCTGAAAGAGAGGAAGAAGAAGAAGAAGAGGACCATCCTGTTCAACACCGGACGCAGGATTGGAAACGGGCTGCAGAATGAAATTGATCTGGCCACCTCGTTTGGAGAGAAAGACAGTCCACAAGAAAGGAGGGCTCCCAGCCCTATGGTCTCCGACAACGAGACAGACTATGATGAAGAACAGTATCCTCCTGCTGAGGATAAGTACAAACAACTGGAAGACCGTTTGAACGCTATGGAAGTACAGAAAGTGCCTGGTCTGGACTTCAGAGATTTGGGTTTATCATCTAGGGTGGTGATTCCCCATAAGTTCAAGGCACCTGCCTTTGCCAAGTATGACGGAGCTTCTTGTCCAAAGCTGCACCTCCGGTCATATGTGAGGAAGATTCAACCTTACACTACTGATAAGAACTTATGGATCCATTTCTTTCAAGACAGTCTCTCAGGAACTCAGCTTGAGTGGTTCTATCAGTTGGACGGAGCCAGTATCCGCAGTTGGGAGGATTTGTCTGCTGCCTTCTTTAGGCATTATCAGTATAATTCCGACCTCGCTCCTACGCGTACCCAACTCCAGGGTATGTCAATAGGGACGGGTGATGGATTTAAAGAGTATGCTAAAAAATGGAGAGACCTGGCCGGAAGGGTGCAACCACCTTTGGCTGATCGTGAACTGGTTGATATGTTTCTAGGGACCCTGTCTGGTCCGTTCTTTAATCATCTGATTGGAAGCTCTTCAGCCGGGTTTACAGACCTTATCTTGACTGGTGAGAGGATTAAAGCAGGCATTAAGGCTGGGAAGATACATAAGGGTGCCTCATCGAGCACCGAGAAAAGACCGTTTAAGAAATAGTCCAGTGCGGTCTACAGTTTAAGAAGACAAAACAGACCTGAACACCGCCAAGCTGTCAATGCGGTTGTTATCTCAAAACCTGCTGGTACTCCTCAGCATCACAACCAACAAAGGGACGAGAGACCTCGGAGGCAATTCACTCGTCTCAGCATGACTTTGTCTCAGATTCTGCCACAATTGCTAAAGACCAATCTGGTGACCCTAAAAGAAGCTCCAAAGAATCCAAATACAATGTCACCAAGGTATAACCCTAATGCCCGCTGCGCTTTTCACTCTGATAGCCCGGGGCATAATACAGACGATTGTTGGGTTTTGAAGAACAAGGTACAAGACTTGATTGATGCAAAGGAGATTGAGTTCGAGGCGCACGAGAGGCCTAATGTTGTAACTGCTCCCATGCCCAGGCATGGAGTGAATGTTGTAGAGGAAGACTTGTTTGTAGTGTCTGTGGACGATATTGTTACCCCTCTGATGATTGTCAAGAGGAACCTGGTACTAGCCGGTTTATTTCCGGGCTGTGGTGAAGGTTGCCATTTGTGTTTTGTTTCACCTACTAGTTGCCCATCTCTGAAGTCAAGTATCCAAAACCTGATGGATAGCAAGGAGATCCTGTTTGAAAAGATTGTTGTTCCATCTGTTCATTCTGAAGAAGTTGACATCATTACCAATTTCGACAATTCTTCCAAGGCTCCCTCGAGGACGCCTTTTAGAATTACATCTGTTCCGAAGACCGCACCTATAATCATCACTGTTTCGGGGCCCATCCCCTATACATCTGACAAAGTTGTTCCTTGGCACTATGGGGCAGATGTTTATGTTCTTGGAGTTAAGCAAGAGTTTGATGCTGATACTGGCGTCAGCAACGTTACCGGACCTTCTAAAGTCACCCGTAGCGGTAGACTTTTCTCGCCTGATATTGCTCCACTAGCTGTCCGAAGACCTGTTGTCATTAAGCCTGCAAGTGTACCTGCTGCCATTTCTCATCAAGTCCCTGTTCCTACCCCTGTCACCGAGTCATCTAGCGCTCGGGGCAAAGGGATCACCACTGATATGCCTGCCCAGACGGAGGCGCCAAAGACCATCGCTGTTGAAGCTTCCAAACAGGAGATGGAAGAGATTCTGAAGATTATTAAGAAGAGTGATTTTAATGTAGTTGAACAACTGGGGAAAACCCCATCCAAGATTTCTATGTTATCACTGCTGTTGTGTTCAGAGGCCCATGCCAAGGCTCTGATTACCTTCCTAAAGACATCCCACGTGCCACAAGAGACGTCAGTTGATCAATTTACCGATTGTGTGGCCAATTTAACCGCTGATAATGGTTTGGGTTTCTCCGATGCTGATCTGACTACTAAAGGGAAGAACCATAATGATGCCCTGCATTTCTCCATTGAATGCAGGGGCACTACTCTTGCACATGTGTTGGTTGACACTGGTTCCTCGTTGAACGTCTTGCCCAAGAAAGCTCTAGACAGGCTGGATTGCAAAGGGTTGGAGCTAAAGCCGAGTAACATTGTTGTCCGGGCCTTTGATGGGTCTAAAAGGATGGTGCATGGCGAGGTTGATATTCCAATCAAAGTTGGTTCTCAGGTCTTCAATTCTACATTCTACGTGATAGACATTCGGTCGTCCTATTCTTGTTTGCTGGGTCGTCCATGGATCCACAAAGCTGGAGCCGTAACCTCAACGCTCCACCAGAAGTTGAAGTACCCAGTCAGAGGGAAGATTGTGACAGTACAGGGGGAGGAGGAATACATGGTCAGCCACCTCAACTCGTTCCGGTACGTAGAGATGGATGGGGAGTTCATTGAGACCCCAATTCAACACTTTGAAGAGGTTCCTCAGACATTGGCATTGACTGAGACTGTGATTGAAGATTCTCCCATGAAGATGGCTTCCTTAAAGGATGCCCGGGCTGTTATTGAGAAGGGTGAGTATGAAAACTGGGGCCGACTTCATAATTTCACTCAGAAGACTAACAAGTTCGGTTTACGTTTCACTGCAGAAGCTCATAGGGTTGTTCGAAGTGTAAGGATTGGAAGACCTCCTGTGTTCATCAGCAACTCGGGAGTAAATGCCATCGAAGATGGCGTGGAGGAGTCTGAATTCGACAGCTGGATCTATCCTACGACCAAAGGTGGACCAAACAACTGGACAACAAAGGATTTCATCCCTATTACTTTTATTACTCAGTAATGAGCTTTTTGTTTCGAATTTGTAACAGACAATGTTTTGAAACTTTATGGCCCGGTGTCTTACCCGGGGCACCGTGGCTTCATTTGTGAGGGCTTTTGTATGCCATTTTCATATATCATTAATGAAAGAATTGGACGTTTTCGCATTTCAAATTTTGTGCTCCTTGTATTTCTTTATTACATATTGCAAAACAACTATTTTACACACACTCACATATACAGGTCACAATCCACTCTGGATCTCACTAGTAACGACTCTGCTACTGCCAGTTATGACTTCGAAAATCCGATCAACTTAGCCGAAGACGAAGGTGAAGATAATTGCGAAGTGCCTAGTGAGCTTTCAAGACTACTACTCCAGGAAGAGAGGGCCATTCAGCCACATGAAGAGCTAGTAGAAACAGTGAATCTGGGTACTGAGACAGACAAAAAGGAAGTCAAGATCGGTGCAAATCTCGAGCTTAGTGTGAAACAGCGGTTGATTCAGATGCTACATGACTACGTGGAAATCTTTGCCTGGTCTTACGAAGATATGCCTGGGTTGGATACCGACATTGTGGTTCATCGCATGCCTACCAAGGAAGACTGCCCTCCGGTAAAACAGAAGGTTCGCCGTATGCATCTAGAGATGTCTGAGAAAATCAAGGCTGAAGTTATGAAACAATTTGATGCCGGTTTTCTAGCAGTAACTTCTTACCCTCAATGAGTTGCCAATGTGGTTCCAGTGCCGAAGAAAGACGGTAAGGTCAGAATGTGTGTTGATTACAGGGATTTGAATAGGGCAAGCCCTAAGGATGACTTCCCACTGCCTCACATCGACGTTCTGGTTGACAACACTGCTCAGCACAAGGTATTCTCCTTTATGGACGGTTTCTCCGGTTATAATCAGATAAAAATGGCTCCCGAAGACATGGAGAAGACCACCTTTGTTACTCAGTGGGGTACCTTTTATTACAAGGTCATGCCTTTTAGGTTGAAGAATGTTGGGGCAACATATCGGTGTGCCATGGTTGCTTTATTTCATTACATGATCCATCATGAGATCGAAGTATACGTCGACGATATGATTACGAGATCCCAAACTGAGGAGGAACACCTTGAGCATCTACAAAAGTTGTTTGACAGGTTGAAGTTGTACAAGTTTAGATTGAACCCGAACAAGTGCACCTTCGGGGTAAGGTCTGGAAAACTGCTAGGCTTCGTCGTGAGCGACAAAGGTATTCAAGTGGATCCTGCCAAAGTGAAAGCCATACAAGAGATGCCAGCTCCCAAGACAGAGAAGGAGGTCAGAGGCTTTCTAGGACGACTGAACTACATTGCCCGATTCATCTCGCACCTAACTGCTACTTGTGAGCCAATCTTCAAACTGCTGAAGAAAGATCAAGTGGTATGTTGGAACGATGAATGTCAGGCTGATTTCGAAAGAATCAAAGAGTACCTCCAGGAGCCACCTATTCTTATGCCATCATTGGAAGGGAGACCTCTAATCTTATACTTGACAGTACTTGACAACTCAATGGGGTGTGTGCTGGGGCAGCATGACGAGTCTGGCCAAAAAGAGCATGCTATTTATTACCTTAGCAAAAAGTTTACCGACTGTGAGACCCGATACTCACTGCTTGAGAAAACTTGCTGCGCTTTGGCATGGGCTGCTCGCCGGCTGAGACAGTATATGTTGACTCACACTACTCTGCTGATTTCAAAGATGGATCGAATCAAGTATATTTTCGAAAAGCCTGCCTTGTTCGGAAGAATAGCAAGATGGCAGATGATCTTGCCTGAATATGACATCCAGTACATGAATCAAAAAGCAATCAAGGGAAGTGTATTGGCAGACCATTTGGCACACCAAGCAGTGGATGATTACCAGTCTATGAACTTTGAATTCCCGGACGAGAATATCATGTTTATCACTGATTGTGAAACACCTGGACCGGATGAAGGACCTGAGGAAGGATCCCGATGGTCTATGCATTTTGATGGAGCTTCAAACGCTTTGGGTAATGGCATTGGCACTGTGATCATATCTCCTAAAGGCTCTCATACTCCATTTACCGCCCGACTATGTTTTAACTACACCAACAACATGGCGGAGTATGAAGCATGCATTATGGGTCTGCGAGCTGCAATTGACCTAAGGATTAAGTTTCTGAGTGTCTTCGGAGATTCCGATCTCGTGATCAGTCAGATCAAAGGAGAGTGGGATACGAAACACCCAAATCTTATTCCTTACAAGGAGTATGTATTGATGTTGCTTCCCCATTTCGAGGAGATAACCTTTGAACACTTCCCAAGAGAGGAGAATCAGTTGGCGGACGCGTTAGCTACAATGTCTTCTATGTTCAAAGTCAAGTGGGACAATGAGGCTCCCCGGATCATTATTTGGAAATTGGATGAACCTGCACATTGCTGTGATCTTGAGACCGAAGAGGTAACAGAAAAACCTTGGTATCATGAAGTGAAGAGGTACCTTGAAGCTCAAGAATACCCCGAGGGTGCATCTGTTAATGACAAGAAGTTTCTGAGAAGGTTCACAACAAAGTTCTTCATCAGCAATGGGATTCTTTACAAACGTAATCATGATTCAACCTTACTGCGTTGTGTGGATAAGATTGAAGCAGAAAGGATCATGGTAGAGCTGCATGAAGGTACTTTCGGAACTCAATCCAGTGGACATACCATGGCAAAGAAAATCCTTCGGGCAGGATACTACTGGTCCATAATGGAAGCCGACTGTTATCAGCATTCTCGGACATGTCACAAGTGCCAGGTTTATGCTGATAAGGTGCACATACCTCTAGTTCCTCTAAATGTCTTGACAGCACCTTGGCCTTTTGCAATGTGGGGCATTGATATGATCAGCGAGATCAGACCTACGGCATCCAACGGGCTCGTTTCATCCTGGTAGTGATTGATTACTTTACGAAGTGGGTTGAAGCAACTTCCTTTGCTATGGTAACTAAGAACGTCGTGGCACGGTTCATTCAGCACAACCTGATCTGTCGATACGGCGTACCAGAAAGGATCATTACGGACAATGGTACCAATCTTAACAACAAAATGATCACTGAGCTCTGCGAGCAATTCAAGATACAACATCATAACTCTTCTCCCTACCGGCCGAAGATGAATGGGGCTGTTGAAGCAGCAAATAAGAACATTAAGAAGATTGTGCAGAAGATGACAGTGACATACAAAGACTGGCACGAGATGTTACCATTTGCTCTTCATGGGTATCGTACCTCAGCACGAACGTCAACAGAGACAACACCCTATTCCTTTGTTTATGGCGTGGAGGCAGTCTTGCCCATTGAGGTTCAGATACCCTCTCTTCGGATCATGAAGGATGTAGGTTTGAGCGAAGACGACTGGATTTAGACCCGACTTGATCAATTGAATCTAATCGACGAAAAGAGACTTACAGCTATTTGTCATGGTCAGACGTACCAAAAACGAATGATCAAGGCATTTAACAAGAAAGTCAGACGACAAGAGTATCAAGTTGGGGACCTGGTAATCAAGCGCATCATTCTACCTTAAGGTGATCCCAGGGGAAAATGGACCCCTACTTACGAAGGGCCATTTGTGGTTAAAAACATCTTCTCAGGAGGAGCGATGATTCTGACCACCATGGATGGTGACGACCTTCCTCACCCCGTCAATGCAGACATAGTAAAAAGATACTACGTATAATTGAAGACCCGCTAGGTTGACTGGCCTAGGCAAAATAAGGGCTTCTCGGTGAACCAAAAGGGTTCGGGAAAAAATAAGGGATGAAAATAAAAAAATTTGTACACCCGGCAAGTCGAAAACCTGAAAAGGCGACTTGGGCAAAAATGGGTATCCCGGTGGACTGAAAACCCGAAAGGGCGGTCCAGGAAAAAGTTAGGGATTAAAGCGTAACACTATGTCTCATTGGATCACCTCGCATCCGGACTTCGGTATCAACTATCAGTCTCGGACGACACCAGTCAATCAAATTCATCTTCAACTAAGTAGCAAAGTGGTGAGATGCTTGAAGATATAAAGGCAATAGCAGAGCTGGAACCCAGTGGGAATATTCACATAGCTATTTTGTTTTCACAAATTGTATAAATTCTATTTGTTCGGCGGTGTTCTCTTACTAGGACGTCAGCCTCTTGTACAAAACGCCTATTTACAGGCCAAACTTCAAAGTCAATACAAATTCATTTTCAAACAAATTTCAAATTGTTTTTCCTTTATCTGTTTTGTTTTGTAAAGAACGTCCAATGTTCATTTTTGATATATGCATTTGACATTAATTGCTGCTCATAAAATATTTACATGCGAAACAAAAGACAAATTACGGGTGATATCAGAAGTAGGGGCAATAAGAATTGTTTGAACGGTCTAGTTACTCTGTCCACCAGGTACCAAGGTATATATTCAGCTGAAGAATATGGCTAAGATACCTTCTTTCCCCAAGCAGATTTGGTCTACCAACAGCCCTGAAAAGGTCGGGTATCCCCAAAAGGTCTTAATATTCCCCGACGGAGTATAAAGACATTCTCCAACAAGCGTAAGAGCATCCCCGAAAGTCTTAATATTCCTCAACAAAGTATAAGAATGTTTCCCGGAGGAATACAAGATACCCCCAGTGGAGCCATTTCCCCAGCGTAGTCTAAAAAGGCTTCCCCGCCAGAGTTGAATCATCTTACCCAGAAGATTCTGGAAGCTTGTCCCCTGCAGAATACAAATGTATCTCCCCATCCAAATTCAGAAGGTTATCCTCACAAGAATCTAACTGGGTTATCCTCAGCAGGTTGCAACTGAAAGATCATCCCTAGCGAAGTTCTTTCATTCCCCAAGCAGGACTTCTATCCTCAACAGGTTCAATATCACCAGCAACGGTAATCCATCCCCAACGGAGTTCATCATTGAAATACCCAACAGAGCTTATCAACGGAATCCCCAGCGGATTTTATCATTAAAATCCTCAGCAGAACATCTCCTCCCCACAGAGTAATTCCCCTTGGAGTAATCTTTTCACCATGTTTAGTCCCCAACGAAGTTCTCTTCTCCTGCAGTTTTATTCTAACAATCATCTTCGTTCGTCATCCCCAGCGGAAATGAAGAACTCAGCTTTATTCTCCAGCAGCTCCGGGATTTATTTTCCCCAGCTAAAACATTATATCCCCATACATCATGATACATGCATATATGCATCATACGAATACAATATCATTTATTTTAAGAACATCATTTCTTGATATATATCATGCATTGCATACGACTGACCTTTACCTTTCGGGAAAGATACAATTAAGGTTCTCAGCTACGTCGAAGACTTGAACGGTTCTTAAATCTTAATTGAGTTATCCTCGGTTGAATTTCAGATAAGGTTCTCAATCTCGACAGTTTCCCTATGTCAAAGTGTGGAAGAGTACTATAACCTCAACGGTATACTCCATTGAGCACGAGTCAGTTCCTAGATCTGGATGTTTTCCTCCGTCATAGTATGGACAAGTTCTATAACCTCAGCGGTTTACTCCATTGAGCACGAGACAGTTCCTAGATCTTGATGAAGATGTTTCCCTATGTCATAGTGTGGACATGTTCTATAACCTCAACGGTATACTCCATTGAGCACGAGTAAGTTCCTAGATCTTGATGTTTTCCTCCATCATAGTATGGGCGAGTTCTATAACCTCAACGGTATACTCCATTGAGCACGAGACAGTTCCTAGATCTTGATGAAGATGTTTTCCTACATCATAGTGTGGACGAGTACTATAACCTCAACAGTATACTCCATTGAGCCCGAGTCAGTTCCTAGATCTTAATGTTTTCCTCCGTCATAGTGTGGACAAGTTCTATAACCTCAACGGTATACTCCATTGAGCACGAGATAGTTCCTAGATCTTGATGAAGATGTTTCCTCCGTCATAGTATGGACGAGTACTATAACCTCAACGGTATACTCCATTGAGCACGAGTCAGTTCCTAGATCTTGATGTTTTCCTTCGTCATAGTGTGGACAAGTTCTATAACCTCAACGGTATACTCCCGGTGGGCACGAGACAGTTCCTAGATCTTGATGAAGATGTTTCCCTACGTCATAGTGTGGACGAGTACTATAACCTCAACGGTATACTCCATTGAGCACGAGTCAGTTCCAAGATCTGGATGTTCTCCTCCGTCATAGTATGGACAAGTTCTATAACCTCAGCGGTTTACTCCATTGAGCACGAGACAGTTCCTAGATTTTGATGAAGATGTTTCCCTATGTCATAGTGTGGACGAGTACTATAACCTCAACGGTATACTCCATTTAGCACGAGTCAGTTCCTAGATCTTGATGTTCTCCTCCGTCATAGTGTGAACAAGTTCTATAACCTCAGCGGTTTACTCTATTGAGCACGAGACAGTTCCTAGAACTTGATGAAGATGTTTCCCTATGTCATAGTGTGGACGAGTACTATAACCTCAACGGTATACTCCATTGAGCACGAGTCAGTTCCTAGATATTGATGTTCTCCTCCGTCATAGTGTGGACAAGTTCTATAACCTCAGCGGTTTACTCCATTGAGCACGAGACAGTTCCTAGATCTTGATGAAGATGCTTCCCCCCGATTGAATTATGGACAGGTTCTTAAAACTCAGCTGAAGCATTCTCTCAGTTGAAGAGCAGGCAGGTTCCTAAATCTCAACAAAGTTAGACTTCCCCAGTGGAATCTTCTACAACAACAGGTATGCAAGTTCTCGCTAAGGAATCTCTTATGCGATCGACACTCCTGCAGATGGCATCTATAAGCCCATCCTCCTACCAACAATCTCCAGATGGCATCTATAAGCCCATCCTCCTACCAACAATCTCCAAATGGTATCTGTAAGCCCATTCCCAATGTCACAATGCTGATACTACACCATGCGAGTGCAAATTTCTGGGCACTCTAGTGTTCAATTGTCTTCCACCTTAGGATCACGAAAGGCACGCAAGCCAATCTACATCCTCAGGTTTAAGATGATTGAACAGGGGCAACTGTTGTACCCCAAAATTTGCCCTCTCATGTTTCCCAAAGTCTTCCCCCTGCATGGTTGATCAAAAACTCTTGCCTAAGGAAAAGGAAAATTTTTGAGTTTTGCTTCAAGTACATTTCGATTGGCATTCTGAAAGACCCTTCGAGTGGTGTTCTGAAGGAGCCTTTCGATTGGCGTTTTGAAGGAGCCTTTCGATTGGCATTCTTTCAAGCACTTCGATTGACATTATGAAAGACATTTCGATTGGAATTCTGAAAGACCCTTTGATTGGTGTTCTGAAGGAGCCTTTCGATTGGCATTCTGTCAAGCTCTTCGATTGGCATTATGGACAAGTACTTCAATTGGCATTATAACAGTGTCCTTCGATTGGAATTCCAAAAAGGTCCATTCAAAGAAGCATTAGAAAGGTCCATTCGAAGAAGCTTTCGAAAATCATTCGAAGGAGGTCATCAGCCCATTCGAAAGGGAGCATTCGAAGGAGGCCATCAGCCCGTTCGAAAGGGAGCATTCGAAGGCCAGTTACATGTCATTCAAAATTCAAAAAGGGACAGGATCCCATTTGTTTAGCAAACATTAAAAACTAGCATTCATGGCTTTCAAACACATAATTAATGTTACAAATTCTAATTCATGACTGTCAAACACATAATCAAGGTCATTTAAAACATTGTCTTCCTGTCCCCTCCACCCCCTCTATATAAAGAGATCACAAGTGTTGCAAAGACACACGAAAAATATATAGAAAAATAGAGAACTTGGAGATACGCTGCCAAAAGTCATTAGCACTTCCAGGAAGCCATGCCCAATCCTTGCACAAGCCAAAGTTGCCACCCAGCGAACACCTCCACCCTCAGAACTACAGATCGAAGCACCTCTGTTTGGTAAAAAAAAATCTAATCTCAAACTCATTTTTAAATTCATTTTGATTGCATATTCATATTATTACTGTTGTTTGTGAATGATTTAATGTGCTATATATAAGCTACAGCGCAGAGATGAGATTGTGCCATTGCTTGGGCACAATCTGAGTTTTTCCTTCGAATCCCAGGATAAAACAAACCCAGACCCAGATTCAGAAGGTGCGAATAAAGGGGGAGATTCGAACCAGGGGGTAAAATCCCCCCTGGACCTTTAACATATGTTTCGTTTTTGCAGGAAGTATATTCTCAGGATCCTGTTCAGAGTTTCGAAGCTCAGCAGCTTAGCTTCGAACTGGACCCAGGACTTCCAGATCGAAGGATGACATGTCCAGATCGAATACCCTCAGAGTGCAGCCCCTCATGCACCTTCGATCAAGACTCTTCACTGGGTCGAAAGACAGCCTGCACCTCTTTCGACCCAAACCTCCAGAATTATATTTTTTTTTCTTGTTTTGCTGCCTGGCCCATTTGTACTTTGTTTACTTTGTTTTTGTTTATTTCTTTTAGTTTTTTTTTAATCAACATAAAAATCATAAAAATAAATAACTTAGAATTAGGATTTAATTTAGTTAATTATTTTAACTTATTTTCTTCAATTTTAAAATCAGTAGGCTTAGGATTTATTTGAATTCAATCCTTTTCATAAACAAAAAAATGCAAAAAATATTAGGTATGTTTTAGAGTTAATTTTAATCAGTTTTTTTTAATTAATTAAATTTGACTTAATTGAACATTTAGCATTTTCCCAAAAAAATAAAATAAAACAACAAAAGTTCTTATTCTTAGGATTTTTCAGATTCACGCGCGTTTATTTTATTGTAACTGCTTACTGGGATGTAATAGCTTAAACTAAGACCTCTTTTACTGCTTTTTATTTCCCCAATTTTTGACATATAAATAATCCCCCTCCCCGAAGCCTTGTAATAGCGTAGGATTTACAATTTCTGCACTTTAAATTCCTGTATATATATTAATTGCTTAGATGTATGCTAACTAGGATTGTATGACAAGATCTAAAAACAAATGGTAGAACACCTAAAAATACAAAGATAATATAACTGGAAAAAACAATACACTCGCACATGCCACTCCTAGGGTATACCTCACTTGGTTGCCTCGAACGTGTTCATTAAGTATAGGATGTTTTAGAGGTCGTCCTTCTGTCCAAAGATCAAAGTTGCCTCGAAATGGTTGCCTCGATAAATATGATCTAAGACATTAGGGTTACCGCTAAAGCATTCTAACATTGCTTTAGTGACCACACGTCCCATAAATCTAATTGACCCGAAAACTCCAACGGTGGTGCTACCTACTCCTCAATAGTGGGATAACACTGTTTAAAGGATGTTTGCACAATTTAATTCCTTTTTGAGTAGGTAGAGGTTCTTAAGTACTTGCTCCTTTTAAAAAATAAAACAAAACTTTTCACACTTACACTTTCTCCAAAAACAAAACTCTTTTCAAAACCCACAAACACAAAGAAAAAGCAATCTTTTGAAAACATAGTGAGCAAGTGCCTAAGAGCCCGTGGATAACCACGGATAGAAAGGGTGCTAATACCTTCCCTTTCTATAATCTACCTCCCAAACCCGAGAAAAATCTCGAAAAGGAATTTTTCTGTGCTTTTTTCCTTTCCTTGTTAGATAAAATAAAAGACGGTGGCGACTCTTGCTTACCGCGACATTTTGCGAAAACAAACGCAAACGCGAACCAGCATTCCAAATCAGTCAGTTCTCGTTCCCACCGATCACAACTTGAACTTGGGAACCATGAAAATCCATTAAACTTGATTTCTTTTTGGTTTCTACACAAAAAATAACATGTTATCCTGAACGTAAAAGAACCCTCTTCTCAATAAATAGAGAGACTCTTTACAAATTAAAGGATTTTTTTTTAGGGAGATAGAAAAAAAGATCATCAAACACTCTCAAACACTCTCAAACACTCTCAAACACTCTCAAACACTCTCAAACACTCTCAAACATTCAAACTCCAAAACTCTCACAAAAATATCATAACCCTTCATGTATTAGTGAATCCTTCGATTCATTCCCTAACAGTAACATAACAGTCGTTCGATTCACTCCATGGACTTCTATATAACAACCTTCGATTCATTGACTTTTCAAACAAAGCAGCAACTGAACTAGTTCAAGGAAGGTCCCTATAGGCTTTATCCACCATCGAATTATTCCTGGAAGTCACATACAACCCCATTGATTGGCACTTCAAGAAGTAAGTTTCCTCTAAGATTGGAACTTTCCACTTAAATATCATTTGTACATACAAATAAAAGAAAAATGTAGATATCCTGTTTAGGAAGTTAGCCATGCTCTTAGTTTCGATTACCATGATTTATATGTTGAGAACTGCAATTATGACTAGTTAGGCTTCGATTTTGGCATCAAACAAATTTGTGCTAACCTTTGG
Organism: Vicia faba; assembly: GCA_948472305.1. NCBI lineage: Eukaryota > Viridiplantae > Streptophyta > Magnoliopsida > Fabales > Fabaceae > Vicia > Vicia faba. The sequence goes on from OX451736.1 coordinate 610,292,107, forward strand.
TCTATGGCTTTTGAAAGTTACATAGTAAAATGTGTATTCAGATTTTAGACAGGTTTAGTGTTTGTACTGTTCGATTTGGTTGAGAATCGAAGCTTTTAAAAAGCTTAACATGGTGATTTACATCCCTGCGCTTGAAGGAATGAGATGACGCCCTGAGTTCATTTTATTTTTAGTGCAAGCTGTATAACCAACAGATGAAACAGACCACCCCAGTGGTACAAACAGCGCGTGCGAAAGGCATTTCTATGTAGGGTCCTGAGTTTAAACCTTTGCAGGACCAGAACAGTTTTCACCCTTTGTTTGTTTCCTATCTCTTTTTTTAACAAATTTCAAACATTATTCCCACCAATCAAAAAAACTCCTTTTGATTTGATTTTTTTACACACTATTTATTTACAAGTTTTATTTTATGAATGCATACAAATATTACAAAAATGTTTTATTTTCATAATTATTTTAATTAATCAAAACCTTTCTTTAACAAAAATCAAAACAAAGTTCATTTTCTTTTCATTCCAATTCTTGTACATTTATTCACATTCAATATGTTTGTAATTATTAGTTAGGATTTAATTTCTTGCAACCCCCATTTGAACATTTGTATCCCCATCCCCAAGTGATGTAATAGCATAGTAAATTTATTTTTCACAATTTACCGTTTTCATATAAATGTTAGTAATTAGGTTGTGTATGACAAGATTAAAATCAGCCATTAAAAAACCCTAATTCAGGACAAAATGCATGCAATCAAACACAATATTCACACACATACAACTCTAGGGTAATCTCACTTGTTGCCTCGAAAAATAGTCATGTCCCTCAAATATGGGTGTTTTGGTAAAGACCCTCGATAAAAGATCGTAGTCCCTCCATGTCCCTCGATGCTGCCTTTGGTAGACGATCTAGTCCCTAATAAAAATTGCTAAAAATGTATCATAGGTTGCCTTCTATGACTATACAAATGACCCACGCCCGTCCCTTCACATCCAACAATGAGGCTTCTTACCAAATTAATGGTAAGATGGTAACATCTAAAGGAGGAGGAAAAGAACAAAGACATTTTGAGTAGGTAGGACGCTCGTAGTTGCTTGCTTGATCACGACTAAAAAACCATTTTAACACCAACACTTTGAATTGAAATATTTTTAAAATTCAAAACACTTTGTACGCATTCTTATAGAGACGAGAATCATTACAATGGCACTTTTTAAAATCACTTTCAAAAACATTTTCCACAACAAACATCTCTTTGAACTATTTTCAAAACCAACACTTTGTACGCATTCTTATAGAGACGAGAATCATTACAAATACGTTTCAAAATATTTTCAAACCCATACCACAAGCATATTTTCAAACAAAGCAAGTGATCTAGAAAGCAACTAAGAGCCCGTAGAAAACTACGGATGAAAAGGGTGCTAATACCTTCCCTTTTCATAACCTACCCTCTGAACTTAAGAAAACATCTCTAAAGATCTTTCCCGTTCTTTTCACCCTTTCCTTTGTTGGATAAAATAAAAGTCGGTGGCGACTCTTGCTATCCGCAATAATTGCGATGAAATGCAAAACAACCAAGTCAGTTCTCCCACCGTATTACAGAACCGATGACTCTTATGGGGATTTACTTAAAAATGGGGTTACCTTAGAGTTAGATTACCTTTACTTGCTTTTAATTTTGACTTGCTTGCTTTACTTTATGGTTCCTTGTTTGGGTTTGTACTGATCCTCCACCCGTATCTGGGGCACCTTTTAGGTAAGAAGCAATAGATTATGGAAATTGTATGACGCGGACCGATATGATTGAAACAATGGTTACGTTAGTGTGACGCATTTGTTGGTACCAATAACCCTTGTGTTGAATCGAGGAGAATATGGAACCGCTGAGCAGCGTCATGAAGCACTAACTAACCATAGAACCTTAATTGAACAACTTGGCCATTAGGAAGTAGTGAGATATCCGACTTTGGTGCAAATTGAAGATTGGTTGATAGTTGATGTTACACTCATTGAGATCAGACTTTTGGGATATCTCGGCCGCAAGAAAAGATTGATTGTGCTGAGACAATGGCTAAAAGAAAGGTCGGTGATATTGAGATCCCCTATAACCTGGTTAATTTCTAGGACAGGTTGGGCCAACTAAAACTTCAAGAGGGTACTTATCTATGAAACCCATGCAAGAAATAACCTAAGGTTTTGTGTGCTTTGTTTGTGATTATTATTCATGTTATCATAAACATCATAACATCATAAAGCATTCTTGCTAACCATTTCAAGGATTTAGGAATTTATCTTTATTCTATTTTGTAGGTCATGGCTTATATTCGTAGGAATACCATCCGAATTAACTTCGTGAAAGTGCATCCTCAACTTCAAGAGTTAGCATCAAGAGTGCCTGGAGATTCTCCCTTCACCAAGAAATATGGTCTACTTCTCAACTTGGCTACCTTAAACTTCTAAGAAGAAATGATGTGTGTGCTCTTCCAATTCTTTGATCCCATGCATCATTGCTTCACCTTTCCTGACTACCAGTTGGTGCCTACATTAGAATAATTCTCTCAACCGTTAGGAGTGCCTGTGCTTGATCAAATATCGTTCGCCGGTTTAGAGGAGACTCCAAAGTCTGAAGTCATTGTCGAAGCCTTGAATTTGAAGAGATTTAACATTATAACAAATTAGGAGACGATAAGTGGAGTTACGGGTTTTCTAGCCAAGTTTCTATTGGAGAAGGCTCGTTCATTCTGGGAGAATATGGACTTTCAAGCTTTTGAAGATGTCTTGGCCCTTCTAATATATGGTTTGGTTCTATTTCCAAATTCGGACCAACTCGTAGATGTGAATGTTATCAAGGTCTTTCTCTCTCGTAATCCTGTACCCACCCTGCTTGGAGACATTCTACATTGTTTCCATACCCGCACCATGAGGAAAAGAGGTACCCTTTTGTGTTGCATTCCTTTGCTCTCTAGGTGGTTTATATCGCACCTACCTCGATCAACGTTGAAGAATGAGCAAGGCTTGACATGGTCTCAAAGGATGATGTCACTCACACATTCTAATATTCATTGGTGTTCTTGATCCTTAGAGGACATTACTATCATTGACCGTTATGGGGAATTCCCTAATGTCCCTCTGCTTGGCATAAGAGGAGGTATTACCTACTACCCTTGTTTGGATTTACGACAATTTGGGTATGCACAAAGAGATGTCCCCCATGATGCACTCATCCAAGGGTTGGTATTCGATTACGAGGGCGACAATCAAGGCTATCGTCAAAGGTTCGTACGAACTTGGAGAATGGTAAACAAGGTGAATAGCAAGATATTAGGGCATAAGAACTCCACTCCTTTGGAGCCTTATCTTAAGTTGGTATGAACTCGTGCTCAAAGTCTCATGATGCCTTACCACTCCATCCTACCTATCATCATGGAGTCTGTTGTCAAAGGAGATATTCCATATATTATCCTTTATCCTGATATGCCCACCTCCTTTGAAGACTTGTAAAGAGCTTGGTTTCAGATAATGGAAGAGAGAGACACCTTCGAAGCCCAGTTATATGCGAGTGAAAAGAAGGTTTTGGAGCTTACAAGACAGCTTCATGAAGAGCGAAATTTGAACGCTTACATTATGCCAAAAAGGATGCGCTCGACTTTTTTGTCTTAGGAGTTTATTTTGTGTTTATCTTCCTCCATTGTAAGCCCAAGGGGCATGGTTGTAATCAATTTAAACTTATTAATACAATTTACACTTGTCCCTTTTGTCTAAACAAATTTAAATCTTCTAAGTCCTTGAAATCATTTGCATACGCGTGTTCATGCATCATAACACAAATAGGTTTTTCACAACAGTTTTCATTATCTTTCTACTGTTTATTTCAGTAAGATGGATATCAAACAAATATTGGAGGATCTTCAAGCACATAATGCTCAATTCCAACAGATGTTTCTGGCTCTAGATAAAGGACAAGAGGACCTGAATGCTCTCATGATCAAAGACAATAAGAAGAAGACAAAGAAAACGGTGGGTGTCCTAAATATGGGAAGGAGGTTCAGAGAACCAGCGAAGCGAGCTCTAGAATTTACAAGTACATCAAATGAGGGGGACAATCAGGAATATAAAGCAAAAGAAGGAGACCACAGTCTGGGGTCTGAAGAAGAGGAAACTGACTATGCCGAAGAACAATATCCTCCTGCTGATGACAAATATAAACAACTGGAGGATCATTTCAATGCCATGGAAATTCAGAGAGTACCTGGTCTAGATTTTGAAGAACTAGGTTTGGTTCCTGGGGTGGTCATTCCACCAAAGTTCAAAGTTCCCACATTTTCTAAATACGACGGTGTCTCCTATCCTAAGTTTCACTTAAGGTCATATGTCAGGAAGATTCAACCCCACATGGCTAATATGAACATGTGGGTACATTTCTTCCAGAAAAGTTTGTCAGGGACGCAGCTGGATTGGTTCTATCAGCTGGAAAGAACCAACATCTGTAATTGGGAAGATCTGGCTGCTGCTTTTTACAAGTAGTACTAATATAACGCTGACCTCGCTCCAACCCGTACACAATTAAAAAGTATGTATATGGGTTCCGACGAGGGTTTCAAAGATTATGTCCAAAAGTGGAGAGACCTTGCGGGAAGAGTCCATCCTCCTCTGTCTGATAGAGAGCTGGTATACATATTCTTTAGGCACTTTGTTTAGTCCATTCTTAAACCATCTGATTGGAAGTTCCTCAGCTAGGTTTACTGAGCTGATATTAACTAGTGAGCAAGTAGAAGCCGGTATTAAGAGTGGTAAAATCCAGAGGGATGCATCCTCAAGCACAATGAAGAAACCCTTTACTGGGAAGAAAGAGGTCAGTGCTACTTATGGCCAAAGAAATCAAAACAAAATTGAACATCGTCCGACGGTAGGGGCCATTATGATTTCCAATCCAACCTCAAACCAACAACAAAACAAACAGCACATACCAGATGCACCCAGAAGTCAGTTTACCCAGATCAACATGACATTATCATAGGTTTTGCCACACCTGTTGAAATTCAATCTGGTGACTCTAAAGGAAGATCCTAAGAATCCTAATACTGCATCTCGCCGCTACAACCCAAATGCTCGATGTGCCTACCACTCCGAAAGCCTAGGGCACGATACAAATTATTGTTGGGCCCTGAAAAATAAGGTGCAGGATCTTATCGAGGCGAAGGAGATTGAATTTTACCTTCTAGAAATGTCTAATGTAATAACTGCGCCAATGCCCAAACATGGCCAGGGTGTCAATGTTGTCGACGAAGACCGATTTGTTTCTTCTGTTGATGACTTAGCTACTCCTCTTCTAATTGTTAAAAGGAATCTGTTGCGAGCCAGTTTATTTCTTGGTTGCGGTGAAGGATGCCACTTTTGTATGTCTCTACCGGACGGTTGTTTGTTGTTAAAGATGGGTGTCCAGCGCCTGATGGTTAACAAAGAAATTTTGTTTGAGAAAGTTCCTCTTACAAGAAATTTGTGTAAAGATGTCTCAATAATTACCATTTCCAACAATCCTCCCAGGGTCTCCTCCAAAAGACCCGTCAGGATTACATATGTTCCCAAGTTTGCTCCCTTGATCATCACCCTTCCTGGGCTAATACCATATTCCTCTGATAAAATTGTTCCCTGGAATTATGGGGCTGACGTCTATTACATTGGCGTCAAGCAAGACATATTGGTTGTTGAAGATAAAGTTGCTGAAGATACTAATCTTGACATCTACAACATTGTTGGGACTAGTAAAATTACAAGAAGCGGAAGAGTTTTCTCTCCTGAAATCTCTCCAAAGACTGTTGATACTCTTGTGATCATTCCTGCTACTACTAGTACTCCCATTGCTACTCCTACTGTTATCCCTGCTATCGAGTCGGCCGAGACTTGGGGCAAAGAGGTATTGGTTGAGCCTGTTTGGACAAAGGCGCACAAAGAAGTCACTCCCGAGGCTTCGAAAAAGAATTGGAAGAGATACTGAAGATAATAAAGAAAAGTGATTATAATGTTATGGAGAAATTGGGGCAGACCCATTCAAAAATCGCAATGCTGGCCCTACTGTTATACCTTGAAGCCCATGCCAAGGCTTTGGTAAAATTCTTGAAGTCTTCCCATGTGCCTCAAGAGACCTCCGTCGTTCAATTTGAGAATTTTGTTTCTAGTTTGACAACAGACAATGGACTTGGTTTCTCTGGTGCAGATTTAACATCCAAGGGAAGAAAGCATTATGATGCCCTGCATATCTACATTGAGTGCAGGGGAACTACCCTAGCTCATGTACTGGTGGATACGGGTTCATCATTGAATGTCTTACCCAAGAATTCTTTGGACATATTAGATTGTGAAGGACTCACTTTGAAGCCCAATAATATTGTGGTAAGGGCCTTTGATGGTTCCAAGAGAATGGTGCACGGGGAGGTGGACATCCCTATCAAAGTTTGTACTCAAACTTTTGACTCCACTTTCTACGTGATGGACATCCGCCCGTCTTACTCCTTTCTATTGGGTCGCCCCTAGTTCCACAGGACTGGTGCTGTTACTTTTACTCTACATCAAATGTTAAAGTACCCGGTTAACGAAAAGATTATCACAGTCCATGGCGAGGAGGAATACATGGTGAGCCACTTGAACTCTTTCAGGTATGTTGAGATGGACGGCGAGTTCATTGAGACCCCCTGTAGGAACTTTGAGGAGGTTCCACAGACAGTTGATGTAACCAAGACTGCTACTAGTGTTCCGAAGGTTACCAGACCTCCATTGAAGATGGCTTCTTTGAAGGATGCCAAAGCAGTATTCAAGGAAGGTGGGTGTACTATTTGGGGCCAACTCACTGGTATCCCTTACAAATATGACAAATTTGGTTTGGGATTTACTCCAAGAGCCCAAAGAGCTGTTCGTCTTGCTCGCGCCGGAGTACCACCACTGCGCATCAGCAGTTATGGAATCAATGCTTTGGGGGATAGTGATAGCGACTACAACATGGATAAGTGGATCTTCCCAACTATCAGCGGTGGACTCAACAATTGGGAGGCCAAGTATTTTGTTCCTATTACTTTTATTCAAGAGTAATTGTCTTTTTGTTTTTGGAATATGTAATATTTGAACAGTTGAAACTCTAAAGCCTTGTGCTTTACCCGAGGAACAATGGTCTATTTTGTGAGTGGTATTACTTCATATTCATATATCATTAATAAATCATTGGACATTTTGCATGAAAACTTTAAGCTCTCTGTCTTTCTTTTCTGTTTTTACTTTATCAAAATAGTTATGCTCTCTTACACACACCCACATATTAAACTGAAGATCCACATCCACTCTGGATCCCATTGATAAAGGTTCTGCTATTGCCAATTATGACTTTGAAAATTCGATCTACCAAGCCGAGGATGAAGGTGAGGAAGATTGTGAAGTACCAGGAGAACTGGCCAGACTGCTACGACAAAAGGAAATGGCAATACAACCTCTTGAAGAGTCGGTTAATACAGTAAACTTGGGTACTGAAGAGGATAAAAAGGAAGTCAATATAGGTGCCGATCTGGAGCATAGTGTTAAAAAGTGGTTAATTCAGATGTTACATGACTATGTTGAAGTCTTTGCCTGGTCATACGAAGACATGCCATGACTTGACACTGGTATTATGGTTCATCGTCTACCAATGAAAGAAGATTGTCCTTCAGTGAAGCAAAAGGATCTCCGTATGCACCATGAGATGTCAGAAAAGATCAAGGTCGAGGTTATGAAACAGCTTAAAGCCGGATTCTTAGTTGTTACTTCTTATACACAATGGGTTGCAAACGTGGTACTGATACCTAAAAAGGATGGCAAGGTGTGCATGTGTGTGGATTACAGAGATTTGAATAGGGCGAGCCCCAAGGATGACTTTCTGCTTCCCCATATTGATGTTCTGGTTGATAATAGTGCACAACATAAAGTTTTCTCCTTCATGGACGGTTTCTACGGATATAACCAGATTAAAATGGCGCCTGAAGATATGGAGAAAACAACTTTCGTCACGCAGTGGGGCACCTTCTGCTACAAATTTATGCCATTTGGGTTGAAAAATGTTGGGGCAACCTATCAGCATGCTATGGTAGCTTTGTTTCATGATATGATCCATCATGAGATGGAGGTCTATGTCAATGATATGATAGCTAGGTCTCAGACTGAAGAGAAGCACTTGGATCATTTGCAAAAAATGTTTGAAAGACTGAAAAAATACAAGACTGAACCCGAACAAGTGCACCTTTTGAGTAAGATCTGGTAAGCTATTAGGCTTCATTGTTAGTGGAAAATGTATTGAAGTAAACCCTACAAAGTTTAAGGCCATACAAGAAATGCCAGCTCCCCGCACCGAGAAGGAGGTTATGGGATTCTTAGGACGTTTAAACTACATTTCCAGATTCATTTTCCACCTAACCGCTACTTGTGAACCAATCTTCAAACTACTAAAGAAAGATCAAGTAGTGAAGTGGAATAAAGACTTCCTAACTGCCTTTTACAGAATTAAGAAGTATCTTCAAGAACCTCTAATTTTGATACTGTCGGTCGAAGGAAGACCTTTGATCATGTACTTAACGGTATTAGAGAATTCAATGGGTGTGTGTTGGGGCAACATGATGAGTCTGGTCGAAAAGAGCATGGAGTATACTACCTGAGCAAAAAGTTTACCGACTGTGAAACCATATATTCACTTCTCGAGGAAACTTGTTGTGCTCTGGCATGGGCTGCTCGTCGGCTAAGACAATATGTGCTGACTCACACCACTTTATTGATTTCTAATATGGGCCCCATCAAGTACATCTTCGAGAAGCCCGCTCTCCCCGGACGAATAGCTAGATGGCAAATGATTATAACTGAATACGATATTCAATATACAACACAGAAAGCCATCAAAGGAAGTATATTGGCATATCATTTGGCCCATCAAGCTGTTAATGATTATCAATCTATGAACTTTGACTTCCTGGATGAAAATATCATGTTAACGACTGATTGTGAAAAACTTGGACCGTATGACGGACTTGAACAAGGATCCTGATGGACTATGGTTTTTGATGAAGCTTCCAACACACTTGGAAATGTCATCAGTGCTGTGATCATATCTCCTGAGGGATGTCATACTCCTTTCACTGTCAGGCTATGTTTCAGTTGTACCAACAATATGGCAGAATACGAAGCATGTATTATGGGTCTCAAAGCTGCTATCGACTTAAGGATTAAATTCTTGAGTGTATTTGGAGACTCAGCCTTAGTAATCAGTCAAATCAAAGGAGAATGGGACACGAAGCATCCTAATCTCATCCCTTACCGGGAACATGTGCTGACATTAATTCCATACTTTGAAGAAGTTTCCTTTGAGCATTTTCCACGAGAGGAAAATCAACTAGCGTACGTGCTAGCTACTATGTCATTTATGTTCAAGGTTAGGTGGGAAGATGAAGCTCCTCAGATCACTATTGAAAGAATGGACGAACCAACATACTTCCATGAGATTGATACGGAAGAAGTAGTGGACAAATATTGGTTCCATGAAGTCAAAAGATATCTCGAAGCCCAAGAGTATCCTGAGGGAGCTTCAGTCAATGATAAGAAGTTCCTAAGGAGGTTCTCTGCCAAGTTCTTTCTCAGTAACGAAATCCTCTACAAGCGCAACCACGATTCTACTCTGCTCTGATGTGTGGATAAAAGTGAAGCAGAAAAGATTATGGCATATTTTCACGAAGGTACCTTTGGCACCCATTCTAGTGGGGACACAATGGCTAAAAATATCCTATGGGCAGGATACTATTGGTCCACTATGGAAGCAGACTATTATCAGCATTCACAAACTTGTCACAAGTGCCAGACACATGCTGATAAAATACATGTGCCTCCGGTTTCTTTGAACATTTTGAGTGATCCTTGGCCATTCGCAATGTGGGGCATCGACATGATTGGAGAGATCAGACCCACCACTTTTAATGGGCACCACTTCATCCTCGTCTCCATTGATTACTTCACAAAATGGGTCAAGGCGACTTCATTTGCTTCTGTTACCAAGAAAGTTGTGGCCCGATTCATCAGACATAACCTTATATGTCGGTATGGTATCCCAGAAAGAATCATTACAAATAATGGTACCAAACTCAATAATACTATGATCATCAGACTCTGCGCACAATTCAAAATCCTGCATCATAACTCTTCTACTTACCGGCCGAAGATGAACGATGTTGTAGAGGCTGCTAATAAAAACATCAAAAATATCATACAGAAGATGGCAGTAACATACAAAGAATGGCATGAGATGTTACCATTTGCTCTTCACGGTTACCGTACCACAGTGCGCACATCAACAGGGGTAACTCCTTTTTCTCTGGTATACGGGGTATGGAAGTTGTCTTACCCATTGAAATCTAGATCCCTTCCGTGAGAATCATGAAAGATGTAGGTTTGAATGAAAATGAATGGGTTCAAACTCGACTTGACCAATTAAACCTAATTGATGAGAATAGGCTCGCAGCTGTCTGTCATAGTCAGATGTACCAAAAACGTATGATTAGAGCTTTTAACAAGAAGGTCAGATGACAGGTATATAAGGTCGGTGACCTAGTAATCAAGTGCATCATATTGCCGCAAGGTAATGCCAGGGGAAAATAGACTCCTACATATGAAGGACCATTTGTGATCAAGAATATATTTTCAGGTGGAGCCATGATTTTAACCACTATGGACAGTGACGACCTTCCACATCCTGTAAATGCATACATAGTTAAAAGATACTACGCATGAACAAAGACTCGCTAGGTTGACTGGCCTATGAAAAATAAGGGTATCCCGGCGAACCAAAAGGGTTCAAGAAAAAATTAGGGATATACATATGAAAAATCTGTACACCCAGCAAGTCGAAAACCTGAAAAGGCGACTTGGGCAAAAAAGGGTATCCCGATGGACTGAAAACTTGAAAGGGCGGTCCAGAAAAAGTTAGGGATTGAAAGCGTATAATTATGTCCCGTTGGATCACCTTACAGCCAATCTTCGATAACAACTATCAAGCTCAAATGGTACTAATCAACCCAGTTAGCTTCGGACAAGCAGCAAAGAGATGAGACGCTCTAAGACATAAAGGCAATAGCAGAATGGAAAACCAATGGGATTATCTCACATAGTTGTTTTTCTTTGTACATTATTTTGTATAGTTTTCATTCTTGCGATGGCATTATCTTACCAGGGTGTCTGTCTCCTTGTACATAAACACCTATTATAGGCAAAATCTCTTCAAATTAATACAAAGTTGTTTCTTTGAAAGTGCAAAATTATTTGTTTTTTGCCTTTCTGTTTTGTTTGCAAAAACGTCCAGTGATTATTATTGAACATATGCATTTGAATGTGACTACCATTTACAAATACGCACATAAATAAAATAGAAAGACAGATACTACAGGCTTTTAGAAATGGGACAATGTCTAAAGGCCATCTGCAAATCCCCGTAGATACTTTCTCTAACAACGGAGCAAAAAATTTCCAGTTACTTACCTGGTATCTCAAAGAATCCCTTAGCCTAGTCCATATGCTTCTTGGGTTTCCCAAATAAAGGTTTGGTAAAAGTTCCCAAGCAGTTTATAGTGTTTCCCTTCCCCAACAGATTTTATTTTTTCTAACAATAGAAATCTGTCTCTTAGTGTTTCAACTCCAACAAAATATGAAGACTTGCGCTCTTCATCCCCAACAGCAATCAGGGATTTATTTTCCCTAGTTCAACAACATAACAACTGGTACGTTCATACATTGCATTCATACATCATTCTACAAACATCATAGCATGTGCAGCATAAATGCATATATCGCAATCTCATTTATTTTAAGAACATCATTACTCGATGCATCTCATGCATCATGACACTGCATACAGCTAACTCTTTACCCTTTTCAGGAAAAATTAGCAAGTATACAAGTATCTTCACCACTTTCCAACAATTCTAGATTAATATATGAAACAAGGCAGGACAACTATCTGTGAATGATTGACCGTAGATTAATACCTGAAACCAGATAGTACAACTATCTACGTTAGCATATTGAAGATTAATACCCGAAACCAGACGGGAAAACTATTTTTCTTTCGCTTAGGTCAAAGATTAATACCTAAAACCAGACAGGACAACTATCTCAACGACCAACAAAAACAAGTTCCAGATTAATACCTGAAACAAGAAAAGACAACTATCTGAGGACAACTGATTGTAGATTAATTCCTGAAATAAGCCAGGGCAACTATCTACACGACCAACTGAAGAAATCCTACGCGGGCTCCTTCTCATACACTCTTCTAGAAACAGTTCAGATGTGATCCAGATACAAATGACATTCTGATACTTACTCCAGATTCTCTTCTAGAAACAGTTCAGATGCGATCCAGATACGGCTGACATTCTGATACTTTTCCAGTAGACACTTTTTCTGTTTCATTTTAAATCGACCAAAGATTTATTCTAATTCTTTTCTAGTTAAAGACGAACGCAGACATCTGCTGGTTCAATTTAAATCGACCAAAGATTTATTCTGATACTTTTCCAGTAGGCACTTCTTCTGGTTCAGCTTAAATTGAACATAGATTTATTCTGATACTTCTTCCAATTCCTACCAACAAATCACCTTTTGATGGCATCTATAAGCTCATCTCCAATAACTCTCCATCATCTCTCCAAATGGAAACTTTAAGCCCATTTCCTACACAATCAACCATATCATCGAGTGTAAATTTATGGGTACTCTAGTGTTCAATCATCTTCCATCTTCAAGTCACGAATGGTGGACTCACCAATCTAACACTTTAGGTTTAAGAAAATTGAACAGGGGCAACTGTTGTACCCCAAAATTTTCCCTCTCTTTTCTCAAGACATTTTCTCACAAGGATTTTCAAAAAGTTAAAGTTTTCACAAGTACATTTGGATTTTTAATGCCCCACATATTTTCCATGGATCATATTGGATTTTCTAACACCAAGTCAAAGAGGAAACTGTTGAAAAGGGAAAGAAGATAAATTTGATTTTTTTGACAAAATTGAAGAAAAGTAAGCTTGCTTCGATTCATGCTGGGCATTATTTTGATTCATGTTTGTTTCACAAGTTTCGATTGGGGAATTGTTTCCTTCGAAGAATCTTACTTCGAATCCACCTTAATGCCTGCTTCGAAACCACCTTGAATCTTGCTTCGAATCCACCTCAATGCCTACTTCGAATCCATATTAATACCTCTTTCGATTAGGCATATGGACTACTTCGATGCAAGCATTCCCAAGCTTTAATTGGACTCTGGCCTCCTTCAAACTTGCTTCAAATTCCCAAGTTTCGATTGAGGGAATGGCCTCTTGCATGCTTGCTTCATGCAAGGCTTCGATTGAGCAAAGACTTCTTACATAGCAGTAACCTCCTGCATGCAAGTTTCATTTGGATAAAGGTTATCTTCATACAAGCTTCGATTGGGAATCTGGCTTCTTTGAGCAAGCTTGGTTCCAATGCTTCGTTTGGGCATTATGTTTCTTTTGTAAAGTAAGAAAGTAATCCATAATTCCTTTCGTTTTGACTATTCCATTGAGATTATCTTGCCTACTCAAAGTAGTATATTCACCATAATATGGCCCAATCAAAAGACATGTCGTTGTTGGGAATATTTAGTTTTTTATGCCTTGAGTTTGGTCGAAGGTTGGACTTACGTGATAAAAAACAAAAGGATTCAAAGTGGTACATTCAGCTGAATATGGCCCAATCAAAAGACATGCCATTGTTGGAGACATTCAATTTCGTTTGCTCTTGAGTTTGGTCGAAGGCTGGATCTGTATGACCAAAACGAAAGACAGGGTATTCGATCCAAGGCATCAAGTTGAAGACGGAATCCATAGGCCAGGGCTACATAATCTTGCTCTTCAGGCCTCAAACCTATGTCTCACTCCATAATTAATTGTTTACACAATTAATTAAACTACTACCCAGGTATTTAAAGTATTGTCCAAAAGGTCTTTCCGTATATGGCATAAAGTTATCATTTCCATTTCAGGAAAACAGGCTTTATGCAAATTGTCAATGCATTGAGCCTTGTAACCTTTATCTCTGAGTGTAAGTAATATCAAAAAGCATGAGTGAAGTTTCCTGCAAACATCAGGCCCCCACTTGTACTTGAACTTGGGAACCATGAAAACCCATTAAACTTGATTTCTTTTTGGTTTTTACACAAAATATAACATGTTATCCTGAACGTGAAAGAACCCTCTTCTCTATAAATAGAAGACTCTTTACAAATTAAAGGATTTTTTTTGGGAGATAGAAAAGAAGATCATCAAACACTCTCAAACATTCAAACTCCAAAACTCTCACAAAAATCTCAGAACCCTTCATGTATTAGTGAACCCTTCGATTCATTCCCTAATAGTAATATAATAGTCGTTCGATTCACTCCTTGGACTACTATATAACAACCTTCGTTTCATTGACTTTTCAAATAAAGCAGCAACTAAACTAATTCAAGGAAGGTCCCTATAGGCTTGATCCACCATCGAATCATTCCTGGAAGTCACATACAGCCCCTTTGATTGGCACTTCAAGAGGTATGTTTCCTCTAAACTTGGAACTTTCGATTTAAATATCATTTGTACATACAAATAAAATAAAAATGTAGATATCCTGTCTAGGAAGTTAGCCACACTCTTATTTTCGATTACCATGACTTATATGTTGAGAACTGCAATTCTGACTAGTTAGGCTTCGATTTTGGCATCTAACAAATTTGTGCTAACCTTTGGTCTGTGGCTTTTGAAAGTTACATAGTCAGATGTATATTCAGGTTTTAGACAGGTTTTGTGTTTGTACTATTCGATTTGGTTGAGAATCGAAGCTTTCAAAAAGCTTAACATGGAGATATACATCCCTGCGCTCGAAGGAATGAGATGACGCCCTGAGTTCATTTTATTTTTAGTGCAAGTTGTATAACCAACGGAAGAAACAGACCACCCCAGTGGTACAAACAGCACTCGCAAAAGGAATTTTTGTGTAGGGTCCTGAGTTCAAAACTTGGCAGGACCAGAACAGTTTTCACCCTTTGTTTGTTTCCTTTCTCTTTATTTTAACAAATTTCAAACATTCTTCCAACCAATCAAAACTACTCCTTTTGAGTTGATTTTTTTACACACTATTTATTTACAAGTTTTATTTTACGAATGCATAAAAATATTACAAAAAAGTTTTATTTTCATAATTATTTTAATTAATCAAAACCTTTCTTTAACAAAAATCAAAACAAAGTTCATTTTCTTTTCATTTCGATTCTTGTACATTTATTCACATTCAATATGGTTGTAATAATTAGTTAGGACTTAATTTCTTGAAACCCCCATTTGAACATTTGTATCCCCATCCCCAAGTGATGTAATAGCGTAGTAAATTTATTTTTCGCAATTTACCACTTTCATATAAATGTTAGTAATTAGGCTGTGTATGGCAAGATTAAAACCAATGCTTAGAAAACCCTAATTCAAGAAAAATGCATGCAATCCAACACACTTTGCACACATGCACCTGTAGGGTAATCTCACTTGTTGCCTCAGAAAATAATCATGTCCCTCGAATATGTGCGTTTTAGCAAAGACCCTCGATAAAAGATCGTAGTCCCTCGATGTCCCTCGATGTTGCCTTTGGTACACGGTCTAGTCCCTTACTAAAATTACTAAAAAAGTCTCATAGGTTGCCTTCTATGACTATACAAACAACCCACACTCGTCCCTTCACATCCAACGATGGGGCTTCTTACCAAATCAATGGTAAGATAGTAACATCTAAAGGAGGAGGAAAAGAACAAAGACATTTTGAGTAGGTAGGACGCTTGTAGTTGCTTGCTTGCTCACGACTAAAAAACCATTTTCACACCAACACTTTTAATTGAAATATTTTCAAAAGTCAAAACACTTTGTATGCATTCTTATAGAGACGAGAATCATTACAAAGGCACTTTTCAAAATCACTTTCAAAAATTTTTTTCACAACAAACATCTCTTTGAACTATTTTCAAAGCCAACACTTTGTACGCATTCTTATAGAGACGAGAATCATTACAAAGACGTTTTCAAACCCATACCACAAGCATATTTTGAAACAAAGCAAGTGGTCTATCAAGCAACTAAGATTGTGTAGGAAACTACGGATGAAAAGGGTGCTAATACCTTCCTTTTTCATAACCTACCCCCCGAACTCAAGAAAACATGTCTAAAGGTCTTTCCTATTCTTTTCACCCTTTCCTTTGTTGGATAAAAGAAAATTCGGTGGCGGCTCTTGCTATCCGCAACAATTGCAATCAAATGCAAAACAACCAAGTCAATTCTCCCTCCGTATTACAGTGATGAAGTGC
The DNA here is from genome assembly GCA_948472305.1 of Vicia faba. NCBI lineage: Eukaryota > Viridiplantae > Streptophyta > Magnoliopsida > Fabales > Fabaceae > Vicia > Vicia faba. The sequence continues at coordinate 610,308,493 of OX451736.1, forward strand.
GATAGCCATGAAGAGCAAAGGGTAACATCTCATGCCATTATTTGTAGGTCACAACCATCTTTTGCACAATCTTCTTTATGTTTTTGTTGGCAGCATCCACTGTGCCATTCATCTTTGGTCTATATGGAGAAGAGTTATGGTGCTTGATCTTAAACTGGGAGCAGAGTTTCGTGATCATAGTGTTATTGAGGTTGGTACCATTGTTTGTGATGATTCTCTCAGGGATACCATAATGATAGTTGAGGTTATGCTTAATGAACCGGGCAAACACATTCTTGGGAACAGTGGCAAACGTTTCTGCTTTAACCATTTTGTGAAGTAGTCAATGGAAACGAGAATGAAGCAATGTCTATTAGATGTAGTAGGATTGATTTCTCCAATCATGTCAATGCCCCACACTGCGAATGGCCAAGGAGTAGTCATGACGTTCAAAGGTACTGAAGGCACATGAACTTTATCAGCATAGATCTGGTACTTATGACAAGTTCTTGAGTGGTGATGACAGTCAGTTTCCATGGTCGACCAATAGTAACCAGCTCTCAAGATTTTCTTAGCCATAGTATATCCACTGGAATGATTACCAAAGATGCCTTCTTGCATGTCCTCCATAATTTTCTTTGCTTCCTTCTTGTCCATACAAAGAAGCAGAGTTGAATCATGGTTGCGACTGTACATAATTCCATTACTCCGGAAGAACTTAGCTGAGAACCTCCATAGGAATTTCTTCTCATTGATAGATTCTCCTTCAGGGTATTCTTGGGATTCAAGGTACCTTTTCACTTCATGAAACCAAGGTTTTTCCTCTACTCTACCAGTGTCAAGTTCATAGCATTGTGCCGGAGCATCGAGTCTGTCAATGGTAATTTTGGGAGAATCGTTGTCCCATATGATCTTGAACATGGATGACATGGTAGCCAAAGCGTTCTCCATCTGATTCTCTTCTCTTGGGATGTGCTCAAAGGTAATCTCTTCGAATTACGGAATCAAGGTTAGCACATGTTCTCTGTAAGGGATAAGATTAAGATGTTTTGTGTCCCAATCTCCTTTGACCTAATTGATTACCAATGATGAATCCCCATATACGCTCAGGAATTTGATTCTTAAGTCAATAGCAGCTTTAAGACCTGAGATGCACGCTTCGTACTCAGCCATGTTGTTGGTACAGTTAAAGCAAAGTATGGCGGTGAAGGGTGTATGGAAACCTCGAGGGGATATAATTACAGCACCGATTCCATTGTCGAGCGAATTAGAATCTCCATCAAAAACCATAGTCCATCGGGGTCCTAGTTCAGTTCCTTCATACAGTCCAGGTTCTTCAGAATCTTTAACTAGCATGATGTTCTCGTCCGGGAATTTAAAGTTCATGAATTGGTGGTCGTCTACTATTTGATGCGCCAAATGATCTGCCAGTACACTTCCTTTGATGGCTTTTTGAGTGGTGTATTGAATGTCGTATTTTGTTAAGATCATTTTCCATTGGGCTATTCTTCTAGAGAGGGCTGGCTTCTCAAATACGTATTTGATGGGATCCATTTTAGAGATCAATAGAGTAGTATGAGTCAACATATATTGTCTTAGTTGACGAGTAGTCCATGCCAAAGCACAACAAGTTTTCTTGATCAACGAATATCTTGCTTCACAATTTGTAAACTTTTTGTTAAGGTAGTATATTGCATGCTCTTTTCGACCAGACTCGTCATGCTGCCCCAGCACACACCCTATTGAGTTCTCTAGCATTGTTAGGTACATGATTAGTGGTCTCCCTTCAACTGGTGGCATCAGAATCGAAGGATCTTGTAAGTACTCCTTGATTTTATCAAAGGTTATTTAGTTGTCATCGTTCCACTTCACTACTTGATCTTTCTTCGGCAGTTTGAAGATTGGCTCATAAGTAGCAGTCAAATGATAGATGAATCGGGAAATATAGTTCAGTCGTCCTAAGAAACCTATGACCTCCTTCTCAATACGGGGAGATGGAATTTCTTGGATAGCTTTAACTTTTGCAGGATTGACTTTAATACCTTTACCACTGACGACGAATCCTAGGAGTTTTCTAGACCTCACCCCAAAGGTGCATTTGTTTGGATTCAGCCTCAGCTTGTATTTCTCCAGTATTTCAAATAATTTATGCAGATGATCAAGGTGTTATTCCTCAGTTTGTGACCTGGATATCATATCATCGACATAGACTTCTATCTCATGATGAATCATGTCACAGAATAAATCTGCCATGGCTCGCTGATAAGTTTCCCATGTGTTCTTCAACCCAAAAGGCATGACCTTGTAACATAATGTGTCGCACTGTGTGACGAAGGTAGTTTTCTCCATGTCTTCAGGAGCCATCTTGATCTGAATATAGCCCAAGAATCCATCCATGAAGGAGAATATATTGTGCTGAGCAGTGTTGTCGATCAAGACGTCAATATGTGGAAGGGGAAATCATCTTTGGGACTTGCCCTGTTTAGATCCCTTTAATCTACACACATATGTACCTTACCGTCCTTCTTTGGCACTGGACCAACATTGGCAACCCATTGAGGATACGACGTCACTTCTAAGAGCCCTGCATTGAACTGTTTCTTGACCTCGGCTTTGATATTCTCATACATCTCGATACGCATGCGAGGAACTTTCTGTTTAATTGGAGCACAACCCTCTTTCATCGGCAGACAGTGAACCACAATTTTTGTATCGAGTTATGTCATGTCTTCGTATGACCAAGCAAAAACCTCAACATATTCTTGCAACATATGAATCAATCTGCTCTTGACACTACCTTCCAGGTTGGTGTTAATCTTGACTTCTTTCTTATTATCCTTAGAACCCAAGTTTACTACTTCGACCGACTCTTCATATGGTTGAATAGCCTTTTCTTCTTGAATCAAGAGTCTGACAAGTTCTCCATGTATTTCACAATCTTCCTCACCTTCGTCTTCGGCTTGGTAGATTGGATTTTCAAAGTCATAGACGACAATAGTAGGATCGTTATCAACGAGATCCAGATTGGATGGAGATCTGCAATGTAGTGTGTGTATGTGTGTAAGAACACATAGCTATTTATAAGTGCAATAAAGTAAGAAAAAAAGACAGAGAGCACAAAATTTATATGCAAAACGTCCAATGTTTTTCATTAAATGAAAATATGACATATGAAATGACAACCCTTAACCAATGGACCATTGTGCCCCAGGAAAGGCACAAGGTTTGAAGTCATTGTTTTAAAAGAAATTACATAACAAAACTTCTTAAAGCAATAAAACATAAATAGTTATTACTCATGACTGAAGGAGGTTGGTACAATGTCTTTAGCCTTCCAATTGTTGAGTCCACCGCCAACGGTAGGGAATATCCAGTCGTCTAAGTCACCATCACTATCAGTGTCTTCCAGAGCATTGACTTCAATATTGCTAATATGGAAAGAAGGTCTTCCAGCTCGAGCGCGACGGGCTGCCCTTTGACCCTATGTAGTAAAGCCCAGACCAAACTTGTCAGATTTGTAAGGGATACCAGGAAGCTGACCCCAAACAATGCATTTGCCTTCTTTTATCACAGCCCTAACATCCTTCAGAGAAACCATCCTTGGTTTGTCTTTGATAATCTTGGGAGCAGCAGGAGTAGATTTAGCAACGAAAATCGTCGGAGGGATTACTTAAAATGCCTAGCAGGGATTTTCAATTAATTCACCACCCATTTCAACATATTTCAAAGAATTCAAATGGATGACCATATATTGTTCTTCTCCGCAGGCTGTAACGATCTTCCCTTTCACTGGGTACTTCAATTTTTTATGTAGGGTAGAGGTAACAACGCTTGCCCTATGAATCCAGAGGCATCCTAGTAAACAGGAATAGGCCGGCCGAATATCCATTACATAAAAAGTGGAGTTGAAAACCTAAGGTTCCACCTTGATCGGAAGATCAACTTCTCCGTGTACCATCATTTTTGACCCATCAAAGGCTCTTACCATAATATCAATGGGTTTCAGCACCAGCCCTTCACAGTCCAATCTATCCAGAGCACCTTTTGGTAATACATTCAGGGAAGAACCTGTATCAACTGATATATGCGCAAAAGTAGTGCCCTTACACTCAATAGAGATGTGCAGGGCCTTGTTATAATTCTTCCCCACCGAAGTTAAGTTAGCATCACAAAAGCCTAAACCATTATCAGCAGATAGGCTTGAAACACAATTCTCAAACTGATCAACAGAGGTCTCTTGTAGTACATGAGCATTCTTCAGAAATTTCAACAAAGCCTTGGCATGTGCTTCGGAGCATAATAACAAGGACAACATAGATATTTTTGAGGGTGTCTTCCCCAGTTGTTCAACTATTCTGTAGTCACTTTTACAAATGATCTTCAATATTTCTTCCATTTCTTATTCAGAGGGGTCTTCAATTGTAACATCTTTTGAGGGTGACTTTGTCTGGGCAAGCTCAGTCACTTTATCTTTGCCTCAGGTTTCAATAGTTAGCCCAGCAACAAGAACACGAATAGGTGTACTGATAGTCTTTGGAGGAGAGATATCTGGGGAGAAGATCCTTCCTGTTCGGGTAACTTTACTAGTTCCGACAATATTTTCAAAATTGAGATTGGTAACTTCATAATCTTCATCTTCCGTAATCCATGGCTCTTTCGTAACACCATGGTAAGAAAATTCCGCCGCATAGTTCCAGGGAACAACTTTGTCAGAGGAATAGGGGACTATCCCTGGTGTGGTAATGATTAGGGGAGCCACTCTTGGCTCAGCATGAATCCTTATAGGGCATCTAGAGGTGATCCTTATAGGAGTATTGGAAATTGTGATTATAGAAACATCTTCAAGTCTGAGTTCTTGAGATATACTTTCATGCAAACTCTTCATGGACGGAGTTTTCTCGACAGAATTCCATGGCTATCAATCAAACGTTGAATACCTTTCTTCAGCCACATACAACCATTAATTTGGGAAGCACAATGGTAACAATTTTCAGGACAACCCTGAAATAAACCGACTCTTAACAGATTCTTCTTAACGATCACCAAGGGAGTGGTCATGTCACTTATGGTGGAGACATATGAAACATCATCAATAGAATTAACACCTTTACCATGACTAGGAATGGGCGCAGTAATCACATTAGGGGTCTCGCGAGGATCAAATTAAATTTCCTTTGAATCAATCATGTCTTGGATTTTTCTTTTTAGGGCCCAGCAATCATTGGCGTCGTGCCCAGGACTATTGGAATGGTACGCACACCTTGCATTTGGTTTATACTTCGGAGATGATATGTTGGGATTTTGAGGAGGATCCCGCAGTGTTATCAATTATGCTTTCAACATATGTTGTAATGCTTGAGCCAATGGAATAATAATCCCTGTGAATTATCTCCTTAGAGCGTCTGACCTACGCTGATTGCATGGTTGTTATGGTCGAGCAGGTGTTGGATTAGAGATTAACACGACCCCTACATATTGATGATGATCATTATTACTACGGCTCCTCTGGCCATAGAAAACTTTGGTTTCTTTCTTTCCAATTAATGGTTTCTTCACAATACTAGAGGATGCAGCCATCTGAATCTTCCCGCTCTTGATACCACTCTCAACTTGTTTTCCTGTCAAAATCAGCTCATTAAACCCTGATGAAGAACTCCCAATCAGCAAATTAAACAATGGACCCGTCAGAGTGCCTATAAACATGTCCACCAATTCTCGGTCAGTCAAATGGGGTTGCACCCTTCCAGCCAAATCTCTCCATTTTTGAGCATACTCCTTAAAGCCTTCAACCGATCCCATAGCCATACTCTGTGATTTCATACGAGTTGGTGCAAGGTCAAAATTGTATTGGTATTGTTTGTAGAAGGCAGCAGCCAAGTCCTCCCAAGCACATATATTAGTCCCCTCTAGTTGATAGAACCATTGCAACTATGTCCCAGATAGGCTCTCTTGAAAGAAATGAACCCATAACTTCCTATCGGCAGTGTGTGGCTGAATCTTTCGGAAGAATGACCTAAAATGGAGTTTTGGGACAAGAGACCCCATCATATTTAGCGAAAACATGGACTTTGAACTTATGGGGGATGACTACCCCAGTGATCAATCCATGCACTTTTTGAATTTCCACGACTTTAAGTCAGTCTTCTAGCATCTTGTATTTGTCATCAGACAGAGGGTACTTCTCATCGGAATAGTCTTCATCCTTAAAAATTTGGTTATTTACACCCCCATCCCTAGTGCTTTTTACATCCCCTTCTTGATTGTATTCGTCTTTATAGGAAACCTATTCTACTTGAGCCAGTCGGGAAGGACCTTTAAACCTTCTCCCCATGTTGAGGATAACAGCCCACTTCTTAGTCTTCTTTTTTGTGACGAGGAGCGCCATCATCTCTTGTTTCCCTTTGGCCAGGTTCAGGAGAGTCTCTTGAAATTGTGCGTGTTAAGTTTTAAAATCTTTGACGGTTTTCTAGAGAGCCATATTATACTTAAATAAGTAGTAAATAGATGAGGAAACCTGCTTATGACATGATGCACGATATGTGGATGCAATTTTTTCAAGGACCTTTAGCAGATTTAAATTTGCTAGTCAAAAAGAAAACAGAAACAAATATTGCATTAATAAGTTCATGATTTCAACTGCTCCTTGGGCTTACAATGAAAAAGCAAAAAGGTCTCAAAGAGACAACAAAATAAACTCCTAAAACCTAAGACTCGGGTCTCCCGAGGATGCTTCCTCTTCGTGTCGATGTATGCATTAAGGCTTTTCTCCATGTGAAGTTGCTTTGTGAGTGTGATCGGTGGATCTGGAACTGACTGTTTAACGCTGGTTCGCGAAATGTCGCGGAAGCAAGAGTCGCCACCGTCTTTTATTTTCTCCAAATGGAAAGGACAAAAGCACAGAAAAATTCCTTATAGAGATTGCTCTCGGTTCGGGAGGTAGTTTATAGAAAGGGAAGGTGTTAGCACCCTTTCTATCCATGGTTATCCATGGGCTCTTAGATACTTGCTCATTTGTGTTTTCAAAATGTTTTGTTTGCTTTTCAACTGTGGGTTTTAAAAAACTTTTCTTTGAAAATTCCAGTTCGACTCTTGTATCGGTCCTCAAGAGTGTTTGAAAAGTTGCTTTCGAAAGCTTTTTGAAAGGTGTCGGTGTGAAAAGTATTTTTTGAATTTTGTTTTGAAATTAGAGCAAGTATCTACGAGAACCTACCTACCCTAAGGAATTCGTCTGTGTAAATGTCCTTTAAAGTAGTGCCATCCCACCATTGAGAGGTAGGTAGCACCACCGTTGGAGGTGTTCGGGTCAATTCGAGGTTCGGGACATGGTGATCACCAGAGCAATGGGAAGACACCTTAGAAGCTACCCTCATGCCAGGTTCCCGGATCATGAGGACTTACTAAGACATCCTCTACTCGACGATCACCTTTCGAGGCAAGGCAACAGTGAGGCGTACCCTAGGGGTGGTGTGTGCGATTTGTGTGTCGTTTTCAGATATTTTTGTCTTTTGTCATGTTATTGGTGATTCTAGCGTTTGTTTTTATTTTTGTCCATACATTCTTTCATGCCTTGATTAACAGTTAAAAGTGCGAGAAGTAAAAGATTCCAAGCTATTACCATCGGCGCGGGTCCACATCGCCAAAATTTCCAGGACCCGATTTGACAGAAAGTAAATAAATAAAGAATTAAAGAAAAGTAAAATGCAAGAAAATTAATTACAAGGCTTTGGGAGAGATACATAAATATTAAAAGAAATAAGATAAATGCGCGAATTAAATGAGAATTAAACGAGGGCGTTGGACCCTTTTTGCAAAATTAAATTAAATGGTTAAATTAATTAATTAAGAGAGAAAAGAAATTGTTTTTTTTGGTATTTTTGGTATTTTGTGATTTTAATGAAAAAGAATTAAATAAAATAAATGCTAACCCTAATTCTACAGTTTTAATTTATTAAAAAGAAGATTAAAGTTTTACCCTAAAATTAACCCTAATTAATTTACATGCATTTTAATTACAAAAATAAATATTTAATGTTTTAATTATTATGAAAGAAAAATAAAAAGGAATAAAAATTATCATAAACCCTAATTCTCTATTTTTTAGATTTTTATTAAAAGAGTTAAAATTAAAACCTAATTTAAAACTAGTTAATTTATGAATTTATTTACAAATACTAAAATTAAAATATTCATTATTTTTTCTCTTTTCTGATTTTTATGTGTTTTTTATATTTTATGAAAATATTAAATTAATTAATAAAACAATAATTAAAAGAAAGTATAAATAATAAAAAATAAAGAAAGTAAAAAAATTGGAAAACCTAGGGGGTTCAGACCCCAAATAGGAGGTTTTCTTTTAGCAAATCTGGGCCCAATGCTTCAGGCCTGGTGGACTTTCCTCACTAGCGTGCATCAGAGTTGACCCACATACACCATGCTCTTCGTATCCTAGCCCTTGATTGAATCCAGTAGGACGCGTGAACGTTTGATTTTGGAGGCATACGGTGTGCTTGATATTGAATCTGCATAGGAATATGAGTTGAAAAACAATATTGAAAGGGTGAAGACCTGGGGCTCGAACCCAGGTCATGGACGTTACCGGCCTATACGTGCACCACTGAGCCATGTTACGCGCTTTGTATGTAATACTACAAACAAATAATATCAAATAAAACAAAAGCGTTAGTGGGTTTGAGCGCGAAATTTTGAACCAGCCAACCATCGCCTGCCACGAGATCATCTTCTCCATTGATTTTGTTTTTCCTGAAAATATAAAAGAAACAGGCAACGGTTTTTACACCGTTCTTTTAGGCAACATATCAGAAAATAGCGAATAGCCCCTGGGGCTCCATAAATTAGGCGCGAGGGTGGCCTTGTGATCGTCTGAGCATGCTGAATCGAGTGGCCTAAGTCTTATGCTCCAATTTTTCCATATTTTAAAACCCCCAATTCAAAGTCCTGTAAACCCTAAAACACGACCATGGCATCTTTGCATACAATGCATAATAATTCAATCAAAGCATATGATTAGCTTGCAAACATTATTCTAAACACAAAAATAACAATGAAACATGTTAACAATGCATGAATGATAGAAAACGATTCTGAAATTTTCTTTACCAACTTCAATGGTGATTTCACGTTTTCTTGAGTATGAGGCTTAGGGAATGATTGGAACACGTCCTATGATCCTTAAGGAAGCTAATGGAGTAGCTATTTTGCCCTGAATCGCCCTAGAATTAGGTTTTCAGAATTGAGTTTTCTTGATAAAAATTCAAGTTTGTGCAAGGGTTTCTAGCGCAGCTTCTTGGTTAATGGCATTAGGTCTTGCTTGCTTGTATATGTAGGAATGATTTAGGTCAAAAATCTGATCAAAAGAATCCAAGATTTGATTGTTCAATATTTGATTTTCAAGCATTAGTTTTTCCAATCTTTTTCATGCAATTTGATACCAAATCATGCCAAAACTTTCCACAAATGATTATGCACGAATCTTGAGTGTCCAATGAGTGTATTTTCTGCACAAAAATATTTTATTTCATTAGTTTTGTATTTTTCATGTATTTTATTTAATTAAATGAATTATTAATAATAAAAAATTCAAATAAATAAATAAAAATGTAGAAAAACTTCCCTTTGGGCCAAATGGTCGTGTGCATGCTTTGGATGATGAATTATGGAAGAAAAATAGGCCCATTAGCAATTTTAGGTCATTTGAATCAATGTTGACTTTTCAAAATATCCAAAAATTTCCCAACTTCCACAAGGCATAACTTGCTCAATTTTTAAGCTTTGCTCATGTTCTTGGACATTTTGGAAAGGTATTTGAGTCCTCTAACCAATGCCTTTGGTCCCATGTCATTTTGATTTACCAATCTCAAGTTATGGCCTTTGACTTAAAGTCCCTTTTTGTTGACTTTTGAAAATGACCTATAATGTTGAAATTGATAACTTTTTGTGAGAGCATTTCTTGGACTTGAAGTATGCAGATGAGTTGTAGGAAATGTCTTTCTCTTCAAAATGAGCTTTGGATGGAATTTTTCTGATAATCCATGTGAAAGTTATGCCCTGGTCAATTTACAGTTGACTTTTTCAACTGTCCAAATAAGGAAACTTTTGCATTTTGATGATTTTTGAGCCAATCTTTGAGAATCATGATCAAGCATTGATCAAATGATGTTTGTGGCTTCAAAATGAGATATTGACCAAAAATTTGAACTTTTGACTGTCAAATGACCATTTTGCCCCTACAGTTGACTGTAGTGCAATTAGGGTTTTGACTGTGCAATTTTGTGCTGAAAGTCTTGAAACTTGATATGAGGATGCTTGACCATATTTATAGGCATGTGGGACTTGATTGGACCCTTGGAAACTTCATTTTCTTGATCAGGACCAAAACCCTAATTTTGACTGTTCAGGAGGCTCTTACACTGTGCAACCCTTGGGGAATCTTGAGGCTTGACTTGGCAATTTCTTGAAGAATATGGGAGGGCAAATTTTGGGGTACAACAGTGAGCTCCAACACTTTCTTCTCTCTTGCATAGAATTGAGCTTCAAAGGTGTCTCATTCTCCCTTGAGTTGAACCCAAGACTTCTACAATTCTTCGAGGTCAGTAGGCATGTCAGGATGGAGAATGGTATAAGGAATATCCCCCTCAGAAATGGGCTCCATGAACTGGTAGGATAGCTGGATATGGCATCATAAGGTTTTGAGCGCGAGCTCGTACCCATTTGAGATAGGTCTCCAGAGGAATAGAATTCTTATGTCCTAAAGTCTTGCTATCAATCTTGTTTACCATGCCCAAGGCTCACACAAACCTTTGACGATAACCTTGCAAATGGTTCTCATAGTCAAACATAATACCCTGGATAAGTGCGTCATGAGGACCATCTCTTTGAGCATAACCAAATTGTCGCAAAGCCAGAGAAGGGTTGTAAGTAATACCTCCACTAATGCCAAGGAGAGAAACATTAGGGAATTCCCCATAGAGGTTAATAATAGTAACATCCTCACGAGATTGGGAACACCAATATATATCCGAATGAGAGAGCGACATCATCCTTTGAGATCACCTCAAACCTTGTTCATTCTTCAATACTGATCAGGGAAGGTGCAAAATAAACCACCTAGATAGCAAAGGTATGTAACACATAAGATCCCCTCTCTTCCTCATAGTACGAGTGTGAAGAGAATGCAGAATGTCTCCGAGAAAAGTAGGCACATGGTTATGAGAAAGCAAGATTTTAACAACATTCACATCTATGAGTTCATCTAGATTAGGGAATAGCACCAAACCATAGATTAATAAATCCAAGATTTCTTTGAAAGCTTGAAAATTTGCAGCCTCCAAAAATAGTCGAGCCTTCTCTAACAGAAATTTAGCTAGAAAACCATTGACTCTACTCCTTGTTTCCCAATTAGCTACAATGTCGGATCGCTTCATATGAAAGACTGATGCAATTTCTTCAGGTTGTGGATCTTTATCTAAACCGGTGAAAGGTGTCCGGTCACGAACATGTATTCCCATCAGCTCAGATAATTCTTTTATTATGGGTACTAGTTGATAATCCAGAAAGGTGAAACAGTGATGAGTGGGATCAAAGAACTGGAATAGAACACTCACCATATCTTCTTCAAAACCCAAAGTAACCAAACTGAGTAGTCGACCATGCCTTTTGATGAATGGATATTTTTCGGGAACTTTTGAGACTAAATCCTTAAGTTGAGAAGGTATCTTAACAAAGTTGATTCGGATAGTGTTTATGCGAGTAGAAGCCATAACCTACAAAACAGAACAAAAATAAATCCCTAGGTCCTTGAAATGGTTAGTGAAAATGTTATGGCATGAAGTCATGATGTTATGATGTCATGTTCGAACAATTAATCATACGCAAACAAAGCATACAAGGCCTTAGGTTTAATCTTGTGTGGGTTTTATAGGTAAGTACCCTCTTGAAGTTTTAGTTGGCTCAACCTGTCCTAAAAGAAGTAACCTAGTTCTAGGAATCTCAATATCATTAATCTTTCTTCATCGGGCATTGTTTCAGCACAAGCATCATAACTGCGACCAAAATATCCCGAAAGTCTAATCTCAATGAGTGTAGTATCGAGTATTAACCAACTTCAGTTTGCACCAAAGCTAGCTATCTCACTAAAATATCCACGATATATTTCTACTTACCTAAATTGCCCCAGATCCGGATATAGGATCTATACAAGAAATAAACCCAAGCACATCCTGAAATATAAAGCAAACAAGGAAAACATGTAAAGCAATAATGGTAATCTATCTCTTAAGGTAACCCCAATTTTAGTTAATTCCCCAGCAGAGTCTCCAGTTCTGTAATACGATGGAAGAACTGACTTGGTGTTTTGTGTTTTATCACAAATGTTGCGGATAGCAAGAGTCGCCACCGACTTTTCTTTTATCTAATAAAGGAAAAGGTGAAAAGAACGGGAAAGACCTTTGAGTGAGTTCTGGGGGTAGGTTATGAAAAGGAAAGGTGTTAGCACCTTTTTCATCCGTAGTTATCTACAGGCTCTTAATTTCTAGCTCACTTTGAAATGCTTTGTGTTTGTGTATGTCTGAAAATATTTTGAAAATGCCTAAGTATGGCAATTTTGCAATGATTCTCGTATCGTTGAGAATGTATACAAAATGTTTGTCTTGAAAATATTTGTTTCAAAAGGGAGTGTTTGAAAAGATGTTTTGAAAATGCCAATGTAAGGGATTTTGTAATGATTCTCGTATCGTTGAGAATGTATACAAAATGCTTGTTTTGAAAAGTGTTTTGGAAATAGTTGTTTTGAAAGTGTGAAGTGTGGAGTTTGTTTTAGTTTGTGAGGAAGTAATTACGAGCTATCTACCTACTCAAAAAGTCTTTGTTCTTTTCCTCCTCCTTTAGATAGTGTTATTCTACCATTAGTTAGTAGGAAACTCTATCATTGGATGTGAGGAACGTGCGTGGGTTATCGTACAGTCATAGAAGGCAACTTGTAGGATGATTTAACAATTGTCGTAAGGGACTAAGATCATTTACCGAAGGCAACATTGAAGGGTCATTGCGGGACTATGATCTTTTAATAAAGGTCTTTGCTAAAGCATCCCACGTTCGAGGGACATGATTGTTTTAATATGAGGCAACAAGTGAAGTTAACCCTAGAGGTGTATGTGTGCAAAGTGTGTTTGATTCAATTATTTTATCTTGAATTATGGCCTTGCTATGATTGTTTTTACTCTTGTCATACAAACCCTAATTACTAACAGAAATATGGAAAGTGATAAATTACAGAATTTAAATGTTCTACACTATTACAAAGCTTCATGAATGGGGGTACAAGTTTGTGAATGGGGGAGGAAAGCAATAAACCCTAATTAAACTATTACAATCCATAAGCAATTATATAACTATGAAAATAATGATGTGAAAAATAAACAAATGCGCGGAGATGGTGGAATGGGAAAATGTCTAAAACCCTAACAAATTTCTAAGTATTAAAAAAAGTTTGGTTGTTTCTTTATTTAGAAAGTACTTGAGATGTGAGATAATGAATTATAACTAAATCTATTTTACAAATTAATTATTTAAAAGAAAATAAGATGTGATTAAATAAACTCTTATTATCAAAATTAAATTAATTAAAACAAAACCTAAAGAAATCTAAATAATTTAGAAAGTGTTTTTGGCGTTTTATTTGGAAAATAAATTTTATAATGCAAACCCTAATTCTAATGAACTAAAAATCCAAGTGATTAATTAAGTTTTATTTTATCAAAAATTAAATAAATTGATAAAAAACCTAAATCTAATTTTTATATTTTATATATTTTTATTAAGTAAAAAAATAATTTTAGAAGAGAAAAAGTTAATTGAAAGAAAATAAAATAAAATAAAAAGAAATAAGATGAGCCTGAACAGTAAAAGTAAAGCGGGGGTGAGGAGAAGTAAGAACATTGTGCCCAAAAAAAAGAGCCCAAACACTGTATTGGTTTCAGTGTGGCTATCCCCAAGGAGTGTACTATGTGCTTGCCTTCTAGAGCCTTTAATCTGACTTTATGATGATCATGTGGTGAGGGAATGAGGGTGTATAGCATGCGCGTTGGGCTAGTTTGCATGGAATCTACAAGAAATAAATGTCAAACAAATAAAAGGGTACCACTGGGGCTCGAACCCAGGTCCCAATGGTCATACACGCGCTTCCTTTACCACTGGTATGGTTGTTTCATCCGGTTATGAAACAAACACCAATAATTATATTACAAACTCTTTTCTAAATGTGACTTCATCTTCTTCCTCGCGCCAGTAAACACAACAACATTTTTCAATTTTTCAAAATGCTCATTTCTCAACCAAATTGAAAAGTGTAAACATGAAAGTTGCTTGTTTTTTCACCACGAATCCAACCATATAAATTTCAAGAGCTATAAATCAAAGATGAGTGAGAATTTTACTTGGTACCAAACTGAACCCTAAAATCTCATAAATTTCAGTTTCAAAATTCTCATCACGTAGGCAATATAAATGAAAACTGAGGACATGGTTAGCTTTAGGGCAATGATATCTATATTTTATCTTTTGAAATCGAAGGCAAATGATGCTTGAATAAGGATTTCAAAGTTTATAAAACTTACCTTTGAAGTGAGAATTGAGTTTGAAGTTAGAGCACTCTTGGAGGTGTTATGATGACTAGGATAGCTTCACTGAACTCCTAGGAAACTATTGCAATGCTTACTTTGGATTGAGAGTGGCTGGATTCTTCTGGACAAGTCAAGTTTCAAAGCTATGTTTTTGAAATTGGAGGACGATGAAGTTGATGTTACAGTGGTGAAACAGGTGTTTGGATAGCCTCTATATGAGTTATAGAAGCTCTGTGAATGATTTAGAGTGAAAACGTACGAGTGGGTTAGGTGTTTGCAGTTCATGGTTAGAATTTGTAAAAAAATGTGGTGTTAGATGCCAATTCTGATTTCAGAGAGTTTGAGAGGGTTAGGAAGCTTTGGAACTTGTGTGTTATCTTGCAAATGACATCTCTATTTATAGAGAAAGGTTTTTAGAGTATGAGAGAGCTTGGTTTACAATTTACAAGGTTATAGCTAGGTTACATAATTTTGAAGCAACATTGAAGAACATGGTTCCAGTGCTTATACCATGCCCTCTAGAGTGGTTGAACACTTTAAACATGTTTCTTCTGATCTTGTAGGTTAAGTTTGTGCAAAAGAAACAAGTTATAGGCTTAAGAAGAGTTGACTTTATGATTAAAGTAACTTTACAAGAATGGCAATGTTAAATTTGTGCTAAAAATGGAAAAATCATTTGGACAAAGCTTGAATCAAGTGGATAATGGAGTGATTTGGAAGTTAAGAGGCCTGCAAAGCAAGATTATGCAGCATGGCATGAAGATTTGGTTATCTATTCATCACAAAATGCCTTATATTTCAAGAGTGGATGCCCAACTTCATGCCTTCAAATCTCCTAGCTCAAGCATGATAAAAATGTGTTCTTGGACAATTTGGAAAGCTTGAAACATTGTATACAACTTCCATGTTGGCCCCTTTGGCTAAATCAAATTGGAACTTGGTGAAAATTGACCAAGAAGTTGGGACAAAAATCTGACCTCATGGTGAAAGTGTTAGATAAAAATGTCATGACTTCATGGGCCTATATCTCCTAATCCAAGCATTTTTTAGGCATCAAACCTCAAGTACAATATTGTATAATTCATCAAGCTCTACAAGTTTCATGTTGAAATTTTTCCTTGAATCATCTTGCATCTTAGTGAAAAATGGTCATGAAGTAGTGAATTTATCAAGGACAAAACACTTAGAACTTTTCTAAGTATTAGAAATCTTTACTTTTTGTTGGCTTTTGTTGACTTTTTGTTGACTTTTATTGACTTTGTTGACTCTTGTTGATAATACTTGATAAATTTGAATGCTTTGATGACTCTTGATCTTTGAAATTCAAAGTTGACCAAAAAGTCAAAGTTTGACTTTTTGTGTGCATGTTGACTTTTTATCAGTTGATCTCAATTCTTTAACTATTAATCACTTGCACCTTTGGGAATGTTTTGAATCATGTAATTAGGTCAATATGTTGTGTTTTATTCCTTAAAATCACGCTTCAAGTCATTAGGTCATGTACTAGGTCAAAAGTCAATGATCAGTCATCCTCAATCAAAACCCTAATTTTGATAATTTTTCCTGTTTGATGATTTGAGTTATTTCATTTAGGAATTATAATCAAACCTTGATCAAATGATGAATATAATATCAAAATGTTTATGTTGGAAACAAATATTGAAGTTTGATTGTATGTTGACCATAATTGACTTTTTATCCAATATAGTTGATTTTCAGTCATATGAGCAATTGACTGAGCAAATTTGTGATGCACGGCTTGAATTTTGATATGAGCATTCTTGGAGACCTATGATGAACCATGAAAGTCACTTGAGGCATTAGAAGTCAAATTTTCCTTGAGAAAACCAAAACCCTAATTGTGGACCCAATGATTAGGAGGTGAGCTTGTTTGATTAGCTCTTGAGAATCTTTGAGCATTTGAGAACTTTTGTGAGAAATATCTTGAAGAAAAAGGGGGGAAATTTTGGGGTACAACATCCCTTTCTGGTTTTCAGTCATCCGGGATGCCCTTTTTTATCCAAGCCGCCTTTTCAGGTTTTCGACTTATCGGGTGTATAATTTTTTATATATATCCCTAATTTTTGCCCGAACCCTTTGGTTTGCTGAGATGCCCTTATTTTTGCCTAGGCCTGTCAACCTAGCAGGTATTTTTTATGCTTAGTATTTTTTTACTATGTCTGTATTCACAGGGTGTGGAAAATCTTCACCATCCATGGTGGTAAGTATCATAGCACCGCCAAAAAATATCTTCTTGATCACAAATGGCCCTTCGTATGTGGGAGTCCATTTGCCCCTGGGATCACCTTATGGTAGGATAATGTGCTTTATTACCAAATCACCAGTCTGATATGCCTGATGTCTGACTTTCCTGTTAAAGGATTTGATCGTGCATTTCTGATACATCTGACCATGACAAACAACCGCAAGCCTTTTTTCATCGATCAAATTTATCTGGTCCAGCCTAGTCTGAATCCACTCGTCTTCATCTAAACATGCGTCTTTCATAAACCGTAGGGAAGGAATCTGGACTACAACGGGTAAGTTATCCTCCATACTGTAGACTATGGAGAATGCGGTTTCCCCAGTTGATGTGCGTACTGAAGTGCGGTAACCATGAAAAGCATATGGTAGCATCTCATGCCAATCTTTGTATGTCACCATCATCTTATGCAAAATCTTCTTGATATTCTTGTTGGCGGCTTCCATTGTGACATTCATCTTTGGTCGGTACGGAGAAGAATTGTGATGCTTAATCCTGAACTGCGTGCTGAGTTCTGTGATCATAGTATTGTTAAGATTGGTACCATTTTCCGTGATTATCCTTTCAAGGATTCCATACCAACAGATAAGGTTGTATTTAATGAACCGAGCCATAACATTCTTGGTAACAGAGGAAAACGAGGCTGCTTCAACCCACTTCGTGAAATGATCAATAACGACTAGGATAAAACAATGCCCATTAGAAGCGGTAGGCTTAATCTCTCCAATCATATCAATGCCCCACATTGCAAATGGTCAAGGTGAAGTCAAGACAATCAGAGGAACCAAAGGCAGCTGCACTTTGTCAACATAAATCTGGCATTTGTGACAAGTTCTAGAATGACGATGGCAATCAGTCTCCATGGTCGGCCAATAATAACCTGATCTTAGAATTTTCTTAGACATCGTATGTCCATTGAAGTGAGTACCAAAGACTCCTTCGTGCATATCTTCCATGATCTTCTCATCTTCCTTCTTTTCTATACAATGAAGCAGAATCGAATCGTGATTACGCTTGTACAAAATCCCATTACTCAGAAAGAACTTGGTAGAGAACCTCCACAGGAATTTCTTATCATTAATAGATGCTCCTTCAGGATACTCTTGAGTCTCAAGGTATCTTTTTAATTCATGGTACCAAGGTTTTTCCTCTACCCCATAAGTATTAACTTCATAGAAATGTTTCGGTTCATCTAGCCTCTCAATAGTAATTCGAGGAGCTTCATTGTCCAATTTGACTCTGAACATGGATGACATGGTAGCTAACGCGTCTGCTAATTGATTCTCTTCTCGTGGGATGTGTTCAAAAGTGATTTCTTCGAAGTATGTAATTAATGTCAACACATGCTCCCGATATGGAATGAGATTTAGATGTTTTATATCCCATTCTCCCTTAATCTGACCGATTACTAGGGCTAAGTCCCAGTATAAATTTAAGAATTTATTCCCATCGATAGCAGCCTTGATACCCATGATGCACGCTTCACATTCTGCCATGTTGTTGGTACAGTTAAAATATAATCTGGCGGTGAAGGGCATATAGAAACCCTTGGGAGATATGATCACAACACCGATTCTGTTACCAAGCGCGTTGGAAGCTCCATCAAAAACCATAGCCCATCGGGATCCCGACTCAGGTCCTTCATACGGTCTAGGTTCTTCATAATCTGTAACTAGCATAATACTCTCATTTGGGAACTCGAAATGCATAGATTGATAGTTGTCTATAACTTGATGAGCCAAATGATCTCCTAGTACACTTCCTTTTATCGCCTTCTGAATAGTGTACTAAATGTCGTATTTTGTCAAGACCATTTGACATCTTGCTATTCTTCCGGAGAGAGAGGGTTTCTCGAATATGTATTTTATTGGATCCAATTTAGAGATCAACAAACTAGTATGAGTCAACATATATTGTCTTAGTCGAAGAGCAGCCCATGCCAAATCGCAACAAGTTTTCTCGAGCAGTGAGTATCTTGTTTCATAGTCGGTAAACTTTTTTCTAAGGTATTATATTGCATGCTCTTTTCGACCAGACTCGTCACGTTGCCTCAACACACACCCCATTAAGTTCTCTAACACTGTTAAGTACATGATAAAGGGTCTCCCTTCAACTGGAGGCATCAGGATCAGAGGTTCTTGGAGGTAATCCTTGACTTTGTCGAAGGCTATCTGACTATTGTCATTCCACATCACTACTTGATCTTTCTTCAGCAGCTTGAAGATTGGCTCACAAGTAGCGGTCAAATGGGAAATAAATCTGGCAATGTAGTTAAATCGTCCCAAGAAACCTCTGACTTTCATCTCAGTACAGGTAGCTGGAATTTCTTGAATGGCTTTAACCTTGGCAGGATCAACTTCAATACCTTTACCATTAACGATGAAACCTAGGAGTTTATCGGATCTTACCCCAAAGGTGCACTTGTTTGGATTCAACCTCAACTTGTATTTCTTCAACCTCTCAAACAGCTTGTGCAGGTGATCGAGATGTTCTTCTTCAGTATGAGACCTGGATATCATGTCGTCGATGTAAACCTCTATCTCGTGATGAATCATATCATGGTATAAAGCTACGATAGCATACTGATATGTTGCGCCGATGTTCTTCAAACCAAAAGGCATAACTTTGTAACAAAAAAGTGCCCCATTGTGTGACAAAAGTAGTCTTCTCCATATCTTCAGATGCCATCTTGTTTTAATTATAACCATAGAAACCATCCATGAAGGAAAATACTTTATGTTGGGCGGTGTTGTCAACTAGAACATCAATATGCAGAAGCAGAAAGTCATCTTTGGGGCTTGCCTCATTCAAATACCTGTAGTCTATACACATATGCACCTTGCCATCCTTCTTAGGTATTGGAACCACATTTGCAACCCACTAAGGATAGGACATAACAGCTAAGAAACCTGCATTGAACTTCTTCATAACCTCAGCCTTGATCTTTTCAGACATCTCGGGATGCATACGACGAACCTTCTGCTTTATTGGAGGATATCCTTCTTTCATCGGTAGATGGTGAACCATAATATCAGTATCAAGCCCTGGCATGTCTTCGTACGACCAAGCAAAGATATGAACATAGTCACGCAACATCTGGACTAATCTCCTTTTACCATTGTCTTCTAGGTTGGCACCTATCTTGACTTCTTTATTGTCTTCTTCAGTACCCAAGTTCACAACCTCGATTGGCTCTTCATGCGGTTGTATGACTCTTTCTTCCTGCATTAACAGCTTAGAAAGCTCTCCAAGTACTTCACAATCTTCCTCACCTTCGTCCTCGGCTTGGTAGATCGAATTTTCAAAGTCATAATTGGAAATAGTTGAATTATTGTCAATGGGATCTAGGGTAGATGTGGATCTATAATTTGTTGCATAGGTGTGTGTAAGAACACATAGCTATTTTGAAAGCAATAATGTAAAAGAAAGACAAAGAGAGCAAAATTTGAATACAAACGTCCAATGATTTGTTAAATGAAAATATGCGGATGAAAGATAACAACCCTAACAAATGGACCGTTGTGCCCCGGGTAAGGCACAAAGCTTAAAGTTATTGTTTAAAATTACATATCCAAAAACTTGAAAGCAAGAAAACAGAAAATAACATTTACTCTTGACTAAAGGAGATTGGTATAAAGTCTTTAGCCTTCCAATTGTTTAGTCCACTATCGGTAGTAGGGAAAATCCAATTGTCTATATTGTAGTCGTTATCGGCATCTTCCACAACATTGACTCCAACGTTGTTGATGCGGAATAGAGGTCTCCTAGCACGAGCATGACGAACAGCCCTCTAAGACTCTAAGGTGAAACCTAGGCCAAATTTGTTGGACTTGTAAGGAATTTCAGGAAGTTGGCCTCAAATAGCGTAACTACCTTCTTCTATCACAGCTTTAGAATCTTTCAAAGAAGCCATTCTTGGTGGAACCCTGGTAATCTTAGGAATAGTAGAATCAACTTTAGTAACAAGAGTCGTCAGAGGAACAACTTCAAGGGTTTGGCAGGGAGTCTCGATGAATTCACCATCCATCTCAACATACTTGAAGGAGTTCAAGTGGCTCACCATATATTTTTCTTCACCATAAACTGTGACAATTTTTCCTTTCACGAGATATTTCAACTTTTGGTGTAAAGTAGAAGTAACAACGACTGCCCCATGAATCCAAGGGCGTCCAAGTAAGAAGGAATAGGCTAGATGAATTTCCATCACATATAAGGTAGAGTCGAAGGCCTGAGAACCCACTTTGATTGGAAGATCAACCTCTCAGTGCACCATTCTCTTTGAACCATGAAAGGCTCTTACCACAATATCATTGGGTTTCAGCATAACCCCTTCACAGTCAAGCATGTCTAAAGCACCCTTCAGCAAGACATTCAATGAGGAACCCATGTCAACCAACACATGAGCTAAGGTAGTGCCCCTACACTCAACAAATACATGCAAGGCCTTCTTATGGTTCCTTCCTGTAGGAGTTAGGTCAGCATCAGAAAAGCCTAGTCCATTGTCAACTGTCAGGCTAGCAACACAATTTTCAAACTGATAAGCAGAGGTTTCATGTGGTACATGAGCAGATTTCAGAAACTTTACCAAAGCTTAAGCATGGGATTTAGAGCAAAACAACAGAGATAGCATGGATATTTTGGAGGGAGTCTTCCCCAATTTTTCAACAATCTTATAGTCACTTTTCCGAATAATTTTCAGTATTTCCTCCACCTCTTGCTTGGAGGAATTTTTAGTAGTTTCTTTCAGCGCCCCCGTCTGGGAAGGCTCAGTCATCTTCTATTTTCCCTGAGTCTCAGTAGTTGACTTAGTAATAGTAATACGCACTGGTGTAGTAACAGTCTTTAGAGATATCTCTGGAGAGAAAACCCTTGCACTTCTGGTAACTTTACTGGTTCCTGCAATATTACCAACGTTGGGATCAATAACTTCAGTATTTCCACTTTCTAAATCAAACAATTCTTGCTTGACGCCATGGTAGTAGAAATCACCCTAGGCAGTAATGATTAGAGGAGCCACCCTAGGCTCACACGTAATCCTCACAGGACCTTAAGAAGTGATCTTCACAGGAGTACCAGAAATTGTAATCACAGACACATCTTCAAGCTTTAGCCCTTGAGACACACTTTCACATAAGCCCTCCATAGAAGGAGTCTTCTCGAATAGAATTACATGGTCATCTATCAAACAATGAATACCTCTCTTTAGCAATACACAACCCTTGGATTGGGACGCACAATTATAGAAATTTTCAATGCAACCCAGAAATAAACTGGCTTGAAACAGATTCTTCTTAACAATAATCAGAGGAGTAGTCAATTCACTTACAAAAGAAACATAAGAAACATCATCAATAGCATTAACACCTTTGTCATTGTTAGGCATAGGTGCAGTGATCACATTATGGGTTTCAGGAGAATCAAATTCAATCTCCTTAGAGTCAATCATATCTTGAATCATATTTTTCAGAGCCCATCAGCCATTTGTGTCATGTCTGTGACTATTGCAATGATAGGCGCATCTTACACTGGGATTGTACCTGGGAGAGGAAGTGTTGGGATTCTGAGGAGGATCTCTCAATGTAATCAGTTATGCATTCAACAAGTGTTGCAATGCTTGAGACAAAGGCATGTTGATTTTGGTAAATTTTCTCTTGGGTGCGACCGGCCTACGTTGGTTTCCTTGTTGTTGTTGTTATGGTATTAGGGCGGGATTAGAGATCAGAACTTCCCCCACAAACTGATTGTGATTACCTTTACTATGACCTTTCTGGCTATACACAGCACTAGCTTCTTTCTTCCTGTTGAATGACTTCTTCGCAGTACTTGAAGATGCAGCCACCTAAATTTTCCCGCTTCTGAGTCCACCTTCAACATGTTCCCCTGTTAATCTTAACTCGGTAAATCGGCTGAAGAGCTTCCAATCAGATGATTAAAGAAAGGACCTTTTAAAGTTCCCATAAACATGTCAACCAATTCCCTATCACACAAGGGGGCTGAACTCTTCCTGGTAGATCTCTCCATTTCTGGGCATACTCTTTAAAGCCTTCGTTAGAGCCCATTGTCATACTTTGTAGTTGTATACGGGTTGGTGCAAGATCAGCATTATACTGGTACTGCTTATAGAAAGCAGCAGGCAAATCCTCCCAGGTATGGATATTGGCCCATTCTAGTTTATAGAACCATTCCAACTGTGTTCCAGACAGGCTCTCTTGAAAGAAATGCACCCATAACTTCCTGTTAGCAGTGTGTGGTTGAATCTTCCAGACATATGACCTCAAATGAAGCTTTGGGCAAGAAGCATCATCATACTTTGCAAAAGTGGGGACCTTGAACTTATGAGGAATGACAACTCCTGAGACTAAACCCAAATCCTAAAAATCCTACCCAGACACTTTCTGGTTCTCCATAGCATTTAGTAGCTCTTCTAACAGTTTGTATTTTTCATCAGCATGGGGGATATTGTTCATTCGAATAATCTTCTTCATCTTCATCAGGAACCTTGTTAGAACCCATGTTGTCTCTTTCATATTTAACACCTTTACCGTCTTCATCCTTATTTTCATCTTCGTCCGATGGGATATTAAACTCTTGAGCTCGCTTGATTGGACCTCTGAAACTCTTCCCCATGTTAAGGATGCCTGTGATAAGGTGGGAGAACTTACTTGAGGTTTTGCGTTTATGTTCGCAAATGTCGCGGTTTAGCAAGAGTCGTCACCGACTTTTATTTTATCCAAAAAGGACAGGTAAAAAAGCACAGGAAAGACCTTTGAGATGTTTTCTTGAGTTCGGGGGTAGATTATGAAAAGGGAAGGTGCTAGAATCCTTTTCATCCATGGTTTTCCATGGGCTCTTAGTTACTTGTTTAGATCACTTGCTTTGCTTTTGAAATTGTTTGAAATGGTCCTTTGTGTGGTTTTGAAAGTATTTTGAAAAGAGACCTTTGTTTAGGAAATCTTTGTAATGATTCTCGTTCGTAAGAATGTATACAAAGATGTTTGTCTTTTGAAAAATGTTTCAATGTTTTGAAAGATGTTTGGAAATGTTTTTGAAATGTGTGTGTGTTTGAAAATAGCAAGGATTGTTTTGAATTTGATCAAGTAACTAGAAGTTATCTACCTACTCAAATGTCTTTCTTGTACATTTTTATTCCTTTGACATTGTTGATTTACCATTGATTTGGTAAACAACCCTATCTTTGGATGTAAACGGGATGGGAGTGGGTCATCGTATGACCATGATAGCAATGTTTCCAAGTATCTTAGCATGTTTGAGGGACCAAGATCATTTTGTTTTAGGCAACCTTTTGATAGCGTCATCGAGGGACTATGATCTTATTTTTGTTTTATTTTGCCAAGATACTTCGCATATGTAACATGGCCATTTAAATTTAGGCAACCAAGTGGGTGAAACCCTAAGGGTGCTTGTGTGAAATGTGTGTCATTTTACATGCATTTGATTTGTCTTGTATTAGGTCTTTTCTATTTGTTTGTTTTTGGTCTTGTCATGCAAAAACCTAATTTACTACACAAATATATAAAGCGATAAATTGCGTAAATGTAAACTAAGTTATTACAACAATTATTATGGGAGGGGAGATACAAGTTTTTGAATGGGGATATTGCACAAAATAAACCCTAAAAAAACTATTACAACCCAATTGAATATTGTGCAAAATTAAATATATGTACAAATATTTAAAATGCAATAAAAATGTATTTATGGAAAAAATGTTTTGTATTTGATTTTTGTATGAGAAAATGATTTATGTAAACCCTCGAAAATAAGGAAAAAATAATATTATTATTTTTGAAAGGGGAAAACCCTAATTTTTATTAAAGAAAATATATATTCTATATTATTATTTTGTCCATTTTTGTATAAGAAAAATAATAAATAATATAATATATAAATATTAAAAATTAAGTATGTGTAGGAAATAATATTTTATGTACATAAATAATATAATAAAAAATGTTAAGTATTTTTAAATATATTTACAATTTATTCAAGAAAATTGAAACTATTTGTCAAAAATAAACCATTTTTATGTAAGAAAATTAATAAATAAAGTAAAAGTGTGAAAATAAATAAATTATTTTTGGGTATTTTTTATCATTAGAAAAATAAATGTAAGCAATAAATATAAAAATATGTAAGAAAATACAAAAATATAAGAAAATAGTCAGGGGGTGCAAAAGTAATCCAGGGGGTGTGAAAAGCAAAACCAAAAAGGCCAGAGACAACAAAAAGCACATGACAACTTCGTCCCTGTCCTTGGCTTCTTCTTCTTCGCGCGTTCTGAGTTCAAATCTCTAACTTGCTATTACTTGCATAAAAACAAAAACCCATAACATAAAACATGTAGCTTGTAATCTCGCGATTCCAATGATATAAAATTTGTGACCTAACTCTCAAAGATCAGAGAGAATTTAATCAGTCCTAAATCGTGACCTAATTATTTCAATAACTTCAAGATTCAAATTCCCACTGCTCAGTTAATATAAATGACAATTATGCATATGTACAACTTCACCATGTTAAGGACTACATTTTTGCTTCACAAATCGTGGCTTGATGATGCCTAAATAGAGAGATAGAGTTTTGAAAAATACCTCCTTCAGCTGGATTTGGATATGGCAATGTGGGGACTTTGAGTGAGGCCTGAGGATCATGTGAGCTTCCTTGAAGTTCCTTCAAACTATTCCAATGCTCAGCTTGCTTTGTGGATGGCTGAAACTCTTTGCACAAGTCAAGTTGCAAGCTTCCAAAGTTAAAATGGTAATGGCTGAAACAGAGCTCATAGAACCAGGACAAGGTCTTGGATAGCTTTGGTAGGATATATGGAAGGTGTTTGAAGTGTTGAAAGGTAAAATGCACGAGCAAATAATGAGCTTGCTATGATTTTGCAGAAACTGGATGTTTGGGCAGAAATTTGGAGTTTTGGAGTTTTTGAGTGTTTTGGATGCTATCAATTCGTGTTCTAGTTTGTAACAAGTTTGTCAATCTTTCTAGAATGATACAAAGTCCACCCTTTATCAGCTTGTACAAGTTCTAAACTTTCTTCCAACTTTCTTGCATTTTAAGAAAAGTGAGATGACTTGTGCAACATGCTTGTACTGGCTAGTTTTGGGGCTGAAAAGAGTTTGTGTACATTGCTTGTGATCTGTGGAAATTGCATGCACCAAAGGGACAGCTCCAAGGCTCAATAATGATAAAGTTGCAAAAGGCTTGCTTTATGAAAATGGCATTGTGAACTTTTGGCCATTTATGGAATTATTTCTTGTATAATGCTCCAAAAGAAAAGATAATTCCCTTATCCTATGAGTTTGCATTTAATTGTAGAGTGTAGAATGATTTTAGGACCTGTAATGCAAGGTACAAGCATCCAAGATCAGATTTGTAAGTTGATGCATTGTAAAAATGGCATGAACAAAAGTGATAAAATGCCAATTTCTCCTCTTCGATTCTCCCTAACCACAAATGATCTTGGAGGGTTATTGGACATTTTACAAAGCTTGAAATGTGCTCTATAATCCATATTTGAAATTAATTTTGATATACCTCTTGGAACTAGGTGAAAAATGTCCATGATGTTAGGTCAAAAACCTGCCTAAATTAGGGCAAAATTTCACTAAGTTAAGAAGTTCATGGACCCCTATTCACAAATTCATAACTTGAGATCCAAGCATCTTTTTGGAAAAATTTGTGAATAAAAGTTGTATATTTGATGGAGGACTACAACTTTCATGTTGGAAGTTTTCTTTGAATCAAATTGCATCATGGTGAAAAAGTGGTGAAATGTTGGGAAAAAATAAGAAAATTTCCATACTTAGAAAAATTCTAAGTTATGAAATTTTTCAAATTCAAAACCCTAATTTTCAAAATTGGTTTTCTTGGTGAACAAGTTTCATGTTTTGACATATCTTGATGAATTATTACCCTTGGCACTTGATTTTGATCAAAAAGTCAAAGTTTGACTTTTTAGTGTACAGTTGACTTTTGATCAGTTGACTGCAAAATTCATCTGACAATCCAATGAACTTGAGATATTTTGAACCATGTAATTAGGTAAAGATGATTCCATTGAACCCTTGAAATCATGTTTTAACTCAATTGGTCATTGGCTAGGTTAAAAATCAGAAATTGCCCTTTCTCAGTCAAAACCCTAATTTTGATCATTTTGCCCTTTTGATGATTTGATCAATTCTTGAGGAGTTGTGATCCAAACTTGATCAAATGGTACATAGGAGTCTAAAATGTTGATGTGGATCAAAAATTATGAAGTTTGACTGTAAATTGGCCATGGTTGACTTTTTCCCCAATACAGCTGATTTTTAGGTCAACTGTCCAATTAATTGATCAAAAATATGGTTCAAGGCTTGAAACATAACATGAGCAATCTTAGGGATCCAAAATGATGTATGAAGTCACATGAAGCATTGGTAGTCCAAAAATCCTTGTGCAAACTCAAACCCTAATTTTAGGTTATCAGTGCAAGGGGATGTCTTGAGCTGAGCAAACCCTAATCCTGTCTTGGGTCACAGAAGTCTTGTGAGAAAAATATTGATAAATAAGAGGGAAAATTTTGGGGTACAACAGCTGCCCCGGTTCAATCTTCTTGAACCTGAAGAGTTAGATTGGAGAGTTTTGTTGTTCGTGACTCGAAGGTAAAAGATGATTGGACACTAGAGTGCCCGTAAATTTGCACTCGTCAAAGTGTAGCTGAGGGAATGGGCTTAAAGATTACATTTGGAGAGGTGATAGAATCTTGTTGGAGATGGGATTAAAGATCCCATCCAAGAATGTTTGTTGATTTGTGAGTCAAAATAATAAGCATCAGAATGGTGTCTGTATCTGGAATGTATCCGAGCTTGAATCTGAATAAGTAACATAATGACTTCTGTGTCTGGAGTGTATATGTACTGTATCTTGAATTTGGAATCTGAATAAGGGCCAGAATGGCATCCGTGTATGGAGTGTATCTGAACTTGAGATCTGAATGAGTATCAGAATAGCATCCTCGTCTGGAGCGTATCCGTACTGTATCTTGAATTTGGAATCTGAATAAGGGCCAGAATGGCATTCGTGTCTGGAGCGTATCTGAACTCGAGATCTGAATGAGTATTAGAATAGCATCCTCGTCTGGAGCATATCCGTACTGTATCTGAATGTTGAGGTCTGAATGAGTGACAAAATGGCTTCCGTGTCTGGAGCATATCTAAGCAGGGGATAATCAGAATAAGTGACAGAGTGGCAACCGTGTCTGGAGCGTATCTGGACTGTATCTTGCTGGAAGTCTAAATAAGTAACAGAATGGCAACCATATTTGAAGTGTATATGTACTATATTTTGAAGTTGAAATCTGAATGAGTATCAGAATGACTTCCGTGTCTGGAGTGACTTCCGCTGGGGATTGATAGTTAGAAGTTTTGGCTCCGCTGGGGATGGGGAGTTTGAAGTCTTAACTTTGATGGGGATTAAGGGTTTGAAATTTTAGTTCTGTTTGGGATCTAGATGATGTATCGTAGGGATTGCTCATGGAACATCCTAAATACGTTTTCATATCCTTTCAGTCGATCAGTAATTGTTCTTTTCCATTATGTTTATTTGTAAACAGTAATTATGTTCAAATGCATATGTTCATTAATGTATCATTGGACGTTTTTGCACATAAAAACACAAGTGCAAAGAAAAAGGCAAATAGTTTTTTGTACTTTGAAAGAGATATCTTTGTATTTACTTTGAATAAGTGTTTTGTACAAAGGTGACAGACATCCTAGTAAGAGGATGGTGTCATAAAAGTAAGAAAAATTTATACAAAGATAGCTATGTGTAAAAAATCTCATGGGGTTCCCATTCTGCTGTAGCCTTCGTATCTCCAAATATCTTGTCCATTCGTTTCTTCGTTCGAAGATGATTGAGTTGATCAGAAGCTCAGAGTTTGTCAATGAAGAGATTATCCTTAAAGTGATCCGACGAGACATAGTCATACGCTTTAATTCCCTAACTTTTTCCTGGACTACCCTTTCGGGCTTTCAGTCCACCGGGAAACCCTTTTTTGCCCAAGTCGCCCTTTCGGGTTTTCAACTTTCCGGGTGTACACATTTCTTTTCATTTATCCCTAATTTTTACCGGAACCTTTTGGTTCGTCGGGATGCCCTTGTTTTCCCTAGGTGTGTCAACCTACCGGGTCTCTTACGCGTAGTATCTTTTGACTATGTCTGCGTTCGCAGGGTGCGGCAGATCGTCACCGTCCATGGTGTTTAATATCATTTCCCCACCAAAAAAGATGTTCTTGATTACAAATGGTCCTTCATAGGTAGGAGTCCATTTGCCCCTGGGATCACTTTGCGGCAAGATGATGCGCTTAATCACTAGATCTCCAACTTGATATATCTGGCGTCTGACTTTCTTGTTGAAAACTTTGATCATCCGCTTTTGATACGTCTGACCGTGGCAAACAGCAATAAGTCTCTTTTCGTCAATTAAGTTCAGTTGATCAAGCCGGGTCTGAATCCAATCATCTTCACTCAAACCTGCATCCTTCATGATTCTCAAAGAGGGAATCTGAACCTCGATAGGTAGAACAGCCTCCATGCCATAAACTAAAGAATAAGGTGTTGCCCCAGCTTATGTGCATGCCGTGGTACGGTACCCATGGAGAGCAAACGGTAGCATCTCATGCGAGTCCTTGTAGGTGACTGTCATTTTTTGTATGATCTTTTTGATGTTTTTGTTCGCGGCTTCAACTGCACCATTCATCTTTGGCCGATAGGGGGATGAATTATGGTGTTGAATCTTGAACTGCTCGCACAAGGCGGTGATCATAGTATTGTTAAGGTTTGTACCGTTATCAGTGATGATCCTTTCTGGGATACCGTACCGGTAAATAAGGTTCTGCTTGATAAAGCGGGCAACAACATTCTTAGTAAAGGATGCGAAGGAAGCTGCTTCGACCCACTTGGTGAAGTAATCAATGGCCACCAGAATGAAGCGATGTCCATTGGATGTTGTGGACTTGATCTCCCCAGTCATGTCGATTCCCCACATAGCGAAGGGCCAAGTAGCTGTTAAGACATTTAGAGGAACCGGAGGCACGTGTACCTTGTCTTCATAGATTTGACATTTATGGCAAGTCCGGGAGTGTTGATAGCAATCTGCATCCATGGTAGACCAGTAATAGCCTTCCCGTAGAATCTTTTTTGCCATCGTATGCCCACTAGAGTGAGTGCCAAAGGTGCCTTCATGCAATTCAGCCATAATCCTTTCAGCTTCAGTCTTGTCCACACAACGGAGCAAAATAGAATCATGATTACGCTTGTACAGGATGCCATTACTTAGGAAGAACTTAGCTGAGAATCTCCTTAAGAACTTTTTGTTATTGACTGAAGCTCCTTCTAGGTATTCTTGAGCCTCGAGATACCTTTTGACTTCATGAAACCACGGTTGGTCCACTACTTCTTCGGTATTAATCTCGTGACAGTGTGCAGATTCTTCCATCCGTTCAATGGTGATTTGGGGAGCCTCGTTATCCCAATTAAGTTTAAACATGGATGACATTGTACCTAGAGCATCTGCTAGCTGATTTTCTTCTCGCGGGAAATGCTCGAAGGTGATCTGCTCGAAATGTTGTAACAATGTCAAAACATGTTCTTTGTAAGGGATAAGGTTTGGATGCTTAGTGTCCCATTCTCCTTTGATCTGATTGATGACCAAAGCTGAATCCCCAAACACAATCAAAGATTTGATTCCCAAGTCTATGGCAGCCTTGAGTCTAAAGATGCATGCTTCGTACTCTGCCATGTTGTTCATACAGTTGAAGTAAAGTCTGGCGGTGAAAGGAGTATGGCATCCTTCGGGAGATATAAGCACAACATCGATATTGTTACCAAGTGCATTGGAGGCCCCATCAAAGTTCAGGGTCCATCGGGATCCTTGTTCAGGTCCGTCATATGGTCTGAAATATTCAATGTTGTCCAATGTCATGATGTCTTCGTCGGGGAAGTCGAACTTCATGGACTGGTAATCTTCTATAACTTGATGGGCTAGATGATCAGCTAGCACACTTCCCTTTATAGCTTTTTGGGCCGTGTACTGTATGTCGTATTCCATTAGGATCATATGCCATCTAGCTATTCTTCCAGATAAAGCAGGCTTCTCAAAGATGTACTTGATCGGATCCATCTTAGATATCAGCAAAGTGGTATGAGTCAACATATACTGTCTTAGCCGGAGAGCAGCCCATACCAAAGTGCAGCAAGTTTTCTCGAGCAGTGAATATCTGGTTTCACAGTCGGTAAACTTTTTTCTAAGGTAATAAATGGCATGCTCTTTTCGGCCATACTCGTCATGCTGCCCCAGTACGCACCTCATTGAATTCTTTAAGACGGTCAGATACATGATTAGCAGTCTTCCCTCGACTGGTGGCATCAAGATAGGAGGCTCTAGTAAATACTCCTTAATTTTATCGAAAGAAACTTGACAATCATCATTCCATCTAACTACCTGATCTTTCTTCAACAGCTTGAAGATTGGTTCACAAGTAGATGTTAGGTGAGAAATGAACCTAGCAATGTAGTTTAGGCGTCCCAAAAAACCTCTGACTTCCTTCTCAGTGCGAGGAGCAGGCATTTTTTGTATCGCTTTGACTTTGGTAGGATCAACCCCGATGCCTTTGTTACTGACAATGAAACCTAAGAGCTTACTAGACCGGACTCCGAATGTGCACTTGTTTGGGTTCAATCTTAGCTTGTACTCCTTCAACCTGACAAACAGCTTTTGCAAGTGATCAAGGTGTTCTTCTTTAGTTTGTGATCGGGCTATCATGTCACCTACATAGACCTCTATCTCATGATGTATCATATCATGAAACAAAGCTACCATGGCGCGTTGATAGGTTGCCCCGGCATTCTTCAATCCGAATGGCATCACTTTGTAGCATAACGTACCCCACTGTGTGACAAATGTAGTTTTCTCCATGTTGTCAGGTGCCATTTTGATTTGGTTATAGCTTGAGAATCCGTCCATGAAAGAAAATACTTTGTGATGAGCTGTATTGTCAACCAAGATGTCGATGTGCGGAAGTGGAAACTCATCTTTAGGGCTGGCCCTGTTTAAATCTCTATAATCCATGCACATTCTCACTTTGCCGTCCTTTTTAGGCACGGGAACCATGTTAGCAACCCATTGTGGATAGGAAGTAACAGCCAGAAACCCAGCATTGAACTATTTCATAACTTCTGCTTTGATCTTCTCTGACATGTCAGGTCCCATGCGGCGGACCTTTTGCTTAACCGGTGGACAATCTTCTCTTGTGGGTAGACGGTGTACCATGATGTCTGCATCAAGTCCCGACATGTCTTCGTATGACCAGGCAAAGATCTCAACATAATCATGCAATAGCTGAATTAGTCGCTCCTTGACACTCGGCTCTAGGTTGGGACCCACTCTGATTTCCTTCTTATCTTCCTCAGTACCCAAGTTGATTGTGTCCAATAACTCCTCATGAGGCTGAATTGCTCTTTCCTCTTATTGTAGAAGTCTGGCCAATTCCCCTGGCACCTCACAATCTTCCTCACCTAAGTATTCGGCTTGGTAGATCAGATCTTCAGAGTCACTGAAGGCTATAGGAGTATCGTTACCCATGGGATCCTGAATGTAAGGGTACTTGCATTTGTAAGTGTGGGTGTGTGTAAGGGATATAGCCATCTTAAAACAATAAAATGTAAAAGAAAGACAAAGAGCATAAAAGGTTTATATATGAAAAAGCGTCCATGATTCATTGAAATGACATAGGAAAATGAAATAAGAACCCTTATAAATGGACCGTTGTGCCTCGGGTAAGACACAAGGTTGAAAAAGTACGAATTGTTTGTGAATTATTACAGTCCAACAGAAATGGAAAAGATAAATTACTGAGATATGAAAGTAATCAGAACAAAGTCTTTTTCTTCCCAGTTGTACATTCCTCCGCTGACAGTAGGAAATATCCAATCTTCCAGGCTGCCATCTTCTTCATTGTCCTCTAGTGCATTAACCCCCTGGTGGCTGATCTTTACAGGTGGCCCTCTAGCACGGGCACGGCGCACGGCCTTCTGAGCAGTTGAGGTGAATCCCAAGCCAAACTTGTCTGATTTGTAAGGAATGTCTGGAAGCTGACCCCAGATTGTGCATCCCCCTTCTTCCACTACTGCCCTTGCATCCTTGAGAGATGACATCCGAGGTGGAGGTATTGTGATCACAGGAGTTGAGGATACCACCTTGGTCGCCGCTATTTCAGGAGAGATTTCTTCAAAATGTTGGAAAGGGGTCTAAATGAACTCACCGTCTAATTCTACATATCGGAAAGAATTTAGATGACTAATCATGTATTCCTCTTCCCCATGGACAGTTATGATCTTCTCTTGGACGGGGTACTTGAGCATCTGATGCAAGGTGGAAGTGATAACTCCGGCATTGTGGATCCAGGGGCGTCCCAACAGACAAGAGTAAGAAGGACGGATGTCCATCACGTAGAATGTTGAATTGAACGTATGAGTTCCCACTTTGATCGGGATGTCCACCTCCCCATGGATCATCCTCTTAGAACCATCAAAGGCTCTAACCACTATATTGCTGGGTTTTAAAGTCAGCCCCTCATAATCCAACCTATCAAGGGCTTTCTTCGGCAAGACTGTCAGAGATGATCCAGTATCAACCAACACATGGGCTAGGGTTGTTCCTCTGCACTCCACTGAGACATGTAATACATCGTTGTGTTTTCTCACTTTGGGCGTCAAGTCAACATCGGAGAAACCCACGCCATTGTCAGCTGTCAAACTGGCCACGCATTCTTGGAATTGGTCCGCAGACGTCTCTTGCGGCACGTGAGTTGTCTTCAGAAATTTTACCAAAGCTTTGGCATGTGCTTCAGAGTATAACAGCAGGGCTAACATAGAGATTTTGGAGGGGGTCTGCCCCAGTTGTTCAACCAAATCATAATCACTCTTCTTAATGATCCTCAGGATTTCTTCCATCTCCTTCTTGGATGTTTCAGGAATAACTAGTGATTGAGCCTTCGTCAGGACAGACTCCTCTTGAACATTCTTTCCTTTATTCTCAGCAGTGGAAGTAGGGATAGGAATTGTATTATCTTTGTTGGTGGGTACGCTTGCAGGTACAATCACTGGTGCGGAGGTAATCTTTGGAACAGCCACGGGTCCAAAGACTGCTGTTGGAGGAGCAATCTCTGGAGAGAAAATTCTCCCACTACGTGTAACTTTGCTTGTTCTGGCAATGTTACTGATGTCGGAATTGTCCTCTTCGGAGCTCTCTTCTTCGGCCATCTGTTCAATCTGTTTAATACCATGGTAGTAGATTTCTCCACCATAGTTCCATGGTACCGTTTTATCTGATTTGTATGGGGTTGGCCCGAGCATTGTTATCTTCAACGGAGTAGTCATTGGAGCAGATGTAATCCTAACAGGTTTTTTAGGAACCCTGGAAGGATTGGCATAGATGGTTATTATTGAAACTTCTTTCACTGGAACGGGTGAAACAGGAGCTTTCTCAAACAAAATTTCTTGATTATCAATCAGTTGTTGGATACCTTTCTTCAACAGAGGGAAGTCAAATGGGGAGGATAGGCAAGAATGGAAATCTTTGTCACAACCTGGGAACACCCCAGCCTTTAACAAATTCAACTTGATGGTCGAGAGCGGAGTCAGCGATTCATCCACGGTGTCAACAAATAAGTCTTCCTCAACAACACTGGCATTGTGTCCATGCCTAGGCATTGGAGCAGAAATTACATTCGGTCTTTCTGGTGCTTCAAACTCAACTTCCTTCACGTCTATCAGGTCTTGAATCTTGTTCTTCAGAGCCCAACAGTTGTCAGTGTCGTGCCCTGGACTTTCAGAATGGTAAGCGCACCTGGCATTGGGATGGTAGTGTGGCGATGCAGTATTGGGATTTTTAGGGGCCTCTTTCAGCATGGCAAGATCCAACTTCAGAAGATGTGGTAGGACTTGAGCGGGAGTGATGTTTATCTTGGTGAAGTGCCGTATTGGCCTTTCCACCCTTTGCTGGTTATTTCTCGGCTGATTGTTTCTTGGCTGGTATGATGCAGGCTTTTGAATCATGATGGCCCCCACTGTTGGTCGTCGTTCTATTCTTCCCTAATTCCTCTATGCATAGACAGCAAACACTTCCTTCTTTCCGGTGAAGGGCTTTTTTTACAGCTGTGGAAGCAGACACATCTTTCTGAATTTTCCCACTTCTAATATCGGGTTCCACCCTCTCGCCAGTCAAAATCAGTTCTGTAAACCCTGCAGAGGAACTTCCAATCAGATGATTAAAGAAAGGACCTAACAGAGTTCCTAGGAACATGTCCACTAGATCTCTTTCAGATAAAGGTGGTTGCACCCTTCCGGCTAAATCCCTCCACTTTTGGGAGTAGTCTTTGAAGCCCTCATTGGACACCATAGCCATACTCTGGAGTTGAGTATGGGTTGGTGCCAAATCGGTGTTGTACTGATATTGTTTATACAAGGCGGCTGCCAAGTCTTCCCAATTATGGACATCAGCCCTCTCCAACTGGTAGAACCAATCAAGTTGTGTTCCTGATAAACTGTCTTGGAAAAAGTAGACCCATAAATCTTTGTCAGCAGAATGTGGCTGAATTTTCCTGACATAAGATCGTAGGTGCATCTTGGGACAAGACACCCCATCATACTTGGAAAAAAGTGTCACTTTAAACTTAGGAGGGATTACTCTCTGTATCTCCATAGCAGTTAGGCGCTCTTCCAAGTGTTTGTATTTGTCATCAACCGGAGGGTATTGCTGTTCAGAGTAGTCCTCTTCTTCCTCTTCTTCTGCTTCAGAATCTGATGGTACCGCCGTTTCTTTTCCTTTTCTTTCCCCTTTGTCAGAGGTTGTTGGAAAATCTAAGGTCCTTCTGGCATGCCCCTAAAATCTTCTTCCCATGATAACCACACTATTTGGCTTCTTCTTCTTTTTCTCTTTCTCTTTTTATAGCAAAGTCTTCAGCTCCTCGTGTCCCTTGGCTAAGGTCATGAGTAACTGCTGAAATTGTGAATTCTGAGCTTGCAAATCTTTGACCGTTTGTTCAAGATCCATCTTGTTGAAATAAACAGCAGAGAGATGAGGAAACTTGGTGTGAAGACCTGTTTTATGCTTATGATGAATGATATGTATTCATGCATGCATTCAAGGATTCAGAAATTCAAATTTGTTTTAAACAAAAAAGAAACACACGTCATATTAATAAGATAGAATTGTTAGTACATCAATGCCCCTTGGGCAAAATAATACAAAATTCTAAGGTAAAAAGATGTTGCACATTCTCTTTGGTGCAATGTAGGTGTTGAGAGTCTGCTCTTCATGAAGTAGCTGAGTGAGTTCCAAAACCTTCTTCTCGCTTGCGTAGAATTGGGCTTCGAAAGTATCGCGTTCTCCCTTGATATGTATCCAACTCCTTTGTAGATCTTCGAGTGATGTCGGCATGTCAGGATGTAGGATGGTGTATGGAACCTCTCCTTCCTTAACAGGCTTTATAATCATTGGGAGAATGGAGGGGTAAAGCATCATAAGACTTTGGGCGCGGATTCGTACCCACTTGAGGTAAGGCTCAAGAGGGATGGAATTCTTGTGTCCTAGAGTCTTACTATATACCTTGTTGGGCATCCTCCAAGCTCGGATGAATCTTTGGCGGAGACCTTGATCGTCGTTGTCGAAGTCAAAAACCAACCATTGAATCAGCATGTCATGTGGGCCATCCCTTCGGGCATAACCAAACTGTCTTAGAGACAAGCAAGGGTTGTAGGTGATTCCTCCCCTAACGCCAAGTAGAGGGACATTAGGGAATTCCCCATAACGGTCGACAATGATAACATTCTCTTTGGATCGAGAACACCAATGAATATCTGAATGTGTAAGTGTCATCAACCTTTGTGACCACCTCAAACCTTGCTCATTCTTCAAGACTGATTGGGGAAGATGAGAAATAAACCATCTTGCCAGGAGAGGAGTGTAACACATGAGAACACCTCTTTTCCTCGTTGTACGAGTTTGAAAAGAGTGAAGGATATCCCTAAGCAATGTAGGCACCGGGTTGCAAGACATGAAGATTTTGACAGCACTTACATCTATGAGTTGGTCAGGATTAGGGAAAATGACCATCCCATAGATGAGAAGAGCTACAATCTCCTCAAAATCTTTCAAGTCTAGAGAATTCCAACTGCTTTGAGCCTTCTCAAACCGAAACTTTTCCAAGAAGCCTTTGACACCAGTTCTAGTTTCCCAATGTGTTATGACATCAGATGAGTGCAAGTGCAGGGCTTGAGCAATCTCTTCTGGCTTTGGATCTCTTTCTGTACCGTTGAAGGGTAGTTGATTGAGAATAGGAATCCTTAAGAGTTGAGAAAATTCCTCCAAAGTGGGCACAAGTTAGTAGTCAGGAAATGTGAAGGAGTGATGCAACGAGTCAAAGAACTAGAAGAGAACCTTCATCATGTCTTCCTTTGTATTGGAAGTGACTAGGTTGAGTAGACGGCCATGTCTCTCGGTGAATGGAGAGTTCTCAGGAATCCTTGAAGCTAGATCCTTGAGTTGTGAAGTAATTCTTACAAGGTTGACTTAGATAGTTTTCCTGCGAAGTGAATCCATAACCTACAATACAAGAACAAAGATGAAATTCCAAAATCCTTGAAATGGTTAGTGAATGCATATGATGCTCATGATGTCCATGATGTTATGCACAAGTATATTTGTACAAACAAGTCACACAAGTTCCTATTTTAGGCTTGCATGGGGTTTCATAGGTAAGTACCCTCTTGAAGTTTAGTTGGCTCAACCTGTCCTAGTAATAGTAACCGGGTTCCAAGGAGCTCAATATCACTGGATTGTTTCCTTGTTCATTGTTTCAATTCAGCCTCTTTACTGGCGACTGAAATATTCCAAGGAACCAACCCTCAATGAGTGTAGTATCGATTATCTACCAACTTCGGACTGCACCAAAGCCGGTTATCTCACTACATCCTAAAAAGCCAAGTTGGTCAAGTAAAGGTTCTAAAAGTTCGTTAGTGCTTCATTACATCACTCAGCGGCCTCGTATTCTCTTTGATTGACTCAAAGGCTACCGGTACCCACAAATATGTCACACTAACATAGTTATTGCTTAGACTGTGTCGGTATACCCCGCATAGTTTCCACAACGTATTGCTATTTACCTATAATGTTTCCCAAATCCGGGCAGAGGATTCAAACCCAAGCAATAGAACCAAAGTGTAAAGCAAACAAGTCAAACAAGGTAAGCATGTAAAGGTGATCTAAAACCCTAAGGTAACCCCACTTTTTTTAGAATTTTCCCCAGCAGAGTCGCCAGTTCTGTGATACGGTGGGAGAATTGACTTGAGGTTTTGCGTTTGTGTTCCCAAATGTCACGGTTTAGCAAGAGTCGCCATCGAATTTTATTTTATCCAAAAAGGAAAGGTAAAAAAGTAAGGGAAAGACCTTTGAGATGTTTTCTTGAGTTCGGGGGGTAGATTATGAAAAGGGAAGGTGCTAGCACCCTTTTCATCCATGGTTTTCCATGGGCTCTTAGTTACTTGTTTAGATCACTTGCTTTGCTTTTGAAATTGTTTGAAATGGTGTTTTGTGTGGTTTTGAAAGTATTATGAAAAGAGGCCTTTGTTTAGGCAATCTTTGTAATGATTCTCGTTCGTAAAAATGTATACAAAGATGTTTGTCTTTTGAAAAATGTTTCAATGTTTTGAAAGATGTTTGGAAATGTTTTTGAAATGTGTGTGTGTTTGAAAATAGCAAGGATTTTTTTGAAGTTGATCAAGTAACTAGAAGTTATCTACCTACTCAAATGTCTTTCTTGTACATTTTTATTCCTTTGACATTGTTGATTTACCATTGATTTGGTCAACAACCCTATCTTTGGATGTAAATGGGACGAGTGTGATTCATCGTATGACCATGATAGCAATGTTGCCAAGTATCTTAGCATGTTTGAGGGACCAAGATCATTTTGTTTTAGGCAACCTTTTGATAGCGTCATCGAGGGACTATGATCTTATTTTTGTTTTGTTTTGCCAAGATACTTCACATGCGTAACATGGCCATTTAAATTTAGGCAACCAAGTGGGTGAAACCCTAAGGGTGCTTGTGTGCAATGTGTGTCATTTTACATGCATTTGATTTGTCTTGTATTAGGTCTTTTCTATTTGTTTGTTTTTGGTTTTGTCATGCAAAAACCTAATTTACTACACAAATATATAAAGCGATAAATTGCGTAAATGTAAACTAAGCTATTACAACAATTATTATGGGAGGGGGATACAAGTTTTTGAATGGGGATATTGCACAAAATAAACCCTAAAAATACTATTACAACCCAATTGAATATTGTGCAAAATTAAATAAATGTACAAATATTTAAAATGCAATAAAAATGTATTTATGGAAAAAATGTTTTGTATTTGATTTTTGTATGAGAAAATGATTTATGTAAACCCTGGAAAATAAGGAAAAAATAATATTATTATTTTTGAAAGGGGAAACCCCTAATTTTTTATTTAAGAAAATATATATTCTATATTATTATTTTGTCCATTTTTGTATAAGAAAAATAATAAATAATATAATATATAAATATTAAAAATTAAGTATGTGTAGGAAATAATATTTTATGTACATAAATAATATAATAAAAAATGTTAAGTATTTTTAAATATATTTACAATTTATTCAAGAAAATAGAAACTATTTGTCAAAAATAAACCATTTTTATGTAAGAAAATAAATAAATAAAATAAAATAAAAGTGTGAAAATAAATAAATTATTTTTGGGTATTTTTTATCATTAGAAAAATAAATGTAAGCAATAAATATAAAAATATGCAAGAAAATATAGAAATATAAGAAAATAGTCAGGGGGTGCAAAAGTAATCCAGGGGGTGTGAAAAGCAAAACCAAAAAGGCCAGAAACAACTAAAAGCCCATGACAACTTCGTCCATGTCCTTGGCTTCTTCTCCTTCACGCGTTCTGAGTTCAAATCTGTAACTTGCTATTGCTTGCATAAAAACACAAACCCATAACATAAAACATGTAGCTTGTAATCTCACGATTCCAATGATATAAAATTTATGACCTAACTCTCAAAGATCAGAGAGAATTTAATCAGCCCTAAATCGTGACCTAATTATTTCATCAACTTCAAGCTTCAAATTCTCACTTCTCAGTTAATATAAATGACAAGTATGCATATGTACAGCTTCACCATGTTAAGGACTACATTTTTGCATCACAAATTGTGGCTTGAGGATGCCTAAATAGAGAGATAGAGTTTTGAAAAATACCTTCTTCAGCTAGATTTGGATATGGCAATGTGGGGAATTTGAGTGAGGCCTGAGGATCGTGTTAGCTTCCTTGAAGTTCCTTCAAACTTTTCCAATGCTCAGCTTGCTTTGTGGATGGTTGAAACTCTTTGCACCAGTCAAGTTGCAAGCTTCCAAAGTTAAAATGGTAATGGCTGAAACAGAGCTCACAGAACCAGGACAAGGGCTTGGATAGCTTTGGTAGGATATATGGAAGGTGTTTGAAGTGTTGAAAGGTAAAACGCACGAGCAAATAATGAGCTTGCTATGATTTTGCAGAAACTGGATGTTTGGGTAGAAATTTGGAGTTTTGGAGTTTTTGAGTGTTTTGGATGCTATCAATTCATGTTCTAGTTTGTAACAAGTTTGTCAATATGTCTAGAATGATACAAAGTCCACCCTTTATCAGCTTGTACAAGTTCTGAACTTTCTGCCAACTTTCTTGCATTTTAAGAAAAGTGAGATGACTTGTGCAACATGCTTGTACTGGCTAGTTTTAGGGATGCAAAGAGTTGGTGTGCATTGCTTGTGATCTATGGAAATTTCCTGCACCAAAGAGACAGCTCCAAGGCTCAAGAATGATAAAGTTGCAAAAGGCTTGCTTTATGAAAATGGCATTGTGAACTTTTGGCCATTTATGGAATTATTTCTTGTATAATGCTCCAAAAGCAAAGATAATGCCCTTATCCTCTGAGTTTGCATTTAATTGTAGAGTGTAGAATGATTTTAGGACCTGTAATGCAAGGTACAAGCATCCAAGATCAGATTTGCAACTTGATGCATTGTAAAAATGGCATGAACAAAAGTGATAAAATGCAAATTTCTCCTCTTCGATTCTACTTAACCACAAATGATCTTGGAGAGTTCTTGGACATTTTGGAAAGCTTGAAATGTTCTCTATAATCTATCTTTTAAATGAATTTTGAGATACCTCTTGGAACTAGGTGAAAAATGTCCATGAAGTTAGGTCAAAAACCTGCCTAAATTAGGGCAAAATTTCACTAAGTTAAGAAGTTCATGGACCCCTATTCACAAATTCATAACTTGAGATCCAAGCATCTTTTCGGAAAACTTTGTGAAGCAAAGTTTTAGATTTCATGGAGGAATACAACTTTCTTGTTGGAAGTTTTCTTTGAATCAAATTGCATCATGGTGAAAAAGTGGTGAAAGTTTGGGAAAAAATAAGAAAATTTTCATACTTAGAAAAATTCCAAGTTATGAAATTTTTCAAATTCAAAACCCTAATTTTCAAAATTGTTTTTCTTGGTGAACAAGTTTCATGTTTTGAAATATCTTGATATATTATGACCCTTGGAACTTGATTTTGATCAAAAAGTCAAAGTTTGACTTTTCAGTGTACAATTGACTTTTAATCAGTTGACTGCAAAATTCATCTGTCAATCCAATGAACTTGAGATCTTTTGAACCATGTAATTAGGTCAAGATAATGCCATTGAACCATTGAAATCATGTTTGAACTAAATTGGTCATTGGCTAGGTTAAAAATCATAAATTTCCCTTTCTCAGTAAAAACCCTAATTTTGACCATTTTGCCCTTTTGATGATTTGATCAAATTTCTTGAGGAGTTGTGACCCAAACTTGATCAAATGGTACATAGGAGTCTAAAATATTGATGTGGATCAAAAATTATGAAGTTTGACTGTAAATTGGCCATGGTTGACTTTTTCCCCAATACAACTGATTTTTAGGTCAATTATCCAATTGACTGGTCAAAAATGTGGTTCAAGGCTTGAAACTTAACATGAGCAATCTTAGGGGTCCAAAATGATGTATGAAGTCCCATGAAGCATTGGTAGTCCAAAAATCCTTGTGCAAACTCAAACCCTAATTTTAGGTTATCAGTGCAAGGGGATGTCTTGAGCTGAGCAAACCCTAATCCTGTCTTGAGTCACAGAATTGTGAGAAAAATCTTGATAAATGAGAGGTCGAATTTTGGGGTACAACAATGCTGATTAGTTTCTTTGTCTTTTTCTTCTCCTCTTTGGTGATGAGTGTATTCAGTTTTTCCTGCCCCTTGGCTAAGTTCAGGAACATCTATTGGAATTGGGCATTCTGAGCTTGGAGGTCTTTGACTGTCTGCTCAAGAGCCATTTCTGCTGAAATAAATAGCAAGAAGATGCAAAAACCTGTCTTGGGAATACCTGTTATGTAATGATATGCATTACATGTAGATTCATATGCAATGTTTTCAAGGATCTCGCGGGATTAAAAGTTTGAAATATGAATCTGGTTACAGCTTTGTCCGAAGAACTATGTGTTTTTGTTTTTGAACGTCCTTCTATAAGAATCAAGCACACCATATCAAGTGAGTCCTAGCTTTGACTCAAGAGAAAATACTTTGACCTTTGACGACATCTGGTAAGAGGAAAATAAATCCTCTTGTCCCTTGCTAGCAATCTGGCTTATGATAATCCTGCACCAAAGGTCCCTAAGATCCTTGAAATGGTTAGTAAAAATTCCATGTCATGATGATATGATGTTGTGATGTTATGTTTAAACAAGTAGAAAACACAAACAAATCACACAAGAGCCTTAGGTTTAAAGGCTTGCATGAGGTCCATAGGTAATTACCCTTCTCTATTAAAGTTAAGTTGGCTCAACTTGTCCTAAAATAGAAACCGGGTTCTAGGGATCTCATATCACCGATCTTTCTCGCAGGCTTTATTTTAGCACGGAAACAGGTTTGCCACCAAAATATCCCGAGAGTTGAATCTCTATGAGCGTAGCTTCGAGTATCAACCAACTTTGAACTGCACCAAATTCGACTACCTCACTACCTTCTAATGGCCAAGCTAGGTCAATTAAGGTTCTAAAAGTCAGATATTGTTTAATGACACCATGCAGCAGCCTAATGTTATCCTCGACTAACTCAAGGAACATCAGTAAAAACCAAAGTGTCACACTAATGTAGCCATCATGTTAACCATATCGGTCGATGTCGTACAGTCATTATGATTTATTTCTACTTACCTAAGGTACCCCTAGATCCGAGTGTAGGATCTTACAAGCAAGTAATACCCAAATAAACCCTTAAATTTAAAGCAAATAATTCAAACAATTAGAGCAAGTAAAAGTGATCTTAAACTCTAAGGTAACTCCTCTTTTTTTAAGTAGTATTCTCCAGCAGAGTCACCAGTTCTGTAATACAGTGGGAGAACTAATTTTTTTGGTTTTATCCAATATGTGTGGATAGCTAGAGTCGCCACCGACTTTTCTTTTATCCAATATTTAGGAAAGGTGAAAAGAACAGGAAAGACCTTTGATAGATTTTGAGTTCGGGGGGTAAGATATGAAAAGGGAAGATGTTAGCACCATTTTCACCCATAGTTATTTACGAACACTTAATTATTTAGCTCACTTTTGAAAACTTGACTTTTGTGTGATTTGTTTGAAAATATTTTGAAATCATCAATGTAAGGTTAACTTTGTAATGATTCTTGTATTAGTCCTCAAGAATGTATACAAAGTGTTTTCGAAAATATTTGTTATTTTTGAAGGTGTAGTGTGAAATGTTTATTTTTTAAAAATTAGTTGGGAGCAAGTGATTAAGAGTCTCTTACCTACTCAAGATCGTTATTATTATTTTCCTTATCCTTTAGAGATAGTATTATCCATACCATTAGTTGGTAGGTAGCCCTATCTATTGGATGTGAAGGGACAGACGAAGGGTCATCGTATGGTCATCGAAGGCAACATGTAGAGATACTTTAACAATTGTATCGGAGGGACTATATCATTTCGTAGGAATCTCGAAGGGACAAGATCATTTTATAGGCAGCTCGAAGGGTCACCGAGGGATTATGATCTTTTTTCGAAAGGGACATGATGATTTGATCAAGGGTATTTTTCTAAAGTATCCCCACTTTCAAGGGACGTGACCAATATTCGTAAGGCAACAAGAGAGGTTACCCTAGAGGTGCAAGTGTGCAAAGTGTATTGATTCAGTTTATTTTATCTTGAAAGTTAAGGTTTTCTAGGTTCAATTATTAGTCTTTCCATACAAACCCTAGTTACTAGCAGTTAAATATAGCAGGAAAAGTAAAGTGTGGAATGTAAAGACCTAAGCTATTACAGGGCTTTAGGGTAGTTACATAAGTAGGAAAATGGGGGAAAGTAAACCCTAAACCCTAAACCCTAAACCCTAAACCCTAA
The DNA here is from genome assembly GCA_948472305.1 of Vicia faba. NCBI lineage: Eukaryota > Viridiplantae > Streptophyta > Magnoliopsida > Fabales > Fabaceae > Vicia > Vicia faba. The sequence continues at coordinate 610,352,927 of OX451736.1, forward strand.
ATTCTAATACGGGAAAGTAAACCCTAAAACTATTACATCCTGGGAGCAGATACATAATAGGAAAAAACGCGAGAAAAATAAACCTAAGTTATTACAATTAAAGAATGCAACTTATACACTAGATCTAGGAAAATTAAATGAAAAAGAAAATAGAAAATAGAAAATGGAAAATGCTTTTTGTGATTTTTGTAGAAAATATTTTAAGTAATAATTAATTAAAACCTAAAGTTCTAATTAATTTTAATGTTTAATAAAAAGGTTAATTAATTAATTAATTAAAAACAAGAAAGTTAAATGCTAATTAAAAAACCTAAACTTAGTTTGTGAGTAGTATAAAAATTAGGTTAATAGTTGATTAAAAAAAAGTTAACCAAAAATAGGGTTAGGGAAAGAGATATCAATAAAAAGGTTTAAATTAAAATAAATAAAAAAGGTATCAAACCCACACCCTTAGAGACTAAAGCCTTAGCACGTGTATTCCTTCCACTGGGGTTGCTGTTTCATCTGGTACTATAACACAAATAATTAAATATAATATGAAAACAAATGGATGCACCAGAGAGGCGTCGGAGCCCTAGCTCTGGTCATCTTCTCTGATGAGCCCTTTTTTGCACCTGTGAAAATAAAGTGTGTTAGTGATCAAAGAAGAACCTACCCCCCCCCCCCCCCAAAATAAACCCTTGCAAATCCATTGGTGGCCATAGTTTTGGCTAATTCTTACTGCACAATGATATATGAACAAAATATTGTAAATCGTTTCAATCATGGGGCTAGGTTATCCAGGCGTTATGAAACTCATGCAAGGGATCAAACCTGCATTGTTTCATCTCAGGAACACGTTAACATGGTTAGTTTATATCAAAATAGCATAAAAATAAGATACGAATTTTGAAAAAAAATATGAAACCGGCAATGCATGTAGGCCATGTTTCATGCATTTTTGATCCTCAGGAATGGTCCCAACTTACTCTGTGATGTCCCTGGAATCAATTTGGATGGTTGCTTGCCCTTGAAGATGGCTGGAAATAGGATTGCAAGTTTGCCCTAATTTTGACAAGATGTGAGGTTTTGAGTGAGTGCCTTGCATAACTTTTTTCGTGTTCCTCTTGTCTGAATTTAAAGAGTATATATCGAAGAAGAAATTAGGTTAAAGATGGGCTTGGACATCTTCATGAAATTATATATTTTATTTTGTTTGAAAATAACTTGAAATAAGACAAAACCCTAAAGATTTGTTTTAAGAATATGTTCACACAGTCTCTATTGCAATCTTGGGCCTCCAAAAGATAAGAGTCAAAAGCCTTTTAAGTCTTGCACCTCCACTTAATATTTATTTGATTTAATTTTGAACTTAAATGAATAAAATCAAAATAAATTAAATAAAAAATTAAAATGGAATAGAAATAGATTTAGAGGTCCATTATTAGGTCAGGAACACGTTTGGACCTTAAAAGATAAGCCCATTAGCCCAAAAATTCAAGTTTGCTCAATTTGGGTTTCATGCATTTTCTCAAAATTACCCAACTTGCACAAATCATAACTCTCTCAATTTTTGTCATATGAAGGTGATATTTGATTTTTTGGAAACCTCAAGATGTCCCCTACAATATTCATGTTGGTCATTTTTTTTATTTGAAGACTTTATCTTGATGTGAATTGCTATGACAAAAAGTGTCTTTTTGTTGACTTTTGAAATGACCTATAATATTTTGGCCCATATCTCTCAAATGAAGCATTTTTTTGGACTTGAGCTTATAGAGACAAAGTTGTAGAGAAATTAATTTCCTTCAAGATGAGCTTTGGTTGAGAATTTTCTGATGAAGTATGTGAAAGGTATGCTTAGTCAAAGTTCGGTTGACTTCTCCTAAAGAAAACCCTAGTTTAGTAAGTTTTGACTTTTGATGAATCTTGAGTTTTCTTGATGAATGATGATCAACCCTTGATCAAATGATGAATATGATTTCAAAATGATGATGTTGACCAAAAATCTTGAGTTTTGACTGTATGTTGACCACTGTTGACTTTTTATCCATTACAGTTGATTTTCAATCATCTGAGCAATTGACTGAGCAAACTTGTTATGCAAGGCTTGAAATTTGGCATGAGGATTCTTTGAGGCATATGAGAAAACATGAAATCCACTTGAGACATTAGAAATCAAATTTCCTTTGAGAAAAGCAAAACCCTGGTTGTAGGTCAACTGCTTAGGAAGAGAGTTTGTCTAGAGCAATTGAGAACCCTATGAGCATGAGAAGGCATCTTGAATCAATTTGTCTTAAAAATGGGAGGGAAAATATTGGGGTACAACAGATTGTATTGTTAACTTTAAAGTCATAAGAATTGCATTCCCCTTTGTATAAAACTCTTGTGAATAATCACCATATGTATCTTCACATACTCTAAAGAACCTCTTGAACCCTAAAAATCATTTTCAAACTTTAACCACTTTCATATAAAAACCTTAACCTTGTGTCATTGCATTTTCAAACTTTCTTTTTAATCAAATGCTTTAATATATTTAAGAATATCAAAACAATTTCAAAAGACTAAAAGTGACCCAACCTCACCCATATCCTTTTGCCACTTGGCTTTTCAATTTTAAACATTTTCTCAAAGAGATTAGATATAAATCCTCTTTATATTTGAGATATGATTCTCATATCCTCATAGTAATTGTTGAAGTAAATTTGATTCTTTCCAAATAAAGACGTTAGTTGGCAACTTGTTGATCTTTATATCCAAGTTAGTAGCCCTTCCTTCATGATGATTCAAGATCCATCTTCTCATACTTGTGGTGGTATTAGTTGATATTTCTCTCTAAAATATGACGAAATATATTTCCTCCTAAAATCAATCACAACAAACCTTTTTGTTATTTTTAACACGAACAACGAGGTTTTTATACTTAATTGGTACGTAGGTGTTGTACCCCAAAATTTTCCCTCTCATTTGTCAAAGTATTTGCTCACAAGATCTTCTACGACGTCAAGTTTGCAGGACTGATACATCAATTTAGGCTTGAAATTGGTACAAGGGCAAAATGGTCAATTGCATACTGGAAAGTCAAACTTTGACTTTTTGGTCAACATTACATCCCAAAGATCAAATTTCATCAAGACACTCAATAATATCAAGCTTAATCATCAAGAAGTCGAGAAAGTAAAAAGTCAACTTGAAAAGTCAAGATTTCCAAGACTTAGAAATTTTCAAAGTGTTTTTATACATGATAATTTCATCACTTCATGCCATTCTTTCACCAAGATGCAAGACGGTTCAAGGGAAACTTTCAAATTGAAAGTCGTAGATATCCATGATATCTACAACATTACTTTACATAACTTCTCCTAAATATGCTTGGATCTCAAGTTATAAATTCATGAAGTCATGACATTTTCATTTAACACTTAGAGAAATTTTCAACAGATTTTGTTTAGGATTTTATCCCAACTTCTTGGCTTTTTTCACATAGTTCCAAGATGATTTTGTCAAAATGGCCAATAGGAAAGTTATAGAGGGTGTTTCAAGCTTTCCAAAACATCCAAGAGCATGAATTTATCATATTTGAGCTAAAAGATACGAGGATCTAAAGTTAGACATTCATTATTGATTTATAAGGCAGATTTATGATGAACAAGGAACAAAAATCTTAACCATGCTGCATAATCTTCACTTTGCAGGCCTCTTGACTTGCAAATCTATCCATAATCAGATGTTTACACAATTGATTGAACCATTATCCAAGTGGTTCAAGTATTTTCCATTGCATCTTTCCATTTTTTGCACAAAGGCACCATTGCCATTCTTGAAAAGTTCACTTTAATCATAAAGTCAACTTCTTAAGCCTCTAACTTGTTGTTCTAATCACACTCAACTTCTACAAGTCAGAACAAACATGTTTAAAGTGATCAACCACTTTACATAGCTTGGTACAAGCATTGGAAACATGTCCTTCATGTTTGCTTCAAAAACAAGCAAGATAACTGTTGTACCCCAAAATTTGCCCTTCCGTATTCTTCAAGATTTGCAAAGAGCATGCTTCAAACCCCCCCCCCAAGGGGTGCACAGTTCAAGGGCCTCCTAACAGTCAAAAACTAGGGTTTTGACTCTGACAAAGAAGTTGAGGTTTCCAAGGGTCCAAACAAGTCCCACATGCCTACAAACATGGTCAAGTATCCTCATGCCAAGTTTCAAGACTTACAGCACAAAATTGTACAGTCAAAAACCCTAATTGCTCAACAGTCAACTGCAGGGGCAAAATGGTCATTTGACAGTCAAAAGTCCAAATTTTTGGTCAACATCTTATTTTGAAGCCACAAACATCATTTGATCAATGCTTGATCATGATTTTCAAGGCATGGCTCAAAAAGTCTCAAGATGCAAAAGTTTCCATATTTGGACAGTTGAAAAAGTCAACTGTAACTTGACCAAGGCATAACTTCCACATGGTTCATCATAAAAATTCCATACAAAGCTCATTTTGAAGATAATGACATTTCCTACAACTCCTCTTCACACTTCAAGTCCAAGAAATGCTCTCACAAAAAGTTATCATTTTCAACATTATAAATCATTTTCAAAAGTCAACAAAAAGGGACTTTAAGTCAAAGACCATAACTTGAGATTGTTAAATCAAAATGACATGGGACCAAAGGCATTGGTTAGAGGACTTCAAGACCTTTCCAAAATGTCAGAGAACATCATCTACGCTTAAAAATTGAGCAAGATATACCTTGTGGAAGTTGGGAAATTTTTGGGAATTTTGAAAAGTCAACTTTGCTTCAAATGCCTCAAAATTGCTAATGGGCCACATTTTCTTCAAAGAATCATTATCCAAAGGCTATGCACGACCATTTGACCCAAAGGGGATTTATTTCATCATTTTTTATTATTTATTTGAATTTTTATCACCATTAATTCATTTAATTAAATAAAATATGACAAAAATACTAAACAAATGTGTTTGAATCTTTTTATGCAGTATAATCACTCATCAAAACCTCAAGATCTCGTGCACATCAAAAAAGGAAAGATTTGGCCATGATTGGTATCAAAAGACATGAAAAAGATTGAAAAAAGATTCATTGAAAATCAAATTTTTGATACATCAATGCAAAGGCTTTTTGACTCAAATTTCTACCCTAATCCATTGGCATACATAAGCAGATGATAACCCTAGTCACAAGAACCTGGAAGCTGCGCCTAAGAACTCATACATTTCTTGCATTTTTTGTCAATTTTTTCAAAACTGATTTCACACATAGAGCGTGATTCAAAGCTTCTAACCAATTCCAAAAGCTTTCTGAGGCATCACTGAACCTAAATGAATCCTTTTCCACGCTTCTAACGCAAAGAATTGGTAACATGATGCCGTCTTGTTCTTAACATTTGTCAAATTCGTGTTTCAATTTATACGCATCCTCATTGCATTTTTTCTGTTGATTTGTACTAATCCAATCATTCTAAAGCTAACAGCATCGTTTAATTGAGTTTTCGTACCTTATACGTGAATCCACCATTGGAGCTCGCTAGGTTTTCTAAACTGTGAAATTAGGGCTTTCCTCTTCAGGAAAAATGTGCCAACAAGACCTGGACCACTGAACTCACGACCTTCATACGAATTCATTGCACATATCACGCTCAATTTATGAGCAACGATGGTCTAATCGCTATTATCCTGTTCTTCATTTAGTGGGGGTTTAAAACCCCCGCTATCCATTTGTTTTTTTTTTCAGGCTAAAGCAAACGAGTGGAGAAGAAGATCATGTGGCGAGATATGGTTGGATAGTTTGAATCCCAACGCGCGTTTTTTTATTTCTATGTCATTAACGTCAATTTTCTTTTATATTATTTGTTCTTTATTCTATGTACAACGCGTTCAAATGGCACAGTTGGTGGAGAAGAGCATTGGTAAGCCTTGGGACCTGGGTTCGATTCCCAGGTCCCCCATATTTCTTTCTATTTTTCCTTACAATGTGATTAGGTGCCTAACATGTCCTGAAGACCACCATGCATCCCACGCTGACGCTGGCCACATGGCCACTAAGATCAATCCAAGAGCCAAAAATTAAGGTCCAGGGAACACCCCAGTCAACGCATATGCACGTGGCCAGAAAATTCAAAAGAGGCCTCCAATAATTGGGCCTAATTGCTCACAACATAACCTCCAAATTGGGGTCAACACCCCCCATTGGTTTTCTTTTTTTCATTCTCTTTATTTTTTCTATTTTATTTGTTTTACTTAGTTTTATTTTAATTCTCTAAATTAATTTTTCATAACATAAAAAAATAACAAAAAAAGATCAGAAAGACAAAAAATATAAATATATTTTATTTAAATGTTTTTGTAAATAAACTTTATTAATTAATTTAGTTTTTTAATTCTAGGTTTAATTCTAATGTTTTTCTTAATAAACTAAAAAAATGTAGAATTAGGGTTTTAAATACTTTTATCCTTTTTCTTTTCTTTTCACCATATTTAATAATTAATTATTTATTTTGTAAATAAATTTTCCATTAAATAATTAGGTTAAAACTAGGTTAAATTTAAACATTTTTTTTATAAATTAAAAATAGTTTAGAATTAGGGTTTTAATTTCATTTAATTTTCTTACTAAAATCCATAAATACAAAAAACTCAAAAATAATTTCCTTTTCTCATTTAACTTAATTAATTTATTAATTGTAATTTAATTTCTTTAAAAGGGTCCAACGCCCTCGCATTCGATCATAATTCTATTTCGCGCGCTTATTTTATTTCCTTTTTATAAATTTCATGTAATTACCCCAAAGCCATGTAATAGATTAATTTGACATTTATCTTTCCGCATTTTATTTTATGTCAAATCGGGTCTTGGATTAATTTGGCGATGTAGACCCGCGCCTTTGTAATAGCGTAGGACTTTTAATTCCGCATCCTTTTAACTGTTAATAATTTGCATGAAAGAATGAATGCCAAAAATAAAAACAACGCGTAGATCACCAATGTATGAACAAGAAAAACATAAATGAACATGACACACAAATCACACACCACCCCTAGGGTACGTCTCACTGTTGCCTTGCCCCTCGAAAGGTGGTCGTCGAGTATAGGACGTTTTAGTAAGTCCTCATGTCCATGAACATGGCATGGGGGTAGCTTCTAAGGTGTCCTACTATTGCTCCGGTGATCACCATGTCCCGAACCCTCGAATTGACCCACACACCTCCAACGGTGGTGCTACCTACCTCTCAATAATGGGATGGCACTACTTTAAGGACATTTACACAGACGAATTCCTTAGGGTAGGTAGAGAACTCGTAGATACTTGCTCTAATTTCAAAACAAAATCAAAAACTCTTTTCGCACCGACACTTTCAAAAAGCTTTCGAAAGCAACTTTTCAACCACTCTTGAGGACTGATACAAGAGTCGAACTGAAATTTTCAAAGAAACTTTTTTTTAAACCCACAGTTGAAAAGCAAACAAACAATTTTGAAAACACAATGAGCAAGTATCTAAGAGCCCATGGATAACCATGGATAGAAAGGGTGCTAACACCTTCCCTTTCTATAAATCTACCTCCCGAACCGAGAGCAATCTCTATAAGGAATTTTTCTGTGCTTTTGTCCTTTCCATTTGGAGAAAATAAAATACGGTGGCGACTCTTGCTTCCGCGACATTTCGCGAACCAGCGTTAAACAGTCAGTTCCAGATCCACCGATCACAGAACTGGCGACTCTGCGGGGGACACTTAAAGTGAGGTGTACCTTAGGACTAAGATCACTGTGTTTTCAATTGCTTTGACTTGTTTGCTTTAAATTGTGGGACTGTCTTGGGAGTTCTATAGATCCTAACCCGGATCTGGGGATACCTTCTTAGAAAGTAGCAACAAGGCTGTGAGGGAACTGTGCGGGGTATACCGACATGGTTGAAACAGTCTGCTACGTTGATGTGGCACTTTGGTGTGTACCGGTAACCCTTGAGTTCAGTCAAGGAGAGTACGGGGCCTCCGCGTGGTGTCGTGAAGCATCAACTGACCTTAGGAACCTTAATTGAACTTTCTTGGCCTCTTTAGGGTAGTGAGATAACTGACTTTGGTGCAGTCTGAGGTTGGTTGATACTCGATACTACACTCAATTGAGGGTTGCTTTCCTGGAATATTTCGGTCGCCAGTTCAGTGGCTAAATTGAAACGATGAACAATGAAAGCAATCCAGTGATATTGGGACCCTTAGAACCCGGTTACTTCTAATAGGATAGGTTGAGCCCACCAACTTCAAGAGGGTAATACCCAGACCCCATGCTGGCCTAAACTCTAAGGGTTTGTCTTGTGTGACTTGTGTGCCTTACATGTTTGCCTTTGTAAATATCTGTGGTGTGTTTAATCATTGCATCATGACATCATCCAGCATCATATGCATTGACTAACCATTTCAGGGGTTCGAATCTTCATCTTTGTTCTTGTTTTGTAGGACATGGAAACTGTTCGCAGAAAGACAATTCAAATCAGCCTTGTAAGGATCCCTCCTCAGCTTAAGAAGCTTATATCCAGGATTCCCAAGAGCTCTTCATTCAGTGAAATACATGGAAGACTCATCAGCTTGGTCAATACCAACATTGAGGAAGATATGATAAAGGTCCTGTTCCAGTTCTTTGACCCTCTGCATCACTGTTTCACTTTCCTGGATTATCAGCTGGTACCTACATTGGAGGAGTTCTCCCGGCTTCTAAAGATCCCTATCCTTGATCAACTACCCTACAACAGTACGGAAAAGGAACCCAAGCTTGAAGAGATTGCTAAAGCCTTACACCTACAATCATCTGACCTCAAGGGACATTGGGAGGTTAGAAGTGGCATCAAAGGGTTCTTATCCAGGTTTCTGTTTGAAAAGGCCCAGGAATGTTGGAACTCCCTTGACTTACAAGCTTTTGAAGAAGTTATGGCCCTCCTTGTCTATGGTTTGGTGTTGTTCCCTAACCCAGATCAGCTTATAGATATCAGTGCTATCCAGATCTTCATGTCCAGGAATCCTATACCTACGTTGCTGGGGGACATCCTTCACTCATGTTACACTCGAACCATGAGAAAAAGAGGGGTCCTTATGTGCTGCACTCCTCTCCTGGGAAGGTGGTTTATTTCGCACCTTCCACAATCAGCTTTGAAGAACGAGCGGGGTTTGAGGTGGTCACAACGGTTGATGACTCTTACACATGCAGATATACATTGGTGCCCTCGGTCCAGAGAGGATGTCACTATCATTGATCGTTACGGGGAGTACCCTAATGTTCCTTTACTTGGAATCAGAGGAGGTATTACTTATAACCCATGCCTGGCTTGGAGACAGTTTGGTTATGCTCGGAGGGATGGCCCTCATGACATGTTAATTCCTGACATAGTTTTTGACTTCGACAACGATGAACAAGGATTTCGCCAGAGATTTATCAGAGCTTGGAGGATGCCCAGTAAGATAGACAGTAAGACACTAGGGCACAGGAATTCCATCCCATTGGAACCTTATCTCAAATGGGTACGAGCCCGCTCCCAGAAGTTAATAATGCCTTATCCTCATGTGCTCCCTGTGATCAAAGAGCCAGTCTTGGAAGGAGAGGTGTCCTACACCATTCAACATCCTGACATGCCCACGTCCTGGGAAGAGATGCAGAAGAGCTGGATCCAGCTTAAGGAAGAACGGAATTCTCTTGAGACCAGTCTACATGCTAGTGAAAAGAAGGTCTTGGAGCTCACCCGCCTATTGCATGAGGAGAGGAATATCAACACCTACATAGCTCCAAAGAGGATGCGTAGTGTCTTTTGGGATTGATTTGCTTTGTAATATGTGCCCATGAGGCTTTGATGTACTGAACAATTATTTCCTTAATGATAACGTGTGTTCCTTTTTGTCTACAACAAATTTGAACTTTCGAACCCTTGAATGCATTGCATAAACACATATCATTCATCATGTGCATAGCAGGTTTCCTTCTTTTCAGGTTGCTTACTGTTCTTCGCTGTTTATTTCAGCATCACGAATCCTGACTCATCATCAACCGAGATGTCTATCAAGGCTCTTCAGGCGCAGAACGCGCAATTTCAGGAACTGATCATGGGTTTGGCTCAGGGCCAAGAAGAGCTGAAGGCTTTGCTCCTGAAGAAGGAGAAGAAGAAGAAGAAGAGAACTGTTCTTTTCAACTCGAGCCGGAGGTTTGGCAACACTCTGCAGAATGAAGAGGCTGGCTCTTCTATAGGCAAGAGCAGTCCCCAAGGGGGAAAAGGTCCTAGTCTGGTAGTCTCTGACAACGAGACTGACTTTAATGAGGAGCAGTATCCTCCGGCTGAAGACACCATAAGCAGTTGGAAGACAGACTGAATGCAATGGAGATCCAACAAGTGCCTGGGCTGGATTTCGGAGACTTGGGCTTATCTACTGGTGTGATTATTCCTCACAAGTTCAAAGCACCATCTTTTACCAAGTATGATGGGGCGTCTTGTCCCAAGCTACACCTCAGATCTTATGTGCGGAAGATTCAACCGTACTCAGTGGACAAGAATTTGTGGATCCACTTCTTCCAGGAGAGTCTTTCAGGGACTCATCTCGAATGGTTCTATCAGCTGGATGGGACCAAGGTTAGTAACTGGGAGGAGTTGGCTACTGCTTTTTACAAGCAGTATCAATATAATGCCGACCTTTCTCCTACACGTACCCAACTCCAGGGTATGTCGCTAGGGTCAAGCGAAGGTTTTAAAGAGTATGCACAGAAGTGGAGGGACCTGGATGGCAGGGTGCAGCCTCCGTTAATAGATCGTGAGCTGGTGGATATGTTCTTGGGGACCCTATCTGGGCCATTTTTCAATCATCTTATCGGTAACTCATCTGCAGGGTTTACTGATCTTATTCTGACTGGAGAGAGGATAGAGGCTGGAATGAAGTCCGGCAAAATTCAGAAGGGTACATCGTCAAATTCAGAGAAGAAGCCCTTTAAGAAGGAGGCCAGTGCTGTATATGGGCCTAAAAGACATGATAAACTTGAGCACCGCTAATCTGTCAACGCGGTGATGATCGCAAAGCCTGCTGCCGCTCCTCGGCAAACCAATCCTCAAAGGGCTGAAAGACCCAGAAGGGAGTTCACCCGGCTGAGTATGACCTTGTCGCAAATCTTGCCGCAGTTACTATCCACCAATTTGGTGACTGTTAGAGAGGCCCCGAAGGTTGTGAATACGGCTTCTCCCAAGTATAATCTGAATGCCCGCTATGCTTATCACTCCGATAGCCCGGGGCATTCCACTGATGACTGTTGGGCCTTAAGGAATCAGGTACAAGACCTTATTGATGCAAAAGAGATACAATTTGAAGCGCCTGAGAGGCCAAATGTGGTGACTGCTCCTATGCCCCAGTATGGAGTGAATGTCGTTGATGAGGATGCGTATGCCGTTTCTGTGAATGATATAGCTACTCACTTGATGACTGTTAAGAGGAACCTACTGCTGGCCGGTTTATTTTCGGGTTGTAGTGAAGGTTGCCTTTTCTGTGCTGTTTCCCTTTCTGGTTGTCCTTTGCTGAAGTTGGGCATCCAAAGTCTGATGGACAGCAAAGAGATTCTGTTCAAGAAGACGGCTGTTCAGTTTGTTCCGGTGGAAGAGGTTTCTGTTGTTACAATTTTTAATAATCCGATCAAGGCCCTCCCGAGGAAGCCGGTTAAAATCATGATTGTCGCACCCATTGTGATTACTGTTCCGGGGACTCTCCCCTATGAATCTGATAAGGTTGTCCCATGGCACTATGGGGCAGATGTGTATGTACATGGAATAAAGCAAGAGTTCAACACTGGTACCAGTGTCAGCAATATCACTGGTCCAGCCAAAGTAACCCGCAGTGGCAGGCTCTTCTCGCCTGACATTGCACCACCAGCTATTCGAAGACCCCTCACCATAACACTTGCAAGTGTACATGTTCTCAGTTCTGACCAAGTTGTTTCCCCTGCTGCCGAGTCATCTAATGCTCGGGGCAAAGGGATTGAAGATGAGCCTGCCCGGATGAAGGCACCAAAATCTGTGAATGCTGAGGCCTCCCAACAAGAGATAGAGGAAATTCTAAAAATAATCAAGAAGAGTGACTTTAATGTTGTTGAGCAGCTGGGGCATACACCCTCCAAAATCTCTATGCTCTCCTTATTACTGTGCTCAGAGGCCCATGCTAAGGCCTTGATTTCATTTCTCAAGACGGCCCATGTGCCACAGGAGACATCTGCAGTCCAGTTTACTGATTGCGTAGCCAATTTGACAGCCGACAATGGTTTGGGTTTCTCGGATGCTGACCTTACTGCTAAGGGAAAGGACCACAATGATGCCCTGCATGTCTCTATTGAATGCAGGGGCACTACTCTTGCACACGTGTTGGTGGACACTGGTTCTTCCCTAAATGTGCTACCCAAGAAGGCCTTAGACCGTTTGGATTGTGAAGGCCTGGAGCTGAAACCTAGCAATATCATCGTCAGAGCCTTTGACGGTTCTAAGAGGATGGTTCATGGAGAGGTAGACATTCCTATTCGTGTGGGTTCTCAAGTATTCGACTCTACTTTCTATGTGATGGATATCCGTCCATCGTATTCTTGTCTACTGGGTCGACCTTGGATCCACAAAGCTGGGGCAGTGACCTCTACCCTACACCAGAAGCTCAAGTACCCCGTCAGAGGGAAGATTGTCACTATGCAGGGAGAGGAGGAGTATATGGTGAGCCATTTGAATTCCTTCAGGTATATTGAGATGGACGGGGAGTTTATTGAAACCCCCTTTCAGCATTTCGAAGAGGTACCTCCAACTTTGGCAGCAGCAGAAACAGTGGTTGAAGAGGACTTTCCATTGAAGATGGCTTCCTTGAAGGATGCCCGGGCTGTGATCAAGAAAGGTGAATGTGCTAACTGGGGCAGGCTCCCTGATTTTACACCTAAAACTGACAAGTTTGGATTGGGTTTTACTGCAGAGGGTCAGAAGGCTGCGCGCAAGGCAAAGACCAGAAGACTTCCTGTGCTCATTACCAACCCAGGAGTGAATGCTATTGGGGATGAAGATGAGGTGGAAGAATCAGAGTTCGATAGCTGGATCTACCCGATGACTGATGGTGGATTGACCAATTGGATTGCTAAAGATCATACTCCTGTTACTTTTGTTACGCAGTAATAAACTCCTTTGTTTTGTTATCTGTAATAAACAATTATTTGAAACTCTATGGCCCGGTGTCTTACCCGGGGCACCGTGGCTTCATTTGTGAGGGTATATCTAATTGTCATTTCATATATCATGAATAAAGATCTTGGACGTTTTCTCGCATTTCAAATCTTATGCTCCTTTTCTTTTTTCCTTTCTTTATATATTGCAAAACAGCTGTATTTACACACACTCACTCATACAGGTTTCAATCCACTCTGGATCTCACTGGTAACGACTCTGCTACTGCCAGTTATGACTTCGAAAATCCGATCAACTTAGCCGAAGACGAAGGTGAAGATGATTGTGAAGTGCATGGCGAGCTTGCAAGACTGTTACTCCAGGAAGAGAGGGTAATTCAACCACAGGAACAGCCGGTGGAAACAATAAATCTGGGTACTGAGACGGACAGGAAGGAAGTTAAGATTGGTGCCAACCTAGAGCTCAGCGTGAAGCAACGGTTGACTCAGATGCTACATGATTATGTGGAGATCTTTGCCTGGTCCTACGAAGACATGCCCGGGTTGGATACCGATATTGTGGTCCATCATTTGCCTACTAAGGAAGACTGCCCTCCGGTTAAGCAAAAGGTCCGCCGTATGCGTCCAGAGATGTCTGAGAAGATCAAAGCCGAGGTTATGAAACAGTTTGACGCCGGTTTTCTTGCAGTGACTTCTTACCCTCAGTGGGTCGCTAATGTGGTGCCGGTACCAAAGAAAGATGGAAAGGTCAGAATGTGTGTCGATTACAGGGATCTGAACAGGGCCAGCCCCAAGGATGATTTCCCCCTACCTCATATTGATGTCCTTGTTGACAATACTGCTCAGCACAAAGTGTTCTCTTTCATGGATGGTTTCTCAGGGTATAATCAGATCAAGATGGCTCCTGAAGACATGGAAAAGACTACCTTTGTTACTCAGTGGGGCACCTTCTGCTACAAGGTCATGCCTTTTGGACTGAAAAATGTTAGGGAAACCTACCAACGTGCCATGGTTGCTTTATTTCATGACATGATCCATCATGAGATAGAAGTGTATGTTGACGACATGATTGCAAGGTCCCAAACTGAGGAAGAGCACTTAGATCATCTGCAGAAACTGTTTGACCGACTGAAGTTGTACAAGCTGAGGTTGAACCCGAACAAGTGCACCTTCGGGGTAAGGTCTGGAAAGTTGCTAGGCTTCGTTGTAAGTGATAAGGGTATTCAAGTGGACCCTGCCAAGGTTAAAGCCATTCAAGAGATGCCAGTTCCTAATACAGAGAAAGAGGTCAGAGGCTTTTTAGGACGCCTAAATTACATTGCTCGATTCATCTCACACCTAACTTCCACCTGTGAACCAATCTTCAAGCTGCTGAAGAAAGATCAGGTAGTACGTTGGAACGATGAATGTCAGGCCATTTTTGACAGAATCAAAGAGTATCTCCAAGAACCACCCATCCTTATGCCACCGGTTGAGGGGAGACCTCTGATACTATACCTGACAGTACTTGACAACTCAATGGGGTGTGTGTTGGGGAAGCATGACGAGTCTGGCTGAAAAGAGCATGCCATTTATTACCTTAGCAAAAAGTTTACCGACTGTGAGACCCGATACTCACTGCTCGAGAAAACTTGATGCGCTTTGGTATGGGCTGCTCGTCGGCTGAGACAGTACATGCTGACTCACACTACCTTGTTGATCTCAAAGATGGATCCTATAAAGTACATATTTGAAAAGCCTGCTCTGTCTGGGAGAATAGCAAGATGGCAAATGATCTTGACAGAATACGACATCCAGTATACGACCCAGAAAGCCATCAAAGGAAGTGTATTGGCAGACCACTTGGCACACCAGGCAGTGGACGACTATCAGTCAATGAACTTCGAGTTTCCAGACGAGAGAATCATGATTGTGACTGATTGTGAAGTACCTGGACCGGATGAAGGACCTGAGGAAGGATCCTGATGGTTTATGCACTTTGACGGAGCCTCCAATGCTTTGGGTAACGGTATCGGCACTGTGATAATATCCCCCCAAGGCACTCATACTCCACTCACTGCCCGGCTATGTTTCAACTGCACCAACAACATGGCGGAGTATGAGGCATGCATCATGGGTCTCCAAGCTGCGATCGACCTAAGGATCAAGTTTCTGAGTGTCTTCGGAGATTCCGCTCTCGTGATCAATCAGATCAAAGGGGAGTGGGATACGAAACATCCGAATCTTATTCCTTATAGAGAATGTGTGTTGACATTGATCCCCCACTTCAGAGATAACCTTTGAACACTTTCCGAGAGAGGAGAATCAGTTAGCGGACGCGTTAGCTATGATGTATTCTATGTTCAAGGTCAAATGGGACAATGAGGCTCCCCAGGTCACTATCTGGAAACTGGACGAACCGGCATACTGTTGTGATCTTGAAACTGAGTTGGTGACTGAGAAGCCTTGGTACCATGAGGTGAAGAGATACTTGGAAGCTCAGGAATACCCTGAAGGTGCATCGGTCAATGATAAGAAGTTTCTAAGAAGGTTCGTAACGAAGTTCTTCCTTAGCAACAGCATCCTGTACAAGCGAAACCATGATTCGACCTTACTGCGTTGTGTGGATAAAACTGAAGCAGAAAGGATCATGGAAGAGCTACACGAAGGGACATTCGGAACACATTCCAGTGGACACACTATGGCGAAGAAAATCCTTCGGGCAGGGTATTTCTGTTCCATAATGGAAGCCGACTATTACCAACACTCTCGGACATGCCATAAGTGCGAGATATATGTAGACAAGGTGCATGTTCCTCCAGTTCCTCTAAATGTTCTGACTGCGCCTTGGCCGTTTGCAATGTGGGGCATAGATATGATCGGTGAGATTAAACCTACGGCATCCAATGGGCATCGCTTCATCCTGGTAGCGATTGATTACTTCACGAAGTGGGTTGAAGCAGCTTCCTACGCTACAGTAACCAAGAATGTCGTAGCACGGTTCATTCGGCATAATTTGATCTGTCGATACAGTGTCCCGGAGAGAATCATTACAGACAACGGTACCAACCTCAATAACAAGATGATCACTGAGCTCTGCGAGCAGTTTAAGATACAGCACCACAACTCTTCTCCTTATCGACCGAAGATGAATGGGGCTGTAGAAGCAGCGAATAAGAACATCAAGAAAATCGTGCAGAAGATGACAGTGACTTATAAATATTGGCACGAGATGTTACCGTTTTCTCTACATGGGTATCGCACCTCAGCAAGGACGTCAACCGGGGCAACTCCTTTCTCCTTGGTCTACGGCATGGAGGCAGTCTTACCGATCGAAGTGCAGATACCCTCTCTCCGGATAATAAAGGATGCAGATCTGAGTGAAGATGATTGGATCCAGGCACGACTTGATCAGCTAAACTTAATTGATGAAAAGAGACTTGCCGCTATTTGTCATGGTCAAACGTACCAAAAACGGATGATCAGGGCATTTAACAAAAAGGTCAGACCACAAGAATATCAAGTTGGGGATCTGGTAATCAAGCGAATCATCCTTCCTCAGAGTGATCCAAGGGGAAAATGGACCCCTACGTACGAAGGGCCATTTGTGGTTAAACATGTGTTCTCAGGAGGAGCCGTGATTCTAACCAACATGGATGGTGACGACCTTCCTCACCCCGCCAATGCAGACATAGTAAAAAGATACTACGCATAATAAAGACCCGCTAGGTTGACATACCTAGGCAAAAATTAGGGCTTCCCGGCGAACCAAAAGGGTTCGGGAAAAATGAAGGGATGAAATGAAAAAAAAATATGTACACCCAGCAAGTCGAAAACCTGAAAAGGCGGCTTGGGCAAAAATGGGTATCCCGGTGGACTGAAAACCCGAAAGGGCGGTCCAGGCAAAAGTTAGGGATAAAGCGTAATACTATGTCTCATTGGATCACTTTGCATCCAGAATCCGGTATCTACATCAAATTCAGACGGCATTGATCAATCAGCTTCATCCTCGACTAGGTCATCAAGTGATGAGACGCTCGGAGATATAAAGGCGATAGCAGAGTTGGAACCCAATGCGATCATTCATTTCACACAGCTGTTTTATTTTCTTTTGTACAAATTTGTATAAACTCTTTTGTTTGGCGGCGTTCTCTTACTAGGACGTCAGCCTCTTGTACATAAACGCCTATTTATAGGCAAACTCAAAATCAATACAAATTCACTTTTCAGCTACAAACTGCCTTTTGTTTTTTCCTTTTTCTGTTTTGTTTTGCGAAGAACGTCCAAGGTTCAATTTGTGATATATGCATTGACAATAATTTGCTAACTCATGAATATTTGCATACGAAACAAAGGATTAATTACAGGTAACATTAGAAACAGGGGCAATAAAGAGTTGTCTAAGCGATCTAATTGTTCCGTCCACCAAGGTACCAAGGTGAGTTCGGCTGAAGAATATAACCAGTATATCTTAACCCCCCAGAGAGTGAGCCAGCAAGTCAATGCACTCTCGCCAAGCAAAGTTACAGTCAGCCTTAAGGAAGTTGAGTATCCTCCAGCAGATCTCAACATTCCCCAGCACGATATACAAACATTTTCATCAAGCATCGCCGGCAGTCTGGACCTCAAGATTGTTCCCCGGCGGTATATCAAACATTCAACGGAGTCACTTCCCAATGAAGTTCAAAACTTCCCCAGCATATCAAATTAATTTCCCCAGGAGAGTCTAATCTAGTTTCCCCAGGAAAGTTGGGATCCATCTCCCCAAGCAATAAGCTTATCCCCAGTAGATTCTGGAAGCTTATCCCCGTAGAGCATGAACGCGTCTCCCAGCTTTATTCAAAGGTTATTTCCCTACCAGGATATAACTGGGTTATCCTCAGCCAAAAGCCATGGAAAGATCGTCCTCGGCAAAGTCTTCTTATCCCCAGCGAAGTCTATTAACACTTCCAACACAACAATGGTATCCCCAGCGAAGTTATCATCAACATCCCAGCAAGTACCTCTCTTCCCATAGAGTATTGTTCCCCAGCAAGATCGCTAGAATAATTTTCTCCCCGCAGAGTAATCCATTCGCCAAGTTTATTCCCCAACGGAGTTATCTTCTCCTACCGGTATTCTTGCAACTATCATCCCCAGCGGAAGCAAATATCTATTCTTCAAAATCAGCCCAGGAGTGACTTCCCGGCACCCGTCAAGGATTTACTTTCCTAGACAACAAACACACGTTCATAAACATCACATTTACATCATTATAGCATGCATATATGCATCATATCTTACAAATCTCATTTATGTTGAGAACATCATTGCTAGATTCATATCATGCATTGCATATGACTGACCTTTACCTTTCAGGAAAGATCCAGTTAAGTTCTCAGATATATTTCAAGACTTTAGTCCGGTTCAGTTAAATCGACCCTAAGATTTTCCTGATTCTTATCCAGTCAAAGGCCTTCTCTGGTTCAGTCAGATCGACCCTAAGATCTCCCTGATTCTTATCCAGTTGAAGATATTCCAAGACCTTGTCTGGTTCGGTTAAATCGACCCTAAGATTTTCCTGATTCTTATCCAGTCAAAGGCCTTCCCTGGTTCAGTCAGATCGACCCTAAGATCTCCCTGTTTCTTATCCAGTTGAAGATTCCAAGACCTTGCCTGGTTCAGTTAAATCGATCCCTAAGATTTTCCTGTTTCTTATCCAGTCAAAGGCCTTCTTTGGTTCAGTCAAATCGACCCTAAGATCTCCCTGTTTCTTATCCAGTTGAAGATTCCAAGACCTTGCCTGGTTCAGTTAAATCGACCCTAAGATTTTCCTGTTTCTTATCCAGTCAAAGGCCTTCTCTGGTTCAGTCAGATCGACCCTAAGATCTCCATGTTTCTTATCCAGTTGAAGATTCCAAGACCTTGCCTGGTTCAGTTAGATCGACCCTAAGATCTCCCTGATTCTTACCCAGTTGAAGATATTCCAAGACCTTGTCCGGTTCAGTTAAATCGACCCTAAGATTTTCCTGATTCTTATCCAGTCAAAGGCCTTCTCTGGTTCAGTCAGATCGACCCTAAGATCTCCCTGATTCTTGCCCAGTTGAAGTTATTCCAAGACCTTGCTTGGTTCAGTTAAGTCGACCCTAAGATTTTCCTTATTCTTATCCAGTCAAAGGCCTTCTCTGGTTCAGTCAGATCGACCCTAAGATCTCCCTGATTCTTACCCAGTTGAAGATATTCCAAGACCTTGTCCGGTTCAGTTAAATCGACCCTAATATTTTCCTGATTCTTATCCAGTCAAAGGCCTTCTCTGGTTCAGTCAGATCGACCCTAAGATCTCCCTGATTCTTGCCCAGTTGAAGTTATTCCAAGACCTTGCTTGGTTCATTTAAGTCGACCCTAAGATTTTTCTTGATTCTTATCCAATCAAAGGCCTTCTCTAGTCCAGTTAAATCGATCCCTAAAAGATTTTCCTGATGAAGACTCAATAGAAGACATCCAAGATTCTCTCAATGTTACTGTTGAGGTTGAAGTCGCCCAAGATTCTATCATCGTTACTGTTGAGGTTGAAGTCGCCCAAGATTCTCTCAGCGTTACTGTTGAGGTTGAAGTCGCTCAAGATTCTCTCAGCGTCACTGTTGAGGTTGAAGTCGCCCAAGATTCTCTCAGCGTTACTGTTGAGGTTGAAGTCGCTCAAGATTCTCTCAGCGTCACTATTGAGGTTGAAGTCGCCCAAGATTCTCTCAGCGTTACTATTGAGGTTGAAGTCGCCTATGATTCTCTCATCGTTACTGTTGAGGTTGAAGTCGCCTATGATTCTCTCATCGTTACTGTTGAGGTTGAAGTCGCCTATGATTCTCTCAGCGTTCCTGTTGAGGTAGTAATCGTCCAAGGTTCTCTCAGCGTTCCTGTTGAGGTAGTAATCGTCCAAGGTTCTCTCACCGTCCCGTTGAGGTAGTAACCATCCCTGGTTCATTCATCACCGTTTGAAGCTCCAAATTCAATTCCTGTAACCAGCCAGGGTACATCTATACAAAGAGTTTGAAGACCAGCTCCTGTAACTGGCCAGGTACTCATTTCCTTTTTCAGGTACACAAGTTCTCGCTAAGGAAACTCTTACGCGATCGACACCCAGATGGCATCTATAAGCCCATCCACTCATCCATCATCTCTTAGCATGGCATCTATAAGCCCATCATCCTATCCTTCAATCTCCAAATGGAATCTATAAGCCCATTCCCACCATCACACTGCTACTATGTGAGCGCAAATTTCTGGGCACTCTAGTGTTCAATCATCTTCCACCTTCGGATTACGAAAGGCATGTCAGCCAATCTGCATCCTCAGGTCTAAGAAGATTGAACAGGGGCAACTGTTGTACCCCAAAATTTGCCCTCCCATATTCTTCAAGATTTACAAAGAGCATGCTTCAAAACCCCCCCAAGGGGTGCACAGTTCAAGGGCCTCCTAACAGTCAAAAACTAGGGTTTTGACTCTGACAAAGAAATTGAGGTTTCCAAGGGTCCAAACAAGTCCCACATGCCTACAAACATGGTCAAGTATCCTCATGCCAAGTTTCAAGACTTACAGCACAAAATTGCACAGTCAAAAACCCTAATTGCTCAACAGTCAAGTGTAGGGGCAAAATGGTCATTTGATAGTCAAAAGTCCAAATTTTTGGTCAACATCTTATTTTGAAGCCACAAACATCATTTGATCAATGCTTGATCATGATTTTCAAGGCATGGCTCAAAAAGTCTCAAGATGCAAAAGTTTCCATATTTGGACAGTTGAAAAAGTCAACTGTAACTTGACCAAGGCATAACTTCCACATGGTTCATCAGAAAAATTCCATCCAAAGCTCATTTTTAATATAATGACATTTCCTACAACTCCTCTTCACACTTAAAGTCCAAGAAATGCTCTCACAAAAAGTTATCAATTTCAACATTATAGGTCATTTTCAAAAGTCAACAAAAAGGGACTTTAAGTCAAAGACCATAACTTGAGATTGGTAAATAAAAATGACATGGTACCAAAGGCATTGGTTAGAGGACTTTAATACCTTTCCAAAATGTCCAAGAACATGATCAAAGCTTAAAAATTGAGCAAGATATGCCTTGTGGAAGTTGGGAAATTTTTGGGAATTTTGAAAAGTCAACTTTGCTTCAAATGCCTCAAAATTGCTAATGGGCCACATTTTCTTCCAAGAATCATTATCCAAAGGCTATGCACGACCATTTGACCCAAAGGGGATTTATTTCATCATTTTTTATTATTTATTTGAATTTTTATCACCATTAATTCATTTAATTAAATAAAATATGACAAAAATACTAAACAAATGTGTTTGAATCTTTTTATGCAGTATAATCACTCATCAAAACCTCAAGATCTCGTGCACATCAAAAAAGGAAAGATTTGGCCATGATTGGTATCAAAAGACATGAAAAAGATTGAAAAAAGATTCATTGAAAATCAAATATTTGATACATCAATGCAAAGGCTTTTTGACTCAAATTTATACCCTAATCCATTGGCATACATAAGCAGATGATAACCCTAGTCACAAGAACCTGGAAGCTGCGCCTAAGAACTCATACATTTCTTGCATTTTTTGTCAATTTCTTCAAAACTGATTTCACACATAGAGCGTGATTCAAAGCTTCTAACCAATTCCAAAAGCTTTATGAGGCATCACTGAACCTAACTGAATCCTTTTCCACGCTTCTAACGCAAAGAATTGGTAACATGATGCCGTCCTGTTCTTAACATTTGTCAAATTCGTGTTTCAATTTATACGCATCCTCATTGCATTTTTTCTGTTGATTTGTACTAATCCAATCATTCTAAAGCTAACAACATCGTTTAATTGAGTTTTCGTACCTTATACGTGAATCCACCATTGGAGCTCGCTAGGTTTTCTAAACTGTGAAATTTGGCCAACAAGACCTGGACCACTGAACTCACGACCTTCATACGAATTCATTGCACATATCACGCTCAATTTATGAGCAACGATGGCCTAATCGCTATTATCCTGTTCTTCATTTAGTGGGGGTTTAAAACCCCCGCTATCCATTTGTTTTTTTTTCAGGCTAAAGCAAACGAGTGGAGAAGAAGATCATGTGGCGAGATATGGTTGGATAGTTTGAATCCCAGCGCGCGTTTTTTTATTTCTATGTCATTAACGTCAATTTGCTTTTATATTATTTGTTCTTTATTCTATGTACAACGCGTTCAAATGGCACAGTTGGTGGAGAAGAGCATTGGTAAGCCTTGGGACCTGGGTTCGATTCCCAGGTCCCCCATATTTCTTTCTATTTTTCCTTACAATGTGATTAGGTGCCTAACATGTCCTGAAGACCACCATGCATCCCACGCTGACGCTGGCCACATGGCCACTAAGATCAATCCAAGAGCCAAAAATCAAGGTCCAGGGAACACCCCAGTCAACGCATATGCACGTGGCCAAAAAAGTCAAAAGAGGCCTCCAATAATTGGGCCTAATTGCTCACAACATAACCTCCAAATTGGGGTCAACACCCCCCATTGGTTTGCTTTTTTTCATTCTCTTTATTTTTTCTATTTTATTTGTTTTACTTAGTTTTATTTTAATTCTCTAAATTAATTTTTCATAACATAAAAAAATAACAAAAAAAGATCAGAAAGACAAAAAATATAAATATATTTTATTTAAATGTTTTTGTAAATAAACTTTATTAATTAATTTAGTTTTTTAATTCTAGGTTTAATTCTAATATTTTTCTTAATAAACTAAAAAAATGTAGAATTAGGGTTTTAAATACTTTTATCCTTTTTCTTTTCTTTTCACCATATTTAATAATTAATTATTTATTTTGTAAATAAATTTGCCATTAAATAATTAGGTTAAAACTAGGTTAAATTTAAAAAAAAAATTTATAAATTAAAAATAGTTTAGAATTAGGGTTTTAATTTCATTTAATTTTCTTACTAAAATCCATAAATACAAAAAACTCAAAAATAATTTCCTTTTCTCATTTAACTTAATTAATTTATTAATTGTAATTTAATTTCTTTAAAAGGGTCCAACGCCCTCGCATTCGATCATAATTCTATTTCGCGCGCTTATTTTATTTCCTTTTTATAAATTTCATGTAATTACCCCAAAGCCATGTAATAGATTAATTAGACATTTATCTTTCCGCATTTTATTTTATGTCAAATCGGGTCTTGGATTAATTTGGCGATGTAGACCCGCGCCTTTGTAATAGCGTAGGACTTTTAATTCCGCATCCTTTTAACTGTTAATAATTTGCATGAAAGAATGAATGCCAAAAATAAAAACAACGCGTAGATCACCAATGTATGAACAAGAAAAACATAAATGAACATGACACACAAATCACACACCACCCCTAGGGTACGTCTCACTATTGCCTTGCCCCTCGAAAGGTGGTCGTCGAGTATAGGACGTTTTAGTAAGTCCTCATGTCCATGAACATGGCATGGGGGTAGCTTCTAAGGTGTCCTACTATTGCTCCGGTGATCACCATGTCTCGAACCCTCGAATTGACCCACACACCTCCAACGGTGGTGCTACCTACCTCTCAATGGTGGGATGGCACTACTTTAAGGACATTTACACAGACGAATTCCTTAGGGTAGGTAGAGAACTCGTAGATACTTGCTCTAATTTCAAAACAAAATCAAAAACTCTTTTCGCACCGACACTTTCAAAAAGCTTTCGAAAGCAACTTTTCAAACACTCTTGAGGACTGATACAAGAGTCGAACTGAAATTTTCAAAGAAACTTTTTTTTAAACCCACAGTTGAAAAGCAAACAAACAATTTTGAAAACACAATGAGCAAGTATCTAAGAGCCCATGGATAACCATGGATAGAAAGGGTGCTAACACCTTCCCTTTCTATAAATCTACCTCCCGAACCGAGAGCAATCTCTATAAGGAATTTTTCTGTGCTTTTGTCCTTTCCATTTGGAGAAAATAAAAGACGGTGGCGACTCTTGCTTCCGCGACATTTCACGAACCAACGTTAAACAGTCAGTTCCAGATCCACCGATCACAATAACTGTAACATGTGATTCAAAAATCTGAGTTGTTTGAAGTCTCAAACCTTCTCTATAAATATGGAGGCCAATTGCAAGAGAAAGAGAGTTAGAAAAAAGGAGAGAGAAGAGGGAAAATGGAGAAAGAAAACCAGAAGTTTTGTTGACAAGATCTTAAAAATCTCACAACTGAAAGAAGGTCATAACAGTCCACAAAGCAACACCTCAAGCTCAAAACATAAATTCTAGTTGCAAGGTAAGTCTCCTTAACTTTAAACTCTTCATTTCAATCATCATCATTTGGTTCATTTTTTAGGCTAAAATGCAGTGACCTTTGAAGAAAAGGTTTGTAAAAAATCATGAACAATTGCCAAGATTGAGTGAAAGGTTTTCCATGAAATAGCATCATGAACAGGCAAGTGTAAGGCAGCTGTTTTTCAAAATCATACAGTGTGCAATCGATTACACAACCATGCAAATCGACTGCACGGGGTTCCAATAGCCAAATTTCCAAATATTTTGAGTGTGCAATCGATTGCACAACCATGCAAATCGATTGCACGGGGTTCCACTAGCCAGATTTCCAAATATTTTGACTGTGCAATCGATTCTACAACCATGCAAATCGATTGCACTGGAAGCCAGTAGCCAATGTTTTGAAAAACTGAAGCGTGCAATCGATTTCACTAACATGCAAATCGATTGCACTCAAATGAAAACTGAATGTTTGCTTTGAAAACACTTGAATAAAGAGTTGGACAATATAAAATGTTTCCTTTTGACCATTGAGCATCTATATCTTAAGTTCAAGGTAAATATTATCATTATACCTTGAAATTTTCTAAGTGCTTGAACCAAAGACTTCATCCAAATAGGCTTTTAGCTTGATCAATAATTTTTTCCTTCTTTATCAATCATGATTTGTCTTCATCAAAACCAAAGTGCATTCGAGAAGCTTGATTTTATGGTAGGTGTCGACACATAATGGTCCAAAATGTTTTCTTTTCCTTTCATTTTTCTTTATTTTATATGCTTCATATATTTTCTTCATGTCTATTCAATATGGTTGTAATAGATAATTAGGACTTTAATTTATTTCAATCCCCATTTGTAAATTTGTACACCCCATACCCAAACGATTATAATAGCGTAGGATATTTACTCTCCGCAATTTATCGCTTTATATATAACATGTTAATAATTAGGTTTTGTATGACAAGATAAAACCAATCAAATAGAAAACCCTAATTCAAGACAAAATCAAGCATGAAAATGACACACTTGCACACAAACACCCCTAGGGCTACTCCACTTGGTTGCCTTGAACAAAATGGCCATATTACGCATGTAAGGTATCTTAGCAAAACAAACAAAAAAACAAGATCATAGTCCCTCGATGACGCTATTCAAAGTTGCCTTACAAAAATGATATTAGTCCCTCAAAATTCTAAGATACTTTGCAACATTGCTAATCATGGTTATACAATGACCCACGCCTGTCCCGTTTACATCCAAAGATAGGGTTGCTTACCAAATCAATGGTAAGACAACAATATCAAAGGAAAAGAAAATGAACAAGAAAGACATTTGAGTAGGTAGATTACTTTTAGTTACTTGCTCCATTTCAAAACAAATATCCTTGCTATTTTCAAAACAAACACCTACACATTTTCAAACATCTTACAAACTTGAAAACATTTTCAAAAAGATAAACATCTTTGTATACATTCTTACGAACGAGAATCATTACAAAGATTTCCTAAACAATGGCCTCTTTTACAAAATACTTTCAAAACCACACCAAGCACAATTTTAAACAAAAAACAAGTGATCTAGCAAGTAACTAAGAGCTCATGGAAAACCATGAATGAAAAGGGTGCTAATACCTTCCCTTTTTATAATCTACCCCCCGAACTCAAGAAACAGTCTCAAAGGTATTTCATGTGCTTTTTCACCTTTCCTTTTGTATAAAAGAAAAGTCGATGGCGACTCTTGCTAACCGCAACATTTGTGAACACAAACGCAAAACATCAAGTCAGTTCTCCCACCGTATCACATAACTGGTGACTTTGCTGGGGATAATTCTAAAAGTGGGGTTACCTTAGGGATATATCACATTTACTTTATTACATTGTTTGATTTGTATGCTTTACATTATGGTTCTTTGTTTGGGTTTGAATCCTCTACCCGGATTTGGGATACATTATAGGTAAGTAGCAATATGTTGTGGAAACTGTGCGGGGTATACCGACATGGTCTAAGTAATAGCTATGTTAGTGTGACATATTTATAGGTACCGGTAGCCTTTGAGTTAATCAAAGAGAATATCGGGTCACTGAGTGATGTCATGAAGGACTAATGAACTTCTAGAACCTTTACTTGACCAACTTGGCCTTTAAGATGTAGTGAGATGACCGGCTTTGGTGCAGTCTGGAGTTGGTAGATACTCGATACTACACTCATTGAGGGTTGGTTTCTTTGGATATTTCGTTCGCCATTAAAGAGGCTTGAGCTGAAACAATGACCAAGGAAACAATCCAGTGATATTGAGCTCCTTAGAACCCGGTTACTATTATTAGGACAGGTTTAAGCCAACTAAACTTCAAGAGGGTACTTGCCTATAAAACTCCATGAAAGCCTAAAATAAGGACTTGATTGCTTTGTTTGTATATGCATACTTGTACATAACATCATGGACATCATGAACATCATATACATCCACTAACCATTTCAAGGATTTTTGGGATTCATCTTTGTTCTTATTTTGTAGGATATGGATTCACTTCGCAGGAAAACTATTCAAGTCAACCTTGTGATAATTCCTTCACAACTTAAGGAGCTAGAATCAAAGATTCTTGAGAACTCTCCATTCACCGAGAGACATGGTCGTCTACTCAACTTGGTCACCTCTAACACAGATGAGGATATGATGAAGGTGCTCTTTCAATTCTTTGATCCTTTGCACCATTGCTTCACATTTCCCGACTATCAACTTGTGCCTACTTTGGAAGAATTCTCCCAGCTCTTGAGGATTCCCATTCTCAATCAAATACCTTTCAACAGTACGGAAAGAGACCCAAATCCAGAAGAGATTGCTCAAGCTCTACACTTGTACTCATCTGATGTCACAACTCATTGGGAAACAAGGAGTGGTGTCAAAGGTTTCTTAGCAAAGTTCCTGTTTGAGAAAGCCCAAAGCTGTTGGAATTCCTTAGACTTGCAAGCCTTTGAGGAAATTGTGGCTCTTCTCATCTATGGGATGGTTTTTTTTCCAAATCCTGACCAACTCATAGATGTGAACGCCGTCAAAATCTTCATGTCACGCAACCCGGTGCCTAGATTTCTAGGAGATATCCTACACTATTTTCACACTCACACAATGAGGAAAAGAGGTGTCCTCATGTGTTTCACTCCTCTCTTGGCAAGATGGTTTATTTCTCATCTTCCCCAATCAGTCTTAAAGAATGAGCAAGGATTAAGGTGGTCACAAAGGTTAATGACGCTCAAACATTCAGACATTCATTGGTGCTCCCGATCCAAAGAGAATGTTATCATCATCGACCATTGTAGAGAATTCCCTAATGTCCCTCTACTTGGAATTAGGGGAGGCATCACCTACAACCCATGCTTAGCCTTAAGACAGTTTAGTTATTCCCGAATGGATGGCACGCACGAGATGCTGATTCAAGGTTTGGTATTCGACTACGACAACGACGATCAAGGTCTTCGCCAGAGATTTATCCGAGCTTGGAGGATGTTAAACAAGGTGGATAGCAAGAATTTGGGGCACAAGAATTCCATCCCTCTTGAGCCTTACCTCAAATGGGTACGAACTCGCACTCAGAGTCTTATGATGCCTTACCCCTCCATTCTCCCGGTAATCATTGAGCCTGTCAAGGAGGGAGGTGTTCCATACACTATCCTAAATCCTAACATGCCCACATATCTTGAAGACCTACAAAGGGATTGGATACAACTCAAAGGAGAGCGAGATACTTTTGAAGCCCAATTCTACGCAAGCGAGAAGAAGGTTTTGGAACTCACTAGGCTACTTCATGAGGAGCGGACCTTAAATGCCTACATTGCTCCACAAAGGATGCGCACTACTTTTTTATCTTAGAGTTTTGTATTATTTTGTCCAAGGGGCATTGATGTACTCAAACTTTATCTTATTAATATAACGTGTGTTTCCTTTTTGTCTAAAACAAATTTGAATCTTCGAAATCCTTGAAAACATTGCATATGCATATATCATTCATCATAACATAAACAAGTCTTTTTCAACAAGTCTCCTCATATCTCTATTGTTTATTTCAGTAAGATGGATATCGAGCAAATAGTAAAAGATCTCCAAGCTCAGAATATGCAGTTTCAACAATTGCTCATGACCCTAGCCAAGGGGCAAGAAGAATTGAAGACTCTGCTAGCTGAAGAGAGGAAAAAGAAAACAAAGAAGGTAATTGGAGTCTTAAACATGGGGAGAAGGTTTCATGGGCAGACAAGAAGGACTTTGAATTTTGCAACAACATCCGGTGAAGGAGAAGGGAAAGGCAAGGAAACAGCGGTCCCGTCAGAATCTGAAGAGAAGGAAAAAGAGGAAGGCTACTCTGAGGAACAGTACCCTCCAGCTGATGACAAGTATAGACATCTTGAAGAGCGTTTGAGCGCGATGGAAATACAAAAGGTGTCGAGCTTAGACTTTGAGGAATTGGGACTAGTGTCGGGGATTGTGATTCCTCTGAAATTAAAAGTGCCTATGTTTGCATATTATGATGGAGTGCCATGCCCTAAAATGCATCTCTGGTCATATGTGAGAAAAATCCAACCCCATACCGCTGATAAAGACTTATGGGTGCATTTTTTTCAAGACATTTTGTCTGGAACACAACTCGACTGGCTTTAACAACTAGAAAGAGCCAACGTCCATAATTGGGAAGATCTTGTCGTAGCTTTCTACAAGAAATATCAATACAATGACGATTTGGCGCCTACCTGTACTCAACTCCAGAGTATGGCCATGGCTTCCAATGAAGGTTTCAAGGATTACGCACAAAAGTGGAGAGATTTGGCTGGAAGAGTTCAACCCCCTCTGTCTGAAAGGGAATTGGTGGACAGGTTCTTAGGCACCTTATCTGGCCCCTTCTTCAACCATTTAATCGGAAGTTCATCTGCAGGCTTTACTGAACTAATACTGATCGTAGAAAGGGTGGAAGTTGGCATAAAAAGTGGGAAGATTCAAAAGGATTCTTCTTCTTCTACAGCTGTAAGGAAGCCTTTCATCGGGAATAAAGAAGTAGCTGTTGTATATACACAAAGAAACCAAGAGAGGTTCAAACGCCGACCAATGGTGGGGGCTGTTATGATTCCAAAGCCTACGTCTGAGCAACAAAGAAGTAATCAACCAAGGGTGGAAAGGACAATTAGGCAATTCACCAGAATTAACATAACTATGTCCCAAGTATTACCACATCTTCTGAGATCCAACTTGGCAACCTTGAAAGAAGCTCCGAAAAACCCCAATACAACATCCCCTCATTATCACCCCAATGCCCGTTGCGCATATAACTCTGAAAGTCCTGGTCACGATACTAATAATTGTTGGGCCTTGGAAAAAAAATACAAGACCTCATTGAATCAAAATAAATTGAGTTTGATGCGCCCGAGAAGCTAAATGTCTTTTCTGCTCCTATGCACAGACATGGCCATAATACCAATGCTATCGAAGAATATTTGTTTGTTACCACAGTTGATGAAATCATGACTCCACTTCCAACCATTAAGATAAACTTGTTGAAAGCCGGTGTGTTCCCGGGCTGTAATGAAGTTTGCCATCTCTGCTTGTCCTCACCAACTGATTGCCCTTTGTTGGAAGCAGGCATTCAGCGCCTGATAGATAACAAAGAGATTTTGTTTGAAAGTACTCCTGTTTCACCTATTCATGTTGAAGATGTTTCAATAATTACCATTTCCTCCAATTCTTCCAGGGTCTCCACCAAAAGACCCGTTAGAATTACATCAGTTCCGAAAGCAACTCCTCTAATAATCACAATGCCTGGGTCAGTCCCATATGAATCAGACAAAACTATGTCGTGGAATTACGAAGGGGACATTTACTACCATGGCATCAAACAAGACTAGCCGGCCGCCAAAGAGATAAACTCCGAAGAAGAAGATTTTGACATCAGTAATATTGCCGGAACTAGTAAAATTACCTAAAGCGGTAGGATCTTTTCTCCAGAAATTTCTCCCCCAAAGGCAGTTTCTGGACCCGTGGCTGCTCCAAAGGTTACTTCCGTACCCATAATCATCTCTACAAGTGCTCCTATTGACGAAACTGTCACAACTCATGTTATTATTCCTACCAACACTCTTGCTGCCGAGGCTCGAGGAAAGAGTATTCAAGTGGAGCCTTTCCGGACGAAGGCTCAATCACTAACCATCCCTGATACATCTAAGAAAGAAATGGAGGAGATCCTAAAAATTATAAAGATGAGAGACTATGATGTAGTTGAACAATTGGGGCAAACTTCCTCTAAGATCTCCATGCTGGCGTTACTACTGTGTTCCAAGGCACATGCGAAAGCCTTGGTGAAGTTCCTAAAAATAGCCCATGTGCCTCAAGAGACGTCTGTTGATCAATTCCAAGACTGCGTGGCCAGCTTGACAGTGGATAACGGCCTAGGTTTCTCAGATGCTGATCTAACACCAAGGGGAATAAAGCACAATGAGGCGTTGCACGTATCAGTGGAGTGTAGGGGCACAACTCTGGCCCATGTCTTGGTGGACACCGGCTCATCTTTGACTGTATTACCGAAAAAAGCTTTGGATAGACTTGACTGCGAGGGACTGACGTTAAAGCCAAGCAACATAGTAGTAAGGGAATTTGATGGCTCGAAGAGAATGGTGCACGGGGAAGTGGATATCCCCATAAAGGTTGGAAAACAAACTTTCAATTCAACCTTTTATGTAATGGACATTCGCCCTTCGTACTCTTGCTTCCTAGGCCGGCCATGGATCCACAATACTGGCGTTGTTACCTCTATACTGCACCAGATGCTGAAGTATCCGGTTCAAGGAAAGATTATCACTGTCCATGGAGAGGAAGAATACATGATCAGCCATCTCAATTCCTTCATATATGTGGAATTGGACGGCGAATTCATTGAAACTCCATTTCAACACTTCGAAGAGGTCCCCCAAGAAGCGGCAGTGACCAAGACTGTGTCCCAGATTCCCAATATCACGAGACCTCCACTCCAGATGTCATATCTGAAGGACGCCAAAGCAGTGGTAGAGGAAGGTGGATGCACCATATGGGGGCAACTTCCGGATATCCCGTATAAGTCTGACAAGTTTTGCCTAGGTTCCACTTCAAGTGCTCAAAAGGTTGTACGCCGTTCCCGTGTTGGAGGGCCACCCTTGAAGATTAGCAACCGTGAGGTCAACGCGGTAGAAGATGGTGAAGATGATTGCAACTTGGAAGATTGGATCTTTCCGACTGTCAATGGAGGACTTAGCAATTGGGAGGCTAGAGACTTCGTCCCAATAACTTTTATCCCACAGTAATTTATCTTTACATTTTGTTGGATCGGTAATATTCAAGAACAATTCGCACTCTTAAAACCTTGTGTCTTTCCCAAGGCACAATGGTCCATTTGTAAGGGTTATTATTTCATCTTCATATGACATCAATGAATCATTGACGTTTTCGCATACAAAATTTTGTGCTCATTGTTTTTCTTTTACATTTTTTTTCTAAGATAGTTATACCCTTACACACACCCACACTCACAATGCAGGTATTCATCCATTCTGGATCCCATGGGTAACGATACTGCTATGGCCTTCCGTGACTCTAAGAATCTAATCTACCAAGCCAAAGACGAAGGTGAGGATGATTGTGAAGTACCAGGGGAACTTTCCAGACTGCTACAACAAGAGGAGAGAACCATTCAGCCTCACGAGGAACCCGTGGATACAATCAACCTGGGAACCGAAGAAAACAAAATAAAAAGGTCAAGGTGGGTGCCAATCTGGAACCCAGTGTCCAGGAGCGTCTGATTCAGTTGTTATACGACTATGTTGAAGTCTTCGCTTGGTCATATGAAGACATGCCGGGACTTGATACGGATATCGTGGTACATCGTCTGCCAGCAAGAGAAGATTGTCCACTAGTAAAGCAAAAGGTTTGCCGCATGAGGCCTGATATGTCAGAAAATATTAAAGCAGAGCTCATGAAACAATTCAATGCTGGATTCTTGGTTATCACCTCCTACCCTCAATGGGTTTCCAACATTGTTCTCGTACCTAAAAAAGACGGCAAAGTACGAATGTGTGTGGAATACAGAGATTTTAATAGGGTGAGCCTTAAGGATGATTTTCCACTGCCCCATATTGAAATCCTAATTGACAATTAGTTGCAACACAAAGTGTTTTCCTTCATGGACGGATTCTCAGGTTACAACCAAATCAAAACGGCACCTGAGGATATGGAGAAAACAACATTTGTCACACAGTGGGGCACATTCTGCTACAAGGTGA
The DNA here is from genome assembly GCA_948472305.1 of Vicia faba. Lineage (NCBI taxonomy): Eukaryota > Viridiplantae > Streptophyta > Magnoliopsida > Fabales > Fabaceae > Vicia > Vicia faba. The sequence goes on from OX451736.1 coordinate 610,385,639, forward strand.
TGCCATTCGGACTGAAGAATGTTGGGGCAACCTATCAGCGCGCCATGGTAGCTTTATTTCATGACATGATACATCATGAAATATAGGTCTACATAGACGATATGATAGCCAGATCGCAAATAGAAGAAGAGCATCTTGATCACTTACAAAATCTATTTGAGAGACTGAAGAAGTACAAGCTGAGGTTGAATCCAAACAAGTGCATATTTGGGGTACGATCTGATAAACTCCTAGGCTTTGTTGTCAGTAACAAAGGTATTGAGGTCGATCCTGCCAAAGTTAAAGCAATACAAGAGATGCCTTCTCCCTGTACTGAAAAGGAATTCAGAGGATTCTTGGGACGCTTAAACTATATTTCCAGATTCATTTATCACTTAACAGCTACTTGTGAGTCAATCTTCAAACTCTTGAAGAAAGATCAAATAGTCAAACGGAATGATGAATGCCAAATTGCTTTTGACAAAATCAAAGAATACTTACAAGAGCCTCATGTGTTAATGCCACCAGTCGAGGGAAGACCGTTGATCATGTATCTGACTTTTTTAGAAAACTCAATGGGGTTTGTATTGGGGCAGCATGATGAGTCTGGTCGAAAAGAGCACGCTATTTATTACCTGAGCAAACAGTTTATCGACTGTGAAACCATATATTCACTACTCGAGAAAACTTGTTGTGCTCTGGCATGGGCTGCTCGCCGGCTAAGACAGTTAATGCTGACTCATACTACTTTGTTGATATCTAAAATGGATCCGATAAAGTACATCTTCGAGAAGCCTGCTCTTTCTGGGAGAATAGTTAGATGGCAGATGATCCTGAAAGAGTACGACATACAGTATACTACCCAGAAGGCTATAAAGGGCAGTGTGTTAGTTGATCACCTTGCTCACCAAGCTGTAGAAGACTACCAGTCCATGAAGTTTGAATTATAGGATGAAGACATCATGACATTAGACAACTGTGAAGAAATCAGGCCATATGATAGACCTGAACAAGGATCCTGATGGACCCTGTTCTTTGATAGAGCATCCAATGTACTTGGTAATGGTATCGGTGTTATACTCATATCTCCAGAAGGGTGTCATACTCCCTTTACCGCCAGACTTTGCTTCAATTGTATGAACAACATGGCGGAATATGAAGCGTGCATATTTTGTCTCAAAGCTGCCATAGACTTGGGGATCAAATCATTGGATGTATTCGGAGACTCAGCCTTGGTCATCAGTCATATCAAAGGGGGATGGGACACCAAACACCCTAACCTTATCCCTTACAAAGAACATGTTTTTACATTGCTACCACATTTTGAGGAGATTACCTTCGAGCACTTCCCGCAAGAAGAAAATCAGCTAGCAGACGCTCTAGCCACAATGTCATCTATGTTTAAACTTAATTGGGATAACGAGGCTCCCCAGATCGCCATTGAACGAATGGATGAACAAGCACACTGTCACGAGATTAATACTGAAGAAGTAGTGGACCAGCCTTGGTTTCATGAAGTCAAGAGGTATCTTGAGGCTCAAGAATATCCAGAAGGAGCTTCAATCAATGATAAGAAGTTCTTAAGGAGATTCTATGCTAAATTCTTCCTTAGCAATGGCATCCTGTACAAACGCAATCATGACTCTATGTTACTTCGGTGTGTAGATAAGGTTGAAGCTGAAAGGATCATGGCTGAATCACATTAAAGGTACTTTTGGCACTCATTCCAGTGGGCATACGATGGCGAATAAAATCCTACAAACAAGCTATTATTGGTCTACCATGGAATAAGATTGCTACCAACACTCTCGAACCTGCCATAAATGTCAAATTTATGCTGACAAGGTGCATGTAGCTCCAGTTCCTCTGAATATCTTGACAACTCCTTGGCCCTTTGCTATGTGGGGGATTGATATGATTGGGGAAATCAAGCCGACAGCCTCCAACGGACACCGCTTCATCCTAGTGGCCATTGACTATTTTACAAAGTGGGTTGAAGCAGCCTCATTCGCCTCCGTTACCAAGAATGTTGTTGCCCGCTTCATCAAACAAAACCTTATTTGCCGGTACAGTATCCTAGAAAGGATCATCACTGACAATGGTACAAATCTCAATAACACTATGATCACCGCACTACGTGAGCAATTCAAGATTCAACATCACAATTCTTCTCCCTATCGACCAAAGATGAATGGTGATATCGAAGCTGCAAATAAAAACATTAAAAAGATCATACAAAAGATGACAGTCACGTACAAAGACTGGCACGAGATGCTACCATTCGCTCTCCACGGGTATTGTACCACGGCTCGCACATTAACCGGGGCAACACCCTATTCTTTGGTATACATCATGGAAGTTGTCTTGCCTATCAAGGTTCAGATCCCCTCTCTGAGGATTATGAAGGAAACATGAGTGAACAAAGACGATTGGATCCAGACTCGACTTGATCAATTAAACTTTATTGATAAGAAGAGACTTACTGCTATTTGCCATGGTCAAATATACCAAAAACGGATGATCAAGGCTTTCAACAAGAAAGTCAGACGCCAAGTGTATCAAGTCAGAGATCTAGTGATCAAACGCGTCATATTTCCACAAGGCGATCCCAGTGGAAAATGGACTCCTACCTATGAAGGACCATTTGTAATCAAAAACATTTTCTCTGGTGGGGAAATGATCTTGACCACCATGGATGGCGACGACCTGCCACACCCTGCGAACGCGGACATAGTCAAAAGATACTATGCATAAGAGACCCGCTAGGTTGACATACCTAGGAAAAATAAGGGCATCCCGGCGAACCAAAAAGGTTCGGCCAAAAGTTAGGGATAAAACATAAAAAAATCTGTACACCCGGCAAGTTGAAAACCCGAAAGGGCGACTTGGGCAAAAAAGGGTTTCCCGGTGGATTAAAAACCCGAAAGGGCGGTCCATGCAAAAGTTAGGGAATTAAGGCGTATGACTATGTCCCGTCAGATCACTTTACAAAAAACCTTTGACTTCCACTGACAAACTCAGAGGTTCTGATTAATTCAATCATCTTCAGACAAGGCAACAGATAGACAAGATGCTCAGAGATACGAAGGCTCTAGCAGAATGGGAACCCCATGGGATTATTACACATAGCTATCTTTCTTTGTATAAATTTTTTCTTGTTTTACGACAGCATTCTCTTACTATAATGTTTTTTCCCTTTGTACAAAAATATTTACTCAAAGTCAATAAAAAGATATCCCTTTGAAAGTGCAAAACTATCTGTTTTTCTTTACGCTTATGTTTTGTTTGCAAAAACGTCCAATGATTCCTTGTTGAACATATGCATCTGAACATAATTATTGTTTACAAATAAACAAATTGGAAAAGACAATTACTGATAAGCTGAAAGGATAGGAAAGTATCTCTAAGCTATCCCATAAGTAATCCCCGCAGTACGTCGTTTAATCCCCAGCGGAACAAATCTCTCGGTTATCAATCCCCAGTAAAAGTCGTCAAATTTCTCGGGACTCCCCAACAGATTTTACAAGCAATACATGACATTGCCCTTACAACATAATTTATTTCTCTCGGCAGAAATGCATCGATACTTCGACTTCAAGACATGAAGACTCACATATCCTCATCAGCATTCAGGGATTTATTTTCCTCAATCCAACAACAATGCAACAGATTATCTCACATACTCATACATAAACATTGATAAAGCAAAAACATTACATCATACATTTCATGCAACATGACTTTGCACTTTAGCTAACATTTTACCATTTTCAGGATAAGATTAACAGCTACCATTAACAATGTTCAAAGACTTTCAAATACAATTCAGATACGCCCCAGATACGGATGCCATCCTGATACTCATTCAGTTTTAACCTTTTGATACAGTTCAGATACGCTCCAGATACGGATTCCATCCTGATACTCATTCAGATTCAACCTTTTGATACAGTTCAGATACGCTCCAGATACAGATGCCATCCTGATACTCATTCAATTTCAACCTTTTGATACAGTTCAGATACACTCCAGATACGGATTACATCCTGATACTCATTCAGATTCAACCTTTTGATATAGTTCAGATATGCTCCAGATACGGATGCCATCCTAATACTCATTCAGTTTCAACCTTTTGATACAAGTCAAATACGCTCCAGATACGGATGCCATCCTGATACTCATTCAATTTCAACCTTTTGATACACTTGAGATACGCTCCAGATACGGATGTCATCCTGATACTCATTCAGTTTCAACCTTTTAATACAATTCAGATACGCTCCAGATATGGATGCCATCCTGATACTCATTCAGATTCAACCTCAAGATATAGTTCAGATACGCTCCAGATACGGATGTCATCCTTATACTCATGTAGATTCAGCTTTCAGATATAGTTCAGATACTCTCCAGATACGGATTCCATCCTGATACTTATTCAGATTCAGCTTTTAGATACAGCTCAGATACACTCCAGACATGGACGCAATTCTGATACTCATTCTTTCAACTTACAAATTACAATTCAACAGGCATTCTTGGATGGCATCTACAAGCCCATCTCCAACAGGATTCTATCACCTCTCCAAATTTCATCCTTAAGCCTATTCCTCCTATCATCGCATCGTTGAGTGCAAATTTCTGGAAACTCTAGTGTCCAATCATCTTCCACCTTCGAGTCACGAATGGCAGAACTTGCTAATCTAACTCTTCAAGTTTAAGAAGATTGAACAGGGGCAGCTGTTGTACCGCAAAATTTTCCCTCTCATTTGTAAAAGTATTTTCTCACAAGATCTTCTACGACGTCAAGTTTGCAGCACTGATACATCAATTTAGGCTTGAAATTGACACAAGGGAAAAATGGTCAATTGCATAACTGAAAGTCAAACTTTAACTTTTTGGTCAACATTACATCCCAAAGATCAAATTTCATCAAGACACTCAAGAATATCAAGCTTAATCATCAAGAAGTCAAGAAAGTCAAAAGTCAACTTGAAAAGTCAAGATTTCTAAGACTTAGAAATTTTCAAAGTGTTTTAATACATGATAATTTCATCACTTCATGCCATTCTTTCACCAAGATGCAAGACGGTTCAAGGGAAAATTTCAACATAAAAGTTGTAAATCTCCATGATATCTACAACATTGCTTTACACAACTTCTCCTAAATATGCTTGGATCTCAAGTTATAAATTCATGAAGTCATGGCATTTTCATTTAACACTTAGAGAAAATTTCAACAGATTTTTTTCAGGATTTTATCCCAACTTCTTAGCATTTTTTCACATAGTTCCAAGATGATTTTGTCAAAATTACCAACATGAAAGTTATAGAGGGTGTTTCAAGCTTTCCAAAACATCCAAGAGCATGAATTTATCATATTTGAGCTAAAAGTTACAAGGATCTGAAGTTGGACATTCATTATTGATTTATAAGGCAGATTTGTGATGAACAAGGAACAAAAATGTTAACCATGCTGCATAATCTTCAATTTTCATGCATCTTGACTTATAAATCTATCCATAATCATATGTTTACATAATTGATTAAACCATTATCCAAGTGGTTCAAGTATTGGTCATTGCATCTTTCCATATTTGGCACAAAGGCACCATTGCCATTCTTGCAAAGTTCACTTTAATCATAAAGTCAATTTCTTGAGCCTCTAACTTGTTGTTCTAATCACACTCAACTTCTACAAGTCATAACAAACATGTTTAAAGTGATCAACCACTTTACATAGCTTGGTACAAGCATTAGAAACATGTCATTCATGTTTGCTTCAAAAACAAGCAAGATAACCATAACATGTGATTCAAAAATCTGAGTTGTTTGAAGTCTCAAACCATCTCTATAAATATGGAGGCCAATTGCAAGAGAAAGAGAGTTAGAAAAAAGGAGAGAGAAGAGGGAAAAGGGAGAAAGAAAACCAGAAGTTTTGTTGACAAGCTCTCAAAAATCTCACAACTGAAAGAAGGTCATAACAGTCCACAAAGCAACACCTCAAGCTCAAGACATAAATTCTAGTTGCAAGGTAAGTCTCCTTAACTTTAAACTCTTCATTTTAATCATCATAATTTGGTTCATTTTTTAGGCTAAAATGCAGTGACCTTTGAAGAAAAGGTTTGTAAAAAATCATGAACAATTGCCAAGATTGAGTGAAAGGTTTTCCATGAAATAGCATCATGAACAGGCAGGTGTAAGGCAGCTGTTTTTCAAAATCATACAGTGTGTAATCGATTACACAACCATGCAAATCGACTGCACGGGGTTCCAATAGCCAAATTTCCAAATATTTTGAGTGTGCAATCGATTGCACAACCATGCAAATCGATTGCACGATGTTCCAGTAGCCAGATTTCCAAATATTTTAATTGTGCAATTGATTGCACAACCATGCAAATCAATTGCACTGGAAGTCAGTAGCCAATGTTTGAAAAACTGAAGCGTGCAATCGATTGCACTAACATGCAAATCGATTGCACTCAAGTGAAAACTGAATTTTTGCTTTGAAAACACTTGAATAAAGAGTTAGACAATATAAAATGTTTCCTTTTGACCATTGAGCATCTATATCTTAAGTTCAAGGTAAATATTATCATTATACCTTGAAATTTTCTAAGGGCTTGAACCAAATACTTCATCCAAAGAGGCTTTTAGCTTGATCAATAATTTTTGCCTTCTTTATCAATCATGATTTGTCTTCATCAAAACCAAAGTGCATTCGAGAAGCTTAATTTTATGGTAGGTGTCGACACATAATGATCCAAAATGTTTTCTTTTCCTTTCATTTTTCTTTATTTTATATGCTTCATATATTTTCTTCAAGGCTATTCAATATGGTTGTAATAGATAATTAGGACTTTAATTTCTTGCAATCCCCATTTCTAAATTTGTACACCCCATCCCCAAACGATTGTTACAACGTAGGATATTTACTTTCCGCAATTTATTGCTTTATATATAACATGTTAATAATTAGGGTTTTTATGGCAAGATAAAACCAATCAAATATAAAACCCTAATTCAAGACAAAATCAAGCATGAAAATGACACACTAGCACACAAACACCCCTAGGGCTACTCCACTTGGTTGCCTTGAACAAAATGGCCATATTATGCATGTAAGGTATCTTAGCAAAACAAACAAAAAAAAAGGATCCTAATCCCTCGATGATGCTATTCAAGGTTGCCTTACAAAAATGATCTTAGTCCCTCAAAATGCTAAGATACTTTGCAACATTGCTAATCATGGTTATACGATGACCCACGCCTGTCTCGTTTACATCCAAAGATAGGGTGGCTTACTAAATCAATGGTAAGACAAAAATATCAAAGGAAAATAAAATGAACAAGAAAGACATTTGAGTAGGTAGATTACTTTTAGTTACTTGCTCCATTTCAAAACAAATATCCTTGCTATTTTCAAAACAAACACCTACACATTTTCAAACATCTTACAAACTTGAAAACATTTTCAAAAAGATAAACATCTTTGTATACATTCTTACGAACGAGAATCATTACAAAGATTGTCTAAACAATGGCCTCTTTTACAAAATACTTTCAAAACCACACCAAGCACAATTTCAAACAAAAAGCAAGTGATCTAACAAGTAACTAAGAGCCCATGGAAAACCATGGATGAAAAGGGTGCTAATACCTTCCCTTTTCATAATCTACCCACCGAACTCAAGAAACAATCTCAAAGGTCTTTCCTTTGCTTTTTCACCTTTCCTTTTGGATAAAAGAAAAGTCGGTGGTGACTCTTGCTAACCGCAACATTTGCAAACACAAACGCAAAACATCAAGTCAGTTCTCCCATCGTATCACAGTACGTATTAGACTTTATCTTTCCAAACAAATATCAATAAAACATACTTCTTTTCTCATTACCACATTCATTTAGAAAACAAACAATTTTAAACCAAAAAACATATTATTATAAGTGGTTCTTATAGAGTACTATAGATACATATGGTGTTAATACCTTTCCTTTGTATAAATAACCTATGTACCTTAGACATCTTCCTTATGCTTTGCTTTTAGTTTTTACTTCTTGCATTGCATGTTACACAATAGGGTTTCGACCTTTTCCCTTTTCCTTGGAAACAATAAAGTTCGGTGGTGACTTCTTAAAGTCTTTGTGGGTCAAGTTCCTCAATAGCTTGGTCTCCTTGATTTTTGACCGTGATAGTAAGGTTATGGTTAAGGGTGTTATTCATTTTCTCATGATCAGGTGGAAAATACTCAGTGATTCCACCCCAAAAATGATCTAATTCACTCTGAATGTTTGTATCATCTGGTACTTCAGAGTAAACATGAAGACCATGTTGTAATGCAAGGAGTGAGGCCAAGACTCTACTGGTAATATGGTAATCGTGTCTAAAGAGTCTAAAGGTAGCTAAGCCTCTGTTAAGTCCAAATCCTATGTGTGGTTGGAAATAGAAAAGAGCTCAGAAACTCCAATGTTAGGTTCCTGTAGGTTGGGTGTTTTGCAACTGGAAACTTGTCGTAACTCATCTAGGTAAACATGAAGCAGACACTGTCTACAAGTCCTAGATAATCTAGGTAAGGAATGTCTCATTAACGGGTAGGTGAGATGAATTTCTCAGCTAGGATCTCAAAGCGCCTTCACTGGGCATCGTTCTTGAAAACGGTCCTCATCTTATCAACTATATGCATTCTCTTGGTAAGTTAGTATGAAAAGTTAGCTTGGGGAAATAATGTAACCTGGAAGGAAACATAAATTAAGTTAGTACTGATCAATGAACTAAATACACTGCATTGTTATATCTAGAAATAAGTTAGTAGAAATAAAAAATTTTGGGTTGCCTCCCATGTAGCGCTTCGTATAATGTCAGGAGCTCGACATAATTTTTTATATGACTAAAATTGTTTGGGAGCGGGTAGCTCTTCAATTATTAAACTATCATAATAATCGATATTGTTATCCAATTATAGTGTTTAAGTCCCTTCCTGTTCACGATGAATGTCTTGTTAGATTGAACCTTAATCTTTACAGCACCATTATGGAAAATTTTTAATATCTCAAAAGGTACAAACCATCTGGAACGGAGCTTCCCTATAAAAATTCTTAATCGAGAGTTGAAAAAAAGAACTAGTTCACGCTTAATGAACTCCATCCTAGCTATGCGCTTATCATGCCACTTTTTAGTTTGATCTTTATAAATTTGGGCATTCTTGTAGGCATCTAATCTTAATTCATCTAGCTCGTTTATGTCTAATAATATTTTTCACCGACGGATGTATAATCCATGTTCATGGCTTTAATAGCCTAATTATCCTTATGTTCAAGTTCAATGGCAAGGTGACAAGATTTTCCGTAGACAAGTTTAAACAATGTAGTTCCTATTGGTTTTTTATTGATTGTCCTATAGGCCTTCATAAATTTGTGGAGTTTAGATGACCAGTCTTTCCTAGATATGGCAACCGTTTTTTCTAGTATTTGCTTGATTTCCATATTGGAGATTTCAACCTATCCACTAGTTTGTGGATGGTAAGGGGTTGATACACGGTGTCTTACTCCATATTACCGTGTAGTGGTAAAAAGTTGAGACTAAGCCATTAATTGACTTAACTCACAAAGTGAAAGTTTCCACCACACTTTATTGTTTCCAAATGGAAAAGGGAAAAGAGCGAATAAAACCAAAAAAATAGAAATCAAGGTACGGGTGTCGGTTATGCAAAGGGAAGGTATTAGCACCTAAACATCTATTGTATCCAAAGGGATCCATTATGTTTATTCTAATCAAAAGGTGTGTATATCTAAAGACTTACTTGCTAAAGGGAATGCATGAATAAATTATTAACAAACGTTTCACCCTAAAATTTTCCCTCTTCATTTTAGTTACATGGATTATGCTTCATCATACATATTCATACATTCTCATGGTAAGGATTAGGGTATTCAAATTCCCAAGTTCTTCTACAAGCTCTAGAAGATGTTTTCTTGGTCAATAATTGCAAAAGAGGATCTCATATCTTCAATATTTAAACTCTCTCAGAGCTAAAAGGTTTTCTTATATTGGTAGACATTCCATTTGTCCCATATGATCATTAGAAGTTGGAAATTTGCAATGTTTGGAGAAGAATCACATTTCCACTATTCATCTCTCAAGATTAGGGTTTTTATCAATTGAGGAGTCTGAGGCTTGAAAATACAAATGTGTGAAGCATCATCTCCACGTCATTATTTAAAACATCTTTTTTCAAAGAATATCTCAATTGGTCCAGGAGAATGAGGGTTTTGAAGCTTGGTCATCATCTCCTAACACACAAAGCCAAAACTAGGGTTTTTGGTTTAATCAAGAAATATTTGATTTCTTGGGTAATATTTGATTCCATGCTCCTTAACATGTTTATGAGCATCTATTAATGAAGGTTGAACATCAATTTTTATTGAAATAAGTTCAAATGATCAAAAGGGGAAAATAGTCATTTTTGACCAATAGTCAACCAAAGTCAAAATTGACCAAGTGGACTTTTGGTCAACCATCAATTCAAGTATTATATTTTCATATTTCATGATCATTGGTGTCACAAAATCAATAGAAAGGATCAAAATATAGATAACTTGTTCAAGAAGGTATTTAGACATTTAGAAAGAAAATCCTAAGTCTTTAAGTCTTATAGTACTGAATTGTGGACATTCATAACTCTCTCATTTTTTTATACAATGGGGGAAAATATTATATGCTTAGAAAGCTTGAGAAAAAACCTACAAGTTTGTTAATGTGTGCTCAAACCTCAAAAGTGAAGCATTTGTGAGTTATTGTGCTTAGGAGTTTAAGGCCTAAAGATGGCAAGTTTCCCCAGTAAGGGAGGCCTCGCGCGCGAAATTTTATCAAACATGTGGTGGGCACACTTTCACCATCATTTTTCTTAATGAATGGATCATAATTTCAAAAATGTTTGAACATCAAAGTTGGATATATTTGTGTCCTCTTCAATTTACATTTAAAGATCATTTCATTCTGAGCATTATGGTGAGAGTTACAATGGAATTTCTGGCCAGAATATTTGTCTCGCGCGCGTGTTAGTATAGTTGTTACATCAAACACTTGGCGTGCCCATGTTCATGGCAGGTCATCTTTTGATTCAAGTTTTAAATTGAAAATTGGTCAAGGGGGAATTGCAGCTGCACATGCAAGCTTCATTTGGCTCTTTGAATCATGCCATTTGGATCAAGAATGAAGAAGATATCATCATTGGAAATTAAGCTCTAAAAGTTGACAAGTTACCAGCATACAATCCATGCACGCATGTGCATGGCCTACCCAGTCAGGATTGATCAGTCATCACCATCATGTTTTCATGCTCAGATTTAAGGCATCTCCAAGCTTCAACTGAATTTTCTTTTACCATGAGAGTTATTCCCCTTACTTTTCTCTTTTCATTAAGCACGGGCTTAAGCCAATTGATCAATAGCTCTTAGAGTTATGTTTAGGGGAATGAGGCTTTATATTATGTTTTGTCATAAGCTTCAGCATAACATTTACACTTTTGCAACAGGCATGATTTGTCACACGCATAATACTCATTTTCCACTCCCTTTTCACTCATCAAAACACACACAAATGGTCAGCAATAAGGCATGAAACACAGGCTGCTTTTCTTCACTTAAATCTACTGCAAACTTCCAGCATCACCCTCTAACGGCTCCAAACCTCCAAAGACCTTTCTAACCCTAGCAAACCTTCTTCAATACTCTTCCCCACTCTATATAAACTCTTCTACACCCTCATTACAAAGGAGTAAACTCTTCATACACGCTCCCTCACTCTCTCTCAAAAGCCTCAAATTCTCTCTTCATTCTTTCACAAATTTTCGAGCTCTCTTTATTCTCTTGCTTTAAGCTGTAAATTCTTAATCAATTCATCATCATTGAAGCTTGAAGGAGAAGATTTATCGGGTTTCTTGCTTGTTCAGAGGCACCTAGTGAATTTACTTTTCAATACTTGAGGTATGTTTTCATGAACTTCGCATCATCCTTTCATCGTGAATTTACAATGTAGATCTTGTTTTAATCATGCTAGCTGGCCGGATCTTAGATCTGAATTATGTACATGAGTGATTTGATAATGAATTCATGCTCTGTAAGTTGGTTGAACTTTGATTAAAACAATGCTTTCATGCTCAAATTTATGCTTAATCTTGTATTAGTTGTAAAATCTATGTTCATCTTGTTGTTCTTTGCACTTTCATAACAAACTTTGATGTTTGGATTTAGTGATTTGGTTCAGAAACGAGAGAGATCAATGAATCTGAAGTAGCATGGTTAAATTCTGTTTTTGCAAATTAAAAGTATGTTGATTTCAGTATTTTTCACGTGCGAATTTCTCCATGCTTCATGAATCATTTTTGAAAATTCTTGATCCTGTGATGATCTACTCCATGAGATTTTTAATTTGGTTGCAAATTCGTACGTTTTCATCAAGAATCGAAGAAGATATCAAGTTGTGAACATCACCGTGCATAACTGTTTTTGAGTTAGGGCATAGTTCATCATTACAGGGACGATTACGTGGCATTTCTTAATTGAACATGAATTAATCTTCTTTTACAGCGCATTCTGTTTGAAACAGGTGTAATAGATCCAATTTTATTTGAATTTTAATTTAGTTTTATTTGTTTTCTTTAATTTGGTTTTAATATTTTTATTGATTCAAAAATCATCAAAAAAATATCCTAAACTTCTTTTTTAGTATATTTTCATATTATGAATTTTTATTTCATATTTTCATCATTTTTGTATGATTAAATAAGTCATTAGTTTAATTAGGATTTTAATCATTTTTTAGGTTTTAAAATTTTATTTTCTAATTTTCAATAATATAAAAAATCCCCAAAAATATATATTAGGTTCCATGTTGAATATACTTCATGGAAATAATTTTTTTTATTTTATAAAAATTTGTGATAAGAAAATAAAATCAATATTTGGCAGTGTCTTGTTTTCTTTACTTGTTTTTGGTATTGTGGGAAAATAATTTTCTTTTGGTATCTTCCTCTAACGATAAAATTCCATAAAAATAATTTTACTAACCCTTAGGTATTAAACCAATTTACTATAATTTTTTATTGATTTTACATTTTTATTTTCCTATTTTTCTAAATTTTAGAAACTAATATTAGTTTTGACCTGTCTTTTTGCTTAGGCCTTAAGAAATATTTTAAAACCAAATTTTCTATACTTGAAAAAATCAAAGAAAATATGTTTAATTTCCTTGGATGCTTTAAAACCATAAAAATATTTTTTTTGTTAATTTTAGCTTTCGATTTTGCATTTTTCCACAAATATTATACTAAAACTCTCTAGTTTGACCCATTTATTAACTAGTCTTAGTAGTTTCTAATCATTTCTAACCCCTCAATTAAATCCAAGGACTATTAATCGTGCTTTTGATTTCTATAAGCCTTTAGAAAGTTAGGTTTTAAATTGGCTCAATTTTTACAAACTTTTCTTCATTTGTTTCAAATTAATTTTGATTAGGGAACATATTAGGGTTTCATCTTGATCATTTGCGTGCATTTAGAAGTTCAGATATTGATTCTATCTTTCCTCATTCTCTCATACCTAAAGCACTTTTCTCTCCTATCCAATCATGGTTAATTCTTATCCACCTCTCTTGGTGTGCTTAAGATTTTCATCCCTTGCTTTGTTTGATAGTGTTGACTGGTCTTGATGCTTAGCCATCTCTTTCCTCTTCTCTAAGTAGACCCACTTCTTGTATGCTCCCCTTAAGTTTTCAATTCACTCTACTAAAAGTGTGAATTGAATAGACCTTATGCTTATATCCATATATGCCAACATATGGTAGAAATTACCCTTCAAAATTCAAATTATAGGATCAATCATTGTATGATAACATTAGGGATAGATTTAGGTTAGTCTCCACTTAGACTTTTCTTTCCCCTTTTGCATCCACTGCATTTAAAACAAAACTTCTTTTCCTGGAAAACTTCAAAATGCCTTAAAAATTACTGATGAGAATCATATCTTTGTTGAGCTTGGGAAATGATAAGAGGGTTTCTTCTCAATCTTATTATTCTTCCATTCTAAGTTTTGGTGTGGTTCAAATCTCAAAGACTTATTTCATGAATAAGCGAAGAAATAGCCAATATCTCTCTCTTGAGATCAACTAGTTGTCATCTGTAGCAAAAACACCAACCAACACAAACTCTTTTTCCTCTGGACTTTTCTTTCAAAACTCTTTTCAAAAGAACATGTTAATTCACTTCTGTGTTGACGCGTAAGTCTCCAAAGGTCGAGTTGCGGAAGAAGGCGTAATTAATATTGTTCATTAAAAAATACAAACCAACAAAACTTTTGAAGCCGAACTACGCCTACTCTGATTTCTTAAAAGGGATACGTATGCATTGAGGTAGGGGCCGAACGAGCACAACTGTTATTTTCTCTACATTATTTTCTCTTTCCTTCTGCATGCATTCCCCCTCTTATATCTTTTTATCTCTTAATATTTAGACATAGAATTCACACCCTTAGATTAGAACAACATAAGTGGATCTTGTGTAGTACCACAAACGTTTGGGGTGCTAATACCTTCCCCTCATGTAATCAACTTCCTTACCCGATCTCTTTGGTTGCAAGACTGTGGTTTCACCCCTCCGAGTTTTATCGATAATTACCTTTCCCATCCTGTGGGATAAAAGACGTTTGGCGACTTTATTGAATGAATTTTATCTTTGATGATTTTCCGCCAGTTGTTTCAGCTGGCGACTTCATTCGGGGTAGATTGACCTACTGCTGATCCATCCATAGCAAGACAATCCTAGCTTATGTTTTCTTGCTTTTCTTAGGTGTTTATGTGTTTATTTCTTTCCAACTTTATTTGTTTATATGCATTGATTATATGTTATCATGCATTGCATTGTATTATTTTATGTACTATGGATACTGCTGTTATGATGTGGGGTTGGGTCGATACTTCTTGAGGAAAAAGGCCAAGTACCAAGGCCAGAGTGTACTAGGAAACTAGGAATACAGTGGGAGCATGACGGCTATAGGACGTGGTCCGATTAGTGCAGTCATGTCATATACCATGCTCGGATGAGGTTCAAGTGAAGGTACTTTCATCATGTACATCTTTGTTGCGATAATTTTTACTTTCAGGCGGACCCATGATTTCTGAGTTACCATTTCCTTACCCTGACCTAGTCTTCACCCGTGAGTGGGAGGGTTGATTTCTTACAGGTAAAGTTGGTGACTTTGATTATATTGGTAACTCTGGTTCTGAAGATGACTTTGGATCAGTTGGTGACTTTGATTATATTGGTAACTCTAGTTCTGAAGGTGAATTTGGATCAGTTAGTGACCTTTATTATATTGGTGACTCTCTTTCTATTGATACTTTGGGGGATGATTATCATTGGTGACTGTCTCGAACGTTTGAACCTACACAGTAGAACATCAGTGTCCAGTATATTGGAAACCCTGGTCCTATCATGTTGCATCAAAGCATATTTACTTTTCAATATATATATATATATATATATATATATATATATATATATATATATATATGTTGTACAAAAAGATTAACCTGCATATGCATTGCAATTTCCCGGATTCTCCAGAGTTTTCTTTTCCTCTAAGAATGGCAAACAAAACTGATATCGTCATGAAGACCAAGAGGGATAACTTCAGCTACCAGTTTCGTCTAAGTGTTTGGCCCTTTCTTTAAGAACTCAGGGATTTCATGAATTGTCAACATATGGGTGTTTTTGGCGAAAGATATGGGAATCTCCTATCTTTGTTGGATGCCCGGGTTGATGATAAGGTTGTTCAGACTTTGCTACAGTTTTATGATCCAAAGTTGCGTTATTTCACATTTCAGGATTATCGGTTGGCACCCACTCTTGAGGAGTATTCTCATATTCTCCATATTAGGGTTACTAATAAAGTTCCCTTCATCCAGGTCCCTGTTGAACCTGGCTATGAGGTTGTTTTTAAGGTTCTTTATTTGAACCACAGTGTTGTAAAAGGGAAGTGGAGACGTAATAAAGTCACTTGTGGTCTTCCGGTAGATTTCGTGGTAGGAAAGGTTAAAGAAATGGAAAATAAGGGACATTTGGATACTTATTATGCATTGTTAGCCGTTACCATTCATGGGGTTTTTCTTTTCCCTAAGATTAAGGAGATATTGGACTTGGATGCTTTGTACGTCTTCATGAATAAAAATTCAATACCTACCTTGTTAGCTGACACTTACCATACCATTCACTCTAGGTATGGGAAGAAGTCAGTAGTGATATGTTGTGTTTCGATGCTTTACAAATGGTTCATGGTACAATTACCTACAAAGGTACCATTCAAGGAAGATACTCTTTCTTGGGCATCCAAAGTGATGACGCTCACATCTTTTGATATTCAGTGGTGTAGCGGTAGAAATGTTCAAGACTAAGCCATTGAATTGACTAGACTTTATGCAAATCAAAATAAAAATCGCCACTGTGCTTTATTGTTTCCAAAGGAATAGGAAGAGAGAGAATAACCCAAAAAAAGGGGGAAAGATTCAAGGTAAGGGGGTTGGTTATGCAAAGGGAAGGTATTAGCACCCTATACATCTATGGTACTCCGCAGGAACCTCTTTGAAAAATCTGTATATTTTGGCTATAAAAATGTGTTGTATATAAAATGGATGGTGGAGGTGAGAAAAGAAATATTTTTATGATTTTTGCACCCGTCGCGGTTGCGAACCTTTAGTGCCTACGTACCACCTTTCGTGCAATAGGGGATCAGGGTACACGTAGTTCCTCTTTTAAAAATTTGAAACACTAGTGTGTTGGTTAATTTTATGAGATAAGAAATCATCGTCATTGTCCGTGTGGAAAACATACTTACTACCCACAATCATGAGAAAGGAGAATTTGCATCATCTCAAAGTGGAGGATATGGCTTGGATTTTAAAATCAACAATGCCTCACTCAACACCCAAGTGGAAAATATCTCTCTTTACTACATATTGTAGAAGTATAGTTATTTACATCACTACAAGGATTGACAAGAGTCTAATCTTTTAAGAAAAGTTTTAAAATAAAAAGCCAAAGTAGAAAAAATGGTTTGAAATGAGATTGATTGACTTTTAGTCTTCTCACAAAAATGTCAAGGTATTATTAAATTGATTGAAATTTATTTATGAAAATGTTTTGAAAATGCATGGACCTAAGTCCAAGTTTATTATGAAAGTGTTTCAAGTTTAGAAATAAGAAGAGTTTTTTAAAAGGAGGGAGAAGATTTTGAAATTAAAGAAGATGGGAGGAGATGAAGAGACTATCCTAAAGCATAAGGTAAAAGCTAGGGATAAGAACCATCTAACCAACAAGAAGCCAATACTTGACATTATGAGTCAATATAGAATTCTCATTCTTCGGATTGAAACCAAGCAAGCAAAGATACTAGACCTCTTGAGAGAACCAAACTTCAAGTGTTTTAAGTCTTCGTAACAATTGAGCAGAATAACGGCTGTATACGGGTGAATTCCAGATTATAAACAAAGTATGTAATCACAATAACCTGCACGGAAAATAAACAAACAACCCAATGTCTTGAGGTAAACCTCAAGAACTCCAGACAAAATATCAAATAAAGTCACAAAGTCTCCAAGATAGGCCAAGGTTTCTAATCCTAAATCCAAGAAGTCCAATACTCCATAATGCCAAGGATAGTAACCAAATAGTCCAAGTATCATTAAAGATTTTTATGGTTCATGTTGATTATTAGGTGTCTTTAAAAGGAAAAGAAAAGCTCAAGTGAGCAAAATATAAATGACATAAAAGTAAATGCTCAAGTGAGCAAAATAAAAATGGCATAAGAATAAATGCTCAAGTGAGCAAAATAAAAAAATGGCATGAAATGTAAATGCTTAAATTAAATGGTACATAAAGCATAAAAAATAAAAGCATAAAGTAAAGTCAATTGTTAGAAATTAGTGGTTAGTTGGATGACCATCTTGAAACTTGCATTTGGAACTCATTAGAGGATTGGTAGAACCAAAGCCTCCATACAACAAGTTACATTTGCTTTTTGTCAAGTATATCATCCATTTTAGAATCCTTAAAAGTAACATTTAATGATCAACAATGTTTAAGTGATCCGCGTTGACCAAAGGTGTTATAGATCCATTAGAGGATTGGTAGAACCAAATCCTCCACACAATGAATCTCAAGGTTATTGGATCAAAGAGATCAAATTAACATACTTTGGCTTGCAATCATAAGTTTGGGCCACGAATGATTATTTATTTGAATCGGGACAAAATTTAGCGCTATGTTAAGCAATCGTAAGTGGACTTATGTAGAAGTCGCACCTATTTTGAGGTCGTTCAATAGCAATCTATGTACTTCATGTTTGGATAAATGATATAGAGATCACCATCCCTTAACATGTAGCACAATTAAAAAAGAAAGGGATAAGATGAAGAGGGAGGAGAATGATAAGCTAATTTGGATCACCATCTCAAAATTCTTTCATCTTCAAATTCAACCACTCCTCTAGATGGATTAAACCACTAAACATATCATTAATCCAAAGCACCAAAAATGAATTAAATAATTCACTCTTAGGTAGACTTGAATTGATGAACATTTATCCATCTTCATCTACATCACAAAGTCCATTGAGTTTAAAGACAAATTTGACATTTAAAATTTGTAATCCAAATTATCCATCAAAGAGAGTGAGCAGAAAAAATATTTGAGTCAAAACATCCCCAAAATAAGGCAGAAAAAGTATTTTTGGCAACGTTTCAATCAATTGTGCTTAGACAACAACCAATTGCATCAATGCAGTTTTTTTTCAAATCAATTTTTTGTGACAAACAATTGCAATGTTACAACAATTGATTGCAACCTGTTAAAATCAGTAGAAAACAGCATTTCAATGATCAAATTCTTGTTCCAACTTTTCATCAAAAACCTTATGATCATGGATCCAATTGAGCATGAAAATTCCATCAAATTATGAGAAAATAGCACTAATGGAGTCATAAAACAGTGCTCAATGAATCAAAACCATAAATCCACAAGAGATCACATTGTGAAAGATGATGATCCAACTTACCAAAGGTAGAATTAGAGAATTATCAAACAACTTCCATAATTTGCTTCAATTCAACCACAAGAATCAATTACCAAAGCTTGGATATAGAGAATTGGTGAATAAAAAGTGTTTGGATGAAGGTTTAGCTCAAATATTAGTAAGCTTCAATGTAAAGCTTACTAACTTTTTGAAAATGGAGCTTTGAGTGAATTTGGTAGATGGAGAGAATTGAGAAATTTTTTAGCAAAGTGATTTTGGCTATCAAAAGCTTGAAATTTGAATGAGATGAAGGCTCTATTTATAGAGTTTAGGATTGGGATTAGTGGTAAATTGAATTAATGATATAATTTTAAAATTATGCAGAAAAATTGGAGCCAAAAAGATGACAGTTTTGAAATTGCTGGCTTTTTTCAAAAATCACGTGTGTTTTGCTGCTATGAGTCGACACAAGAGTCGTATGCGTCGACACATTCTAGTTGTATAACACAGCATGATTCAACGCAAGTTTCTATGGATCGATACTAGCTGACTTTCGACACAATACAAAATCAATCAATTTGTATGAGTCGACACATAACATGTATGTGTCGATACATGTTAGTTATACAAAACAGGATGAGTCGACACATGCCTCTATGTGTCGATACAAGCCTCTATGTGTCGATACAAGCTGCCTTTCGACACAATACAGAATTAAACACTTTGCGTGATTCGACACATAACATGTATGCGTCGACACATGCTAGTTATACAAAATAGGATGAGTCGACACATAACACGTATGTGTCGATACATACTAAAAAAGGATGAGTCGACACATAACACGTATGTGTCGATACATACTAAAAAAAATATTTTTGAAGGCTAAAAATACACTTTTCTCAAAGATTGTGCACAATACACAGTGCAATCGATTGCACAATGGGAGCAATCGATTCTACAGGAAAATAAAAATGAAAAATTTTAATTTTAATTTTTTTTTTGCAAATATAGATTTTAGGGAAATAATACCGGAAAACCTTATTTGTCAGATACTTTGACTCGGTACCTACAAAACACAATTTTGCAAAGACAAAGACAAATATTTTTTGTATTTTGGTTAGAGGTTAATTATCAACGCATATACAAAATACACAACTAAGCTGCTTGGAGATTCCTCAAGAGCAAACTTAAAGATAGGAGATAGGAAAAAAAGGAAGAACCAACCCTAATGTGATTTTGTTATGATCAAGTTGACATGATATGATAGGGGAATCTTAGGGGCAAAAATTGGGGTACAACAGCTGCCCTTATTTAAGTGTCTTCTATATGGAGATACAAAGGTTAAAAATCTTCGTGTCGACGCGATTGAAGATACTTAAATATAAAACAAGCCCTATTTTGTCTCTAAGATGCCATGTAATGCTTATGATTATAATTGCATATGAACAGAACAAAAGAGACGCAAAGTATCATTGGGGATGCCACAAAAATGAAGAAACAAAGGAGTAACCCCGCCAGGAAAATAAATCACTGGTGGACTAAAAGAATTGAATCAGAGAGGAGGATAACAGGCATCAAAGTTCACTGCCGATGTCCTACCAACGTTCACTGAAGGTAGAAAGAGAAAATATCATATCACCGCTGTTCACTGACGATGAACTATCAATGTTCACTGATGATAGCAAAAATATAAGAAACACTAACGTTCACTGTCGATGTCCTACCAACGTTCACTGAAGGTAGAAAGAAAATACATCATACCATCGCTGTTCACTGATGATGAACTATCAACGTTCACTGAGGATAGAAAAAATATAACAAACACCAATGTTCATTGCCGATGTCCTACCAACATTCACTGAAGGAAGAAAGAAAATATAGCATACCATCACCGTTCACTGACGATGAACTATCAACATTCACTAAAGATAGAAAAAAGATAACAAACACCGATGTTCACTGCCGATGTCCTACCAACATTCACTGAAGGTAAAAAGAAAAAATATCATACCACCCCCGTTCACTGACGATGAACTATCAACGTTCACTGAAGATAGAGAGAAAATATATCATACCATCGTCGTTCACTGACGATGAACTATCAACGTTCACAGAAGATAGCAAAAAGATAACAAACACTGACGTTCATTGTCGATGTACTACCAACGTTCACTGAAGGTAGAAAGAGAAAATATTAAACCATCTCCGTTTACTGACGATGAACTATCAACGTTCACTGATGATAGCAAAAAGATAACAAACACTGACGTTCATTGTCGATGTACTACAAACGTTCACTGAAGGTAGAAAGAGAATATATCATACCGCAGCCGTTCACTGACGATGAACTATCAACGTTCACTGAAGATAGCAAAAAGATAACAAACACTGACGTTCATTGCCGATGTCCTACCAATGTTCACTGAAGGTAGAAAGAGAATATATCATACCACCGCCGTTCACTGACGATGAACTATCAACATTCACTGATGATAGTAAAAAGATAAGAAACGTCGACGTTCACTGCCGATGTACTACCAACGTTCACTGAAGGTAGAGAGAAAATATATCATATCACCGCCATTCACTGGCGATGAACTATCAATGTTCACTGATGATAGCAAAAAGATGAAAAACACCGACGTTCACTTTCGATGTACTACCAACGTTCACTGAAGGTAGAAAGAGAAAATATATCATGTTTTCCCCAAAATTATGGTGTTTCACCTAGAACGGGTCTCAACTTCTTCTTTAACCAAGGCACTCTGCCTGGAAAGAGTAATATGTAAGCTTATCTCAAATAAAGAGACTTCCACTCATTGTCAAGGGGAATTTCAAAGAGAAATGACTTTCTGGGGATAGAAATATGGCTTCCTGGGGAAAGAGATATGACTTCCTGGGGAAAGAGATATGACTTCCTGGGGAAAGAGATATGACTTCCTGGGGAAAGAGATATAACTTCCTGGGGGTAGAAATATGGCTTCCTGGGGAAAGAGATATGACTTCCAGGGGAAAGAGATATGACTTCCTGAGGAAAGAGATATGACTTCCTGGTGAAAGAGATATGACTTCCTGGGGAAAGAGATATGACTTCTTGGGGAAACAGATATGACTTCCTGGGGAAAGAGATATGGCTTCCTGGGGAAAGAGACATGACTTCCTGGGGAAAGAGATATGACTTCCTGGAGAAAGATATGTGACTTCCTGGGGAAATGCCACGTTATTCCTGCTGAGGAGATAAAGTCTTCTCGTGCAAAATAAATGCACAAACCAAAACTCAAAGTTCTCAGAAATCCAAAGTAAATAATATCGTCATGCAACCACGAATCCAATTAGAAACAAACTGGAGCAAGACGGCCAACGAAGATACATCCTTTGAGAAATAAACTCAAGAGGGAAAACCAAATCCACCTAAGCAAGGAGCGTTGCAGGAAGGTTAGAACACAATGTCAATAAAAAATGATTTGTAGCAATGCATGATGCATGTATGAATGTATGAGTGATATCGTGCATATGCTAGTAAAAGGATACATAATCAGTACAAACAAACAAAACCGCCTCAGGTAACAATAACATTGGGCTAAACTTCAACCAGAAAGATCAATCCAAGAAAGGTAAAAGCAACTGCAGAAACCAAACTTATTTCCTGTCCTAACTTCACTAAGGAGAAACATAATCCGGATGTAGCTAAATCAAACAGATACCGGGATAGAACATCTTTCTTCCGGTTTCATCAGAGAAACCAGTTTTTCAAAAGCAACATACCTACTAGAGATTGTAAGACCAGTCTCAAATAATGCAGATTGACACCGAGACAATCAAACCTCATTGGGGAATTCAAGCCTACCCCCCTGGGGAAAGATGCAGATTGAAACTTTACATCATGAAAACCTATTCCGACAAAAGATGCCCTGGATAGCCTTCCCGAGAAATCAAGAAGTCAACACTAATGCCAATACTGCAAAAAGAGCGATATCTTAGCACACCAAGGGAATAAAACCTTTCATCATATGAGGGAAAACATCGATGGGGAATCTGGGACGGAGGCTTCTGACCATGCAAACCCAAAATCAAAAGTGAACCAAGACTTGGCCGGGGATAATGGGATCACAAACCTAATATTGTACCATACACCCACTGGTATCGTCTTTAACTATCTGAGAAACACACAAAGATTGCGCATATACCAACAAGATGACCTCAGAAAAACCTTCATGAAGGAAGTAAATATTCTTAAAACAACCGGAGTTTGTTCATTCCTGGGATCGCCATTTTTGTTGTCATTGTTTCATCACAAATCCCAAAGTAAATTGAATTGTGAAGATCTCCCCTTTTTTTTGAAAAGTCAATTTTGCTTTTTAATCTTTTTGCTTTAAAAATTATTATCAGTAATAAATGGAGTCTTTGCAAGCTAAATAAAAATAAGAACACAAAGAATTGGGCAAAAAGCTCGAATTTCATTTATAGAATGGTAGTCTGCGAATGGCGAGACTCCATGGATGATTACAAAGTTTGGGAAATGGTAATATATAATGGAAAAGATACATTGAGATACAATGACCACCATCCCCCTAACAACTTTTGAAATCCTGAGCAGCAGCTTTATTTGAAGTGTGGTGAGGATCCGAGAAGATTGTTGCTTCAACGATCAAGTCTTGTTTGGCGTAGTTACTTGCCAAGAAAAATCCCTAACTTTTGCCTAAGCTGCCCTTGCGAGTTTTCAACTTAGCGGGAAATTTATTCTGTTAATGTCTCTAATTTTTGCCTAGACCGCCCTTTCGGGTTTTGAGCCTACCGAGACGCTCCTTTTTGCCTAAGCCGCCCTTTCGGGTTTTCAACTTAGCGAGTTGTTCTTTTATTTCTTTAGGCAAAGTATTTCTTGACTGCGTCAGCATTCATGGGACGTGGGAACTCCTTGCCATCCATAGTTTCAAGAATTAATGCACCACCAGAGAAAGCTTTCTTGACAACATACGGGCCTTCAAAATTGGGAGTCCACTTGCCCCTAGAATCAGTGTTAAAAGACATGATCTTCCTGAGCACGAGGTCGCCTTCTCTGAATTCACGAGGTTTGACCTTTTTATCAAATGCTTTCTTAATTCTTTTCTGATATAACTGCCCATGACACAAAGCTATCATTCTCTTCTCTTCAATCAAATTCAATTGGTCAAACCTGTTCTGGACCCATTCAGCCTCTGTCAACTTGACTTCCATTATCACACGCAACGAGGGAATCTCTACCTCAATAGGGAGTACAACTTGCATTCCATATACTAGGGAGAAAGGGGTTGCTCCTGTTGAAGTGTGGATATATGTTCGATATCCATGCAGAGTAAAAGGGAGCATTTCATACCAATCCTTATAAGTAACAACCATTTTCTGGATAATTCTCTTGATATTCTTATTAGCAGCTTCAACAGCCCCATTCATCTTTGGCCTGTATGGAGACGAGTTGTGATGGACAATCTTGAATTCTTCACACAGTTCTGTCATCATCTTGTTATTCAAATTCGAGCCATTGTCAGTGATGATTCTACTCGGCACACCACACCGGCATATAAGATTGTTTTTGATGAAATGCACAACCACCTATTTGGTAACATTGGCATAAGAAGCAGCCTCTACCCATTTGGTGAAGTAGTCAATTGCTACCAAGATGAAACGGTGTCCATTTGAAGCTTTGGGTTCTGACATCCCGATCATGTCAATACCCCACATAGAGAAAGGCCATGGGGAGGAAATCACATTGAGAAGTGTTGGAGGCACATGGACCTTGTCTGCATAAACCTGGCATTTATGGAACTTCTTTGAAAATTTGTAACAATCAGATTCCATTGTCAACCAATAGTAGCCTGCCCTTAGCATCTTTTTAGCCATCAAATGCCCATTAGCATGAGTGCAAAATAACCATTCATGAATCTCATGCATCAACATGTCTGCTTCGTGTCTATCCACACATCTGAGCAAGACCGTGTCATAATTTCTCTTGTATAACACGTTTTCACTGAGGAAGAAACTGCCTGCCAATCTTCTCAGTGTCTTTCTATCTTTCCTTGACACACCAATCGGGTATTCCTGAGTCTGCAGAAAATGTTGGATGTCATAATACCAAGGTTTTTCACCTGCTACCTCCTCTGTTGTAAACACATGAGCGGGCCTATCCAGCCGTCGAACTGTAATACGGGGTATATCATTCCAAGTATTCACTTGGTATATGGAAGCCAGAGTTGCCAGAGCATCCGCCATTTGATTTTCATCTCTAGGAATGTGATGGAATTCAACTTTATTGAAGAAGGGTAGTAATCTTCTAGCATAATCTTTGTAAGGGATCAAGCCAGGGTGACGAGTATCCCATTCTCCTTTAATCTGATTTATTACCAAAGCAGAATCACCATGCACATCTAGATTTTTGATTCTGAGATCAATAGCTTCCTCAAGACCCATGATATAAGCCTCATATTATGCCATATTATTAGTGCAATCAAATGTTAACCTTGCAGTAAAAGGAATGTGCGATCCATGAGGAGTGACGATTACATCACCAATTCCTTTACCATAAGCATTCACCAATCCATCAAATACCATACTCCAACGAGATTCAGGGTCGGGGCCTTCCTCGGGCAATGGTTCATCACAATCTTTCACTTTCAAGAACATCACATCCTCATCGGGGAATTCATATTCTGCAGACTGATGATCTTCCACTGGCTGGTGAGCAACGTAATCTGCCAACACACTACTTTTGATAGCTTTTTGAGTGCGGTACTCAATGTTATATCCAGATAACAACATCTGCCAGTGGGCAATTCTCCCAGTAAGAGCAGGCTTCTCAAAAATATACTTGATTGGATCCATTTTGGAGATCAACCAAGTGGTATGATTTAACATATACTGCAGCAAACTCTTTGCCGCCCAGGCCAAAGCACAACACATTTTTTATAGCGTGGAATACCGTGACTCACAATCAGTGAACTTTTTGCTGAGATAATAAATGGCGAACTCTTTCTTCCCTGTTTCATCCTGTTGTCCCAGAATATAACCCATGGATTTATCTAACACTATTAGATACATAATCAACGGTCTTCCTTCTACGGGAGGGAGCAAGATAGGGGGTTCAAGCAGATACTCTTTAATACTCTCAAATGCCCTTTGGCAGTCATCCGTCCACACACAACCTTGATCTTTCTTTAACAACTTAAAGATCGGTTCACACTTTGCAGTCATGTGGGAAATGAATCTGGAAATATAATTCAAACGCCCGAGGAAACCCCTGACTTGCTTTTCAGTTCTTGGTGATGGAATTTCTTGAATTGCTTTGACTTTATCAGGGTCAACTTCAATTCCTTTCTGGCTAACGATAAAACCCAACAATTTCCCCGATCTAACTCTGAAGGTGCATTTATTTGGATTCAAGGGGAGATAATACTTCCTCAAACGCTGAAACAACTTCAACAAATCTTTTATATGCCCTTCTTCAGTTTGGGATTTTGTAATCATATCATCAACATATACTTCAATTTCCTTGTGCATCAGATCATGGAATAGGGTTGTCATAGCCCTCTGGTACGTTGCACCAGCATTCTTCAACCCGAAGGGCATGACTCTGTAACAGAGTGTTCCCCAGGGTGTGATAAACATTGTTTTTTCCATGTCCTCTGGAGCCATTCTTATTTGATTATACCCGGAAAGTCTGTCCATGAACAAGAATACCTTGAATTTTGTTGTGCTGTCCACTAACATGTCAATGTGAGGCAATGGAAAATCATCTTTCGGACTAGCTTTATTTAGATCTCTGTAATCTACGCACATGCCGACTTTTTCGTCTTTTTTCGGTACTGGGACAATATTGGCAATCCATTGAGGATACACTGACGTCACAAGAAAACCAGCATTAATCTGTTTTAGGACCTCCTCTTTGATCTTTACTGCCATATCTGGGTGAGTTCTTCTCAACTTTTGTTTAACTGGCGGACACTCTGGCTTCAACGGTAAACGATGCTCGATAATGTTTGTATCTAGACCAGGCATATCTTGATAAGACCAAGCAAAAATATCCACATACTCTTTCAACAGCTCAATCAACCCGCTTTTTACATCAGGATGCAACGATGCTCCAATCTTAACTTCCTTCGGATCTTCTTCTGAACCCACATTAATCACTTCCAAAGGTTCCTTATATGGCTGAATGGTATTTTCCTCGTGCTCAAGCAACCGTGAGACCTCTTCTGGAATCTCATCATAATCTTCTTCTTCAGCCCCAAACACAGGACAATCAAAGTTGGGAGAGGGTGCATGGTCATTGTATTCAACGGGTTTTTTAATTAATTTGCACATATGATTTATGATTGCTTTTCGAAACTGACACATATAACAAGTGATCATGCAGATTAATTTTCAGTTATTATTTTTTTTTTGAAAGTGTTTTTTATTTGATTACCATTTCCCAAGAAAAAGCAGAAAATAAAGACATATTTTTGGAAGCAAAGACAATTTTTATTAATGATCTTAAAAATCAAAGCAAACAGATAAGCCCATACAATACTTTCACCTTGGGCAGAGTGAAATCTTTTCAAAATAAAGAAACAGATTAACAAAACAAATTACTTTGAAATATGTATGCAAGAAGGAACATCAATGGTGACCCAGTTCTGAACTCGGACTCCATGCGTCACATAATTCGGTACTTCCTACTCTGCTTCATCCTCTTCAACAGCATTAATTCTAGAACCAATTGGATGGAGGTAGCCTCCGCTATGGAAAACATCATGATAATTGTTCACAGAAGACTTTGACTTCAAACTTTCTCCTTTGCCATTCCTCGAAGAGAAACCTAAACCAGCTCTGTTTTTGTTCACGGGTGGATCCACAAGTTGTCCCCAAACTGCATTATGACCATTGCGCACAACCTGTTGCGCGTCCTTCAGCGAAACCACATAATTATCATTCCTCCTTATGTTGTCAATAGATAAGGCTTGGAATTTGGTTCGAACAGCAGCCTCATTCGCTTCTATGATACTGAAAGAGGATAGATGGGATATCAACAACGCCTGCTCCCCATTTATGATCACCACTTTCCCTTTGCGCACAAACTTTAACTTCTGATGCAGAGTTGAAGTGACAGCCCCTGCTTTGTGTATCCATGTCCGCCCTAGCAAACAACTATATGCGGGAATAATGTCCAAGGCCTGGAAGGTTATCAAGAACAAATGTGGTCCTATATGGATGAGCAATTCCACTTCACCGATGACAGATTTCCTCGACCCATCAAAAGCCTTCACAATGATGCCACTCGGGCGCATAGGTGCTCCTTGATACTTTATCTTCATGAGGGTACTCCTCGGTATAACATTCAGTTCAGATCCGTTATCAATTAGCACATTGGATAGCGAATCATTCTTGCAGTTCATAGATATGTGGAGGGCCAGGTTGTGATTCCTCCCTTCATCTGGTAACTCATCATCGCAGAAACTCAAATTGTTGCATGACGTAATGTTTCCAATTACGCTGCTGAATTTATCTAATGGCATGTCATTCTCCACAAAAGCTTGTTCTACTACTCTCATCAGTGATTCTCTATGAGCAGAGGACTTCATTAATAAATCTAGGATAGATATCTTGGAAGGAGTCTGCAATAGCTGATCTACAATTTTGTAGTCGCTCATCTTAATTATCTTCAAAATATCATCCACTTCTTTCTCTAATGTAGCTCCACTAGTCTCTCCTGTAGCCTTCTTAGTGTAGCGGTAAAAATGTTCAAGACTGAGCCATTGGATTGAGTAGACTTTATACAAATCAAAATAAAAATCCCCACCGCGCTTTATTGTTTCCAAAGGAATGGGAAAAGAGAGAATAACCCAAAATGGGGGAAAGATTCAAGGTAAGGGGGTTGGTTATGCAAAGGGAAGGTATTAGCACCCTAAACATCTACGGTACTCCGCAGGAACCTCTTTGAAAAATCTGTATATTTTGGTTATGAAAATGTGTTATATGTAAAATGGATGGTGGAGGTGAGAAAAGAAATATTTTTTTCTGATTTTTTCACCCGCTGCGGTTGTGAACCTTTAGTGCCTACGTACCACCTTTCGTGCAATAGGGGATCAGGGTACACGTAGTTCCTCTTTTAAAAATTTAAAACACAAGTGTGTTGGTTAATTTTATGAGATAAGACATCATCGTCATTGTCTGTGTGGAAAACATACTTACTACCCACAATCATGAGAAAGGAGAATTTGCATCATCTCAAAGTGGGGATATGGTTTGGATTTTAAAATCAACAATGCCTCACTCAACACCCAAGTGGAAAATATCTCACTTCACTACATATCGTAGAAGTATAGTTGTTTGCATCACTACAAGGATTGACAAGAGTCTAGTCTTTTAAGAAAAGTTTTAAAATAAAAATCCAAAGTGGCAAAAATTGTTTGAAATGAGATTGATTGACTTTTAGTGTTCTCACAAAAAATGTCAAGGTATTATTAAGTTGATTAAAATTTATTTATGAAAATGTTTTGAAAATGCATGGACCTAAGTCCAAGTTTATTATGAAAGTGTTTCAAGTTTAGAAATAAGAAGAGTTTTTAAAAAGAGGGAGAAGATTTTTGAAATTTAAGAAGATGGGAGGAGAAGAAGGGATTATCCTATAGCATAAGGTAAAATCTAGGGATAAGAACCATCTAACCAACAAGAAGCCACAACTTGACATTATGAGTCAATATAGATTTCCCATTCTTTGAATTTAAACCAAGCAAAGCAAGGATACTAGACCTCTTGAGAAAACCAAACTTCAAGTGTATTAAGTCCTCACAAAAATTGGGCAGAGTAACGGTTGTATACGGGTGAATTCCAAATTACAAACAAAGTATGTAATCACAATAACCTGCACACAAAACAAACAAACAACCCAATGTCTTGAGGTAAACCTCAAGAACTCCAGACAAAATATCAAATAAGTTCAAAAAGTCTCCAAGATAGGCCAAGGTCTCTAATCCTAAGTCCAAGAAGTCCAATGCTCCATAATACCAAGGATAGTAACCAAATAGTCCAAATATCATTAAATATTTTTATGGTTCATGTTGATTATTAGGTGTCTTTAAAAGGAAAAGAAAAGCTCAAGTGAGCAAATTAAAAATGACTTAAAAGTAAATGCTCAAGTGAGCAAAACAAAAAATGGCATGAAATATAAATGCTTAAATTAAATGGTACATAAAGCATAAAAAATAAAATCATGAAGTAAAGTCAATTGTTAAAAATTAGTGGTTAATTGGATGACCATGTTGAAACTTGCATTTGGAACTCATTAGAGGATTGGTAGAACCAAAGCCTCCACACAACAAGTTGCATTTGCTTTTTGTCAAGTATATCATCCATTTTGGAATCCTCAAAAAAAGTAACATGTAATGATCAACGATGTTTAAGTGATCCGCGTTGACCAAAGGTGTTGTAGATCCATTAGAGGATTGGTAGAACCAAAGCCTCCACATAATGAATCTCAAGGTTATTGGATCAAAGAGATAAAATTAACATACTTGGGCTTGTAATCATAAGTTTGGGCCACGAATGATCATTTATTCGAATCGGGACAAAATTTAGTGTTACGTTAAGCAATCATAAGTGGACTTATGTAGAAGTCGCACCTATTTTGAAGTCGGTCAATAGCAATCTATGTACTTCATTTTTTGATAAATGATATAGAGACCACCATCCTTTAACATGTAGCACAATTAAAAAAGAAACGGACAAGATGAAGAGGGAGGGGAATGATAAGCTAATTTGGATTACCATTTCAAAATTCTTTCATCTTTAAATTCAACCACTCCTCTAGATGGATTAAAGTACTAAACATATCATTAATCCAAAGCACCAAAAATGAATTAAATAATTCATTCTTAGGTAGATTTGAATTGATGAACATGTATCCAACTTCATCTACATTACAAAGTCCATTGAGTTTAAAAACAAATTGAACATTCAAAATTGCAATCCAAATTATCCATCAAAGAGAGTGCAGAAATATATTTGAGTCAAAACAGTCCCAAAATAAGGCAGCAAAAGTATTTTTTGGCACTGTTGCAATCAATTGCTTAGACAGCAACCTATCGCATCAGTGCA
This sequence comes from Vicia faba, assembly GCA_948472305.1. NCBI lineage: Eukaryota > Viridiplantae > Streptophyta > Magnoliopsida > Fabales > Fabaceae > Vicia > Vicia faba. The sequence goes on from OX451736.1 coordinate 610,416,795, forward strand.
GTTTTTTATCAAATCAATTTTCTGTGACAATCAATTGCAATGTTACAACAATTGATTGCAATCTGAAAAAAATCAGTAGAAAACAGCATTTTAAAGATCAAATTCTTATTCCAACTTTTCATCAAACACCTTATGATCCTAGATCCAATTTAGCATGAAAATTCCAGCAAATTTTGAGAAAATATCACTAATGGAGTTATAAAAGCATTGCTCAATGAATCAAAACCAGAAATCCACAAGAGGTCACATTGTGAAAGATGATGATCCAACTTACCAAAGGTAGAATTAGAGAATTATCAAACAACTTCAAAATTTGTTTCAATTCAACAACAAGAATCAATCACCAAAGCTTGGATGTAGATAATTATTGGAGATAAAGTATTTGGATGAAGGTTTAGCTCAAAGATTAGTAAGCTTCAATGCAAAGCTTACTAACTTTTTGAAAATGGAGCTTTGAGTGAATTTGGTAAAATTGAGAGAATTGAGAGATTTTTTAGCAAGATGATTTTGGCTATCAAAAGCTTGTGATTTGAATGAAATGAGGTCTCTATTTATAGAGTTTTAGGATTGGGATTAGTGGTAATATGGTAATTGATTCTTGGAGCCAAATTTGAATTAATGATATAATTTCAAAGTATGCAGAAAAAATTGGAGCCAAAATGATAACAGTTTGAATTTGCTGGCTTTTTTTCAAAAAAACACGTGCATTTTGCCATTATGAGTCGATACATGGGTGGTATCCGTCGATACATCATAGCTGCATAACACAGCATGTGTCGATACATGCCTTTATGTGTCGATACATATTGTTATTCTAACACATTACAGAATCACACAAATTGCATGAGTCGATAAATAACACGTATGTGCCGACACATGCTAGTTTTACAAATAGGATGAGTCGATACATACATGCATGTGTCGACACATGCTGGTTATGCACAACAAAATGAGTTGATGCATACCTTTATGGGTCGATGCATGTTGGATTTTTTGCCACAATAGGATCAATCAACTTTGCATGACCTGATTTGTTGGATGCTTTGACTTGGTACCTACAAAACACAAATTGCAAAGACAAAGACAAATATTTTTTTGTATTTTGGTTATACGTTAATCAATCAACACATATACAAAATACACAACCAAGGTGCTTGGAGATTCCTCAAGAGAAAACTTAAAAATAGGAGATAGAAAAAGGTGAAGAACCAACCCTAATGTAATCTTGTCATGATTGAGTTGACATGATGTGATAGGGGAATCTTAGGGGCAAAAATTGGGGTACAACAGCTGCCCTTATTTAAGTGTCTTCTATCCGGAGATACGAAGGTTTGAAATCTTAGTGTCGACGCGATTGAAGATACTTAAATATAAAACAAGCCCTATTTTTGTCTCTAAGATGCCATGCAATGTTTATGATTATGAATGCAAATGGACAGAGAAAAAGAGACGCAAAGTATCACTGGGGATGCCACAAAAATAAAGAAACAAAGGAGCAACCCCCACCAGGAAAAAAAATCACTGGTGGACCAAAAGAATTGAATCAGAGAGGAGGATGACAAGCATCGACGTTCACTGCCGATGTCTACCAACATTCACTGAAGGTAGAGAGAAAAAGATATACTAACTCACAAATGACGGTAAACTACCAACTCAATAGTTGAAGGTAGAAGATAAAATATATCATGCCATCGCCGTTCACTGACGAGGAACTATCACCGTTCACGGATGATAGCCAAAACATAAGTAACACCGACGTTCACTACCGATGTACTACCAACGTTCACTGAAGGTAGATTTTGAAAATATCATCCCATCGTCGTTCACTAACGAGGAACTACCACCGTTCATTGATGATAGAAAAAAGATAACAACCACTGACGTTCACTACCGATGTACTACCAACGTTCACTGAAGGTAGATTTTGAAAATATCATACCATCGTCGTTCACTGATGAGGAACTACCACCATTTACTGATGATAGCAAAAAGATAACAAACACTAACGTTCACTGCCGATGTACTACCAACATTCACTGAAGGTAGATATGAAAATATCATACCATCGCCGTTCACTGACGAGGAACTACCAATGTTCACTGATGATAGCAAAAAGATAAGAAACACCAACGTTCACTGCCGGTGTACTACCAACATTCACTGAAGGTAGATTTTGAAAATATCATCCCATTGCCGTTCACTGACGAGGAACTACCACCATTCACTGATGATAGCAAAAAGATAAGAAACACCGGCATTCACTGTCGATGTACTACCAACATTCACTGAAGGTAGATTTTGAAAATATCAGACCATCGTTATTCACTGATGAGGAACTACCACCGTTCACTGATGATAGCAAAAAGATAAGAAACACCGACGTTCACTGCTGATGTACTACCAACGTTCACTGAAGCTAGATTTTAAAAATATCATAAGTTTTCCCCAAAATTATGGTGTTTCACCTGGAACGGGTCTCAACTTCTTCTTTAACCAAGGCACTCTGCCTGGAAAGGGTAATATGCAAGCTTATCTCAAATAAAGAGACTTTCACTCATTGTCAAGGGGAAATGCAAAGAAATATGATTTTTTGGGGATAGAAATATGGCTTCTTGGGGAAAGAGATATGACTTCCTGGGGAAATATGACTTCCTGGGGAAATATGACTTCCTGGGGAAATGCCACATTATTCCTGCTGATGAGATAAAATCTTCTCGTGCAAAATAATAGCACAAACCAAAACTCAAAGTTCTCAGAAATCCAAAGTGAATAATATCGTCACGCCACCACAAATCCAATTTAGAAATAAACTGGAGCAAGACGGCTAATGCAGATACATCCTTTGAGAAATAAACTCAAGAGGGAAAACCAAATCCACCTAAGCAAGGAGCGTTACAGGAAGGTTAGAATACAATGTCAATAAAAATGATTTGTAACAATGCATGATGCATGTATGAATGTATAAGTGACATCGTGCATATGCTGGTAAGAGGAAATATAATCAGCACAAATAAACAAAACCGCCTCAAACAACATTGAGCTAAACTTCAACCAGAAAGATCAATCCAAGAAAGGTAAAAGAAACTGCGGAAATCAAACCTATTGCCTGTCGTAACTTCACTGAGGAGAAACATAATCCAGATGTAGCTAAATCAAACAGATACCAGGATAGAACATCTTTCTTCCGGTTTCATCGGAGAAACCAGTTTTTCAAAAGCAAAACGCTTTGCCGCCCAGGCCAAAGCACAACACGTCTTTTCTAGCATGGAATACCGCGACTCACAATCAGTGAACTTCTTGCTAAGATAGTAAATGGCGAACTCTTTCTTCCATGTTTCATCCTGTTGTCCCAGAATACAACCCATGGATTCATCTAACACTGTTAGATACATAATCAACAGTCTTCCTTCCATGGGAGGGAGCAATATAGGAGGTTCAAGCAGATACTCTTTGATACTCTCAAATGCCCTTTGGCAGTCATCCATCCACACACAACATTGATCTTTCTTTAACAACTTAAAGATTGGTTCACACTTTGCAATTATGTGGGAAATAAATCTGGAGATATAATTCAAACGCCCGGGGAAACCCCTGACTTGCTTTTCAGTTATTGGAGCTGGCATTTCTTGAATTGCTCTAACTTTATCAGTGTCAACTTCAATTCCTTTTTGGCTAACAATAAAATCGAACAATTTCCCCGATCTAATTCCGAAGGTGCATTTATTTGGATTCAAGCGGAGATGATACTTCCTCAAACGCTGAAACAACTTCAACAAATCTTTTATATGCCCTTCTTCAGTCTGGGATTTGGAAATCATATCATCAACATATACTTCAATTTCCTTGTGCATCAGATCATGGAATAGGGTTGTCATAGCCCTCTGGTACATTGCACCAGCATTCTTCAACCCTAAGGGCATCACTCTGTAACAGAATGTTCCCCAGGGTGTGATAAACGTTGTTTTTTCCATGTCCTCTGGAGCCATTCTTATTTGATTATACCCGGAAAATCCGTCCATGAACGAGAATACCTTGAATTTTGTTGTGCTGTCCACTAACATGTCAATGTGAGGCAATGGAAAATCATCTTTTGGACTAGCTTTATTTAGATCTCTGTAATCTACTCACATGCGGACCTTTCTGTCTTTTTTCGGTACTGGGACAATATTGGCAATCCATTGAGGATACTCTGACATCACAAGAAAACCAGCATTAATCTGCTTTAGAACCTCCTCTTTGATCTTTACTGCCATATCTGGGTGAGTTCTTCTCAACTTTTGTTTAACTGGCGGACACTCTGGCTTCAACGGTAAATGATGCTCAACAATGTCTGTATCTAGACCAGGCATATCTTGATAAGACCAAGCAAAAATATCCACATACTCTTTCAACAGCTCAATCAACCCTCTCTTCACATCAGGATGCAACGATGCTCTAATCTTAACCTCCTTCGAATCTTCTTCTGAACCCAAATTAATCACTTCCAAAGGCTCCTTATATGGCTGAATGGTATTATCCTCGTGCTCAAGCAACCATGAGACCTCTTCTGGAATCTCACCATAATCTTCTTCTTCAACCCCAAACACAGGACAATCAAAGTTGGGAGAGGGTGCAGGGTCATTGTATTCAACGGGTTTTTTAATTAATCAGCACATGTGATTTATGATTGCTTTTAGAAACTGACACATATAACAAGTGATCATGCAGATTAATTTTCAGTTATTATTTATTTTGAAAAGGTTTTTTATTTGATTACCATTTCCCAAGAAGAAGAAGAAAATAAAGACATAATTTTGGAAGCAAAGACAACTTTTATTAATGATCTTAACAGTCAAAGAAAACAGATAAGCCCATACAATACTTTCACCTTGGGCAGAGTGAAATCTTTTCAAAAGAAAGAAATAGATTAACAAAACAAATTACTTTGAAATATGTATGCAAGAAGGAACATCAATGGTAACCCAGTTCTGAACTCGGACTCCATGCGTCACATAATTCGGTACTTCCTGCTCTGCTTCATCCTCCTCAACAGCATTAATCCCATAACCAATTGGATGGAGGTAGCCTTCGCTGCGGAAAACATCATGATAACTGTTCACAGAAGACTTTGACTTCAAACTTTCGCCTTTGCTAATCTTCGAAGAGAAACCCAAACCAGTTCTGTTTTTGTTCACGGGTGGATCCACCAGTTGTCCCCAAACTGCATTATGACCATTGCGCACAACCTACTGCGCGTCCTTCAGCGAAACCACAGAATTCTCATTCCTTCTTATGTTTTCAATAGATAGGGCTTGGAACTAGGTTCCAACAGCAGCCTCATCCGCTTCTACAATACTGAAAGAGGATAGATGGGATATCAACAACTCATGTTCCCCATTTATGATCACTACTTTCCCTTCACGCACAAACTTTAGCTTCTGATGCAGAGTTGAAGTGGCAGCCCCTGCTTCGTGTATCCATGGTCTTCCAAGCAAACAACTATATGTGGGAATAATGTCCATTACCTGGAAAGTTATCAAGAACAAATGTGGTCCTATATGGATGGGCAAGTCCACTTCACCGATGACAGATTTCCTCGACCCATCAAAAGCCTTCACAATGATGCCACTCGGGCGCATAGATGCTCCTTGATACTTTAACTTCATGAGGGTACTCCTCGGTATAACATTCAGCGCGGATCAGTTATCAATTAGCATGTTGGACAGCGAATCATTCTTGTAGTTCATAGATATGTGGAGGGCCAGGTTGTGATTCCTCCCTTTATCTGGTAACTCATCATGGCAGAAACTCAAATTGTTACATGATGTAATGTTTCCAATTACGCTGCTGAATTGATCTAACAGCATGTCATTCTCCATAAAAGCTTGGTCTAGTACTCTCATCAGTGATTCTCTATGAGCAGAGGAATTCATCAATAAAGCTAGAATAGATATCTTAGAAGGAGTCTGCAATAGCTGATCTATAATCTTGTAGTCGCTCATCTTAATTATCTTCAAGATATCATCCACTTATTTCTCCAATGTAGCTCCACTAGCCTCTCCTGTAGCCTTCTTAGGTTCATCATTCTCAGCAGTTTTCTTTCCAGCAACAACATATTTTCGAATAATCGGCGCAAATACATGACCGCTACGGGTCACCCTGCAATTATCATCTATATTTCCAACATCTGGCATTGGCTGGATGGGAATTTCCATGTCATCTTCTAAGATTGTAGCATTGTATTTGTAAGGCACAGCCTTATCTGATTCATAGGGAATGGGACCCGGCAGACTGATTATCAATGAGGCAATAGCTGGTTTGCTATGGTGCTCTACCTCAAGATGAGTGGGTGCACCAAAACAAGGTACAATGACATTCACCCCTTCCTCAACACAATCATCCATCAAAAAGTTATTTTCGGCAAACAAATCTTTGTCTGAAGAGAAATACTCATCTGGGGAGGCATACTCTTCCTCTGACTCTTCTTCCATCAAACTAACTTCAACCATATCAATCTCATGATAATCATCTCTCTGACCTATGATCTTGATAGTTCCATTATTTTAAAAGCAACTGAACACCTTCCCTCACAATAGAACATCTTCGAGGGTCTCGATAACAAACTATGCAAGATCCATATTGGTGTTCTACCTGACCAGCAGTACAACAGAAGGTAGCATGCAACTGCACGAGATCCTCATTCAAATGATCCATATCAAAAATTCTGAATTCACCCAGACATCCAGAAACCATATTCACTTCCTCTTCATATTCTTCCCTAGGCCTGATTATATGGATTAAACCTTCATCCATCATCTCCTGTAAATCAACCTTTATCTTCTCACAACCCTGTATATTTGTACTGCAAATAGCACAACCGGCGTGGTCATGCGTATAATAACTGAATTCATAGAGGTCTGCATGCATCTTCACCAAATCTCCTCTAACCAGATTAATGTTAAAAATCTGAAAGTCGCCTGGACAACCGGACACCATATTTACAGCATTCACTCCCCCGTGCTTGGTTAGAGGATTGTCTTTCACATTAGGTCCCACGTCTTTGAAAGATAAAATTCCAGACTTCACCAACCTTTGCACTTCAGTCCTCAAAGGATAACAATTCTCAACACTATGCCTGGGTGCTCCCTAATGAAAGGCACATGTCTGGTCTGCTTTGTAATACCAAGGCAATGGTGATGGTACAATTGGAGGTGGTCGCGTCTGGACCAACTTCTTCTGAACCAATATTGGTAGTAACTCTGCACACTCATGGGAATAGGATCATAGTTTTCCCTTCTCTGATTATACCCTTGATTCCCCTGTTGGGACGGTCTCTGATAAGCAGCAGTAGTCAGAGTGGTATTCATAACAGGAGCAACTGAGGCGACTTACTGATGACGCTGATAATTCTTTCTAGGAGCGTTTACCCTCCTCTCTTTCATAACAGCATTGGTATCCCCCTCTTTCTTCTTTGTAAACCCATAAGATTGCTTTTTCATACTTCCGGATCCTTCACCCTTTGTCAAATGACTTTCTCTTACTGCCTATTCTAGGTGGACACCCATTCCTACCATTTTTGTAAAATCACTTGGGGCACTTGCTACCATTCTTTTGTAGTATAAAGCTCCTAGCGTCTTCAGAAAAATCTTAGTCATTTCTTTCTCTTCCATGGGCGGAATCACTTAGCAGCCACTTCGCGCCATCTCTGCGCATACTCTTTGAACGATTCTCTGTCTTTCTGAACCATGGCCCCAAGCTGGTCACGTTCGGGCGCCATGTCCACATTTTGCTTGTATTTCTTAATGAATGCTTCTCCCAAATCATTAAAAGTATGGATGTTGGCGCTGTCCAAGCTCATATACCATTTCAGCGCTGCACTGGTCAGACTATCCTGGAAAAAGTGAATCAGCAGACGCTGATCATCAGTGTGGGTAGAAATTCTTCTTACATACATCACCAAATGAGCACGAGGGCAAGTGTTGCCCTTGTACTTCTCAAACTCTGGGACCTTGAACTTAGCAGGCACTTTAACATTCGGGACCAAACACAGCTCATTCACATTCTGCCTGAATAACTCTTTTCCCCTAAGAGCCTTCATCTCTCTTTGCATTCTATCAAACTGCTCTTGGAAATTATCCATTCTGTCATAAAGACCCAAGTCTTCACTCGACGGAAGGAAAGGACGACACATATCTTCATTAACAAATGGAACCAAATTCACCGAAGGAGGTGCAGCAGGAACAGTATGCACCACAGGAGGTATAGGAGTAACAACATTTGGAACCACTGGAGCATCTTGAGGCCCAAAATTGAAACCTTCATCTGCAACATTCTCTTGCATTCCCCACGGATAACCCTGAGGCACACGGTTTTGAACAACAGCCGGAGTAGCGGATACAGGAACAGTAGGAACTTCAGAATTTTCCCTTGTTGGTTGAGGTTAAACACTCAGTGGCTGATTCTGAGCAGCCACCAGAACTTCCATCATAGTAGTCAAGTTGGCCAAGCCAGCCTTCAAAGAGGAAACTTCTTTGCACAGCTCGCGATTCTCTTGTTCTAAATTGTCCATCTTCTTTTTGAAGTTAGCCCGAGTGTTGTAGTGATGATTCAGCTTGCTGAGTAAAGTAAAAAAGCTGAGTAAGACACTTGGATATGCATAACAAATGCAAGAAATATGTATAATATGATGCATGATATGCAATGCATATGAATATTTTTATTTTTTTTATTTAATGTTTCAAGGGATTTAATATTTATAGACATATTGCAAACATCCAAATAATAAAGATTTTGAAATACTGAAAATTTTTATTATAATAACTTCAAAATGGAATACAAATTTCAACGATCCCAAATATAAGATAAAAATACAATCTAAAATCCTGAGAAGAGGAACTAATGGAGATCAATCTGTACGCTGGCGCTTCCCTGTGAGCCTGGCAATCTGAGCTCTCAATCTCTGGTTTTCTTCCACATGTCGGATGGCAACCTCCTTCCAATTATCTGAAGCAGGAAGTGAATAATCAGCACCTGTTTGAGGCTGAGGAGAAAATAAATCCCCTTGCCTCTCTATAGACTCCACTGCTCGACTCTCAAGGATCTCGATCAAATCATCTTTCTCCTTCAGGTCTTCTCTGTAGGAACTCTCTAAAGTCTGGAACTTGTTCTTCCAAGCATCCCTTTCCTGTTGCATCCTAACCAAAGCAAGCTGCAGCTCTTCCAGATCATCTAATACAGGAGGAGTGGTCTTCACAAACAAATCAAGCATGGGTGTCTCCCGAGTATACGACATCTTCAACTGAATGGCTCTCGATCGGACCCAATGAAGATATGGCTCCAAAGAAATAACACCCCTAGGTCCCAAATCCTTGCTACTCTTCTTATGGATATGATGCCAGGCCTTCGCAATCTGCTTCCTAGTTTCCCTGTGGTCTTCTCCTTCCTTCAGAAAGAAACTACTCAAATGAATATTATTTGGTTTATCCCTCATCGGATAACCAAGCTGTCGCCGTGCAAGAACAGGGTTATAGCTAATTCCTCCCTTTGTACCAAGAACAGGTACATTGGGGAAACTACCAGAACTGTCAATAATCTCCACATCCTAGTAAGCTCGATGATACCAATCAATATTCGAGTGAGTAAGTGCCATAATCTTAGAAGCCCAACGGGGTTCTTTCAGGATATCCCAAAAAGCATCAGACTGAGGCATATGAGAGATAAACCACTGGTACAACAAAGGCGTGCAACAGATAATCATTCCCCCATGATAGGAACTCCGAAGATGAACAGAGTAATAAGCATCACCCAACAGTGTAGGAACCGGGTTTCCAATCATGAAATCCTGATAGCGTTAATGTCGACAACCTTGTCCACATTAGGGAGTAAGAATAATCCATAGGCGAGTAAAGCAAAGATGTCCTCAAAAGCAACCGTACTCTTCATCCTGGAAAAGTAGCAAGCTTTCTCCAATAAGAACTGAGCTGGTAATCCTCTAATCCCTCCTTTGGTAGTCATATGGGCTTCCACATTAGACTTCCCCAGATGAATCAAAGCAGCAATCTCATGTGGTTTTGGCTCACCCTCCAAACCAGTAAAAGGAACACGATCAGTAACAGGTAAATCCAATAGATAGGAATACTCTTCCAGTGTTGGCACCAACTGATAATCGGGAAAAGTAAAGCAGTGATACACCTGATCATAGAACTGGACCAAGGTCGAGAGAAAACCCTCCTTCATCTTCAGCTTCATGAGAGGAATAATGGATCCATACTTCTTCTGAAAATCTGCAGGACACTCGATCTCTGGAATTAGACTGATCAACTCATCTATCTTGGGATCCTTGAAACGGTATTTCCCGGTCTTTCTCTTTCCAGAATCCATGGTTAAAAGTACCTGAGATATTCACAAATAGTCAACCTTTAAATCCCTTGAAATATTGTTTTTAACAAAAGAGGCTTATGAGTGCATGGATGCAGGATGCAACAATCACACACAAGATCACACATATAGGGCTCATAGGTTCAACGTCACGAGCATGAGGTTGAAGGTACTACCCATAAGGTGTTGGTCTAAAAAGTTATCACCTGCCGAACAAGGTTCTAAAGGTTCCCGGAGTCTACATCCTTCCTTCGGATATTACCAACTTCCCGATTAACTCGGTAATTAGTAATATTCTCAAGAAAGACTCGTCCGAGCGTATTATCGCGTGACAACTACTTCCGGATTACTCCGTCATAGCTTCCGCACTACACCTAAAAGGCCAAGATGGGTTAGGTAATCTACGGTCCTCAGCTTCGGCAGGCTCCCAGGTCGAAAGCAGTACGTCTTCCTGATTACTCGATAAACGACACTACAGTCACAGGGGCCTCCACTGAGTGGGGGATCTCATGCCTCCTTTTTTGGGATTACTCCCTCAAAGTTAACATAACTATATCGGCCGTCCTATCTTAAAGTTTGCCCAAGTCCGGGTATAGGACTTATGAGTAATCACCAAACACCCTGTAAACCAGGAAAATCCAGACAAACACATATACAAAATAAAACACATAAACATAATAACACATATACAAATATAAACAAAGATAGGTTTAACCCACTTAGGGATGGACCAGCAAGAGGTCAATCTTTCCCCAGTGAAGTTGCCATTTTTCTATAGCGGTAGAAATTTTCAAGAATAAGCCATTGGATTGACTAGACTTTATACAAATCAAAATAAAAATCGCCATCGCGCTTTATTATTTCCAAAGGAATGGGAAAAGAGCGAATAACCCAAAATGGGGGAAAGATTCAAGGTAAGGGGGTTGGTTATGCAAAGGGAAGGTATTAGCACCCTAAAAATCTACAGTACTCCGTAGGAACCTCTTTGAAAAATTTGTATATTTTGGTTATGAAAATGTGTTATATGTAAAATGGATGCTGGAGGTGAGAAAAGAAATATTTTTTTATGATTTTTGCACCCACCGCCGTTGCGAACCTTTAGTGCCTATGTACCACCTTTCGTGCAATAGGGGATCAGGGTACACGTAGTTCCTCTTTTAAAAATTTAAAACACAACTGTGTTGGTTAATTTTATGAGATAAGACGTCATTGTCCGTGTGGAAAACATACTTACTACCCACAATCATGAGAAAGAAGAATTTGCATCATCTCAAAGTGGAGGATATGGCTTGGATTTTAAAATCAACAATGCCTCACTCAACACCCAAGTGGAAAATATCTCACTTCACTACATATCATAGAATTATAGTTGTTTGCATCACTACAAGGATTGACAAGAGTCTAATATTTTAAGAAATGATTAAAAATAAAAAGCCAAAGTGGAAAAAATGGTTTGAAATGAGATTGATTGACTTTTAGTCTTCTCACAAAAAAAATGTCAAGGTATTATTAAGTTGATTGAAATTTATTTATGAAAATGTTTTGAAAATGCATGGACCTAAGTCCAAGTTTATTATGAAAGTGTGTCAAGTTTAGAAATAAGAGGAGTTTTTAAAAATAGGGAGAAGATTTTTGAAATTTAAGAAGATGGGAGGAGAAGAAGGGATTATCCTAGAGCATCAGGTAAAAGCTAGGGATAAGAACCATATAACCAACAAGAAGCCACAACTTTACATTATGATTCAATATAGAATTCCCAATCTTTGGATTGAAACCAAGCAAAGAAAAGATACTATACCTCTTGAGAAAACCAAACTTCAAGTGTATTAAGTCCTCGCAAAAATTGGGCAGAGTAACGGCTGTATACGGGTGAATTCCAAATTACAAACAAAGTATGTAATCACAATAACCTGCACACAAAACAAACAAACAACCCAATTTCTTGAGGTAAACCTCAAGAACTCCAGACAAAATATCAAATAAGGTCACAAAGTCTCCAAGATAGGCCAAGGTCTCTAATCCTAAGTCCAAGAAGTCCAATGTTCCATAATGCCAAGGATAGTAACCAAATAGTCCAAATATCATTAAAGATTTTTATGGTTCATGTTGATTATTAGGTGTCTTTAAAAGGAAAAGAAAAGCTCAAGTGAGCAAAATAAAAATGACATAAAAGTAAATGCTCAAGTTAGCAAAACAAAAAATGGCATGAAATATAAATGCTTAAATTAAATGGTACATAAAGCATAAAAAATAAAATCATGAAGTAAAGTCAATTGTTAGAAATTAGTGGTTAATTGGATGACCATCTTGAAACTTGCATTTGGAACTCATTAGAGGATTGGTAGAACCAAAGCCTCCACACAACAAGTTGTATTTGCTTTTTGTCAAGTATATCATCCATTTTGGAATCCTTAAAAAAAGTAACATGTAATGATCAACGATGTTTAAGTGATCCGCGTTAACCAAAGATGTTGTAGATCCATTAGAGGATTGGTAGAACCAAAGCCTCCACACAATGAATCTCAAGGTTATTGGATCAAAGAGATCAAATTAACATACTTGGGCTTGCAGTCATAAGTTTGGGCCACGAATGATCATTTATTCGAATCAGGACAAAATTTAGCGCTATGTTAAGCAATCATAAGTGGACTTATGTAGAAGTCGCACCTATTGTGAGGTCGGTCAATAGCAATCTATGTACTTCATGTTTGGATAAATTATATAGATACCACCATCCTTTAACATGTAGCACAATAAAAAAAGAAAGGGACAAGATGAAGAGGGAGGGGAATGATAAGCTAATTTGGATTACCATTTCAAAATTCTTTCATCTTTAAATTCAACCACTCCTCTAGATGGATTAAAGTACTAAACATATCATTAATCCAAAGCACCAAAAATGAATTAAATAATTCATTCTTAGGTAGATTTGAATTGATGAACATTTATCCAACTTCATCTACATCACAAAGTCCATTGAGTTTAAAAACAAATTGAACATTCAAAATTGCAATCCAAATTATCCATCAAAGAGAGTGCAAAAAAATATTTGAGTCAAAACTGTCCCAAAATAAGGCAGCAAAAGTATTTTTTGGCACTATTACAATCAATTGCTTAGACAGCAACCTATTGCATCAGTGCCGTTTTTTATCAAATCAATTTTCTGTGACAATCAATTGCAATGTTACAACAATTGATTGCAACCTGTAAAAAAATCAGTAGAAAACAACATTTTAAAGATCAAATTCTTATTCCAACTTTTCATCAAACACCTTATGATCATGGATCCAATTGAGCATGAAAATTCCAACAAATATTAAGAAAATAGCACTAATGGAGTTATAAAAACAGTGCTCAATGAATCAAAACCAGAAATCCACAAGAGATCACATTGTGAAAGATGATGATCCAACTTACCAAAGGTAGAATTAGAGAATTATCAAACAACTTCAGAATTTGTTTCAATTCAACAATAAGAATCAATCACCAAAGCTTGGATGTAGAGAATTGATGGAGAGAAAGTGTTTGGATGAAGGTTTAGCTCAAAGATTAGTAAGCTTCAATGCAAAGCTTACTAACTTTTTGAAAATGGAGCTTTGAGTGAATTTGGTAAAATGGAGAGAATTGAGAGATTTTTTAGCAAGATGATTTTGGCTATCAAAAGCTTGTGATTTGAATGAAATGAGGTCTCTATTTATAGAGTTTTAGGATTGGGATTAGTGGTAATTTGGTAATTGATTCTTGGAGCCAAATTTGAATTAATGATATAATTTCAAATTATACAGAAAAAATTGGAGCCAAAATGATAACAGTTTGAATTTGCTGGCTTTTTTTCAAAAAACACGTGCATTTTGCCATTATGAGTTGATACATGGGTGGTATGTGTCGATACATCCTAGCTGCATAACACAGCATGTGTCGATACATGCCTCTATGTGTCGATACATATTGTTATTCTAACACATTACAGAATCACACAAATTGCATGAGTCGATACATAACACGTATGTGTCGACACATGCTAGTTTTACAAACAGGATAAGTCGATACATACATGCATGTGTCGACACATGCTGGTTATGCCCAACAAAATGAGTCGATTCATAACTTTATGGGTCGATGCATGCTGGATTTTTTGCCACAATAGGATCAATCAACTTTGCATGACCTTATTTTTTGGATGCTTTGACTTGGTACCTACAAAACAAAAATTGCAAAGACAAAGACAAATATTTTTTGTATTTTGGTTAGAAGTTAATCAATCAACACATATACAAAATACACAACCAAGGTGCTTGGAGATTCCTCAAGAGCAAACTTAAAAATAGGAGATAGAAAAAGATGAATAACCAACCTTAATGTGATCTTGTCATGATTGAGTTGACATGATATGATAGGGGAATCTTAGGGGCAAAAATTGGGGTACAACACTTAGGCTCATCATTCTCAGCAATTTTCTTTCCAACAACAACATCTCTTCGAATAACCGGCGCAAACACACGGCCACTACGGGTCACCCTACTATTATCATCTATATTTCCAACATCTGGAATTGGCTGGATGGGAATCTCTACCCCGTCTTCTAAGATTGTAGCATTGTTTTTGTAAGGCACAGCCTTGTCTGATTCAAAGGGAATAGGACCTGGCAAACTAATTACTAATGGGGTAACAGCTGGTTTGTTATGGTACTCCACATAAAGACGAGCAGGTGCACCAAAACAAGGTACAATCATATTTACACCTTCCTCAACACAATCAGCCATCAAAAAGTCATTTCCGGCAAACAAATCTCCGTCTGAAGAGAAATACTCATCCGCGGAGGCATACTCTTCCTCTGACTCTTCTTCCATCAAACAAACTTCAAAAATATCAATCTCGTGATAATCATCCCTCTAACCTGTGATCTTGATAGTTCCATTGTCTAACAGGAACTGAACACCTTCCCTCACAATAGAACATCCTCGGGGGTCTTGACAACAAACTATGCAAGATCCATATTGGTGTTCCACCTGACCAGCAGTACGGAAGAAGGTAGCATGCAACTGCACGAGATCCTCATTCAAATTATCCACATCAAAAATTCTGAATTCACCCGAACATCTAGAAACCACATTAACTTCCTCTTCATACTCTTCCCTAGGCCTGATTATATGAATTAGACCTTCATTCATCATCTCCTGTAAATCAGTCTTTATCTTCTCGTAACGCTGTATATTTGTACTGCAAATAACACAATCGGCATGGTCATGCATATAATAACTAAATTCACAGAGGTCTGTGTGCATCTTCACCAAATCTCCTCTAACCAGATTAATATCAAAAATTCGAAAGTCGCATGGACAACCGGCCACCATATTTACAGCATTCACTCCCATGTGCTTGGGTAGAGGATTGTCTTTCACATTAGGTCCCATGTCTTTGAAAGATAAATTCCATACTTCACCAACCTTTGCACTTCAGTCCTCAAAGGGTAACAATTCTCAACACTATGCCCTGGTGCTCCCTGATGAAAGGCACACGTCTGGTCTGCTTTGTAATACCAAGGAAATGGTGATGGTATGGTGGGAGGTGGTCGTATCTGGACCAACTTCTTCTGAATCAATGTCGGTAGTAGCTCTGCATAGCTTATGGGAATAGGATCATAGTTCTCCCTTCTTTGATTATACCCTTGATTCCCCTGCTGGGACGGTCTCTAATAAGCAATGGTGGTCGGAGCGGCATTCATAACAGGAGTAACTGAGGCGACTTGCTGATGCACTGATAATTCTTTCTAGGAGCGTTTACCCTTCTCTCTTGCATAACAGCATTTGTATCCCCATCTTTCTTCTTGTTAAACCCATAAGATTGCTTCTTCACCCCTCCGGATCCTTCACCTTTTGTCCAACGGCCTTCTCTTACTGCCTCTTCTAGACGGACACCCATTCCTACCATTTCTGTAAAATCACTTGGGGTACTTGCTACCATTCTTTCGTAGTAGAAAGCACCTAGCGTCTTCATAAAAATCTTAGTCATTTCTTTCTCCTCCATGGAAGTAATCACTTGTGCAGCTACTTCGCACCATCTCTGTGCATACTCTTTGAACGATTCTGTCTTTCTGAACCATGGCCCTAAGCTAATCACGGTCAGGCGCCATGTCCACATTGTACTTGTATTGTTTAATGAATGCTTCTCCCAAATCATTAAAAGTATGGATATCGGCGCTGTCTAAACTCATGTACCATTTCAACGCTACGTCGGTCAGAATATCCTGGAAAAAGTGAATCAGCAGACGCTGATCATCGGTGTGGGTAGACATTCTTCTTACATACATCACCAAATGAGCACGAGGGCAAGTGTTACCCTTGTACTTCTCAAATTCCGGGACCTTGAACTTAGCAGGAACTTTAACATTCGGGACCAAACACAGCTCATTCACATTCTTCCCAAATAGCTCTTTTCCCCTAAGAGCCTTCATCTCTCTTTACATTCTATCAAACTGCTCTTGAAAATCATCCATTCTGTCATAAAGACCTAAGTCTTCACTCGGCGGAGGGAAAGGATGACACATATCTTCATTAACAAACGGAACCAAATTCACCGAATGAGGTGCAGCAGGGACAGTATGCACCACAGGAGGTGCATGAGTAACAACATTTTGAACCACTGGAGAATCTTGAGGGCCAAGATTGAAACCTTCAGGTGCAAAATTCTCATGCATTCCCCATGAATAACCCTGAGGCATACGGTTTTGAACAACAGCCGGAGTAGCGGATACAGGAACAGTTGGAACTTCAGCATTTGCCCTTGTTGGTTGAGGTTGAACACTCGGTGGCTGATTCTGAGAAACCTCCAGAGCTTCCATCAGAGTATTCAAGTTGTTCAAGCCAGCCTTCAAAGCAGAAACTTCTTCGCGCAGCTCGCGATTCTCCTGTTCCAAGTTGTCCATCTTCTTTTTGAAATTAGCCCGAGTGTTATAGTGATAAGTCAGCTTGCTGAGTGAAGTAAAGAAGTTGGGTAAGACACCTGGATATGCATAACAAATGCAAGAAATATGTGCAATATGATGCATGATATGCAATGCATATGATTATTCTTACTTTATCATTTAATATTTCAAGGGATTTATGGTTTATAGACACATTGCAAACATCCAAGTAATAAAGCTTTTGAAATACTAAATTTTTTTATTATAATAACTTCAAAATGGATTACAAGTTTCAATGATCCCAAGTACAAGATGAAAATACAATCTAAAATCCTTAGAAGAGGAACTAATGGAGATCAATCTATACGCTGGCGCTTCCTTGTGAGCCTGACAATCTGAGCCATCAACCTCTGGTTTTCTTCCACATGTCTGATGGCAACCTCCTTCCAATCATATGAAGAAGGAAGTGAGTAATCAACACCTGTTTGAGGCTTAGGATAAAATAAATCCCCTTGCCTCTCCATAGAATCCACTGCTCGACTCTCAAGGATCTCGATCAAATCATCTTTCTCCTTCAGGTCTGCTCTGTAGGAACTCTCTAAAGTCTGGAACTTGTTCTTCCAAGCATCCCTTTCCTGTTTCATCCTAACCAAAGCAAGCTGCAGCTCTTCTAGATCATCTAAAAATGGAGAAGTGGTCTTCGCAATCTTCTCCCTATCTTCCCTGTGGTCTTCTCCTTCCTTCATAAATAAATTACTCAAATGAATACTGTTCGTTTTATCCCTCATCGGGTAACCAAGCTATCACCGTGCAAGAACAGGGTTATAGTTAATTCTTCCCTTTGTACCAAGAAGAGGCACGTTGGGGAAACTACCACAACTGTCAATAACCTCCACAACCTGGTAAGCTCGATAATACCAATCAATATCCGAGTGAGTAAGTGCCATGATCTTAGGAGCCCAACGGGGTTCCTTCTTGACATCCCAAAAAGCATCAGACTGAGGCATATGAGAGATAAACCACTGGTACAACAAAGGCGTGCAATATATAATCATTCCCTCATGATAGGAACTCTGAAGATGAACAGAGTAATAAGTATCACCCAACAGTGTAGGAACCGGGTTTCCAATCATGAAAATCCTGATAGCGTTAATGTCAACAAACTTGTCCACATTAGGAAATAAGAATAATCCATAGGCGAGTAAAGCAAAGATGGCCTCAAAAGCAACCGTACTCTTCATCCTGGAAAAGTAACGAGCTTTCTTCAATAAGAACTGAGCTGGTAATCCTCTAATCCCTCCTTTGGTAGTCATATGGGCTTCCACCTCAAACTTCCCCAGATGAATCAAAGCAGCAATCTCATGTGGTTTTGGCTCACCCTCTAAACCAGTAAAAGGAACACGGTCGGTAACAGGTAAATCCAATAGATAGGAATACTCTTCCAGTGTTGGCATCAACTGATAATCGGGAAAAGTAAAGCAGTGATACACCGGATCATAGAACTGGACTAAAGTCGAGAGAATACCCTCCTTCATCTTCAGCTTCATGAGAGGAATAATGGATCCATACTTCTTCCGAAAGTCTGCAGAACACTCGATCTCGGGAATTATACTGATCAACTCATCTATCTTAGGATCCTTGAAACTGTATTTCCCGGTCTTTCTCTTTCCAGAATCCATGGTTTAAAAGAACCTGAGATATTCACAAATAGTCAACCTTTAAATCCCTTAAAATATTGTTTTCTTCAAAAGATGCTTATGAGTGCATGGATGCATGGATGCATGATGCAACAATCACACACAAGATCACACATATAGGGTTCATAGGTTCAACGTCACGAGCATGTGGTTGAAGGTACTACCCATAAGGTGTTGGTCTAAAAAGTTATCACCTGCCGAACAAGGTTCTAAGAGGTTTCCAGAGTCTACATCCTTCCTTCGGATATTACCAACTTCTCGATTAACTCGGTAATTAGTAATATTCTCAAGAAAGACTCGTCCGAGCGTAGTATCGCGTGACAACTATTTCCGGATTACTCCGTCATAGCTTCCGCACTACACCTAAAAGGCCAAGATGGGTTAGGTAATCTACGATCCTCAGCTTCAGCAGGCTCTCAGGCCGAAAGCAATATGTCTTCCCGATTATTCGGTAAACGACACTACAGTCAAAGGGGCCTCCACTGAGTGGGGGATCTCATGCCTCCTTTTTTGGGATTACTCCCTCAAAGTTAACATGACTATACCGCCCGTCCTATCTTAAAGTTTGCCCAAGTCCAGGTATAGGACTTATGAGTAACCACCAAGCACCCTGTAAACCAGGAAAATCCAGACAAACATATATACAAAATATAACACATAAACACAATAACGCATATACAGATATAAACAAAGATAGGCTCAACCCACTTAGGGATGGACCAGCAAGAGGTCAATCTTTCCCCAGTGAAGTCGCAATTTTTCTGTAGCGGTAGAAATGTTCAAGACAAAGCCATTGGATTGACTAGACTTTATACAAATCAAAATCAAAATCGCCACCGCGCTTTATTGTTTCCAAAGGAATGAGAAAAGAGCGAA
This sequence comes from Vicia faba, assembly GCA_948472305.1. NCBI lineage: Eukaryota > Viridiplantae > Streptophyta > Magnoliopsida > Fabales > Fabaceae > Vicia > Vicia faba. The sequence continues at coordinate 610,436,628 of OX451736.1, forward strand.
TAACCCAAAAAAAGGGGAAAAGATTCAAGGTTAGGGGGTTGGTTATGCAAAGGGAAGGTATTAGCACCCTAAACATCTACGGTACTCTGCAGGAACCACTTTGAAAAATCTGTATATTTTGGCTATAAAAATGTGTTGTATATAAAATGGATGGTGGAGGTGAGAAAAGAAATATTTTTATGAGTTATGCACCCGCCGTGGTTGCGAACCTTTAGTGCCTACGTACCACCTTTCGTGCAATAGGGGATCAGGGTACACGTAGTTCCTCTTTTAAAAATTCGAAACACTAGTGTGTTGGTTAATTTTATGAGATAAGACATCATCGTCATTGTCCGTATGGAAAATATACTTACTACCCACAATCATGAGAAAGGAGAATTTGCATCATCTCAAAGTGGAGGATATGGCTTGGATTTTAAAATCAACAATGCCTCACTCAACACCCAAGTGGAAAATATCTCTCTTTACTACATATTGTAGAAGTATAGTTGTTTACATCACTACAAGGATTGACAAGAGTCTAATCTTTTAAGAAAAGTTTTAAAATAAAAAGCCAAAGTGGCAAAAATGGTTTGAAATGAGATTGATTGACTTTTAGTCTTCTCACAAAAATGTCAAGGTATTATTAAATTGATTGAAATTTATTTATGAAAATGTTTTGAAAATACATGGACCTAAGTCCAAGTTTATTATGAAAGTGTTTCATGTTTAGAAATAAGAAGAGTTTTTTAAAAGGAGGGAGAAGATTTTGAAATTAAAGAAGATGGGAGGAGATGAAGAGACTATCCTAAAGCATAAGTTAAAAGCTAGGGATAAGAACCATCTAACCAATAAGAAGCCAATACTTGGCATTATGAGTCAATATAGAATTCCCATTCTTCAGATTGAAACGAAGCAAGCAAAGATACTAGACCTCTTGAGAGAACCAAACTTCAACTGTTTTAAGTCTTCGCAACAATTGGGCAGAGTAACGGTTGTATACAGGTGGATTCCAGATTACATACAAAGTATGTAATCACAATAACCTGCATATAAAACAAACAAACAACCTAATGTCTTGAGGTAAACCTCAAGAACTCCAGACAAAATATCAAATAAAGTCACAAAGTCTCCAAGATAGGCCAAGGTTTCTAATCCTAAGTCCAAGAAGTCCAATACTCCATAGTGCCAAGGATAGTAACCAAATAGTCCAAGTATCATTAATGATTTTTATGGTTCATGTTGATTATTAGGTGTCTTTAAAAGAAAAGGAAAAGCTCAAGTGAGCAAAATAAAAATGACATAAAAGTAAATGCTCAAGTGAGAAAAATAAAAATTGCATAAGAATAAATGCTCAAGTGAGCAAAATAAAAAAAATGGCATGAAATGTAAATGCTTAAGTTAAATGATACATAAAGCATAAAAAATAAAAGCATAAAGTAAAGTCAATTGTTAGAAATTAGTGGTTAGTTGGATGACCATCTTGAAACTTGCATTTGGAACTCATTAGAGGATTGGTAGAACCAAAGCCTCCACACAACAAGTTACATTTTCTTTTTGTCAAGTATATCATCCATTTTGGAATCCTCAAAAGTAACATTTAATGATCAACGATGTTTAAGTGATCCGCGTTGACCAAAGGTGTTGTAGATCCAATAAAGGATTGGTAGAACCAAAACCTCCACACAATGAATCTCTTGATTATTGGATCAAAGGGATCAAATTAACATACTTGGGATTGTAATCATAAGTTTGGGCCACGAATGATCATTTATTCGAATCGGGACAAAATTTAGCGCTATGTTAAGCAATCCTAAGTGGACTTATGTAGAAGTCGCACCTATTTTGAGGCTGGTCAATAGCAATCTATGTAATTCATGTTTGGATAAATGATATAGAGATCACCATCCCTTAACATGTAGCACAATTAAAAAAGAAAGGGATAATATGAAGAGGGAGGGGAATGATAAGCTAATTTGGATCACCATCTCAAAATTCTTTAATCTTTAAATTCAACCACTCCTCTAGATGGATTAAAGCACTAAACATATCATTAATCCAAAGCACCAAAAATGAATTAAATAATTCACTATTAGGTAGATTTGAATTGATGAAAATTTATCCAACTTCATCTACATCACAAAGTCCATTGAGTTTAAAGACAAATTGGACATTTAACATTTGTAATCCAAATTATCCATCAAAGAGAGTGAGCAGAAAAAAATATTTGAGTCAAAACATCTCCAAAATAAGGCAGAAAAAGTATTTTTGGTACTGTTACAATCAATTGTGCTTAGACAACAACCAATTGCATCAGTGCAGTTTTTTTTCAAATCAATTTTCTGTGACAAACAATTGCAATGTTACAACAATTGATTGCAACCTGTTAAAATCAGTAGAAAACGGCATTTCAAGGATCAAATTCTTGTTCCAACTTTTCATCAAACACCTTATGATCATGGATCCAATTGAGCATGAAAATTCCATCAAATTATGAGAAAATAGCACTAATGGAGTCATAAAACAGTGTTCAATGAATCAAAACCAGAAATCCACAAGAGATCACATTGTGAAAGATGATGATCCAACTTACCAAAGGTAGAATTACAGAATTATCAAACAACTTCCAGAATTTGCTTCAATTCAACCACAAGAATCAATTACCAAAGCTTGGATATAGAGAATTGATGAAGAAAAAGTGTTTGGATGAAGGTTTAGCTCAAACATTAGTAAGCTTCAATGCAAAGCTTACTAACTTTTTGAAAATGGAGCTTTGAGTGAATTTGGTAGATGGAGAGAATTGAGAGATTTTTTAGCAAAGTGATTTTGGCTATCAAAAGCTTAAAATTAGAATGAGATGAGGGCTCTATTTATAGAGTTTAGGATTAGGATTAGTGGTAATTTGGTAATTGATTCTTGGAGCCAAAAATTGAATTAATGATATAATTTTAAAATTATGCAGAAAAATTGGAGCCAAAAAGATGACAGTTTTGAAATTGCTGGCTTTTTTCAAAAATCACGTGTGTTTTGCTGCTATGAGTCGACACAAGAGTCGTATGCGTCGACACATTCTAGTTGTATAACACAACATGAGTCGACGCAAGCTTCTATGGATCGATACAAGCTGCCTTTCGACATAATACAGAATCAATCAATTTGCATGAGTCGACACATAATATGTATGTGTCGACACATGTTAGTTATACAAAACAGGATGAGTCGACACAAGCCTCTATGTGTCGATACAAGCCTCTATGTGTCGATACAAGCTACCTTTCGAAACAATACAGAATCAATTACTTTGCATGATTCGACACATAACATGTATGTGTCGACACATGCTAGTTATACAAAACAGGATGAGTCGACACATAACACGTATGTGTCGATACATACTAAAAAAAGGATGAGTCGACACATAACACGTATGTGTCGATACATACTAAAAAAAGGATAAGTCGACACATAACACGTATGTGTCGATACATACTAAAAAAAAATTTTTTTTGAAGGCTAAAAATACACTTTTCTCAAAGATTGTGCATAATACACTGTGCAATCGATTGCACTATGGGAGCAATCGATTGTACAGGAAAACAAAAATGAAAAATTCTAATTTTTTTTTTTGCAAATAGAGATTTTAGGGAAATAATACCGGAAAACCTTATTTGTCGGATACTTTGATTTGGTACCTACAAAACACAATTTTGCAAAGACAAATATTTTTTGTATTTTGGTTAGAGGTTAATTATCAACGCATATACAAAATACACAACTAAGGTGCTTGGAGATTCCTCCAGAGCAAACTTAAAGATAGGAGATAGAAAAAAAAGGAAGAACCAACCCTAATGTGATTTTGTTATGATCAAGTTGACATGATATGATAGGGGAATCTTAGGGGCAAAAATTGGGGTACAACAAGTGGTATAAACTCAAGGTTGATAGTACTGAGGTAATCTCTAACTGTGCAGGTTTCTCTAATGTTCCACTCATAGGAACAAAAGGGATCATTAATTACAATCTAGTACTCGCTCTTCGCCAGTTAGGATATGCCATGAGGTGTCCACCCACAGCTAAAGAAGTTGAACCTGTGTACTGCAAGAAGGGAGAAAACCTTGCATTATTGAAAAAAGCAGAGGTTGCTTGGGCTCACATTGGTAGGAAACAGAAAGAGTTCTTCATCTTAAAGGAGGTGTTGGCATTTGACCGTTATGTGGACTGGGTGAAAGAAAGAGCTAAAATTCTTATGTTTCCTTTTCAAAAAGAGATATGCTTGTACCCTTAACCCACTGAGTTATAACACAATGTACCTAAGGAACGATTCTACCAAGTACATTTGGAAAATAGGGATCTTCGTCAACATCTTGAAGATAAATAAATGGAAATATACTTCTTCACATAAAAGAAGAGAAAATTAGCTCTTCAACTAAAAGAATATGAAGGTGAAGGTAGTTCTGAAAGCAGGAAGAACAAAAGAAGACCCGGGACAGGAGACTTTTTTATATTTGCAGAAGAATATCAGACGGCCCTTGCTGATGTAGGAAGAATCGTCAAGAGACCATGAAATTTCAAATGGCTAACAATAGAAACAAGGCAAAGGCAAAAGAATTGCGAAACCAATTCAGAGGTTCTATGTTGGAGTTGGAAGCAAAAGAAGCTCAAATGACTGAGGTGATGAAGTAGAATGCTAGACTCCGAGGAAAAATAAAATAAATGGAAGATGCACACGTACCCATACCTCTGCCGGATTGCAAGGAGTGTGATTGCTTCTAAGAACAATATGTGTATTTGGAAGGACAACTATTTTAGAAGGATGTGGTGATCGATAGCTTCGCACATGGACGAGATCGTGAAAAGACAAGGAAGTTATTTGCATAAACCAAAAAGTGGAGTGAAGAGTACTTCCGACAAGGAGGACCATTATACTACACAGAGATTAGAGATCCACCACATTGATTGTCGGTTTTCTTTCTTCTTTAAGATCAATTGATCATCACCAGTCTTATGGATGGGATCATTTATATTTCATTATGTATTTCATATCATTCTTGTATGACTTCACTTTTGATCATATGGATCATTTTAATGAAGTCATTTGTCGTTGATTATATCTTTTGTCAATTGTTGATTATCTCTCTTATTGTGTTTGTTTAATATTCTTAGGGGTTGAAAAAACTTTTGGATACCCTAGAAATGATTAAAAAAATCCATGCATAATCATTCATTCATGCATATAATATCATGACAGGTGGTTCCCAGAGGTTTCTCATCTTTCGTTTTCTTTTCAGAAATTGCTACTGCAAACACGCACCGCTACAACACTAGGAGTACTTCTAGGAAGAAAATGGAACAAGTTCAGGCAGACGTTGTCGCCATGGATACCAGAATGGATACTCGGGTTAACCAGTTGATGGAGATCATTCAAAACATGGATCCTCAGTAAGAGGAGATGAGGGCAATGATTATGAGGCATGCTGAAGCATTGAATAATAGCGATGAAACTTTGAATACAAATTTACAAGGGGTTATCGTCAACAATCCTAATGATACTTTGGGTACTCAGAATATGATTGGGAATCCAGGAGGTGCTTAAAATGGGAATCTAAATTCAAATGTCGGTCTGAGTGTTCAGAACAGTCAGCCTATAAATCTTGGTGGTCCTACAAATAATCAAGGTATATCTGTGGTTCAAGTTGTGGGGAATCCTCCTCTACTTACTCATATTCGTCAGAGTATTGAACAAACTATTGTACCGCTAAGGCATGTTCATATTCCTGCTAGGCCTGTGGAAGAAGATAACTGGGAAGACTGGATGTCTAATGTTAATGAACCAACAGAATCTGACAAGAAATTGCATATGCTTTAAGAGCGGATGTGTTGGTTTAGAAGTCAAGGTGTGTAGGCTTTGACATGTCTGATTTGGGCTTAGTGCCTGGGGTGAAGATTCCCCCAAATTTCAAGGCACCTGATTTCGTGAAATATAAAGGCACTTCCTATCCAAATACTCATGTTAAGTATTTTTACCGGAATATGTATGCATATTCTGATGATGAGAAACTATTGATGCACTTCTTTCAAGACATCTTAAAAGGTGGCCCACTCGAGCGGTACATGCAGTTGGAAAGCAGTCACATTTGTGCGTGGAGAGAATTAGTTGAGGCTTTGGTTATACACTATCAGTATAACACTGACATGGCTCCCACAAGAACCCAATTGCAGAATTTGTCCCAGAAGAGTGATGAGTCTTTTAAAGAGTATGCCCAGAGGTGGAGACAGATGGTTGTGAAGGTTCAACCGCCCATGTTAGAGCGGAAGATGGGGGAAATGTTTAGTAGTACATTACAAGGATAGTACTACACAACTTATAATACATCAGGTAATTTTGCTGAGATGGTAACACACATAGAGCAAATTGAAATCAGAATTAAGTTGGGGAGAATCCAGGATGGCGTTGAAAGAAATAATGTTGGTAACATTAAGAAGTCTTTTGGTGGTCACTAAAAGAAAAATAATGGGGAATCCAGTGCGGTCTATTCTCGAAAAGAGAAAGGCAGATATCAGGGTTTAGATCATCAGATTGCTGTTGTAACAATTTCAGTTGTTGCACCTCAGCGCCAGGCATATGCACCTAGACAGAATAATCAGCAAAAACCAAGAACGACTCCTAGAAAGTTTGATGTGTTTCCCATGTTGTATGCTGAGTTGTTGCCTCAGTTTCTTGAGTTGAAGTTAATTGAGTTGCATACATGGAAGACCGACCCTGAGAAATTACCAGCTCACTTTGATGTTAATGCCCGGTGTGATTTTCACTCTGGCGGGCAGGGGTATACTATTGAGAATTGTTATGCTTTCAAGCATAAGTTCTAAGACCTATTGGACTCTCAGGCCATAAATTTTTGACCAGCGCCCAACATTACGAATCAGCCTCTACCAACCAATGGCATAGTCACTGTCGGTGCCATCCTGGAAGATGGAAATTTGAATTTGATTATGGATGTTAATCAATTAATTACAAATCTCTCATTAGTGAAGGAGCAGTTGTCGAGTAAAGGTGTATTCTTGGGCTGTGGGATGGACTGTGCAGTTTGCTTGGACCAACCATAGGGTTGTTCATTGTTGAAGGACGTAGTCCAGGATTTGATTACCTAGGGAGTTCTGCAACTTAATTGCACAATTGTCGAGACTAAAGTGGGTAAGGATGAGGTTGATGTAATAACCATTCCTGTCAAGGCAAAAACCACTCAAGTACCTATTACAATTTTGATTCCTACCAGAAAGCCACCTATAACCATTATCGTGCCCGGACCAATACCATATGACAGCAACAAAGAAATTCCTAGGTATTATGGTGGTGAATGTTATCAGCAAGGGCGGAAGCTTGTTACTCAGAGGTCTGAAAGGGGTGAATCTGAAAAAGAGGAGTCTAAAACTCATGACATCATCGATGAAAGCAGAATTACCCGTCGCGGCCAGATTTTTTCTCCACCAGAATAGCCTAAAAGTAGCCCAGGTGCCGCAACAAAAACCAGGGGCAAGTAGATTATGGTTAATGGTGATAAACCGGGGCAAAATCCCCCTATTCCTTCTTTGGATGATGAAATGGCTAAGGATGTAGCTGATTTAATGAGGTACATCAAGAAAAGTGACTACAAGATAATTGACCAATTGAGTCAAACACCCTCAAAGATATCTATCCTTGCTTTACTCAGGAATTCAGAATCCCATAGAAATGCACTGATGAAGTTGTTGGGGACCTCTTTTGTTCCTCAAGAGATATTTGTGAATCAATTTGAGGGAATTGTGAATAGCATTTCTGCAAGTAATGGGTTGGGTTTACAGACTTTGATTTACCCCCCTGAGGGGAGGAAGCACAACAAAGCACTGCACATTGCTATGGAAAATGCAAAAACTACCTTATCCTGTGTACTGGTTGATACAGGTTCATCTCTTAACGTATTGCCTAAGTCTGCTCTCTTGAAACTTGATTACGATGGGCTTTTGTTGAGGCTAAGTGATTTGATTGTTAAGGCTTTTGATGGGTTCAAGAGGACAATGTTCAGGGAAGTCGACTTTCCAGTTAAAATAGGTCCTCAGGTGTTTGAAGTTACTCTTTATCATGGACATTAACCCTTCCTATTGTTGTTTGCTGGTTCGTCTATGGATTCATGAGGCTGGCGCTGTCATCTTCACTATACACCAAAAGTTGAAGTTCCTTTTGAATGGGAAGGTGGTCACTGTTTACGGTGAAGAAGATTACATTGTTAGTCATCTGAGTACCTTTCGCTATGTTAAGGTGGAGGGAGAAATCTATGAGACTCTATGTCAAGCTTTTGAGACTGTGCAGGTTGTCAGGGCTCCCCAACAGGAGGATAAGAAGCCTGAATTCTCTATGTCATCTTATCGCCAGGCACAAATTATTGTTCAATTTGGTCATCCAGAAGGTTAGGGAAAAGTGTTAGATCTCCCTACTCAGACAGATAAGAAAGGTTTAGGCTTCATGAATGGTCAAAGTGTGTCAACTGCTACTCCTTCCAAGGTTCAAGGTATCCCTCCACCAATTCAGTTCGTCAGCGGTGGGGTTATCCATGAAAAATCTCATGCTGTGAGTGAAGATGGTGATAGTGATTGCGATATGGATAAGTGGGTTTATTCTAATGTATCGGGTAAAAATTTTGCTAACTGGTTTGCTGAGGACGTCATTGAAGTCACCCATTATGAAGACTAATTTTTATTTTATTTGTTATCATGCAATAATTCATGCGTCCTGCCTAAGACGTAGTGGACATGCTGTACGGACACAATGTTTTCATTGCAAATTTATCATTAATAAAGAATGTCTTTTGCATTCAAATATTTCGCTCCTTGTCCTTCTTTTTATTTTTGGAAAAATGTGAGTTTTTTATTTTTTTTAAATCTAAAACTAAATAAAAATAAAAATAATCCTGCAGATTATGCCCCTGTTAATCCCGGAAAATGTCGAGAATGATTCTGCTATGGCTCTTTATGACTTTGAAACTCCAACCTATCAAGATGAAGAAGAAGCTGGGGAAGATTGTGAACTTCCTGAAGAGTTGGCCAGATTGTTTAGGCGAGAAGAAAAGGTCATTCAACCATACTAAGACACTACAGAGTTGATCAATTTGGGCAACAAAGAAGTTCGGAGAGAAGTCAAGATTAGGGCCGCTTTAGAGGATAATGTGAAGAGAAGATTGATTGAAATTCTCCGTAAGTATACGAATATCTTTGCTTGGTCTTATGAGGATATGCATGGGCTGGATACAGATATTATTATGCATAAACTACCTCTTAGAGAAGAGTGTCCTCCTGTAAAAAAAAATCTTAGAAGAACTCATCCTGAAATGTCTAAGAAGATCAAAGAGGAGGTTCAAAAATATTTTGATGCTGGTTTTCTGAAAGTGACGTCTTACTCACTGTGGATTGCGAATATTGTGTTGGTGCATAAAAAGGATGGTAAGGTTAGAATGTATGTGGATTATAGGGACTTGAACAGAGCAAGCCCTAAAGATGATTTCCTTTTACCATATATTGATATTCTGGTTGACAATATTGCTCGAGCTAAAGTGTTTTCCTTCATGGATGGTTTTTCTGGCTATAATCAGATCAAGATGGCACCAGAAGACATGGAGAAAACTACTTTCATTACACCTTGGGGAACATTTTGTTACAAAGTGATGCCTTTTGGTTTGAAAAATGTAGGGGAAACTTATCAACATGCAATGGTCACTCTCTTTCATGATATGATACATAAGGAGATTGAGGCATATGTTGATGATATGATTGCCAAGTCCTAGATAGCAGAGGAACATCTTGTCCACCTGTTGAAATTATTTGAAAGATTAAGGAAGTTCAGACTAAGGTTGAATTTTAATAAGTGCACCTTTGGGGTGAGGTCAGGAAAATTAATGGGATTCATCATAAGAAAAAAAGGAATTGAGGTTGATCCTAGCTAAGTCAAAGTTATACAAGAAATTCATGTGCCGAAAACAGAAAAAGAGGTTTGTGATTTTCTCAAGAGATTGAAATACATTGCTAGATTCATTTCTCACCTTACAGTCACTTGTGAACCAATCTTTAAATTGTTGAAAAAAGATCAAACAGACAAGTGGAATAATAATTTCTAAGTGGAATTTGAAAGAATTAAAGAATATTTGTTGGAACCTCCAATTCTTTTGCCTTCGGTGGAAGGTGGGCCTCTGATAATGTATCTGACAATATTAGGGAATTCAATGGGGTGTGTATTGGGGCAACATCATGAGTCTGGTTGAAAAGAGCATGCAATATACTACCTTAGCAAAAAGTATACCGACTGTAAAATAAGATACTCACTGCTCAAGAAAACTTATTGTGCTTTGGTATGGGCTGCTCGCCGACTAAAGCATTATATGTTAACTCATACCACTTTGTTGATCTCTAAGATAGATCCAATCAAGTACATCTTTGAAAAGCCAGCTCTCGCGGGAAGAATAGTCCATTGGCAGATTTTAACTGAGTATGACATCCAGTAAACTACCCAAAAGGCTATCAAAGGTAGTGTGTTGGCTGATCATCTTTCTCATCATCCCATGGAAGATGATTATCAGTCGATGAAGTTTGAATTTCCTGATGAAGACATTATGTACATACGGGATTGTAACATCCCAGACCCAAAAGAAGGACCCGGACCAGGATCGCGATGGAAGATGATGTTCGATGGTGCCTCTAATGCGTTGGGAAATGGTGTCGGTGTTGTGATTACTTCTCGTGAAGGTTTCCATACTCCTTACACTACCAGAATTTGCTTTGATTGTACAAACAATATGGCTGAGTATGAAGCTTGTATCTTTGGGTTAGAAGCTGCAATTGATTTACGAATGAAAATCTTAGAAGTATATGGGGACTCTGCTCTTGTAGTTAATCAAATCAATGGATAATGGGAGACGCGTCACCCAAATTTGATTCCATATCGTGAGCACGTGGTAAAACTGACCCCTTATTTTGATGAGATTACTTTCAATTATATTCCTAGAGAAGAGAATAACTTGGCGAACTCCATGGATACTCTGTCTTCCATGTTTAAATTTAAATGGGCAAATGAATCCCCCTCTATCACCATCTTGAGGTTTGATGGGCCATCGTTTTGTTATGAAATAGAAGAGGATGTCGTTGATGAGAAACCATGGTTTTACGATATCAAGAGATATCTTAAGATGAAAGAATATCCGGAATATGCTTTTGTCACTGATAAGAAGACTCTAAGGAAATATGCAGCTAAGTTTTTCCTTGATGGGGACGTTTTGTACAAGAGAAACTATGATTCCATTTTACTCAAATGCGTGGATAGACACGAAGCGAACAAGATTATAGAAGAAATTCATGAAGGTTCCTTTGGAATGCATTCCAGCGGGCATACTATGGCCAAGAAAATCTTGAGAGCAGGTTACTATTAGTCAACAATGGAAAATGATTGCTAAAATCATTCCAGGGTCTGTTACAAGTGTCAAATCTATGATAAGATGCATGTGCCGCCAAATTGTCTGAATGACTTAACTTCACCTTAGCCCTTCACAATGTGGGGAATTGATATGATTGGTCGAATTGAACCGGCTGCTTCCAACGGGCATCGCTTCATTCTGGTGGCCATCGACTACTTCATTAATTGGGTTAAAGCAGCATCTTATGCCAACATCACTAAGCAGGTGGTTGCTCGTTTCATCAAGCATAATATCATTTGTCGATATAGGGTTCCCGAGAAGATTATTACTGATAATGGGTCAAATCTCAACAATAAGATGATGAAAGAACTGTGTGAAAGCTTTAAGATAAAGTATCACAATTCTTCTCCTTAACATCCCAAGATAAATGGCACGGTTGAGACAGCTAATAAAAATATCAAGAAGATTGTGCATAAAATGGTTGTCACCTATAGGGATTGGCATGAGATGTTGCCATTTTCTTTGCATGGTTATCGTACCACTACACGCACTTCAACTGGGGAAACTCCCTTTTTGCTTGTTTATGGCATGGAAGCAGTCTTTCCTGTGCAAGTGGAGATTCCTTCCTTGAGGATAATGACAGATGCATAATTGGATGAGGTTGAATGGGTTCAGAATAGATTTGACCAGCTGAATCTCATTGACGAAAAGAGATTGACAGCTATTTGCCACAGGCAATTATACCAAAGAAGGATGAAAAGGGATTTCAACAAAAAGGTACGTCCGCGAAATTTTCAAGCTGGTGATCTCGTGCTGAAAAGGTTCTTTCCTCCCAACAATACATATGCTAAGGGTAAATGGGCTCCTAATTACTAAGGACCATATGTTGTAAAGAAAGTCTTTTTAAGAGGATCTATGATGCTCACAACTATGGATGGAGAGGATTTCCCTCACCCTATCAATGCAGATGTAGTGAAAAAGTACTTCGCATAAAATGACCGTTGAGTTGAATAGCTAAGGCAAAAAAGGCATCCCGACGAACCTAGGCGAGTATAGGTTCAGGAAAAAGTTAGGGACAAAAGAAAGAGTGGATGAGTGAAAAATAATTGTACACCCGCTAAATTGAACCTATCAAAGGAAATTTAGGCAAAAAGGGGTATCCCGGTGGCTTGAAAACCTAAAAGGGAAATCCAGGAAAAAGTTAGGGATTAAAAGAAAATACTACAGCATGCGCTGCATCTGTAAAATCAACTTACATTGTTGTTGGGTTTGGCACGGGGAAGCAGTAGTCCAATCAGTTATTCAGAAATCAAGATGCTTAGGAGTTTTGAGGACATGAGAGTTGTAGCAGAGTTGTACTTGATAAATCCGCACTCACATTGTCATCTTTGTTTTCTTCTCTATATACTTTGTATGCAATTGCCTCTTTTCAGGAATTGCTTCTTGATGTAAATGCCTATTTACATGTCAACCAATCAATAAAAGTGTTTTTTTTCGAATTGTGCCAATTTGTTTTTTATTTTACTGTTTTGAGTGCATAAGATGTTCAGCATTTTTGATAAACTTTGCATTTAAAACATTAAAAACTTTATAACACATGATACAGGTAAACAAAATTGCTTAGAGTTTCAGGTGTCTGATATGATGGCTAAGGTAGCCACCCCATATTGGGGCATGTCGATATGATCTACACTTTATGCAGAATGGTGTCCAATATCCCTAGTGATTGTTCGTTTCTGCTTAAGACAGAATCATGTGGCCTCAGTGAGGTTGTACCTTTGTTTGAATACGCTCTTTCTCTTCATTGCAGTTTCTTCATTCTGGTTTTATTGAAGGATTATTGATATCATTCCTTTAAAGTCGACGAGCTGCGGCTTCTCCGTCAAGATAAGCCTTTGTCTTTCCCATGAAGTATGTGTGCTACTCTTCAGTGAAGTTTTCACTCTTTTCCCCAATGCAAGTATTTGATAATGAGGTTTTGCATAAATGGCTATATCCAGTATGGTTGGTGTTATTGACGCCACCATCCAAAGCTTCTCTATTTCTCAGTAGAAGAGGTAGTTTTTATCCCTAGTCGAAGCCGGGTTTCAGGGATATTCTGGATGAATTCGCCTTTATTCCCCAGTGGAGCAAGCTTTCTCTCCCTAGTATGGTGTACATATGAGTGCCAATTATAAACCCTTACATCCCCGATGGTAGGAGATTTTGTTGAGAGGTCCTTAGTAAAACTTCCATCCCAAGATGTTTGTTATTCTCAAGTGAAGATTTCCATCCTAGTGGTGTTATCCCCGGAGAGGTCGATGTTCGACTCCCTGTGAAGTGTGTTTCCAAGGGATATTTTCCCTATTAGGTGCCTTGAAGATAAAATTGATCATCCAGGTTGTTTACTCCCCCACGGGTCAAGTCCCTGGCTTTTTTCTGAAGCAATATACATTAACATTTTCTGTTCAAGGGTCTCTTATCATTGGTAGGAGAGTATTGCCGGAGAATTCCCCGGTAGAGTTCCAAATTTCAATTTGTGGTGCAGAGGTTTCCTCTTCTTTCCCAAGTGGAGTTTATCACTTCTAGTTGTTATCCTAGTGTGATTTTAATAGAATTCTTTTCGTTCAAAGAATTTTTGTGATCCCTAGTAAAAGTATCTACTCCCAGCGAAGTTTTTCTCACCATGAGGGGGTTGGATTTGTTCTCCAAGGGGTTGAGAGTTTGACCAAAGTTCAATATTCTTTTAGGGTGGCGATTTATGTTCGCAGAATTCCTCCTCAGAAAGTTATTTTCACCCAGTAGTAGCAATCTTCAGAAGTTGTTGGGCTTGAATTGTGATTCCTCATTGGAATTCAGGCTGACCAGATATGCAAAGATCTTTGTTCAAGAGTTCATTGTCTTCTCAACGGTTGTTTGTTACCAGATGTTCCTCATGCATCGCTAAAACATGCACCATTTCATTACATCTACCAAAACGTGTAGCATTTCCATTTTATAGAGCATTGCGCTATGAAAATTCAAACATGCATAAGTATAAGCCAATTGTGTTCACCTTTGGTAACCGATTTGTTACGTGCTCAGAAATGAATTATTTACACAACAAGCCTATGAAGATCCTATTTTGTTTCCCCAGCGGAGTTTGTTTTTATTTAACACCAGTCGGGTCTCTAGTGTTTTCCATTCCCTAGTGAGTCATGGTTTTCCCTTACGAGCCCGCGTTCATTTTACTCATGTTTGCTTAGTCTCCAGAGTGCAATATTGAGTTGGTGTATAACCTATCTTATTTCTGGAATATTCAATTATCCATTTTGTTGTGTGGTAATATGGATATTTGCCACTCTCGAAGAATTGATACCAAATTTTTTTTTGGTTTGGGGTATTGAAGTTCACGCTTGAAAGTCCAATATATTTTTGCAATCCTTGTCAGAGTACCCCTCGGCTAGTCTCTTTCTCCTGTAAAGTTCACCTTTGATTCGGCTTTCACTTTTACTTTGGTCAAAATTCTCGTCTGGTTTTCCTAATTAAATTTGGCACGTAGTATCCCCAGTAAGTCTGTCTTTGGTCAGTGATTTCCCTCTAAAAGTATGTCTTTTGACCAATTTTGTTCCCATCGGTGGGTTCGCCTTTGGTTGTTGTATCTTGATTAGGAGTCTGCTTTGGTCGATCTCTTTTCCATATATTCAACATTACCTTCCGTTAACTTGGCATATTTAGGTTCTGTTTTGATCAGTTCCTTCTCTCTGGTTCATCCGTTTGGATCGGGCTTACCTTCTGTTAGCTTAGCTAACATTTCTGGTTAGGTTATGTTTTGATCATTTCCTTCCCTTGTTTAGGTTATGTTTTGATCAGTTCCTTCTCTCTGGTTCATCCATTTGGATCGGGTTTACCTTCTGTTAGCTTAGCTAACATTTCTGGTTAGGTTATATTTTGATCATTTCCTTCCCTTGTTTAGGTTCTGTTTTGATTAGTTCCTTCTCTCTGGTTCATCCGTTTGGACCGCATTTTCCTTCTGTGAGCTTAGCTAACATTTCCGATTAGGCTATGTTTTGATCATTTCCTTCCCTTGATTAGGTTCTATTTTGATCAGTTCCTTCTCTTTGGTTCATCTGTTTGGATCGGGTTTACATTCTGTTAGCTTAGCTAAAATTTCTAGTTAGGTTGTTTTGATCACCCCCTTCCATGTAAGAGCCTGTTTTGACCAATCTCCTTATACGCATATCTTTATCCCCATCAAGTCCACCTTTGCCCGACTGTCTTCAGAGTGAAAGTTTTATGGTTTTATTGAGTATTTAATCCTCTTTTACCGTGGTTGTTCGAAAGGTTATTTCCAATCTCACCCTCTGGATAAAGAAGATTGAATAGGGGAAGTTGTTGCACCCCAAAATTTGCCCTCTTCATTTTAGTTACATGGCTTATGCTTCATCATACATGTTCATGCAATCTCATGGTAAGGATTAGGGTATTCAAATTCCCAAGTTCTTCTACAAGCTATAGAGGATGTTTGCTTGGTCAATCAATGAAAAAGAGGATCTCATATCTTTAATCTTTAAATCTCTCAAAGTTATAAGGTTTTCTTATATTGGTAGACATTCCATTTGTCCCATATGATCAATAAAAGTTGGAAATTTGCAGAGTTTGGAGAAGAATCATATTTCCATTGTTCATCTCTCAAGATTAGGGTTTTGATCAGTTGAGGAGTCTGAGGCTTGAAAAGACAAACGTGTGGAGCATCATCTCCTCATCATCATGTAAAACATATTTATTCAAAGAATTTCTCAATTGGTCCAGGAGAATAAGGGTTTTGAAGCTTGGTCATCATCTCCTAACACAGAGAGCTAAAACCAGGGTTTTTGGTTTAATTAAGAAATCTATGATTTCTTGGGCAATATTTGATTCCATGTTCATTAACATGTTTATGAGCATTTATGAATGTAACGTTGACCATCAATTTTGATTGAAAGAAGTTCAATTTATCAAAAGGGTAAAATAGTCATTTTTGACCAAAAGTCAACCAAAGTCAAAGTTGACCAAGTGGACTTTTGGTCAACCATCAATTCAAGTATTCTATTTTCATATTTCATGATCATTGGTGTCACAAAATCAAGAGAAAAAATCAAAATGGAGATAACTTTTTCAAGAAGGTATTTGGACATTTAGAAAGAAAATTCTAAGTCTTTAAGTCGTATAGTACTGAATTATGGACATTCATAACTCTCTCATTTTTTATCCAATGGGGAAAAATCTTATATGCTTGGAAAGCTTGAGAAAAACCTACAAGTTTGTTAATGTATGCTCAAACCTCAAAAGTGAAGCATTTGTGAGTTATTGTGCTTAGGAGTTTAGGGCCTAAATGGCAAGTTTTCCCAGCAAGGGAGGCCCCGCGTGCGAAATTTCATCAAACATGTGGTGGGGACACCTTCACCATCATTCTTCTTAATGAATTGATCATAGTTTCAAAAATGTTTGAACATCAAAGTTGGAGATATTTGTGTCCTCTTCAATTTTGATTTAAAGATCAATTCATTTTGAGCATTATGGTGAGAGTTACAATGGAATGAACATAAGGGCATGAGATGTTATCTTTCTGGACATAAGGTTTGTCTCGCGCGCGTGTTAGTACAGTCGTTACATTAAACACTTGGTGTGCCCATGTTCATGGTAGTTCATCTTTTGCTTTAAGTTTTAAATTGAAAATTGGTTAAAGGGGAATTGTAGCTAGATATGTAAGCTTCATTTGGCTCTTTGAATCATGTCATTTGGCTCAAGAAAGAAAAATATATCATCATTGGAAATTGAGCTCTCAAAGTTGACAAAGTTACCAGCATGCAAGCCATGCACGCATGCGCGTGGCCTGCCCAGTCAGGATTGATCAGTCATCACCATCATGTTTTCATGCTCAGATTTAAGGAATCTCCAATCTTCAACTAAATTTTCTTTCAACATGAGAGTTATTCCCCTTACTTTTCTCTTTCCATTAAGCACAAGCTTGAGCCAATTGAACAAGAGCTTTTAGAGTTATGTTTAGGGGAAGGAGGCTTTATATTATGTTTTGTCATAAGCTTCAGCATAACATTTATACTTTTGCAACAGGCCTGATTTGTCACACGCATAATACTCACTTCCCACTTCCTTTTCACTCATCAAAATGCATACAAATGGTCAGCAATAAGGCATGAAACGCGGGCTGTTTTACTTCACTCAAATCTGCTGCAAACATCCAGCGTCGCCCTCTAACGACTCCAAACCTCCAAAGACCTTTCTACCCCTAGCAAAACTTCCTCAATACCCTTCCCCACTCTATATAAACTCTTCTTCACCCTCATTACAAAGAAGGAAGCTCTTCATACATGCTCCCTGACTCTCTCTCTCGCAAGCTTCAAATTCTCTCTCCATTCTTCAACAAATTCTCGATTAATTACGTGGCATTTCTCAATTAAACATGAACTAAGCTTCTTTTACAACGCATTATGTTTGAAACGGGTGTAATAGATCCCATTTTATTT
Source organism: Vicia faba (assembly GCA_948472305.1). Lineage (NCBI taxonomy): Eukaryota > Viridiplantae > Streptophyta > Magnoliopsida > Fabales > Fabaceae > Vicia > Vicia faba. The sequence continues at coordinate 610,454,524 of OX451736.1, forward strand.
GAATTTTCATTTAATTTTATTTGTTTTCTTTAATTTGGCTTTAATATTTTTATTGATTCAAAAATAATCACAAAATTATCCTAAACTTCTTTTTTAGTATATTTTCATATTATGAATTTTTATTTCATATTTTCATCATTTTTGTATGATTAAATAAGTCAATTAATTTAATTAGGATTTTAATCATTTTTTAGGTTTTAAAATTTTATTTTCTAATTTTCACTAATATTAAAAATCCTCAAAAAAATATTAGATTCCATTTTGAATATACTTCATGGAAATAATTTTTGTTTTATTTTATAAAAATTGTGATAAGAAAATAAAATCAATCTTTGGCAATATCTTGTTTTCTTTACTTTTTTTTGGTATTGTGTGAAAATAATTTTCTTTTGGTATCTTCCTCTAACAATAAAATTTCATAAAAATAATTTGAATAACCCTTAGGTATTAAATCAATTTACTATATTTTTTTTTTATTTTAAATTTTTATTTTCCTATTTTTCTAAATTTTAGAAACTAATATTAGTTTTGACCTTTGTTTTTGCTTAGGCCTTAAGAAATATTTTAAAACCTAATTTCCTCTACTTGAAAAAATCAAATAAAATATGTTTAATTTCCTTGGATGCTTTAAAACCATAAAAATCATTTTTTTGTTAATTTTAGCTTTTTGCATTTTTCCATAAATATTATATTAAAACTTTCTATTTTGACCCTTTATTAACTAGTCTTAGTAGTTGCTAATCATTTCTAACCCCTTAATTAAATCCAAGGACTATTAATCATGTTTTTGATTTCTACAAGCCTTTAGAAAGTTATGTTTTAAATTGGCTCAATTTTTACAAACTTTTTTTCATTTGTTTCAAATTAATTTTGATTAGGGAACATATTAGGGTTTCATCTTGACCATTTGCTTGTGTTTAGAAGTTTATGGTTTGATTCTATCTTCCCTCATTATATCATACCTCAAGTACTTTTCTCTCATATCCAATCATGGTTACTTCTTATCTGCCTCTCTTGGTGTGCTTGATATTTTCATCCCTTACTTTGTTTGATAGTGTTGACTGATCTTGATGCTTAGCCATCTCTTTCCTCTTCTTTAAGTAGACCCATTTCTTGTATGCTCCCCTTAAGTTTTAAATTCACTCTACTGCAAGTGTGAATTGAATAGACCTTTGGCTTATATCCATATATGCCAACATAGGGTAGAAATTCCCCTTCAAAATTTAAACTATAGGATCAATCATTGTATGATAATATTAGGAATATATTTAGGTTAGTCTTCCCTTAGACTTTTCTTTCCCCTTTGGCATCCATTGCATTTAAAACAAAAATTCTTTTTCTGGAAAACTTTAAAACGCCTTAAAAATTACTAATGAGAATCATATCTTTGTTGAGCTTGGGAAATGATAAGCGGGTTTCTTCTTGATCTTATTGTTATTCCATTCTATGTCTTGGTGTAGTTCAAATCTCAAAGACTTATTTCATGAATAATCAGAGAAAAGGCTAATATCTCTCTCTTAATATCAACTAGTTGTCATCTGCAGTAAAAACACCAACCAACACAAACTCTTTTACTTATGGGCTTTTCTTTCAAAAATCTTTTCAAAATAACGTGTTAGTTCACTTTTGTGCTGACGCGTAAGTCTCCAAAGGTCGAGTTGCGGCAGAAGGCATAATTAATATTGTTCATTAAAAAATACAAACCAACAAAACTTTTGAAGCCGAACTACGGATGCTTTGATTCCTTAAAAGGGATACGTAGGCATTAGGTTAGGGCCCAAACGAGCATAATTTTTATTTTCCCTATATTATTTTCTCTTTCCTTCTACATGCATTCCCCCTCTTATATCTGTTTAGCTCTTAAGCTTTAGACATAGAATTCACACCCTTAGATTAGAACAACATAAGTGGATCATATGGAGTACCACAGACATTTTGGGTGTTAATAACTTCCCCTCGCGTAATTGACTTTCTTACCTGATCTCTTTGGTTACAAGACCGTGATTTCATCCCTCTGGGTTTTCTCGATGTTTACCTTTCCCATCTTGTGGGATAAAATACATTCTATGGCGACTTCATTGAATGAGATTTATCTTTGATTATTTTCCACCGGTTGTTTCAACAAACAAAAAGAAAATTTTATTATTACGCTCTCCTCGGTTTTACAACATTGTGCCTATGTGTCTCGAAAGAATTAGAGCACCGTAGTTCTTCTAAAAAGAACAAAACTTTGTGTATTGGTTGATTTTAAATGAAAATACAAGTTGTCATTTTTAGGAGAAAGACTCGACTAATCACCTACAAAATATGAGAACGAGGGACAATGCATCAACATGAGGGAGGATTTTGACACACCTCTAGTACTCAAGTAGAAAAGTCGACATATTTACAACCATGGGCATAGGAGAATGACATCTCTACTATAAATGACTCATGTCTAATCTTGAAAAAAGTTTTAAAGGAGAAAAGGTGCACGAGGGAACAAAAAGTTTTGAATGAGGTTTAATTTTTTTTAGTCTTTTGAAAGAATTTTGATATGCTTATGTGGTTTAGAATTTGTTAAGAAAAGAAGTTTGAAAAGTCACTTGAGAAGGTCAAGGTTTATTATGAAAGTTGTCAGGTTTTTATTGAAAACAAGAATGTTTTGAAAAAGATGAGAAGGTTTTGAAAATTGAAAAATGGGAGGAGATGAAGAGACTATTCTAAAAGTAAAAGCTAAGGTACAAAAGGATTTAACCAAACAAGAAGCCAACATTTAACAAAATAAAGTCAATATAGCATTCTCATCCTTTGGACAAAAGCATAAGCAAAGAATAAACCAAGAGTATACCAAGCATCAAGTGAAAGCATCAGGTGAAAATAAATCACAAGCAGAAAATACTTTAGATAAGTCTAAGGTGTCATATAAAGCTCAAAGCATCGGATGATAATTAAAATATTGGATAAGAATACCTGAATTAGATGAAACTCCAAACAATTAGACGAAACCAGAATAATAGAGAAATTATCCAAAGGTCTCATGTGAAAAAAGCTCAAGTCCAGATGGGTCAGAACTATATATTAGAGCTAAATGAATAAATGAAATATGGCGTAATCGCTTAATTAATTAATTAATTAAGATTTGATTAAATTAATTAATGGGTTATTACCATTTTACCCATCTGCCATATAGGCCATTTCTGGTTTATCCCCCTGTAAAAAAAATTTTCCAAAAACAACCTTGCAATTTCAAAATACTAACAATTTAGTCCCTAAAGTCAAAAATCGCATGTTTTCTGCGAATTTTGACTTTAGGGACTAAATTGTTAGTTTTTTGAAATGCCAAGGTTGTTTTTGAAAGCAAAAAATTTACAGGGAGGAAAATAAAAATTCTCCTATATGACAGGGGGATAAAATGGTAATAACCCTTAATTAATTAAGTTAAGAAAAATTAATTAATAAAACTAATTAATTTTTAATAACAATATCAATTAACTAAATAGAATTTTAATTAATTAACTAAGAGCAACAAAATGGTGCTAAGAAGAAGTGAGCACTTGAGCCATCTTTGGAAGCTTAGACAAACCATAAACATGTTAGTAACACAAAATAAAGTGGAACAAACAAAAGAAAACTTGCTTTTAATTCATCTATAAGAAACTCAATTTCTAAATCAAAATTACCATACAAGTATCAATGAAATAACGAAGCAAGAATCATGATTCAAATATGCAATTTAACCCCCCAATTATGAATCAACAAAGTAAATAATAAAAACAATTGAGTCTCAAAAAATAACTTCAAGAACATAACAATTTCAATTAGCTCATTCTAAACCAACTAATACCAAAAATCGATTAGCAATAGCTCATGGCATACTAAAATTAACTTCAAAGCATGAAAATCAAGTTTTAAACTAAGCTTTAATCATTTCAAAAGAAATCGGGAAGCAACTACGCATGCATAATGAGGCTCAAAAATTACAACTCAAATAGGCTCAAAACACTTGGGAACAAAACAATGTCATAACCTTACTTTCATGCTTCGAATTTAACTCAAATGAATCAAACATGTCATCAATATTCCTTCACATAGCATGGTATCATTATCAAAACTCATAACATTATCAAACTTTACAAATAACACCATGATTCAATTTTATCACAAATGGAAAGAAATTGACATCAAAGTAATTTAGCTCATAACATCCCAAATATTTCAACATTTAGCTCAACCTAAACAACACAATAACAACTTCATCATCAATTTGACACCAACAACACCATAATCATCGATTTAGAATTTCAATCAAAATAACTCAAGTAACATGGTTATCCTTCAAAACTAATAAACAACATAAACATTAACCCCCAACAATCAACACTTCAAACCTCAACTTAAATACAACATGTTCCTCATCATATATACAAAATTTTCACTCAATTTCAATAATATAATTTCAAACAATAATCACCACCACCTCAACACTAGTTTAACAACAATAATCAATAATTTACCATAACAACCAACAATATCAATAATGAATTTCAACATTCCTAACACATATTTAAGTAATAATTTCTCAAAGATTCTTGAAATGATGTGAGATCCACTGTCACTAATGACGAGTCTTGGTATACCGGACCTAGGGAAATGTTATTTAAATTCTAGCACTTGCAATACAGATGTAAAGACTGATGTCTCAAGCCACAGATTGTGCAGAAAAATAAATTATAGAAAATGAAACAACATAATCAATTATTAACCCAAATTAGTGCAACGTCATCTAGTCTGGGGGCTATCAAGCCATGAAGGAAATCTACTATGATAATATTAGTTCATAGCCTAAACAATCTCAGTTTGTAACTTCTCTCATAACACTACTTTGTGCAACTTCTATCTAGGAACCTCCTAGATATGAAAACACTCCCTCATTTCTAATTACCTTTATGATACCTACAGTCACAACTAGTGACTAGACTAAAAGAACCAAATAGGAAATTACACTTCAAATAAAAAATACTTAGTTTTGCATAAAAGCTTTAACCAAGAACTATACTTAACTCTTTTCTTAAAACCTCATGAATGAGAATAATAACTTGATAAACTATCAAGTAACAATCAGTCTACCTTAATGTATTAAAAGTTACATGAGTGACATACAAAGAACAAAAACACAAAGAACTTAAAAGACTCCCAAAATCCTAATCCTTATATTGCACCCACAATTTCTTCAATGTGAATGCTTGCTATTTTATAGACTCTTGCAGAATTGGCTTGGACTTTTCAAATCAAATCCAATCTTCACTTTTTAAATCAGCTTCAAGATCTTCACATAAAAATAGAAACAAATCTTCAAGGTTTCCTAAAAAGTCTGTTGTGAATTCAATGCCAATAACAAAGTATAGAATTAGGGAGAAGAATAAAGAACAAGGAAGAAGAACACAAGGATTGGTTATAACTGCTATTCTTTTACTTTCTCTTAGGAAACAAGATTACAAGTTTACAAGAATAACAAATAACCCTCTCACCCTATATTAGGATTTGCTGTTGTGCAATGATGAGAGACTAGTATGCTATTTATAATAAAACCTAACATACTAAATAATGGGCTTTTTCCACAAGGCCCATTATACAAGCTAACTTAACAAACAAGCTAACTTAACAAATTAGGGTTTAAACACTAAAACCTAATTCGACAAACATCCTTCGACAAATACATGCTAGAACCTTCTTCGACTACAGCAAGTACTTCGACCAACTAGAGTTCGATCCAAAATCCCACAAATCTCCACCTTGGACCTAACTCTACAGCATCAAGAGACACTTACTAGCTTTCTTCATGCAGCCTTATCAACTGCATACAGTGGAAAAACTTGCAACTTGGCAATGTTTTGGTGATCATATCAGCGGCATTGTGTTCTGTCGAGACCTTCAGCACTTGGACTTCTCCACGCTCGATTACCCCTCTGACGAAATGCAGCCTCACATCTATGTGCTTGGTTCGCTCATGATAGGCTGAGTTCTTCGACAGGTGTATTGCACTTTGACTATCACATTTAACAGTGATACCTTGACCTTGAAGTTTTAGCTCCTTCGCAAAACCTTCAAGCCACAATGCTTCTTTCACAGCTTCAGTTAAGGCAATATATTCTGCTTCAGTAGTTGATAAGGCAACAACCTTCTGAAGAGTTGCTTTCCAACTAATTGCTGTACCAAACATAGTGAAAACATATCCAGAAATAGATTTTCTAGAATCCATACAACCTGCATAATCAGAGTCAACATAGCCTTCGACAGCTGCTTTACTATCTTCACCCAAGGCTCCACCATAAATTAAGACTCTGTTCAGAGACCCATTTATGTACCTTAGAATCCACTTTAACGCTTGCCAGTGAGCCTTTCCAGGATTCGCCATGTACCTGCTTACAAGACTTACTGCATATGCTATGTCGGGTCTAGTACAGACCATAGCATACATCAAAGAACCAACTATATTAGCATATGGGATGCTGTTCATATAGGTTCTTTCGACATCAGTACTGGGACATTGATCAATGCTCAGCTTGAATTGAGGGTTTGTTGGAGTCACAACAGGCTTTGAATTCGACATACCAAACTTGTCAAGAATCTTTCGTAGGTATGCCTCTTGAGATAAGCATAATTTCGACTGCTTTCTATCTCTTCGAATGTCAATTCCAAGAATCCTAGATGCAGCTCCCAGATCCTTCATGTCGAACTCCTTATTGAGTTCAGCCTTCACCCTCATTACATCTTCGACATTGTTGCTTGCTATCAGAATATCATCAACATAGAGCAACAAAATAACAAATGAATTTTCAGGTCGAAATCTGGAGTAAACACAGTGGTCGAACTGACTTCTAATGAAACCTATGTGTTCCATGAACTTGTCGAATCTCTTATTCCACTGTCGAGGAGATTGTTTAAGTCCATATAAAGATTTCTTCAGTTTGCACACATAATCTTCTTTCCCCTTTTCGACATACCCTTCAGGTTGCCTCATCAGGATCGTTTCATCTAAGTCACCATACAAGAACGCAGTCTTCACATCCATTTGTTCCAGTTCAAGGTCGAACTGAGCCACCATGGCAAGCAACATTCGAATGGATCTGTGCTTCACAACAGGGGAAAATACATCATTGAAGTCGACACCTTCTTTCTGAGTGAAACCCCTTGCGACTAATCTTGCCTTGTACCTCTTCGACATTACTCCTTCGATTCCTTCCTTAACTTTGAAAATCCACTTACAGCTGACTAACCTTGCCCCAACAGGTTTCTTGATTAGTTCCCAAGTGTGATTATCATGAAGAGATTTCATCTCATCATGCATGGCCTTTAGCCATTCAGTCTTCATTCGACTCCTTATAGCTTCCTTATAATCTCTAGGTTCTTCGTCTAGAACTTCACTTGCAGAGATTAAGGCATAAGCTACAAGATCTGCATATCCAAGTCTCTGAGGTGGTTTTATGACTCTTCGTTGCCTATCTCTCGACAATAGGTAGTCATCAACAGTTTCCTCAACATCATCAGAATCTTCTGTTTCTTCTTCGACTTCATCTGGGATACGCATTTCAGCATCAACATGCTCCACCTCAACAGGAATCTCTACATGTTCCAGCTCTTCGTCAACATCATCAGTTTTCTTGAAAGCCATTTCCATTTCATTGAAAACTACATCTCGACTGGTGATACACCTCCTGTGACCTGGCTCTATGCACCATAGCCTATAAGCTTTTACTCCTTCAGGGTATCCCATAAACATGCATTTCAGAGCTCTAGGTTCGACCTTGTCTTGCCTAATGTGAGCATAGGCTACACAGCCAAATACTCTTAGTTTGTCGAGATCTGGTGGATGTCCCGACCAAACTTCTTCAGGTGTCTTCATATCTAACGCTGTCGAAGGACATCTGTTTATCAGATATGCTGCTGTCGAAACAGCCTCAGCCCAAAACACCTTCTTTAATCCCGCACTAGTCAACATGCATCTAACTCTCTCCAAAATAGTTCGATTAAACCTTTCAGCCAAACCATTTTGTTGTGGAGTACCTGCGGTAGTTCTGTGCCTTGCAATACCAGAGGCAACACAAAAACTGTCGAACGCCTCATTGCAAAACTCAAGGCCATTGTCGGTTCTCAACCTTTTTACCTTTCTGCCAGTTTGATTTTCGACAAGAGTCTTCCAACTTTTGAAATTCTCAAAAGTTTCATCCTTAGTCTTCTGGATGAATACCCATAACTTTCTGGAATAGTCATCTACTATGGATAGAAAATACTTTGCTCCTGAATGTGATGGACACCTTGCAGGCCCCCAAAGATCAGCATGGATGTAATCAAGGGATCCATGTGTTCTTTGTTTGCCTTTGTTGAACTTCATTCTACAGGATTTTCCAAGTACACAGGGTTCACAAAACTTCAGCTTTTCGACTTTATCTCCACCAAGCAGATTTTGTTTCCCTAATTCGACCAGACCCCTTTCACTGACATGGCCCAATCTCATGTGCCAAATTTTTGTCTTCGACAAAGGTTTCGTGGATGCAACATTTGTCGAACCACTTACAACTTCAGCCTCAAGGGTATACAAGCCTTGTTTCTTCACGCCTCTCAAGACTTCCTTCGACCCTTTCATGACTCTCAGGATACTTTTCTCTCCTTGAAAAACATATCCCTTCTTGTCGAATTCACCAAGAGAAATCAAATTTCTCTTCAAATCAGGTACATACCTGACTTCAGTCAACAGTCTTATTGACTCATCATGGAGCTTGAATCTCACAGATCCAACGCCTGCAATCTTGCAAGCTTTGTTGTTTCCCAGCAATACCGATCCACCATCTTGATCACATAATTCCTCGAACAAGTCTTTGTTTGGAGTCATGTGCCAAGTGCATCCAGAATCCATAATCCACTCCTTCGACGAGTTGTTGCTTGAAACCACAAGAACATCAGATGATTCGAAATCATCTTGGACAATAGCTGCATTGCCATTATCCTTACCTCCATGATATTTCAGGCGTTCAGGGCACACCTTTCTTGTGTGACCTACTTTCTTATAGTGATAGCATCTAATACCAGATGTGTCACCACTATAAGACTTCGACTGATTTTTACCTTTCTTCTTGTCGAATTTTCCTTTAACAGCCAAACCTTCACCAACCGTCGAAGGTTTATGCTCCTTACGTTCGTTCAAGTCCTTAGAGTACAAGGCTGATTGAACTTCTTCAAAGGTCAGGGACTCTCTTCCATACAAGAGGGTTTCTTTGAAGTGAGCATGTGATCTGGGCAAAGCGCACAACAATAACAACGCTTGATCTTCATCATCAATCTTTACATCAATATTTTCAAGATAAAGAATCAGCTTGTTGAACATATCCAACTGCTCAGCCAACACTTTGTCTTCAATCATCTTGAATGAATACAAAGCTTGCTTCAGGTAGAGTCGATTTACCAGAGATTTGGTCATATACAAACTTTCAAGTTTCACCCATAACCCTGATGCCGTCGTCTCCTTTGATACATGTCGAAGAACCTTATCACCAAGGCTCAACAAAATTGCGCTGTGTGCTTTCTCGATCATGGCCGTCTTCTCTCTTTCTGTTAACGCAGCGTCCATCGCCGTTGCTCCCTTCAACGCTTCCAAACAACCCTGCTGAACCAGTAGGGCTTTCATCTTTAAGCGCCATAGACCGAAATCATTCACTCCGGTGAACTTTTCAATCTCATATTTTGTTGAAGGCATCTTCTCCACGCTCACCGCACCAATTTGTTGTGAATTCAATGCCAATAACAAAGTATAGAATTAGGGAGAAGAATAAAGAACAAGGAAGAAGAACACAAGGATTGGTTATAACTGCTATTCTTTTACTTTCTCTTAGGAAACAAGATTACAAGTTTACAAGAATAACAAATAACCCTCTCACCCTATATTAGGATTTGCTGTTGTGCAATGATGAGAGACTAGTATGCTATTTATAATAAAACCTAACATACTAAATAATGGGCTTTTTCCACAAGGCCCATTATACAAGCTAACTTAACAAACAAGCTAACTTAACAAATTAGGGTTTAAACACTAAAACCTAATTCGACAAACATCCTTCGACAAATACATGCTAGAACCTTCTTCGACTACAGCAAGTACTTCGACCAACTAGAGTTCGATCCAAAATCCCACATCAAGGTTTCCTAAAAAGTCTCAAAGATACTTTTTAAGGAATCAAATAAAATTTGTACTTGTTCCTAAAATATCATTGATTTATTGTGTCTGTATGAGTATCAGAATATTCCAGAATCTCATATTTTTCAATCAAATCTTTAAGGAAACAAAACAGCAGTGCCTGCTGCATAATAGACCAAGATGTCAGGACATTTGGCTCAACATTTGTCTGATAAGCATGATAGAAGAACATTTCATGAAAGTTTGTTAAGATGTTATGACATCTTACTCAACATCATTCCAGAACCATATTTTAGCAAAATTAATGCCAAACATAAATCCATGGATTTTACAATCTCCCAATTTGGAAAATTTTGGCTAAAACAACCAAAGCACAATAACCATGGAGAGAGGAATGAAACCATAACACAAGCTACATGCAAACATGTAAACTTTGTACAACATTCAATAGAAGCATACATCATAGAATACATACAGTTATAAATCACCATCTTTAATACTCTAAAAGACATATGTTTGAATATGAGGTCTGGCATCACAAACAAGATCAAACTCCCCCTATCGCACATGGAAAAGACTCCCCCTCAAAGGGAAAACCCAAATCACTACCTTTTTAAATCCCCGTTTAAAACTTCTCTTCTAATCACTACCTTATGCAAATTTTCTACATAGGAACCTCCTAGATATAAGAACACTCTCTCACTTCCAATCACCTAAGTGATACCTACAGTCACAACCAGTGACTAGACTTAAATAACCAAATAGGAAATTACACTTCAAATAAAAAATACTTAGTTTTGCTTAAAAGCTTCAACCAAGAACTATACTTAACTCTTTTCTTAAAAGCTCATGAATGAGAATAATAACTTGAGAAATTATCAAGTAACAATCAGTTTACTTCAATGTATCAAAAGTTACATGAGTGACATACAAAGAACTTAAAAGACTCCCAAAATCCTAATCCTCATATTGCACCCACAATTTCTTCAATGTGAATGCTTGCTATTTTATAGACTCTTGCAGAATTGGCTTGAACTCTTCAAATCAAATTCAATATTCACTTTTTAAATCAGCTATAAGATCTTCACATAAAAATAGGAACAAATCTTCAAGGTTTCCTAAAAATTCTCAAAGATCCTTTTAAAGAATCAAATCAAATATGCACTTATTCCTAAATTATCCTTGATTTGATGCGTTTGTATGAGTATCATAATATTCCATAATCTCATATTTTTCAATAAAATTCCCAAGGAAACAAAATAGCAATGCCTGCTACATAATAGGCTAAGATGTCAGGACATTTGGCTCAACATTTATGCGATAAACATTATAGCAGAACTTGTGATGAAAGTTGGTTAAGATGTTGTGACATCTTACTCAACATCATTCCAGAACCATGTTTTAGCAAAACTAATGTCAAACCTAAATCAATGGATTTAACAATCTCCCTATTTGGAAAATTTTGGCTATAACAACCAAAGAATAATAACCATGGAGAGCGGAATGAAAACACAACACAAGCTACAAGAAAACATGTAAACTTTGTACAACATTCAACATAAGCATACATCATAGAATACATACAGTTATAAATCACCATATTTAATACTCTAGAAGACAGATGTTCAAACACGAGGTCTGACATCCCAGACAAGATCAAACTCCCCCTATCACACATGGAAAAGACTCCAGCTCAATGGGAAAACCCAAATCACTAGAAAATCCAGTACACCAAATATGAAATACCCAAGTTCACACATCAGAGGCATATGCAGCAGACAATAAGAACAACCTCACATCAAGATTTTCCATACTATGCAAGACGTCAGAACATCAGATAAGACATCATGCACAAAAACGTCACCAGTAGTAGCAGCATCAAAAGCACCAACAAGCATATAGACAATCATGTTCCCCCTAAATAGTTTCACACAATAAGCAACCATAATCACTACTTTCCCCTTAGCAGTAGAACAGTCCTATCAGCATGTTAATTAATATGTCAAGACATGTTTTATAACATCAGGACACACATAACACACTAACACTTTACTCCCCCTTTTTAGCCAAAAATTGACAAAAATAGAGTAAATGTAAAACAAAAATGAAAGCACAAACATTGCACACAAGAAATAAACACATATGGAAGCATAAATGGAACCATGCAATAGTTGATGTAAACACATAATCTTTAATAACCTCAGGTGGTCCTTCATCTCTTGCCCCTGTCAAAGATCCTCCTGCATTCTTTGGTTCTATTACCAGCCCTTCTATCCCATAGATACCCTTTGTTCCATTTAATAGCAACTAGCTTAGGCTTCCCAAGCATCAGAACATAGAGGAAAGATGCAGTATCAGTTGCACTCCTCCATATATGTAATTGTTATAACTCTTCAATAGTGCAAGTTCTAATCCCACTGCTCATGTTCTCAATCTGACTTTTAAACATAATTGTAAGTTGTTCCTTGTTGTCCATATACTCTAGAGTAATAACCTTTCCTTTAGTAAGATTCTTGATAAGTTGATTATGACTATCAAGATTCTTATTCTGGATATATTGAATGAGATATCTGATATCATTTAGATCTTCACCAAGTAATGTCATGACATCATGTTTGACATTATGATCCTTCAACATTTAGTCAATCCATACCAGTTGAGAACGATCTCTCCTTGTTCAACCATACTCAGATACAATTGTATTTCCAAAGGCACAAATTTGCTTCAAACTATTTCTTAGATACAAATACATACTGACCCATTTTGACCCAATGATGCAGTTCAAGATCCTTCTTTCTTGAAAGGTAGAATACAACCTTGGTTCAAGCTTAGAAACAACACATGAATTTGATATTCCTTTATTGAATTTTAAAATGTCTGCTACATTAGAGTATCTTGTATTGATCTCCTTGAGTTGTTCTGTCTGAAATCTAACTTAAGAATAATTTATATCAACACTTGTGGACTTACATATTAATTATTTTTCCTTCTACTTAGTCTGCACAGAAGATGTTCCAACATTGTCTTCGACATCCTTTTCCATTTCAGTAAAAGAATCATCAATTATCACACTTGTGGACTCCATAACATCTTGAGTTCTGAGGTTAAAAAATCTATAAGTTCTTATATTTGAAGAGTAACACATAAATATCCCTTTATTCCTTATGAGATCCTACTTGCCTTTTATATCTTTGTTCATTAAAACATAGCATTTACTTCCAAAGGTATGAAAATACATGATTGTAGGCTTCATTTCTTTCCATATATCATAGAAAGTAGTTGAAGTACCTCCTCTCAAAGTGACCCTATTATGAATGTAGCAAGAAATAATCATAGCTTCATTCCAAAACTTCAATGGTAATTGCTTAGCAGAAAACATTACTCTAGCTAATTCCTGTATAGCCATAGTATTTTGCTCAATAATTCCATTTTGCATAGAAGTGACGAAACAAGAGAAATCATGACTAATACCTTCAAAAACACAAAATTCATATAATTTTTCATTCTCAAACTCCTTATCATGTTCACTTATGATCTTGACAACCACATTATTCTTCTCCTCTTGAATGTTTTGATACATATTTTTGAATACTTCAAACGCATCTGATTTTTCTCTATAACCACATAGATATACCTTTTTCCTCCCAAGCTTCTTATCTGCATTGGTCCCATTATGTCCATATAAAGAAGTTCCAGCACTTTGGAATTAGTATTATGTTGCAATATCGGGTGTGACATCAAGGTTTTCTCTCTAATTTCACACTCAAAATAAACTTTACCTTATCCAATGTTGAGCTCTAGCATTCCCTTGATAGCTCTTTCAGATAAAATCTACATCATTCCTTTTATATTAAGATGTCCAAGACTTTGGTGCCATAAATTCACTTCATTGGATATTGGATATTGAACATGTGGAAGAGTAAGTAATTATTTTAGATCTCCATAAATAATAGTTGTCTTTAGACATTATTCCTTTCATTATAACAACATCTTTCTCATCTTTGACCAAACTTTAAGATTTTGATAAATTGACTAACAATCCTTGGTCTCACAGTTGACTAATGCTAATAAGATTAGCAGTTAATCTTTTCACAAGAATACATCTTCTAGACTAGGTGAACCAGCACAAATCAACTTTCCAACTCTTTTGATTTTACCTTTAAACCCATCACTAAATATGACAGTTCTTGTGGGATGAGGCCTAATATCCACCAATAACTTTTGAACCCCTGTCATGTGTCTAGAGCACCCACTGTCAAAGTACCAGTCTTCTCAATTTGAGTCTCTTAAGGAAGTATGAGAAATTAAGTCAATATCTCTATTTTCAACACTTCTCTTTTTGCTCACTTGATCAGCCTTAGAATGAACTGAAGCTTTTTATCTCCGTGCAATTTATAACATAAAGGCCTAATATGGCTATGCTCACCATAATAATGACATACCCAAGTGGATGATTAAAATTTGGATAAAGTTTCATCATGCCTGCCAGGATATTGTAACATGATGTTGGACATGTTGATCATTCTCTTCCTTTCGGAAGGTAATGACTTCTCTTTATACATTCTTCTTTGTTTATTATCAGATAGATAATCAACTTATGTATCTCCAACCTCTTTCACCATGTCATCTCTATTTTTCATATTCTTCAAGTAATCTAACATGTTATTAAGCTTGGAATTTAAGAGTTACCTCACTTTGAAGATGTGAAATAGTACATAGAGGCTTCTTCTTTTCATTCTCCAATTCAGCTATGATCTTTCTTTGTTCTTCTTCTCTCTTAAGACTTTCTTTACACTTGTCACACGTATCCTTATAAGATACATTAAGGTCTTCATATAGGACATTTTCATCATAAGCTTTCACTTCATCTGCCCATCTTCCAGAAAGAGCCATTACAAGTTTGGCAGTCTCAGTGGTTTATTCATCTTCTGATTCATCATCATCAGACCACGATAAAATAAACCCCTTTTTATGCTTCTTGAGAAAATTGGGACATTATGGCCTAATATGACCAAAACCTTCATACTCATAACATTGAATGTATTTGCTTAGATTTGACTTATCTTTAGTTCTGGTATCCTTTTAAGTATCATAGTTATTATTGATGTCATATGAGTTATTCTAAACATTTGGTATTTCTCTTATATTTATTCTCTTCATAATTCTATTAAATTGACTCCCAAGTAACACAATATTATTGGACAGACCTTCGTCAGTATCTAAATCAGCTTGACCTTCTTCATCTTCAACATTGTAAATAAAAGCTATGCTCTTGTTCTTTTTCTAAGACTTGTCACTAACAGCCAATTCAAAAGTTTGAAATGATCCAACAAGTTAATCAACCCTCATGTTTCTAATGTCATGAGCCTCTTCCATGGATGCCACCTTCATGTAAAATTTCCTAGGTAGAGACCTAAGAATCTTTCTAACAAGCTTTTCTTCTGACATCTTTTCTCCCAAAGCACTAGATACATTAGCTATTTCAAGAATCTTCATATGATATTCATGGATGGTATCATCATTTTTCATATTTAGATTCTTAAATTTAGAAGTGAGAAGCTAAAGTCATAAAATTTTCACTTTGGATGTACCTTCATGAGTTACCCTGAGGATTTCCCATGCATCATTGACTACAATACATGTATTAATTAACCTAAAAAACATTTTTGTCCACTACATTGAATAGAGCATTCAAAGCCTTAGAATTTCCATTAGATAACTTATCATCCCCATCATTCCAATCTTCCCCTGGCTTTAAAGACATATTCCAATCTTTGTCCTTATTAACAGGATGTTCACATCCTTTTAAAACAGCCTTCCAAGCCTTGTTATACATGGACTTCAGAAAATACACTAATCATAATTAGAACCATCTAACATAGGTGGTCTATTGTTGTATCCCCCCCTTGTTATCCACAGTACCATAAAATATTCTCCTTTGATCTCACCCAATAACAATAATAGGGTGCCTTCTCTGGTGCCAATTGAAATTATGGCACTTACAATACATATGTAGAGACTAAAGTCTCAACACAAAAACACACAATGTCAAGATATTATGTTATGACATATGTTGACAAAAAATCACAGATTATACAAAAAAAAATTGCAAAAAATTAAACACAATCAATTATTAACCTAGCTCGGTGCAATGCCACCTACTCTGGAGGCTACCAAGCCAAGAAGGAAATTCACTATGATAATATTAGTTCAAAGCCTAAACAATCTCATTTTACAACTTCTCTCCTAATTTCTACCTTGTGCAACTTCTACCTATCAATCTCCTAGATATGAGAACCCCTTTCTCACTTCCAATCACCTTATTGATACTTACAGTCACAACATGTGACTAGACTCAAAGAACCAAATAGAAGATTACACTTCAAATAAACAATACTTAATTTTGCTTAGTAGCTTCAACCAAGAACAATATTCAACTCTTTTCTTAAAAGCTCATGAATGAGCACTACTACAAAACGCGTAAACAACAATGCTATGGTCACCAGGGTTCTTCCATACACCGTGGTGACATCTCTAAACTAAGGCGCTACCATATTATTTTTGTTTTTGATTAAGAATTATATGTATATAAAAACGTTTGAGGAGCTGACCATGGTGATATCATCAAGGTTTTATGGGTTCGAACCTCAGCGTCCTCATATATATTATTCCATTAATGTTAAGGGGTGCCTTTTCTTTTTTATTTATTTTTAAACAAAAAACTTAAAGGGTTATGACAACGGTTGGTATGTTTCACCGTTGTGTCACATTTATATATATCAGCATAATTGGTATTGTAAATCATTGTGAGTATATTTATATATAAGCAAATTAACAATCGCTATTTGACAGTAGCATCGTATCTTTCACAGCAAAACCCTAGAACCCACTTTTCTCTTCTTCTTCATCATTAACATTCTTATTCTCCAGTATAGGCGTCAATCTTGTTCTTCTTACATAAAGGTATTATTCTTTTTCCTTATTCTCTCATTTTCGTGTATGTTGTTGTTATGTTTCACATGGTTTTCCTACAATTTTCTTCTTGTTAGATAGTTTATGTTTCTTTTATTGTTGCATGTTGTTCTATGTTGTTGTTTCATATTGTGTTGTTGATAAATAAGCTTGCGGTTTCACATGTTGATAATATTCATGGTGTTTGTAGGACTCAAGAAACAACAACAACAACAACAACAACAAACTTCATCTAGTTTGAGAAGCTATGAGAATAAATATAATAAGTATGAATCTATTGTGTAAACTATATGCATCTTATATTTCTTTATCATGGCTTCACAAACTAGTTGAACCTCATATGATGATAATGATGGTGGTAGAAAGCGTATAGTATGAGTTGATAAGGTACATATGGTTTGTGTAGAAATAGAGAAAAATACAAGAAGTATGAAGTCATTGTGGAAACTTCATACACCTTGTATTTCCTCATTGCTTCACAAACTAGATGAACTTTAGAGTTCCACGATTATTTTTAATAAGAGGTGCATTCTATAAACAATTTAAAATATTTTGTGATATTGTACGTTGTTAGTGTTTGTTGCTATAATGTGTGTTTTTTTTGTTACTAGTATTTGTTGTGTTGTTTTATGATGTTTTTGTTGACAAATATTCTTAAAACAAGAACAAAACATTGTTAACTCATAAGAAAAAGTCTTCTTATGACTTAACAATGTTTTATTCTTTAAATTCTTATACAGGTTGACATGTCAAGGTGAAGTATATTTAACTTCACTTAGTTTTAGAAGTTATGAAAATAAATATAAGAATTAAGAAGCTATATCGTGTTAACTTCATTCACCTTATATTTATTCTTCATGGTTTCACAAACTAGATGAACCTCATATGGTGATGATGATGGTGGTAGCAAGCGTACAATATGAGTTGATAAATGTTCTCACTTAAAGCTTCAAGAAATGGTTAGTTGTTTAGTTCTCCCAATCCATGTAAATTAATTTGATGTTTTTGTTGATAAATTTTGTTAGAGAGTTTCTTATATCATATGAAATTTCTTGTTTAACTAACCCCTCATGGAACATGAACTCATTTAAAAGGATTTTTAAGATAATAATTAAAAAATGAAGTTATTCTTTAAAATCAACTTAGATGATCAAATGTTTTTTCGAATTTCATACATCTTGTAAATCATAATTCCCTCTTTAGCATATATAGAATTTCATTCAATGTCACAAACTCTTCAAAATAATGTTGATAAATGGGTGTCATTCTGGATCTTTTATACAAAATTTGATGTTTGAAAAATTAAGTAGAAAATAAGAGGAAATCACATTTTAGCCATTTATCAACATTACTTTGAATAATTTGGGATTGAATCAAATCCTATAGGCTAAAAGAGGAAATCATGATTTACAGGATACTTGCAATTTGAAAAATATTGGATATTTAAAGTTGTTTTTCAATAATAACTTATTTTTTTATTATTGTTTCAAAATTCTATTTGAATGGTTGTATATGGTTAATGAGGGGCATGGAAAAATAAGCAATCCCATTTTTTATAATAAACTCTTACATATACCACAACGGTTAGAACATTTAACCGTGGTGAAATTCTATTTTTATGCACTTTAATTTTAATTGTAGATGGGTATCGACCACGTGCCACTATAATTATTACAACAGTTGTTTACATTAACCATTATGATAGACATTTTACCACAATGGTCACTGAACCATGATTGTAAGTGTCGTATATTCAACCACATTCTACACAACAACGCTTGGACCCGCGTGATTATATGTTTTTCCCAACCGTTGTTAAATGGGTTTTCCATAGTAGTGGAAAATAATAACTTGATAAACTATCAAGTAACAATCAGTCTACCTCAATGTATCAAAAGATACATGAGCGACATACAAAGAACAAAAACATGCTTTAACTTAAAAGACTCCCAAAACCCTAATACTTATATTGCACCCACTGTTTCTTCAATGTAAATGCTTGCTATTTTAGGTCTAGCAAGTCTTTATTTATAAACTCTTGTATAATAGGCTTGAACTATTCAAATCAAATACAATCTTCACTTTTTAAATAAGTTGCAAGATCTTTACAGAAAAATAGGAATAAATATTCAAGGTTTCCTAAAGAGTCTCAAAGATCGTTTTTAAGGAATCAAAACAAATTTTCCCTTGTTCCTAAAATATCCTTAATTTGTTACGCTTGTATGAGTAAAATAATATTATAGAATCTCATATTTTTCAATCAAGTCTTCAAGGAAACAAAATAGCAACACCTGCTACATAACAGGCCAAGATGTCATGACATCTGGCTCAACATATGTCTGATAAGCATGATAGTTGAACATGTCATGAAAGTTGGTTAAGATGTTGTGACATCTTTCTGAACATCACTCCAGAACCAAGTTTTATCAAAATTAATGTCAAACCTAAACCCATGGATTTAATATTTATTTTTGAACATTCTAACTATAACTCGTGCATCATTTGTAGGAGAAGCTATAGATTTAATCCATTTTGACATGCAGTCGACAATGACGAGTATGAATTTATTTCTAAAAGATGATGGGAAGGTACCCATAAAATCAATTCCCCACACAACAAAGACTTCTACTTATAAAATTTTTTCTATGGAACTTCATTTCGTCTAGAGATATTTCCAGTGTGTTGGCACCGATCATATTTAGAAACTGTATTGTAAACATCTTTCCAAAGGTTAGGCCAATAAAGGCCAGATTGTAAGACTTTTGCACAAGACTTGGATGTGCTTGCGTTCCCCGCATAAGGGGAATTATAACAATGGGTTATGATGTTATCTATCTCTTCTTCTGACACACAAAGATAATAGATTTTGTCAGCGCCTCTTTTTCATATACACAACGACGGTAGATACTGCCAACAGTATATGTTTCTTTCTTATCTTTGATTTCTAAATTAAACTCCTGTAGCAATAGAATCGATCTTAGCAACCTTGGTTTAGAATCCTTCTTATTTAAGAGGTACCGAATTGCAGCATGATCGGTGTAGATGATTATTTTAGCTCCTACGAGGTAAGAACGAAATTTATCTATGGCGAACACGACAACTAAGAGTTCCTTTTCAGTGGTGGAATAATTCATTTTTTCCGTATCTAAGGTTTTACTTGCATAGTGAATGGCATAACTTTCTTATCCTTTTGCTGTCCTAAAACAGTACGCACGTAATTATTGCTTGCGTCACACATTATCTCGAAGGGTTCACTCCAATCAGGAGGTTGCATGATAAGTGCGGATACTAACACATGTTCGAGTAGTTGAAAGGATTCTAAGCATTTTTAATCAAAGATGAACTCAGCATCTTTCATTAGCAGACCAGATAGAGGTTTAGTTATTTTAGAGAATTCTTTTATGAAACGTCTGTATAAATTAGCGTGTCCTAAGAAACTTCATACTTCTCTGACTGTTTTAGGTGGTTGAATTTTTTCTATTAATTTGATGTTGGCTTTATCTACTTCAATATGCTTACCAAATACAGTGTGTCCAAGTAAATTCCTTCTCGAACCATAAATGCCACTTTTCCCAATTTAGCACAAGGTTTACTTTCACACAACTTTCCAAAACCATCTCCAAGTTTGCAAGATATCCTTCAAAACTCTACCCACAAACAGAGAAATCCTCCATGAATACTTTCACGATGTTATCTATAAAGTCTATGAAGATTGCAATCATGTATCTTTGAAATATTGCGGGAGTGTTGCATAAACCAAATGGCATTATTCGGTAAGCGAATGTGCCATAGGGACATGTGAAGGTGGTTTTCTCTTGGTCATCTGACTGAATAGGTATTTGGAAGAATCCTGAATATCCAACCAAGTAACAGAAATAGGAATATATACCTAACTGTTCAAGCATTTGATCTATGAAAGGTAGAGGGGAGTGGTCTTTTCGGGTAGCTTTGTTTAGTTTTCTATAATCGATACACATTTTCCACCGTGTCTCAGTATATTTTGCTACATCTTCTCCTTTTTCGTTTTCAACTATTATTACTATTTGATACAAACCTCACACTCTCATTTTTATTGGTTTTAAACCTTAGTGATTTCTTCGTCACGAAAAAGCCTTTAAAAATATTGAATTAAAAACCAAACCAGAAAAAGTAATTTTTATGAAAAGTTATTACGTCAAATCATTATTGAGTCTCGTCGGAACAGTGGTCCTCACATACCAAACTCAAAACAATTAGCCAGACATAGTTTTTATTCAAACATACAATTACGGTTATTAAACATGGACATAGACATGATTAAAGTTGAAAATGGATTATTGCAAGTATGGTAGCAGTACGGGACAACAGTAACACAAACAATATAGATTAAGATCATGCGGAATAAAATCAAAATTATAAAAATTGAAATTGAAATAACCTATAAAATAAAGTTGGAATTAATATAACAAAATACTTCAATTGCGGGAAAGTATTTTAAATACAGCGAACGGAAAAACTTGTAGAAACTTCTAGTGTCGGCACGATTGCAAATGATCCAAGCTTATAATTTAAGTCCTAAAAACAGAGTGTGATAGTCCTCTTATATGAGGTTATATCACTTTGGAATGGTAAAATATATGCTTAAGACTAAATTGCTTGAAAGAATGAACTTGGATACCAAAATCACATGCAAACAACCACTATATAGTGTATACAACCTCTTGAAAGTGTCTCTAAACATGTAGAAGTTATGGAGAAAAAAATAGGATAAGTGGGTGAAGACTTGTTCATTTTGTTCTTGTTTTTTACTGGACTGCGCAGCCATGGCGAACGCCATGGTTAAGTGACTTGTTGATGTGGCAGGTAAGGTACATGGCGAATGTCATGCACTAGAAATTTGCATTTTTGCTCTTTTCTTCACTCTTTTGCATCCTTTGTCGGTTTCTCACCCGAATTCTTACCTTTGCAAAATACCTGCAACAAACAAGCAGAACCGGCATAATACTACCGAATAAATCACAAAATGAACTAAAAGTAAAGCAAATTGAGTTGGAAAATACGGTGTAAAATGTATTTATCAATTGTTATTTTCAAATATAATTTCTCTGGATCTAATTTCTTTTACGTGATCTAATTTTGTTTGTTTGAGTTGTTTGATTTCTAAATTTATAGCGAATACGATATTTTGTTTTATGCATTTATTGAGTTTTTTTAAATATTTTATAGGTTAAAGGTGAATATGAAATTGAAGGATGAAGATTGTTTAATCTTTGTAAAGAAATTAAAAATGATTAATGGTAGTTAATAATGAATTGTTATATTTTTTTTTATAAATTTGTATATTTTTAAAAATTATTACTTGTAATAATTAATAGAGTTAATTAATTTAATAATAATGTAATTTAACGAGTTATGCAAAAATATGTCTAGTTACAAATGAGAGTTATCATTTATGCTTTGACAATATTTTAATGAACAATAATATATATTTATGTTATTAGAAATTTAAATCTATCTTTTATTTTATAAAAAAATAATTTTAATTTTTTTTTTGTATTTAACAAATTCTTTTTATAAATTATTTTTTAAAAATACATTTTTTTTAAATTGAACAAACTGAGTCTTGAGCTTTTCGGGAGAGCCATTGTTTTAAGTCTTAATAGCATTTTCCCCCTTCCATATAGGAGACTTCTGGTTTACTCCCTGTAATATTTTTTTGTAAAAACAACCTTGTCACATGAAGATTATGTTGATTTAAACCTTTTAGTGAGAAGATTCACTCAAATGTCTTATTTGACATGTTGTGTGGCAATTAACCTATTATTTTTATTCTTTTAACTGACACGTCACAAAAATATCACGTGACGGCAACCTATCATCTACATAAAGCGTAGAATCTCCTCCATTAACGCACAAATCCTTTATCTTTTTCATTTAAACTTAAGTTGCCCAAAAAATGTGAATTAGGGTTTGTAGATGACAGGTAGAAAAACTTCATCAATCAATACATTGAATGAAAGACAAATACCTAGGCATAGTTGTAATCAGTTCATGAAGATCTGGATTTCTAATACGAAGAAAAATCCCAAGAGAAAATTTTGGAGATGTATGAATTGGAAAAAGGTACAATTTTCTCAAAAAGTGGTATTATAGTGTTAGTATGCATCATTCTTCCCTAAATTCATGTGTTCTTTGTGTTCTCAAATGCATACAAAGATTAGTTGCGACTTGTTTATATGGGATGATGAGCTGGATGAAATGGATTGGAAATCTGGAATTAAGGCAGTTGACAAAGACACAATAGTGGATTGCAACAATGGTGAAGATATGTTGATTACATGAGTGATTTTGGAAAGTAGTTTTGGAAGGAGTTTACCAAAGATTCATGCTTAAAAAATCTTCAAAAAACTAAGAAGATTCTGCAGCATGAAAGGAACAAAAGCTCTTGGCTAACTGTTGTCCTAATTGTGTCATGGATGTTTTTGCTATTTTCTTCAAAATGTTTTAATAGTTTGACATGAAACAATGAATGAATAAGTGTTTAATTCAATTTGAAATGTAATTGTTCTACATTATGATGTATTTTAATATAAATGTATTTATAATGTTTAATGAATAAATGAACGAGTATTAGGTTCAATTTGAAATATCATAACTTGTTAAAGATTGGTTCAACATAGTTGTTATAACAATTTGTAACATCCAATTCAACATAATTTTCATAACAATTTTTCATTAAAGAACACATTGTGTGATTGTTATTACAAAATATCAAACCACTTCAAAAAGTACATATTATGCAATTGTCATTACAAAATATTAAACACATAATTGGACACACAATGAACAGTCATTACAACATGGATTGTCATAACAATACTAATTGCACACATAATTGAACAATGAAACATTAAAAATTGAATAGTCAAAAGATCTCATCGTGAAAAACTCCAAGAAAACCTCCTAAACATTACACATAATTGACTTTCTTTTTTAATAATGTCATCAATTATAACCTTCTCACAAGTTTGCATCTTACTAACCACAACCTTTGTAACCCACTTGGATTTGGTAGTTCTGTTATTCAAAACCCTGGCACAAGTGTGGTTTTCCACCTATGTTTTTATTTGAAAAGTTAGACTGCCACCTACTTTAGAGCATAGAGCCAAAGAAACTACATTTGCCCTTACATTCTACCCTTACCATGTTACTTTCCTTTTTGACAAATATAATTTCCTTTCCATTTAATACTGACCACACTATTATTGCATCCTTGAAGTCACCTAAGGAATTAAATTGCATACCCAACTTAAACTCATAGTTTTTCCCTAACTTCTCATTCCTAAACTTTTCATATTTAGGAACTTTCTCATCTTCAGAAGCATCTGGGTCTGAACTACCTAATTCATCACTCATATATTGGTCTTCCATCATCCATTCTATGAGACTCTTTGGCTTTTTGAGTTTTGACTACCCTGGTAGGTGCTTTCACATTCAAATTCTTCTTTGAGGTTAATTTCTTCTTCTTCATAGGAGACTTAGTTCCACACATCCTAATCTTACATGACTTACCATTTATTTCAACTCTACTTGAAAAATACTTAGGCCTATCAACTCCTTATTGTCATCAAACCTAACTTTCCTTGCCTCATCATCACTTTCATCTGCTTCTCCATCACTTGATCCATTCCCTTCATCCAGATCAATGCATTGAGGCTCAACTACTTTGACGTTGATGTCCTTCACATTGTATTCAACGTATAAATTACATTCAATAGAGTTTCCAACAACATAACTTGCAACATCCACAACAGGGTGATCCTTGTTAATTTCAAAATAAATATCATCTATACCTTCAAGTTTGCTCCATACATTGAACTTGTTTCTTTCATAACCCCAATTAAGAACCAACTTCATCACCTCATATAAACCTAAATTCTCAATATTTTCTTATACACATTTGTTTGAACCTCACCCCTATAAAAAAAGTCTTGTCCATAAACAACCCCCCCCCCCCTTGTGATGAAAAACCACACTGAACATTCTCAGCTTCAGAAATGAAAAAACATTATGCAGCAACCTTACTTTGGATCATATTTCATTGTCAATAGAGCTTCCTTTCTTGATTTTGAGTCAAATCGTCTTCTCTCTAATAGTGAATATTGTTTCTCTCAACTCTTCAATGGCACTTCTATGTTAGGGAAAAGGTCAGGGACGAAAATGAATTTGGAAATGTACCATTTTAATTTCAAAGTCACATGATATTTTGTGATGTGTTTGCGGTTGTTACATGTGTCAAACAAAATGAATAAAAAATAGGATAATTGCCACCTCGCATGCTACATAAGACCTTTGAGTCAATTTTTTCACTAAAAGATTTTTTTTTTGAGAAAATCAAAAATAACTTCTTTCATTATAAATCAATATTTCAATACAGGGAGGAACAAGATGCATAACACTACGTGTATCCCCATAATTGTCCGCCTTTGCTAAAGAATGGGCAACCATATTCACTTGATGTTTGATAAACTTTACCTCAAAGTTGGGAAAATTATAAAGTAAAGATTGAATGACTTTAAATCTAGCATAGAATTCTGAATTACCAATGACTTTAGTTCGTAAAGCTTGAACCAACCGAAGGGAATCACTTTAAAAAATAACCCGATCTAGATGCATATTGATAGTTACTTGAATTGCTTCCTTGAGGGATAATGCTTTCGCTTCTATAACAGAATACTCACCAACGTCCCAAGTAGTACCTGTCATATGAAAATTACCCGAGTTGTCTTGAATACACCAACCTCTGTTAGAAGTTCTATAATTCTTATTAAACCCTGCATCCATGTTACATTTGAGCCAACCGAGGGGCGGTGGTTCCCAAGATAGAACATGTTGAGGATCATGGTCAACATCTGATTTATTCTAATTCATGAACCATTCATGACACATATGATACGCCAACCACCCAACTTTTGTCGCTTCCTCCCTCTCATTATTCCATATGAGATCATTCGTATTCTTCCATATGCCTTCTAACATAAATGCATCTCTACCAGCTGTATTTCTACCTTCCTTGCTACAAATATCAAATATTATTAATTTTACATCATCAAAAGATTGAATATGATTATCAACAATATTACTCAAACTTGCTGCTTGCCAACCATAACTCGTCTTTGATTAACCAAAGAAGATATGCCACTTTTTGTATCCCAAAATTTTCCCTCTCTTTTCTCAAGATATTTCTCACCAAAGATTTCAAATGCTCAAGGGTTCTCAAGAGTTTGATCAGACAAGCTCACATCCCAAGCACTAAGCCTCCAAATTAAGGGTTTGACTGAGAATGGTTGATCATTGACTTTTGACCTAATACATGACCTAATAGCTTGAAGCATAGTCTCAAGGACTCAAACACAACATGTTGACCTAATTTCATGGCTCGAATCATTTCTCAGGACCAAAGGTTTGATAGTTGAAATTTGGATCAACTTACAAAAAGTCAACCGATAAACAAAAAGTCAAACTTTGACTTTTTGGTCGACATTAATTTCAAAAATCAAAATTCATCAAAATATTTAAAAATGTAAAACTTGATCGTCAAGAATCAAGAAAGTCAAGAAAATCAATAAAAAGTCAAACTTTTCAATACTTAGAAAATTTCTAAGTGTTTTAACCTTAATAATTTCACTACTTCATGACAATTTTTCACCAAGATGCAAGATAATTCAAAGAAAACTTTCAACATAAAAGTTGTAGATCTTGATAAATTCTAAAACTTTGTATTAGAGGGTTGATATCTAAAAAATTCTTAGATTTGAAGATATAAGCCCATGAAGTCATGAAATTTTTATCTAACACTCAGAGAGATTTTCAACAGGTTTTGGTCAGTTTTTACCTCAACTTATTGGCCAATTTTCATCAAGTTCCAGTTTGATTTAGTCAAAATGGTCAACATGAAAGTTGTAGATAATGTTTCAAGCTTTCCAAAACATCAAAGGGCGTAAATTTATCATACTTGAGCTACGATATCCAAAGGCATGAAGTTGAGCATTCATTCATGAATTACAAGTCATTTTGGTGAACAACACATAATCCAATCTACATGTTACGTTGCATAATCTTATGTTGCATGCCTTCTAACTTGAAAATTTCACCATAATTTAATGTTTACACAAACTTTTGAGCTATGGTCCATTTGATTTAAGCATTGTCCAAGTGATCTTCATATTTTTGGCACAAAGTTTACATTGTCATTCTTGCAAAGTAGCTTTAATCACAAAGTCAGCTCTTCTTGAGCCTCTAACTTGTTCCTTCTACACCCAGTAAACACACAAAATCAGACAAACATGCTTAAAGTGTCCAACAAATCTATGAAGAAAAGTACACAACATTGGAACTATGATCTTCAAGCTTGCTTCATGTACAATCCAACCTAGCCACAATAGGTGATCTTGCAAAATCTGATCAACCCTTGTTTTAAAACCTCTTGCCTATAAATAGAGAGATCATTTGCAAGATGAAAGAGATAAACAAGCCCTCAAAACCCCGATACTCTCAAAAAACCAGAATTATCCATAAAACCTCCATTTTTGAGTTTTGAAGTCCAAATCCTTGAACATCTCACACCTTGCAAGTTTTGCCCACGCAAATCATCCAAATACTTCACGTACATCATATAGAAGTTATTCAAACACAAGAACAACTTTTGTAACATCATTATCACCATCTTCCAAACTCAAAAAACAGTGCTTTGCAACTTGACTTGGTTGGAGTGATTCAGTAACTTACAGCATAAAGTAAGGATTGGAACAACTTCTAGGAGGTTCAAAGGAGCTCAATCAATCACCACTTCGCACCCGGAAACATCCATACGTGTTATAAAGCTTTCACTTCAAGAGGTAAGTTTTCTCAAATTGTGATATCCTTATCCATACATCATTTGCTTTCATTTTCAAAAGAATAAGACAGGACAAATCAAGGCATAAGAGTGCAAATATTCTGAAATTTCAAAAGAATGTTTCAGGCGCCCTGACACGGGCGGCCATGTCACTGGACACGGGTCATGTCAGGGAAAAAACTTAACAAAAATGCAGGGCAGGGGCTGACACGGGTTCCCGTGTCACACGACACGACCTGTGTTAATTCAACTGGTTCAGAAACATGCAAAAAAACAGGCAGGCAGGGGCTGACATGGACGCCCGTGTCACACGACACGACCCTTGTCAGCTCAGGCATCAAATTTCCTAATTTTGAGTTTTTTAGGTTATTTTTGAGATATTGCATTGCTTGGAGATGACCTAACACCATAAAACATTTTTTCTAAATGAAACATCAAAATTTTTTTCTAAACTATTAGTTTTTCGTTTTTTTAGTTAACTTAGACCTAGTTTTTTTCTTCAATTAAATTAACTACAAAACATTTTCTATCAAAAACCTTAAAAAAAAATTCTTTTAACGTTACCATTTTCTTGCGCATTTTACTATTTTGAGTTACAATTTATGTAATAGTAAAAGTCTTGTAATAGTAATTAGGTTTACTTATTTTTCATCCCCATTTGTAATTCTTACCTGTATCCCCTAAAGTGATGTAATATCGTAGGACTTTTAATTTCCGTAATTTATCGCTTTCCATACTATTGTTAGTAATTAGGGTTTGTATGGAAAGACTTAAAATCAAACAAATAGACAACCCTAATTCAAGACAAATTAAATGAAAACAATACACTTCGCACACTTGCACCTCTAGGGTAACCCACACTTGTTGCCTCAGATAAAAACAGTCATGTCCCTCGAACGCGGGATACTTTAGCAAAGACCCTCAATTACAAGATCGTAGTCCCTCGATGACCCTTCGATGTTGCCTTTGGTAAACGATCTTAGTCCCTTACGACAAATTGCTAAGGTTTCTTACGATGTTGCCTTCTATGATTGTACGACGACCACACTTGTCCCTTCACATCCAATGATAAGGTTTCTTACTAACTAATAATAAGATAGCACTATCTAAAGGAGGAGGAAAAGAACATAGACTTATTTTGAGTAGGTTGAACGCTCATAGTTTCTTGCTCACAAACATTTCAAAACAAAACATCTTTCAACACACCCACACTTTCAAAACAACTTTCCAAAAACAAACATCTCTTTCAACTATTTTCAAAACCAACACTTTGTATACATTCTTATAGAGACGAGAATCATTACAAAGTTTGCCAAAACCAAGGCGTTTTCAAAATATTTTCAAACTTACACAAACACATTTACAAAGCATTTCAAAAGTGAGCTAGAAACTAAGAGCCCGTAGATGACTACGGATGAAAAGGGTGCTAACACCTTTGGTTTTTGTAACCTACCCCCTGAACTCAAGAAAATATCTCAAAAGATATTTCCTGTTCTTTTCACCCTTTCCTTTATTGGATAAAATAAAAGTCGGTGGCGACTCTTGCTATCCGTAACAATTGCGATAAAACGCAAAACACCCAAGTTAATTCTCCCACCGTATCACAGAACTGGCAACTCTACTGGGGATAAACTTAAAAGTGGGGTTACCTTAGAGATTAGTTCACATTTAAAATGCTTTATTTGCTTGACTTGTATGTTTTACTCTTAAAAGGGTTGCTTGGGTTTTGAATAGAACCTTTATCCGGATCTGGGCATATTAGGTAAGTAGCAATAGATCGTGGGGACTCTGTGGCGTAATATCGACACAGTTGAAGCGATGGCTACGTTATTGTGACACATTTATTGGTACCAATCTCCCTTGAGTACAGTAAAGGAGAATACGAGGCCGCTGTGTAGTGTCATGAAGCACTAACTGACCGTAGAATCTTTAGTTGAACAACTTGGCCATTAGGAAGTAGTGAGATAGCAGGCTTTGGTGCAGTCCAAAGTTTGTTGATACTCGATACTACGCTCATTGAGATCATACTTTTAGGATATTTCGGTAGTCAAAACAGAGACTTGCGCTGAAACAATGTCCAATGAAGAAATATTAATGATATTGAAATTCCTTAGAACCCGATTACTTTTGTTAGGACAGGTTGAACCAATTAAACTTCAAGAGGATACTTAC
The DNA here is from genome assembly GCA_948472305.1 of Vicia faba. Taxonomy (NCBI): domain Eukaryota; kingdom Viridiplantae; phylum Streptophyta; class Magnoliopsida; order Fabales; family Fabaceae; genus Vicia; species Vicia faba. The sequence continues at coordinate 610,484,715 of OX451736.1, forward strand.
CTATAAACCTCATGCAAGCCTAAACCTAATACCTTGTGTGTTTGTTTATGTGTGATTATTTGTTCATAAACATCATGACATCATGTCATAGCATTTCCACTAACCATTTCAAGGACTTGGAGATTTATCTTTGTTCTGTTTTATATGATATGGCTTCCACCCGCAGAAATACCATCCGAATCAACTTCGTAAGGATATCTCCTTTAGCTCCTTTTGAAAAGAGAAAGCTTTACCTTAAATTCAATTTCCTTTAGCTCCTTTTGATATAATGCACCACAAAAATGTTAATTTTGAGTGAAAAATTGGATTGAGACTGTGAGGGATTTTTTAGAGTATTTTGGTCACCTTTTGAAATGAGCGTGATCAATATATCTCATGGACCTTGCTGTTTTAAGCTATTGATTTCTCAGAATAAATCAAAAATATATATCCGATTTATAAGTGGCAATTTTTTTAGATTTTACCGCACAAATTTTTCAAATATTTATCTCCAATTTCTATCAAAAATATATTTCTAATATATTTTTTAATTAAACAAGAGTGTAACGAAATTTTATCTGACTTAATAAGAGTTAGGACGTGCTTCATAAATACATTTTTCGAAAAACATTTTAAATTATTCCTAAGATTTTTATCTCCTATATAAAATGTCATAAAAAATACTTTTCATATAAATGTCCAACGGGAAATGAATTTGCTATCTTTGATCCTTATCATGTCCAACCTGTGTCAAACTTGACTTTGGATGACCCTTTAACTACTTAGCCTCGACTAATTGGCTATTGTTAGTATACACCAATAAATCTAATATCCTTAAAGTAATTTATAAATGAAAAGTATATTTTTCAACAAAACAAAACTTCTTTTATAATAACAAAATCGTATGAGCACTCAGATCTATCATATTTATTTGGACTTTTTAAATAGTTCATTGTATTACACTTTTAAAAATTATTTAAAGAAATCAATTATATTTTTTAAAGGTTAAATATATTATTAATTCCTGTAAATATTTCAATTTTTAATTTTAATCTCTATAAAAAAATTAATTTTTTTGATTTCTATAAAAAATTTATGTTTGTAGTTTTAGTCTTGTTATTTTATAAAATTTTAAAATCTATTTAATTATTCTTAAATTTTTAAATTTTTAATAATGTTTTCATACATATTTAAAATATTATAAAATATTTCTTTATTAAATTTTAAATTTTTTTAAAATAGGAAGAATTAAATATGAATTTCTCAATTTTTTAAAAGTAAATGATAAAAGTATTTAAAATTTCAACTTATAAATCATATATAATTTTTTAAAATTTTTTTTTTATAATATTCTAAACATATCTGCAAAATAATATTCAAAAATATATATTAGTTTAACAGTGAATAATAATTTTTTTAAAACTAAAATACATTTATTTTTGATAAACATCCAAAAACAAAATTTAGTAATTTTATAAAAATCAAAAATATATTTAACTTTTTTTTTTTTTCAAACATTCTTACAACCAAACAAAATTTTTAAAACTAGTAGCATCAAACTCTACAATATAATCGACATTCTTATTATGTAATTAATTTTGCTACATGAAAGAACAGTTGTCATAGAGAAGGTACCTACATCTATTTTTCATTTCAATTATCAAATTTTTTTAACACAGTATTTTAGAAAAGTGTGTAGAACCGTTAAAATCTTGGTGATATTTATGCTCTAAGAGGTCAGGTAATAATTAAATGGAAGCATCAATTATTTTATTATATCTCTTAATAGAAGAAAAATGATATTTTATTACATCCTGGAGCGGTACGGAGAAATGATAATTAAATGGTCAGTTAACAGTTAACAGCACATGGTTTAACACTGTAAGGACAGTGCAAAGTTGGTGAAGTTGCAACAGTTGGTGTTAAAGCATGTAGCTCAAGACTCAAGTGGTAGCACTAGTTTTAGGTAACAACAATTAAAAGAAAATTAAAATTTGTACTCTCCTTCACTTTTCTCTTTATCTCCCTTTAATAAATTTGATTTTTTTGTTGCCTGTCGCTTCAAAAGTATTTCTTTTTAGGCATTTCTTAGCCTTGTAATAATTCTTATCTTTAAAATGCATATATTTTTAACACACTTTATCATTAAAAAACTATTTGCTAATTGGCTTGAACTAAGTCGGCATATAAATTTATTTGTTGGTTAGTAGAAACTGAAGATAAAAAATTTATATTCTGTCAGCAATAGGCACAGGGGTGCAGTTGAAAGTTGGCCAAATTAAATTACGACTGGTGTCAAAGCATGCATGTAGCTGAAATGGTACTAGCTAGGTAACAGCAAAAAGAAAATGCGGGTTGTCTTGACCCTTTCAATTATACTTCTCTCATGTCCCTCCATTCTTAATAATACATATCTTAATTATATTTTGGGTTTTCTCTCTTTATAAAATTATTAAATTTTCTTTTTAATGAAAAATAATATATTTTAATCTTTATAAGATTATTATATATATAGTTTTAATTTTTGTTATTAAACTAATGTGTATTTTTGAATTATTATTTTAAAAATATATTTAAAATATTTTAAAAGAATTCGGAAAAAAAAATTCAAAATATAATATTTAAATCGAGATTTTCATTATTATCTTTTTAAAATTAAAAAAATTTATATTTTATTTTTTCATTTTAAAAAAAATATAAAATTTAGTAAAAAAATACTTTATAGTATTTTTGGACAAATTTTCTGTTTCTAAATGTTGCATTGCATATTATATTAGTTCTGTATGAACTATATGTTGCGTGAGTCCGAATATGTATCTCCGAACACACTATATTTTTTTAATTGTAAAAAATAAAATAGGAAATTTTACAGATGTGTATATCTATAAACACCCTTGTTTTTGTAAAAAATAGGGTGCTTCTATATATATATATATATCTGTGTGTGTGTGTGTGTGTGTGTGTGTGTGTGTGCGTGTGTGTGCGTGTGTGTGTGCGTGTGCGTGTGCGTGTGCGTGTGCGTGTGCGTGTGCGTGTGCGTGTGCGTGTGCGTGTGCGTGTGCGTGTGCGTGTGCGTGTGCGTGTGCGTGTGCGTGTGCGTGTGCGTGTGCGTGTGCGTGTGCGTGTGCGTGTGCGCGTGTGCGTGTGCGTGTGCGTGTGCGTGTGCGTGTGCGTGTGCGTGTGCGTGTGCGTGTGCGTGTGCGTGTGCGTGTGCGTGTGCGTGTGCGTGTGTGTGTGTGTGTGTGTGTGTGTAAAAAATATGGTGCTTCCAAATATATATATATATATATATATATATATATATATATATATATATATATATATATATATATATATATATATATATATATATATATATATATATATATGAAATATGTCGATTCTAAGATCTAAATTGATCTAAAACTTATATAAATATGATCTCTCAGTCCATGTTCTTTACAAAAACTAAAAAGAATACATATCCTCATTTTGCATTTATGGATTTCAATGGCGCAAATCCCCCATGTCAATTAAGGGTCTCCGAGGACACACTTCTTGTCAATCTGAAATCCAAATTGAATACTCTCTTGTAATATCTAAAAAATCAAAAAGTTGTCAAGCTCGAGTATCATTCACTCTCGATTGAAAATGAAAGAAAGATACGATTCACTATTCTTGAACTGAAGACAAGTGATGATTTAAAAGTTGTGTAGAGTAAATTTTGTTGTTACTCAACAAAAGGTCTAATTGAAGTGGATGTAACTGTTGCAAAATCGATCGAAGATATTCTAAGAATGTTGCAATATCCAGAACCACCCATTTGTAATGAAATGTAATGTTAATCTTATCTTAATGCTAACCATTATCTATGTAATGTTAAGTATTTTTATGTTAATTTATATTGTTTTTCCAACATTCTACCATTATTTTTTGTTGTTTCTGATTTGAAACATGGGATTTTCTAGAAACGCATCTCTAAAAAACTAATTGCATACTAAATTAAGAATTGTTACGAAAGTGCATTTCTGAACTCAATCTAATATTGATATAGAAATGCATCTTTAAACTAAATTTTAACAAAATAAAAATATTTGAATAATTTGAACTGACATGTGTGTCAAAATATTACATCCGAAAATACATTTCAGAATTTAAAAGACAACTATAACTTTTCACCATAATGTGAAAGCATCCTATAGAATGGGATAAGTATCTCCTTTTTATCCGCCAACTTTTATCGTAGAATAGGAGATAACATTTAGATTTTCTAACTAATTATTCGTCCAAATCATTTATTAAATAATTAATTTAATATATAAGTTCTTGATTATTAATGGGATTTTTTTTTGGAATAATTAGGTATTAAAATTTTTTTTCGCAAATAACCATGTTTCAGAAAACTCCCCAAGAGAGGAGCCATCCCACTTGGCGCCTACACCTTATTTTAAAGGGGATGTGCCATCTCACTTGGCGCCTAGGTGTTAAAGACTTGCCCTAAGCCAAGTGAGATGGCCCCTTAGTGCAATTGGGAGGCAATTTTTTGCGTTTTTTGTTTTAAATGCGGTGCGTTACGTATTCGATATAGGATCAACAAAATTGACTTTTTATTTACAAAATATGATTACACACATAATGATTACATAAAAAAACACAGATTAATCAGTGGTCCCCCGTAATGACCCCCCGTTCCGCATCCCCATCCTCGCCTTTCCCGAGTTGGATTTCGTCGTGTTTCTTGTTGTGGCAGGGTCGATGGCCAAGCGAAGTCAATGCGTTCTGGATTCATGAAATCGGCCAGATCTCCATATCTAGAAGATCCGCTTTGGTACATTCGGTTTCCCATACCCTCAAAGTTTGGTCGTGTTGGTGGTGAGTGGGGTTCCATGGTTGGTCTGTAGCACTGGTTGTCTGAGTACGGGGGGTAGAAAGGAAATGGATCTTGGGGTGTTTGGTATTGAGGATGTTGGGTGCTTTGGTGATGTTGTGATTGATGGTAAGTTGGATCAGTTGGTTCATAATCTTCGGACAATCCCAGATCAGGGCTAAGGTTGGATGTTGAGGGGTCCATATTGGGATATGCAGAAGACTAAAATTGTGTGTGGGGTATGCGGGTGTATTGGTATTGTGATTGAAATTGTTGTTGGGTGTGAGGCATATGGGGGTATTGGTACTGAGGTGGTGATTGTGGTTGGTTGTGGGGCATGTGGGTGTAATTGTATCGTGGTGGTGACTGTGGTTGGGTGTTTGTGGTTCTGTTTCGTCGGGGGGGGGGGGGGGGGGGGGGTTGATGTGTGTTGGGTTTGTTGTTGGGGAAATGAGGGTTGTGCCCATTGTGTTCGTGGGTCAACCAAATACCTTGGATGAGACACGTGTATTTCAGGGGTACTAACTGATCTGTACCAAGATAAATAATGATCTGTGTGTCGCATATTACCATGGTTGAGGAAAACTGGGAATTGCAAGATATGTCAGTGACGCCTCTGCCACATCTTACACCATTCCGGAGCAAAATATTTCCAGTTGGTAAGACCCCATTGGGCATCGACCCTTTTGAGATTCCACGGGGACAAACAAGTCGGATCGCCGGGTATCTCTTGATGCAATCCAAACTGCATCTTGACACGGTCGTTGTGGTGCATCTCCATAATATTGAACCATATGATTGCAGTCTTTGCGCTCCAAATTGCTGCATCCTTGGGGTTTGGTTCATGGTCCAAACCCAAATATGGTCTCCAGACAAACTGCGGATAAAATTAAATCAGGTTAATGAAAACGTAATAAATAAATAATTTAAAAGTAGAAAAATTGAAAGGTATGACGTACATCATCCGGGACAAGGTAATCCAATAGATTGCGGTATAGAGCGACATTGGATCTTGGATTCTTGCCGTAATCCATACCCCTCACGCAGTACCTAAAGAAATTGAAAAATATTTTATTTTTATCATATATTTGGTGAAGAGATGAATAGTAATAAATGATATAAGTTGATGACTTACTTTGTTGCGTATGGGAAAACGAATGTGTTGTTGTTGACGGGGTTTAGGGACTCCATCATCCACCAACCCCAGGCTTGAAGTAAAAAAGCGCAGCCATAAAATGTATATTTTTCCTTGATTGCATTTTTACACAAGAAACTGTATAGATGGGCTAAAATAGCAGAATCCCAACTATACTTTCTAGTTTTTTCGAAGTCTCTAAGTAAATTTAAATACATAAAATTTACACTATTTCCCGTACTTTCGGGAAATAAAAAGGTTCCAAATAGTATCATTATATAATTTCTAGCTTTTATTACCTTAGCTAGCTCGGAGGAATTTTCATTCAATTCCAGAGTCGCATAATGATTTTTTAGCTCAGTAAGTAGTATACCCTGACCTCTCGCACCACCACCTTCAACCATATCCCTGCCCAACAATTCTTCACACAGAGAATTGGGTTGTTGAACCGACCCGTTAACCGCCTTACCATTGACAGGGAGACCCAATAACATGTACACGTCCTCTACTGTGGTGGTATATTCACCTATTGGTAGATGAAATGTATGGGTCTCTGGTCTCCACCTTTCCAACATTGAAAGTGTGAACTTTGAATCAATCGTGCAGTTGGAGATCTTTATAACGTTTCCGAAACTAGTGCATTTGAGATAGGGTACAATGAACGGGTCAGGAGCAAGGTAGTTGTGTGACCGGATTTTAATTCTTTTAGTATCCTAAGTTAATAATGTAAAAAGTGTAAGAGTAGGTAAGATGAATAAAGCATTAATAGAAGTATGAAAAATGTATAAGTATAAAAGAAACTTACAAACGCTGCAATGTTGTCCCTTGTGCCTCTGTGAGAATCGCCCATTGTGAGAAGAGCCATTGTTGAAAATGTCTGAGATTATAAAAGAGTTTGAAATTGTAAGAGATTATGAAAGAGTTTGTAGCAGAGAGTGAGACGATCGTGGATGCGATAGAAGTATGTGAGGCTCTGTATTTATAGGCAAAATTTTATCATAAAGTAAGTGAGGTGGTAGGTGGGTGCATGCATGCATGATAAGTGTCACTCTTGCAGTGTAGGTGCAGGCTACGTGGCAACATTGGGGAAGGCATCTCTGCATGCATGTAATACGATTGGACGTGATGGAAGGCGCCATTGGACTTGGCGAAAGAGTACAAAAATGAAAGGTGTTGCCATCCCTGTTGGCGAATAAGAGGTGGCATGGGTTGCAGTGTAGGCGCGGGCTAGGTGACAGGCTTAGAGAAGGCATCTTTGCATGCATGTAACACGATTGGGCATGATGGGAGGCGCCTTAGAGGTTGGCATGAGTTGCAGTGTAGGTGCAGGCTTGGTGACAACCTTGTAGAAGGCATCTCTGAATGCATGTAACACGATTGGACGTGAAGGTAGGCGCCATCGGACTTGGTGTAAGAGTACAAAAATGAAAGGTGTCACCATCCCTGTTGGCGAATAAGAGGTTGCATGGGTTGCAGTGTAGGCGCATGATAGGTGACAGCCTTGGAGAAGGCATCTCTGCATGCATGTAACACGATTGGACGTGATGGGAGGCGCCTTAGAGGTTGGCATGGGCTGCAGTGTAGGTGCAGGCTAGGTGATAGCCTTGGAGAAGGCATTTGTGCATGCATGTAACACGATTGGATGTGAAGGTAGGCGCCATTGGACTTGGCATAAGAGTACAAAAATGAAATGTGTCGCCATCCCTGTTGGCGAATAAGAGGTGGCATGGGTTGTTGTGTAGGTGCAGGCTAGATGACAACCTTGGAGAAGGCATCTCTACATGCATGTAACACGATTGGACGTGATGGGAGGCGCCTTAGAGGTTGGCATGGGTTGCAGTGTAGGTGCAGGCTAGGTGACAGCCTTGGAGAGTGCTTACTGTTGGTTTATTCAAATTCAGTACAACCTATTTAATCTTACATTTATCAAAACACTCATACATTTAATCACTCAAACACTAGAACATTCAAAAATTCCAGCAATTAACTCATAAACTTCAAACCTTCAAACCTTCAAACAGTCATACACAATGGCATCTGCACCCCAATATGTGATCAATGCACATTTCAACGGTGAGACATACATTTGTCCCACCACTGGGTTTTTGTTTAGAGACACTGAGAACATCCAATTTTGTTTAAACGGGAAAGTCAATTTCTTGTACTTCAAAAAATGATTGGAGGCCAAACTTGGACGAGGTCTCGTGACACAAATATTTTATCAAAATCCGGTTTTTTGGTAACAACCAAATAATATTTTATAAGGTTGAGGTTCAAGATGATGAGGACCTTCAGAATATGTTTTCCAGTCATGAGTATTATGGGTACGACTCTATTGAGTTGTACATTATGTTGTGAGAGCCTCAGCTGTCACAAGTGGTTGATCCTCTGGAAATCGAACAAGCAGAAGTAGATGTTGTTGATGAAGAAGATGACGAGCTGGAGCTTGACGACATGGTCAACGATGATTCCTAAGATGACGGGATACCTGGTATTCCTTCAAACGAGATCTACACACCACCTCCGCACATGACAAACTTCAACATGGGCGGAGATGAACCATCTTCTGATTTATTTTTCAATCCGTATATGCAGTCGGATGAAAACTTAAAAGAGAAAGACAAATTTCGTAACAGAGATGAATGTATCCGAGCCATCAAAAAATTTCACATGCTCAACTCGGTCGATTTTAAGGTGGACCGTGTAAATCTAGAAAGGTACAAGATCAAGTGTGTCCACCCATATTATATGTTCAAGCTCACTACATCATACAAATTAAGAGGTGATTGTTGGGTCATAGGTTCTATGTCTACCCACACGTGTGTCAGTTCTACTCAATCACAGGATCATCGGAAACTAAATTATGATCTCATTTGTCAAGAAATCCTACCACTCGTCAGCAACGATCAATCATTGAAGGTGAAAATCATAATCTCCCACATCACTACGGTATTTAACTATACTCAGTCTTACCGAAAGGCGTGGTTAGAAAAGACCAAGACGATTGAAAAGGTATATGGAAACTGGGAGGAGTCATAACAAGAACTTCCTCGCTACCTGAATACACTCCATACTTATTCTCCGGGTACTGTTTACATTCTAGAAACAGTGCCAGCGTACGCCCCGAATGGTAGTCAACTCAACAGAAATGGAATATTCATTTGAGTGTTTTGGTCTTTTCAACCTTGCATCACAGTGTTTGCGTCATGCAAACCAATTATACAAATTAATGGGACTTGTTGTATGGGAAATACAAAGGCACCCTACTGATGTCAGTTGCACAAGATGGCAACAACAACATTTTCCTAATTGCCTTTGCCCTAGTCGAGGGGGGGACTGGTGGTGCTTGGAGCTTTTTTCTCAAGAATCTCCGAACACACGTGGCTCCTCAACCAGATCTCTGATTGATCTCTTATAGACATGCATCCATTGAAAGTGCATACAACAATCCTACAAACGGTTTACATGACCCTCCTTATCGCATGTTGTAACACCCGTAATTTAATTAATTATTTAATTAAATTATTTTTGGAATATTTGTGAAGTTGTGTTGTGATTAATTGGATTTAATTATTTTATTAAATGGTGAAATAATATGAGAAGTATAATACTATTTGATGTGGACTTGTTTTGAAGGAATAAGAAGTAATAAGGGTGGTGTATTAGTTGTAAGCACAATAAGGAATAAAGGGAATAATAGGTTATTTTATTATTGTTAGAAGGAATAGAAAAGAAGAGGCAGTAGAAGAATAAGGATTGAGAAGAAGAACGTGAAGCTACTGGAAAAAGAGGAAAGACGGCAGAATGAGGTTTCGACCGGAAGATTATAGAGCGACCTTCAATCCAAGGTAAGGGTGGGGTTCTAACTCTATAATTGGGTTCATGATGATTGGTATGTGGGGTTAGGGATGATTGTTGTCTTGTTCATGAATAGAATGTATGTGATGTTGTATGATGAATTTGATGAATTATAGATGAATAATGATGTCCCGATGCGGTTTATTTGATGTGGAATTATAGGATAATTGTAGGTGATGATTATCCATGATTAAATTAAGTTTTTAGGGCTTAAATTATGGAGCCCGTAGTGAAAACGCAGAGGAAATCACAGAAATTATGCAGGATAGAGCAGTTTGCGTCGACCCTAAATGGTATGTATCGATACAAGTAAGTTTAGAGACTCAGGATGAGTCAACACGAAGAGGTTTTGTGTCGATACAAGGGAACTTTTAGACTAAGGATTAGTCGATCCAAGAGAGGACGCATCGACTCATGTTGCGAGTCCAGTGTAATACGCGTCGATCCAAGAGAGGATGCATTGACTCATGTTGCGAGTCCAGTGCAGTACGCGTCGATCCAAGGAGTTATGCGTCGACCCATGTTGTCTGGTTTTGGAAGAATCAGTTGAAGATGCTGTAACTTGAGTTTTCGGATGCCGTTTGAGATGTCGTTCGAAGCGCGGAATAGATAACGCGATGATCTTTATTCCTGAGGATTAAAATGAGGAATATGAAGTGTAGTCCTAGTAGCCAATTTATGGATTTAGAGTTAGTTCCCGTGTTGATTGTTACGTTGATTTTTATGCGGAATGATGAAGATGAGATGCTTAGAGGCTGCTGTTTGATTTGTAACAATAGGACTAATAATAATAATGATGTAATATTACCGAATAGTAGTGTAAGCCTTAGTTGATTAACTGATTATAGGCAATATCTTGTTGTAGGCCTGTGGCCAACATTGTGAAAATGATGAGTGTTGTTGTATTACTGTACAACTGAGTTGTTGCTGAGATGTTATTAATGAAGTTGTGTTTGATGAATAAATGATGTTTGATGAAATATTATGAATGATATGAGATGTTGATGAAGAGATGTTGAGATACTTTTGAGATGTAGGCCTTTGGCCAACAACGGTGTTGTATTGATATGTTATCAATTATGGTGTTGTTATTATATTCATGATTGTTTAACATACATTGCATTTTGAGATGGAGCTTATGCTCGTTGAGATGGCCTGTATTGGCGAATATTGAGATGAAGGCTTATGCCTTGTTGATGCCTCTATTAATTGGCAAATTTTTGAGATGGAAGTTCTGCTCCAATAGTACCATATGCATTTGCATAGTATTGAGTCGCATTATATGATTTCATAAAGAAGTGTGTATTGATGTTGTGAATGTGCATTACTGTTGTGATCATTGTTGGTTATGAGATGAGAAGTGGCGATGTTATGTGATCTAATTTAATATATTAATTATCATGCGCTTTATTATATTGTTAGATATCCCACCCCTTCTATTTGAATGTTGCCCTTATGTTGGTAACGTGCAGGTAATCGAGAGTGAAGGTTGTATACCTTCAGTAGTTCGAGTCAGTGTCATTGCTCTGATATGTAACACTCGGGGGGATGAACGCTTGTTGCTTTTGATTGTTGATTATTCAGTTGCTGAACTTTAAGTTGATTATTATTAAGTATTTGCTGGTTTCAAGTTGCTATAACGATGATAAAGATGTTATTAAAAATTCCGCTGCGTAGATGTTGAATTATTTAATCAAGATGTTATGATGATGGTTCATCCGATGTTTTAAAAGTGTTATATATCCACGATGAATGCAATGTGTTTTGAAAGAAGAATTTGTGGTATCCCGATTCGTTTGCATGATATAATTTTATAACTCTGATTTATTTATATAATTGTCGGGGTAGAATTGGGGTGTTACAAAGTTGGTATCAGAGCAAAAGGTTGGTCTGACCTTGTCGTCGAGTCGTAGTTTTCTAACAATCGAGTATTGTTAATTTGAGTTCTAACCGTTGTTTATGTTGTAATGAGAAGTTGAGATGGCTGGAAGGAATGATGCTGCACTTGTTGCTGCTTTAGAAGAAATGGCTCATGCGATGGAAAATCAGCATTCATGCTGACGGGAATGCTGGATCTCGTAGCTTGGCGACTTTCCAGAGAGAGAATTCACCTACGTTCAAGGGAAAGTACGATCCTGACGGAGCATTGGAGTGGTTGAAAGAGATTGAGAGAATCTTCCGTGTGATGGATTGCACTCCAGCGTAGAAGGTTCGTTATGGTACTCATATGCTAATAGTCGAGGCTGATGACTGGTGGCTAGAGACTTGTCAGAGATTGGAAGTTGCAGGTGAGAATGTCACTTGGGCTGTGTTCCGTAGGGAATTCTCGAAGAAGTACTTTCCTGAAGATGTCTGTGGTAAGAAGGAGATTGAGTTTCTTGAGCTGAAGCAAGGGAATATGTGAGTTGTCGAGTATGCTGTCAAGTTTGCTGAGTTGGCTAAGTTTTATCCGCACTACGCTGATGCAGATGCTGAGTTTTCGAAGTGTATCAAGTTTGAGAACGGATTGCGCCCGGAGATCAAGAAGACAGATAGATACCAGACGATTCGTGTCTTTGCTGATTTAATTGATAGTTACAGAATTTATGAGTAGGATAATAATGTTCATTACAAAATTATTAGTGAGAAGAAGAATAAACACCAACAGAATCGTAGTAAGCCTTATGATACCCGAATTGATAAAAATATTGACAGTGTAACAGTTGGTGTTAAAACATGTAACTCAAGACTCAAATGGTAGCACTGGTTTTAGGTAACAACAATTAAAAGAAAATGAAAATTTGTACTCTCCTTCACTTTTCTCTTTATCTCCCTTTAATAAATTTGATTTTTTTTGTTGCCTGTCGCTTCAAAAGTATTTCTTTTTAGGCATTTCTTAGCCTTGTAATAATTCTTATCTTTAAAATGCATATATTTTTAACACACTTTATCATTAGAAAACTATTTGCTAATTGGCTTGAACTAAGTCGGCATATAAATTTATTTGTTGGTTAGTAGAAACTGAAGATAAAAAATTTATATTCTGTCAGCAATAGGCACAGGGGTGCAGTTGAAAGTTGGTCAAATTAAATTACGACTGGTGTCAAAGCATGCATGTAGCTGAAATGGTACTAGCTAGGTAACAGCAAAAAGAAAATGGGGGTTGTATTGACCCTTTCAATTGTACTTCTCTCATTTCCCTCCATTCTTAATAATACATATCTTAATTATATTTTGGGTTTTCTCTCTTTATAAAATTATTAAATTTTCTTTTTAATGAAAAATAATATATTTTAATCTTTATAAGATTATTATACACATAGTTTTAATTTTTGTTATTAAACTAATATATATTTTTAAATGATTATTTTATAAATATATTTAAAATATTATAAAAATATTCGGAAAAAAAAAACTCAAAATTTAATATTTAAATCGAGATTTTCATTATTTTTGTTTTTATCTTTTTAAAATTAAAAAAATTCATATTTTATTTTTTTCATTTTAAAAAAATATAAAATTTAGTAAAAAAAACACTTTATAGTATTTTTGGACAAATTTTCTATTTCTATAAGCATTGTATATTATATTAGTTCTGTATGAACTATATGTTTGGTGAGTCCAAATATGCATTTCTGAACACAATATATTTTTTTAATTGTAAAAAATAAAATAGAGAATTTTACAGATGTGTATATCCATAAACATCCTTGTTTTGTAAAAAATAGGGTGCTTCCATATATATATATATATATATATATATATATATATATATATATATATATATATATATATATATATATATATATATATATATATATATATATATGTGAAATATGTCATGATGAAATATATCGATTCTAAGATCCAAATTGATCTAAAACTTATATAAATATGATCACTCAGTCCATGTTCTTTACAAAAACTAGAAAAAATACATATCCTCATTTTGTATTTGTGGATTTCAATGGCGCAAATCCCCATGTCAATTAAGGGTCTCCGAGGACACACTTCTTGTCAATCTGAAATCCAAATTGAATACTCTCTTGCAATATCTAAAAAATCAAAAAGTTGTCAAGCTCGAGTATCATTCACCCTCGATTGAAAATGAAAGAAAGATACGATTCTCTATTCTTGAACTGAAGACAAGTGATGATTTAAAAGTTGTGTAGAGTAAATTTTGTTGTTACTCAACAAAAGGTCTGATTGAAGTGGATGACTGTTGTAAAATCGACCGAAGATATTCTAAGAATGTTGCAATATCCAGAACCACCCATTTGTAATGAAATGTAATGTTAATCTTATCTTAATGTTAACAATTATCTATGTAATGTTAAGTATTTTTATGTTAATTTATATATTTTTTCCAACATTCTACCATTATTTTTTGTTGTTGCTGATTTGAAACATGGGATTTTCTAGAAACGCATCTCTAAAAAACTAATTGCATACTACATTAAGAATTGTTACGAAAGTGCATTTCTGAACTCAATCTAATATTGATATAGAAATGCATCTTTAAACTAAATTTTAACAAAATAAAAATATTTGAATAATTTGAACTGACATGTGTGTCAAAATATTACATCCGAAAATACATTTCAGAATTTAAAAGACAACTATAACTTTTCACCATAATGTGAAAGCATCCTATAGAATGGGATAAGTATCTCCTTTTTATCCGCCAACTTTTATGGTAGAATAAGAGATGACATTTAGATTTTCTAACTAATTATTCGTCCAAATCATTTATTAAATAATTAATTTAATATATAAGTTCTTGATTATTAATGGAATTTTTTTTTTTGGAATAACTAGGTATTAAAATTTTTTTCCGCAAATAACCATGTTTCAAAAAACTCCTCAAGAGAGGAGCCATCTGACTTGGCGCCTACACCTTATTTTAAAGGGGAGGCGCCATCTAACTTGGCGCCTAGGTGTTAAAGGCTTGCCCTAAGCCAAGTGAGATGACGCCTTAGTGCAATTGGGAGGCGGTTTTTCATGTTTTTTATTTAAATGCGGTGCGTTACGTATTCGATATAGGATCAACAAAATTGACTTTTTATTTACAAAATATGATTACACACATAACGATTACATAAAAAAATACAGATTAATCAGTGGTCTCCCGGAACCCGGTAATGACCCCTGGTTCTGCATCCCCATCCTTTCCTTTCCCGTGTTGGGTTTAGTCGTGTTTCTTGTTGTGGAAGGGTCGATGGCCCAACGAAGTCAATGCGTTCCGGATCCATGAAATTGGTCAGATCTTCATATCTAGAAGATATGCTTTGGTACAGTCAGTTGCCCATACCCTCAAAGTTTGGTCGTGTTGGTGGTGGGTGGGGTTCCATGGTTGTTTTGTAGTACTGGTTGTCTGAGTACGGGGGGTAGAAAGGAAATGGATCTTGGGGTGTTTGGTATTGAGGATGTTGGGTGCTTTGGTGATGTTGTGGTTGATGGTAAGTTGGGTCGGTTGGTTCATAATCTTCGGACAATTCCAGATCAGGGCTAAGGTTGGATGTTGAGGGGCCCATATTGGGATATGCAGAAGACTTAAATTGTGTGTGGGGTATGCGGGTGTATTGGTATTGTGATTGAAATTGTGGTTGGGTGTGAGGCATATGGGGGTATTGGTACTGAGGTGGTGATTGTGGTTGGTTGTGGGGCATGTGGGTGTAATTGTATTGTGGTGGTGACTGTGGTTGGGTGTTTGTGGTTCTGTTTCGTCGGGGGGGTTGGTGGGAGGTTGATGTGTGTTGGGCTTGTTGTTAGGGAAATGAGGGTTGTGCCCATTGTGTTCGTGGGTCAACCAAATACCTTGGACGAGACACGTGCATTTCAGGGGTATTAACCGATCTGTACCAAGATAAATACTGATCCGTGTGTCGCATATTACCATGGTTGAGGAAAACTGGGAATTGCAAGACATGTCGGTGATGCCTCTGCCACATCTTACACCATTCTGGAGCAAAATCATTCAAGTTGGTAAGACCCCATTGGGCGTCGACCCTTTTGAGATGCCACGGGGACAAACAAGTCGAATCGCCAGGTATCTCTTGATGCATTCCAAACTGCATCTTGACACGGTCGTTATGGTGCATCTCCACAACATTGAACCGTATGATTGCAGTCTTTGCGCTCCAAATTGCTGCATCCTCGGGGTTTGGTTCATGGTCCAAACCCAAATATGGTCTCCAGACAAACTGCGGATAAAATTAAATCAAGTTAATGAAAACGTAATAAATAAATAATTTAAAAGTAGAAAAGTTGAAAGGTATGACGTACATCATGCGAGGCAAGGTGATCCAATAGATTGCGGTATAGAGCGGCATTGAATCTTGGATTCTTTCTGTAATCCATACCCCTCACGCAGTACCTAAAGAAATTGAAAAATATTTTATTTTTATCATATATTTGGTGAAGAGATGAATAGTAATAAATGATATAAGTTGATGACTTACTTTGTTGCGTATGGGAAAATGAATGTGTTGTTGTTGACGGGGTTTAGGGACTCCATCCTCCACCAACCCCAGACTTGAAGTAAAAAAGTGCAGCCATAAAATGTACATTTTTCCTTGATTGCATTTTTACACAAGGAACTGTATAGATGGGATAAAATAGCAGAACCCCAACTATACTTTCTAGTTTTTTCGAAGTCTCTAAGTAAATTTAAATACATAAAATTTATACTATTTCCCGTACTTTCGGGAAATAAAAAGGTTCCAAATAATATCATTATATAATTTCTATCTTTTATTACCTTAGCTAGCTCAGAGGAATTTTTGTTCAATTCCAGAGTCGCATAATGATTTTTTAGCTCAGTAAGTATTATACCCTAACCTCTCGCACCACCACCTTCAACCATATCCCTGCCAAACAATTCTTCACACAGAGAATTGGGTTGTTGAACCGACTCGTTAACCGCCTTACTGTCGACAGGGAGACCCAATAACATGTACACGTCCTCTAGTTTGACGGTACATTCACCTATTGGTAGATGAAATCTATGGGTCTCTGGTCTCCACCTTTCAAACATTGCAAGTATGAACTTTGAATCAATCGTGCAGTTGGAGATCTTTATAATGTTTCCGAAACCTACGTATTCGAGATAGGATACGATCAACGGGTCAGGAGCAAGGTAGTTGTGTGACCGAATTCTGAATCTTTTAGTATCCTAAGTTAATAATGTAAAAAGTGTAAGAGTAGGTAAGATGAATAAAGCATTAATAGAAGTATGAAAAATGTATAAGTATAAAAGAAACTTACAAACGCTACAATGTTGTCCCTTGTGCCTCTGTGAGAATCGCCCATTGTGAGAAGAGCCATTGTTGAAAATGTCTGAGATTATAAAAGAGTTTGAAATTGTAAGAGATTATGAAAGAGTTTGTAGCAGAGAGTGAGACGATCGTGGATGCGATAGAAGTATGTGAGGCTCTGTATTTATAGGCAAAATTTTATCATAAAGTAAGTGAGGTGGTAGGTGGGTGCATGCATGCATGATAAGTGTCACTCTTGCAGTGTAGGTGCATGCTACGTGGCAGCATTGGGGAAGGCATCTCTACATGCATGTAACACAATTGGACGTGATGGGAGGCGCCATTGGACTTGGCAAAAGAGTACAAAAATGAAAGTTGTCGCCATCCCTGTTGGCGAATAAGAGGTGGCATGGGTTGCAGTGTAGGCACATGCTAGGTGACAGCCTTCGAGAAGGCATCTCTACATGCATGTAACACGATTGGACGTGATGGGAGGCGCCTTAGAGGTTGGCATGGGTTGTAGTGTAGGTGCAGGCTAGGTGACAGCCTTGGAGAAGGCATCTCTGAATGCATGTAACATGATTGGACGTGAAGCTAGACGCCATTGGACTTGGCGTAAGAGTACAAAAATGAAAGGTGTCACCATCCCTGTTGGCGAATAAGAGGTGGCATGGGTTGCAGTGTAGGCGCAGGCTAGGTGACAGCCTTGGAGAAGGCATCTCTGCAGGCATGTAACACGATTGGACGTGATGGGAGGCGCCTTAGAGGTTGGCATGGGTTGTAGTGTAGGTGCAGGCTAGGTGACAGCCTTGGAGAAGGCATCTCTGCATGCATGTAACATGATTGGACATGAAGGTAGGCGCCATTGGACTTGGCATAAGAGTACAAAAATGAAAGGTGTCGCCATCCCTGTTGACGAATAAGAGGTGGCATGGGTTGCAGTGTAGGTGCAGGCTAGGTGACAACCTTGGAGAAGGCATGTCTGCATGCATGTAACACGATTGGACGTGATGGGAGGCGCCTTAGAGGTTGGCATGGGTTGCAGTGTAGGTGCAGGCTAGGTGACAGCCTTGGAGAGTGCTTACTGTTGGTTTATTCAAACTCAGTACAACCTATTTAATCTTACATTTATCAAAACACTCATACACTTAATCACTCAAACGCTAGAACATTAAAAAATTCCAGCAATTAACTCATAAACTTCAAACCTTCAAACAGTCATACACAATGGCCTCTGCACCCCAATATGTGATCAATTCACATTTCAACGGTGAGACATACATTTGTCTCACCACTAGGTTTTTGTTTAGAGACATTGAGAACATCCGATTTTGTTTAAACAGGAAAGCCAATTTCTTGTACTTCAAAAAACGATTGGAGGCCAAACTTGGACGAGGTCCCGTGACACAAATATTTTATCAGAATCTGGTTTTTTTGGTAACAACCAAATAATATTTTATAAGGTTGAGGTTCAAGATGACGAGGACCTTCAGAATATGTTTTCCAGTCATGAGTATTCTGGGTACGACTCTATTGAGTTGTACATTATGCTGCGAGAGCCTCAGCTGTCACAAGTGGTTGATCCTCTGGAGACCGAACAAGCAGAAGTAGATGTCGTTGATGAATAAGATGACGAGTTGGAGCTTGATGACATGGTCAACGATGATTCTGAAGACGATGGGATACCTGGTATTCCTTCAAACGAGATCTACACACCACCTCCGCACATGACAAACTTCAACATGGGCGGAGATGAACCGTCTTCTGATTTATTTTTCAATTTGTATATGCAGTCGGATGAAAACTTAAAAGAGAAATACAAATTTCGTAACAGAGAAGAATGTATCCGAGCCATCAACAAATTTCACGTGCTCAACTCGGTCGATTTTAAGGTGGACCGTGTAAATCCAGAAAGGTACAAGATCAAGTGTGTCCACCCAGATTGTATGTTTAAGCTCACTGCATCATACAGATTAAGAGGTGATTGTTGGGTCATAGGTTCTATGTCTACCCACACGTGTGCCAGTTCTACTCAATCACAGGATCATCAAAAACTAAATTATGATATCATTTGTCAAGAAATCCTACCACTCGTCAGCAACGATCCATCATTAAAGGTGAAAACCATAATCTCCCACATAACTACGGTATTTAACTATACTCCGTCTTACCGAAAGGCGTGGTTAGCAAAGACCAAGGCGATTGAAAAGGTATATGGAAACTGGGAGGAGTCATACCAAGAACTTCCTCGCTACCTGAATGCACTCCAGACTTATTCTCCGGGTTATGTTTACATTCTGGAAACAGTTCCAGCGTACGCCCCGGATGGTAGTCAACTCAACGGAAATGGAATATTCAGTCGAGTGTTTTGGGCTTTTCAACCTTGCATCACAGGGTTTGCGTCATGCAAACCAATTATACAAATTGATGGGACTTGGTTGTATGGGAAATACAAAGGCACCCTACTGATGGCAGTTGCACAAGATGGAAATAACAACATTTTCCCAAATGCCTTTGCCCTAGTCGAGGGGGAGACTGGTGGTGCTTGGAGATTTTTTCTCAAGAATCTCCGAACACGCGTGGCTCCTCAACCAGATCTCTGTTTGATCTCTGATAGACATGCATCTATTGAAAGTGCATACAACAATCCTGCAAACAGTTTGCATGACCCTCCTTCTACGCATGTTGTAACGCCCGTAATTTAATTAAATTGTTTTTGGAATATCTTTGAAGTTGTGTTGTGATTAATTGGATTTAATTATTTTATTAAGTGGTGAAATAATAATAGAAGTATAATACTATTTGATGTGGGTTTGTTTTGAAGGAATAAGAAGTAATAAGGGGGTGTATTAGTTTTAAGCCCAATAAGGAATAAAGGGAATAATAGGTTATTTTATTATTATTAGAAGGAATAGAAAAGAAGAGGCAGTAGAAGAATAAGGATTGAGAAGAAGAACGTGAAGCTGCTGGAAAAAGAGGAAAGACGGCAGAACGAGGTTTCGACCGGAAGATTATAGAGTGACCTTCAATCCAAGGTAAGGGTGGGGTTCTGACTCTATAATTGGGTTCATGATGATTGGTATGTGGGGTTAGGGATGATTGTTGTCTTGTTCATGAATTGAATGTATGTGATGTTGTATGATGAATTTGATGAATTATAGATGAATAATGATGCCCCGATGCGGTTTATTTGATGTGGAATTATAGGATAACTGTAGGTGATGATTATCCATGATTAGATTAAGTTTTTAGGGCTTAAATTATGGAGCCCATAGTGAAAACGCAGAGGAAATCACAGAAATTATGCAGGGTAGAGAAGTTTGCGTCGACCCCAAATGGTATGTGTCGATACAAGTAAGTTTAGAGACTCAGGATGAGTTGACACAAAGAGGTTTTGTGTCGATACAAGGGAACTTTTAGACTCAGGATTAGTCGATCTAAGAGAGGATGCATCGACTCATGTTGCGAGTCCAGTGCAGTACGCGTCGATCCAAGAGAGGATGCATTGACTCATGTTGCGAGTCCAGTGCAGTACGCGTCGATCCAAGGAGTTATGCGTTGACCCATGTTGTCTGGTTTTGGAAGAATCAGTTGAAGATGCTGTAACATGAGTTTTCAGATGCCGTTTGAGATGTCATTCGAAGCGCGGAATAGCTAATGCGATGAGCTTTATTCCCGAGGATTAAAATGAGGAATAGGAAGTGTAGTCCTAGTAGCCAACTTATGGATTTAGAGTTAGCTCCCGTGTTGATTGTTACGTTGATTTTTATGCAGAATGATGAAGATGAGATTCTTAGAGGCTGCTGTTTGATTTGTAACAGTAGGACTAATAATAATAATGATGTAATATTACAGAATAGTAGTGTAAGCCTTAATTGATTAACTTATTATATGCAATATATTGTTGTAGGCCTGTGGCCAACGTTGTGAAAATGATGAGTGTTGTTGTATTATTGTACAACTGAGTTGTTGCTGAGATGTTATTAATGAAGTTGTGTTTGATGAATAAATGATGTTTGATGAAATATTATGAATGATATGAGATGTTGATGAAGAGATGTTGAGATACTTTTGAGATGTAGGCCTTTGGCCAACGACAGTGTTGTATTGAGATGTTGTCAATTATGGTGTTGTTATTACATTCATGATGATGTCGCATACATTGCATTTTGAGATGGAGCTTATGCTCGTTGAGATGATCTGTATTGGCGAATATTGAGATGAAGGCTTATGCCTTGTTGATGCTTCTATTAATTGGCAATTTTTTGAGATGGAAGTTCTGCTCCAATAGTACCACATGCATTTGCATAGTATTGAGTCGCATTATATGATTGCATAAAGAAGTGTGTATTGATGTTGTGAATGTGCATTACTGCTGTGATCATTGTTGGTTATGAGATGAGAAGTGGCGATGTTATGTGATCTAATTTAATATATTAATTATCATGCGCTTTATTATATTTTTAGATATCTCACCCCTTCTGTTTGAGTGTTGTCCTTACGTTGGTAACGTGCAGGTAATCGAGAGTGAAGGTTGTATACCTTCAGTAGTTCGAATCGGTGTCATTGCTCTGATATGTAACACTTGGGGGGATGAACGATTGTTGCTTTTGATTGTTGATTATTCAGTTGTTGAACTTTAAGTTGATTATTATTAAGTATTTGCTGGTTTGAAGTTGCTGTAACGATGATAAAGATGTTATTAAGAATTCCGTTGCGTAGATGTTGAATTATTTAATCAAGATGTTATGATGATGGTTCATCCGATGTTTTAAAAGTGTTATATATCCACGATGAATGCAATGTCTTTTGAAAGAAGAATTTGTGGTATCCCGATTCGTTTGCATGATATAATTTTATAACTCTGATTTATTTATATAATTGCCGGGGTAGAATTGGGGTGTTACAAAGTTGGTATCAGAGCAAAAGGTTGGTCTGACCTTGTCGTTGAGTCGTAGTTGTCTAACAGTCGAGTATTGTTAATTTGAGTTCTAACCGTTGTTTATGTTGTAGTGAGAAGTTGAGATGGCTGGAAGGAATGATGTTGCACTTGCTGCTGCTTTAGAAGCAATGACTCATGCGATGGAGAATCAACCGAATGCTGACGGGAATGCTGGATCTCGTAGCTTGGCGAATTTTCAGAGAGAGAATCCACCTACGTTCAAGGGAAAGTATGATCCTGACGGAGCATTGGAGTGGTTGAAATAGATTGAGAGAATCTTCCGTGAGATGGATTGCACTCCAGCGCAGAAGGTTCGTTATGGTACTCATATGCTAGCAGTCGAGGCTGATGACTGGTGGCTAGAGATTTGTCAGAGATTGGAAGCTGCAGGTGAGAATGTCACTTGGATTGTGTTCCGTAGGGAATTCTTGAAGAAGTACTTTCCTGAAGATGTCCGTGGTAAGAAGGAGATTGAGTTTCTTGAGCTGAAGCAAGGGAATATGTCAGTTGTCGAGTATGCTGCCAAGTTTGCTGAGTTGACTAAGTTTTATCCGCACTACGCTAATGCAGATGCTGAGTTTTCAAAGTGTATCAAATTTGAGAACGGGTTGACCCGGAGATCAAGAAGGCAGTTGGATACTAGAAGATCCGTGTCTTTGCTGATTTGATTGATAGTTGCAGGATTTATGAGGAGGATAATAATGTTCATTACAAGATTATCAGTGAGAAGAGGAGTAATCACCAACAAAATTGTGATAAGCCTTATGATACCTCAGCGCTGATAAAAATATGGACAGTGCAACAGTTGATGTTAAAGCATGTAACTCAAGCCTCAAGTGGTAGCACTAGTTTTAGGTAACAACAATTAAAAGAAAATGAAAATTTGTACTCTCCT
Source organism: Vicia faba (assembly GCA_948472305.1). Taxonomy (NCBI): domain Eukaryota; kingdom Viridiplantae; phylum Streptophyta; class Magnoliopsida; order Fabales; family Fabaceae; genus Vicia; species Vicia faba. The sequence continues at coordinate 610,507,605 of OX451736.1, forward strand.
TCACTTTTCTCTTTATCTCCCTTTAATAAATTTGATTTTTTTTTGTTGCCTGTCGCTTCAAAAGTATTTCATTTTAAGCATTTCTTTGCCTTGTAATAATTCTTATCTTTAAAATGCATATATTTTTAACACAATTTATCATTGGAAAACTATTTGTTAATTGGCTTGAACTAAGTCGGCATATAAATTTATTTGTTGGTTAGTAGAAACTGAAGATAAAAAATTTATATTCTGTCAGCAATAGGCACAGGGGTGCAGTTGAAAGTTGGTCAAATTAAATTACGACAGGGGTGCAGTTGAAATGGTACTAGCTGGGTAACAGCAAAAAGAAAATCGGGGTTGTATTGACCCTTTCAATTATACTTCTCTCATGTCCCTCCATTCTTAATAATACATATATTAATTATATTTTGGGTTTTCTCTCTTTATAAAATTATTAAATTTTCTTTTTAATAAAGAATAATATATTTTAATCTTTATAAGATTATTATATATATAATTTTAGTTTTTATTATTAAATTAATGTATATTTTTGAATGAATTATTTAAAAAATATATTTAAAATATTATAAAAAAATTCGGAAAAAAAACTCAAAATTTATTATTTAAATTCAGATTTTCATTATTTTTATTATTAATTTTGTTAAAATTAAAAAAATTCATATTTTATTTTTTTCATTTTAAAAAATATAAAAATTAGTAAAAAAACACTTTATAGTATTTTTAGACAAATTTTCTGTTTCTAAACTTTGCATTGTATATTATATTGCTTCTGTATGAACTATATGTTGAGTGAGTCCGAATATACATCTTTGAACACACTACATTTTTTTAATTGTAAAAAAACAAAATAGGGAATTTTGCAGATGTGCATATCCATAAAGACTCTTGTTTTGTAAAAAATATGGTGCTTCCAAATATATATATATATATATATATATATATATATATATATATATATATATATATATATATATATATATATATATATATATATATATATATATATATATATATATATATATATATATATATATATATATATATATATATATATATATATATATATATATATATATATATATATATATATATATATATATATATATATATATATATATATATGAAATATGTCGATTCTAAGATCTAAATTGATCTAAAACTTATATAAATATGATCTCTCAGTCCATGTTCTTTACAAAAACTAAAAAGAATACATATCCTCATTTTGCATTTATGGATTTCAATGGCGCAAATCCCCCATGTCAATTAAAGGTCTCCGAGGACACACTTCTTGTCAATCTGAAAATCCAAATTGTATACTCTCTTGCGATATCTAAAAAATAAAAAAGTTGTCAAACTCGAGTATCATTCACCCTCAATTGAAAATAAAAGAAAGATATGATTCACCATTCTTAAACTGAAGACAAGTGATGATTTAAAAGCTGTGTAGAATAAATTTTATTGTTATTGAACAAAAAGTCTGATTGAAGTGGATGCAACTGTTACAAAATCGACCGAAGATATTTTAAGAATGTTGCAATATCCAGAACCACCCATTTGTAATGAAATATAATGTTAATCTTATCTTAATGTTAACAATTATTTATATAATGTTAAGTATTTTTATGTTAATTTATATTGTTTTTCCAACATTCTACCATTATTTTTTGTTGTTTCTTATTTGAAACATGAGATTTTCTAGAGACGCATCTCTAAAAAACTAATTGAATACTAAATTAAGAATTGTTACGAAGGTGTATTTCTGAACTCAATCTAATATTGATATAGAGATGCATCTTTGAACTAAATGTTAACAAAATAAAAATATTTCAACAATTTAAACTGACATGTGTGTCTAAATATTACATCCGAAGATACATTTCAAAATTTAAAAAACAACTGTAACTTTCCCCCATAATGTGAAAGCATCCAATAGAATGGGATAAGTATCTCCTTTTTAGATTTTCTAACTAATTATTCATCCAAATCATTTATTAAATAATTCATTTAATATATAAGTTCTTGATTATTAATGAGTTAAATGACTATTAATGAGTTAAATGAATATAAGTTATTGATTATGAGTTTCGTATTTAAAAAATAGTAAAAATTTATATTTTTAAGTTGTTAATATTTATAAAGTAATAATTTTAAAGAAAATCATTTAATATATAAAAAAAGTTAGTTAATAGATGAAGTGAAATGAATCATTAAAGTAGTAAAAAATAAAAAAAAAATCATATATAAAAAGTTAGTTAATAGATGGAGTTTCATGCATTTTTTATTTTTAATTTTTAATTTTTATAAAATTTTAGTCCTCTATTTTAAAAGTCATATTTTGTATTCCTTTATTTAACAACTCCTGTGATTTCTCGGCTCCTCTCTTTAGTTTAATGATCAAATTTTTTTGCCTCGGAAATCCTATTATTAGATGTTTGACGGACATATGTAGTGTCATCATATAGTCACGAAAACTACTCGTAAGATACTTTAGTAATTATCCTAAGGTTTTAAGATCTTTTACCGAGGCAACTTCGAAAGGGTCATCGAGGGACTTATGCTCTTATAACCAAAGGGACACTGCTAAAATCTCATGCACTTGAGAGACATGACTATTTGCTTTTCCGAGGCAACAAGAGAGGTTAACCCTAGAGGCGAAAGTGTGCGAGTGATTCAATTCAGTTCATTTATCTTGCGATTGGGGTTAGCTAATTATTTCTTTTATGTCTTGCCATACAATCCTATTGATCTAAGCAGTAACAGTAATAATAAAATAGTAAAGCAGAAAGAAACATCATACGATATTACATCGCTTCGAGAAGGGGGGGAACAAACCATAAAAAAATTGGGGATAAGACATTAAATAACCCTAGTTTAAACCTATTACAAACTGTGTGCAGATACAACATAAGAATATGGAAAGTAACGAACGCGCGAAGATTGAAACGAGTACAAGTTTGAAACCCTAGAGAATCTAATTATTTGACAAAAAAAATTGGTATTTTATTGGGAAAAAGATTTGAAATTTTAACCTAGCCCTTATTAATTTTAATTAATGAAATAAGTCAAAATAATTAAATTAATTAATTTGCAAAAATTAAATTTAATTAGAAAATCCTAAGTCTATTTTTTGTGGTTTTATTATTAATATAAATTTAGTTTTTAAAAATGATATAAAACAATTAAGTAAATACAATAGAGAAAGAATAATAATAAAAAGAACAATAGGAGAATTGGGCCTGATGTAAGAGACAATTGGGGGGTATGCGTCTGAAATTGCTAGGCCCATAACCAGCATCAGCCCAAGGTCATGCGTGTGATTCAGTGTTGTTGGCCCTTGTGAGGTCTCTCATGAACGCCTGGATCTGGATCGTTTGATCTGGCGCTGTAATAGATCCAATGGTGATGATGATGGAACGCATGGTACATGCGCTTTCCCCTGTAACACTGAATCTGCAAGAATGAATTAGAAAAATAATAGGCAAGAGGCAGGGATCGAAACCCTGCCCTTTACCATAACAAACGCCTTAACATGCACTGCCTCTACGTTGGGACGATTTTACTTCCCGTAATATAAACACAATAATAAATATATAATGTAAATCCGATTCTTAGTGCTGACTGTACAACACACGCGTGCCAAGTGGGTCCTCTGCCATTTGAATAAATCAACCATAAGACTCCGTTATGTCACACAGGGTCTCCGGCCAGTCAAACCACCTCAGACGGTGGCTCCGGTCACCATCTCCAGTTGGCCAAAAAACAAAACCTGTGAAATCTAATGAAAACAAGTATGAAAACAACCCTACTAGACTAATTAGGCCCTTGCGAATCCGATGGCGTTGCTGGTTTTCCCTGAAAAGGTCTGTATCCTGAGATATGAAGCTTGACAGAAGCTTTTCCCTAACAATGACAAATATTCATCCTTGCGTTAGATCTCTCATGTAATGGTCACAAACAATCACAAAGATCAGTATGAACATCTGTATGTACAAATAATCCATTTATATTGCATGATCAAATGATTTGAGCTTGCAAAAATATACGTGACTGGTGACACTTGAAGGGGAGGTTCTGGGACGTTTCAGGCCTGAGTGATGTATGGACACGACTCCTGGAGGTCTCAGGAGTATGATGGAATGCTTCAAAAGGTCCGAGAACGGCTGGATCAGATGGTGTAAGTTGCACTTTTCTTTGAGAAATTTTGGAATTTTTGCTAGGGTTTGTGGAGGCAGCTGCGAATGTCCTTATGGTATGATCTTGTTAAGAATATATAGTATATCATATTAGGTCAACCAAAGGAGCAAGAATCCATGGCCTTGAGTGCATGATTTCTTTCCAAAATTTATTTGAAAAACTTTCCAAATTTGTGAAAATCTTGTTTTAATGATATTTTCTTGGTTGTCACGATTTTGACAGCTTGTTATGAGTTATTTGGGCCTCAATCTTGATGGAAACAATAGCTCGCATGCCTTGCACCCCCATCTTGCACGTTGTTTTAATTTAATTTTATGTAAATGAATAAAATTCAAGAAAATAAAAAAATTAATCACAATAGTGTATGGATAAGTTTAGAGGTCCTTGAGTAGGTTATAAACATGCTTGAACCCCAAAAAATAGTTTCATTAACTCAAAAATGCATTTCTGCTCAAAGTTGACTTCTTGCATTTTCACTAATTTGCCCAATTTGAACTGGTTATAACTTGCTCAATTTTCATCTTTTTAAAATGATCTTTGACTTTTTGGAAAGCTAAATATGTCCCCTATAATCTCTCTTTTGATCATTTTTGCATTATGAGATTTTATCTTGATGTAATTTGCCTTGACAAAAATGCCTTTTTATTGACTTTTAAAAAGACCTGTAATGTTTTGGCTCATATCTTTTCAATGATGCATTTTATGGACTTGATAATAAAAAAAAAGTTGTAAAGGAATCATGATCAAACCCTAATTTCATGACTGGGTAAGTTCAGTTGACTTTTAAAAAGACCTATAATGTTATGACTGGTCAAAGTTCAGTTGACTTTTCTTAGGAAACCCTAATTTATCTTGATGATTTGAGAGCATTCCTTGAGGAATCATGATCAAACCTTGATAAAATGATGAATATCACTTCAAAACGTTTATGTTTACTAAAAATCTTGAAGTTTGACTATATTTTGACCATAGTTGACTTTTGACCTAATATAATTGGTTTCTAGTCATTTGAGCAATTGACTGAGCAAACTTGTGATGAAAGGTATGAAATTTGGCCTGAGCATTCTTGAGGACATATTAGAAACCATGGGAATCACTTGAGGTCTTTGAAACCTAAACTTCTTTGTGAAAAGTGAAACCCTAGTTGGAAGTTCATTGCTTAGGAGGAGAATTTGTCTGGTCAATTATTGGTCAATATTGAGCATTTGAGGACCTCTAGGAGTTATGTTTTGAATAAAATGAGAGGAAATTTTTTGGGGTACAACAACTTTCCCTGTTCAATCTTCTTAAACCTAGAGATTTGGATTGGCTTGTCTGCCTTTCGTGATCTGAAGGTGGAAGATGATTGAACACTATAGTGCCCAGAAATTTGCACTCGCCTATGCAAGGGGTAACACTGTTGGTTGCTTGTATCGGGAATGAGCTTATAGATGCCATTTGGAGAGATGGCAGAGATTCGTCGAATATGAGCTTCTAGATGCCATCCAAAGTAACTGTTGACTTTAATCTGGAAGAAATATCAGAATAAATCTACGGTCGATTTAGTTTGAGCCAGAAGATGTCTATGCTTGTCTGCGACTGGAAGAAGTATCAAAATAAATGTATGGTTGACATAATCTGAGACAGAGGCTGTCTACGACTGTCTTTAACTGGAAGAAGTACCATAATAAATCTTTGGTCGATTTAATGTGAGCCAGGAAAGGTCTATATTTGTCTTCAACTGGAAGAAGTATCAGAATAAATCTTTGGTCGATTTAATTTGAGCCAGAGAAGGTCCGCTGGAAGAATTATTAGAATAAATCATTGGTCAATTTACCCTGAGCGAGAAGATTTTTATGTCCTACTTTGACTGGAAGAAGTATCAGAATAAATCTACGGTTAATTTAATATGATCCATAAGAGGTCTCTGTGTCTTTAATTGGAAGAAGTATCAAAATAAATCATTGGTCGATTTAATCTGAGCCAGCAGCTATTTATGATTGTTCTTATCTGGAAGAAGTATCAGACTAAAACCTATACTCGATTTTACCTGAGCCATAAAATATCTTCAAATGGAAGAAGTATCAGAATAGATCTACACCTGATCTAAGCTGAGCCAAAAGAAAGTCTACCGGGAGAAGTATCAGAACAGATCTATGCTTGATCTAAACTAAGCCAACATATATTTATGCTTGTTTTTATCTAGGAGAAGCATCATAATAAATATTTGGTTGATTTAATCTGAGCCAGAAAAGGGTCTTCAATTGGAAGAAGTATCAGAATAAATCTTTGGTCGATTTACCCTGAGCCAGAAGATATTTATGTCTGACTTCAACTGGAAGAAGTATCAGAATAAATCTACGGTCGATTTAATCTGAGCCAGAAGAGGTCTCTGTGTCTTTAAATGGAAGAAGTATTAGAATAAATCTTTGGTCGATTTAATCTGAGCCAGTAGCTATTTATGCTTGTTCTTATCTGGAGTAAGTATCATACTAAAACCTATACTCGGTTTTACCTGAGCCAGAAAATGTCTTCAACTGGAAGAAGTATCAGAATAGATCTACACCTGATCTAAGTTGAGCCAGAAGAAAGTCTACTGGGAGAAGTATCAGAACAGATCTATGCTTGATCTAAACTGAGCCAACAAATATTTATGCTTGTTTTTATCTGGGAGGAGTATCAGAATAAATCTTTAGTTTCTTTAATCTAATCCAGAAAAGGGTCTTCAACTGGAAGAAGTATTAGAATAAATCTTTGGTAGATTTAAACTGAGCCAGAAGATATTCGCGCTCGTTTTCAACTAAGAGGAGTATCAGAATATATCTATGCTCGATCTAAGCTGAGCCAAAAGATGTTGTCTTTGAGAAGAATGTTTGGTCATACCAGTAATTGATGATATTGGTCTGTTGATTGATCTTTTCCTGAAAAGGTAAAGTGTTAACTGTATGCAATGTTATGATGTATGAAATGCATTGCGGAATGATGTTCTCAAAATAAATGAGATTGTGTTATATGTGTTTCAGTTATGAATATGCTATGATGTATTGCAAATGTTGTATGACTGTAATATGTGAGCGTATCAGTTTCGCTTGGTGGTGTCGTTGAACTGGGGAAAATAAATCCCTGACTGTTGCTGGAGATGAAGAATGTAATTCCTCACTTTTGTTGAAGTTAAATTTGCTGGGGATTCCTGCTTTCTGTCCGAGGATATTCAGCTGGAGAATTTTGACTTCTGCTTGAGGATAGAAGCCTTCAAGGAGAGTTGATAACCTGTCATGGTTTTTGAAATGGATGGATTACGTGCACTCTGACTAGGGAAGAAGGGACAAATATTCCTTTGATTTGAGTAGCTACTCTTTTGGATAAGGCCCAACCTGCTGGAGAAAAGAATTTTATCGAAAGAATTTACCAATTTGGAGAAATAAACTCCGCTGAGGAATGGACTTTCATACCTAGATAATGGGGTACTAAGCTTCATAAACTGCTTGGGGATTTTATGAAACTCTATTGGGGAACCCAAAAAATCCATAGACCATGCTGGGGAATTCTCCAAGATGCTAGGGAAAATGATTGAACTTCTTTATCTGTTAGGAGCTGTTGGAGCAGCTGAAACCATTAGGCTATATGCTAAAGATATGACGGTGAACTGAGGGAAGATGCCCCTGCCACTGTACCTACTAGGGAGTGTATCTTTGCTGAGGATGAATTTTTGAAGATAGTTCCATAGGGGTGGTTGTTTTGTGGGGATTTATGGACGACTTTTAACATTGTCTCACCTCTTAAAGATTTTAGTAACTGTCTTTCCGTTTTTATGTATGCATTTGTAAACGGCAATCATATTCAAATTCATATGTTAATTTAAAAATAATCACTGGACATTTTTGCAAACAAAACATAAAAAATAAAAACAAATAATTTTGAACTTTAAGAGAGAAGTTTTGTATTAATTTGAGAAAGTCTACCTAAAACGGGCGTCTTTGTACAAGGAGACAGACATCCTAATAAGAGAATGTGGTCGTAAAAAATGAGAAATATACAAAGTGGTACACAAAGAGAAGCAGCTATGTGAAATAATTCCATTGGATTCCAATTCTGCTATTGCCTTTATATCTTTGAGCGTCTCATCACTTTGCTGTTTGGGAAAAGTTAACTGGATTGTTCCATACCGTTCGAACTTGTTAATGAAGTCTAGTTGTAAGGTGATCCAACGGGACATAGTCATACGCTTTTAAATCCCTATTTTTTTCCTGGACCGCCCCTTCGAGTTTTCAGTCCACCGGGATACCCTTTTTTCCCCAAGCCTCATTTTCAGGTTTTCGACTTGCCGGGTGTACAAATTTTTTCGTAATATATATCCCTAATTTTTTCCTGAACTCTTTTGGTTCGCCGAGATACCCTTATTTCTGTCTAGGCCAGTCAACCTATAGGGTCTTTTTTCATGCATAGTATCTGTGATACGGTGGGAGAACTGACTTGAGGTTTTGCGTTTGTGTTCGCAAATGTTTCGGTTTAGCAAGAGTCGCCACCGACTTTTTATTTTATCCAAAGGAAAGGTCAAAAAGCACAGAAAAGACCTTTGAGATGTTTTCTTGGATTCGGGGGGTAGATTATAAAAAGGGAAGGTGCTAGCACCCTTTTCATCCATGGTTTTCCACGGGCTCTTAGTTACTTGTTTAGATCACTTGCTTTGCTTTTCCAATTGTTTGAAATGGTGCTTCGTGTGGTTTTTGAAAGTATTTTAAAAAGAGGCCATCGTTTTGGCAATCTTTGTAATGATTCTTGTTTGAAGAATGTATACAAAGATGTTTGTCTTTTGAAAAAATGTTTCAATGTTTGAAAGTTTGTTTGGAAATTGTTTTGAAATGTGTAAGTGTATTTTTGAAAATAGCAAGGATGGTTTGCAAATTGATCAAGTAACTAGGAGTTGTCTACCCTAATCAAAAGTCTTTCTCGTATATTTTTAACCCTTTGACATTGTTGTTTTACCATTGTATTTGGTAAACAACCTTATCTTTGGATGTTAAACGGGACGGGCGTGGGTCATCGTATGACCATGATATTAAGGGTGCCAAGTATCTTAGCAAGTTTTAGGGACTAAGATCATTTGTTTTTAGGTAACTTGTGACAGCGTCATCGAGGGACTATGATCTTTTGTTTTGTTTGATTTTGCCAAGATACCTAGCATGCATACCATGGCCATTTTAAGGCAACAAAGTGGATGAAACCCTAGGGGTGCTTGCGTGCAATGTGTTGTCATTTTTCATGCATTTTTGTCTTATATTAAGTCATGCTATTTGTTTGAGTTTTTGTCTTTTGCATACAAACCCTAATTTACTATCATGGCATATAAAAGCGATAAAATGCGTAAACTAAATCTAAAATATTACAACATTATTATGGGAAGGGGGTACAAGTTTTTAATAGGGGGTATTACACAAAATAAAGCCCTAAAACTATTACAACCAAATTGAATTTATTGTACAAATAAATAAATAGACAATTATTTAAATATGCAATAAAATGTAAATATGCACAAAATGTTTTTGTATTGATTTTTATGTATGTAAAAATGAATTTATTTATGTCTTCAAAAATAAGAAAATAAAATGATTATTTTTTGAAAGGGTGAAAACCCTAATTTTTGGTTTAAAAGAAAATATGCTTTATATTATTTATTTATTCATTTTTTGTTTAAGAAAAATAATAATAATAATATATACAAAAATGTTAAAAAATTAAATATTGTATGAAAATATTAATTTAAGTGTATAAATAATAAAAATAAAAATATATAATATTTCTGTATTATTTACAAATTTTATTTAGAAAAATAAGTTATATTATTATTAATAAACTATTTTTATGCCCCAAAAATAATGAAAATAATAAAATAAAATGCAAAAAATAATGAAAATATTTTTGAGATTTTTATTTGTTTAAAATAAATAAATAAAGTCAGAAAATATAAAAGAAATGAAAAAATATACAAAAATATAGAAAATGGGCCAAGGGGGTGCAGAAAGTAAAAGGGTGGTGTGAATAGTCATACAAGCCAGGCCCAGGCCCACTCTCACTTCGTCCCTGTCCTTGGGACAGCCACGCGCGCGCTTTTGCCATGCCAATCCTGTTCTCTCTATTGCTTGCATGAAATAAAAAATTTACAACATGAAAGTTATAGCATTTTCAATCACGATTCCAACCATATCCATTTTGTGACCCAACTCTCAAAGGACAGAGAGAATTTTAATGGCCCTAAATTTTAACCTAAAATTTTCAGCATGTTCATCATCCAAATTCTCCTAGCTCAGTTAATATAAATAAGAACTATGCATATGTACAGCTCAAGCACATTGAAGACTACATTTTTGCTTCACAAACCTAAGCCTAAGGATGTCTAAATAGAGAGATAGAAACTTAGAAAATACCTTGTTCAGTTGAGTTTGGCTATGGCAATGTAGCAACTTTGAGTGAGGCCTGAAGTACTTGTGAGCTTGCTTGAACTTCCCTCAAGCTTTCCCAATGCTTAGCTTGCTTTGAAATGGCTTGAATCTCCTTGTAGAAGTCAACCTGCAAACTCAGAAATTGAAAATGGTGAAGCTTGAAAATGAGCTCACAATTACTGAACAATGGCTTGGATAGTTTAGGTGGGTTATAGGGAATGTGTTTGAAGTGGTTCAAGGAAAAACGCACGAGCCAATTTGGTTTTGGAAGTGGTTCTGCAGATGATGCCCTGTTTGGGCAGAAACTTGGTGTTTTAGTGTTTTTGGGTGTTTGAGAGCTTAGCAAATCGTGTTTCTGGCTTGAGACAATGTGTTGAACCTGTTTGAAATGATACCAAGCTTTGGTTTTATCAGATACAAGAGTTATGGACTTTTTGCAAGCTTACTTGCTTTTGAAGCAAAAGGTGAGTTGGCAATGCCAAAGCCTGTACATGATAGCTCAAGGCCTGAGGAGAGTTGGTACAAATTTCCTGGTATTTGTGGACTTTGTTTGCAGCAAGAGGTTGGGTTCATGGCTCAAGATAAACAAAGTTGCTAAAAGTGAACTTTATCAAAGTAACATTGTAACCTTTATGCCATTTTTGGATTAAACCCTTGTACAAAGCTTCAAAGATCAAAACAATGCCATTTTACAATGTATCTGCATTCAATTTTGGAGTGTAAAAAGGATTAGAACATGTAATGAAAGTACAAGCATGATTCAAACTGATTTGCAAGTTGTAACATGGTGCAAAATGCCTTGGACAAAAGTGAGAAATTTCCATTTTCAAATCTTTGATTCTCCCTAACCATAAATGATCTTGGAGAGTTCTTGGACACTTTGGAAATATTGTAGAATTATATACAATCCATCTTTGAAATGAATTTTTAGATTCCACTTGGAACTATGTGAAAAGTTGCCATGAAGTTAGGTTAAAAATCTGCCTAAACTAAGGCAAAATTTCACTAAGTTAAAAGTTTCATAGACCCCTATTCACAAAATCATAACTTGAGATCAAAGCATATTTTTGGAAAACTTTGTGAATAAAAGTTGTATATTTTGTGGAGGACTACAACTTTCATGTTGGAAGTTTTCTTTGAATCCAACTGCATCCTGGTGAAAAAGTTGGGAACATTTGGGAAAAAAAAAAGAAATTTTCATAACTTAGAAAAATTCTAAGTTATGAAAATTTTCAAACTTAAACCCTAATTTTTAAAATTAGGTTTCTTGGTGAAAAAGTTTCATGTTTTGACACATCTTGATGAAAAATGACCCTTGGCACTTGATTTTGACCAAAAAGTCAAAGTTTGACTTTTCAGTGTATAGTTGATTTTTGATCAGTTGACTGGAAAATTTATCTGTCAATCCAATGCTTTTGAGATCTTTTGAACCTTGTGATTAGGTCAAGATGATGCCATTGAGTCCTTGAAACCATGTTTTAACCGAATTGATCATTGGCTAGGTTAAAAATCATAAATTGCCCTTCTGCAGTCAAAACCCTAAAAATGACCATTTTGCCCTTTTGATGATCTGATCAAATTTCTTGAGGATTTGTGGTCCAAACTTGATAAAATGGTTCATATGAGTCTATAATGTTGATGTGGATAAAAAATTATGAGGTTTGACTGTAAACTGGCCACAATTGACTTTTTCCCCAACATAGTTGATTTCTAGGTTAACTGTCCAATTGACTGGGCAAAAATTTGATTCAAGGCTTGAAACTTGGTATGGGAAATCATAGAGGTCCAACATGAAGTATGAAAGTCACATGAGGCATTAGAAGTCCAAAAATCCTTGTGCAAAATCAAACCCTAATTTCAATTCATCAGTGCAAGGAGATGTCTTGAGCTGAGCAAACCCTAATCTGATCTTGAGCCCAAGAAGTCTTGTGAGGGAGAATATTGATAAAATGAGAGGGAAAATTTTAGGGTACAACAGCTTCCCCTGTTCAATCTTCTTGAACCTGAAGAGTTAGATTGGCGAGTTTTACCGTTCGTGACTCGAAGGTAAAAGATGATTGGACACTAGAGTGCCCGTAAATTTGCACTCGTCAAAGTATAGTTGAGGGAATGGGCTTAAAGATGCCATTTGGATAGGTGACTGAATCTTGTCGGAGATGGGCTTTTAGATGCCATCCAAGAATGTTTGTTGAATCGTATGTTGTAAGTCAGAAGAATGAGTATCAGAATGGTATTCGCGTTTGGAATGTATCTGAACTGTATCTGGAGACTGAATCTGTATGAGAAATGGAATGGCATCCGTGTCTGGAGCGTATCCGAGCTGTAACTGTATTTGAATCTGAATGAAGAAAAGAATGACTTTCGCGTTTGGAGTGTATCTGTATTGTATCTAAGTCTGAAATCTGAATGGGCGACAGAATGGCATCCGTGTCTGGAGCAACTCTGGGCTGGAGAAAAAGTCAGAATAAGTGACAGAATGGCAGCCGTGTATGGAGCGTATCTAGACTGTGTCTGAAGTTAAGATCTATATGAGTAGCAGAACGACTTCCGTGTCTGGAGTGTATCTGAACTGTAATTGGGATCTGAATAAGTGACAATATGACTTCCGTGTCTGGAGTGTATATGAACTTGAAGTTGATAGTTGAATCTGAATGAGAAATAGAATGGCTTCCGTATCTGGAGCATATCTAATCTATATCTGATTGTTGAAGTCTGAATGAGTGACAAAATGGCATCCGTGTCTAGAGCATATCTGAACTGTATCTTGACTTGAAATTCTGAATGAGTAATAGAATGACTTCCATGTCTGGAGTGTATCTTTACTGTATCATGAATAAGAGATCTGAATGAGTAATAGAATGACTTCTGTATCTGGAGTGTATCCATACTGTATCTGAAATATTTGAATATTTGTTAAAGATAGCTGTTAATCTTATCCTGAAAAGGGTAAAATGTTAGCTGAAACACAAAGTTATGTTGCATGAAATGTATGATGCAATAAAATGTGTTTTATCAATGTTTATGATATATGAGTGTAATGTATGCGTATGTAAGCTGGTTAGCTATCTTGCCGAGGAAAATAAATCCCTGACAACTGGGGATAATAAAACCTTTGACTGCTGCCGGGGAAAATAAATCCTTGACCGCTGTTGGAGATTCAAAATCTTTGATTGCTGAGGACGAGAAATCCTTGGTGACTGTTGGGGATTAAAGATCCTTGACAACTTCTGTGGGGATGTGAGAATCCTTCGCGACTTTCCTAGGGATATAGGGATCCTTCAAGTCTTTGGAGTTGGAGGATGATAAACATTCTGTTGTGAGAATAAATCCAAGTGTTGCTTGAGAAACCTGCTTGGGGAATCTCGAAAACTTTGATGACCATGGTTGGGGATTATACAATGGGAATCCTTACCCGGCTGAGGAATAGGGAAAACTCTGATGGTTTCTGTGGGGAACTAAAAATTAGAATCTTCATTCTATTGAGGAGTAATGAAAACTTTGGCAACTTCATGCCGGGGAATAAAGAAGGCTCTGGAAACTTTACTGTGGAAAAGAGAATGAGAATCTTCAATCTGCTGGGGGAGTGAAAACTCTATGGGGAGTAGCTATACTGCTGGAGAGTAAGCTATCATGCTGGAGGGTAAGTTCAGGACTCTGGGGGGAAAAGGCTTATTCCTGTTTGGAAAAAGTTCAAGAGTTTGGGTTGTATGCCACTTTACTGGGGAATTATCCTAGGTTGGGGATAAAAGTTATCTGTTATCTGGTTGATTCTCAGGCTTTAAGACAATTTGATAGGGAATCCGGAGACACTGAATGGTTTCTGCTGTGGATTGATAGTTTGACTCTGCTGGGGAAGAAGGTTTCATCTCCACTGGGGAATCTGTGGCTCAAATTTTTGGGCTCCGCTGGGGATTGGGAGTTTGAAGTTTTAACTCTGATGGGAATTAAGGGTTTGAAAATATACCTCCGTTGGGGATATGTATTTCAAGGTTTTAGCTCCACTGGGGATCTAGATGATGTACTGCAGGGGATTTCTCCTGGAATAGCCTAAAGACGTTTTCCTATACTTTCAACCTGTCAGTAATTATTCTTTCTCATTTCGTTTATTTGTAAACAGTGATTATATTCAAATGCATATGCTCATTAATAAATCATTGGACATTTTCAAATAAAACACAAGTGTAAAAAAAGAAGAAAAGGCAAATAGTTTTCTACACTTTGAAATATCTTTATATTAAACTTTGTGTAAGTATTTTGTACAAAGGAGACAGACATCCTAGTAAGAGAACGTTGTCATAAAAATGAGAAAAATTTATACAAAGAAAGATGGCTATGTGTGAAAATTCCATGGGGTTCCCATTCTTCTATAGCCTTCGTAACTCCGAATATCTTATCCATTCGCTGCTTCGTCCGAAGATGACTGAGTTGATCAGAAGCCAGGAGCTTTTCTGTGAAGAGATTGTCCTTAAAGTGATCCGACGAGACATAGTCATACGCTTTAGTTCCCTAACTTTTTCCTGGACCGTCCTTTCGGGTTTTCGATCCACCGGGAAACCCTTTTTTGCCCAAGTCGCCCTTTCGGGTTTTCAACTTGCCGGGTGTACAATTTTTTTTATTTATCCCTAACTTTTGCCTGAACCGCCCTTTCAGGTTTTCGATTCACCGGGATGCCCTTGTTTTTGCCTAGGTGTGTCAACCTAGCGGGTCGTTTATGCGTAGTATCTTTTGACTATATCCGCGTTCGCAGGGTGCGGCAGGTCGTCGCCATCCATGGTGGTTAATATCATTGCCCCACCAGAAAAGATGTTTTTGATCACAAATGGTCCTTCGTAGGTAGGAGTCCATTTTCCCCTGGGATCACTTTGCGGCAAGATGATCCGCTTGATTACAAGGTCCCCGACTTGATATACCTGGCGCCTGACTTTCTTGTTGAAAGCCTTGATCATTCGTTTTTGATACGTGTGACCATGGAAAACATCAATAAGTCTTTTCTCGTCAATTAAGTTCAATTGATCAAGCCGGGTCTGAATCTAATCGTCTTCACTCAAACCAGCATCCTTCATGATTCTCAAGGAGGGAATCTGAACCTCGATAGGTAAAACAGCTTCCATGTCGTATACCAAAGAATAGGGTGTTGCCCTAGTTGATGTACACGCCGTGGTATGGTACCCGTGGAGAGCAAACGGTAACATCTCATGCCAGTCCTTGTAGGTGACTGTCATCTTTTGTATGCTCTTCTTTATGTTTTTGTTCGCAACTTCGACAACACCGTTCATCTTTGGCCGATAGGGAGATGAATTGTGATGTTGAATCTGGAACTGCTCGCACAAGACGGTGATCATAGTGTTGTTAAGGTTTGTATCGTTGTCAGTAATGATCCTTTCGGGGATGCCGTACCGACAAATGAGGTTCTGTTTGATGAAGCGGGCAACAACATTCTTTGTGATGGATGCGAAGGAAGCTGCTTCGACCCACTTGGTAAAGTAATCAATGGCTACCAGGATGAAGCGGTCTCCATTGGATTCTGTAGGCTTGATCTCTCCAATCATGTAGATTCCCCACATTGCGAATGGCCAAGGAGCTGTTAAGACATTGAGAGGAACATGAGGTATATGTACCTTGTCCGCATATATTTGACATTTGTGACAAGTTTGGTAATATTGATGGCAATCAGCTTCCATGGTAGACCAGTAGTAGCCTTCCCGTAGAATATTCTTAGCCATCGTATGCCCGATAGAGTGGGTTCCAAAGGTACCATTGTGTAGTTCAGCCGTGATCTGTTCAGCTTCAACCTTGTCCACACAACGGAGCAGAATGCAATCATGATTGCGCTTGTACAGAATACCATTGCTTAGGAAGAACTTAGCTGAGAATCTCCTTAAGAACTTTTTGTCATTGACTGAAGCTCCTTCAGGGTATTCTTGAGCCTCGAGATACCTTTTGACTTCATGAAACCAGGGTCGGTCCACTACTTCTTCGGTATTGATCTCATGACAATGCGCAGGTTCGTCCATCCGTTCAATGGTGATTTAGGGAGCCTCATTATCCCAGTTAAGTTTAAACATGGATGACATTGTAGCTAGAGCATCTGCTAGCTGGTTCTCTTCTCGCGGGAAGTGCTCGAAGGTAATCTGCTCGAAATGTGGTAACAATGTCAAGACATGTTCTTTGTAAGGGATGAGGTTGGGATGCTTAGTGTCCCACTCTCCTTTGATCTGACTGATGACCAAAGCTGAGTCTCCAAATACAATCAAAGATTTGATTCCCAAGTCTATTGCAGCCTTGAGACCAAAGATGCAAGCTTCATACTCGGCCATGTTGTTGGTACAGTTAAAGCAAATCTGGCGGTGAAAGGTGTATGGAAACCTTGTGGAGAGATGAGTATCGCGTCGATACTGTTGCCAAGTGCATTGGAGGCACCATCAAAGTACAGGGTCCATCGGGATCCTTGTTCAGGTCAGTCATATGATCTGAAATCTTCAATGTTGTCCAATGTCATAATGTCTTCGTCAGGGAAGTCGAACTTCATGGATTGGTAATCTTCGACAGCTTGATGAGCCAGATGGTCAGCTAGCACACTCCCCTTTATAGCTTTTTGGGTCGTGTACTGTATATCATACTCTGTAAGAATCATTTTCCATCTAGCTATCCTTCCATACAAAGCAGGCTTTTCGAAGATGTACTTGATCGGATCCATCTTAGATATCAGTAGAATGGTATGAGTCAACATATACTGCCTTAGTCGACGAGCAGCCCATACCAAAGCGCGACAAGTTTTCTCGAGCAGTGAGTATCGGGTCTCACAGTCGGTAAACATTTTGCTAAGGTAATAAATGGCATGCTCTTTTCGGCCAGCCTCATCATGTTGGCCCAGTACGCACCCCATT
This sequence comes from Vicia faba, assembly GCA_948472305.1. NCBI lineage: Eukaryota > Viridiplantae > Streptophyta > Magnoliopsida > Fabales > Fabaceae > Vicia > Vicia faba. The sequence continues at coordinate 610,525,111 of OX451736.1, forward strand.
GAGTTGTCCAAAACAGTCAGATACATGATTAGCGGTCTTCCTTCAACGGGAGGCATCAAGATAGAAGGTTCTAGCAAATACTCCTTGATTTTATCGAAAGCAACTTGACAGTCATCATTCCATTTAACTACCTGATCTTTCTTCAACAACTTGAAGATTTTGTTTCACAGGTAGATGTTAGGTGAGAAATGAACCTAACAATGTAGTTTAGGCGTCCCAAGAAACCTCTGACCTCCTTTTCAGTGCGAAGGGCAGGCATTTCTTGTATAGCTTTGACTTTGGCAGGATCAACCTCAATGCCTTTTTTACTGACGATGAAACCCAAGAGTTTACCGGATCGGACTCCGAAAGTGCACTTGTTAGGGTTCAGACTGAGCTTGTACTCCTTCAACCTGACAAACAGCTTTTGCAAGTGGCCGAGGTGTTCTTCTTCTGTCTGTGATCGGGCTATCATGTCGTCTACGTAGACTTCAATCTCATGATGTATCATGTCATGAAACAAAGCTACCATGGCACGTTGATAGGTTGCCCCAGCATTCTTCAGTCCGAATGGTATCACTTTATAGCAGAACGTACCCCACTGTGTAACAAAAGTAGTTTTCTCCATGTCTTCAGGTGCCATTTTGATCTGGTTGTAACCTGAAAATCCATCAATGAAAGAAAATACCTTGTGCTGAGCTGTATTGTCAACCAAGATGTCAATGTGCGGTAGTGAAAAATCATCTTTAGGGCTAGCCCTGTTTAAGTCTTTGTAATCCACGCACATTCTGACTTTTCCGTCCTTGTTAGGCACAAACACAATGTTAGCAACCCATTGTGGATAGGAAGTAACAACAAGAAATCCAACATTGAACTGCTTTATAACTTCTGCTTTGATCTTTTCTGACATGTCGGGCCTCATGCAGTAGACTTTCTGTTTAACTGGTGGACAGTCTTCTCTTGTAGGGAGACGGTGAACCACAATATCTGTATCGAGTCCCGACATGTCTTCGTACGACCAGGCGAAGATCTCAACATATTCATGCAACAACTGAACTAGGCGCTCTTTGACACTTGGCTCTAGGTTGGCACCCACTCTCACTTCTTTTCTGTCTTCAACTGTACCCAAGTTGATTGTCTCTAACAGCTCCTCATGAGGTAGAATTGCTCTTTCTTCCTGTTGTAACAGCCTAGCCAATTCTCCCGGCACCTCACAATCTTCCTCACCTTCATATTCGGCGTAGCAGACCAGATCTTCAGAGTCATTGAAGGCCATAGCAGAATTGTTACCCATGGAATCCAGAATGGAAGGGTACCTGCATTTGTGAATGTGGGTGTGTGTAAGGGATAGCCACCTTTAAACAAATAAAATGTAAAAAGGAAAGAAAATGAACACAAAAGTTTGTATGTGAAAACATCCATGATTCATTAAAATGGCATATGAAGATGAAAAATCAAACCCTTACAAATGGACCTATATGCCTCGGGTAAGGAACAAGGCTTAAAAGTGTACGAATTGTTTGAGAATTATTACAAACCAACAGAAATGTTTGAAAGATAAATTACTGCGGTATGAAAGTAATCGGAACAAAGTCTTTTGCTTCCCAGTTGCACAGTCCTCTGTCAACAGTAGGGAAAATCCAGTCTTCCAAGTTGCTCTCCTCTTCACTATCCTTCAAAGCATTGATTCCATGATGGGTGATCTTCACTGGTGGCCCTCCAGCACGGGAGTGGCGTACAACCTTTTGAGCAGAAGCAGTGAACCCTAAGCCGAATTTATCTGATTTGAAAGGAAAGTCTGGTAGCTTACCCCAGATTGTGCTTCCCCTTCTTCAATCACAACCTTTGCATCTTTGAGAGATGACATCCGAGGCGGAGGTCTGGTAATCATGGGTACAGAAGACACTGTCTTGGTTGCTGCAATCTCCTGAGCTACCTCTTCAAAATGCTGAAAAGGGGTTTCGATGAATTCACCATCCAATTATACATAGCGGAAAGAATTTAGATGGCTTATCATGTATTCCTCTTCGCCATGAACGGTTATGATTTCCCCCTGGACAGGGTACTTGAGCATTTGATGCAGAGAAGAAGTGACGGCTCCAGCATTGTGAATCCAGGGTCTTCCCAACAAGCAAGAATAGGAAGGACGAATGTCCATCACATAGAATGTGGATTTGAAGGTTTCAGTTCCCACTTTGATAGGGATGTCCACCTCCCCGTGGACCATCCTTTTAGAACCATCAAAGGCTCTGACAATTATATTGTTGGGCTTCAGGGTTAGGCCTTCACAGTCCAATCTATCCAAGGCTTTCTTCGGCAAGACATTTAAAGATGACCCGGTATCAACCAAAACATGAGCTAGGGTGGTTCCCCTACACTCCACCGAGACATGTAGCGCGTCATTATGTTTTCTCCCTTTAGATGTTAAATCAGCATCGGAGAATCCTAGACCATTGTCAGCTGTTAAGCTAGCTACACATTCCTGGAACTGATCCGTGGAGGTTTCCTGGGGCACATGGGCTGTCTTCAAAAATCTGATCAGAGCTTTAGCATGAGCTTCGGAACAAAGAAACAGGGCCAACATAGAGATCTTTGAGGGGGTTTTCCCCAGTTGTTCCACAACATCATAATCTCTTTTCTTGATTATTTTCAAAATCTCTTCCATTTCTTTTTGAGAGGTCTCAGGGATGACCAAAGGCTGAGCCCTCGTCCTGACGAACACTTCTTGGATCCCTTTCCCTCTATCATCAGCAGCAGCAGAGGGGATAACCACATGATTTATAACTTCTAAAATAATTGGAGTTCTTGCAGATATATTGACCGGTACAGAGGTAACTTAGGAGCAGCTGAGGATCCAAAGATTGCCTTTGGAGGGGCAATCTCTGGAGAGAAAATGCTTCCACTGCGGGTGATATTGCTCGTTCCGGCAATGTTTCCAATGTCAGAAGTCTCTTCATCAGAACTCTCTTCAGTTGATTCAATTTGTTTAATACCGTGGTAGTAGATTTCTCCACCATAGTTCCACGGTATTGATTTGTTGGACTTGTATGGGACAGGCCCCGACATGGTTATCTTCAAAGGTGCAATCTTCGGATCGGATGTAATCTTAACAGGTTCTTTGGAGACCTTGGAAAGATTGGCGGATATGGTAATTATTGAGACATCATTAACAAGAGTCAGTGTAACAGGAGTCTTTTCAAAAAGGATTTCTTGGTTATCCATTAGGCGTTGGATGCCTAACTTCAACAATGGACAGTCGGTTGGTAAGGATGAACAAAGGCATCAATCTTCTTCACAACCTGGGAAAATCCCAGCCTTCAGCAATTTCAACTTGATTATCGCTAGCGGAGTTATCAAATAATCAACAATAGCAACAAAAAGATCCTCTTCAACAGAATGGGTGTTGTGGCCATGCCTTGGCATTGGAGCAGAGATCACATTCAGCTTTTCAGGGGCGTCAAATTTAACTTCTTTAGCGTCTATCAAATCCTGAATCTTATTCTTGAGGGCCCAATAATTGTTGGTGTCGTGCCCTATACTCTCTGAATGATAAGCACACTTGGCATTCAAATGGTAGTATGGAGAAGTTGTATTCGGATTCTTCGGGGCGTCTTTCAAAATGGCAAGGTTTAACTTCAAGAGATGGATTAGGACCTGAGAAGGAGTCATGTTTATCTGGGTGAATTGCTGTACAGGCCTTTCCACCCTTTGCTGGTTGGTTATGGGTTGATTGTTTCTGGGCTGATCAGCTGCAGACTTCTGAATCATTACGGCCCCCACCGCTGGCCGGCGCTCAACTCTTCCTTGACCTCTTTGGGAGTAGACAGCTGATACCTCCTTCTTTGCTGGAAAAGGCTTCTTGATGGCATCGGAAGCAGATGCATCTTTTTGAATTTTACCGCTCTTGATTCCGGCTTCAACTCTCTCACTAGTTAGAATTAACTCGGTGAACCCCGCAGAAGAGCTTCCTATCAGGTGATTAAAGAAAGGCCCTGACAGAGTCCCCAAGAACATGTGTACTAGCTCCCTCTCAGATAGAGGTGGTTGTACTAGTCCCGCCAAGTCTCTCCATTTTTGGGCATACTCCTTGAAGCCTTCATTGGAGACCATGCCCATACTCTGTAATTGAGTACGGGTTGGTGCTAAGTCCACATTGTTTTGATACTGCTTGTAGAAGGAAGCAGCCAAATCCTCCCAATTGTGCATATCAGACCTCTCTAGCTGGTAGAACCAATCCAACTGCGTCCCTGACAAACTGTCTTGGAAAAAGTGGACCCACAAGTCTTTGTTAGAAGAATGTGGTTGAATTTTCCTGACATAAGATCGTAGGTGCATCCCGGGACAAGACACCCCATCATACTTGGCAAACAATGGAACTTTAAACTTCAGAGGGATAACTATTCCAGAAACCAACCCCAACTCTTCAAAGTCCATCCCAGGCACTCTCTGAATCTCCATAGCTGCCAGACGTTCTTCCAAGTTTTTGTACTTTTCATTTGCAGGAGGATACTGTTGTTCTGAGTAATCCTCATCCTCCTCTTCTTCAGCTTCAGAATCAGAAGGCACGGAAATATCTTTACCCTTTCTCTCTCCTTCCTCAGAGCTTGATGGAAAATCCAGGACCCTTTTGGTCTGACCTTCAAATATTCTGCCCAAGGTAGCCACACCAACTCTCTTCTTCTTCTTTTTCTCCTTTTCCTTCTCAAACAGAGTTTTGAGCTCCTCCTGCCCCTTAGCCAAGGTCAAGAGTAGCTGTTAGAACTGTGAATTCTAAGCTTGTAAGTCTTTGACCGTTTGTTCAATATCCATCTTGCTGAAATAAACAGCAGAGATGAGGAAACTTGGTGTGAAAACCTGTTTATGCATATGATGAATGATATGTATTCATGTAATGCATTCAAGGATTCAGAAATTCAAATTTGTTTTAAACAAAAAAGGAACACACGTCATATTAATAAGATAGAATTGTTAGTACATCAATGCCCCATGGGAAAAATAATACAAAATTCTAAGGTAAAAAGACGTTGCGCATCCTCTTTGGTGCAATTTAGGTGTTGAGAGTCTTCTCTTCGTGAAGTTGACGAGTAAGTTCCAAAACCTTCTTCTCACTGGCGTAGAATTGGGCTTCAAAAATATCGTGTTCTCCCTTGAGCTGTATCCAACTCCTTTGCAGATCTTCGAGTGATGTTGGCATGTCAAGATGTAGGAGGGTGTATGGAACCCCTCCTTCCATAACAGGCTCTATAACCACAGGGAGAATGTAGGGGTAAGGCATCATAAGACTTTGGGCATGGGTTCGTACCCACTTGAGGTAAGGCTCAAGGGGGATGGAATTCTTGTGTCCCAAGGTCTTACTGTCCACCTTGTTTGGCATCCTCCAAGCTCGGATGAACCTTTGTTGAAGTCCTTGATCGTCGTTGTCAAAGTCAAAAACCAAGTCTGGAATCAGCATATCATCTGGGCCATCCCTTCGGGCATACCCAAACTGTCTCAGAGCTAAGCAGGGGTTCTATGTAATGCTTCCCCTAATGCCAAGTAGAGGGAAATTAGGGAATTCCCCACAACGATCGATGATGATAACATTTTCTCTAGATCGAGAACACCAATGAACATCTGAATATGTAAGGGTCATCAATCGTTGTGACCACCTCAAATCTTGATCATTCTTCAAGACTGATTGGGGAAGGTGAGAAATAAACCACCTTGCTAGAAGAGGTGTACAGGACATGAGAACACCTCTTTTCCTCATTGTTCGAGTGTGAAAAGAGTGTAAGATGTCCCCAAGTAAAGTAGGCACAGGATTCCGAGACATGAAAATCTTGACAGCATTCACATCTATAAGCTGGTCAGGTTTTGGTAACAAGACCAACCGATAGATAAGAAGAGCTACAATCTCCTCAAAAGCTTGCAGATCTAGAGAATTCCAGCATTCTTGAGCTTTCTCAAACAGGAACTTTGCCAAGAAACCCTTGACACCACTTCTAGTTTCCCAATGACTTGTGACATCTGATGGTTGCAAGTGCAAGACTTGAGCAACATCTTCAGACTTTGGATCTCTTTCCATACCGTTGAAAGGTAGTTGATGGAGAATAGGAATCCTCAGGAGTTGAGAAAATTCCTCCAAAGTAGGCACTAGTTGGTAGTCAGGAAATGTGAAGCAGTGGTGTAGGGGGTCAAATAACTGGAAGAGAACTTTCACCATGTCTTCCTCTATGTTGGAGTTGACCAATTTGAGAAGTCGACCATGTATCTCAGTGAATGGAGAATACTCTGGAATCTTGGAAGCAATCTCCTTGAGTTGAGAAGGAATTCTCACAAGGTTGACCTGGATAGTTTTCCTGCGAAGTGATTCTGTTGTACCCCAAAATTTTCCCTCCCATATTCTTCAAAGTTTTTGGCAAGCATTGCTCAAGTCTACTCAAGGGCTACACAGTCAACCACTCTCCTAAAGCCAGTTAAATTAGGGTTTTGGTTCTTGCAAGGAAGTTGAGGTTTTCAAGGGCTCAATCAAGTCCCATATGCTCATATACATTGTCAAGCACCTACATGTCAAGTTTCAAGGCTCACAAGGTCAAGTTGCACAGTCAAAAACCCTAATTGCTTCACAGTCAACTATAGGGGGCAAAATGGTCATTTGGCAGTCAAAAGTCAAAATTTTTGGTCAACATCTTATTATGAAAACACAATCATAATTTGATCAATTCTTGATCATGATTTCACAAAAATGGCTCAAAAATCATCAAGATGCAAAAGTTTCTATTTTTGGACAGCTGAAAAGTCAACTGTAACTTGACCAAAGCATAACTTTTTCATGGTTCATCAGAAAAATCCCATCCAATGCTCATTTTGAAGGGGATGACATTTCCTACAACTCATCTTCACATTCCAAGTCCAAGAAATGCTCTCACAAAAAGTTATCAATTTCAACATTATAGGTCATTTTCAAAAGTCAACAAAAAGGCACTTTAAGTCAAAGACCATAACTTGAGATTGGTAAATCAAAATGACATGGGACCAAAGACATTGGTTAGAGGACTTCAATACCTTTCCAAAATGTCCAAGAACATGTTCATAGCTTCAAAATTGAGCAAGATATGCATTGGAGAAGTTGGGAAATTTTTGTGAAATGGCCAAAGTTAATTATCCTTGAAACTTCATTTTTGACAAAAGGGGCCCACTTTTTCCACTTGGTTCAGCTTTGCCATGCATCCCACGTGTCCCATGATTTATTTCAAGAATAAAAATTAATTTTTCTATTTTTGTTTAATTTTATTTGATTTAATTCATTTTAAATCTTTAAAATTCAAATAAAAATCAAGAGAATTAATTAGGGGATATTTTGTGGTTTGAATAGCTTTGATACACCATAATCCATATACCAAATTCGTGCAAGACCTATTTCAAGCATAAAATTCAAAATTGGAGCAAAAATGGCAAGTTGTTCAATGGTGGTTATGGGCAAAATCAAAAACTTCATTGCATTGGTTTAATGTCCATTATTTTGATTAATTCTCATTGCTAGACATATATGCAAGCCTTCCCAATAGCATTCACGACCTAGAAAACTCAGAAACGGCCAAACCAATTTCAAAATTTCAAGAGAAAAGTGTGAAACTGAAAACCATTTTCCAACACAATTCAAGCTTTCTTTTTGATCCAAACACGTTCCTTACATCACCAGGAACCTTTTGCAAGCACAAACAAGTCATCACACTCAAGAAATCGCGCTACACAACTCATACGGTTTGCATTCTTTTCCAAAATCACAAACCTCCATTTATGCATTTTTAACACTTTTTGTTGATTGCATTATGCTCACAGGATCCATACAAAGCTTTCCATATGACTTAATTTGATTATGGTGCCTTAAAACGCAAAATGCCATTGTTAATTTCTAGGTTTTTCAGAGCTTGTAATTTGGGGTTTATCACATAGTGCAAAATTAAACCTCAAGGCATACATGGCCAAACTCAGCATGATGATACGAACATGATGGATACCTCACGCCCTTTTTATGTTATCCCTAATTCTATTCGCTATTTTATGTCATTGTATTTAGTGGGGGTTAAAAACCCCCGCTATCTTGTTTCTATTTTGCAGAAAAGAGGAAGACGATGATGAGGTGTCTATGCGTGTGTGGTTGATTCAAACCACGCGCGCTCTTTTTTTATTTTTTCAGCATATAACACATTTGTTTTATATAATGTTTCTTTTCTATTTTACTAACAAACGCGCCTAAGTGATGCAGTGGTTGGAGATGTGGCTTGCAATCTTTGGGGCCTGGGTTCGTTCCCAGGTCCCCCCATAATTCATTGTCATTTTTTCTAAAGTGTTCTTGTGCAGTTTCTCAAACAGCTTCCACTATAGACCTCATCCAGGAGTCAGCCAAGTGTCCATCAGTGCAGATCCAAGGGCCAAGCATGAGGACCATGGTGCTATGGAGTCAACATGGGCATAGACAATCAGAAAAAGTCAACGTGGCTGAAGATTCAAATGGGCCTCAAATTCTATACACACCCTCCAGCTGGCCCAATACCCCCATGGTTCTTGCATTTTTTCTTTTCTTTTCTTTTTTATTTACTAATTATATTTATTAACTATTATTATTTAATTAACCCATAACTAATTTTTCATAATAAAATTCAATAAAACCAAAAAAAATACTTTATTAATTTAAGTAATTATTTTGTAAATAAATACTAATAAATTGAATTAATTTTAATTAGGCAACTTTAACCTTTTTTCTTAATAATTAAAATAAATTTAGAATTAGGTTTTTATTAGCTTTTAATTTTAATTCCTTTATTTTATTTTCATTAAAAACATAAAAACACAAAAAAATATTTTCTTTTAATAAATAAATTAATTAGTAATTAGGCTTTATTTAATTAATTTCATTTAATCATAAAAAAGACAAAAAAAATCATTTCTTTTCTTAAAAGGGTCAAAACCCTAGGACGTTCCAATTTAATTTCTATTCGCGCGTTATTTTTATATTTTGATTATTATGTAACTTCTTCCAAGAATGTAATAGTAATTAGGTTTACCGCTATATTTAATTTTCCGTACTTTATCAAAACGGGTCTTTGTATTTTTGGCGATGTATAGACCCGCGCCTTGTAATAGCGTAGAATTTATATTTCCGCAATTTACTTTCCGCACCCCTAACTGTTAAATGCATGAAAGAATGTATATAAATAAAACTAATCCGTAGCTCACAAATAACATGTACAAGACAAACATAAACTGAAATTGAATACACAAAGCACATGCCACTCCTAGGGTACGCTTCACTCGTTGCCTCGAAACGTGGTCATCAAGTATAGGACGTCTCAGAGGTCACCCTTTGTCTAAAGATCCAGTTGCCTCGAAACGGTTGCCTCGGATAAAAGGATCTAGGACATTAGGGTTACTTCTAAGGTGTCCTACCATTGCTTTGGTGACCACACATGTCCCTTAATCGAATTGACCCGAATAACTCCAACGATGATGCTACCTACCTCTCAATGGTGGGATCACACTATCTAAATGACTCTTACACAGCTTAATTCCTTAGAGTAGGTAGATCTCATGGGTACTTGCTCTTTTCAAACAAACAAAACAACTTTTCGCACTCACACTTTCTAAAAGTTTTCAAACAAATTTTTCATACACTCTTGAGGACAGATACAAGAGTTACTTAGAAATTTTCAAACGAAACTTTTTCAAAACCCACACACACTTGAAAAGCAAACAAATTTTGAAAACATAAGAGCAAGTACCTAAGGGCCCGTGGATAACCACGGATAGAAAGGGTGCTAACACCTTCCATTTCTATAAATCTACCTCCCGAACCGAGAAACATTCTCATAAGGAATTTTGCTGTGCTTTTGTCCTTTCTGAAATTCTGGTTACAGATACTCAATGTCACAGTCAATGTTATAACACCGTATCTGACTTTCTAAGACAGTAAATACAAAAACAGTAAAGAACACAATCAATTGTTTACCCAGTTCAGTGTGAAACAACACCTACTCTGGGGGCTACCAAGCCAGGAAGGAAATCCACTATAAGAGATATTAATTCAGGAATAAACCAACCAGTTTATCTCCTTCACTTAAGACCTACCCAATGCAACTTCAATCTAAGTTCTACTTAAACCTGAGTTCCCACTCACTACCCCTAAATCACAGCAGTGATACTTAAAACAATTTACTAATGAATTAATGAAGACACTCTTCAAAACATACACTTGATTATGCTTCACAGCTTTTTAATCAAGTAACACAAACACTCTTACTTCACAGCTTTGAGTGATACATAAACCTAACTTGACTTTGCTTCAAAGCTTTAGTCAAGAGACACAAAACACTCTTGCTTCAAAGCTTTGAGTGGTACAAAAACCCTTACAAACAAAACCTATTCCAAGCCGCTTATCACAATGATAATTGCTTGGATTACAGCAGTTAAAACTATACAGTTTCTGATTGATCTTCAGTCCAAAAAGATGTTTTCCAAACAGCAGACCTGTTGAATATATAGCAGTTGTTTCTTCAGTTAGGGTTTCCACAAAACGCTAGGGTTAATTAGATTTAACCATAAGACTTGGTCACAAGACTTTATCAACCAGTTTAGGGTTGAGCTAGGTTAACCCAAAGACAACGGGAGATTCTGTTCTGGAAGGAATGAGCCAACTTCCTGAAAAATCTCAGAATTAACCAAACTGCACTACTGTTAGATCAGTACTGGATGTCTTAACATTTGTTATGACATCAGAATTCCTGTTTACTGAGAAGACAATAAATGTGATCTTTTTGCAAAATGCTCAGATACACACTCATAAACAGCAGTACCTGTATGCCACTATTTTTCTGCAAAGGTACCTAATAAACCAGTACCTAATAAATCAGAATGTTATGACTTTAGTCATGACATTCACACACCTGGTTTTACCAAAAATGCATGCCAATAACTAAACACCTACAAAGTCCCCCTTTGGCAGATTTTTGGCTAAAGCCCCTAAGCAATCAGAGAATAGATAGCAGCAGAATAAATGTGACTGCAGAAAAATATAGTGTCTATCAAGTAATTAACCACAGAATATCTCCCCCTCTTTTGCCACAAATGGGCCAAAGATACATGTACTTAAATGTTTATACAGTCATCCAGAAAAAGTAATAAAACAACAACTAAAATCTGAACACACTTGAAAACTCCACCAGGAACCAACATCAACTCCACCAACCTTTAAGCACTGTCCCCTTCAGAGGAGCTACTTTCTTCAGTATTGAGTTGATCTTCAGCAGCACCCTCTTCCCTTCTGTTTCCTTCAGCCTCCTCCTGTTCTAACCTGGCAATTAGGTTTTCTAGAGTCTTTTTCCTAGTCTCCAGCTCTTTGCAGGTCTCTTTCAATATAGCTATAACATCAGATGTTTTGGACTGAATTTTTACAGATGATGTCTCAGCTGATGTTATGACAATATCAGGAACATGAGATCCCTGAAAAAGCTTGTAGTGTAACCCAAGAGTATGAGCTCTTTTGCAAGCAGTATCTCTTGCCACCAGGATATCAGGGTACTGTGCAAGGATAATTCCACAAAGGAGGGAGGGAAAGGCAATAGGGCCTTTGACAGCAAAGCTACCAGCATGTTTTAAAGTTTGTTCAAAAATATACCTGCCATAGTCAAATTCAGTCTTGGTTCCCACAATATAAATGAATCTCCCCAATCCTGTGGAGATAGTTGATTTGTGGTTGGTAGGGACCCAGTTGGCTGCACCAATCTTGTGCAGGATGGCAAATTTCATGCTTAGTTTGCTGGCATTCAGCTTGCCTTTCAAGGGCCAGTACTTGACTTGTCTTGCTGTGATGGTTTGGCATACTTCATTGTCAGTGACTTCCAGTTCAGGGCAATCCTCATTTGATCTTCCAAGAAATTTATTAATTTCTGATGGAGAGAAATTAACCCTTCTTCCTCTAACATAAACACATTCAAAGTCAGCTGACCTTCCATCAGCACATTCATCAGACAAGTTCACTATAAATTCCTTGACCAGATTTTCAAAGCACTTGGTAAATTTTACCACAGTCTTCATTAGTCCAGCAGCTTTGACCAGGTCCATGATTTCCTTGCAATCCATGGCACCATTGTTTAGTTCTCTTTCTAAAGCTATTCTCTTTAAGCAAACATACTTCCATCTGTTGGCATTGTCAGGGTGGTGAAAAGATATGTTGTCTGTTGGGACTTCAGGAACTCTAGCCATTTTGCTGGAAGGGAGTTTCCTTCTGATAGGAATGTCTTCAGCATTAATTTCAAACTCTGATTCCTCATCAGAATCAGAAGACTCAGGTTCTTTTCTCTTCTTTGTAATTGGTTGTATAGCAGGTTTTGAGAGACTCCCAGTATGCACTTGGGCTTTCACCTTCCCTTTGGACATTCCAGTCTTCACAGTACCAGTCTTCCTTTCAGACCTGGTTTTCTTATCAGCAGGTTTCTCTTTGTTCAGACCTTTTGCAGCATCTTGATTTCCCTTCCTGTTCATCATTCTCCTAGCTATGCTAGGGTTGATATTTGCAATCAGGTCATTGTCTGAGTATTCCTCATCCACGTCAATAACAGGTGGTTCAACATTCTTCTCTGAAGGGTTCTGAATGTCATTCAGGTTTTCAGATGGTTTTTGAATGTTGTCATCTGGTGTCTTAACATTCTCAGAGACATCTGGATTTGCTTCAACATTTGGGCTTGCTGATTCTTGATTTAATGGAACAGAAATCCCCGGTACAGAGTGGTTCTCACTCAGGATTCTTGTAACAAGCCTAACTATTGCTTGGTGTACATGAGCTGATCCTTCCGTATTAGGCATAGAAGATGAAGGTTGAGAGGGATTACCGGAAGACGTCGCCTGAGACCTTCCTGCATGCCTTGTTCTCAGATTTTTGACCTTGGAAGGGTTAGTTGTTATTTTTCTGAGCGGAGTAATCTCCAGGACTTCAGAATCCATGCATGAGGTGATTGCTCGAGAATCTTGATCAGATGATGAAGATGAAACAATTGTCTTGGATGAGGATGAAGTTTGAGACATTTTGATTGACTTGGAAAACCAGTAGCAACTAGGGAGAAAACTTTGAATGAGAGAAAAAGAGATGTTGCAAAGTCGAGAGTGGAAGGGGGCAAATGTGTGTCTATTCAACTTCTTAGTAATTTTGAAAGAATTTGGGAAATATATGATTAACCCACTTAAAATAGACTTAACAAAAATAACTCCTTCAACCCTTGTTTTGAGCAAAATTAATTGCTATAATTTCTCATGTTGGAAAATACCCATCTTGCCCCTCAAGTTTTCAAGTTGATTTGCATCAAGAGCCTTGGTAAAAATGTCAGCCAGCTGTAGCTTAATGACACCATGTTCCAGTTTAATTGTCTTCTCCTCTACAAGGTCTCTGATAAAGTAATTTTTAAGGTCAATGTGCTTGGTCCTGCTATGCTGAATAGGGTTCTTGGAAATATTGATTGTATTCAGATTGTCACAATACAATGTCACAACATCTTGTGAGACATTATACTCAGCGAGCATCTGTTTTGTCCAGATAATTTGAGAACAGCTACTACCAGCTGCAACTATTTCCGCACAAAGTTGAAAAGAAATTATTTTGACATGAATCATAGCTCTGGCAGATTCTTGTATGATCCTATTTTTCCTTCTGTCAACTCCATTTTGTTGAGGAGTTATAGGAGAAGAGAATTCATGACTAATTCCTTCTGAGAAACAGAACTTATTAAACTTGCTGTTTCCAAATTCCTTGTCATGATCACTTCTGATTCTGACAATACACCCTTCTTTTTGAGTTCTTTTGCACAGTTCTTTAACAACTTCAAAGTTATTCACCACATCATAGACATATCTCTTTTCACCAAGCCTTTCCACTTGATGTTCACCACAAACCCTCCCTTTATCAATTTGCAGTCTTGGAATCCTTCTGACTGCTTCCATAGAGATAGTCCTTTTCATTCTTCTTAGATGAAGATGGCCAAGTTTTTGGGTCCACAGTTTCACCTCTTTTTCTTCTTTGGCAATAGAACACATAGTGGAGTTATTAGTGTTCTCAGGCTGCCACAAGTAACAGTTGTCTTTAGATCTGATTCCTTTCATTACAACTTCTTATTTTTCATTAATTACAAGACATTCAGATTTTGAGAAGTTGACCTTGAATCCTAGATCACATAATTGACTGATACTAATGAGATTAGCAGTCAGGCCTTTTACCAATAGTACTTCATTCAGATTTAGAACTCCAGGGCAGTCCAAATTACCAACTCCTTTGATTTCACCTTTAGCACCATCTCCAAAGGTCACATAACTAGTGGTGTGAGGTTTAACATGATTGAGAATGTTCTTGATTCCAGTCATGTGCTTAGAACACCCACTGTCAAAGTACCAGTCTTCCTTTGCAGAGACTCTCAGGGAAGTGTGGGCTATCAGGGCAGTAGCCTTTTTCTTCCATTGAGGAGTATGTGGTACCCTGTTAGCCTTAGGTTTGACACCTGGGTTCTGATTAGGGTATCCATACAATCTGAAGCAGAAAGGATTTATGTGACCAAACCTCCCACAATGGTGACATCTCCATCTTTGGTACTTTTTCTTCATATTTTTCTGTTCCCGATGTTGAGTGTTATGTTGTGACATCTGCTTTGACCTTTGTTTATCAGACCTGATCTTCTTGTCTGCACCAGGTTTCTTTGCTTCCACAATTCCTAGTCCAGACTTGTTTCCCATATTTTGTCCATCCTAAAGTATTTCTTCCAATTTGTCAGTTCCATTTGTCAGCATCTTGACAGATTTGGTCATCTGGTTCAGTTTTGAGTTCAGCATTTGAACTTCCCCTTCTAGATGACTTATAGTTTCAAGGTCTGCCCTTTTTTCAGCCTCCAGCTTTATGATGAGTTTTGTTTGTTTCTCATTCTGCACACAGACTTCAGCACTTCTTATACACAATTTCTTGTAAGTATCAGCCAGTTCTTCAAATGTCATTTCCTCATCACTAGTGTCACTTTCAGAGGAACAAACACCAGTTAGTGCAGTAACTAGTTTGGCAGATTCTTCTTCAGAATTACTTTCTGAATCACAGTCAGACCAGGTAACAGTCATTCCTTTCTTTTGTTTCTTAAGAAAGGTAGGACATTCAGCTCGAATATGCCCATATCCTTCACAACCATGGCATTTAATTCCTCTGCCTTGATTTCCCTTCTCTTCTGACCTTAGTCTTCTGCTGGAACTGTCAATGTCAGATGGGATGTTATGAACATTAGACCTTGACTTTGGATCTATTCTTTTGATGAGTTTGTTGAATTGTCTTCCAAGCATGGCTATAGCTTCTGAAATATTTTCTTCTTCATCCTCCTTGTTTTCATCTTCAGTGTTGGATACAAGTGCTATGCTCTTGTTCTTTTTGTCAACATTTTCAGTGATCCCCATCTCAAAAGTCTGAAGAGACCCAATGAGTTCATCCACTTTCAAATTGCTGATATCCTGGGCTTCCTCTATAGCAGTTACCTTCATTGCAAATCTTTTAGGCAAGGATCTGAGAATCTTTCTCACCAGTTTTTCTTCTGACATCTTTTCTCCCAATGCTCCTGAGGTGTTGGAAATCTCCAAGATGTTCATGTGAAACTCATGAATGGTTTCATCTTCCATCATTTTTAGATTCTCAAACTTGGTAGTCATCATCTGAAGCCTTGACATTTTTACTTTGGAAGTGCCCTCATGGGTAGTTTTGAGAGTGTCCCAAACTTCCTTGGCCAGTTCATATTGATGTACTAGTCTGAATATGTTTCTATCAATTCCATTGAACAAGGAATTTAAAGCTTTGGAATTTCCCAGGGCTAACTCATCTTCTTCTTTACTCCATTCTTCCTCAGGCTTCAGACTGATTGTCCCATCTTTCTCAGTTATGGTGGGATGGTTCCATCCTTTGTCAGCAGCTCTCCAGGCCTTTTTGTCCAGAGATTTTAAGAAGGAAATCATACGAGGTTTCCAGAAGTCATAATTTGTTCCATCCAGAATGGGTGGTCTATTTCCAAAAACTCCTTCTTTGTCCATAGTGCCAGAAAGTGATATCCCTAGATCTCACCCAGTAATACAGGCAGGGTGCCTGCTCTGATGCCAATTGAAATTCTGGCTGCAGATACTCAATGTCACAGTCAATGTTATGACACCGTATCTGACTTTCTAAGACAGTAAATACAAAAACAGTAAAGAACACAGTCAATTGTTTACCCAGTTCAGTGTGAAACAACACCTACTCTGGGGGCTACCAAGCCAGGGAGGAAATCCACTATAAGAGATATTAATTCAGGAATAAACCAACCAGTTTATCTCCTTCACTTAAGACCTACCCAATGCAACTTCAATCTAAGTTCTACTTAAACCTGAGTTCCCACTCACTCCCCCTCAATCACAGCAGTGATACTTAAAACAATTGACTAATGAATTAATGAAGACACTCTTCAAAACATACACTTGATTATGCTTCACAGCTTTTTAATCAAGTAACACAAACACTCTTACTTCACAGCTTTGAG
Source organism: Vicia faba (assembly GCA_948472305.1). Classification (NCBI taxonomy): domain Eukaryota; kingdom Viridiplantae; phylum Streptophyta; class Magnoliopsida; order Fabales; family Fabaceae; genus Vicia; species Vicia faba. The sequence goes on from OX451736.1 coordinate 610,541,646, forward strand.
TGATACATAAACCTAACTTGACTTTGCTTCAAAGCTTTAGTCAAGAGACACAAAACACTCTTGCTTCAAAGCTTTGAGTGGTACAAAAACCCTTACAAACAAAACCTATTCTAAGTCACTTATCACAATGATAATTGCTTGGATTACAACAGTTAAAACTATACAGTTTCTGATTGATCTTCAGTCCAAAAAGATGTTTTCCAAACAGCAGACCTGTTGAATATATAGCAACTATTTCTTCAGTTAGGGTTTCCACAAAACGCTAGGGTTAATTAGGTTTAACCATAAGACTTGGTCACAAGACTTTATCAACCAGTTTAGGGTTGAGCTAGGTTAACCCAAAGACAACGGGAGATTCTGTTCTGGAAGGAATGAGCCAACTTCTTGAAAAATCTCAGAATTAACCAAACTGCACTACTGTTAGATCAGTACTGGATGTCTTAACATTTGTTATGACATCAGAATTCCTGTTTACTGAGAAGACAATAAATGTGATCTTTTTGCAAAATGCTCAGATACACACTCATAAACAGCAGTACCTGTATGCCACTATTTTTCTGCAAAGGTACCTAATAAACCAATACCTAATAAATCAGAATGTTATGACATTAGTCATGACATTCACACACCTGGTTTTACCAAAAATGCATGCCAATAATTAAACACCTACACTTTCCATGTTGGAGAACATAAAAGATGGTGGCGAATCTTGCTTACCGCGACATTTCGCGAAACCAGCTTAAAAAACAGTCAGTTCTATTTCCACCGATCACAGAACTGGCGACTCTGCTGGGGACTATAAAAGTGAGGTGTACCTTAGGATTAGACCACTCTTATGTTTTCAATTGCTTGTTTTGTTTGCTTTAAAATTGTGGGCCTGTCTTGGAGTTTTCATAGATCCTAACCCGGATCTGGGGGATACCTTTTAGAAAGTAGCAACAAACTGTGAGGGAACTGTGCGGGGTATACCGACACGATTGAAGCAGTTTGCTACGTTGATGTGGCACTTTGGTGAGTACCGGTAACCCTTGAGTCAAGTCAAGGAGAGTACGGGGCCGCCGCGTGGTGTCGTGAAGCATCAACTGACCTTAGGAACCTTACTTGACCATCCTGGCCTCTTTAGGGGTAGTGAGATGACCGACTTTGGTGCAGTCCGAAGTTGGTTGATACTCGATACTACACTCATTGAGGGTTGTTTTCTTGGAATATTTTGATCGCCAGTCTAGTGGCTAAATCAAAATAATGAACACAGAAAATAACCCAATGATATTGAGCTCCTTAGAACCCGATTACTTTTGATAGGACAGGTTTGAGCCCACCAACTTCAAGAGTGTAGTACCCCAAACTTCATGCTGGCCTGAACTCTAAGGGCTATCTTGTGTGACTTGTGTGCTTTCAAACTTGACTACTTGCATGCTTATTATCTAACACATGAGTTTCTTGCAGGGTTTGTTTACAGTCCTTAACCTGGACTCATAACAGGGTTTACCTACATTACTCCACGCATAGCATAACATCATGCCATCATACCATTGCATACATCCTACATAAGGACTAATCCATTTCAAGGATCTCAAGGGTTTGTGATGCAGGTCATGATGTCTAGCAAGGGGCAAAGGGGATTTATTTTCCTCTAGCCAAGGTTGATGACTTGAGTCAGGGGCTATGACCCACTCGATATGGTGAGCCTTGACTCTTGAAGAAGGACTCTCAACGACATGAAGTTCCTTCAATCAAGCCACCAGATTCAAATTCTAACAAGCTTCTCTGTTTACCCCGCGAGACCCTTGAAAACATCGCATGCATACATACATATCATTGCATTACAGGTACACTTTTTACAGGTCACTTACCTTCTTCGCTGTTTATTTCAGCAGTCATCATGAATCCTAAATCATCCAATGAACAAGCTATCAAGGCCCTCCAGGCCCAGAACGCCCAATTCCAGGAGCTGGTCATGAGCTTAGCCCAAGGACAACAGGAATTGAAGACTTTGCTTTTGAAGAAGAAGAAGAAAAGGACTGTTTTGTTCAACCCTAGACGCAGATCTGGGAATGGATCACAAAATGAGGCTGAGTTGACCACCCCATCTGCTGGGAGAGACAGCCCACAAGGGAGAGAGGTTCCTAGTCCTGTGGTCTCCGACAACGAGACAAATTTCAATGATGAACAGTACCCTCCTGCTGAGGACATGTATAAACAGCTGGAGGACCGGTTAAATGCTATGGATATCCAACGTGTGCCTGGGTTGGACTTTGGGGACCTAGGTTTATCTTCTGGGGTGGTGATCCCTCACAAGTTCAAGGCACCTGCCTTTGTAAAATACGACGGGGCTTCCTGCCCTAAGCTGCACCTCCGTTCATACGCGAGGAAGATCCAACCCTACACGGCAGACAAGAATCTATGGGTCCATTTCTTCCAGGAGAGTCTTTTAGGGACTCAGCTCGATTGGTTCTATTAGTTGGATGGAACCAGTATTCGTAACTGGGAGGATTTGGCAACTGCTTTTTATAAGCAGTATCAGTATAATGCCGACCTCGCTCCTACGCGTACCCAACTCCAGGGTATGTCGCTTGGGACGAGTGAAGGTTTTAAGGAGTATGCGCAAAGATGGAGAGATCTGGCTGGAAGGGTGCAGCCGCCTTTGACTGATCGTGAGCTCGTTGACATGTTCTTGGGGACCCTGTCTGGTCCCTTCTTCAACCATCTGATTGGGAATTCTTCTACTGGGTTTACATATTTGATCTTGACCGGGGAGAGGATAGAAGCTGGTATCAAGTCTGGAAAGATACAAACCGGTGACTCCTCGAACACTGAGAAGAGACCATCCAAGAAGGAATCTAGTGCTGTCAACGCGGTGGTTATCTCAAAATCGGCCGGTGCTCCTCAACATCGCAACCAACAAAGGGAAGAGAGACCTAAAAGGCAATTCACTCCCCTCGGCACGACCTTGTCCCAGATATTGCCACAGCTTCTAGAGACCAAGTTGGTAACTCTAAGGGACCCTCCTAAGAATCCCAACAGGACACCTTCAAGGTATAACCCCAATGTTCGCTGCGCTTATCATTCTGACAGCCTGGGGCATGCTACAGATGATTGTTGGACTTTGAGAAACAAGGTTCAGGATCTGATCGACGCAAAGGAAGTCCAGTTCGACTCTCCAGAGACTCCCGATGTGACCACTGCTCCCTTGCCAAAACATGGCTATGATTAGAAATTTTTTGTTCATTCGAATGTTCAAGTTGTATTTTTCTTTGATTGTTCAAACATTGTATTCATGTCAAACGATGTTATTTCATTAATGCATTACACATGTCTGTTTTGAAGTAATTATTTTGTATTCACTATACGCAAACTGTTTTCATATTTTTGTGATGATCAATTCTTGATTGAAAAATTCTAAAGCCTCTTGAGGGAGGATGACGAAAACGATACCATAATTTACAGTATGCTTTTGAACAGACCCCGCTGATGAGGTACATGCATTGTTTCAATTCCTAAACACCGGAGTTATAAGGATGATAATCCCTCGTCAACCCTTTTTAGCCAAAGAAGTAGGAGTTTTTCTTTTCACAAAAAATTAAAACCCTTAATTATAACCTGGGGCAGGGTAGTCTTCTCAGTTGATCCAAGTGCACAACGAATGGCACCAAGGGAGTCTTTACAAAACAAAAGACAGTGATGGTTCTGAATAATCATAAAGACAGGCAGTCATTACCGAAAAAAAACTAAAGCCCAATAAGTCAAAACCTATGAAGGAGACTTACAAAACTGGGGCATCCCGCTGACTGTAATCACAAAAGAAACAGTTCAGGCAAAAATAGGGATAACGAAATCAAAAAAGAAAGAGGTCCTACAAACCCTCAACAAAAAAGAACCGACTGCCTATTCAAAATAAACTGTCAATATCCGAACCATCACCAGAATATCAGGACAAAGACTCAAACAAGGTCTAACGCACGATCAACTGAGTTTAGGTTTGAAGAACATCACGAAGAGCGGGTGGGTACAAATAAATTTGAGCCTTTATCATTTGTTTCTTAAACCGTGAACCATGCCACGCTACAACCTTTAAAAGTCCTAGCTGAAGCATGGGTTAGTTCGAAAGCATACCGTTACAAAGGTATCCTGACTCCTTAAGGCTCACTGTAAAATAACGAGTTGATATCACATTTTACAAAACTTGCTTGTTTTTATGAAAAATGCATTTTTCAAAAACTTCAAGACAGACATAAGCTTTGCATTTTTAACATAACTTTGTTTGCATATGACTTTTTGTTTGAACAACATAGAAGTTCGCACGACGAATGTCTAATGAACAAAAGCACCTCCAAGCAAGGGGCATGGCATGATCATTGTCCATTATCTGGGGCAGTTAAGTCAAGATTCGGAGAATCTCTCAAAAGGCCAACCAACTTGGGGCAAATCTCCATCTGGATCACTTGGGGCATTGGACGATCAAACGAAGATCTTCTGGTAGTACGACAACACAACATTACTGACAGGGGCACCTCCCTACATCCTAAGAGCACGGACATAGTCGAAAAAATACTATGCATAATCAAAGACCCGCTAGGTTGACACACCTAGGCAAAAATAAGGGATGAAAATAAAAAAATCTGTACGCCCGGCAAGTCAAAAACCTGAAAAGGCGGCTTGGGCAAAAATGGGTATCCCGGTGGACTGAAAACCCGAAAGGGCAGTCCAGGCAAAAATTTGGGATCAAAACGTACGACTATGTCCCGTCATCTCGTCATTTGCCTACCAGAAGAAGATTTGTCAAATCGGCAGTCCTCAAGCACCTCTACAGGTACCTTCTCCCACAGAAGCTGGGGCAATAAGAGTTGCCCAAACTGTACAGTTGTTTTCCTCCAGGTACAAGGTAGATTCAGTTGAAGAATTTGACCAAGATACCTTCACTCCCCGTTGAGTAAGACCAGAATCATAAATACTCTCCCCAAGCAGAGTTGGTCTCCCGTCAGCCCTAACAAAGCACAATATCTCCAGCAAGTCATCAACACTCTCCCCAAGCAAAGTTAGTCTACTGTCAGCCATAAGGAAGATGGGTGTTCCCAGAAGATCTCAACATTCCCCAATGGAGTATACATATGTTCCTAAGCAAGCATCCCCGGCAGTCTTAATATAAGATTGTTCCCCGGTGGAATACAGACATCCTAGTGGAGCCATTTCCCAATGCAGTCTCAAGTCTCCCAGGAGAGTTGAATCATCCTCCCCAGTAGATTCTGGAAGCTTATCCCCTGCAGAGCATGAACGCGTCTCCCCGGCTTTATCCAAAGGTTATTCCCCACCAGGGCTTATAACTGGGTTATCCTCAGCTAATTACCACAGAAAGATCGTCCTCGGCGAAGTTCTTCCTATCCCCCAGCGGAGTTCATCAAATCTTTCAACAAAACATATCAACGGCATCCTCAGCGGAGTTATCATCAAAACCTCAGTGAAGTATCTCCTCCCACAGAGTAATTCCCCGCAGAGTAGTCTCTCCAACAAGTTTATTACCCCAACGGAGTCATCTTCTCCTACCGGTTTATTCTTGCAACCATCATCCCCAGCGGAAACGAAGAACTCTACTATTCAAACATCAAGCCCAAGATTCAATAAGCTCCCGGCATCCGTCAAGGATTTATTTTCCTAGACGAGAATACATTCATAAACATCGCATCGTCATGATACATGCATATACACATCATACAATCTCATTTTATGTTGAGAACATCATCGCCTGATCCATGTCATGCATTGCATGTGACTGACCTTACCTTTCAGGGAGGATACAGTTAAATGATCAGCTATGTCAAAGAAGACAGATACAGTCGAAAGAGACCAATCCAGTCAAAGAAGACAGATTCAGTCAAAAAAGACAAGTCCAGTTAAATCCCAAAGGTTTTTTTGATGCTCATCCAGTCAAAGAAGACAAGTCCAGTTAAAATTAATTCCTAGAGTCATTGAAGACAACCCGTTATTATAGACACCCGTCAGTATAGACACCCGTCATTATAGACACCCGTCAGTATAGACACCCGTCATTATAGACAACTCGTCATTGAAGACATCCCGTCATTGAAGACAACCCGTCAGTATAGACACTTGTCATTGAAGACAACCCGTCAGTATAGACACCCGTCATTGAAGACATCTCGTCATTGAAGACAACTCGTCATTGAAGACAACTCGTCATTGAAGACAACTCGTCATTGAAGACACCCGTCATTGAAGACAACCCGTCAGTATAGACACCCGTCATTATAGACAACTCGTCATTGAAGACAACCCGTCATTGAAGACAACCCGTCAGTATAGACACCCGTCATTGAAGACACCTCGTCGTTGAAGACTACCCGTCATTGAAGACAACTCGTCATTGAAGACAACTCATCATTAAAGACAACTCGTCATTGAAGACAACTCGTCATTGAAGACGACTCGTCATGGAAGACAACTCGTCATTGAAGATGTCCTGTCATTGAAGACAACCCGTCAGTATAGACACCCGTCATTGAAGACATCTCGTCATTGAAGACAACTCGTCATGGAAGACAACTCGTCATTGAAGACATCCTGTCATTGAAGACAACCCGTCAGTATAGACACCCGTCATTGAAGACATCTCGTCATTGAAGACAACTCGTCATTGAAGACATCCCGTCATTGAAGACAACCCGTCAGTATAGACACTCGTCATTGAAGACAACTCGTCATTTAAGACAACCCGTCATTGAAGACAACTCGTCATTGAAGACAACTCGTCATTGAAGACATCTCGTCATTGAAGACAACTCGTCATTGAAGACAACCCGTAAGTATAGACACTCGTCATTGAAGACACCTCGTCGTTGGAGACTACCCGTCATTGAAGACAACTCGTCATTGAAGACAACTCGTCGTTTAAGGCAACTCGTCATTGAAGACAACTCGTCATTGAAGACAACTCTTCATTGAAAACAACTCGTCATTGAAGATCACTCGTCGTTGAAGACAACCCGTCCATGAAGATAACCCGTCCAAAGAGACAACTCGTCAAGAAAGACAAAACCTCCTCTGGTTCAGTTAAATCCTAAAGATTTTTCTGAGATAACCTGTCAGTAGAGACAACCCATCAACCTTTTGAAGTTCCATATTTGATACCTGTATCTAGCCAGGGCATGTCTGTGAGCGAGAGTTTGAAGATCAACCCCTGTAACAGGCCAGGTAATTATCTTTCTTTCTCAAGCACGCAAGTTCTCGCTAAGGAATCTCTTACGCGATCGACACCCCCGATGGCATCTATAAGCCCATCTCCACAACTACCCATCACAGTTCCAAATGGCATCTATAAGCCCATTCCCGACAAGGTTCTGTCACATCTCCAAATGGCATCTATAAGCCCATCTTCCTATCCACCATCTCTCCAAATTGCATCTGTAAGCCCATTCCCGCTGTCACACTGCTGATACTCTACTATGTGAGTGCAAATTTCTGGGCACTCTAGTGTTCAATCATCTTCCACCTTCAGATCACGAAAGACACACAAGCCAATCTACATCCTCAGGTCTAAGAAGATTGAACATGGGCAACTGTTGTACCCCAAAATTTTCCCTCCCATATTCTTCAAAGTTTTTGGCAAGCATTGCTCAAGTCTACTCAAGGGCTACACAGTCAACCACTCTCCTAAAGCCAGTTAAATTAGGGTTTTGGTTCTTGCAAGGAAGTTGAGGTTTTCAAGGGCTCAATCAAGTCCCATATGCTCATATACATTGTCAAGCACCTACATGTCAAGTTTCAAGGCTCACAAGGTCAAGTTGCACAATCAAAAACCCTAATTGCTTCACAGTCAACTGTAGGGGGCAAAATGGTCATTTGGCAGTCAAAAGTCAAAATTTTTGGTCAACATCTTATTATGAAAACACAATCATAATTTGATCAATTCTTGATCATGATTTCACAAGAATGGCTCAAAAATCATCAAGATGCAAAAGTTTCTATTTTTGGACAGCTGAAAAGTCAACTGTAACTTGACCAAAGCATAACTTTTTCATGGTTCATCAGAAAAATCCCATACAATGCTCATTTTGAAGGGGATGACATTTCCTACAACTCATCTTCACATTCCAAGTCCAAGAAATGCTCTCACAAAAAGTTATCAATTTCAACATTATAGGTCATTTTCAAAAGTCAACAAAAAGGCACTTTAAGTCAAAGACCATAACTTGAGATTGGTAAATCAAAATGACATGGGACCAAAGACATTGGTTAGAGGACTTCAATACCTTTCCAAAATGTCCAAGAACATGTTCATAGCTTCAAAATTGAGCAAGATATGCATTGGAGAAGTTGGGAAATTTTTGTGAAATGGCCAAAGTCAATTATCCTTGAAACTTCATTTTTGACAAAAGGGGCCCACTTTTTCCACTTGGTTCAGCTTTGCCATGCATCCCACGTGTCCCATGATTTATTTCAAGAATAAAAATTAATTTTTCTATTTTTGTTTAATTTTATTTGATTTAATTCATTTTAAATCTTTAAAATTCAAATAAAAATCAAGAGAATTAATTAGGGGATATTTTGTGGTTTGAATAGCTTTGATACACCATAATCCATATACCAAATTCGTGCAAGACCTATTTCAAGCATAAAATTCAAAATTGGAGCAAAAATGGCAAGTTGTTCAATGGTGGTTATGGGCAAAATCAAAAACTTCATTGCATTGGTTTAATGTCCATTATTTTGATTAATTCTCATTGCTAGACATATATGCAAGCCTTCCCAATAGCATTCACGACCTAGAAAACTCAGAAACGGCCAAACCAATTTCAAAATTTCAAGAGAAAAGTGTGAAACTAAAAACCATTTTCCAACACAATTCAAGCTTTCTTTTTGATCCAAACACGTTCCTTACATCACCAGGAACCTTTTGCAAGCACAAACAAGTCCTCACACTCAAGAAATCACGCTACACAACTCATACGGTTTGCATTCTTTTCCAAAATCACAAACCTCCATTTATGCATTTTTAACACTTTTTGTTGATTGCATTATGCTCACAGGATCCATACAAAGCTTTCCATATGACTTAATTTGATTATGGTGCCTTAAAACGCAAAATGCCATTGTTGATTTCTAGGTTTTTCAGAGCTTGTAATTTGGGGTTTCTCACATAGTGAAAAATTAAACCTCAAGGCATACATGGCCAAACTCAGCATGATGATACGAACATGATGGATACCTCGCGCCCTTTTTATGTTATCCCTAATTCTATTCGCTATTTTATGTCATTGTATTTAGTGGGGGTTAAAAACCCCCGCTATCTTGTTTCTATTTTGCAGAAAAGAGGAAAACGATGATGAGGTGTCTATGCGTGTGTGGTTGATTCAAACCACGCGCGCTCTTTTTTTTAATTTTTTCAGCATATAACGCATTTATTTTATATAATGTTTCTTTTCTATTTTACTAACAAACGCGCCTAAGTGATGCAGTGGTTGGAGATGTGGCTTGCAATCTTTGGGGCCTGGGTTCGTTCCCAGGTCCCCCCATAATTCATTGTCATTTTTTCTAAAGTGTTCTTGTGCAGTTTCTCAAACAGCTTCCACCATAGACCTCATCCAGGAGTCAGCCAAGTGTCCATCAGTGCAGATCCAAGGGCCAAGCATGAGGACCATGGTGCTCTGGAGTCAACATGGGCATAGACAATCAGAAAAAGTCAACGTGGCTGAAGATTCAAATGGGCCTCAAATTCTATACACACCCTCCAGCTGGCCCAATACCCCCATGGTTCTTGCATTTTTTCTTTTCTTTTCTTTTTTATTTACTAATTATATTTATTAACTATTATTATTTAATTAACCCATAACTAATTTTTCATAATAAAATTCAATAAAACCAAAAAAATACTTTATTAATTTAAGTAATTATTTTGTAAATAAATACTAATAAATTGAATTAATTTTAATTAGGCAACTTTAACCTTTTTTCTTAATAATTAAAATAAATTTAGAATTAGGTTTTTATTAGCTTTTAATTTTAATTCCTTTATTTTATTTTCATTAAAAACATAAAAACACAAAAAAATATTTTCTTTTAATAAATTAATTAATTAGTAATTAGGCTTTATTTAATTAATTTCATTTAATCATAAAAAAGACAAAAAAATTCATTTCTTTTCTTAAAAGGGTCAAAACCCTAGGACGTTCCAATTTAATTTCTATTCGCGCGTTATTTTTATATTTTGATTATTATGTAACTGCTTCCAAGAATGTAATAGTAATTAGGTTTACCGCTTTATTTAATTTTCCGTACTTTATCAAAACGGGTCTTTGTATTTTTGGCGATGTATAGACCCGCGCCTTGTAATAGCGTAAAATTTATATTTCCGCAATTTACTTTCCGCACCCCTAACTGTTAAATGCATGAGAGAATGTATGTAAATAAAACTAATCCGTAGCTCACAAATAACATGTACAAGACAAACATAAACTGAAATTGAATACACAAAGCACATGCCACTCCTAGGGTACGCTTCACTCATTGCCTCGAAACGTGGTCATCAAGTATATGACGTCTTAGAGGTCACCCTTTGTCTAAAGATCCAGTTGCCTCGAAACGGTTGCCTCGGATAAAAGGATCTAGGACATTAGGGTTACTTCTAAGGTGTCCTACCATTGCTTTGGTGACCACACATGTCCCTTAATCGAATTGACCCGAATAACTCCAATGATGGTGCTACCTACCTCTCAATGGTGGGATAGCACTATCTAAAGGACTATTACACAGCTTAATTCCTTAGAGTAGGTAGATCTCATGGGTACTTGCTCTTTTCAAACAAACAAAACAACTTTTCGCACTCACACTTTCTAAAAGTTTTCATACACTCTTGAGGACAGATACAAGAGTTACTTAGAAATTTTCAAACGAAACTTTTTCAAAACCCACACACACTTGAAAAGCAAACAAATTTTGAAAACATAAGAGCAAGTACCTAAGAGCCCATGGATAACCACAGATAGAAAGGGTGCTAACACCTTCCCTTTCTATAAATCTACCTCCCGAACCGAGAAACATTCTCATAAGGAATTTTGCTGTGCTTTTGTCCTTTCCATGTTGGAGAACATAAAAGACGGTGGCGACTCTTGCTTACCGCGACATTTCGCGAAACCAGCTTAAAAAACAGTCAGTTCTATTTCCACCGATCACAGATTCCATAACCTACAAAACAGAAACAAAGATGAAAATCCAAAATCCTTGAAATCGTTAGTGGATGCACATGATGCTTCATGATGTTCATGATGTTATGCACAAGTATATGTACAAGCAAGTTACACAAGTTCATAGTTTTAGGCTTGCATGGGGTTTCATAGGTAAGTACCCTCTTGAAGTTTAGTTGGCTTAACCTGTCCTAGAAATAGTAACCGGGTTCTAAGGAGCTCAATGTCACTGGATTATTTTCTATGTTCATTGTTTCAGTTTAGCCACTTTACTGGCGACCAAAATATTCCAAGAAAACAACCCTAAATGAGTGTAGTATCGAGTATCTACCAACTTCGGACTGCACCAAAGCCAGTCATCTCACTACATCCTAAAAGGCCAAGTTGGTCAAGTAAAGGTTCTAAAAGTCCATTAGTTCTTCATGACATCACTCAGCGGCCCCGTATTCTCTTTGATTGACTCAAAGGCTACCGGTACCCACAAATATGTCGCACTAATATAGCTATTGCTTAGACCATGTCGGTATACCCCACACAGTTTCCACAATGTATTGCTATTTACCTATGAATGTTTCCAAAATCCGGGTAGAGGATTCAAACCCAAACAATAGAACCAAAGTGTAAAGCATACAATTCAAACAAGATAAGCATGTAAAGGTGATCTAAAACCCTAAGGTAACCCCACTTTTTCATTTATCCCCAACAGAGTCGCCAGTTCTGTGATACGGTGGGAGAACTGACTTGAGGTTTTACGGTTGTGTTCGCAAATGTTTCGGTTTAGCAAGAGTCGCCACCGACTTTTTATTTTATCCAAAGGAAAGGTCAAAAAGCACAGGAAAGACCTTTGATATGTTTTCTTGGGTTCAGGGGGTAGATTATGAAAAGGGAAGGTGCTAGCACCCTTTTCATCCATAGTTTTCCATGGGCTCTTAGTTACTTGTTTAGATCACTTGCTTTTTCTTTTCAATTGTTTGAAATGGTGCTTTGTGTATGGTTTTGAAAATGTTTTGAAAACAGGCCATCGTTGTGGCAACCTTTGTAATGATTCTTGTTTGAAGAATGTATACAAAGATGTTTGTCTTTTGAAAAAATGTTTCAATGTTTGAAAGTTTGTTTGGAAATTGTTTTGAAATGTGTAGGTGTATTTTTGAAAATAGCAATGATGGTTTGAAAATTGATCAAGTTTAAAACAGAAATCTAAGAAGGAGGGGGAAGAGGTGTGAACAACGCTTCCAGCAAGCTCTTGATCTGAGTATTAGACTCTTCTTGCTTGCCCAAAATGCCTCTGATTTCCTTTGTAGTGTCTTTCTGTTTACCCAGAATACTTTTAATCTCTTTGTTCGTGTCCTCCTGCTTATCCAACCTTGCATGGATAAGAGCATTTTATTTCTTCAACTCTTCCAGAGTTTGCATGACTAAGGAAGGTGATGGAGTTTCTTCAGGAGTTGGACGTTGCTCAGAGCATTCTACAGCTTTTTCTGAGTGAACCATTTCTTCTGCTATAATCATGTCTTCTGGAGCTGTAGTCAGGGAGAGACTTTCTGATTATTGTTGAACTTCATCTGAGGGATGATGCTCTTTCCAGGGAGAATTATCCAGCGAGAGGATGTCTTTCTTGAACAGTTGGCTCATAACTTGGTCTTGAAAAGCCTTCAGCTTATCACTAAAGTTCTGTTGAACCTGTTCATAACTCTGTTCCTCCAGCTTCAGCATTTCAGAACTAAGCCAGTTTCTGAATCTTATCCACATATAATTAGAAGCAGCAGGATTAGCCATCTCTTGACTAGAATGCTTTAAAGAATTTATCCATTCCTGCATTCTTGTTTCAAAAATCAACAAATTTGTACCAACATCTGATGTGCTTTCAGTTGGTTTGGGTTTGGGAATGGTAGCTTTGAGAGATGTGGAGGCTAGTCTTTCCAGCAAGATTGGATCAATGACAAGTCTCAAGTTTTCAGCTGGACGGCTAGTAGGTGAAGGAGTGGGAGAGTCAGGAATGATGATTGGTCTAGTGGGGGTGTTTGGAGGTGTGGATTCCAGAGATGAAGGGATTTCTGGAATGTCATGAATGGTGAGAGGCATGCAAACCGCAAGAGGTTATGTGATTCCAGGTATTGGGATTGTATCAGAATCTGAAGGAGATTCTTCAGATTGGTTTGTTGTAGCATGTTGAAGGAGCATCTTTGTTGATAACTTCTGACGAGTTGTCTTCAGTACCTATGAGTTCAACTTTCATACCTGCAAGGAATTTATTCTGCTTTGACTTTTGAGAGTCAAGCTTATCATCAAACCTAACACTGATTGACTCTTCAACAATCTGCATTTCTGTATTGTATACTCTGTACCCTCTTGAGAGTTCAGAGTATCCTAACATAATACACTTTTGTGCTTTAGAGTCAAACTTGTTCAAATAATTTTTTGTATTCAGAATAAAGCACGTGCATCCAAATGGATGAAAATAAGAAATGTTGGGCTTTCTGTTCTTCCACAATTCATATGGAGTCTTTTCCAGAATAGGTCTTATGGAGATTCTATTATGAATGTAACATGTTGTGTTAATTGCCTCTGCCCAGAAGATCTTAGCAATGTTAGTCTCATTGATCATGGTTCTGGCCATTTCTTGCAATGTTCTGTTCTTTTGTTCTACAACTCCATTTTTTTGGGGAGTTCTAGGACAAGAGAAGTCATGCAAGATGCCTTTTTCATTAAAAATTAATTCAAAATTTTGATTTTCAAATTCCCCACCATGATCACTTCTGACTTTGACAATTCTAAGACCTTTTTCATTCTGAACTTGGTTGCAGAAGGTAACGAACATAGAGTGTGACTCGTCCTTGTGTCTTAAGGACTTTACCCATGTCCATCTACTATAGTCATCTATGATTACTAACCCATACTTCTTGCCACTGACTGACGCAGTTTTTACTGGTCCAAATAAGTCAATGTGCAGAAGTTCTAATGGCTTAGAGGTGGAAACAACATTTTTGGATTTGAAAGCAGGTTTTGCAAACTTGCCTTTCTGACATGCTTCACACAGAGCATCTAAGCTGAACTTCAAATTAGGAAGTCCTCTGACCAGATTGAGTTTGTTAATCTGAGATATTCTTCTCATACTAGCATGCCCCAATCTTCTGTGCCAGACCCATTGCTCGTTGTTAACAGAAAGTAGGCATTTTAAATTCTGACTCTTTAGTTCAGAAAGTTTTATTTTATAAATGTTGTTTTTCCTCTTTCCATTAAATAGGATAGTCCCATCTTTCTGACTAACAACTTTGCATGAATTTTGATTAAATATTATATCATAATCGTTATCACTTAATTGACTTATGGATAACAGGTTATGCATTAATCCATTAACTAATAATACATTGTTTATAGAGGGAAGATTTCCATTACCTACTATTCCAGAGCCAATGATTTTTCCTCTGTGGTTTCCCCCAAAGCCCATGTAGCCTCCAGGCATAAGTTCCAGGCTTTGGAACATATGCCTTCTTCCCGTCATGTGTCGCGAGCAGCCAGAGTCCAGGTACCATGACTGGTGTCTTAGCCTTGTTGCTAAATATATCTGCTACATGTATAATTTTATCCTTAGGTACCCACATTTTCTTGGGTCCTGGTTTGTTAGTTTTACCAAAATTCTGATTGAATTTTGGTTTGACAAAATAATCACTACTTGTATATTTTATGTCATGTGTGTGCCCATATTTAAAGTGTGATTTGAGTGGTGTGCATTTTATAACTAAGTCCATGTCCTTTTTAGGTGTAGATACCTTACCTTGATATCTTACCCCTTTTCTGCCATTTCTGCTAACTCCATAGATTATTGAAGCCATCTTGCTTCTATCTATGTTTTTAGCTAGAAACTTCTGAAAGCTGTGATCATACTCTTTGATGATCTCATCAGCATTACTGGGAGTCTCTAAGATTGTTTCCTTCTGAGAGTTTTGCAAATCATTTTCTAATTTTGAAATTTTCTCGTTTAACTCAGAATTCTCTAATCTGAGACTCTCAAACTTTTCTGAGTCAGAGGCAAGATCCCTTTTCAGGTTCTTGAATTTGACTCTGATTTGCTGATACCTTTCCCGAATTTTATTTAGACTTTCTTCAAGTTCAGCCTTAGTAAAGTTTATGGTAAAATCAGGAAATACCTCTTCAGTGTCTGACTCTGAGTCTGAACCAGAAGCTTCACTGTCTTCTGATACGTTTGCCATGAGAGCTATGTTTGCTCTTTCATCATCTGATTCTGAATCAACTTCAGAGGTGTCAAAATCATCCCATGTAGCCATGAGGCTTTTCTTATTTTCCTTGAAGAACTTCTTTTTAGGCTTCTCCTTTTGAAGCTTTGGGCAGTCACTTTTGTAGTGCCCTTGCTCGTTACACTCATAGCAGATGATGTCCTTGTTATTTGGCTTTCTGTATCCTGAAGAACCTTCAGATCTTTTGTGTCCAGAGGAAGACTCAAACTTTCTGTATATGAAGGAGGATTCGTTCTGATTCTCTGATCTTCTAGGATTTCTGAATTTCCTTTGTCTCTGCTTCCATAGTTGGTTCACCCTTCTGGAGAGGAGAGACAATTCATCTTCTTCTGATGAGGATCCATCAGAAGTTTCTTCCACAGCCTGCAAAACCTTAGATTCAGATTTTCTGTTAGATTTTAAAGCCAGTAGCTTACCTTAATTTTGAGGCTCATCTTCTTCTAGCTCTATCTCGTGACTTCTGAGGGAGCTGACAAGTTCCTCCAGAGATGTTTTGTTGAGATCTTTGGCTAGCTTAAGCGCTGTGACCATTGGCCTCCATTGCTTGGGCAAGCTTCTGATGATCTTCTTAACGTGATCAACAGTAGAATACCCTTTGTCAAGAACCTTCAGTCCAACAACAAGGATTTGGAATCTTGAAAACATAGTTTCTATTGATTCACTATCTTCCATCTTGAATGCCTCATACTTCTGAATGAGCGCAAGGGCCTTGGTTTCTTTGACTTGAATGTTGCCTTCATGCGTCATTCTCAGAGAGTCAAACATGTTCTTGGAAGTCTCTCTGTTTGATATTTTCTCATATTCTGAGTATGAGATATCGTTGAGGAGTATTGTTCTGGCCTTGTGGTGGTTTCTGAATTCACGCTTTTGCTGGTCAGGCATCATTTTTCTGTCTATCCTCTGACCACATCCATCCATTGGGTGCGTGTATCCATCAGTCACCATGTCCCATAGATCAGCATTATGGGCCACAAAGAAACTCTCAATTCTGTCTTTCTAGTAGTCAAAGTTTTCTCCATCAAAGACTGGAGGTTTGCCACTGAATCTGTCCTTGTCTTCATGGTAGTCATTGCTGATATTTTGGCTTGGTCCCACCATAGTGTTTTTCTGAAGCTTGGATCTTGTACTGACACGGTTAAGTGTTAAAGCTCAGAACCGGGCGCTCTGATGCCAATTGAAGATGTGAAAAACACAAGAAGGGGGGGGGGGGGGGGGGGGTTGAATTGAAAACTTGAAATCAAAAGCGCAATGACACAATATTTTTATCCTGGTTCGTTTGATCTCAAACTACTCTAGTCCACCCGTCAAGGTGATTTCGCCTCTCTCCAACGAGGTCTTAATTCACTAATCACAAAAGGATTACAATCACTACTTTAACAACTGTTAAAGTCTTCTTGAGTACAACCACAATCCGGTTAATCTCAAGGAACACTATTTCAAAACAATTATACAAGAATGTGTGTTGTTAATTTTCGTTACAAAAACTGTTATCACAACTGTGATAATTTACACAAAATTATAGCTTGAAAGATGATGAATATTGCTTGCAGCTTTTTGAATATACGTAAGTGGTATTGGAAAATCGTAAATGATTTGAACACTGACTTTGATTATATAGGCAATGGATTTACGTTGATCATCAAGCATGTTAAATGACATTAAATCACTTTCCATTTGGAGAAGATCCTGTCTGAAAGAAGCCGTTGAAATTGATGCTATCTTGAATGATCAGTAACGCTTCAGAACTTTACATCCTTGCCTGCTGCTGACGCTTCAGAACATTGATGACTTGGATTATTGCATTCTTGTTCAGAATCAGAGTTTACTTTACTTAAGGGCAGGTTCTGGTTATCAATCTTCAGCGCATGTTATGATTGCTTCAGCGTGTAGCTCTTATGGCTTAACTTCTGATGCTGCTTTGGTCAGAACTTCTGCATACATAAAAACATAATTTTTAGGGTGCACATTTGTTCTTTGTATTTTTTATTTGTTCTTTGTATTTGTTATCATCAAAACTCTAACTTAGGGTTATAGAATCAAACTATGTTCTAAAAAAACTACTGTTCTCTAAGGGTTACTATGTAAAGCTAACACTAGTTATAAAATTTGGGAGTTTCGATTTAATCGGGAATTAACTAAAATCTAGTAAATTAATAACGGGATACCGGTATGTATTTCGTTAACTTAAGGGATTCAGTAAGTCATTAGTATTTATTTTTAGTATTAAAACACAGTTTCAGTGAAACTATTTGTTTAAAAATCCTCTTCTCAGACTTCCGTTCTATTGAATCAGATCATATTAGTTAAGCTCGAAATGAGCGTTTCCGCTGTTTCATTTAAAAATCAAAAGTACTTTTTGAAAATGAACAAGGTCCAATTAAATTTAAAGAACCTCTGCTGTTTTTAAAATTAATATTTTAATAACTACTATCTGGTTAAAACCTTAAACTTCCACTCTGTTTATTTTAACCTTAGACTGTCTCTTACTTCCATAAAAAACAATCAAGTATTCAATTGGAAATTAAAACCACAAAAGTATTTTTTTTGTAAAAATAATAATACCAATTAATTACTGAATCCTTTCCGTCAAGTTTTACATACCGGTATAGGGGATCTAGCCAGACATATTATTATTGCAGAATATCATAAAATTATAGTGTAAATTCGACAACGCATGCATAATAGGAAATAAATAAATTATGCTATTAAGATAAGAACTTGAAAGTGAATAACAAAGTGATTAATTCCAATAATGCATGTGTCCTCCACAAGCCGGTAGGATTAACTTGAAGTAAAAATAGCTCAAATAAAATTAAAGTAATCCTAAACAAATTCTGGAAGTCTGGAAATAAACTAGTGTTGTAGTATTTCTCTGATGTGGAACAATACTGCTCTGATGGTGGGGTTTTTTATTGCTTACGGAATACTACTAAAGGTGGAAAAGTAATGCTGGAAATCTAACTGGAAAATATCAAACAGAATACAATAAAAATAATGCTGACCGGGGAAAGTAAAATTGAAAATAACAATACTGCTTAATTATTCAAAGTGCCATAGATATGTTTCAAAATGAGAGAGAGCGGAAATAATCGTTTTTTGGTAACTGCCTTCATATATACAATCCATTTAGTTGAGGAAAAATAGGTAATGTTCCATGATTCATGTTCCTCAAGCATGGAGAAAATCAAGGAGAACATGTATTTTGTGTGCTTCAGTGGCGAAAGGCTCGTAAATTCTTCCATTGTGGCGAGCGTGGCGTGTATTGTGACGTGGGGCATATAATGAACATATGTCCCGGTCGTAAAGTGAGACGTGCCGAGGAGAACATAAATTAGACTTGTCCCAGTCGTAACATCTTGTGGCGGGTGGCACACTTTTGTTTACAGAAATGCTGCACTGTGCTGTTTTATAGCCATTTCTTATTCATTTTTCCATTCTTTTTCTTCCTTTTGTTATTTATGCCTTGAAAATGCTAAGCACCTGAAATATGTTTCAAAAGCTACAAAAAGGGATAAAATGTGACATAATAATCAAAGAATTGGAAATTTAATCTATGTAATTCGGGCGAAAAATGCTATATCTTTTCGTGTTATCAGCATGTGAAAGTTATGTCTGGTCAAAGTTCAGTTGACTTTTAAACCCTAATTTAGTAACTTTTGATTCTTGATGATTTGAGATCATTCCTTGAGGAATCATGATCAACCCTTGATCAAATGATGAATATCACTTCAAAATGTTGATGTTGATAAAAAATCTTGAAGTTTGACTGTATTATAACCATAGTTGACTTTTGATCTAATACAGTTGATTTTCAGTCATTTAAGCAATTGACTGAGCAAACTTGTAATGCAAGATATGAAAATTTTCCTGAGCATTCTTGAAGTCATATTAGGAACCATGGAAACCACTTTAGACCTTTGAAACCCAAAATTCTTTGTGAAAAGTGAAACCCTAGTTGGAAGTTCATTGCTTTGGAGGAGAATTTGTCTAGTCAATTCTTGGTCAACCTTGAGCATTTGAGGACCTCTAGGAGTTATGTTTTGAATAAAATGAGAGAGAAGATTTTGGGGTAAAACAAAGGGATCTTTAGAATTTTTATACATTCAAAAGTGATAGATTGGTCTAACTTTTTAGGTAGGTATATATAACCTTTGTCTCTTAATGAAGTGTAATGAGACTCCTACCTGAAATACATATATGCTATGTGATTCTGATCCACTAGGAAACATGATGGATGACACATCTCTATAATATAGAGAAACTTGGATTTGTATTATTTTCTCTATTATGATGAGGATAATCTTGTTGGATTAAGAAGTGTGTTGAGCGACTCAACCATAAGATGTAGAGGAATGTGGTGAGTTCTCCATGCGTATGACACATGTTTTACATCGACTAATCTCTTTTGTGTCCTCTTTATGCATCTCAAAAAGTGTAATGAGATTGAGTTTATGTTTTTTATTCTATTTGGGTTTGAGTCATGATATAATAGTCCATATTCCCCTGAGTCCGGGGTCTGTAGGGGTGAAATGGGTATGGAAAGATATAATAGTCCATAGTTTTTGAAGCACGAGGCATGTAAAGGCTAAGTGATTAAGGAAAGACATAAAAGTACACGATCATTAAGCTCGAGGTTTATAAAGGTGGAGTGATTAAGGGTGAAGGTTTTTGCTAAGTTATTGTTTCTACATGATTAAGGATATTTTTATCATAGTCATTAATTGGTGGAGATGGTTTGGATTGCTAATCAAATGGATTGGGAAAAAATCCATTGATTTCTCGTTAAAGTGGTGATGATTATTTTGTCTTGGGAAGGAACATACAATAAAGTAAACTAGAGATTTGTTAGGGTAGAAATATTTGGGAGTTAGGATAGTAGTTCTAGTAGTAGACATGAGAACAACATGTCTAGTGATAATGATGTTATTTTTGTCTATTCTTACCGAGTACCAGTAGTAAGTACAATGAAACCGCTGATGGAATCTAGAGATGTAAACCTATATTAATTTTGAGAAAGAGAAGTAAAACCAACCCTGTATATACTAATGAATTAAGGGTTAAGGCATTTTAGGTTAACTTGATGATATATTTTATGAGGGGGTTAAAGAAGATGATATATTGGAGCTCTGGATGAAGGGAGAAAAGGCTTATATGAGGCAACAATAAGGTATTGAAGAAGAATAATTATTTATGTACACACATGTATGATCATATATGGGGACAACATGATCTTTTTCACACAATTTGAGGTTAATGTTCTACAAGCAGTCAAAATCTCCCCATCACAACTCGACCTTAGTAATTGGGCATTTGTGAAGGGGTTTGAAATCCACTTTGGAGTCCTAGGAGCCAAACCTATAATAGTTTAATTATTTTCATTCTATGGGACAATTGGAGTTGAAAAGGCAATTATATTTCCATAAGTGCCCTTCCGAACAAAGGGTTTTTCTCCTTACATTTCTCAATTATACACACTAGAAAAACATATTCTTCTAGGTATGAGGGAGTGTCAACTGACCTAATATCATTTTTTATGAAGGAGTAATCCCATATGTTGGGCCTAGGACCCATGTCTAAGTTAGGTTTTGATTAAGATAAGCTCAACAATTTTGAGATAGACGAAGTTGATTTTCCGGAACAGTTTTATGTCCTTAATGTGAGAAAGTTGATGGAGGTTAAGGGTGACCAGGAATGGATCAATGATTACCTACGTATGTATTTTGTTTAGTTAGACATGGAAACAAAACTTATACTAAAGGTGCCCATCTAAACCCACTCGAATTTGATGGGGAAAACCCATTTTAACTGTGTTCCGGTATGAGTTTGGGTTTTCCTCGATTTTAAAAGGATGGTACGGAGAGGATAATGGGGATACTAGTATCCACTCCAAACCTGCCCCCGAACCTACCTATTGATAATTTAGAATATTTTATTTTGATAATTTATAATATTAACTATTTTGTTAGTATATTTCTATTTTGGTTTCTATTTTATTATTACAAATATTAGAAATTTATGTTAGAATTTTTCACGATTTTTTAATTTATTATTTTATTGTTTGTTAGAGTTTGATACAAGTTATTAGTTCGGGTAAAATGAATATTTCAATTTAAAAAATGGATTTCGATGCAGGGATATACGAACCCGTGTGGTATAGGGTTTTGTTTATTTTTTTGTGCAACTTTAAATTTATTTCAAATTATTGTTAGGAATAAGATGGATTCCCTTCCATTCTCTCAAAGGAAGGCATATCTTGAAAAGGAAGGGGAGAATATGGGCGAGGTTAGTTCTGCTAGTCAGAAAAGTGATTTCACCGGGTTGATGAATTTGTGGTTCTATGTGTAATGAAGGTTACAAATTTATGAGGTTTTGATGATGACAAATGAACAAGGAAATTTAATCATAAGAATCATCATACAAGTAGTTATCAAAAATAAAAGTTGATAAAGTTCTAATGTTGAGAGAAAAACAAGACAAGTCAATTTTAAAGATCAACTTGGAAAGGAATTGAAGATGTAAAAGTTATCATCATCTCGCGCTTAAGTGATTTAGTATTTATTATAATGAGTAAGTCTTGAAATACTAAGGCGATGCACACACACACATACAAACCTTTTTAATCTCTTAACTTATTTTTTATTTCTTCTAAAAATCAATAACGACAATTGCATAATCGATTAAGAAATAATTCTAACAAATATGGAAAACTAAACTTATTGTCTAATCAATTAGAGTTTCCTTATAATATATTAAGGAAAAAATTATCCTTCTAATCAATTAGGAATCCAACAAATCAATTAAGGAGCAAAAATAATTTACAATTTCTTTTTCTGACATAGTCTATTCGATTTTCTAACTGTTTCTAATTGATTAAAGAGTGGCCATGGCCATGGGTTGTTGCCTACTTGAACTAATGTTTCCCTATATAAAGGAGTGTTATACTCATTTCTAAGTAATGAATTTAGAGTTGTGTGATTCTATTGTTTATGAATTTGTAATTAACTTAGAGGTTCTAATGTAAACATGTAAATAGCTTGGTGTAAGGTTGTTGGGTTGAACCTATGTAAAGAATCAAGTTATTGATAGTGAGAATTTCAAGAGAAAACTCTTGGGAACTAGAGTAAGTTGTATGGTATGATTCCGAACCAGGATAGACTTGTGATTTTAATCCACTTATGATTTTGTAATAGACTTGAAGTTTGCAAGTTAAACTTGTAAAAGTCTCGGTCTAAGGTTGTTGAACCTACGTAAAATCTCAAGTTGTTGATAGTTGAACATATCAAGCGGAAACTCTTGAGGACTGGAATAGGTTGTGTGGTTTAAGGTTAAACCATGATAATCTTTTCGTGTGATCTCTATAAACTCAATTTCTTTAATTTATATCTTTTTATCTTTTCCGCTGCTTAATCTCTACTTTTACACTCTTCTTAAAATCAATCAATCTATAATTGATCATTTTCTAAACGTTTTTGAAAACTAAATATTATGATTCAACGATCTCTTGTTCTTGGAGTAACTTGTTCAACAACTATGACTTCTAAATATAGTATACCTAGATGTAACCACTAAAATAAAAAGGTACCATTTATATTTATTTTGTTTTTGTGAGATCTTGGATCGAACTCTATTGGATCGAAGAGTAGCTTCTTGGTTTTGATAGTTCGAACAGAGTTGTAGCATGCATTCAAAGGTTACTTACATGTTGGTGTCAAAGTAGTGTATATTATAGTCGAAGAAGGGTCAAGCATGTTGTTTGCTCATAGGCTATTATTGAAGACCTACATGTTGTAGTCTAAATATGTTCTAGTATGTAGTTGTCAAAAATGCTAGGTTTGTTAGTGTGATACGGTGGGAGAACTGACTAGAGGTTTTGCATTTGTTTTCGCAAATGTTTCGGTTGAGCAAGAGTCGCCACCGACTTTTTATTTTATCCTAAGGAAAGGTTAAAAAGCACAGCAAAAACCTTTGAGATGTTTTCTTGGGTTCGGGGAGTAGATTATAGAAAGGGAAGGTATTAGCACCCTTTCTATCCATGGTTATCCATGGGCTCTTAGTTACTTGCTTAGATCAACTTGCCTTGACTTTCAATAGTTTGAAATGGTGCTTTGTGTGTGTGGGTTTGAAAATGTTTTTGAAAAGAAGCCAATGTGGTGGCAACCTTTGTAATGATCCATGTTGGGATGTATACAAAGGTGTATGTCTTTTGAAAAGGTTTTCAATGTTTTTTTGAGAGTTGTTTTGAAAGTGTATTGATGTGTGGTTTGAAAAATAGGCAAGCGTTTTGTTTTGCAAGTTGGCAAGTAACCAAGAGCTTTCTACCCTAAATTTCTCAAAGATCTTTGCTATGTTTTAACCCTTTTAACAATTTTGTTCCACCATTGCATTTGGTGGACAATCTTGTGTTAGGATGTGAACGGGACAGGCGCGGGTCATTGTTTAGACCATGATTGCAATGGTGCCAAGTATCTTTGGGCAATTTTTCCTTTAGGGACTTGATCATTTCTTAGGCAACTTTTGAAAGCGTCATCGAGGGACTATGATCATTTGATTGTTTGTTTTGCCCAAAGAGACCTAACATGCAATATGGCCCATTTTTGAAGGCAACAAGTGGAATACCCTAGGGGTGCAAGTGTGATTGGTGTTGTCCATTTTCATGCTTGTTTATCTTGAAATTAGGTCAAACTATTTTTTGTTGTTTTTGATTCGCATACAAACCCTAATTCTAACATGATATATTTAGAAAGCGTTAAAGTGCGAAAAATAAAGTTCCTAAGTTATTACAACACAATATATGGGAAGGGGGTACAAATGTTCAAATGGGGGTATTTTGACAAGGAATTTAAACCTAGACTATTACATCAAATTGGAATTATACAATTTATTTAATATACAATAATTAAATGAAAATGAAATAAATATGCAAGATGAAAAAAAATGTTTTTATATGTATGAAAAAAAGTGTTTTTATGTGTCAAATAAACAAAATAAAAAGTATTAATTTTTTTGGAGTTTTTGTGTATATAGGGCAAAACCCTAATTTATTAAATAAAAGTATTAATTATTTAATGTGTACAATATTTATTTATTATATACAAAAATAAAATAAAAATGAAGTATATTTGTCAAAAAGGTATTTTTAATGTTAAATATTAATAAAATAAAAATGTATATATTTTATATTTTAAACCTAAATATACTAATAAATATGTATGTATTTGTATTATTTATCAAATATATTAAATATGTGCAAAATAATAATATTTAATATTTATGGAAAAAAAGTATATTTTATATAAAATATTTTCAGAAGATAAAATAAAATAAAAAATGGAAAATAAAATGTGTTTGCATTAATTTTAGTATTTTTTAAATAAAAGTATGTTTATGTATTTATTTATATGTACAAATATTGATTCAAACAAACAAATGCCTAATAAATGCAAAAATGGTTTAGAAAATATTTTTTATATTTTTAATATCATGAGAAAAAATAAATAAATCAGAACAAAAAAGAAAAAGTCAAAAAATCATAAAAATAAGCTTAATGGGCCAAGGGGGTGTAAAAGTAAAAATGGGGTGTGAAAAGAAATAGCAAAGCAGGCCCAGCCCAAAGGCTGTTGTCTTCAACCTTCAGCCATTCAAAACAGAAAAACGCGCGTTTTCCATGCTTCCATCAAACTCCTGATTCCTTGAGTTTTAGCAAAAACTTACAACACCAAAAATGTTAAGCATCAAACAACGAATCCATACATACCAAAAACTTGATCTAACTCTAAAAAATGAGAGAGAATTTCTCCATTCCCAAATCTTAACCTAATTTTTTATCAATGTTCAGACATCAAATTCTCATGGCACACGTAACATAAATGAAAACTAACTACATGGGCATGTTCAGGGCTATGAATGTGACATATTTTCTTCACAAACCTAAAGCTAACAATGCCTGGATAGAGAGATACGAGTTCATGAACTTACCTGTTCAGTTGAAGTTGTATCTGGTGATGGAGGTGCTTTCAGTGCAAGGTGATGATTGGTACAACTTCCTTGATGTCCAGGGATGCTATTCCAAGTTTTACTTTGTTTTGAAACTAGCTGAATCGAGTTATAGAACTCCACCTGCAAATCAGAAAAATGAAAATGGCCAAACTGATTAGAGGAGTTACAGTCTACTTCTAATGCTTTGGATAGTTTGTATTGATGGTAGGGAAGGTGTTTGAACTGGTTTGGGCAAGAATGCACGATGGAAATGAGTTATGGGATTCAATCTGCAGCAGGTGCTCTGTTTGGACAGTTTGAGGGTGATTCTGTGTTTGAGAGGGCAATGGAGGTGGATAGCTCGTGTTTTAGCTTGTGTTTGATGATTAGAAAGTGTTTGACAAGTTTGCTTAGGGTTGGTTTTCAGGAAATGAGAGTTGTGTATGGTTATGCTATGTTTCTTCACACTTAAGCAAGAAAATGTCCACTTGAGTTCTAGGCTGATAGAGGCCCCCCTAATGTGCTGCACCACTTAGTCTTGATCAGTGTAATTAGCTCATAAACTTGTGCCAAAGAGATTTGAACTATACTTGCTTGGATTTGCATTTGACATAAAGTGTAACTTTTCTAAAATGGCAAAAATGCTTTATCTAATTAAGGCTTAATCTTGCATACAATGTCCAAACTCATAGAACAACACCTTGGCACAAAGGATTGGCATTAAATTATGGAGTGTAGATGAGATAAAAGACCTGTAATCTAGCTTAAGGAATGCTGAGTTAAAAAATGCAAGGTTATGGACATGCAACTTGGTCATGAACAAAGTGAGTTTTTCCCAACTTGTCAAATTCAATTCTCCCTAACCATGAGGTTGTTTGATGAGTTCTTGGACATTTTGGAAAGCTTGGAATGTGTAATACAATCCATCTTTAAAATGCAAATTTAAATTCCAAGTGGAAGTATGTGAAAAATGGTCTTGAAGTTAGGTAAAAACCTTGCCTAAAATAGGTCAAATTTTCTCTAAGTTAAGAATGGTTTGGTACCCTTGTTCCAAAACTTGTAACTTGAGCTACAAGCTTCTTTTGGGAAAACTTTGTGAATCAAAGTTGTAGATTTTGCAACAAGCTACAACTTTCATGTTTTGACTTTTGCTTGAATCCAAATGAATCTTGGTGAGAAAGTGGGACAAAGTTAAGAAAAAAATTAGGGTTTTTCATAACTTAGAAAAATTCTAAGTTACGAAAAATCTTCATTTCAAACCCTAATTTTGAAATGGCTTCAATTTTGGATTTCTTGATGAAAAAGTTTCATGATTTGGCATGTTTTGATGAAAAATGAATCTTGACATTTGATTTTGACCAAAAAGTCAAAGTTTGACTTTTCAGTATACAGTCAAAATTGATCAATTGACTGGGAAATTCAACTATCAATCTTGTGCATTTGGGATCTTTTGAACTTGTTGAGTATGTCAAGACAATTACATGGGGTCCTTGAGTCCATATGTGAGCTTGGTTTGCCATTGGCTAGGTCAAACAGTCAAAAATTGCCTTTGTGCAGTCAAAACCCTAAAAATGACCATTTTGCCCTTTTGGTGATCTGATCAAATTTCTTGTGGAATTGTGATCCAAACTTGATCAAATGGTCCATATGAGTTCATAATGTTGATGTGGGTCAATTTTCATGAGATTTGACTGTCAATTGGCCACAGTTGACTTTTTCCCTAATACAGTTGATTTCTAGGTCAACTGTCCAATTGACTGGGCAAAAATTGGAATCAGGACTTGAAACTTGGTATGGATAAACTCGGGAGTCCAACATGAAGCATGAAAGTCATCTTAGGCATTTTAGGTCAAAATATCTTTGTGCAAACACAAACCCTAATTTGGGTCAACAGTGCAAGGAGAAGTCGTGAGCAGAGGAAACCCTAACTGGATCTTGAACTCCAAGGGTCTTGTGATGAGAAAATGTTGAGGAAATGGGAGGGCAAATTTTGGGGTACAACAGTTAGCACATCAAATTGGGCCTATTTGTTATGTCCAATTATTTAAGTTATCTTGTACCCTAAGTTAGCTTGTAATAAGTTTTTGTGAAAAAACCCATTATTTTAGCATGTTAGGTTTATTATAAATAACATACTAATATTTCATCATTGCATGTTGCAAATACTAATTTAGGGTGATAGAGGTTATTTGTTATTCTTGTATACGTGTAATCTTGATTTAAGAGAAAATAAAGAATAATAGTTATAACTAATCCTTGTTGTTTTTCGTGTTCTTCATTCTTTTCTACCCTAATTATTTCTTGATCATAAAGAAATAATTTATACTTTGTTTCCCAAGGCATCGTTTTCACAACAAATTGGTGTGGTGAGCATGGAGATGATTCCTTCAACAAAGTATGAGATTGAAAAGTTCACCAGAGTGAATGATTTCAGTATGTGGCACTTGAAGAAGAAATCCCTACTGGTTCAACATGGTTGTTTGGAAGCGATGAAGGGAGAGACAACCATGAATGCTGCATTAACGACAACTGAAAAGATGGCGATAATAGAGAAATCTAACAACATAATCTTTTGAGCCTTGGTGATAAGGATCTTCGATAGGTATCAAAGGAGACGACGGTGGCAGGGTTATGGGTAAAACTTGAAAGTTTGTACATGACTAAATCGCTAGTAAATCGACTCTACCTGAAGCAAGCTTTATATTCATTCAAGATGATTGAAGAAAACATTTTAGATAAGTAGTTGGATATGTTCAACAAGCTCATTCTTTATCTTGAAAATATTGATGTGAAGATCGATGGTGAAGATCAAGCATTGTTGTTGTTGTGCGTTTTTCCTATAACACATGCTCACTTCAAAGAAACTCTCTTGTATGGAAGATAGTCCATGATCTTTAAAGAAGTTCAACCAGTCTTGTATTCTAAGGGCTTGAAAGAATGAAAGGAGCATAAACATCTACGGTTGGTGAAAGTTTGGCCGTTAAAGGAAATTTTTTGCGAAATGATGGTAAGTTCTACAAGAAGAAGGGTAAAAATCAGACAAAGTCTTATAGCGGCGAAGCATATGGTATCGATGCTATCACTGTAAGAAAGAGGTTCACACAAGAAAAGTGTTCCCTCAATGCTTGAAAGATCATAGAGGTAAGGATTATTGCAACACATCTATTGTTCAAGATGATTTCGACTCATCTGATGTTCTTATGCTTTCGAGCAGCAACCTGTCGAAATAGTGGATTATGGATTCTGGCTGCACTTGGCACATGACTCCAAAAAAAGACTTGTTTGATGTATTATGTAATCAATATGGTTGATCTATATTTCTAGTGTGGGTTCAACTTCACTATTAGATGTTTTGTATTATGTTAAAACTTGGAAACTAGCCTTTCAGTATGGTAGACGGTATCCTTATGTCCAATGGAACTCCTCTACACTATAGATCTTATGAATCATTAAAAAGTACTTTAAAATTGACATAAAACATTGAAAAACAGTTTTTGCATGTTTTTGCATGTTTTTGCATTGCATGTGTCGACACATTCGATATTGAGGTCGACACATGTAACCCAGTTTTTAAGCATATAAGCTTTTGTACGTCACATGCCGACACATAAAACCTTTAGGTCGACACATACTAAAATATTTCTGAAATTGCAGAAATTCTTATTTTATGTGTCGACACATCCATATTTCAGGTCGACACATTTACTCACGTTTTAAAGCCTGTAGCTTCTGACTTGTTCAGGTCGACACATAAAGTCCTTCAAGTCGACACATGCATTCCTTTTTTAACGTATGTGTCGACACATACAAATTTAAGGTCGAAAACATAAAGTCTATTTTGGTCAAATTTTTAATTTCTTTTATTCCAAATTTGTCCTTTTTTCCCTAAATGTTTCCAACTATAAATATATCATTCATGCATAATTCCAACTCGATGATAACATAAAATTAGCCTACATTTCCTCTTCTTCTTCAACCTTCCAATATATGCATACACACCAACATTACATTGTGATGATGTTCCGTCGGGGTGCCATATAGACGAAGAATTATGGATTTCCAATTGGTTTGGGTTGAGATTTGTAGGGGTCTTCATCCGGGAAAAACCAACGGGTTTGTCCTCCAAAGTCATTTGTTGAATTGGGGGTTTTCATGGAAGATCATGCGAGAAGGAATCTTCCATGTGAAAAGTCTGTTAGAGTGTTTGAAATATTTTCAAGGAACCTTATAGTGTTTGAAATCTTTTTAAGGAAGTAGCAAGATTTGGATGATATAATTGGTGATCTTGTGTTGATAGTGTGCAATCGGATTTACTCGAGTGAAAAATCCCTTGGAGTGTTTGAAATATTTGAAAGGAACCTTGGAGTGTTTGAAATATTTTCAAGGAAGTAACTTAAGCCGAGAATAGGTTGCATGTATCAGTCTTGGTCTTGTTAAAGATCAAAAGAAGAGAAGGGGTTGAATCATCATCAAATGGTTAGAGTTTGTAGGATTTCTCTTGAACACTTCTCTTGTAACCATACTTTTGCAAAGTAAGAAATTATCCTAATTCTAAATTTGGAATTGGGGGAATATGTAGCCATAGCGAGTATGATTGGTGAACATCCTAAACAAATCATTGTGTCTCTTTTCTTTTATTGCTTTACTTTCTTTAATATTCATACATTGATTTGTCAAATAACATTGAATAATTTATCGATGCGTAGGGATTTTCCAAAACTGTTTTTGTTTTGAATTGTGTGTTGAGTTGTTTATAATCAATTTTTATTATAAGTGATTTTTAATATCAATACAACATAAAGGAAAATTCTGAAACTTTGATTGCACGCCAAGTGTTTGAGAAATTGTTTAACTTGTTTAACTCAAAGGAAAATTGCAATGTTCTATCTCTTACTTTCAATTACTCTCTATATGAAATGTGTTGAATGTGTTTTTTGATTGATTGATCCATATAGAATTTATCTTTTATTATTAAGGTTTAAATTTCTTTGTTGATTAGTTTATAATCACTTTGATTGTAAGTGCTTTTGCATATCAACAAATCTCAAAGAAAATTCTGAAAAATTGATTGCGCACCATATGTTTGATAAATTGTCATATTATGTTTTTAATATGATTTCATTGGAAATAGGAAACCTTTATGTTGAATATTAAACGGTTAATTAAGACATTAGTATGTTGATTGATTTTATCACTATGATTAATTCGATATGGCTCGTGCATATCAGAATTTCCAATAACTCGGTTCGTTTAGACTACTATATTTGATCTAGGCCAAAAACCTTCCGCCTAACATTGTTTTTCAAATAGGTTTTAAATTATCATTTTGAAAGGTAGTTTTTATTTGGGGATCTATTCACCCCTCTCTAGATCCGGCGCCGTAGTCTAACAAGTGGTATCAGAGCTCCGGTTAATTATGTGCTTCAAATCTCTTATTAGAAAATGGCGTATGAACTTAAAAGGATTTACAAAACAACCCCTAAAAAATTTCGGAAGAAAACTATAGTTATTGAAAAGCTTGTATTCACATTAAGTTAAATCATATGACAAGGTTGTGGGTGACGCTATTACTCAAAACAATGCTAATGGTGTTGTCACATCTAAGCCGGGAGAAATATGGAATAATAATAATAATAAAAATTCATTAAATCTCATTAATTATTTGAAAGCACTTGGTAATCTTATTTCCAATGAAATTTCTACTAACAAAGTTGTGAGATGTCTTACTAGGAATTGGCAACCGAAGGTCACCATGATCAAGGAAATTAATGATATTACCACACTTGATATCACTATATTGTTTGGTAAGTTTGTGAAACATGAAAAACAACTTATTTTCTTAGACAAGCATGAGAAAAAACTCGAGAAGAAGAATAAAAAGGATAAATACACGGATAAGGAGGAAAGAACAAAGTCTAAAGCTCTTAGAATGTCAAGTTGAAGGTCCTCAAATTATGAGCACGTAATACGATAGTGATTTTAGTGATGGTGAAGATTTAATTGTCACTATGGTTGTATTTCCCAAATGCAACCAATTGTTTCAATAACCCCCAATGACTCAATGAAGATTGAGTACCTAGGCTATCTCGTTATTTTGTAGGAACATTGTCTTGACTCTATGAAGAGAATATGGGCTCTCATTTATGGTGGATCAAGACATATGAATATATTCTAATTCTATTGCATATAGGACAAGATGATGGATTATGTGATCTAGAAAGAAACAACAAGTTTTGTTTTATTGGTAAAAGATGCGTAAGTTACTCTAATGTTATACCGTAGAATACTCAGAAAAGGTATTTCCTTTCATAATGTAGGTTTATCTTCAAGTGACATACTCAATGACCCCGGAGAAGGTATTGATCAACCCGAATTGGTGAAACATAAGAATGAGAAAGATGATTAAAATGGAAAGGATAAATGATGAGAGTTCAATCAAAATGAATGATCGTCAAATTAATGACCTTCTTGGACTCATCACAAGTTATACTTTTGGGTACTCTGTCAAAGTGAAAACTGGTAAGATCGTGTTGTTCTAAAATCTTTGCAGAATACTTTGCATTTGGTTCAACTTTCCTTCGATTGTCCCGTGTGAAATGCAAGTGCATCCTCCGTCATATTATACGGTAAGATAACATCGATTTAACTTTTTATTTGTTAGTAAGTTCTCTCTTTTACTTGTTTATTTCTCTAAATACATGACATACTTGATGTATGCTATACATATTATGAGTGTTAATTTGCAACATAATTATTAATTGATAATCATAGTGAGTTATCAATAATATACTTGAAATGATCTCATCACATTATATTTTCATGTATTTCTTATAAACACTTATGTGTACATAAACAAGTTTAACTTCATTAAACCTCAAGGATAACAAATTTGACATTACATCATATTTGATTCTACTAACATATGACTTGTCAAAGAATACTCTAAGCTTATGCAGGGAGTATTTGAAATGAATATTATAGGGAGTTGAATTACTCTCCTGAACTCCAAATAAAGTAACTCAAGGAATGGACACATGTTTGTGGAATTACCTTCACGATCATGTTGAAAAAGGGGATGTTGATCTCATGCATCTTGATAGTGAAAATCAACTTGTCGATGTTTTCACAAAAATGTTTGCAACCAAACTGTCTTTCAATAAACATATGGAATTGGGGATTATTAATGTCTCCAATGTTGCCTTCTTTATTATGATGCTTGCACTTTTATACTTTTTATCTAACACTTTGTTTGATTATTTACATTATGTGAGTGCAACTTCCATTCCATTAAGAGTGAGGTAATATTGTTCCAAATTTCTCATTGAAAGTAAGATTTTCTTAGTACATGTTTAGCTGATGAAAAATGCTTGCTATGTTCTCAAATGATGAAAACCATGAATGTTCATTTCCAAAAAAATTGATTGATAAGCATTACGTGTTCTCAATATATATGCTTATAATGACTTCATGTATTAATTCTTTCACATTTGTACAAGTTTGTTCTTGTATGTACAAGTATGTGTTTCTATTATTATTTCTTTCATTTGTTTATGAGTTGAATGTAAGCATGTTAATTGCATGTACGATTCATGTTGTAGTTGAGTGACATTTTATGGAAACATTTTCATTTTGGATTGAGTAGTGACATGTTCTTGTCCCTATACTAGGCACATGCATGTGAGACATTGGGAGTTTCGTTGTATTGTGTTACGAAATCGTGACGCTATAGAAGCAACTTAACTAGCTTGCTCTTGCATCACATTCATTATTATTCATGTAATTACATTACATGTTTGATAATGTTTTATGTTTGTTATCTATTTTTTTTGCATCATTACATATATATGGGGATATGTAATTGTATGCTTTTCTTTGCAAGAATGCCTCTATGTGATATATTAGTATTCATATTGGAATGTGATACTTCTCACAATTTTCCTTATTTCTTTTTGATGTTGTCAAAGGGGGAGATGAATATATGAGATAAAGATGGGAAGAACAAAGTCAAGGGGAACCTTTGTTAACTACATGAAATGCATCATCGCAAGTTTTTCCATCATCAAAAAGGGGGAGTTTGTGACTGCAAATTCACTATTAGATGTTTTGTATGATGTCTAAACTCGGAAAGCAAGAATTTCAATATGGTGGACGATATCCTTATGTCTTATGGAACTCCTCTGCATTATAGGTCTTAGGAATCATTAAAAAGTACTTAGAAATTGACCCAACACATTGTAAAACAGTTTCTGAATGTTTTTGCATTGCATGTGTCGACACATTCGATTTTCCGGTCAACACATGTAACTTAAGTTTTAAGCATGTAAGCTTCTGTAAGTCACAAGTCGACACATACAACCTTAAAGTCGACACATACTGAAAGATTTCTAAATTTGCAGAAATTCTTATTTTATGTGTCGGCACATCCATATTTCAGGTCGACACATTTACTCACGTTTTAAAGCCTGTAGCTTCTGACTTGTTCAGGTCGACACGTAGAGTCCTTCAGGTCGACACATGTAACCTTCCAATCTATGCATACACACCAACATTAAATTGTGATGATGTTACATTGGGGTGCCATCTAGACAAATGATTATGGATTTCAAATTGGTTTGAGTTGATATTTGTAGGGGTCTTCATCCGGGAAAAATCATCGGGTTTGTCCTCCAAAATCATTTGTTGAATTGGGGGTTTTCATGCAAGATCGTGCGAGAAGGAATCTTCCATGTGAAAAATCCCTTGGAGTGTTTGAAATCTTCTCAAGGAACCTTAGAGTGTTTAAAATATTTTTAAGGAAGTAGTAAGAATTGGATGATAGAATCAGTGATCTTGTGTTGATAGTGTTCAATTAGATTTACTCGAGTGAAAAATCCGTTGGAGTGTTTGAAATTTTTGCAAGGAACCTTGGAGTGTTTGAAATCTTTTCAAGGAAGCAACTTAAGCGGAATATTGGTTTCATCTATCGGTCTTGATATTGTTAAAGATCAAAAGAAGAGAAGGGGTTGAATCAACATTAAACGATTAGGGTTTGTAGGATTGCTCTTGAACACTTCTCTTGTAACCATACTTTTGCAAAGTAAGAAATTATCCAAATTCCAAATTTGGTACTGGAGGGAGATGTAGCAATAGAGAGGACGGTTTGTGAACTTCTAAAAAAATCCTTGCGTCTCTTTTCTTTTATTGATATATTTGCTTTAATCTTCATACATTGATTTGTCAAGTAGCATTGAATAATTTATCGATGCGTAGGAATTTTCCAAAACTATTTTTGTTTTGAATTATGTGCTGAGTTGTTTATAATCACCTTTTGATTATAAGTGTTTTTTTGTATCAACACAACATAAACGAAAATTCTGAAACTTTGATTGCACACCAAGTGCTTGACAAATTGTTTAGCTTGTTTAACTCAAAGGAAAATTGCAATGTTCTATCTCTTACTTTCAATTACTCACTATATGCAATGTGTTCAATGTATTGTTTGATTGATTGATTTGTATAGAATTTATCATTGATTATTAAGGTTTAAATTGATTTGTTGATTAGCTTATAATCACTTTGATTGTGAGTGCTTTTGCATATCAACAAATCTCAAAGAAAATTTTGAAAAATTAATTACGCGCCACATGTTTGATAAATTGTCATATTATGTTTTTAATATGATTTCATTGGAAATAGGAAACCATTATGTTGAATATTAAATGGTTAATTGAGATATTTTTATGTTGATTGATTTTATCATTATGATTAATTCCATATGTCACGTGTATATACAAGTTTGTAATAATTAGGTTCATTTAGACTACTATATTTGATCTAGGCTAAAAACCTTCCGCTCAACATTTTTTTTTCCAAATAAGTTTTAAATAATCATTTTGAAAGGTAGTTTTTATTTGGGGATCGATCCACCCCCCATAGATCCACTGTCGTAGTCTAACAGTTGGGAAACAAAAAAGCTTGCCAGATTGCAGGTGTTGAATCTGTGAGATTTAGGCTCCATGATGAGTCAATACAGTTATTGACTGAAGTCAGGTTGTATCTGATTTGAAGAGAAATTTGATTTCTCTTAGTGAATTCGATAAGAAAGGATATGTTTTACAAGGAGAGAAAAGTATCCTAAGAGTCATGAAGGGGTCAAAGGAAGTCTTAAGAGGTGTGAAGAAACAAGGCTTGTATACCCTTAAGGCTGAATTTGTAAGTGGTTCGACAAATGTTGCATCCATAAAACCTTTAACGAAGACAAAAATTTGGCATATGGATTGGGCCATGTCAATGAAAGGGGTCTAGTCGAATTAGGGAAGAAAAATTTGCTTGGTGGAGACAAGGTCGAAAAGATGAAGTTTTGTGAACCCTGTGTACTTGGAAAATCTTGCAGAGTGAAGTTCAACAAAGGCAAACAAAGAACACATGGATCCCTTGATTACATCCATGTTGATCTTTGAGGTCCTGCAAAGTTTCCATTACATTTATGAGCAAGGTATTTTCTATCCATAGTAGATGATTCTTCTAGAAAACTATGGGTATTCATCCAGAAGACTAAGGATGAAACTTTTGAGAATTTCAAAAGTTGGAAGACTCTAGTCAAAAATCAAACTGGACGAAATGTTAAGAGGTTGAGAACATACAATGGCCTTGAATTTTGCAATGAGGAATTCTATAACTTTTGTGATGCCTATGATATTGTAAGGCACATAACTACCGTAAGTACTCCATAACAAAATGGTTTGGTTGAAAGGTTTAATCAAACTATTTTGGAAAGAGTCAGATGTATGTTGACTAGTGTTGGGTTAAAGAAGGTGTTTTGGGATGAGGCTATTTTGACAACAACATATCTGATAAACAGATGTCTTTCGACTGTGTTAGATATGAAGACACCAGAAGAAGTTTGGTCGAGACATCCACCAGATCTCGAAAATTGAGAGTATTTGGCTGCGTAACCTATGCTCACATTAGGCAAGACAAGGTCAAACCTAGAGCTTTAAAATGCATGTTCATGGGATACCCTGAAAGAGTTAAAGCTTATAGGCTATGGTGCCTAGAGCCAGATCACAAGAGGTGTATCACCAGTCGAGATGTAGTTTTCAATGAAACTGAAATGGATTTCAAGAAAATTGATGATTTTAGTCAAAGTGCAGAAATATCTGATGAAGAGCTGGAATAGGTAGATATTCTTATTCAGGTAGAGCATGTTGATGTTGAATTGTGTACCCTAGATGAAGTCAAATAAGAAGAAGAAAATGCTAAGGAAGTTAAGGAAACTTTCGATGACTACCTATTGGCAAGAGATAGAACGAGAAGTGTCATCAAGGAACCTCAAAAACTTGGGTATCCAGATCTTATAACTTATGCCTTAATCTCTACAAGTGAGGTTCTAGACGAAGAACCTAGAGACCATAAGGAAGTTATGAGGAGTCAAAATAAGACTGAATGGTTGAAGGCCATGAATGATGAGATGAAATCTCTTCATGATAACAACACTTGGGAACTGATCAAGAAACCTGCTGAAGCTAGGTTAGTCATCTATAAATGGATTTTCAAATTTAAGGAAGGAATCGAATGAGCGGTGTTGAAAAGATACAAGGCTAGATTGGTTGCAAGGGGTTTCACTCAGAAAGAAAGAGACAACTTCAATGATGTGTTTTCTCCCGTTGTGAAGCACATGTCCATTTGAATGTTGCTTGCCATGGTGGCACAATTTATCTTGAACTAGAAAAAATGGATGTGAAGATTGCATTCTTCTATGGTGATCTAGATGAAACAATCCTGATGAGGCAACCTGAAGGGTATATCGAAAAGGGGAAAGGAAGATTATGTGTAAAAGTTGAATAGATCTTTATATAGGCTGAAACTATCTCCTCAGCAGTGGAATAAGATATTCGACAAGTTCATGACACATATAGGTTTCATTAGAAGTCAGTTCGACCATTGTGTTTACTTCAGATTTCAACCTGGTAATTCATTTGTTATTTAGTTGCTTTATGTGGATGATATTCTCAAAGCAAGCAACAATGTCGAATATGTAATGAGGGTAAAGGTTAAAATCAATAAGGAGTTCAAAATGAAGGATCTAGGAGCTACATCTAGGATTCTTTGGATTGACACCCGAAGAGATACAAAGCATTCAAAGTTATGCTTATCTCAAGAGGCATACCTACATAAGATTCTCGACAATACTTGGATCAGTGTCCCAGTATTGTGATCGAAAGAGCTTATATGAATAGCATCCCATATGCTAACATAGTAGGTTCTTTGATGTATACTATGGTCTGTACTAGACCCAATATAACATATGCAATAAGTCTTGTAAGCAGGTACATGGAGAGTCCTGGAAAGTCTCACTGACAAGCATTAAAGTGGATTCTAAGGCACATAAATGGTTCTCTAAACAATGTCCTAATTTATGGTGGAGCCTTTGGTGAAGATAGTAAAGCATAATCAAAGGATATGTCAACTCTGATTATGCAAGTTGTAGGGATTCCATAAAATCTATTTCTGGATATGATTTCAATACGTTTGGTATAATAATTAGTTGGAAAGCAACAATTCAGAAGTTTGTCACATTATCAACCACTGAAGTGGAATATATTTCTTTAACTGAAGTTGTGAAAGAAGAAATGTGACTTGAAGGTTTTGCTAAGGAGATGAAACTTCAAGGGCAAGTTATCATTGTTAATTGTGATAGTCAAAGTGAAATATACTTGTCGAAGAATTCAGCCTGTCATGAGCGAACCAAGAACATCGATGTGAGGTTAAATTTCGTCAGAGGGGTTATCGAGCATGGAGAAGTCCAAGTGTTGAAGGTTTTGATAGATTATAATGCTGCTGATATGATCACTAAGACATTGCCAAGTTGCAAGATTTTCCACTATATGCAGTTAATAAAGTTGCATGAACAAAGCTAGTTTGGTCTTTGATGTTATAGAGGTTGTTCCAAAGTGGAGATTTGTGAGATATTGTATAAAACTCTATTGGGTCGAAGAGTAGCTTCTTGGTTTCGACAATTTGAACAGTTATAGCATGCAGTCAAAGGTTGCTCACATACTGGTGTTAATGTAGTGTATGATGTAGTCGAAGAAGGGTTAAATATGTCATTTGCTCACAGGCTGTTGTTGAAGAACAACATGTTGTAGTCAAAATGTGTTCTAGTATATAGCTGTCGAAAATGGTAGGTTTGTTAGCATGTCAAATGGGCCTGTTTTTTATGTCCAATTTTTAAGGGGTTAAATACACTTTACCCCCTACAATAGTAGCGAGTTTTGATTTACCCCCCTTTTAATTTTTTTTTCTTTTTGCCCCTTAACAAATATAGATTCCAAAACAAAAAACCTTTTAGCCCAAGATTCCATTTGAGATGCAGACGTGGCTTGTGACTGTTTGCTGATTGGGTAATCATACGCCACCTTGGCTTTTTTAAAATATTTTATTTAATTGTATAAAATCTTTGCATTGTTAAAAAATATGCATCACGTGAGTTTTGAACCCTTGTCCCTCTACTCGCAAGCCATGCACTAAACCACTGAACTATGTGTTTCGGTTTGTATATTACTCACTTCAATATTACTCATCCCTGTCTCAGTTTTAACAAATAACTAATATTTCCACCAGCCACTCCTGTCTCTTGTATAGTTTTGAAACTTTATACACCCAAAATTAACCACAAATTAACCAAACCAGTTAACATATCCAAATAACAACATTCAATAACCAAATAAACCCCTGCACTTGTTCCTAACATAATCAACAACAAAACCATTCAACATAATTAAACAAGTTCAGAAAACAATCCAAAACAAAAAAGAAAATGCAGAGAAAAATTATTGAATGAAAAAGGAATTAAACTCAAGCTTCAACACATTACAACTCAGATTTAATACCAATAACACATCACATCGCATAACAAGAAATTCACAGAAGAAGAAGATTGAGAGGAAGAAAAAGAGTTAAGAGATATTTGTACCTGAGTACACAAGAACCTCTGGATTTCTATCCATCTCCATCATCTTCGAAGAGCCACCGGAGTTACTTCAATTGTTAAACATTGTTATCTCTATTTCCTTTGCATTTTACATCATTTTCACCATATGATGTAGCTTAAGCCTCTCTAAAAGTCCTTCTTTTATCTATTTAGATTGAAATCAATCCTCTAATTTTTGAGCATTTGGTCTTCCGATTTGAGGAAAACATAATCTTATTAAACAAACCCTAAAATCAAATCCTCAGTATCCCTTTAGCAATTGATTTTGAACTTTTTTTCTTCTATTTAGTACGTTGAGTTATGAATATTTTGGTCCACTGGTTTTGAATTTCAATGTTAAGTTTGTATGTTGTGGTATATTCTACCATGAAATTGCTTAGGATGTATGAATATTTAAAGTGCACATAGTATTAAAGTATGTTTAGATGATTTCATAGATATTTTAAACATTGTTACTGTATTTTAATTTAGGGGTGTGTCTTCTTTTTATGTTGAGATCTGTAGCCACTTTTGTTTCCAGTTCCTAAAAGGCTCTATTCTTTAATAACAAAATAAATTGTACTGAGGCATATTTATAGTTTGTTTTTTTACTTCATCTAATTTTCTAAGTATTTTACTAAGTTACTTTTTAGGGATCGGTTGCTATATTATGTTTTAAAAGGGAGAGTTTCGATTCAAGAGTTAGCTTTAAAAGTGGCATTTGGATTGTGTGGAACATCCAAAGAGGCTAAAAAAGTATCAGTTGATGCGAATTTTATGGCAGATTTTGTTAAGTTATTGAATGGAATTATTCTTAGATGCTTATCTTCTTTTTCAGCATATGCATGTCAAAGGATACCTCGATGCTTATAATCCAAATTTCTTTGCTTCACCTCCTGGAATATACATCAATCGAAGCTTATAATATTAAAGTCAGTAATGTACAAACTGAAACACATAGTACAGTGGTTGGGTGCATGGCTTGCAAGTAGAGGGACAAGAGTTTGAAACCCATTTGATGCATATTTTTTAACAATGTAAAGATTTTATACAACTAAATAAAATATTAAAAAATATTTAAAAATGCCAAGGTGGAATATAACTACCCAGTCAGCAAACAGTCACAAGCCACATCTGCATCTCAAATGGAATCTTGGGCTAAAATGTTTTTTGTTTTGAAATCTATATTTGTTAAGGGGCGAATTTTTTATATTTTTTAAAAGGAGGGTAAATCAAAACTCACTACTATTGTAGAGGGTAAAGTGCATTTAACCCTTGTTTAAGTTATCTTGTACCCTAAGTTAGCTTGTAATGGGTATTTGTGAAAAAGTCCATTAGTTTAGTATGTTAGATTTATTATAAATAGCTTACTAGTCTCTCATCATTGCATACTACAAATCCTAATTTAGTATGAGAGAGGTTATTTTTTATTCTTGTGTACATGTAATATTGATTTAAGAGAAAGTAAAGAATAATAGTTATAACCAATCGTTGTTGTTCTTCATGTTCTTCATTCTTTTATATCCAAATTGTTTCTTGATCATAAAGAAACAATTTATACTTTGTTTCCCAAGGCATTGTTTTCACAACAATTTTATTAGTAAAAGTTTTTAAATTAAAAATGCTTATCCTCAATATCATTTAAATAAATAATATCATGAAAATAAAATGAGAAATATGTATGCTTCATCTTATTTCTATGATCACAAATATAGATGGAAACCTAGAGATAATATGCATTCCACTAACGC
Source organism: Vicia faba (assembly GCA_948472305.1). Taxonomy (NCBI): domain Eukaryota; kingdom Viridiplantae; phylum Streptophyta; class Magnoliopsida; order Fabales; family Fabaceae; genus Vicia; species Vicia faba. The sequence continues at coordinate 610,582,774 of OX451736.1, forward strand.
AAGAGGGCTCAAATAGAATTGGTTACAAAAGGTCAGAAAATTATAGTATTATGCAAATATGCTTGAAATCTCAAATTAAAAATGTAATATTGATAGTGATTGTTAAAATAATATAACTAAAGGTATAAATATTATCTCTTACTTAAATTAAAAAAAAGGAAAATAATTTTCCTATGGTTACAACAAAGATAAATATATTGGATTTAAAAATATTGTTCTTCTATTTTGGTTTCTTGAAACATTCCCTAGGATTGGGATTGTTTGACATCATTGTGGTGATTGGGAGTGAGAGGGGGTTCTCATATCTAGGAGTAGGTAGAAGTTTCACTAGATAGGGATTAAGTGAGAAGTGTAAATTGTAACTTTTTAGCTTCAAATTGATACTAATGATAATGGATTTCCTTCCTGACTTGGTAGCCCCCAGAGTAGGTGAGTTGCATCGAACTGGGTTAAAAATTCCTTGTGTTATTTAACTTTCTGCACTTTACCTTCCCGCACAATATTTCTGTTTTATTAAGTTTATTTTTTTATCAGCAGATGTTGTAACATCTGTCATGATATTGTGTGTTGTAAGGAAATCAGTCTTATCATCTAATATTATGTGTGCTAGAATTTCAATTTTATAAAAAGGTTTTAAGTGTGTGTGTGTGTGTGTGCGCTTATAGCCAACTACTTCAAAGAGGAAAATATTTTTGCTTACATTGATTCACTCAGATGCTAAATTGGGCTAACTTCTCTAATAATGTGTATGATGTTTTCATTCTGTCTGGCCTTCTGCTCTGATATGTCATTAAAGGCTTTGTTTGTTTCCCTTTCACTAGTATTGATATTTGTATATTTTCTTTAGTTTTTTGATGCTTATGATACAATCTGATTATTTTCCTTTTGTCTGAACAACTATTATTGATATTTGAAGCTTTATCTAAGATCTCTATCAATCCTTTTCATACCTATGGCTTGCATTAAGTGTTTAAGTTCATGGATTGACTTTCTCAATTGTTGAGTCTTTGTTATGCCGAGTATCATCTAATATGTTCTTATATTCATCATGTTGCATCTCTTGCTATGCTGATTGTTCTTTTAATGCTCTTCTTGGTTGACTTTATAAAAGGTTGCATCATTTATTATGATGTGTGTGCTTTCATTGCTTTTCTACATCAGTCATCATATTTCATCTTTATCATGTCGATTGTATGTTGTGCTATCTCATTGTATTGGTGTACTTTTGCATCTTTAATATGTTGAATAAACTTTATGATCTTTCTAAACTTATCATAATCAAAACAACATCTGTTACTTGTAAAATAAGTATCCACATGTAGTAGAGTTGTATTCGACTACCAATTTTTGGTATTTGACTACCACACCACACAAAGGCGAAATATGGGAAATTTTTCCTTGGTAGTCAACTACAAGAATGTGGTATTCCACTACCACACACAAAATTTTGAAAAATACATGATTTTAAGTCATTGTGGCATATGTACTTATGCTAAATCATATTAACACATTTTATTATGACATATATCATGTAGAACACATAGAAAAATATAGAACATTGATTGTGTACCTTGATGAGTTTTCTTTTTGATTTGATGGACAACTAGATGATTTTCTTTTAAGATCATAACTGATATTGTCTTAGATGAATGTTCATGCTTAAATATCATGTTCATCCAAGATTATAAGTTTTCTTCTTATTTTATAGAATGATTATTTTTTAATGGTTTTGTAAAAATGTAATCCAATTGATCATGAGTATCCACAAATGTAATTCCACGTCTCTTTTAAGACATAATCTCTGAGGAAATGATATCTGATGTCTATGTGCTTTTTTCTTGAATGCATGATTGAGTCTTTAGTTAAACTTATGGTACTTGGGTTGTCATGTCTTAGAGGAATGCATCATATGTTTAAACCATAATCCATAAATGATGCTTTAACCAAAGTACTTGCATAAAATAACTTCCAGCAACAATATATATGCTTCTACAATACTTAGAGCAACACATACCTACTTTTTACAATACCAAGAAACTAGTGCATTACCAAATATATGACATGTTCCACTTTTAATTTTTCTATCAATTTTGCATCCAGTGTAATTAGAATAAGAATATTATACTAAATCATATAGTTAACTTTTGAATACCATAGACCTACATGTGTGGTTCTTTTAATATATTTCATGATCCTTTTGACAATAGAGACATGAAATTCTTTCGTACAAGCTTGTTAACGATCACATAAACAAACACTAAACACTATGTCAGGTCTACTAGCAATAAAATAAATTAATGAAGAATTCTTACCTCTATACATTGCTATGTCAATTGGAATTGAGGATTCATCTCGATCAACATATGTGCTTGAACTTATTGGAGTGGAAATTTCTTTGCATTTATCCATGTCAAAATTCTTCAAGAGTTCTTTGCGATACTTGGATTGATTTATGAATATTCCATTCTTTAATTTTTTGATTTTCAACCCAATGAAATATTTAAGTTTACCCATCATAGATATTTCAAATTCTCCTTGAATCATGTTTGAAAATACACAACATAAAGCTTCATTTGTAGATCCAGAGATGATATCATCAAAGTAGATTTAAAATTTCAAGGTGTGATTTTTAATCTTCTCCATAAATAGTGTTGTATCCACCTTTCCCTTGTTGAAACCACTTTCACAAAGGAAGTTGCTTAAGCTATCATATCAAGCCGTTGATGATTTCTTCTAGCCATAAAGAGCCTCCTTTAACTTGAACACATGAAACGGGTTCTTAAAATCTTAAAAGCCTGGAGGTTGACTTACATAGAATTCCTCTTGAATATATACATTCAATAATGCACTTTTAAAGTTTATTTAGAATAAGTAAAATTCAAAGAACATGCATATGAAAGTAATATTATAATAGTCTCTAATCTTGCAACATGAGCAAATGTATCATAAAAATTAATACATTCTTCTTTTTATAGCCTTAGGCTACCAATTTAGCCTTATTTCTAACGATTATAGCATTTTTATCAAATTTATTTTTAAACACCCATTTAGTGCCAATGATGTGTTTATCATTAGGTCTAGTAACAAGTTCCCAAACTTTATTTCTTTCAAATTGATTCAATTCCTCTTGCATAAAAAGAATTCATTGTTAATCATTTAAGGCTTCATTGATTTTGGAAGGTTCAATTTATGAATGTTATCCCTTTGATTGGCTTCTTTAAGTTAAACAACATGGACAACAAGATGTAATATATGAATAAGAATCACGTGGGACAATATTTTCCATACTGATATATAACACATGGCCTTAACCTATTAGCTAGATTTCGTGATTAAATATGAGCGTGATTGAGTTTGTTTCTATGAAGTTTTTTAATCAAAATCAGTTTGAAAAAAGGTTTTAATAAATCATAATCTATAATGGTCGAAAAATATTTAATTGGATATGGTTTAATTAAAAGTATTTGCATTTAAGAAAAAAATGAAGATTTGATTTGAAGAAAATATTTATTTGAATATCCCTTGAAGGAAGATTTGTTTAAAATTTATTTTATTGCATATGCAAAGATATTTTTTGAAGATTAATTCCATGTAGATATTTATTAGATATGTTTTAATTATAAGATTTGGATTTGGCAAGAGATGTATTCTAAATCCTTTACTTTAGAAATTGGAATTAAGTTTTATATCAAGTAGAGATTTTATTTGAATTGTTCAAGATTCAAACTTTTTTTTGTGTAGATAGATGTCATGCCAAATGTTCCAACAATTTGTGAGACATATGTCTTTGATTGTTACTCAGTGAGTAAGATAAATTAAAGTATATTTGGTCATGTTATAATTTGTTTCATGTTATGTTATATCAGAGATATAAGTGTACTAGCTTGAGTTTGGATTTGGGAAAGATCTTAATTTTGCATGTTTGTATGTGGAATGATTAATTTATATCAATCAAGGATCTCAATCTTTCTAATAAAGATTTGATTGATCATGTATGTGTTTTGGATGGTTTGATCTAAATCATATACAACAAGAATAATAAAGAGACTCATATTTATTCAAGGTGATTTGTCAAGATTAGAAATTATCATTATGGAAGATTGATCTCATGTACTTTATAGAAGTGCAACCGAATCCATGATGGGCTTTTGTAGCTGGAATTTTGTGGCTATATAAGGAGTTCATCTCCTTTGTGAAGACTCAAAACTTGAGAGAAAAATCTACTCTAAAGGAGATTTTTATTTGATTTATGTCTTTGAGTTTTTGTTGTAATACTATGTTCCTAGATACTAATTCTATAAGCATGAGAACATGGTATTTGTGTGTTTTAGTTGTTTCATATTTTTAATCATATTGTAATTGTCCAAATACAGGGAGAGTGTTTGAGTAAAACTGGGAGGGGTCTCTTATTCAGGTGGAGCCTGAACGAAGCTTCATGGATAGTATTAGGAAATTGGCCTTGAATTAGGAGAGTTTAGAGTAAGCTCATTTGTCCTTTTTACTATTTAGAGTGGGACAATTCTATAGTATATCTTGAATAGAAATTCACGGGTATAATTAGGAAGAGAGGCATTGAAAAAGATTTGTTCAATTAAGACAATTTTTACTTTTACTATTGAGTGTGGTTTTCCTTTCTTGGGTTGAATTCCTCCCAAACGCATGTGACTTTGCACCAATTAGTTTAACAATTCCTATATGTTCTTTATTGTCTTATAATTTATTTTTGCTATTATTCTTCCTAATGCGTAAGTATATTGTCATACACATTGTATAAGACATTGTATTTGACATTTGTTCGCCTAAATAACATAATTTTAGTGAAACAAAAGTCTTATTTAAACAAGCATATTTGAGATTTATATGAGTAGACACTCCCTTTATTATGTATCCAGTTATGTTGTCAATAAGATGATCTTGATAGTATACTACTACGGGAAAAGGACACAATAACTGTTGGAAAAGGGATACCACGATGGATGACCAACTGTTGTGAGGTAAGTGGTGGTTATATGTATGATTCTTTCCACCATAGGCGCGCAACCATGATTATATGTCAAGTATCACACTACGTAGCACAAGGTTATTCCAAACAACTGTTGTGATGTAATTTAAATAAAATCATTTAACAACAATTTTTCTAAATAACTTTTAGGGTATGTACATTGAATTATTATAAATTATGTGGAATGCTTATTTCACCAATGATCACTAAACATATAACCTTTCATTCCCATCTAGAACATTATAATATAAAAAATTAAGTTATATTAGAAGAAAAAATTACATGTTCAATTCTATACATGAATTCTTCAGCTCCTTATCCGTATTTTTCTCTTTAATTGTTAGAAATTTTTTGAATTCTCTTAGTTCTTCAACCCCTTCCTTAACCTCTAGTTAATTTTGAAACATATTATTTACATTCCAAACTAAATTAGAGGTGAAGGAAAGAGAGGTCGAAAAATAAGAAGCATTAAACCAAGTTCTCACTATTAAAGAGCAAAATGTATATACTAGACTGAATGATTGTTGTCTAGAATTGAACGTGTAAATTGTTTTCAAATATAACTTTATCTATCATATTATAATATTCTAATGCAATCTAAAAAGTTATATATTTGATAAGGTATTGGAAAAATAAGAAACAACATAAGATATAATAAACTCATCTAAAACAAATATTAACAACAACATTCATTAACAACAAACCTTAAACAACATAGAACGTACATATCCCATAATAGAATCCATAATAAAAGGAAAGGAAGATGAAGATGAAGTGAGAGCATCAAACACGTGTTTACAGCGCTCACACAAGTTTGTTGCACTCACTTTAGCTGCACCCTTGTTAATTTTTCCATCCATCTAACGATACCAACAAGTAAAAACAAGCAGGAACACAAACAGAAAAATAAACAAGTTAAAATATTAAATCTTAGGGTTTGAAACAAAAATAATAGCTAATATTTAAACATTATATGTTAGGTTTTGAAACATTAACAGTTAGCAGAAACAAAAACTAAACAATAATATATAAATAGAAACATAAATAAAATTGTTGCATAAGTTTAATGAACGAACTTGAAGGTAGCCATTGGTTTCAAGAAGAATCTGAAGGTTGTCGTAGGTGAGATAGGTGATATAGATGTTAGGCTTATATTTTGAGAGAGAAGAGTGAAATATGTTAGGGTTTTCTTTTGATAGAAACGATATTTATGTACTGAACGAGAGATAATTTCATTTAAATATAAATAATTATCACCTTTCACCTTAATTAATAATACGAACCGTGATGAAATGATTGAACTTTACACCACAGTTGACTAAAGGAACCATTGTGATATACAAGGAAAATCATATTTTGTGACGCTAAAATGGAAAATTGAAGGAGTTGGGATTTGAACCCTGTAACTCCTGGTACATTTCACTACGGGTTTTAGATATGACTGTAGTGAAATGTCTTTTAGTAAATACCAAAAAAAAAAGCTCCCAAAAATGACTTATTACCACAGTTAACATGGAGGCTATTGTAATATTGATTTACGAAAGGTACTTTTCATAATAGTGGTACTCATTTATCAAGGTGTAGATTATTTCTATTTTTCTATAGTTGAATCACTTCATCATACTTCCACATTTGTTTTTCAATGTGATCATCATTATTATTAACATTCCTTGGTGTTTCATCTATCTTATCTTCATCAATGTTAATAACTTTATCTTCCTTGGAGGGGTTATATTCATCAAAGGAAACATGCACAAAATCTTCAACAACAAGTGTTTCTTATTGAAGATTATACATGCTTTACTAGAAAGAGAATACTCAAGGAATATACCCTCATCAAATTTTGCATCAAACTTATCAAGGTTATCCTAACTATTATTTAAGACAAAGCATTTTCATCCATAAATGTGTAGATGTGCGATGTTTTACTTTCTTCATTTAGAGAGTTCATCTTGTGTCATCTTAAAGATGAGTATAATCATAATCCAGTTACTAACATATCATGCCGTAATTACCACATCTACCAAAAATACTTTGGTAGGTTTTTTCACTTATCATTGTTCTTGAAAGTTCCTCCAAACACATATTCTTTATTTCAACTACACCATTTTTTGTGGAGTCCTTATGGCCTAGAAATTGTGTGATATGTCATTCTCATCACAAAAATCTTCAAAGGGTGAATTTTAAACCTCCACCATGATCACTTTGAATTGATACAATCTTCATAGATTTTTCATTTTGAACTACCTTTGCATATTTTTTAAAGGCATTAAATACATCATATTTATGAACTAAATACAATGTCCAAGTAAATCTTTAAAAGTCATCAACAATAATGAATGCATAGTAATTTCCACCAAATTTTCTAGTCCTTTAGGGACCAAATAAATACACGCAAATAAATTAAAGAGGTCTAGATGTAGAGATAATATTCTCTTCCTTGAAAGAAACTTTGGTTTCTTTACTTTTTGACATGTATCACACAATTTATCTTTGATAAATTTCATCTTTGGCAAACCAACACTAATTTATTTAGATGCTGCATATGAATATGAACAATTCTTTTATGCCAAATCCATGCACCATTGTTATTATTAGCCACATGACATTTTATTTTCAAAGATAAATTATCCTTGGATATCATGAAGATATTTTTTTTTCCAATAAGCTTGATTTCATGTGAAATATCATCTTCTATGATACTTGCTTCTTTATTTAAATTTATTGAGGTCTTTATCACAAAATTGGCTCATGCTTATAAGGTTGTGCTTTAAACCATCCATAGTGAATACCATTAATAGTGGTAAAGAGTGGCGTACCTATTTTTCCAATACCAAGAATCTTCCCTTTGTTATTATATCTATAAGTGACAAATTCTTTTGATTTTAAGGTTAATAATGAAAACTTTTATTTGTCTCCTGTCATATGTTTGGAGCATCCACTATCAAGATACCACATGTTGGTGGTGGCTTTTAAGCATTCTTACAAAATAAATTGAAATTTGTTAGGTATCCGATGTACTTTGGATCCTTGTGGATTATTTCTTTCTTTACCTAAATATACTTTCCACTAGAAACACCAATGTTTCTCATACAACAAGTATTTGAGGTAGCATTCCTACAAAATTGATTGAACTTTGTTAAGTACCTAATATGCTTTGGATCCTTATTGGTTAGTTATTTTTTTACCTAAATATCCTTTCCACTAGGAACACCAATATTTATCATACAGCAAGAATTTGAGGTATGACCCTTTTTACTATAATAAAAGAAAAAAGATGCATTAAAAGACTTATTTCTTTTAGACTTATTTGGTTGAAAGTTTTCTTGCACCTTTTTGGTTTGAATATTATTGTAAGCATTACTAGCCTTTACAAAGATAGTCTTATTTGAATTGGGTTTGTCAAATTTATAATATCCATGACTACTTCTATAATTTGAATATCTTTGTTTACTCATAACACTTTTTAAACCAAGTTGACATTTTCCATATTTATTTATTAATTGATTTAAATTACCAATTTTTAATTCAAAAGAATTACATTCTTTACATGTTGAATCTTTAACCTTTTCAAGTTCAACTTGCATGGTATTAGCCTTACTTTCTAGAAACGCAATTATTTTCTTTTGTTTAGTACATGTTTAGAAAGTGTTAAGATTCAGCAAGCAATTCAAGAAAAGCATTTTTTAATTTATCATATGATAGTTTAGTATTATTTTCAAAGTCACTAACCTCTTTATTATCATCTTCAGAGTGATGTAAGCTCATCGAGGAGAGATTTGCTTGTTCTTTGTTGTCTGAATCTGAGGATAGACTAACTTCATTATCTTCTCATGCTATGTAGGTTTTCTTTTTCCTCATCTATTTCTTTCCTCTGAATCAATAGTTATCTTGGAGATATGAGCAATCAACCTTGATATATCCTTGATTCCCACATTCAAAGCAAGTACAATCATGAATTTAAGTAGATCTTTCATTCCTCATTGAAAATTTCTCACCTCAACCAAATGTCATTGTTTTATCTTTCTTGAGAAATTTACGAAACTTCTTGACAAGTAGTGTTATGTTTTCATCTTCATTTAAATAATCATCTTGTTCACTTACTTTTAATTCCACTTTTAAGGAGATATATTTATGTTTCTTTTCATGTTCTTCATGTTGTTCCAATCTACTAACTTCTAATTCATGCTCTTGTAGTTTTCAAAATAATGTCGCCTATGCCATTTTTGATAAACTCTTCTTTTTAGAGATGGTTGTTACTTTTGGTTTCCACGCTCTTGATAAGGATCTTAGTACTTTTAGGTTTAATTCATCATTGGTGAATTTCTATCCAAGAATGGTCAAGTGATTTGTCAAATGAGTTAACCTCTTTTGCAAATCAAGTATCTTTTCTCCCGGCTTCATTTTAAACAATTCATATTCTTGAGCGAGAGTGTTTAGTTTGAATCATTTTACTTCATTTGTACCTTCGTGTGTGACTTGTAATTTATCCCATATTTGTTTAGCGGTTTGAAAATTTGATATCCAAAAAAATTTGTACATTCCTAATTAAGATTCTAATATGTTTTTTGGCTTTCTTATCATGAATAATTTTCTTGTTATCTTCATCATCCCATGCATCTTCAAGTTTGTAGAACTTACACTATTAAAAACTATGGTTGGAATATGTGGCCCATTCTTGACTAATTTCCATACATCCGTCCCTTGTGATTCTAGAAAAATTTACATTCTAATTTTCGACAAATCATGGTGCTCACCAGTGAAATATGGTGATATGTTGACGTTGTCGCCTTCTCCTAAGAACACTTTTATGAAAGCCATATTTTCCCAAATGTAGGAGCAAGTTACCTAACCATTCCTCTAATTCCAAATGTAAATATGAGAGGAAATCTAAGAGGGGGAGTGAATTATATTTGATGGATTTTTCTTGTTTTTATTCAAATTTTCTACTCTTTTAATTTTTTTTTTTTGGAAAAGAGTGATAGTGTTTGTCTTGAACTTGAGTGTAATGGACAAAATATTAAAATCCAAAGTAAAGACGCACAAGATTTATACTAGTTTCCATTATTAACCAAGGGAACATCCAGTCACTCTGCTCCTTGGAGGATTTTCCACCATAGTTAGATCTTTGTACAAGTCTTCAACAAGACATTCTTGCAACACACGCAAAAGAAAGAACCCTAATTTCTTGTACAACACCTTATCTCCGCAAACTCAATGATTAAGATACAAACACACATGGAATAATATTGGTAATGCCTATTGTTGTACCCAAAAATTTTCTCTCTCTTTTCTCAAGACATTTCTCACAAAAGATCTCAAATACTCAAGAATTCTCAAAAAGTTGATAAGACAAGCCCACCTTCTAAGCATTGAGACCACAAATTAGGGTTTTGGTTTTTCTCAAGGGTAGTCGTAATTTTAATACCTCAAGTGACTCTAATGGTTAATTTTAAGTCTTAAAGAATGCTCATACTAAGTTTCAAGTCTTGCATCTCAAAATTGCCCAGTCAATTGCTCAGATGATTGAAAATCAGTTGTATTGGGCAAAAAAAGTCAACTATGGACGACATACAGTCAAACTTCATGATTTTTGGCCAACGTCAACATTTTGAAGTCATATTCATCAATTAATCAATGGTTGCTCATAATTCCTCAAGAAAAGCATTCAAATCATCAAAGGGGAAAAATTGTCAAAATTAGGGCTTTGTCTGAGAATGACTGATCAATGACTTTTGACCTAGTACATGACCTAAAGGCTTGAAGCAAGATATCAAGGACTCAAACAAAATATCTTGACCTAATTTCATGGCTCAAATCATTTCTCAAGATCAATGGATTGATAGTTGAAATTTGATCAACTGATGAAAAGTCAACTGACACACAAAAAGTCAAACTTTGACTTTTTGGTCAACATTGAATTTCAAAGATCAAGATTTGTCAAGATATTCAAAAATGTCAAACTTTATCATCAAGAATCAATAAAGTCAAGAAAGTCAAGAAAGTCAACAAAAGTTAAATTTCCAATACTTAGAAAAATTCTAAGTGTTTTTACCCTTGATAATTTCATTATTTCATGACACTTTTTCACCAAGATGCAAGATGATTCAAGGAAAACTTTCAACATGAAAGTTGTAGATCTTGTTGAATCCTACAACTTTGTTCCTTAGGGTTTATGTCCAAAAAATGCTTAGATTTGAAGATATAAGCTCATGAAGTCATGACATTTTTACAAAACACTTATTAAACATTTTAGCAAGTTTAGGCAGATTTTTGTCCTAACTTCTTGACCAATTTTCATCAAGTTCCAAGTTGATTTAGCCAAAGTGGTCAACATTAAGGTTGTAGAAAATGTTTCAGTCTTTCCAAGATGTCATAGAACTTGAAGATATCATGCTTGAGCTAATAGATTCGAATAGAAGAAGTTGGACACCTATTCTTGAATTTTAGGTCATTTTTATGAAGAACATTATGATCAATCTTCAAGCATGCTGCATAATTTATGTTTACACAATTCTTTGATCCATTGTCCAATTGATTCAAGCATTGTCCAAGTTGACTTGCCATTTAAGAAAGAAAGGTCACACTTCCATTTTGGAAAGCAAGCTTTATGAAAATCGTCAATGTATTGAGCTTGCAACTTATATTTCTGATTGCAAGCAAAATCAAAATCATGAATCAAGTCCCCTGCACCCAACAATCATCATAACATGCTCGTACTTGATCCTCGAAACCATCATTTTTCATCCAACTTGATTTTTCACCTTCAACCAAACCATAACATGTCTTATTACAATTCTAGTTACTTCAAGCTCTAAAACATTCCCTCTATAAATAGAGGAAGTATTTTCATGCTAAGAGACAAATTCACAAGCCTTGAAACACTCACAAACTCCTCGAAACTCAGAATTATACACAAAACCTCTATTGTTGCAATTTCTGGTCAAAAACTTCAAACTCATAATCCACTTGTGCGTTTTCTCTCTAAATAAATCACAAAGCTTCCATACCTCATTTATAACTCATACCACCCCTGTTTCATCACTGTAACACTGTGATCGGTGGAAATAGAACTGACTGTTTAAAGCTGGTTCACGAAATGTCGCGGTAAGCAAGAGTCGCCACCGTCTTTTATGTTCTCCAACATGGAAAGGACAAAAGCACAACAAAATTCCTTTTCGAGATATTTCTCGGTTCGGGAGGTAGGTTATAGAAAGGGAAGGTGTTAGCACCCTTTCTATCCGTGGTTATCCACGGGCTCTTAGGTACTTGCTCTTACGTTTTCAAAAGATGTTTGCTTTTCAAGTGTGTGTGGGTTTTGAAAAAGTTTCGTTTGAAAAATTTCTAAGTAACTCTTATATCTGTCCTCAAGAGTGTATGAAAAATTTGTTTGAAAACTTTTGAAATTGTCAGTGTGAAAAGATTGTTTTTTTTTTGTTTTTGAGAGAGCAAGTACCCATGAGATCTACCTACTCTAAGGAATTAGGCTGTGTAAGAGTCCTTTAAACAGTGCTATCCCACTATTGAGAAGTAGGTAGCACCGTCTTTGGAGGTGTTTGGGTCAATTCGATTATAAGGGACAGTGTGGTCATCGAAGCAATAGTAGGACACCTTAGAAGTAACCCTAATGTCCTAGATCCTTTTTTATCTGAGGCAACCGTTTCGAGGCAACATGATCTTTAGATAGGAGGGCGACCTCTAAGACACCCTATACTTGACGACCACGTTCGAGGTAACCAGTGAGGCGTACCCTAGGAGTGGCATGTGCTTGTGTGTTGTTTCAGTTTATGTTTATCTTTGAACATGTCATTTGTGAGCTACAGATTAATTTTATTTGGCATATAGTCTTGCAGGCATAATTAACAGTTAAGAGTGCGGAAAATAAAGTGCGGAAATATGAATCTACGCTATTACAAGGCGCGGGTCTATACATCGCCAAAAACAAAAACCCGTTTTGGAAAATAAATGCGGAAAGTAAAGAAAGCGGTAAACCTAATTAACTATTACATCCTCTGAGCAGATACATAAATAATCAAAATAAGAATAATGCGCGAAAAGAAATAGAATCGGGACGTCCTTAGGGCTTTGACCCTTTTTGAGAAAATATGAGTTTTGTCCTGTTTTTGCAATTAATTCAAATTAACCTAATTTACTAATTAATTATTTAAGAAAAAATGTTTTTTTATGTTTTTTATGTAAAATAAATCAAAAGGAATTAAAATTAAAAGTTAGTAAAACCTAATTCTAAGTTTATCTTATTTATTGTAAAAAAAAGAAGTTAAAGTTAACCTAATTTACCTAATTTAATTAATTTACATTTTATTTACAAAAATAATAATAATTAATAAATTAGAATAATGATAATAAGAAAATATGATTGAAAATTGTCAAACCCTAATTCTACATGATTTTATTTATTTATGAAAAAGAGATTAAAATTGACCTATTAAACTAATTAATTTGTTAGTATTTTATTTACAAGATAATGAATTAAAGTGAAATTAATAATTAATAAAAATAAATAATATTTTAAGTTCCTGATTTTATTATGAAAATTAATTAATTAGTTAATAATAATAATTAGTTAAAAGAATTAAAAGGAGAAAGAAAATAAATAAAAGAAAGATAGTAAACCAGGGGGGGTTTGCTGGACCCATTGGAGGTGTGAGTTGCAAGTCCCAGCCCATTAGGCCTAAATCCTTTGTTGACTTCTGAGATTGTCCAGGTACGCGTTGACTGGAGAGTATCATAGTCCTTCCATCTGGACCATTGGATTGAGGGTTGTGGACACTTGGCGCTTGGACCATTGGAGGTTTATGGTGGAGTATTGTTGTGAATCTGCATAGGAACACATTATGAAAAATAACATAGAGTTTTTGGGTGGACCTGGGAATCGAACCCAGGTCCCAGTAGTTACCAAGCATGTCACCTTCCACTAAGCCACTGCATTGTCTTTGTTAATATAATGGATGATGAGAATAATATATAAAAAATCAACTATTCTGGAAACCAAAAAAAAGCGCGCCACATTTTTGAACGGACCAACCACGCGTGAACACGTCCTTCATCTTCTTCGTGAAACCTGCATAAAGCATATCAAATAGCGGGGGTTTTTAACCCCCACAAAGTGCAAATGCCAAAAATAGCGATTAGGTTTGTGCATTATATAAATAGGGCGCGAGGGTTGGGTTGAGTTCGTCTGGCCTTGACGAATTCAACCATATGCGTTATAAGATCCAATTTTACTTATGCTGTAAAGCCCTAAATTTTGAGCTTCGAAACCCTAAAAGTTGTTAATGGCATCTTGTGATTCAGGGCTCCATGATCAAATTAACCTGCACCATTAGCTTCAGGGAGGTTCTAGCAATGCAAAGCACACAACAAATCATATTAATAATGCATGAATTATGATTTACGATTATGAAAAAATAACCAAACCGTGTGACTTGTTCTGGCGTGTTCTTGGAGAGTTAAGGCTTGTTTGTGATTGCTATGCGTTCCTGGGAATGTATGCAAGGTATTAGAATCCTCAAATTGGTTTGAAAGGGCCTGGAATGTGGAAAACTGTTTTCAATTTTTCTTGAGTTTTTTGGAATTGGCTATGGCTTCTGCAGCAGCTTTTGCACGTCCAAGGCTTTAGGGTTTGGTTATGCTCTTATAGTAGAATGGATTTAGGGTTCAATTTTTGTCCAACAATCCATGAAATTATGTTTTGCATCTTTGATTTCAATCAAATCTTTTTGCACATTTTTGATTGATAAAACTTGCTAAAATTGGATATTTTGGTCCCCTTGATTGGCAAACGAAATCTTCAGCATGTGTTGGTCATATTTGCTCCACAAAAGATTTGAAAATAATATCTTTTGAATTTTTCTACAATTAAATGAATTAATATTAATAAAAATTCAATTAATTAATTAAAAATAAGAAAATAAATCAATTTAAGCTCAATGGGTCGTGCATAGGCTTTGGACAATGTTTCAAGAAAGAATTTGAGGCCCATTAGCAAAAACAAGGTGTTTTAGGCAAAGTTGACTTTTGCAAATTCCCAAATATTTCCCAACTTCTCCAATGCATATATTGCTCAATTTTGATCATATGAACATGTTCTTGGACATTTTAGAAAGGTCTTGAAGTCCTCTAACCAATTCCTTTGGTCCCATGTCATTTTGATTTACCAATCTCAAGTTATGGTCTTTGACTTAAAATGCCTTTTTGTTGACTTTTGAAATTGACCTATAATGTAGAAATTGATAACTTTTTGTGAGAGCATTTCTTGGACTTGGAATGTGAAGATCAGTTGTAGGAAATGTCATCCCATTCAAAATGAGCATTGGATGGGATTTTTATGATGAACCATGAAAAGGTTATGCCTTGGTCAAGTTACAGTTGACTTTTCAACTGTCCAAAAATAGAAACTTTTGGCATCTTGATGATTTTTGAGCCATGCTTGTGAAATCATGATCAAGACTTGATCAAATGATGATTGTGAGCTCAAAATAAGATGTTGACCAAAAATTTTGACTTTTGACTACCAAATGACCATTTTACCCATGCAGTTGGTTGTGGGACAACTAGGGCTTTTGACTGTGCAACTTGATGCTGTGAGCCTTGAAACTTGGCATGTAGATGCTTGACAAGGTATATAGGCCTATGGGACTCGATTGGACCATTGAAAACCTCCAATTTCTTAAGAGAACCAAAACCCTAGTTTTACTGGCTTAGGAGGCATTTGAACTGTGCAACCCTTGAGTATTCTTGAAGCATTTGAAGATTGATCTTGACAAATCTTGAAGAATATGGGAGGGAAAATTTTGGGGTACAACAATTGCCCCTGTTCAATCTTCTTAGACCTGAGGATGTAGATTGGCTTGCGTGCTTTTCGTGATCCGAAGGTGGAAGATGATTGAACACTAGAGTGCTCAGAAATTTGCACTCACATAGTAGAGTATCAGTAGTGTGATGGTGGGAATGGGCTTATAGATGCCATTTGGAGATGTGATGGATAAGAGGATGGGCTTATAGATGCCATCTGGAAGTGTGACAGAACCTTGTCGGGAATGGGCTTATAGATGCCATTTGGAAATGTGTGTCGATCGCGTAAGAGATTCCTTAGCGAGAACTTGCGTACTTTGGAAAGAAAGATAATTACCTGGCCTATTACAGGGGTTGATCTTCAAACTCTTTGCGCAGATATGCCCTGGCTAGATACAGGTGTCGAATCTACAATCAATCGCTCACAGATATGCCCTGGCTAGATACAGGAATCGAATCCGGAACTTCAAAAGGTTGCTTACAGACGTGCCCTGGCTGGATACAGGTATCGAATCTACAAACAATCGCTCACAGATGTGCCCTGGCTAGATACAGGAATCGAATATGGAACTTCAAAAGGTTGCTTACAGACGTGCCCTGGCTGGATACAGGTATCGAATCTCTAAACTCTTCATGCAGACATGCCTTGGCCGGATACAGGTGTCGAATCTACACTCACTCGCTCACAGATATGCCCTGGCTAGATACAGGAATCAAATCCGGAACTTGTCATCTACAGATACGCCCTGGCTGGATACAGGTATCGAATCTCTAAACTCTTCATGCAGACATGCCCTGGATGGATACAGGTGTCGAATCTACAATCAGTTACTCACAGATATGCCCTGGCTAGATACAGGAATCGAATCTGGAATTAGTCGTCTACAGATATGCCCTGGCTAGATACAGGTATCGAATCTGGAATTAGTCGTCTACAGATATGCCTTGGCTAGATACAGGTATCGAATCTCTAAACTCTTCATGCAGACATGCCCTGGATGGATACAGGTGTCGAATCTACAATCAGTTACTCACAGATATGCCCTGGCTAGATACAAGAATCGAATCTGGAATTAGTCGTCTACAAATATGCCCTGGCTAGATACAGGTATCGAATCTCTAAACTCTTCATGCAGATATGCCCTGGCTGGATACAGGTATCGAATCTACAATCAATCACTCACAGATATGCCCTGGCTAGATACAAGTATCGAATCTGGAATTAGTCGTCTACAGATATGCCCTGGCTGGATACAGGAATCGAATCTCTAAACTCTTCATGCAGACATGCCCTGGCTAGATATAGGTGTCGAATCTACAATCAGTCACTCACAGATATGCCCTGGCTAGATACAAGAATCGAATCTGGAATTGTGACAGTTGATAGTAATCATCTTTGGATTGGCCTTTTTCCTGAAAAGGCAAAACATCAGTTGTATGCAATATCATGATGTATGAAATGCATGATGTCATGATGTTCTCAAGAATAAATGAGATTGTGTCGTATGCACTTTATCATGTATGTAAGCAGGATGTATGAAATGTGAAATGTCTATGAATATATTTTCGTCTAGGAAAATAAATCCTTGACGAATACCGGGAAGATAACTCCTGGGCTGATGTTTTGGAGAGTAGAGTTCTTCGTTTCCGCTGGGGATGATGATTGCAAGAATAAACCGGTAGGAGAAGATGACTCCGTTGGGGAATAAACCTGATGAAAGATTACTCTGCGGGGAATAATCTGTGGGAAGAGATACTTTGCTGAGGTTTTGATGATAACTCCGCTGGGGATACCGTTGATGCGTTTCGTTGAGGGAATTTTGATGAACTCCGCTGGGGGTAGGAAGAACTTCGCCGAGGACCATCTTTCCGTGGTAATTAGCTGAGGATAACCCAGTTATAAGCTCTGGTGGGGAATAACCTTTGAATATGGTCGGGGGGAGACGTTCGTACTCTGCAGGTGATAAGCTTCCAGAATCTACTGGGGATAAGCTTCAACTCTCCTGGGGGAACTTTTGGACTGTAATGGGGAGCGGCTCCACTAGGGTGTCTTGTATTCCGCCGGGGAACAATCTTATACCAAGACTGTCGGGGATGCTTGTTTAGGAACATTTGTATACTCCACTGGGGAATATTGAGATCTTCTGGGGATACCCAACTTCCTTAAGGCTGACAGTAGACTAACTCTGCTTGGGGAGAGTATCGCTGACTTGCTGGAGATACTGTGCCTTTTCGGGGCTGATGGGAGGCCAACTATGCTCGGGGGAGAGTATTGTTGAGTCTTATCTTACTCTACGGGGAGTGAAGATATCTCGGTTACATTCTTCAGCTGAACTTACCTTAGTACCTTGGTGGACAGAGCAACTAGATCGCTTAGACAACTCATTATTGCCCCTGTTTCTGATGTCACCTGTAATTAGTCCTTTGTTTTGCATGCAAATATTTATAAGTTAGCAATTAGTGTCAAATGAATATATCAAAAATGTACATTGGACGTTCTTCGCAAGACAAAACAGATAAAGGAAAAACAATCGGCAATTTGTCTGGAAAAGTGAATTTGTATTGATTTTGAAATTTGCCTGTAAATAGGCGTTTGTGTATAAGAAGCTGACGTCCTAGTAAGAGAACGCCGCCGAACAAAATGGAATTTATACAATTTTGAAAAGTAAAACAAAACAGCTATGTGAAAAATCCCACTGGGTTCCAACTCTGCTATCGCCTTTATATCTTCAAGCGTCTCATCACTTTGCTGCTCAGTTGAAGATGGAGCTGATTGATCGATGCCGTCTGAACCTGATAGTTGATATCGAATTCTGGATGCAGGGTGATCCAATGAGACATAGTATTACGCTTATCCCTAACTTTTGCCTGGACCGCCCTTTCGGGTTTTCAGTCCACCAGGATACCCATTTTTACCCAAGCCGCCTTTTCAGGTTTTCGACTTGCCGGGTGTACAGATTTTTTTCATTTCATCCCTTATTTTTTCCCGAACCCTTTTGGTTCGCCGGGAAGCCCTTATTTTTTCCTAGGTGTGTCAACCTAGCGGGTCTTTAATTCATGCGTAGTATCTTTTTACTATGTCTGCATTGGCGAGGTGAGGAAGGTCGTCACCATCCATAGTGGTTAGAATCA
The DNA here is from genome assembly GCA_948472305.1 of Vicia faba. Classification (NCBI taxonomy): domain Eukaryota; kingdom Viridiplantae; phylum Streptophyta; class Magnoliopsida; order Fabales; family Fabaceae; genus Vicia; species Vicia faba. The sequence goes on from OX451736.1 coordinate 610,601,723, forward strand.
TAGCTCCTCCTGAGAAGATATGTTTAACCACAAACGGCCCTTCGTACGTAGGGGTCCATTTGCCCCTGGGATCACTTTAAGGAAGAATGATGCGCTTGATTACCAGGTCTCCGACTTGATACTCTTGTCGTTTGACTTTCTTGTTAAATGCCCTGATCATCCGTTTTTGGTACGTCTGACCATGACAAATAGCAGTGAGTCTCTTCTCATCAATTAGGTTTAATTGATCAAGTCGAGTCTGGATCCAGTCATCTTCGCTCAAACCTGCATCCTTCATTATCCGGAGAGAGGGTATCTGGACTTCAATAGGCAAGACTGCCTCCATGCCATAGACCAAGGAAAAGGGGGTTGCCCCTGTTGACGTCTGTGCTGAGGTACGGTACCCATGAAGAGCAAACGGTAACATCTCGTGCCAATCTTTGTAGGTCACTGTCATCTTCTGCACGATCTTCTTGATATTCTTATTCGCTGCTTCTACAGCCCCATTCATCTTCGGTCGGTAAGGAGAAGAGTTGTGGTGCTATATTTTGAATTGCTCGCAGAGTTCAGTGATCATCTTATTGTTAAGATTGGTACCATTATCTGTAATGATCCTCTCAGGTACACCGTATCGACATATCAGGTTGTGCCGAATGAACCGTGCCACGATGTTCTTGGTTACCGTAGCATAGTAAGCTGCTTCAACCCACTTTGTGAAGTAATCAATCGCTACCAGGATGAAGCGATGCCCGTTAGATGCTGTAGGTCTGATCTCGCCGATCATATTAATGCCCCACATTGCAAAAGGCCAAGGTGCTGTCAAGACGTTCAGGGGTACTGGAGGAATGTGCACCTTATCTACATATATCTGGCACTTGTGACATGTCCGAGAATGTTGGTAACATTCAACTTCCATTGTGGACCAGACATATCCTGCCCGAAGGATCTTCTTTGCCATGGTATGTCCACTGGAATGTGTTCCGAAGGTACCTTCATGCAGCTCTTCCATGATCTTTTCTGCTTCAGTCTTATCCACACAACGCAGTAAGGTTGAATCATGGTTTCGCTTGTATAAAATGCCATTGCTGAGGAAGAACTTTGCCGCGAACCTTCTCAGAAACTTTTTGTCGTTAACAGATGCACCCTCGGGGTATTCTTGAGCTTCAAGGTACCTCTTCACTTCATGATACCAAGGTTTTTCGGTTACCTCTTCAGCCTTAAGATCACAGCAATATGCAGGTTCATCCAATTTCCAGATAATGATCCGGGGAGCCTCGTTGTCCCATTTGACTTTGAACATAGAAGACATCGTAGCCAATGCGTCCGCCAACTGATCCTCTTCTCTTGGGAAGTGTTCAAAGGTTATCTCTTCGAAATGGGGGATCAACGTCAACACATACTCTTAGTAAGGAATAAGATTTAGGTGTTTCGTATCCCACTCGCCTTTGATCTGACTGATCACGAGAGCGGAATCTCCGAAGACACTTAGAAACTTGATCCTTAGGTCGATTGTAGCTTGAAGACCCATGATACATGCCTCATACTCCGCCATGTTGTTGGTGCAGTTGAAACATAGCCGGGCAGTGAGTGGAGTATGAGTGCCTTTTTGGGATATGATTACAGCGCAAATACCGTTACCCAAAGCGTTTGAGGCTCCGTCAAAGTGCATAGACCATCGAGATCCTTCCTCAGGTCCTTCATCCGGTCCAGGTACTTCACAATCAGTCACCACCATGATATTCTCGTCTGGAAATTCAAAGTTCATGGATTGGTAGTCATCCACTGCCTGGTGTGCCAAATGGTCTGCCAATACACTTTCCTTGATTGCTTTCTGAGTCGTGTACTGGATGTCGTATTCTGTCAAGATCATCTGCCATCTTGCTATTCTTCCGGACAAGGCAGGCTTTTCGAAGATGTACTTTATTGGATCCATTTTAGAAATCAACAGAGTAGTGTGAGTCAACATATACTATCTCAGCCGGCGAGCAGCCCATACCAAAGCGCAGCAAGTTTTCTCAAGCAGTGAGTATCGGGTCTCACAGTCGGTAAACTTTTTACTAAGGTAATAAATGGCGTGCTCTTTTCGGCCAGACTCGTCATGCTGCCCCATCACATACCCCATTGAGCTGTCAAGTACTGTCAAGTATAAGATTAGAGGTCTCCCTTCAACCGGCGGCATAAGAATGGGTGGTTCTTGGAGATACTCTTTGATTCTATCGAAAGCGTCCTGACATTCATCGTTCCAACGTACTACTTGATCTTTCTTCAGTAGCTTGAAGATTGGTTCACAGGTAGCAGTTAGATGTGAGATGAATCGGGCAATGTAATTCAGCCGTCCTAGAAAGCCTCTGACTTCTTTCTCTGTTTTGGGAACTGGCATCTCTTATATGGCTTTCACTTTGGCAGGGTCCACTTGAATACCTTTGTCGCTCACGACGAAGCCTAGCAATTTCCCAGATCTCACCCCAAAGGTGCACTTGTTTGGGTTTAACCTCAGCTTGTACAACTTCAGACGGTCAAACAGCTTCTGTAGATGGTCAAGGTGTTCCTCCTCAGTTTGGGACCTCGCAATCATATCGTCGACGTACAATTCGATCTCATGATGGATCATGTCATGAAATAAAGCAACCATGGCACGTTGGTAGGTTTCCCCAGCATTTTTCAATCCAAACGACATGACCTTGTAGCAAAAGGTGCCCCACTGAGTAACAAAAGTGGTCTTCTCCATGTCTTCAGGAGCCATCTTGATCTGATTATAACCTGAGAACCCATCCATGATGGAGAATACCTTATGCTGAGCAGTATTGTCAACCAGAACGTCAATGTGAGGCAGAGGGAAATCGTCCTTAGGGCTGGCCCTGTTCAAATCCCTGTAATCAACACACATTCGGACCTTACCATCTTTCTTCGGCACTGGAACCACGTTGGCAACCCACTGAGGGTAAGAAGTCACTGCTAGAAAACCGGCATCGAATTGTTTCATAACCCCAGCCTTGATTTTCTCGGACATCTCTGGACGCATACGGCAGACCTTCTGTTTTACTGGCGGGCAGTCTTCCTTGGTAGGCAAATGATGAACCACGATGTCAGTATCCAACCCAGGCATGTCTTCGTACGACCAGGCAAAGATTTCCACGTAGTCATGCAGCATCTGAATCAAACGTTGTTTCACACTGAGCTCTAGATTGGCACCAATCTTGACTTCCTTTCTGTCTGTCTCAGTACCCAGATTTACCGTTTCCACTGGCTCTTCATGTGACTGAATGGCCCTCTCTTCCTGGAGTAACAGTCTTGCAAGCTCACTAGGCACTTCACAATCCTCTTCACCTTCGTCTTCGGCCAAGTTGATCGGATTTTCGAAGTCATAACTGGCAGTAGCAGAGTCGTTACCAGTGAGATCCAGGGTGGATTGGAACCTGTATAAGTGAGTGTGTGTAAATATAGCTGTTTTGCAATATATAAAGAAAGAAAGGGAGCGCAAGATTTGAAATGCGAAAAACGTCCAATGCTTTTATTCATGATATATGAAAGTGACAAATAATAAGCCCTCACAAATGAAGCCACGGTGCCCCGGGTAAGACACCGGGCCATAAAGTTTCAAATTATTGTTCGTTACAAATTCAAAACAAAGGAGTTCATTACTGAGTGACAAAAGTAATAGGTATGTAGTCTTTGGCGGTCTAGTTGTTCAGTCCACCGTTGGTCGTTGGGTAGATCCAGCTGTCGAATTCAGATTCTTCCGCCTCGTCTTCAATAGCATTTACCCCCAGGTTGGTGATGAATACGGGAGGTCTTCCAATCCTTGCCTTACGCACAGCCCTCTGAGCCTCTGCAGTGAAACCCAAACCAAACTTGTCAGTCTTCGGAGTGAAATCAGGAAGTCTGCCCCAGTTTGCACACTCACCCTTCTCAACCACAGCCCGAGCATCCTTTAAGGAAGCCATATTCAAAGGAGAATTATCTTCAGTCACAGTCTCTGCTGCTGCCAATGTCTGAGGCACCTCTTCAAAGTGTTGAAAGGGGGTCTCAATGAACTCCCCATCCATCTCGATGTACCGGAACGAGTTAAGATGGCTGACCATATATTCTTCCTCCCCTTGAACTGTTACGATCTTCCCTCTGACCGGGTACTTAAGCTTCTGATGTAATGTGGAGGTCACAGCTCCAGCCTTGTGGATCCATGGAAGACCCAACAAACAAGAATAGGATGGACGAATATCCATGACATAGAAGGTTGAATCAAAGACCTGTGAACCAACCCTGATTGGAATGTCAACTTCACCATGTACCATCCTCTTCGACCCTTCAAAGGCCCGGACAACAATGTTACTAGGCTTGAGCTCTAAACCCTCACAATCCAGCCTGTCTAGAGCTTTCTTGGGCAATACGTTCAACGAAGAACCGGTGTCTACCAACACATGGGAAAGAGTAGTGCCCCTGCATTCAATGGAGACATACAGGGCGTCGTTATGGTTCTTTCCCTTGGCAGTCAGATCAGCGTCAGAGAAACCCAAACCATTATCAGCAGTCAAGTTGGCCACACAATCGGTAAATTGATCAACAGACGTTTCTTGTGGCACATGGGCCATCTCCAGGAAGGAAATCAGGGCCTTGGCATGGGCCTCTGAACATAACAACAGTGATAGCATAGAGATTTTAGAGGGGGTGTGCCCCAGCTGCTCAACTACATTGAAATCACTTTTCTTGATAATCTTAAGGATCTCTTCCATCTCTTGCTTGGAAGCTTCAACATTGACGTTTTTTGGTGCCTCCGTATGGGCAGGAACATCAGTAGAAATCCCTTTGCCCCGAGCGTCAGATGACTCGGCAGCTGGGGTAGAAACTTGATCAGGAGGGGAAACAGGAACACTGGCAGGTGTGATGACAAGAGGTCTCTGAATGGCTGGTGGCGCAATATCTGGTGAGAACAACCTACCACTACGAGTAACCTTGGCAGGCCCGGTGATGTTGCTGACACCGGTACTAGTATCAAACTCTTGCTTTACTCCCAGAACATAAACATCTGCCCCATAGTGCCACGGGACAGCTTTGTCAGATGCATAAGGGATGGGCCCCGGAACAATAATGATGATAAGAGCAATCTTCTGAGCAGACATGATTTTGACAAGCTTCTTTGAGGGAGCCTTAGGAGAATTGTTAAAAATAGTGACAATAGACACTTCTTCAGTAGGGATAACAGGAACGACAATCTTCTCGAACAAGATCTCTTTGTTATCCATCAGGTTTTGGATGCCTGACTTCAACAAAGGGCAACCAACAGGTGAAACAGCACATAGATGACAACCTTTACAACATCCCGGAAATAAACCGGCTAGCAACAGGTTCCTTTTGACATTCAATAACGGAGTAACAATCTCTTCCACGGAGGCTACATACCAGTCTTCTTCCACAACATTCACTCCATGCCGGGGCATGGGAGCAGTCACAACATTTGGCCTTTCGGGCGCCTCGAACTGTATTTCCTTAGCATCAATAAGGTCCTGAACCTTATTCCTCAGAGCCCAACAATCATCAGTAGAATGCCCCGGGATGTTAGAGTGATAAGCACAGCGGGCGTTGGGGTTGTACTTCGGAGATGTGGTGTTCACTACTTTCAGAGCTTCCTTGACAGTTACAAGATTGGTTGACAGCAGTTGCGGCAGGATCTGAGACAAGGTCATACTAAGCCGAGTGTACTCCCTTCTGGGTCTCTCACCCCTTGGTTGGTTATATTGCCGAGGAGCGGCAGCAGGCTTAGAAATAACCACCGCGTTGACAGCTTGGCGGCGTTCCAGTTTATTCTGTTTCCTCGACCCATAAACAACACTAGCTTCCTTCTTGAAGTGCTTCTTTTCAGAACTTGAGGATGCACTTTTCTGTATCTTCCCTGACTTAATACCAGCTTCTATCCTCTCACCAGTCAGAATGAGGTCTGTAAACCCTGCAGAAGAATTACCAATCAGGTGGTTAAAGAATGTACCAGACAGGGTCCCCAAGAACATGTCCACGAGTTCACGGTCAGTCAACGGTGGCTGCACCCTGCCAGCCAGGTCCCTCCACTTTTGCGCGTACTCCTTAAAACCTTCTCCCGTCCCAAGCGACGTACCCTAGAGTTGGGTACGTGTAGGAGCGAGGTCGGCATTGTACTGATACTGCTTATAAAATGCAGTAGCCAAGTCCTCCCAGTTTCGAATAATGGCTCCATCCAGCTGATAGAACCACTCGAGTTGAGCCCCTGAAAGGCTATCCTGGAAGAAATGGACCCATAAGTTCTTGTCTGCAGTATACGGTTGGATCTTCCTCACATAAGAACGGAGGTGCAGCTTAGGGCAGGAAGCTCCGTCATACTTCGCAAAAGAAGGTGCCTTGAACTTGTGTGGGATCACCACCCCAGAAGATAAACCTAGATCCCCAAAATCCAACCCAGGCACCTGTTGAATTTCCATCGCACTCAGATGGTCCTCTAGTTGCTTGTACCTGTCTTCAGCGGGAGGGTACTGCTCATCATTGAAATCTGTCTCGTTGTCGGAGACCACAGGACTAGGAACCCTTCCCCCTTGGGGGTTGTCTTTCCCTATAGAGGAAGTAGCTTGATCATCCTTATTTTGCAGTGTATTACCAAACCTCCGTCTAGTGTTGAACAATACAGTTCTCTTCTTCTTCTTCTTCTTCTTCTTCTTCTTCTTCACCAGCAGAGCCTTCAATTCCTCTTGACCTTGGGCTAAGCTCATGACCAGCTCTTGAAACTGGGCGTTCTGGGCCTGGAGGGCCTTGATAGCTTGTTCGTTGTTAAGTTCCGGATTCATGATGATTGCTGAAATAAACAGCGAAGAAGATTAAGCAACCTGTAGAAAAGAGTACCTGTTATGCACATGATGAATGGAATGCGTATGATTTATGTTTTCAAAGACAATCGGGGTTCAACTTTGTAAACAAAAAGGAAACACACTTCATTAGATTTAACTTCGAATTGTTCAAGAAATTGCCCTTAGGCGTTACATAAATGAAAATACTGAAAAGGAAATAAAAACTGTAAAAGAAACATCCAAAGTTCATCAGTGCTCCCATGGCCTCCTCTTCTCAGTACGGATGTAGTCATTCAGGACCCGCTCGTTCTCCAATTGCTTAGTCAGCTTCTGGATTTTCTGTTCTTGTTCATTGAACCTGTCCCGATAAGAATCCCGTTCTTCCCGTAGTTGCGCCCAAGACCTCTTTAGTGTATCAACATCAGTAGGTATCTGAGGAGGGAGTACAATTGGAGGAACCCCATCTTTGTCAGGAAATTCGAGAATGATGGGCCGGACAACTTCGTATGGCATACCTAACTTCTGAGCACGGATGCAGACCCATCTGTAGTAGGATTCCATAGGTAGAGAAGTCTTCGGTCCCAACTCATGTGGGTCAGCTTTGTGAATTCTGTCCCAAGCCTTGATGAATCTACGACGCAGCTCGTCATTATCTACCTGAAACTCAAAACTGATGTGAGGTACCAACATCTCATGAGGCCCTGCTCTTCTGGCTCTTCCAAACTGACGGAGAGCTAGACATGGATTGTAAGATATTCCTCCCTGAGTACCGATCAATGAAACATTAGGATATTCTCCGCAATGATCAATAACAGCTACCTCATCCAAACCTCTGAGAGTCCAAATGATGTCATTATCAGTGAGAGACATTAACCTATGAGCCCAGCCTCTTCCTTCTTTGTTCTTCAGCACAAACTTAGGGAGGTGCGAAATAAACCACCTCACTAACAAAGGAGTACAACACCACAGAGTTCCCCGTCTTCGGGCAGTACGAGCATGGAGTTGTTGCAGGATATCACCTAAGAGAGTGGGCACAGGGTTCCGAGACATGAAGATCCTTATGGAATTGACATTAATAAAGTTATCAGGATTTGGAAACAGAACCAGACCATAGATTAAGAGTGCCAAAATGTCTTCGTACGCCCTGAAGTCTAAGTCATTCCAGAAACTACTGGCTTTACCAATAAGAAACTTAGCCAAAAAGCCCTTAACCCCGCTTCTAGTCACCCAGTTATCCATTACCTCTTTGTTGGTCAAAGGAAGGGCTGCTGCAATCTCCTCAAGTCTAAGAGTCTTTTCCCAACCAGTGAAGGGAGTCTGATCCAAGATAGGGATACCAAGCAAATCAGAGAATTCTTCCAGGGTAGGGACCAGCTGGAAGTCTTGAAAGGTGAAGCAATGGTACAGGGGATCATAAAACTGGGTCAAGACACTCATCAGTTGTTGGTCCCACTTTGAAGTGACTAAACCGAGAAGAGAACCATGCCTCTGGATGAAGGAAGTAGTGTTTGGAATTCTGTCAACCAAATCTTTAAGCAAATCAGGTGGGTGAACAAAATTGAGCCGGATAGTATTCCTTCACACAGGCATCATAATGTCCTACAAAACAGAGCAAAGATGAAACCCTCTTGTCTTTGAAATGGGTCAGTCCTCATGCAGGATGCATGCAATGGTATGATGGTATGATGTTATGATAAAGCACACCACAAATATTCACAAAGGCAATCATGATAAGGCACACAAGTCACACAAGACAACCCTTAGAGTTTAGGCCAGCATGAAGTTCAGGTACTACCCTCTTTCAGTTTCGTTGGTTAAGACCTGTCCTATCAAAAGTAACCGGGTTCTAGAGGATCCCAATATCACTGACTACCCTCAATCGGTCATAACTCCAGCGTCGCAATCTTTTCTTGTGGCCAGAACCATCGCGAGAGTTTAGCCTCAATGGGTGTAGCATACTGCTACTGTTCTATGGCCAAGTTGGGTCAATTTAGGGTTCTAAGGTCGGTTGATGCTTAATGACTCCTCAGAAGACCCATATTCTCTTTTTTGCAACACAAGGGATATCGGTACAGACCAAGGTGCCACACCAATGTAGCCACTGCTTCACCCGTGTCGGTCTACGTCGAACAGGTCCCTCATAGCTATGCTACCTAAAAGGGTATTCCCCAGATCCGGGTTAGGATCTATGAAACTCCGATGCAACCCACAATAATAAAGCAAACAAAACATTCAATTGAAAACATAAGTACGATCTAATCCTAAGGTACACCTCACTTTAAAATATCCCCAGCAGAGTCGCCAGTTCTGTGATCGGTGGAAATAGAACTGACTGTTTAAAGCTGGTTCGCGAAATGTCGTGGTAAGCAAGAGTCGCCACCGTCTTTTATGTTCTCAAACATGGAAAGGGCAAAAGCACAGCAAAATTCCTTTTCGAGATGTTTCTCGGTTCGGGAGGTAGATTATAGAAAGGGAAGGTGTTAGCACCCTTTCTATCTGTGGTTATCCACGGGCTCTTAGGTACTTGCTCTTACGTTTTCAAAAGATGTTTGCTTTTCAAGTGTGTGTGGGTTTTGAAAAAGTTTCATTTGAAAAATTTCTAAGTAACTCTTGTATCTGTCCTCAAGAGTGTATGAAAAATTTGTTTGAAAACTTTTGAAATTGTCAGTGTGAAAAGATTGTTTTTTGTTTTTGTTTTTGAGAGAGCAAGTACCCATGAGATCTACCTACTCCAAGGAATTAGGCTGTGTAAGAGTCCTTTAAACAGTGCTATCCCACTATTGAGAAGTAGGTAGCACCGTCGTTGGAGGTGTTCGGGTCAATTCGATTATAAGGGACAGTGTGGTCACCGAAGCAATAGTAGGACACCTTAGAAGTAACCCTAATGTCCTAGATCCTTTTTTATCCGAGGCAACCGTTTCGAGGCAACAGGATCTTTAGATAGGAGGGAGACCTCTAAGACACCCTATACTTGACGACCATGTTTGAGGCAACCAGTGAGGCGTACCCTAGGAGTGGCATGTGCTTGTGTGTTGTTTCAGTTTATGTTTATCTTTGAACATGTCATTTGTGAGCTACGGATTAATTTTATTTGGCATACAGTCTTGCAGGCATAATTAACAGTTAAGAGTGTGGAAAATAAAGTGCGGAAATATGAATCTACGCTATTACAAGGCGCGGGTCTATACATCGCCAAAAACAAAAACCCGTTTTGGAAAATAAATGCGGAAAGTAAAGAAAGCGGTAAACCTAATTAACTATTACATCCTCTGAGCAGATACATAAATAATCAAAATAAGAATAATGCGCGAAAAGAAATAGAATCGGGACGTCCTTAGGGCTTTGACCCTTTTTGAGAAAATATGAGTTTTGTCCTTTTTTTGCAATTAATTCAAATTAACCTAATTTACTAATTAATTATTTAAGAAAAAATGTTTTTTTATGTAAAATAAATCAAAAGGAATTAAAATTAAAAGTTAGTAAAACCTAATTCTAAGTTTATCTTATTTATTGTAAAAAAAAAGTTAAAGTTAACCTAATTTACCTAATTTAATTAATTTACATTTTATTTACAAAAAAAAAATTAATAAATTAGAATAATGATAATAAGAAAATATGATTGAAAATTGTCAAACCCTAATTCTACATGATTTTATTTATTTATGAAAAAGAGATTAAAATTGACCTATTAAACTAATTAATTTGTTAGTATTTTATTTACAAGATAATGAATTAAAGTGAAATTAATAATTAATAAAAATAAATAATATTTTAAGTTCCTGATTTTATTATGAAAATTAATTAATTAGTTAATAATAATAGTTAGTTAAAAGAATTAAAAGGAGAAAGAAAATAAATAAAAGAAAGATAGTAAACCAGGGGGGGTTTGCTGGACCCATTGGAGGTGTGAGTTGCAAGTCCCAGCCCATTAAGCCTAAAGCCTTTGTTGACTTCTGAGATTGTCCAGGTACACGTTGACTGGAGAGTATCATAGTCCTTCCATCTGGACCATTGGATTGAGGATTGTGGACACTTGGCGCTTGGACCATTGGAGGTTTATGGTGGAGTATTGTTGTGAATCTGCATAGGAACACATTATGAAAAATAACATAGAGTTTTTGGGTGGACCTGGGAATCGAACCCAGGTCCCAGTAGTTACCAAGCACGTCACCTTCCACTAAGCCACTGCATTGTCTTTGTTAATATAATGGATGATGAGAATAATATATAAAAAATCAACTATTCTGGAAACCAAAAAAAAGCGCGCCACATTTTTGAACGGACCAACCACGCGTGAACACATCCTTCATCTTCTTCGTGAAACCTGCATAAAGCATATCAAATAGCGGGGGTTTTTAACCCCCACAAAGTGCAAATGCCAAAAATAGCGATTAGGTCTGTGCATTATATAAATAGGGCGCGAGGGTTGGGTTGAGTTCGTCTGGCCTTGACGAATTCAACCATATGCGTTATGAGGTCCAATTTTACTTATGCTGTAAAGCCCTAAATTGAGAGCTTCGAAACCCTAAAAGTTGTTAATGGCATCTTGTGATTCAGGGCTCCATGATCAAATTAACCTGCACCATTAGCTTCAGGGAGGTTCTAGCAATGCAAAGCACACAACAAATCACATTAATAATGCATGAATTATGATTTACGATTATGAAAAAATAACCAAACCGTGTGACTTGTTCTGGCGTGTTCTTGGAGAGTTAAGGCTTGTTTGTTATTGCTATGCGTTCCTGGGAATGTATGCAAGGTATTAGAATACTCAAATTGGTTTGAACGGGCCTGGAATGTGGAAAATTGTTTTCAAATTTTCTTGAGTTTTTTGGAATTGGCTATGGCTTCTGCATCAGCTTTTGCACGTCCAAGGCTTTAAGGTTTGGTTATGCTCTTATAGTAGAATGGATTTAGGGTTCAATCTTTGTCCAAGAATCCATGAAATTATGTTTTGCATCTTTGATTTCAATCAAATCTTTTTGCACATTTTTGATTGATAAAACTTGCTAAAATTGGATATTTTGGTCCCCTTGATTGGCAAACGAAATCTTCAGCATGTGTTGGTCATATTTGCTCCACAAAAGATTTGAAAATAATATCTTTTGAATTTTCCTACAATTAAATGAATTAAATGAATTAATATTAATAAAAATTCAATTAATTAATTAAAAATAAGAAAATAAATCAATTTAAGCTCAATGGGTCGTGCATAAGCTTTGGACAATGTTTCAAGAAAGAATTTGAGGCCCATTAGCAAAAACAAGGTGTTTTAGGCAAAGTTGACTTTTGCAAATTCCCAAAAATTTCCCAACTTCTCCAATGCATATATTGCTCAATTTTGATCATATGAACATGTTCTTGGACATTTTAGAAAGGTCTTGAAGTCCTCTAACCAATTCCTTTGGTCCCATGTCATTTTGATTTACCAATATCTAGTTATGGTCTTTGACTTAAAGTGCCTTTTTGTTGACTTTTGAAATTGACCTATAATGTAGAAATTGATAACTTTTTGTGAGAGCATTTCTTGGACTTGGAATGTGAAGATGAGTTGTAGGAAATGTCATCCCCTTCAAAATGAGCATTGGATGGGATTTTTCTGATGAACCATGAAAAAGTTATGCCTTGGTCAAGTTACAGTTGACTTTTCAGCTGTCCAAAAATAGAAACTTTTGGCATCTTGGTGATTTTTGAGCCATGCTTGTGAAATCATGATCAAGACTTGATCAAATGATGATTGTGAGCTCAAAATAAGATGTTGACAAATTTTTTTGACTTTTGACTGCCAAATGACCATTTTACCCCTGCAGTTGGTTGTGGGGAAAGTAGGGCTTTTGACTGTGCAACTTGATGCTGTGAGCCTTGAAACTTGGCATGTAGATGCTTGACATGGTATATAGGCCTATGGGACTCGATTGGACCATTGAAAACCTCCAATTTCTTGACAGAACCAAAACCCTAGTTTTACTGGCTTAGGAGGCATTTGAACTGTGCAACCCTTGAGTATTCTTGAAGCATTTGAAGATTGATCTTGACAAATCTTGAAGAATATGGGAGGGAAAATTTTGGGGTACAACAAACACCATTTGAACCATCCTCCATTTCCAAAAACTCAAACCTGCAACTTGACTTCTCCAGAAAGATTCAGCCACTCTCAGCTCAAACTAAGCATTGCATTAGCTTCCTAGGAGTTCAGTGAAGCTATCCAAATCATCATAACACTTCCAGGAGTGCTCAAACTCCAAACACGATTTCCAGTCTTGGGGTAAGTTTTCTCAACTTTGAACTCCCTATACAAGTATCATTAATGGTTACTTTATGAATGAAAAATGTAGACATTATTTCCCTGAAGCTAACCATGCCTTTAGTTTTCATTTATGTTGCCTGAGTGATGCGGACTTTGAAGTTGAACTTTCTTAAAAAAATTAGGTTTTATTTGGTACCAAACAAAATTCATGTTCATATTTGATTTATAGCTTTAGTTATTTATATGGTTGAATCATGGTGAAAAATGGAACAACTTTCATGTTTACATTTTTGAAAATGGTTTAGAAATAAAGAAGTTACAGATTGGCCATGGTGTTGTTCTTATCTCCGCGTGCAAGGTTAAGAATGAAGTCATTTTCAAATATTAGAAATGAGTTTATTTTAAGTTTATTGCAAGTTGTATTATTAACGGATGAAACAACCACCCTAGTGGCAGAGGAAGCGGGCGTAAGGCATTCGTGTATAGGGACCTGTGTTCGAGCCCCACTGGTACCCTTTTGTTTTTCAATCACTTTGTTATTACAGATTCAATGCAAGCAAGCCCTACACACCTATCATGAGCCTCACATTAACACCATTGGATGTTCAACAATTCAAATCCTGCGCTCTATGATGCAAGCTCATGATACAGTCCAAGAACACATCCACACTAGATCAGCAAGCGCTTGGACCCTTCTGTTTTGGGCATGGTTTGAATTTATTTTTATCACCCCTATTTGCAATATCATGCACAGACCCACATCATTTTTATTTTTATTGTTTTTTCTGATTTCAAACAAATAACCACACTAGGCTTGACAAAAATGATTTCTCACACCCCTTTTACTTTTTAACACCCAGCCAAATTCTTTATATTTTCATTATTTTTATTTATTTATTCATTTATTTATTTAACCAAAAATACCAAAATATTTTTTCTTAAATAATTAAATTAAAAATATTTTAATGTAAATATTTTATTTTATTAAATTAAATTTTATTATTTCTTTTACAAAGTGATATTAGCATTAACCTTCAAATTATTTTCTAAACAAATTATTTAGACTTAGGTTTTTATTTTCTTCTTAATAATTTCCTAAATTAATCTAAGAAAAGTTAATTGAAATTAATCTTTAAACCTTTTTTTTCATCAAAAGACCCTAAAAACAATTTCCTTCTTCTTCTTCTTTACATTTTTTACATTCTGTTATTATTCATATTCAATGGTTTGTAATAGATAATTAGGCCTTATTGCTTTCTTCCCCCTATTCACAAAAATGTACCCCCCATTCCCAAAGCATTGTAATAGCGTAGGACATTTAAATTCCACAATTTATCGCTCTCCTTATTATTGTTAGTAATTAGGGTTTGCATGACAAGACTTAAAATCAACCCTATAGAAACCCTAATTCAAAGATAAAATACATGAAATTAACACACTTTGCACACTTGCACCTCTAGGGTAACCCACACTTGTTTCCTCAGATTTAAACAGTCATGTCCCTCGAACATGAGATGTTTTAGCAAAGACCCTCATTTAAAAGATCATAGTCCCTCGATGACCCTTCAACGTTGCCTTTGATAAATAATCTTAGTCCCTTACGACAATTGCTAAAACATTCTACAAGTTGCCTTCTATGACTGTACGATGACCCACACCTGTCCCTCACATCCAATGACATGGCTCTCTACCACCAATTGTAAAATAAAACTATCTTAAGGAGGAGGAAAAGAACAAAGACTTTTTGAGTAGGTAGATTGCTTGTAATTGCTTGCTCATAAAACTAAAACTATTTCCACACGTCACACTTTAAAAAACAAACGTCTTTTCAAACACTCTCTTTCCAAACAAATATTTTCAAAACAAACATTTTGTATACATTCTCAACAATACGAGAATCATTGCAAAATTGCCGTACTATGGCATTTTCAAAATATTTCCAAAAACAAACATTTTGTATACATTCTCAACGATACGAGAATCATTGCAAAATTACCATTTTCAAAACATCTTCAAAAACATCTTTCAACATACACAAACAAAGAAAGCATTTTTAAGTGATCAAGCAATTAAGAACCCATAGATAACTACGGATGAAAAGGGTGCTAACACCTTATCTTTTCATAAACTACCCCTTGAACTCAAGAAAATATCTCAAAAGGTCTTTCATGTTCTTTTCACCCTTTCCTTTATTGGATAAAAGAAAAGTCGGTGGCGACTCTTGCTATCTGCAACACTTGCGATTAAACGCAAAACAACCAAGTCAGTTCTCCCACCGTATTATAGAACTGGTGACTGTGGTGGGAAAAATACTAAAAGGGGGTTACCTTAAGAGCTAGATCACCTTTATTGATTTACTTGTTTTCCTTGTTTGCTTTACATTTTAGGTTTACGCTTGGTTTTATTTCTTGTATAGATCCTATACCCGGATCTGGGGAATTTTAGGTAAGTAGCAATATATTATGGGGACTATGCAGTGTAATACCAACATGGTTGAAGTGATGTCTATGTTAGTGTGACACATTTGTTGATACCGGTGTGCCTTGAGTCCAGTCAAGGAGAATACGGGGCCACTGTGTGGTGTTATATAGCACTAACTTACCATAGAACCTTAGTTGAACAACTTGGACATTAGAAAGTAGTGAGATAGATGGCTTTGGTGTAAGACTAAAGTTGGTTGATACTCGATACTACACTCATTGAGATCGAACTTTGGGATATTTTGGCCGCAGTTTGGATGCTTGAGCTAAAACAATACCCGATGAAGAAAGATTAGTATTATTGAGGCTCCTAGAATCCTGTTACTTCTTTTAGGACAGGTTAAACCAACTAAAAATTCAAGATGGTACTTACCTATAAACCCCATGCAAGCCTAAACCTAAGGCCTCGTGTGTTTTGTTTGTGTATGATTATTTGTTAATGACATCATAACATCATGCCATAGCATTTTAACTAACCATTTCAAGGACCTAGAGAAGGTTCAAGGGGCTCACCCGACTTGCTCAAATAGAAGAGGCTTCTTATGAGGAAGAAGACAATCAATACGAGGATGTTAGAAGCACCAGGGCTGGGGATGGAAATAACCAGATTTCTGAGGATGAAGACTACTTCAATGAGCAGTACCTACCGACGGATGACAAATACAAACAACTAGAAGACCGACTTAAGGCTGTGGAGATCCAAACAATGCCTGGTTTGGACTTTGGAGACTTAGGTTTGGTCCTCGGGCTGGTCATTCCCGACAAATTGAAGGCCCCTGTCTTTGCCAAATATGATGGGGTGTCTTGTCCAAAACTCCACTTAAGGTCATATGTCTGCAAGATTCAACCACACACCGCCGATAGGATGTTATGGGTTCATTTCTTCCAAGAGAGCTTATCTGGAACACAATTGGAATGGTTCTATCAACTAGAAGGTACTAATATCCACACATGGGAGGATTTGGCTGCCTCCTTCTATAGACAATACCAATACAATGCTGATCTTGCACCAACCCGCATGCAATTACAAAATATGACTATGGGCTCAAGCGAATGCTTTAAGGAGCATGCTCAAAAATGGAGGGGCCTGGATGGAAGGGTGCAACCCCCTTTGACTGACCGAGAATTGGTGGACATTTTCATGGTCACATTGGCTTGCCCTTTCTTTAATTTGCTGATTGGGAGTTCTTTGTCAGGGTTTATGGAGCTGATTTTGACTGTTGAACAAGTGGAAAGTGGAATCAAAAGTGGGAAGATCCCAATGGCGTTGACCTCTACAATTGTAAAGAAACCATTTGCTAGTAAGAAGGAGACTAATTCTGTTTATGGACAAAGGAGCCGTATCATGAATGATCGTCATCAGCCGGTAGGAGCAATATTGATTTCTAACCTAGGAAGCACATGCCTAAGCTTTGTTGAAATTCCTAAAGAATGCCCATGTACCACAAGAGACCACCGCCGATCAGTTTGAGAATTGAGTTGCAAGCCTAACTGCTGACAATGGCTTGGTATTTTTTTATGCAGATTTAACTCCGGTGGGGGAAGAATCATAACAAGGCTCTTCACATCTCTATTGAATACAAAGGAACTGCATTGGTAGAAATATTGAGACTAATCCATTGGATTGACTTGACTCGCACTTTATTGTTTCCAAAGGAATGGGAAAAAAGCGAATAACCCAAAGAGAGGGGGGAGAGAATATAAGTTCGAGGGTTGGTTATGTAAAGGGAAGGTATTAGCACCCTAAAAATCTACGGTACTCCACATGAACCTCTTTGAAAATCTGTGTATTTTAGCTATAAATGTTATATAAAAAAATAGATGGTGGGGATAAGAAGAAATATATTTTTTAAAATTTTTGCACCCGCCGCGGTTGTAAATCTTTAGTGCCTACGTACCATCTTCTGTGCATTAGGGGATCAGGGTACTCATAGTTCACCTTTAAAAATTTTAAAACACAAGTGTGTTCGTTAGTTTTAAGAGATGAGACATCACCTTCTTATCCGAGTGGAATATACTTACTACCAACACTCATGAGAAAGGAGAATTTACGTCATCTCAAAGTGGAGAATATGGCTTGGATTTGAGAATCAACAAAGCCTCACTCAACACCCAAGTGGAAAATATCTCACTTCACTACATATTTTAGAAGTATAGTTGTTTGCATCACTACAAGAACATAGTCCCTCGATGACGCTACGAATGTTGCCTTCAAAATGATTTCACACCCTTCAGAAATATGCTAAGGTATCTCACAACATTTTTATCCATGACTATACGATGACCCACGCCCGTCCCTTCATATCCAAAGATAAGGTTACTTACCAATCAATGGTGAGATAACAATATCAAAGGAAGAAAGAAATGAACAAAAGACTTTTGATTAGGTAGAACATTCTTAGTTGCTTGTCACAATCCATCTTCAAAAACAAAAGTCTTTTCAAACACACCAATCACTTTCAAAATATGAAATATTTTCAAAAAGTCCAACACTTTGAATGCATTCTTATAGAGACGAGAATCATTACAAAGTTTTCCTAAACAAAGGAACTTTTCAAAAATACTTTCAAAACCCACCACAAACACATTTCAAACAATGCAATTTCAAAAGTGATCTAGCAAGCAACTAAGAGCCCTTAGATAACTATGGATGAAAAGGGTGCTAACACCTTCCCTTTTCGTAACCTACCCCCCAAACTCAAGAAAATATCTCAAAGGTCTTTCATGTTCTATTCACCCCTTCCTTATTGGACAAAAGAAAAGTCGGTAGGGACTCTTGCTATCCACAACAATTGCGATCAAACGCAAAACACCCAAGTCAGTTCTCCCACCGTATCATAGAATTGACGACTCTGCTGGGGAGATCTAAAAGTGGGGTTACCTTAGAGTTAGATCACATTTAATTTATTTCCTTGTTTGATTTGTTTGCTTTATATTTATGGGTTAATGTTTGGGTTTGTATTGATCCTCTATCCGGATCTGGGAACACCATTAGGTAAATAACAAAGATTGTGGAGACTGTACGATATATACTGATATGGTTGAGATAATAGCTATGCTGGTGTGACAAATTTGTTTGTACCGATATCCCTTGTGTTGAATCGAGGAGTATACGGGGCCGCTGAGCAGTGTCATGAAGCATTAACTGACCATAGAACCTTTAATTGAACAACTTGGCCATTAGGAAGTAGTGAGATAGCTGACTTTGGTGCAAAGCTGAAGATTGGTTGATACTCGATACTATGCTCATTGAGATCAGACTTATGGGATATTTTGGCCGTAAGAAAAGATTGATTGTGCTAAAACAATGCCAAATAAAGAAATATCAATGATATTGATATTCCCTAGAACCCAATTACTTTATAGGACATGTTGAACCAACTAAAATTCAAGAGGGTACTTACCTATGAAACCCATGCAAGCCTAAACCTAAGGTCTTTGTGTGCTTTGTTTGTGATTATTATTCATGTCATTATAAACATCATAACATCATAAGCATTCTCACTAACCATTTAAAGGATTTAGGAATTTATCGTTGTTTTGTTTTATAGGCCATGACTTCCACTCATTGTAATACCATCCAAATTAACTTCGTGAAAATGCATCCTCAACTTCAAGAGTTAGCATTAAGAGTGCCTGGAGATTCTCCCTTCACCAAGAAATATGGTCGACTTCTCAACTTGGCTACCTCAAACTTCCAAGAAGAAATGATGTGTGTTCTTTTCCAATTCTTTGATCCTATGCACCATTGCTTCACCTTTCTTGACTACCAATTGGTGCCTACATTAGAAAAATTATCTCAAATGTTAGGAGTGTCTGTGCTTGATCAAATACCATTCACCGGTTTAGAAGAGACTCCAAAGCCTGAAGTTATTGCCAAAGCCCTGCATTTGAAGAGATATGACATTGTGTCAAATTGGGAGACAAGAAGTGGAGTTAAGGATTTCTTAGCCAAATTTCTGTTGGAGAAGGCTCGTTTGTTATGGGAAGATATGGATTTTCAAGCTTTTAAGAATGTCTTGGCCCTTATAATCTATGGTTTGGTTCTATTTCCCAATCCAAACCAACTCATAGATGAGGATGCCATCAAGGTTTTTCTCCCTCGTAATCCCGTACCTACTTTGCTTGGAGACATTCTACATTATTTCCACAATCGTACCATGAAGAAAAGGGGTACTCTTTTATGTTTTATTCCATTATTTTCTAGGTAGTTTATTTCAAACCTACCTCGATCAACGTTGAAGAATGAGCAAGGCTTGACATGGTCTCAAAGGATGATGTCACTCTCGCACTCGAATATCCATTGGTGTTCTCGATCTTTAGAGGATATTACCATCATTGGCCGTTGTGGGGACTTACCTAATGTACCACTCTTAGGCATTATGGAAGGTATCACCTATAACCCATCTCTTACATTACAGCAGTTTAGGTATGCACGAAGAGATGGTCCCCATAATACGATGATTCAAGGTTTGGTATTCGACTACGAGGGCGACGACCAAGGCTATCGTCAAAGGTTCATATGAGCTTGGAGAATGGTAAAAAAAGTGGATAATAAGAAATTGGGACATAGAAATTCCACCCCTCCTTGAGCCTTAACTTAAGTGGGTATGAGCTCTCGCTCAAAGTCTCGTGATGCTTTACCCCACCAACTTACCTATCATCATGCAACCTATTGTCAAGGGGGATGTTCCTTACACTATTCTCCATCCTAATATGCTGAGTACTCTCGTGGAGTTGCAAAGATCTTGGATTCATCTCAAAGGGGAGCGAGACACCTTCGAAACTCAGTTCTACGCAAGTGAGAAGAACGTTTTGGAGCTTACGAGACAGCTTCACGACGAGCAAAGTTTGAACGTCTACATTGCACCAAAGAGGATGCGCTCATGGGAAGCCCGATTCTCTTTCTTGTTTTAGGAGTTTATTTTGTATTTTTTCTTTTTCCATTGTAAGCCCAAGAGTCATGTTGTAATCAATCTGAACTTATTAATGCAATTAACATTAGTTCCTTCTTTGTCTAAACAAATTTAAATCTTCTAAGTCCTTGAAATCATTTGCATACGCATTTCATGCATCATAACACAAGAAAGCTTACCATAATAGGTTTCCTCATCTTTCTACTGTTTATTTCAGTAAGATGGATATCGAGCAGACTGTGAAATACCTGCAAGCACAAAATTCCCAGTTCCAAGCAACCTTGTTGACCCTGGCCAAGGGACAATAAGAGCTGATGACACTACTAGCAGCCAAAAAGAAGACTATGAAGAAGGCCCTCATTAACATGGGGAAAAGGTTTAAAGGCCCAGTCCGTCAGGTGCAGATAGTCGAATAGTTATCCAAAGAAGATGAGAACCAGGTGGAAGAGGCAAAAAGCACCTGTGTCGGGGGTGCAAATGATCAAGCTTCCGAGGAAGAAGACTACTTTGATGAGTAGTACCCACCGGCCGAGGATAAATACAAGTAGTTAGAGGATAGACTAAAAGCTGTTGAAATCAAGTCGTACCTGGTTTAGATTTTGGTGATTTGGGCTTAGTACTTGGGGTCGTCATTTCCCATAAGTTCTAAATACCCGTCTTTGTTAAGTATGACAGAGTTTTGTGCCCAAAACTTCATATGAGGTCATACGTCCGCAAGATACAACCACATACTATTGACAAGAAGCTTTGGGTCCATTTTTTCCAAGAGAGTCTGGCTGGGACTTAGTTAGAATGGTTTTACCAATTGGAGGGTTCCCGCATTCACACATGGGAAGATCTAGCCACTGTTTTTTATCATCAATATTAATACAACACTGATTTAGCACCGACAAGAGTTCAACTTCAAGGAATGACAATGGGTACTAATGAAGGGTTTAAAGAGTACGCGCAAAAATAGAGGGATCTTGCTGGTAGAGTTCAACCACCACTGACTGATAAGGTGTTGGTGGACATGTTCATAGGAACACTAACGAGACCATTTCTCATCTTGCTAATTGGTAGCTCATCTTCTGGTTTCAATGAGTTAATTTTGACTGGTGAAAGGGTCGAGAGTGGAATCAATAGTTGAAAAATTCCCATGGCATCTTCTTCTACATCAAGAATTATAAAGAAACCCTTTACTAGCAAGAAAGAAGCCAATGCTGTTTATGGGTCAAGGGCCCATACCAAGAAGGATCACCGTCCATCTGTTAATGCTGTTTTGATCTCCAACCCTCCATCTACTCAAAGACAATCACCCAACCATCAACTATCCGAAATTCCTCGAAGACAGTTCACAAGGATTAGCATGTCACTGTCCCAAGCCTTGCAACATCTGTTAAAGGCCAACTTGGTGACATTGCATGATTCACCATCAAATCCAAATATTACATCACCGAAGTAAAATCCAAATGCAAAGTGCATGTATCATTCCAACAACCCTGGGCATGAAACTGATCAATGCTAGGCTCTGAAGAATAAGATTCAAGACCTGATAGACAACATAACTATTGAGTTTGATCCATCTACAACTCCAAATGTGATAACTGCACCAATGCTGAACCATGGCAAAGGTGTCAATGCGATTGATGACACTACTTTTGTTTCCTCTGTTGAGGATTTGACTACTCCATTGACTATTGTGAAGGAAAATTTGCTGAGATCTGGGGTGTTCACTGGCTGTTTAAAAGACTGTGATTGCTGTGCTGAATGAATAAATGGATGCAAGTGGATGGAAGAAGGTGTTCAACGCCTGATAGATAGTCACGAGATCCTGTTCAAAAAAATTCCTAGCATCAAGAGGTTGACCAACAAAGCTGAATACCTTTTCATAATAACAATATCCAATAAGCCTCTTAGGATCTCCTCAAAGGGTCCTATTATGATTTCAAATAAATCAACAATTTCTCCTTTAATAATCACTGCCCCTGGACCGACTCCTTACTCCTCCGACAAAGCAGTTCCATGGAACTATGGTTCCAAAGTTTACTATCATGGGATAAACAAGATTCTTGGATCAACGAAGACAAAGACGATGTTACCAATATTGCATGTTCTAGTAAAGTAACAAGAACATGGAGGATCTTTTCCCCTGATATTTCACCACCCACTACTACAACAACTCCCGTCCGCATAACCAATGACAATTCTAGTGGAAACACTAGAGGTAAAGAGAAAGAAGGTGTGTCTACTGGGATAGAGGCACCTACAAAAGTTACTGATGCTGAAGAACCCAAAATCCTAAAAATTATAAAGAAGAGTGATTTCAAAATAGTCGAAAAATTGGGGCAAACCCCCTCCCAAATCTCCATGCTGTCATTACTACTTTATTCCGATGCTCACGCCCAAGCTTTAATCAAGTTATTGAAGAAAGCTCATGTGCCCCAAGAGACTACAACTGACCAGTTCGAGAATTGTGTGGAGAGTTTAATGGATGGCAACTGATTAGGTTTCTCTGACGATGACCTGACACCAGTTGGAAGGAATGATAACAAGGCCTTGCATGTATCTATTGAATGCAAGGGAACTACCCTGGCTCATGTCTTGATTGATACTAGTTCCTCTCTAAATGTTCTACCTAAAGGTGCTTTGGACCGAATAGATTATGAAGGCCCGGTGTTAAAACCAAGTTATATAGTTATAAGGGCTTTTGATGAGTCTAGAAGGATGGTGCATGGAGAGATGGATCTCCCCATTAAAGTGGGATCAAAAGTTTTCAACTCTACCTTTTATATAATGGACATACGTCTCACCTAATCATGTTTGCTTGGGAGCCCTTGGATCCATGGGGAAGGGGAAGTAACATCCACCCTTCATCAAAAATTAAAACATCCAATCAAAGGAAAGATCGTTACTGTTTGTGGCGAAGAAGAATTTATGGTGAGTCACCTTAATTCCATCAAGTATGTGGAAATGGATGGTGAATTCATAGAAATGCCATGCCAGGATTTTGAAGTTGTTCCTCTTATGGTTGCCGCCACCAAAATCTCCTCCAACATATCAAAAGCTGGCGAAGTTGTACCAAGAATAGTTTCACTTAAAGATGCATGTTCCGTGGTCAAAGATGGAAGTTGTACTATCTGGGGACAACTTCTCGACATTCCGTTTAAAGAAGACAAATTTGGGTTGTGTTTCACCATCAAAGCTTTTAATGAGGCCAGCCGCGCTCGCGTGGGAGAGCTACCTCTCCGCATGGGAAATTATGAAGTAAACATTGTGGAAGACTCTGATGATGAATGCGTTTTGGAAGAATGGATCTACCCTACTGCTGGAGGAAAACTCAACAACTGGTACGCAAAGGATTTCACTCCCATCTCCTTCATTGAGGAGTAATTACTGTTTAGTGTGTTCTATCAATTCAAAATTTTTTGTTTGTAATTTTAAAATTCCAAACAATGACTTTTAAACCATGTGCTTTGCCCGGGGCACCATGGTTCATTTGTTAAGGGTTTTGTTCATGTTCATTTATCATATGATCATTTAATGGAAAACATTGGAACTTTGCATTCAATTTTTGTGCTCATTGTCTTTCTGTTTCTTTATTTGCATTTTTCAAATAGCCATGTATCTTACATGCACACACACACACACACACACACACACACACACACACACACACCCTTGCAGATCCTCATCCACTCTGGATCTCATTTCCAATGACTCTACTATTTCCGATTATGAATTCGAACATCCAATTAACCAAGTCGAAGACGAAGGCGAAGAAGATTGTGAAATACCAGGGGAACTCGCCAGACTTCTAATGCAAGAGGGGAAAGCTATTAAACCTCATGAATAGCCAGTCAAAGTTATCAACTTAGGTACTAAGACAGAGAAGAAAGAAGTCAAGATCAGCACCAACTTAGAAGACGGTATCAAGAGCAGGTTGGTTCAGATGCTACATGACTATGTTGAAGTGTTTGCCTGGTCGTATAAAGACATGCTGGGGTTGGATACTGACATTGTGGTTCATCATCTACCAACAAAAGAAGATTGTCCTCCTGTCAAACAAAAGGTTCATCGGATGAGGCCTGACATGTCTGAAAAGATAATAGCAGAAGTCATGAAACAATTCAATGCAGGATTCCTGGCTGTGACATCTTATCGTCAATGGGTTGCAAACATGGTTCCCGTACCAAAGAAGGATGGGAAGGTTCGTATGTGTGTAGACTATAGGGATTTAAATAGGGAAATCCCTAAAGATGATTTCCCTCTACTTCATATCGATGTTTTGGTTGACAACACCGCTCAACATAAAGTCTTCTCCTTTAAGGATGGATTTCTTGGCTACAACCAAATCAAGATGGTTCCTGAAGACACGGAGAAGACTACTTTTATTACACGATGGGGGACCTTTTGTTACAAATTCATGCCGTTCGGATTGAAGAATGCAGGGGAAATATATCAAAGAGCTATGGTAGCTTTATTTCATGATATTATCCATCATGAAATAGAGGTCTATGTGGATGATTTGATTGCAAGGTTGCATACTGAAGAAGAACACCTCAATCACCTACACAAGCTATTTGAGAGGTCGAAGAAGTACAAGCTAAGGCTAAATCCTAACAAGTGTACCTTCGGGGTAAGGTATGGGAAGCTTCTGGGTTTTGTTGTAAGTGGCAAAGGTATTGAAGTAGATCCTACAAAGGTCAAAGACATTCAAGAAATTCTAGTTCCCCGTTCTGAAAAGGAAGTCAGAGGTTTGTTGGGTCGACTTAACTACATTGCTCGCTTCATATCTTACTTAACTGCTACTTGTGAGCCAATATTCAAACTCTTGAAGAAAGATCAAGTAATCAAATGGAACGAGAACTGCCACGCTGCCTTTGACAAGATCAAGGAATATTTACAAGAACCTCCTATCTTGATGCCTCCAATTGAAGGAAGACCCTTGATCATGTAATTGACTCTATTAGAGAATTCCATGGGGTGTGTGTTGGGCCAACATGACGAGTCTGGCCGAAAAGAGCATGTAATATACTACCTGAGCAAAAAGTTTAGCGACTGTGAAACCAGATATTCACTGCTTGAGAAAACTTGTTGTGCTCTGGAATGGGTTGCTCGCCGGCTAAGACAATATATGTTGACTCACACCACTTTATTGATTTCTAAGATGGACCATATCAAGTACATCTTCGAGAAACCAGCTCTCTCTGAACGAATAGCTAGATGGAAAATGATCCGGACTGAATATGACATCCAGTATACCATACAAAAGGCCATCGAAGGAAGTGTATTGGCAGATCATTTGGCCCATCAAGCTGTTAAAGATTACCAGTCTATGAACTATAACTTCCCGGATGAGAATATTATGCTAGTAACTGACTGTGAAGAACCTAGGCCGTATCACAGACCTGAATAAGGATCCCGGTGGACTATGGTTTTCAATGGAGCTTCCTACGCTCTAGGAAATGGAATTGGTACTGTGATAATTTCTCCTGAAGGTTGTCACACTCCTTTCACTGCTAGACTGTGCTTCGATTGTACGAATAACATGGCTGAGTCCGAGGCGTGCATCTTGGGTTTGAAGGCTGCCATTGACTTAAGGATCAAGCATTTGGATGTATTCGGAGACTCTGATCTATTGATTAGCCAAGTCAAAGGAGAATGGGCCCCTAAGCATCCTAACCTTATTCCTTACAAGGAGCTCATGTTAACCCTAATACCATACTTCGAGGAGATCACCTTTGACATTTTCCTAGAGAAGAAAATCAGTTAGCTGACGCTTTGGCCACAATGTCTTCCATGTTCAAAGTCAAATGGGACAATGATGCTCCTTTGATTACAATTGAGATATTTGACGAACCTGCGCACTGTTATGAGCTTGACACTGACGAAGAGAAACCATGGTACAATGAAGTAAGGAGATATCTTAAAGCATAAGAGTATCCTGAAGGAGCTTCCATTAATGATAAGAAATTCTTACGAAGATCCTAAGCCAAATTCTTCCTAAGTAATGGAATCTTATATTAGCAAAATCATGATTCTACTCTACTCCAGTGTATGGGTAAAAAGGAGGCAGAATAAATTATGGAAGACATGCATGATGGAAACTTTGGGACTCACTCTTGTGGGCACACTATGGCCAAGAAAATCCTGAGAGATGGTTACTATTGGTCCATAATGGAAACTGATTGTTATCATTACTCAAGGGTTTGTCACAAGTGTCAAATCTATGCTGACAAGATTCAAGTACCTCCAATTCCCCTGAATGTCATGACTGCTCCGTGGCCGTTTGCAATGTGGGGCATTGACATGATTGGAGAGATCAAACCTACTGCTTCCAATGGAAATCACTTCATCCTTGTTGACATTGATTATTTTACCAAGTGGGTCGAAGCCGCCTCATATGCCTCAGTTACCAAGAACATTGTAGCCAGGTATATCAAGCATAATCTCATCTGTCGTTACGGTATCCCCAAAAGGATCATCACTGGAAATAGAACCAACCTCAACAATGCCATGATTACGGAACTTCATACTCAGTTCAAAATCAAGCATCACAATTCTTCTTCGTACAGACCCAAGATGAATGGCACGGTGGAAGCTACCAATAAAAATATCAAGAAGATTATGCAAAAGATGGTGGCAACATATAAAGACTGGCATGAGATGTTACCGTTTACTCTCTACGGTTATCGTACTTCAGCTTGAATGTAAACTGGGGAAACTCCTTTCTCCTTGGCCTATGGCATGGAAGCCGTCTTGCCTATAGAAGTTCAAATTACTTACCTAAGGATTATGAAAGAGGCAGATCTAGGCGAAGACGAATGAGTGCAGACTAGGTTGGAACAGCGAAACTTGATCGATGAGAAAAGACTGGCTGCTGTTTGTCATGGTCAAATTTATCAAAAACGTGTGATCAAGGATTTTAACAAAAAGATCAAGCCTTGAGTATATCAAACTGGTGACTTGGTAATAAAGCGCATCATTTTTCCCCAAGGCGACCCTAGGGGTAAATGGACTCCCACTTACGAAGGACCATTTGTTGTAAAGAAATTTTTCTCTCGGGGAGCCATGATGTTGACTACTATGGATGGTGAAGATTTTCCACATCATGTGAACGCGGATATAGTTAAAAAATACTACGCATGAAATGACCCGATAGGTTGTCATACCTAGGAAAAATAAGGGAATCCTGGCGGACCAAAGAGTTTTGGGCAAAAATTAGGGATATATGCAAAAGATTATACAACCGGAAAGTCAAAAACCTGAAAGGGTGGATTGGGAAAAAATGGGTATCCTAGTGGGCTGAAAACCCGAGAGGGAGGTCCAGGAAAAAGTTAAGGATTAAAGTGTATGACTATTTCCCATTGTATGCCTACAACTAGTTTATTACCAAGGTCCAAATTCAATGGTATAAGATCAATTCAATCAATTTCTTCCAACGGCAAGGGATGATGTTAGAAGACATAGGGGCAATAGCGGAGTTGGAACATAATGAGATCACTTCCATATGGCTATTATTTTTGTTTCCACTTTGTACACTTTTCATTTCTTTCGACGATTTTTGCTTACTAGGATATCTGTCTCCTTGTACAAAAAACGCCTGTTTATAGGAAAACATCAATACAAATATACTTTGAAGTGCAAACTTTTTATTTTTCAGTTTTGAGTGCAAAAGCGTCAAATGACTAAAATTGAATGAACATATGCATATGAACATGATTAAAATGTGAACAAAAATGTATACATAAAAATAGTAACAAGCATTTCATTAAGGATTTTAGATTATCCCCACAAAGTTATTTCAATCAAAATTATCCCCACAAATTTGGATTCATGAAATCCTCAGCCAGAGTTTCAATCTTCTGAAAATTCTCTCCCTGGTTGAGTTTGGTTTTAAAAGAAGAAGCCTGTTTAAGTTCTTCCTAAAGAATTCATTTCACCAAGTTGGTCGTCAAATTTTCTTCTCAACGAGATTTATTTCCCCAACAAACTGCAAATTCTCCACTTTGAGTTTTCTTCTCAGAATATTACAGGTCAACGGATGAAACCCCTTAATCCTCAACAAAGTCATCACTATCCAAGCAAATTACTACAAAGCCTAGATCCGACCAGATAATAGCTTAACTTTATTCCTATCCAAACAAGTTACTACAAAGCCTAGACCCGACCAGATGTTAGTTTAACTTCATCCTACCCTCAATTTATTGTGAAGACTAGACCCGACCAGGGAACAGATTAAGTTGCTACTGAAACCTGGACCCGACCAGATAACAGTTAATCTCAATTGTAAGTTACTAAAGCCTGGACCTGACCAGATAGCATTTTAACTTCCTCAAATCATTACTGAAGCCTGAACCTGATCAGATAATAGTTAATCTCAAATTCAAGTTACTAAAGCCTGGACCCGACCAGATGTTAGTTCAACTTCATCCTACCCTCAATTTACTGTGAAGACTGGACCCGACCAGAGAACAGTTTAAGTTTCTACTGAAACCTAGACCCGGCCAGATAACAATTAATCTTAATTGTAAGTTACTAAAGAATGGACCCAACTAGATAGTAGTTTAACTTCCTCAAATCATTACTGAAGTCTGGACCCGACCAAATAATAGTTAATCTCAAATTCAAGTTACTAAATCCTGAACCCAACCAGATATTAGTTCAACTTCATCCTATCCTCAATTTATTGTGAACCCTGGACTCGACCAGATAACAATTAATCTCAATTTTAAATTACTAAAGCCTGGACACGACCAGATAATAATTCAACTTCTCCAATTGATGAAACCTGGACCCGACCGGATATCCGTTAACCTCAAGTTCAAATTACTGTAAATCCAGGACCCGACCAAATACTAGTTTAACTTCTTCAATCACTAACAAAACTCCTCTTCTCCAGTAGAGTTTCCCACTATCCCTAGTAAGTTATTGTGAAGCGTGTAATCCGACCAAATAACAAATAAACTTTATTCCTCTAAATAACTCCCCAGTAGAGCGGTAAGTTTTGAACTCTATTCCCCAAGCAGAAAACTAACCCTCTCCGCAGAGTTTCCTCAAAGCAAAGAGCTAAAATCATTATTCCCCGGCGGAGTTATCCTCAAAAATCAGAAATTCCCAACAGGAAGCACTCTGAACAAATTTGGAAGATACACATACTCTTCATCTCCAGCAGCGGTCTGGGATTTAATTTCCCAAAACTCCCCAACAATTTGTCAAGGATTTATTTTCCAGACAAAATTGTATTTTAATGTTTCACATTCATATATCATGTCACATACATAACAAATGGATATAACATAATCTCATTTATTTTGAGAACATCATTAAACCATGCATATATCTGCATATAACTAACTCCCCTTCCTTACAGGAAGAAATCAATCATTAGTCAAGTCCTCTTCTGGATCAGATTTATCTCTCCCAGTTAAAGACAGGCAAAAGACATCTACGATTTCAACATAAATCGACCAAGGAGTTATTCTGATACTTCTTCCAATCTCCACTAATAGACATTCCGAACGACATAATTAAGCCCATTCCCGATACAATCAACTGCATTATTGAGTGCAAATTTCTGGACACTCTAGTGTTCAATCATCTTTCACCTTCAAGTCACGAATGGCGGATCCTCCAATCTAACTCTTCAGGCTTAAGAAGATTGAACAGGGGCAGCTGTTGTACCCCAAAATTTTCCCTCTCATTTCTCAATAAATTTCTCACAATATTTTCAATTGCTCAAGATTGCACAGGGATTGATCAGCTCAAGACATTTCCTCAGCACTGATGACTCAAATTAGGGTTTGATTTTGCACAAGGACAAATGGAATTTTAATGACCCATATGACTTTCATAGATCATTTTGGACCTTCAAGAATGCTCATGTCAAATTTCAAGTCTTGCAGTTCAAGCTTGCTCAATCAATTGATCAGATGACCTAAAATCAATTATATTGGGTAAAAAGTCAAATATGGCCAACTTAGAGTCAAAATTCATGATTTTTGATCGATATCAATAGTTTTAATTCATATGATCTATTTGGTCAAGATTGGATTACAATTCCTCAAGAAATTTAATCAGATTACAAAAGGGGCAAAATGGTCAAAATTAGGGTTTTAATTGAGAATGCTTGACTTTTGACTTTTGATCAAATACATGACTTATTAGTTTGAGACATGATGTCAATGATTCAAATTCATCACATTGGTCTAATTGCATAGTTCAAAACACCTCTCAAGATCAATTGATTCATAATTGAAATTTGGTCAACTGATGAAAAAAGTCAACTGTACACTGAAAAGTCAAAAGTAAAAATTCACTTTGAAAAGTCAAAATTTCTAAGACTTTGAAATTTTTCTAAGTGTTGGAAAATTTACTTTTTTTTCATGACTTTGTGCCAAATTTTCACCATGATGCTAAATGATTCAAGACAAACTTCCAATATGAAAGATGTAGATCTCAATGAGATCTAAAACATTGTAGCGCATAACATTTTCTAGAAATGCTTGGATTTTGAGTTATAAATTCATGAAGGCATGTACATGAAACAAAAACATGGTGAAATTTTGACATAGTTAGGCAGATTTTTGACCTAACTTCTTGGCCAAGTTTCACATGATTCCAATTTGATTATTCAAAAATGTCTAACATAAATGTTGTAGAGGATTTACAAGCTTTCAAAAATGTCTAAGAACTCATTGAGATCATGTTTGAGTTAAGAGAATCGAAGAGATGAAGTTAGGGTTTCATTCTTGAGTTATAGGTTATTTTGTGATGTACAAGAATTCAAATCTCAAGCCTATGCTGCATAATCTTTGCTTTGCAGGCCTTAAACTTGTGTTTCACTCCATAATTAATGGTTTACATAACTGATTAAGCCATTATCCAATTGATTCAAGCTTTATCCAAATCAATTTGCCATTTTGGGAAGAAAGTTCACAATTCCATTTTGGAAAAGTGGCTTTAATCACAAAGTCCACTCTCCTTGAGCATTAAACTTGTTCTTTCTGCACACACAACATCTATGAGCCAGAGGAAAGCATGTTTAAATTTCAACCACTCTACAATAACATGGTACAAGATGGGTTAAAGGTTCTATGATCCTCAATTTCAATAGGCTCCCAGGTCGAAAGTAACGTGTCTTCTGATTACTCAGTAAACGACACTACAATCAAAGGAGTCTCCACTAAGAGAGGGATCTCATGCCTCCTTTTTTGGGATTACTCCCTCAAAGTTAACATAACTATACCGCCCGTCCTATCTTAATTTTACCCAAGTCCGAGTATATAACTCATGAGAAATCACCAAGAATCCCTAAAACCAGGAAAATCCAGACAAACATATATACAACACATAATATACAACAAACAATAACACATATACAGATATAAAAAAAGATAGGCTCAACCCACTTATGTATGTACCAGCAAGAGGTCAATCTTTCCCCAATGAAGTCACCATTTTTTCTGTAGCGGTAGAAACATTAAGACTAAGCCATTGGATTAACTTGACTCGCACAGATCAAATTAAAAATCGCCACCGCGCTTTATTATTTCCAAATGAATAGAAAAATGGCGAATAACCCAAAGAGAGGGGGAGAGAATCTAAGTTCGGGGGTTAGTTATACAAAGGGAAGGTATTAACACCCTAAACATCTACTGTACTCCGCAGGAACCTCTTTGAAAATATGTGTATTTTGGCTATAAATGTTGTAGAGAAAAATAGATGGCGTGGATAAGAAGAAATATATTTTTTACAATTTTTGCACCCGTCACAGTTTCGAACCTTTAGTTCCTATGTACCACCTTCTGTGCAATAGGGGATCAGGGTACTCGTAATTCACCTTTAAAAGTTTTAAAACACAAGTGTGTTGGTTAACTTTAAGAGATGAGACATCACCGTCTTATCCGAGTGGTAAACATACCTACTACCCACACTTTTGAGAAAGGAGAATTTGCGTCATCTCAAAGTGGATGAGATGGTTGGATTTTAGAATCAATAAAGCCTCACTCAACACCTAAGTGGAAAATATCTCACTTCACTACATATTGTAGAATTATAGTTGTTTGCATCACTACAAGGATTGACTTGAGTCTATCTTTTAAAATTTTTTAAAAATGAAAAGCCAAAATGGAAAAAATGGTTTGAATGATATTTATTGACTTTTAGCCTTCTCACAAAAAAAAGGTCAAAGTATGATTAGGTTGATTAAAATTTTGTTAAGAAAATATTTTGAAAATGCATGGACATAAGTCCAAGTTTATTATGAAAGCGATTCAAGTTTAGAAACAAGAAGAGTTTTCAAAAGGATGGAGAATATTTTTGAAATTAAAGAAGATGGAAGGAGATGAAGTGACTATCCTAAAGCATAAGTGTGATACGGTGGCAGAACCGACTGTTATACTGGTTTGCATTTTGTATTCGCAAATGTCGTGGTAAGCAAGAGTCGCCATCGACTATTATTTTATCCAACAAAGGAAAAGGAAAAAGAATGAAATAAACCTTTTTTGAGAATGTTTATGAGCACGGGGGGTAGATTATAGAAAGGGAAGGTGTTAGCACCCTTTCTATCCATTGTTTTCCATGGGCTCTTAGGTACTTTGCTCATTTTTAAAATTGCTTGTGTGTTCTTGTTTTGAAAAGTTTTACTTCGTGAGAACCCTTGTATCTGTCCTCAAGAGTGTGATGAAGTTGTTTTGAAAATTGTTTTGAAAAGTGTTTGTGTGAAAAGTTTTGTTTGAGCAAGTACCTAGGAGCTAATCTACCTACTCGAAAAAGTCTATTCGTTTTCCTTTAGACAGCGCTATCCTATTATCAAGAAATAGGTAGCACCATCGTTGGAGTTTTAAAGGGACGTTTGAAGGGACAAGTACGATCAAAAAAGCAATGTCAGGAAATTTTAGTAATCATCCTAAAGCCTTAAATATCTTTTTCCGAGGCAACATCCGAAAGGGTCATTTTAGATCTTTTGGGACTAGAGGATGACCACTAACATTCCCTATACTTCATGACCATTTACCGAAGGCAACCGGAGTGGAGTAAACCCTAGGAGTGAGCATGTGAAAATGTATTTTTCAGTTAATCATCTTTGCACAATTAGGGTTTTCTATTGTTTTAATTTCAACTTGTCTTTCCATACAATCGTATACATACATCTAAGCAGTTTATAGTTTGCGGAAATAAAAATGAGAGAAGTTAAAGTCCTAGATATTACAAGGCTTTGGGGAGATGCATAGTTATTTTTCGACTGAAAATAAAATGCGGAATTAAAAACCTACTTAAATCTATTACAAACTCTGAGCAGTTACAATAATAATAAAAAGGAAAACTAAAAGCGCGCGCGGCGAATTAAATGCGAGAAATAATTGGAAAACCTAAGAATCTAATTTGAGAAAAATATTTATGTTATTTTTAAGAAAAAACTAGGTTATGTACAAAATTAAACCCTAATTCTAATTATTTTAAATTATAATAAAAATAGAATTAAATTGCCTAAATTTAATTAAACTAATTAATTAATAAAATATTTTTTATGAAAAATGGTTTTTGATTTTTTTATGATTTTTTTGATTAAATAAAAAAATATGATTTTTGGTGTTATTTGCAAAAAAGACATAATTAAAAAAATAGTAAGAAAAGAATTAAAAATAAAAAGTGAGATTGGGCCTACATAAGCAACCCAGGGGGGTGTGTTTCTGATTTTTTGTTAGGCCCATGCACACTCAGCCCATGCCTGCGCCAGATCCTGTGCTTCTCTCCTCTGATGATGCATGGTAGTCCCTCAATATTGGAACATGAGATTTGTCTGATGATGGATCTCAGGACTGAGATCTGGGGTGCACGGTGGGTGCTAAGTTATGAGGCACGCTGGATCTGCATTTAAATATTCAGAAAATAAGAAAACTTTTGGACCTGGGATCGAACCCAGGTCCCTTGCTTCACATGTTCCTACCCCTGCCATCTGTGCTGCGTTGGTTAGTTGTTATAATAATAAAGCTAAAATATAATATATAAAACAAAGTGGATAGGCTGAAAAAATTAAAAAAAAACGTGCGATTATTCAAACGAACCAATGGAGTGGTGACGCGTCATCGTCTTCTTCCGTGTCCGTCGTCTTAGGTATCAGATTTATACCTACGGACAGAGTTCCATATCCATAACCCTTTAATCTTCAAAAATCCATACAACGCATGATAAATTAATTCTAAATACACCAATCAACTCGTTTTGATCTCACGAGTCGCATGGAATCATTTTCTTGGCCTAATTTTACCTGTACAGAGAAGCCCCAAAACGGCTTCTTAAACCCTAACCATGGCAATCATCAATATATGCATCAAAACATCAATTAAATCATTCGAACATGTTGCAAATATGTTGACAATAAGAAATATATCATTAAAACATGCTTAAGATGCAAGAATTATCGTAATCGATTTTGAAAAAGAATGCAAACCGTGTGAAGGCTATGGGGTGATTCTGGGCTTGTGAATGCTTGCAATTGATTGTGTTAGCTTCAGGAGAGGTCCAGGAAGAGATTGGAAGCTTTGGAATGTCTTGAATCACCCTCTATGTGAGAAAACAATCCACCACTTTTTGTCCAATTTTTGAGTTTTCTTTCTCTCTTCTCACGGCTGCAACCCTTGTCCTTTTGTATTGATTTTGTTCATTATATGTAGTATGATGAATTAGGGTAACAAAAACGACCCAAATCTTTTGGAATTATGGAGATTGAATGTGATTTGCTCGCCATATGATATCTTTCCAAAACCATCCAAATCATGCTATTTTTGCCTTAATTTTCCTTGATTCTATTTGATCTGATTAGGCCAGCTTAATTAGATTTGATTCTCACCAGAATCAGATCAACAAATCAATCTTTTATATTTTATGTCATTTATTTGATTTAATGTGATTTTTAATAAATAAAAACCAAAATAAAATAAATAAATAGAGCAAATAATATATGGCTGCTGATTTGGGACATGGACCATGTCCTTAACAAGATATAATCCTGAAATGCTAGGCCCATTTGACAAAAAATGCACTTTTGAGCACATTTGACTTTTGACAATTTTCCAAAAATGGTCAACTTTGACAATGCATATCTCTTCCAATTGTAACCCTAGAGAGGTGTTCTTGGGTTTTCTAGAAAGCTTAGGATGTCCCCTAAACAACCTTTTTGGTTTCATTTCAATTGGGTCTTCCATGTTCATGTAAGAAGCTTTGACCCAAAAGGTGTTTTTGTTGACTTTTCAAAAGGACCTATAATGTAGAAATTCATATCTTTTTATGAGTGCGTTTTTTGAACTTGAGGGCTGAAGATGCGTTGTAGGAAATTGAATTCCCTTCAAAATGAGCCTTTTATGAGAAATTTATGATAAATAATGAGAAATTTATGCTAGGTCAAAGTTTGGTTGACTTTTCCTAAGAAACCCTAATTTAGCAACTTTTGAGTTTTGATGAATTATGAGCATTCTTTAAGGAATCATGATCAACCCTTGATCAAATGATGAATATCACTTCAAAATGTTGATTTTGACCAAAAAACTTGAAGTTTGACTGTATGTGGGTCATAGTTGACTTTTGACCTAATATAGTCGATTCTCAAGCATCTGAGCAGTTGACTGAGCAAACTTCTTGTGCAAGGTATAGAACTTGACATGTATGATCTTGAGAACATATTAGGACCATGGAAAGGATTTTAGACCTTAGGAGTTCATCCATCTTGATGAAAATGGAAGCCCTAGTTGGAGGTTCATTGCTTTAGGAGAGAGTTTGTCTGGTCAACCCTTGGGTATCTTTGAGCAAGTTGAGTAAAATGGGAGGGTAAATTTTGGGGTACAACAATAAGGTAAAATCTAGGGAAAGAACCATCTAAACAACAAGAATCCAATACTTTACCCAATGAGTCAATGTAGAATTCCCATCCTTTGGATTTGAAACAAAACAAACAAAGATAATAAACTTCTTAACAAAACCAAGCTTAAATTGCATTAAGTCTTCACAAAAATTGGATAGAGTAACAACTGTACACGGATGAATTTCAAATCACAGATAAAGCATGTAACCAAAATAACCTGCACACAAAGAAAACTAACAACCCAATATCTTGGGGTAAACCCCAATAACTCCAGAAAAATAACAATTGAGGTCAGAAGGTTTCAAAGTAGGTCACAACTTCTAACCTCAAGTCCAAGAAGTCCACGATCTCGATAATGCCAAGGATAGTAACCAAGTAGTCCAAGTAACATTAAAGTTTTTTTTTCCAAGTAACATTAAAATGAAATCTCAAATGAGCAAAATAAAAATGACATAAAAAGTTAAATACCCAAGTGAGCAAAGATGAAAATAGCATGAAATGTGAATGCTAAAATAAATATGTTTAAAGTAAAAGCATAAATAAAAGCGTAAAATAAAGTCAATTGTTAGGAATTAGTAGTTAGTTGAATGGCCATCTTGAAACTTGCATTTGGAACTGATTAGAGGATTGGTAGAACCAAATTCTCTCAACAACAAGTTGCATTTGCTTTTTGTCAAGTATACCATCCATTTAAGAATTCTCAAGGCATCATTAAATGATCAATGATGTTTAAGTGATCCACCTTGACCAAAGTTGATGAAAATTCATTAGAGGATTGGTAGGACCAAAGCCTCATAACAATGAATCTCATGGTTATTGAATCAAATGGTTCAAATTAACATACTTGGGCTTGCAAACATAAGTTTGGGCCACGAATGATCATTTTCTCAAATTGGGACAAAATTTAGCGCTATGTTAAGCAATCGTAAGTGGACTTATATAGAAATCACGCCTATTTTGAGGCTGGTCAATAGCAATCTATGTACCATATGTTTTGAGGCATGATATAGAAATCATGCTCCAATAACATTTAGTACAATAAGAATGGGATAAGATGAAGAGGGATAGGGTGAGGAATAAACCATATTTGAACTAAAAATTTAATCAAACTATTATTAAAATCATTCATCCATTTTTATGGAGTTAGACTCAACACCATGGATCCAATGCTGTTAATAAAGTTCATGATCCAAATTTCATAGTCCAAGATCAGTCAGAATATATATAAAAAATAAAATTGTATTTAAAATAAGAAAAAAAGATTTTAAAATGATTTAAAAATGAAATAAAGAGGAAAAAATAGCAATTATATTCAAACTAATCAAGAAAAATTAAACAAGACCATAGAAAAATCAGAAATGAGCTCAAATATTTATATAAATTTTTTGGCAATTATTTAAAGTCAGAAACTATTTTTAAAATTAAAAGAAATAGACAAAATAAACCAAAAATAAAGAAAAATAGTAAAGTCAAATAAAAAATAAACAAGGTCACAAATATTTGTCAAAAGATCATTGGATCCTTCCCTAGTTTATTCAGAATTTAAAAATGTAGAAAAATATTTTTAAACATTTAAAATAATTCAAATCAAATGAAAAATTAAAAAAAAAAAATCAAAACACAAAATAAAATTTTGAAAAAATAAAAATAAGAAAGAAAAAAATAAAAGTAGTTTTCATAATTTTTTAGTTGAAATTGATTTTTTATGATTTTTTAAGTTTAAAACAATTTAAATATAAAAATCAGAAAATCAAATAAAGTCAAAAAAATTTGGACCAATGGATGAGAGTCAAAATACGTTAGTAAGCTAATACAATGGGTTAGACGCGTTGTACATATCATGATCATTATTGAATAAAACACTGAATCAAAAATTAAATTAGATTTTGAAAATTCCAAATGGCATGCTTTCATTGGTTAAAGGATGACACGTTGGTCATCTTCAACCTCCAGCCAGTCTCGAAACCAGGTTCCTCAAGCTGTAAAAATAGAGCTCGAGACCGGTACCATTCTCTTCGTCTAATCAAGACGAAGAACACTACACCGTCGCGAAAAATTTATATAAACTGTAGCTCAGTCGTTTTGGAAGAGAAGTTTTGAAAAGGGATTTG
Source organism: Vicia faba (assembly GCA_948472305.1). NCBI lineage: Eukaryota > Viridiplantae > Streptophyta > Magnoliopsida > Fabales > Fabaceae > Vicia > Vicia faba. The sequence continues at coordinate 610,640,106 of OX451736.1, forward strand.
AAATTTCATAGTCAAAACGTGTTTCCAGTTGAAAACAAATGTTGCGACTAGAATCAGGATGCTGAGAGCTTCACAATAGTATCAAAGTTTGAGAGAATTGGTGAAGGAATCTACCTATTGAAGTTAATTTACAGAGCTCTGAAACTGGACTTGGCTAGCACGATTCAGGGAGTTTTAGAGCTTAATTCTTCTTCTATTAGCTTCAGTGAGGATCATGGAAGGTGAATTGACAAAGAAAAGTGATTGAGAAAAGCTGTAAGAGGAAATTCAAAGTTGCAGAAAATTGAGTTCAAGTGGGAGTTTGGCAGGGTGATTCCGGCTTTCTAAGCTTGAGAAAATGAGTGAGGGATGACCCTCTGTTTATAAGGAAGCTGATTGAATGCTCAAGCGTGTGAAATGATGAAGTTTGGAGGGAAATCTTGTGAAGTTGCAAACAAGAAAAATGTGACTTGTAATTTGATCAAAACTCATCCAAACTTTGTGTTTTAACATGCTAATCACTTCTGGAGGTTCACTAAACACGATTAGAAGCAAAAATGCGTAACAATTTTGTGTTTAAAAGCCAAAACAAGGATTTCGAATTCTGACTTTTGAAGAAACTTTAGTTTCAAGTTACCAAGTTCAAATTAATGGAATTCTCAATTCAATGGGTCTTAGGACATGATTATTGAAGCTTTAGAAAGACGAGATTACAAGCTTTACAATGTGCAAAGAATGGGATCAAATGGATGCTTGAGCTGAAAGTTACAATGACTCAAAGTTGAGAAAAAGATGTTGACTTTCTATACTTAGAAAAGTTCTGTTTTTCTTCAAAAATGACTTATAATCTCTTGCATCCACACATGGCCTTCCACTTGAAGTTTGCTCTTGACTAAAAAAGATGGCATGAATTTGATATCTTGAATGGAATTTTGAGACTTGAACCATTCAAAATCTCCAAAAGATGAGAAAGTTATGACTTCTTGAAGTTGGCAAAAATTCACAAAATGACCTATAATCTTTTGCATCCTTAGGGAATCTTCCATCCATTTTCACACTTTGCACTTAAAATAAAGGTTGAAGTTAACATCTCTAAGATCAATGTGGAAAAGTATTGGGCTCAAGGTGATATAAATTGACCAAGTTATGATCTTTTGAAGTCACACATGGGAATTTGATGGTTTATTTAGAGGACTTGTAATCTTTCTTTGTCATTAGGTATATTACACACAAAATTTCCTTGAAACATTTGAAGTAATTTTTTGATAACCCTTTGAAGAGAAGCATGTATTTGGAATCACTCAAAAATACCAAAAGATGAACAAGATATAACCCTCGGAAGTTCAAAACCCTAGCTCCTAAAGCAACAAAATGCCTTGGGAACCTTTTTCAATTTGGATCAACTTTCTTGCACAAATACTTTTCTCGTGTAAATAGAAGTTTTTGAGGATGATAAGGAGAAGCCATAGAAACCATAACCACTTCCAAATCTTGAGAATTGAGGGAGATATTCACTTGTGATCGTTGAAACTAAAGACTTGTCCAACTGGTTCAAACTTCTTCAATCAACCCTTATACCATTGAACTATTCTTGAAAACTTGAGGCATGATTAACCATAATAGCCTTTTTCATGATATTATCTCACAATATCTTCAATAATGAAGCTTGAATATCAATGAAGCTTTGTTGAAGAAGGAATGGAAATAAACTCATGAACCTATGTATCAACTTGCTAGAAGGTGTTGTACTTTCACCTATAACATCATCAATTTGGGAAAACATACATTGTATTTATTAGTTAAAAGTTAGTCAAAACATAAATGACAACAAGATACAAATCAATGTGCTTTGTGATTCCACATGGGCAAAGCTAAAGATAAGGAGAAAAGCCAAAACCTAGTGTGTGATCTTGTTGTGATGTGATGGTATGAGATGATAGAGGAATCTTAGGGGCATAAATTAAGGTACAACAAGCACCACTCTTGCGCACGTCTTAGTAGATATTGGGTCCTCCCTAAATGTTTTGCCCAAAGGTGCTTTTGTTAGAATGGACTATGAAGGGCAGGTGCTGAAACCCAGTGATATTATGGTAAGAGCTTTCGATGGTTCGAAAAGAATGGTCCATGGAGAGGTTGATCTTCCGATCAAGGTGGGATCTCAAGTTTTCAATTCAACATTCTATGTAATGGATATCTTCCCTTCCTATTATTGCTTGCTAGGTCTCCCATGGATTCATGGGGCAGGTGCAGTTAACTCTACATTGCATCAAAAGATGAAGTACCTAGTGAAAAGGAAGATTGTCACTGTCTGTGGAGAGGAAGAACATATGGACAATCATTTGAATTCTTTCAAATATGTTAAGATGGATGGTTAATTCATTGAAAGCCCCTGCTATACATTTGAGGTAATCCCTCCAATGATTGTTGTTGCTACTCCTGCTACTCCTAAAACCTCTAAAAACACACTAAGAATGGCTTCCTTGAAGGATGCTAGGGCTGTGGTAGAAGATGGAAGTTGAACTATCTGAGGACAACCTCCTGACATCCCCTACAAATCTAACAAATTTGGATTGGGTTTCACTTCAAAGGCTCAAAAGGAGGTTCGACGTGTTTGTGATGGATGATCACATCTCCGTATTAGCAACAATGAAGTAAATGCTCTTCAAGACACTAATAGTGATGGTGACTTGGACGACTGGATATTCCAAACTACTGACGATGGACTCAACAACTAGATGGCTAAAGACATCATCCCAATCTCTTTCATCCAGGAGTAATTTCTATTTCCTATTTTTGTTGCTTTAAGAAGTTTTTCTGTATAATTTCTTTAAAAACATTGACCTTAAACCATGTGCCTTGCCCGGGGCACAATGGTCCATTTGTTAAGAGTTGCCATTTAATATACTATATGCTCATTTAATGAAAACATTGGATGATTTTGCATTCAAATTTTGAGCTCCTTGTCTTTCTTTTACTTTACTGCATTTTCAAATAGCCACGTACCCTTACATGCACACACACACACATTTGCAGATCCAAATCCACTCCGGATCTCATTGACAATAATTCTGCTATTGTTGTTTATGATTTCGAAAATCCAATCTATAAAGCCGAAGAAGAAGGTGAAAAAGATTTTAAGATACCTAGAGAACTCAGCAAACTCCTGATACAAGAGTAAAAGGCTATCCAACTGCACGAAGAATCGGTCAAAGTGATAAACTTGGGTACTGGGGAAGATAAGAAAGAATTCAAGATTTGCACCAACCTGGGAGATAGTGTCAAGGGAAGATTGGTTTGGATGTTGCGAGACTATGTTGAGGTATTCACTTGGTCATACGAAGATATGCCAGAACTCGATATTGATATTGTGGTTCATCGTCTGCCAATCAAAGAGGGTTATTCTCCAATCAAACAAAAGGTTCGACTCATGCGTCCCGATATGTCAGAGAAAATCAAGGATGAGGTAATCAAACAGTTCAATGCAGGTTTCTTAGCAGTAACATAGTATCCCCAATGGGTTACAAATGTCGTTTCAGTACCGAAGAAAGACGGTAAGATCTGTATGTGTGTAGACTACAGGGATTTAAATAGGGAAAGCCCCAAAGTCGACTTCCCACTACCATATATTGATGTCTTGGTTGACATCACTACTCAACACAAGGTATTCTATTTAATGTATGGCTTCTTGGGTTATAACCAAATCAAAATGGCACCTGAAGACATGGAGAAAACTACTTTTTGTCACACAGTGGTGCACCTTCTGCTATAAGGTCACACCTTTTGGGCTGAAGAACGCATGTGAAACTTATCAACGAGCTATGGTGGCTTTATTTCATGATATGATTCATCATGAGATAGAAGTATATGTGGATGACATGATAGCGAGATCAAAAACTAAGGAAGAGCACCTTGTTCATTTGCAGAAATTGTTTGAAAGGTTGAATAAATACAAGTTGAGACTAAATCCAAGCAAATGCATCTTCGGGGTAAGATCTGGAAAACTCTTAGGTTTCGTCATCAGTGACAAAGGAGTTGAGGTTGATCCTGCAAAAGTCAAAGCAATCCAAAAATTCCAGCTCCCCGTAGTGAGAAGGAGGTCAGAGGTTTCTTGGGACGACTAAACTACATTTCCCGGTTCATTTCTCACCTGACTGCTACTTGTGAGCCACTCTTCAAGCTATTGAAGAAAGACCAAGTAGTAAAATGGAATGACGACTGTCAAATAGCTTTTGACAAGATTAAAGAATACCTTTAAGAGCCTTCAATCCTGATGCCACCGGTTGAAGGAACACCGCTAATCATGTACTTAACCGTGTTAGAGAATTCAATGGGGTGTGCTGGGGCAACATGACGAGTCTGGTCAAAAAGAGCATGCAATTACTACCTTAGCAAAAATTTTACCGACTGTGAAACAAGATATTCACTGCTCGAGAAAACTTGTTGCGCTTTGGCATGGGCTGCTCGCCGACTAAGATAGGATATGTTGACTCATACTACTCTATTGATCTCTAAGATATATCCCATCAAGTACATCTTTGAAAATCCAACTCTCTCCGGAAGAATAGCTCGATGGAAAATGATCTTAACTGAATATGATATTCAGTACACTACTCAAAAAGCAATCAAAGGAAGTGTGCTGGAAGATCATTTGGCACATCAAGTAGTGGATGACTACCAATCTATAAACTTTGAATTCCTGAACGAGAATATCATGTTAATTATGGATTTTGAAAATCCTGGACTGTATGAAGGACCTAAGCAAGGATCCCAATGGACTATGGTTTTTGATGGAGCTTCCAACGCACTGGGTAACGAAATTAGTGCTGTGATAATTTCGTTGCCATACGCCTTTCACCTCCATACTCTGCTTTGATTGTACCAACAACATGGTTGAGTATGAAGCAGACATCTTGGGTCTTAAAGCTTCTATTAACCTAAGAAGCAAATTTTTATGTGTATATGGAGACTCAGCCTTGGTGGTTAGTCAAGTTAAAGGAGAATGGGATACAAAACATCCAAATCTTATCCCTTACAAAGAACTTGTGCTAACCTTGATCCCGTACTTTGAAGAGGTTACCTTTGAACATATCCCGAGGGAAGAAAATCAGTTGGCAGATGCTTTAGCTGCCATGTCATCCATGTTCCTGGTCAGATGGGACAACGAAGCTCCCAGAATTACTGTCGAAAGATTTGACGAACCGATGCACTACTATGAGATTGACACTGATGGTGTAGAAGATAAGCCTTGGTTTCATGAAGTGAGAATATATCTCAAAGCTCAAGAGTATCCTGATTGGGCGTCAATCAATGAAAAGAAATTCCTACAGAGGTTCTCTGCCAAGTTCTTCCTGAGCAACATAATTCTATACAGGCACAACCATGATTCAACTCTACTTCATTGTATGGACAAGAAGGAAGCAAAGAAAATTATGGAGGACATGCATGAAGGCATCTTTGGTACTCACTCTAGTGGACATACTATGGCCAAGAAGATTCTGAGAACTATCTACTATTGGTTGACCATGGAAACCGATTGTCACATCCACTTGAGGACTTGCCATAAGTGCCAAATTTACGTTGATAAGGTTCATGTACCTCCAGTTCCTTTGAATGTCATGACTGATCCTTGGCCATTTGCAATGTGAGGGATTGATATGATCAGAGAAATCAAGCCTATTGCCTCTAATAGTCATCGTTTCATTCTTGTCGCCATTGACTACTTTACCAAGTGGATTGAAGGAGCTTCATTTGCCTTAGTTACCAAGAATGTCATGGCCTGGTTCATCAAGCATAACCTCATATGTCAGTATGGAATCCCTGAGAGGATCATAATTGGCAATGGTACCAACCTTAACAACACCATGATCACTGAACTCTGCATGCAGTTTAAGATCAAGCATCACAACTCTTATCCATACAGACCTAAGATGAATGGTGCAGTGGAAGCCGCTAACAAGAACATAATGACGATTATGCAAAAGATGGTGGTGACCTACAAAGAATGGCATCAAATGCTACCATTTTCTCTTCATGGCTATCGTACTTCAGCGTGAACATTAACTGGGACAACCCCATTATCTCTAGTCTACGGTATGGAAGTTGTCTTTCCAGTAGAAGTCCAAGTCCCTTCTTTATGGATTATGAAAGAAGCAGACTTAGACGAAGACGAGTGGATTCAGACTAGGTTAGATCAATTAAATTTAATTGACAAGAAAAGACTCGTGGCTGTCTGTCATAGTCAGATGTATCAAAAATGTATGATCAAGGCATTCAACAAGAAAATAAAGCATCGGGTATACCGGGCTGGTGACTTGGTAATAAAGTGCATTATTCTACTACAAGGTGATTCCCGGGGAAAATGGACTCCCACCTACAAAGAGCCATTTGTTGTTAAGAAAGTATTATTGGGTGGTGCTATGATGCTGACCACTATGGACGATGAAGATTTCCTGCACCATGTGAACGCGGTCATAGTAAAAAAATACTACGCATAAAAGAGACCTGCAAGGTTGACATACCTAGGCAAAATAAGGGCATCCTCGTGAACCAAAAGGGTTCGAGCAAAAGTTAGGGATATATACAAAATATTATACACCTGGAAAATTGAAAACCTGAAAAGGAAGCTTGGGAAAAAAGGGTATCCTGGTGGACTGAATACCTAAAAGGGAGGTCCAGGAAAAAAAATAGGGATTTAAAAGTGTATGACTATGTCCCGTTGGATCACTTACATGCAAGCTTTATTACCAAAGTCAAAATTTCAAATGGTTCAATCAACTTCTTCCGATGGCAAGAGACGAGATATTCGAAGACATAAGGGCAATAGCATAGTTTGGACAGAAATTCAGTATGCACCCTCCAATTTGGGTTCATACCCCCTCATGCTTACTATATTTCCCTTTTAATTTTGTTTTATTTAAATTAGTTTATTTTTATGTTTAAATCAATTTTTTTCATAAAAACAATAAAATCAACATCACAAAAAATAGGATTTAGTTTTTTTTCAATTAATTTATTTTTGTAAATTAATTAATTTCATCAATTTTATTTGTTTCATTAATTAAAATTAATCAAAAACAAAACTAGGTCAAACTTCAAATCTTTTTTCATAAAAATCCCAAAAAATATTTTTAATGATCAAATTAGGTTTTTCAGGGTTTCAAACTTATTTCAATTTTTTATTCTCACGCGTATTTATTTTTTCCATTGATGTAACTGCGCCTGATTTGTAATAGCTAATTAGGATTTTATTTTTGCATTTTACTTTCAGTCAACTCCTTATGTATCTACACCAAAGCCTTGTAATAGCTTAGGGCCTCTATTTCTTGCTTTTATGTTTTATATGCCTGTATATAAATTGTTAGCAACCTATGCGTGCATGTTTAATCAATCAATCTTAGATCACTAAAATTCAAGATAAAATGCCTGAAAAAGTACACTTTTGCACACTTGCACCCCTAGGGTATTACCTCACTTGGTTGCCTCGGAAACAATGGTCATGTCCCTCGAACGTAGGGATACCCTTAGCAAAGATCCTCAGTTTAAAATCATCATAAAGATCATAGTCCATAAATGTCCCTCGAGTTGCCTACGAGAAATGATCTTATGATGATAGTCCCTTCGAAATTCTAAGGTATTCTTACATGTTGTCTTCAATGACCATTATGTCCCTTTCGATAGTCCCTCAACATCCAACGGCTAGGGTTACCTACTCACTAATAGCAGGATAACACAGTCTAAAGGATAGGAGGAAAAGAAGAGTCTTTGTTCGAGTAGGTAGATAATTGTTAGGTACTTGCTCAAACCCATTTTCACACCACACTTTCAAACATACTTTTCAAATAAAAGTTTTCAAAACACTTTATCACACTCTTGAGGACTGATACAAGAGTTACCATAAAATGAATCGCCGCACTAAGGCATTTTCAAAGCTTTTCAAACAACACAAACACAAGCAATTTTAGAAAATGAGCAAGTACCTAAGAGCCCATGGTAAACCATTGATGGAAAGGGTGCTAAAACCTTCCCTTTCCATAATCTACCCCCTTACTCAAAATCTCGAAAAAGGTCTTTTTATGTTATTTTCACCCTTTCCTTATTGGATAAAAGAAAATTCGGTGGCAACTCTTGCTTACCGTGACATTTGCGAACATAAAACGTAAACCAGTATTATCAGTCGGTTCTTCCACCGTATCACAGTAGACCTTTTTTGGATCAGATTAAATCGACCAAAGATTTATTCTGATACTTCTCCCAGTTAAATACTTAAAGACATTGGCTTTCTCAGATTAAATCGACCAAAGAATTATTTTGATACTTCTCTTAGTTTACCATTTCTGGCTCAGATTAAATTGACCAAAGATTTATTCTGATACTTCTCCCAGTTAAAAATTTAAAGACATATGTTGGCTTAGATTAAATCGACCAAAGATTTATTCGAATACTTCTCTCATTATACATATGCTAGCTTAGATTAAATTGACCAAATATTTATTCTGATACTTCTCTCAATAGACCTTTTTTGGATCAGATTAAATCGACCAAAGATTTATTCGGATACTTCTGCCAGTTAAAGACTTAAAGACCTCTGCTGGCTCAGATTAAATCGACCAAAGATTTATTCTGATACTTCTCTCAGTAGACCTTTTTTGGCTCATATTAAATCGACCAAAGATTTATTCTTATACTTCTCCTAGTTAAAGACTTAAAGACCTTTGTTGGCTCAGATTAAATCGACCAAAGATTTATTCTGATACTTCTCTCAGTAGACCTTTTCTGTCTCAGATTAAATCGACCAAAGATTTATTCTGATACTTTTCCCAGTTAAAGACTTAAAGACCTCTGCTGGCTCAAATTAAATTGACCAAAGATTTATTCTAATACTTCTCTCAGTAGACCTTTTCTGGCTCATATTAAATCGACCAAAGATTTATTCTTATACTTCTCCCAGTTAAATACTTAAAGAACTCTGTTGACTCAAATTAAATCAACCAAAGATTTATTCTGATACTTCTCTCAGTAGACCTTTGTTGGCTCATATTAAATCGAACAAAGATTTATTCTTATACTTCTCTCAGTAGACCTTTTCTGGCTCAGATTAAATCAACCAAAGATTTATGTTGATACTTATCCCAGTTAAAGACTTAAAGACATCTATTGGCTCAGATTAAATTGACCAAAGATTTATTCTGATACTTCTCTCAGTAGACCTTTATTGGATCAGATTAAATCAACCAAATATTTATTCTGATACTTCTCCCAGTTAAAAATTTAAAGACATCTGCTGGCTTAGATTAAATCGACCAAAGATTTTTACTGATAATTCTCCCAGTTAAAAATTTAAAGACATCTGCTGGCTTAGATTAAATCGACCAAAAATTTATTCTGATACTTCTCTCAGTAGACATCTGCTGGCTTAGATTAGATCGACCAAAGATTTATTATGATACTTCTCTTAATAGACCTTTTTTGGCTCATATTAAATCGACCAAAGATTTATTCTGATACTTCACCCAGTTAAAGAATTAAAGACCTCGGCTGGCTTAGATTAAATCGTCCAAATATTTATTCTGATACTTCTCTCAGTTGACCTTTTCTGACTCAGATTAAATCGACCATAGATTTATTCTGATACTTCTCTCAGTAGACCTTTCCTGGCTCAGATTAAATCGACCAAATATTTATTCTGATACTTCTCCCAGTTAAAGACTTAAAGACCTATGCTGACTCAAATTAAATCGACTAAAGATTTATTATGATACTTCTCTCAGTAGACCTTTCCTGGCTCAGATTAAATCGACCAAAGATTTATTCTCATACTTACTCCAGTTAAAGATGAATGCAGACATCTTCTGGCTAAGATTAAATCAACAAAAGATTTATTCTGATATTTCTTCGAGTAGACATCTTTTGGCTCAGATTAAAGTCAAGTGTAAATTAGTCTAATTTGTCTATCAACAGTTACTTTGGATGGCATCTATACCCCCATCTATGACAGATCTCCATTACCTCTCCAATTGTCTTCTATAAGGCCATTCCCTATATAATAAACAAACAATTTTACTTCATGCACAGGCGAGTGCAAATTTCTAGGCACTTAAGTGTTCAATCATCTTCCACCTTCAAGTCATGAATGAAAAACAAGCCAATATAACTCTCCAGGTCTAAGAAGATTAAACAGGGGCATCTGTTGTACCCTGAAATATCCCCTCCCTTTCTCAACACATTTCTCACAAAATATCTCAAATGCTCAAGGATTCTCAAAAAGTTGATCAGACAAGCTCACCTCCTAAGCACTAAGACCACAAATTAGGGTTTTGGTTTTTCTCAAGGGTAGTTGGAATTTTAATACCTAAAGTGAATTTCATGGTTCATTATAAATCTTTAAGAACTCTCATACCAAGCTTCAAGTATTGCATCTAAAAATTGCTCAGTCAATTGCTCAGATGATTGAAAATCAGCTGTATTGGGAAAAAAAGTCAATTATGGACAACATACAATCAAACTTCAAGATTTTTGGCCAACATGAACATTTGGAAGTCATATTCATCAATTCATCAAGGGTTGATCATAATTCCTCAAGAAAAACATTCAAATCATCAAAGGGGCAAAATTGTCAAAATTAGGGTTTTGACTATGAATGACTGATCAATGACTTTTGACCTAGTACATGACCTAATGGCTTGAAGCATTATCTAAAGGAATCAAACACAATATATTGACCTAATTTAATGGCTCAAATCATTTCTCAAGATCAATGGATTGATAGTTAAAATTTGATCAACTGATGAAAAGTCAACTAACACACAAAAAGTCAAACTTTGACTTTTTGGTCAACATTGAATTTCAAAGATCAAGATTCACCAAGTCATTCAAAAATGTCAAACTTGATCATCAAGAATCAAGAAAGTCAAGAAAGTCAACAAAAGTCAAAGTTTTTAATACTTAGAAAAATTCTAAGTGTTTTTACCCTTGATAATTTTATTATTTCATGACATTTTTTCACCAAGATGCAAGATGATTCAAGGAAAACTTTCAACATGAAAGTTCTAGATCTTGATTAATCCTACAACTTTTTCCATTAGGGTTGATGTCCAAAAAATTCTTAGATTTGAAGATATAAGCTCATGAAGTCATGACATTTTTACAAAACACTTAGTGAAAATTTTAGCAAGTTTAGGCAGATTTTTGTCCTAATTTCTTGGCCAATTTTCATCAAGTTTTAAGTTGATTTAGCCAAAGTGTTCAACATGAAGGTTGTACACAATTTCTCAAGATTTCCAAAATGTCAAATAACTTTAAGAGATCATGCTTGAGCTAAGAGATTAGAAGAGAAGAAGTTGGACATCTATTCTTGAATTTTAGGTCATTTTTATGAAGAACATTATGATCAATCTTCAAGCATGCTGCATAATCTTGCTTTGCAGGCCTTCAAACTTGCAATTCACTCAATAATTTAATGTTTACACAACTGTTTGATCCATTGTCCAATTGATTCAAGCATTGTCCAAGTTGACTTGCCATTTAAGGAAGAAAGGTCACACTTCCATTTTTGAAAAGCAAGCTTTATGAAAATTGTCAATGCATTGAGCCTTGTAACTTATATCTCTGATTGCAAGCAAAATCAAAAGCATGAATCAAGTCCCCTGCATCCAATAAACATCAGAACATGCTTGTACTCGATCCTTGAAACCATCATTTTTCATCCAACTTAATTTTCACCTTCAACCAAATCATAACATGTCATCTTACAATTCTGGTTACTTCAAGATCTAAAACCTTAGCTCTATAAATAGAGGAAGTATTTGCAAGCTCAGAGATGAATTCACAACCCTTGAAACACTCATAAACTCCCTAAAACTCAGAATTGTACACAAAACCTCCATTGTTGCAATTTCATGGCAATTCTTCAAACTCACAATCCACTCGTGTGTTTCCTCTAAAAATCAATCACAAAGCTTCCATACCTCATTTAGAACTCATCCCCACCCCTGTTTTATCACTGTAACACCATTTGCACCATCCTCCATTTCCAGAAACTCAAAACTGCAACTTGACTTCTCCAGAAAGATTCAGCCACTCTTAGCTCAAACTAAGCATTGCATTAGCTTCTTAGGAGTTCAGTGAAGCTATCCAGATCATCACAACACTTCCAAGAGTGCTCAAACTCCAAACACGATTTCCAGTTTTGAGGTAGGTTTTCTCAACTTTGAACTCTCTATACAAGAATCATTAATAGTTACTTTGTGAATGAAAAATGTAGACATCATTGCCCTGAAGCTAACCATGCCTTTAGTTTTCATTTATGCTTCCTGAGTGATGCGGATTTTGAAGTTGAAATTTTTGAAAAAAATTAGGTTTTATTTGGTACCAAAGAAATTTCATGTTCATCTCTGATTTATAACTTTAGTTATTTATATGGTTGAATTCGTGGTGTAAAATGGAACAACTTTCATGTTTACATTTTTGAAAATGGTTGAGAAATAAAGAAGTTACGGGTTGGCCATGGTGTTGTTCTTCTCTACACGCGCAAGGTTGAAGATGAAGTCATTTTCAAATCTTAGAAATGAGTTTATTTTAAGTTTATTGCAAGTTGTATTATTAACGGATGAAACAACCACCCCAGTGGCAGAGGAAGCGCGCGTAAGGCATTAATGTATATGGACCTGGGTTCGAGCTTCAATGGTACCCTTTTGTTTTTCACTTATTTTGTTATTACAGATTCAATGCAAGCAAACCTTGCACGCCTATCACGAGCCTCATAATAACACCATTGGATGTTCAACAATTCAAATCCCACGCTCCATGATGCAAGCTCATGCATGGTACACTCCAAGAAAACATCCACACTGGATCAGCAAGTGCTTGGACCCTTCTGTTTTGGGCCTGATCTGAATTTCTTTTTCACATCCCCTATTTGCTATATCATGCGCAGACCCACATCATTTTTATTTTTATTGTTTTTTCTGATTTTAAACAAAAAACTATATTGGGCTTGAAAAAAATGATTTCTCACACCCCTTTTACTTTTTAACACATAGCAAAATTCTTTATATTTTAATTATTTATTCATTTATTTATTTAACCAAAAATACCAAAAATATATTTTCTTAAATAGTTAATTAAAAATATTTTAATTTAAATATTTTATTTTATTAAATTAAATTTTATTATTTCTTTTACAAATTGATATTAACATTAACCTTCAAATTATTTTCTAAACAAATTATTTAGACTTAGATTTTTATTTTCTTCTTAATTTCAATTAACTTATATTTTAGGTTTTGTTAAAAAATTAATTAACTTTTCTTGTAATTAAAATTAATTAGTTTAATTAGGTTAATCTTGAAAACTTTTTTTCATCAAAATACCCTAAAAACAATTTCCTTCTTCTTCTTTACATTCTGTACATTCTGTTATTATTCATATTCAATGGTTTGTAATAGATAATTAGGCCTTATTGCTTTCTTCCCCCTATTCACAAACATGTACCCCCATTCCCAAAGCATTGTAATAGCTTAGGAAATTTAAATTCCGCAATTTATCGCTTTCCTTATTATTGTTAGTAATTAGGGTTTGCATGACAAGACTTAAAATCAACCCTAGCGAAACCCTAATTCAAAGATAAAATACATGAAATCAACACACTTTGCACACTTGCACCTCTAGGGTAACCCACACTTGTTGCCTTGGATTTAAACAGTCATGTCCCTTTAATGTGAGATGTTTTAGCAAAGACCCTCGTTTAAAAGATTGTAGACCCTCGATGACCCTTCTATGTTGCCTTCGATAAACGATCTTAGTCCCTTATGACAATTGCTAAAACATTTTACAAGTTGCCTTTTATGACTGTACGAAGACCCACGCCAGTCCCTCACATCCAATGACATGGCTCTCTACCAACCAATAGTAAAATAGAACTATCTAAAGAAGGAGGAAAAGAACAAAGACTTTTTGAGTAGGTAGATTGCTCGTAATTGCTTGGTCACAAAACTAAAATTATTTACACACCTCACACTTAAAAAAAAACAAATTTTCAAACACTCTCTTACCATACAAATATTTTCAAAACAAACATTTTGTATACATTCTCAACGATACGAGAATCATTGCAAAATTGCCATATTAAGGCGTTTCCAAAATATTTCCAAAAACAAACATTTTGTATACATTCTCAACGATACGAGAATCATTGCAAAATTGCCACACTAAGGAGTTTTCAAAATATTTCCAAAAAGAAACATTTTGTATACATTCTCAACGATACGAGAATCATTGCAAAATTACCACTTTCAAAACATCTTTCAATATACACAAACACAAAGCATTTTTAAGTGATCAAGCAATTAAGAGCCCGTAGATAACTACAGATGAAAAGGGTGCTAACACCTTCCCTTTTAATAACCTACCCCCTGAACTCAAGAAAATATCTCAAAAGGTCTTTCCTGTTCTTTTCACCCTTTCCTTTATTGGATAAAAGAAAAGTCGGTGGCGACTCTTGCTATCCTCAACACTTGCGATCAAACGCAAAATAACTAAGTCAGTTCTCCCACCGTATTACACCTATTAGTTATGATCATTACTGAATGTATCTCTACCCATATATAAATTAAGAACATAATCATGATCTAATCAATCTGAATTCATATCCTATAAACTCATATCCTTAGAACTCACACCTGGACACAATATGAGAATGAAAGTGGGAGCGTACATGAAGTTGTCATTGGAATCGTTGAAGGATTACGGGTATGTGATCTTTCAATTTTTAGAGTGCCTTATGGTTTATTGATCCTCTTCTTATGAGCATAAAGAGAGAATACTTGATAAAATATATTGATTGTATTCTATAAATGGGAACCATAAACCTTATATAAACTCCCTTAGGGTCGCTAATTAGTTTTCAATATTCTAATTTGGACCCTCATAAAATTAGAATATTGACTTAAGGTGTCTACATAATAGCCTTTCATGATATATATATGCCATCAACCATAGACTTAATATCAATTAGACCACTATAGTTTTGGCTAATTAAATAATAGCCCTAACACATGGAATATTACATTTGTGACCCAAAATTCTAACAATATCCCACTGGTAAAATATGTAAATTTACACGTGTATTAGACTTTATGAGCTCAAAATTTGCCATTATATATACTTGCAACATATCCAAATAATCTCTTCCATTAATTATGCCATTATATGGAACCAACATGATTTTTGTTATATCAATCATAACTAAACCCATCGGGGATTACTAATAGTGACATAACTAAATGACATAGATTCATCATTATATATGTAGCATAAAATTACAAGAATGTGGCATGTACGTGTAGATTTTCAATTTCTCCTACTTTACTTTTGTGAGATAATTCAATAACCTAATTTTACAAAGTATAAATGTTGAATATCAAACTTTATAAACCGAAAAAATATTCAAAACTAGAGTATGCATACATAATACAAAACATAGAACACAAAATTTATAAATGACTAACTCCCACTAAACTAAAGATTCCTCAAACCATAAAACACCAATGTGAGTTTTGTGCTCGTGAAATACCTTGTCTGAAAAACCTTTCGTAAAAGGATTCTCTATCATGGAGTTTGTCCCTAAGTGTTATATAGAAATCTACCCACTTTGTACCATTTCCTTAACAACTAGGAACTTGATGTCAATATTTTCTTACTTAGTCGAGCACCTATTATTGTAGGAATATAGGAAGACTGATTTATCATCACAATATAACTTAAGTGGTATTTGAATTCTTTCCATAATTTGCAGCCTAGTGATAAGGTTTTTCAACCAAATCCCATGGTTAGATGCCTCAAAATATGCTATAAATTTTGTTGCCATGGTGGATGAATCTATAAGAGTTTTCTTGGTACTGCACCAAGAAACTGCACCACCTGCCAACATGTAGATACAGACACAAGTGAATCTTTTACTATTTGGGCATCTAGAAAAATTAGAATCAAATTATCCAGTGATCTCCAAATGGTCTGATATCCTATATGTGAGCATTTATCTTCTATTCTCTTTAAATTCCTCACAACCCTTTTGGCTGCTTTCCAACAATCTGTTATTATATTGCTAAAAAATATTCCTAACATCCCAACTATGAATGCATTATCCTGACGCGTACAAACTTGGGCATGCATCAGACTCATTTTTGGCACTAACAAAGACTAAATTTATTTCCCTTAGAAATTGGAGTATCTCTGGTTTACATTCTTACATGCCAAATCTTTTAAGTACCTTTTTGATATAGTTCCTTTGTGATAATCCTAGAATACCTTAAGACCAGTCTCAGTGTATTTGAATTCCTAATACAAAGAAGGTATCACCATGATCTTTCATTTCAATTTTCTTGATAGGAATTTCTTGGTTTGTGCATCATGCCTATACCATTATTGGCAAGCAGTATGTCATCAACATACAAGACCATGAAAATGTACTTGCTCCCACATAATTTGTGATAAACACAATCTTCAACAACATTCACCTCAAAACCAAAAGAGAGAAGTTGATTGGGTCATCTTCCATCATACAATTATTTTCCTCGTGTTCTTGGAGAAATACTATGTAATCATCCAGAATAGTATTTCTTGGAGAAAGACTATGTAATCATCCAAAATAGCAATCCCAATCCCATGAACTATCAAGACGAACATACTTCCCAATTAAATCAGAAGATCATACTTCCGTTACATAACTCAGTTAAGACTCCTAACTAATAATAATACTCGATTTTCTTAAAATCTTCAAATAAGAACAAAATTCACTCTTGCTTCATAGCTTCGAGGAGAACAATATTGAACTCATTACCTAAAGGTTTCTGAGTGAGAACATTACGTCTACCACAAGTATAAAAAGATACAAGGGTGACTTACACAACAAGGACAACAAGAGACTCTCAAACCTAAACCCTTATTTTATAATAATGTTAAGAACTATTTTGCCCTAAGCCTTCAACTATCAATGGATTTCAAATTCTCTTCCTATTTATTCCTTGATCCACAAGCTGATTGTTGTAGAAAATATCTCCCTAAATCTTGGAACAAATATTCAAGTATCTTAACAACTAAATTTAGAAACCTTAAGGCTGATGGAGATTTGATTTGATTGTTTCAAATTGCATCTACTTGACCTGCGAAAATAACTAAGCTATATTCAAAAGCAATCTTATAAAATGAAAATAAATCGATCAAGAACTAACACAACAGACTACAATTGTATTAGACCAATATGTCATGACATTGTCTTCGACATCTGGCTAAAAACTCATAACAATAAAACTATTATGATAGTTGATAAAAGATGTTGCACCATCTTACCAACAACATAGAACCATGTTTAAAACCATGCTCAGACAAAATTTAGCCAACCATAGAACCATGGAACTAACAATCTCCCCCTTTGGCAATTTTGGCTAAAATAACCAAAAACAAAATTTACTTGGAGAAATGAATAAAACCACAACACAAGCTACATGTTGATCATGTAAGCTTTGTACAAACACATCTCATAAGCTTGTACACATAGACAGGTGTAGAACTTCCCATGTCACACATAATAGGTTCTCCCCCTCATGGACAAAACTTACATCAGAGCATCTGCAATGGAACAGCAGAAGCAGCAGTAACAAATCCAACACACACACACATACAAGCATCCTCACCCTCAATGATTGCATGAGCAACCATACACACAGTTACTCTCACAAAAGCAGTAGCACACAATCTTATCACAATGCTAAATCAACATATCAATACATGTGATGTAACATTTGGACACATTGCTTTACTCCCCTTTTTTAGCCAAAATATTGACAAAAGGAAACCGAGTAAATATACATAATGGAACCACATATGGAAACAGAGACACCATCAGAGCATATTGAACTCAGGAAATACTAAACAATTGCAAACACACAAATTACCAATAGGCAATACCACATATGGAAGCACACAGATGGAAACACAACACTAGGTTAGCTTCAGGTGGTCTTCCACCTCTTTCCTCTGCAAAATAGCCTCTTTCCCCTATCAAAGAGCCTTCTGCATTCCTTGGTCTTGTAGCCAGCCCCACTATCTTGCAAAACACCATTCTTCCAGCCAATAACCCTAATAATAGACATTATATGCCCCAAAATATAGAGTAAATATGCAATAGAAGTTGCATTCCGTCTTTTCTATAATTGTTATAACTCTTTAATAGTATAAGTTCCAATCCTAGTGTCTTTGATAACAATAAATTGTCCCTTGTCATCCATATGCTTCAGATTATCATCCTTTCCTTCAACAAGATTCCTGATTAGTTGCTTGCAACTTCCAAGATCCTTGTACCAGTCATGTTAATTACATATCTGAAAAAGTTCAGGTCTTCAATATAAAATGTTATGACATTACTCTCGATATCATACCTCTTCAACCCAAGTTCAAAGAAACCTCCACCTGTTTCCCTCAAGGCAACACATCTATTTGATATTTTCTGATTTGCTTCAGTGATGTTACCTTCATCAGAATGACTTGTAATCAAATACTTGTAATGTCTAATCTGTCCCTTAGTAGACAGACTTGTGCTGGATTGAGAATTCACTGGCTTAGAATTTGTGAATTCACAAGTATCCTCTCCTAGTGCTTCACTAGTTTTCACATAGGGTGTTCCAAAATCATCTCTGACATCTTTCTTTTCTTCAACAATTGAATCTTCAATTCTCACATTGATAGATTCCATAGTCATACCAATTATGGAGTTATGAATCCTATAAGCTCTTTTGCTTGATGAGTAACCCAAAAATGCCCCTTAATCCCCACTTGATATCATTCTGTCCACTTGATATTTAGCACCAAAGATCGCACATTTACTTCCAAAAATGTGAAAGTATTTGACCTTAGTTTTCCTTCCTTTCCATATCTCATAAGGAGTAGACATATTACCTCCTCTCAAAGTAACCCAATTATGAACATAACAAGCAGTATTCATAGCTTCAGCCCAAAACTTAAATGGCAATTACCTAGAACTAAGCATCATTTAAGTTGATTCTTGTATTGCTCTAGTACTTTGCTCAACAATTCCATCTCCCTTAGTTTTCCGAGAATAAGATAATTCATGATTTATTCCTCCAGAATCATAAAACTCAGAAAATTTTGCATCCATAAACTCCTTGTCATTATCATTTATAATTTTGATAATCATACTCATCTTCTCTTCTTGAATGCTTTGACACAGATCTTTGAAGACTTCAAAGGTATCTGATTTTTCTCTAAGAAAATTCATCCAAGTAGCTCCAAAATAATCATATATAAACACACAGACATACCTTCTTCTTCCTAGGATGTCTACCTGTAATGGTCCCATTACGTCCATATGAAGAAGTTCCAAAACTTTGGAAGTAGTATGATGTTGCAACATTAGGTGGACATCATGATATTCTTTTTGCTTTCACACTGATCACAGACTTCTCCTTCTTAAATCTTGAGCTTTGGCATATCTCTAATGGCTCCTTCAGATGTGACTTCCTTCATTATTTTGAAATTAAGATGTCCAAGTTTTTAGTTCCATAATTTTACTTCATCCTCCTTGGTTGTTGAACATGAGTAAGCAACTATTTGAGATTCCTATAAGTAGCAGTTGTCTTTGGACTTGATACCTTTCATTAGAACAACTTCTTTCTCATTTTTTACTAGACATTTTAATTTTGCGAAGTTGACTAAAAAACTTTGGTCACATAGTTGACTAATTCTAATGATATTAGCAGTCAATCATTTAACATATAACACGTTTTCTAACCTGGGATAACCATCACACATCGGCTTTCCAACTCCTTTAATCTCTCCATTAAAACCATCACCAAATCTAACAGAGCCTGTAGGATGAGGCATAACATCTGCTAACATCTTCTAAACACTTGTCATATGTCTAGAGCATCCAGTGTCAAAGTACTAGTATTCACTAATTGAGT
Organism: Vicia faba; assembly: GCA_948472305.1. Taxonomy (NCBI): domain Eukaryota; kingdom Viridiplantae; phylum Streptophyta; class Magnoliopsida; order Fabales; family Fabaceae; genus Vicia; species Vicia faba. The sequence goes on from OX451736.1 coordinate 610,660,058, forward strand.
CTCTCAAGGAAGTATGAGTTATAATATTAATGTCCCTGTTTTCAATACTCCTCTTTTTTCTCATTGTGTTAGCCTTGAAACGAGTTGTAGTTCTTTGATCTCCACATAATTTAAAACAAAAAGGCTTTATATGACTAGACTCACCACAATAGTGACAATTAAAAGTTGACTGAGGTTGGTTTGAAGATTTATCATATTTTCCAGGATGTTGTAACATGATTTTCGACATGATGATCTCTTTCTTCTTTTCAGCATGACAACCCTTCTCCTCTAACATTCTTGTCAGTTTATTATCAGATTGATAATGAACTTTGGTATCTTTATTCTCTTCCACCATATTTATAGAATCACTTAAGTTATCAGGCTTGGAATTTAGGTGCGTTACCTTAGTTTGTAGATGAGAAACATAACTAAGAAGTTGTTTCCTCTCATTCTCCAAATTAACAACGATCTTCTTTTTCTCTTCATCTTTCTTGAGGCTTTCTTCACACATGTTACATGTATCCTTTTAAGACACATCCATGTATTCATAAAGATCATTCTAACCATAATCAACATAAGCTTCAACTTCCTCTTCCCATCTGCCAGATAGAGCCAACACAAGTTTGGCAGACTCAAAATTATCTCCATCTTCTGACTTATCATCATCAGACCAAGATGCAGTAAATTATTCTGTTGTTTCTTGAGGAAGTTGGGACATTCAGGTCTAATATGACCATATCCTTCATATTCAAAACATCGAATGTCTCTGTTTTAATCTGGCTTCTCTTCTGATATTGTTTTCTTTTGAGACTCAAGACTATTATTGATTTCATATGAGATGTTCTTAACATTTGGTCTTCCCCTTCTGCCTAATCATTTTAATAGCCTAAGAATTGCTTTCCAAGAAGAACAATGGTATTATAGAGATCCTCATCAGTGTCCGCCTCAGCTTGACCTTTATCATCTTCATCATTGGATACAAAAGCTATGTTTTTGTTCTTTTTCTCAGCCTTGTCACCAATAGCCAATTCAAACATTTGAAGTGACCCAATAAGTTCATCAACTCACATGTTGTTGATGCCCTGAGGTTCTTCAATTGCTGTAACCTTCATATAAGATCTCCTAGGTAAGGACCTAATAATGTTTCTGACCAACTTGGCTTCTTACATCTTCTCTCCCAATGCACTTGATGCACTAGCAATTTCAAGAATCTTCATTTGATATTATTGAATTATCTCATCATCATTCATCTTTAATTTCTCAAATTTAGAAGTGAGAAGCTGAAGTCTTGAGATATTCACCTTATATGTACCTTCAAAAGTTATCTTGAGAATTTCCCAAGCCTCCTTGGCCACAATACACATATTAATCAACTTGGAAATTTTTTTTGTCTACTCCGTTGAATAGAGAATTTAAAGCCTTGGAATTTCCAATGGCTTCCTTACCATCATCTCCATCCATTCTTCTTCAGGTTTGATTGTCTCAATTTCAACCTCTTTCCCATCTTTGTCAATGATCTTCACGACAAGATGCTTCCATCCTTTCAGAACAACCTTCTAGCTTTGTTATCAATAGCTTTCAAAAAAGCTATCATACGGACTTTCCACCAGTCATAGTTAGAAGCATCTAACATGGGAGATATGTTGTTATAACATCCTTCTTTCTCCATAGTGCCAAAAAATATATCCCTGAATCTCATCCATTAACCAGAATAGGGTTCCTGCTCTAGATACTAATTGAAATTCTAGCACGCACACAAAGAATGTGAAGACCGATGTCTTAACATACAAGCAATGCCATGATAGATGTTATAACATCCGCTGAAAGAACAATAACAATAATAATAATGCAAAAATATAAGTTGTTGAAAGATAAAGGACACAATGATATAGTAACCCGGTTCAGTGCTAACTCACCTACTCTGGGGGCTACCAAGCTAGGAAGCAAATCCACTATTAGTAGTACTAGTTTAAATCTAAACTCCCATATTTACAACTTCTCTCCTAATCCCTACCCAGTGCAACTTCTACTTAGGCATTATCCCAAGTATGAGAAATCACCATCTCACCTCCAATCACCGCAGTGATAAAAACTCCCAATCACAGGGAAAAACAATTCTAGTCCCATAAACTGTTAGGAAGTACAAACTCCCCAATTACAACCTCCCAATCATAGGTAAGACAATCCCAATTCTTGGAACTGTCAGAAAGAACATACTTCCCAATTAGAACAAAAGATTATACTTCCATTTCATAACTCAGTTAAGACTTTTAACTAATAGCGATACTCAGTTTTATTAAAAGCTTCAACCAAGAACAATACTCACTCTTGCTTCATATCTTCGAGAATAACAATACTCAACTCACTACCTAAAGGTTTCTGGGTGAGGACATTACGTATACCACAAGTATCAAAAGATACAAGGGTGACTTAAACCACTAGGAACATGAAAGTCTCTCAAACCTAAACCCTTATTTTACAATAATATTAATAACTATTTTTCCCTAGGTCTCAGTATTCCTTTTATAAGCCCTCATCTATCAATGGGCTTTGAATTCTCTCCCCATTTATTCCTTGATCCACAAGTTGATTGGTGTAGAAAATATCTCCTTAAATCTTGGAACAAATTTTCAAGTATCCTAAATTAGCTTAACAACTAAATTTAAAAACCTTAAGGCTAATGGATATTTTATTTGCTTATTCCATATTGCATATACTTGACCTGCAAAAATAACTGAGCTATATCCAAAAGGAATCTTAGAAAATCAAAATAAATCTGTCAAGAAATAACAGAACAGACCGCAGCTATATCAGACCAAGATGTCATGACATTGTCTTCGACATCTGTCTAAAAACTCATAACAACAAAATTGTTATGAGTTGATAAAAGACATTGCACTATCTTACCAAAAACAACATAGAACCATGCTTAGCCAAAAATTAGCCAACCATAGAACCATGTAACTAACACTTTATTTTCTTCCTTTTGTTAATCACCCCACTTTTTGGTTGATTATTTTTTCTAAACTTCATTAATTTTTCTTGTTAGAATGCTTAATACCATTCTTCCTCATATGTCTATTATAGCGTTTGACGATTAATCCCATCTTTTCAAGACATTTAATATCATATTCAACCAACAGTTGGCATAAAAAGTTGGTCATTGAGTATCATCTTTTGCCGCCATCAGGCAAGTCAAACAATAAAAGAATTTAAATATGGACTAAGCCTAAGGTAACCCAACTTTAGTTAATCTCCCCTGCAGAGTCTCCAGTTCTGTAATACGGTGGAAGAACCGACTTTACTGGTTTTATGTTTTATAGCAAATGTTGCGGTTAGCAAGACTCGCCACCGACTTTTCTTCTATCCAATAAAGGAATGGGTGAAAAGAATAGGAAAGACATTTCAAGAATTTTTATGAGTAAGGGGGTAGTTTATGAAAAGGGAAGGTGTTAGCACCCTTTTCATCTGTAGTTATCTACAGGCTCTAGTTGCCAATCACTTTGAAAATGCTTTTTGTGTAAGTGTGTTTTGAAAAGATACCTTAGTGCGGCAAACTTTGCAATGATTCTCGTATCATTGAGAATGCATACAAAGTGTTTTTGTCTTTGAAAATATTTAGAAAATGAGAGTGTATGTGTGAGGAATTTGTTTTGTTTTATAAGCAAACAACTATAAGCTATCTACCTACTCAAAAGGTCTTTTGTTCTTTTCCTTTTTTCCTTTAGATAGTGCTATCCTACCATTAGTTGGTAGGTAGCCCCATCATTGGATCTTTTGAGGGAATGCTTTTAAGAGGTCCTATGAGGTGTTGTGATTATGTTTGAACATCAAAAACTAGGCTCATTAGTTCAAAAATTCAATTTTGCTCATCTTGCATTTCATGAATTTCCTCAAAATTCCCCAACTTGTGAAACTCATAACTTGCTCAATTTTCATCTTTTGGAGGTGATCTTGGTTTTTTTTGGAAATCTCAAGATGTCCTATACACTTTCTCTTTTGATCATTTTTGCATTTGGAGACATTATCTTGATGTAAGTTGCCTTGACAAAAAGTGTCTTTTGTTGGCTTTTGAAAATGACCTATAATGTATTAGCTCATATCTTTCAAATGAAGCATTTTTTGGACTTGAGAATTAAAACAAATTTGTAGAGAATTGAATTTTATTCAACAAGGGCTTTGGTTGGGGAAAAGTTTATGAAGCATGTGAAAGTTATGCTTGGTCAAATTTCAGTTGACTTCTCCTAAGGAAACCCTTATTTGACATTACTTGACTTTTGATGATTTAAGAGCTTCCATGGTGAATAATGATTGATCAAATGATGAATATCACCTCAAAATGTTTATGTTGACTTCCATAGTTAACTTTTTGCTCATTATAGTTGATTTCCAATCATCTGAGCCATTGGCTGAGCAAACTTGTGATGTAGGACTTGAAACTTGACATGAACCTTGTTGAGAACCTATGGAGAACCATAGAATCCACTTGAGGCCTTTGCAACCCAAATTTCCTTGAGAAACTCCAAACCCTAGTTGAAGACCTTTGGCTTAGGAGGAGCATTGAATGGTTAACCCTTGAGTATCTTGAGTGTTTGAGAAGCCTTGAAAGAATGTATTGAATAAAAACGGGAGGGAAAATTTTGGGGTACAATAGCTTCCCCTGTTCAGTCTTCTTAAACCGGAAGAGTTAGATTGGCATGTCTGTCGTTCGTAACTCGAAGGTAGAAGATGATTGAACACTTAAGTGCCCAGAAATTTACACTCGCCTGTGCAAAAAGTAATGTTGTTGGTTGATTATACTAGGATTGGTCTTATAGATGCCAATTTGAGACGTGATAGAGATTCATCAGAGATGGGCTTATAGATTCCTTCCAAAGTAACTCTTGACTTCAACTGGAAAAGTATCATAATAAATCTAAGATTGACTTAAACTGAGCCAAAAGATATATGTGCTTGTCTGCAACTGGAGGAAGTATCAGAATAAATATTTTTGTCGATTTAATCTGAGCCAGAAGATGTTCATATCCGACTTCGACTAGAAGCAGTATCAGCATAAATCTTTGGTCGATTTAATCTGAACCAGAAGATGTTTTCTACTGGGAGAATTATCAGAATAAATCTACGCTTGATTAAATCTGAGCCAGAAGATAATTGTGCTTGTTTTTATCTGGAAGAAGTATCATAATAAATCTAGTGTGATCTAAACTGATCCAGAAAATGTCTTCGACTGGAAGAAGTATCAGAGTAGATCTACGCTCGATCTAAGCCGAGCCAGAAGAATGTCTACTGGTAGAAGTATCCGAATAAACCTTTGTTCGATTTAATCTGAGCCATAAGCTATTTGTGACAGTCTTTAACTTGAAGAAGTATTAAATCTTTGGTCAATTTAACCTGATCCAGAAGAGGTCTCTTTGCCTTTAAATGGAAGAAGTATCAGAATAAATTATTGGTTGATTTAATCTGAGCCAGAGAAAGGTCCGCTAGAAGAAGTATCGGAATAAATCTTTGGTTGATTCAATCCGAGCCAACAGAGTTATATGCTTGTTTTTATCTGGAAGAAGCATTAAACTAAACCTATACTCAATTTTATCTGCGCTAGAAAATGGCTTCAACTGGAAGAAGTATCAGAATAGATCTACACTCGATCTAAGCTAAGTTAGAAGAATGTCTAATGGAAGAAGTTTTTGTCTGTTGATTGATCTTTCTTGAAAAGGTAAAGAGTTTGCTGTATGCAATGTCATTGTGTATGAAATTCATTGCGTAATGATGTTCTCAAAATAAATGAGATTGTGCTATATGTGTTTTGTATGCATATGCTATGCTGTTCATGCATGATATATGAATTTGAAATGTTGTCGAAGTGTTTTCGTAAACTTCGAGCAAAATCTTTGATTGGGAAAATAAATCCATGACTGTTGCTGAGGATGAAGAGTGTGTATATCTTCGATCTTTTGGGATTGTTTCCATTGGGGATTCCCGCTCTCTGTTTGAGGAAACTCCGCTGGAGGATGTTGATTTTATGCTCTGGGTAGAGGAGTTCAAAACTTTGGTTGTTCTCTGCTCTACCGGGGGTTATAATTCTTGTATACCCTGATCGGGGATAAAAGAGGTGGATAACCTTTCGACTCGTCTAGGGAAGATAAAGTTGACTAATATCTGGTCTGGTTTCAGATTTAGAAGTAACTCCCTAGGGATATCAATTCGGCTGTCCTTTGCTGGAGGCAGGAATCTTGCCGGTAATCTATGGTAGAAGCAGATCCAGGCTAGGGAAACTGAACTTCGTTGGGGAAATAAAACCTGTTAACGGTAATCTGAACTCTACTGGGGAAGTAAACCTTGTTGATGGAGGAATACTCTGCTGAGGGAAACTCCTTGCTGAGAAAATGAGCTCTGTTGGAGAGAAGTAGTCTGCAGGGGATTTTACAATTTTGAAAACTCAACTGGGGAGAAGAATTTCTATAAACTGTAATGATTGGAATTCCATAGATGGGCGATATTACTGGGAAGAAGACTATACTCCTTTATCTGCCAGAGTGATCTTCCGGGGTAATTACGGGTAATGTGTGAAATTGCGAAGATTACTTTATAGGGAAGTGGCTCTGTGGGATTTATGGATGGCTTGGACGTTATCCCAACTCCTAGAGTCCTAAGTAAATGCTTATTCCTAACTTTATGCATATATTTGTTAACAATCAATTGTATTCATATGCATATGCTCATTCAGTTTTAGACATTGTACGTCTTGCAAACAAAATAGAAAAAGTAAAAAGTTTGAGCTTTGGATTTGTATTTCATTGATAGTTTGCCCATAAACGGGTGATTTCGTACAAAGAGACATATATCCCAATAAGGGGAAATCGTCATGAAATGAAAAGAATACAAAGTGTAAACAAGATAATAGCTATGTGGAAATAATCTCGTCAAGTTCCAACTCTATTATTTCCCCCGTGTCTTCAAGCATCTCATCTCTTGTTGTCAGAAGAAGTGGATTGAATTGGTCTGTATCGCTTGAGTCTTGACTTCGGTAATAAAGCTTGCTGTAAGTGATCCAATGGGGACATATTCGTACACTTTAATCCTTAACTTTTTCATGGACCGCCCTTCCGGGTTTTTAATCAACTGGGACACCCTTTTTTCCCTTAGCTGCCTTTTCAGAATTTTGACTTACCAGGTGTACAATCTTTTCATACAAATCCCTGATTTTTTCTCGAACCCTTTTGGTTCGTCAGGATGCCCTTATTTTTTTCTAGGCCAGTCAACATAGTCGGTCGCTTTTATGCGTAATGTCTTTTGACTATGGCATTCACAAGGTGTGGGAAATATTCACCGTCCATGGTGGTCAGTATCATAGCTCTGCCAGAAAATATTTTCTTGATTACAAATGGCCCTTCGTAATTGGGAGTCCATTTTCCCCTGGGATCACCTTGTGGAAGAATGATGCGCTTTATTATCAAGTCACCAGCCTGATATACCCGATGCTTGATCTTCTTATTGAATTCCTTGATCATGCATTTCTGATACATCTGACCGTGACAAACAACCACAAGCCTTCTCTTGTAGATTAGATTTAACTGATCCAACCATGTCTGAATCCACTCGTCTTCGTCCAAGTCTGCGTCTTTCATAATCCTTAGAGAAGGAATCTAGATCTCAATAGGTAGGAAAACTTCCATACCATATACCTGAGACAATGGGTTGCCCCAGTTGATGTTCTAGCCGAAGTGCGGTAGCCGTGAAGAGCGAATGATAACATCCCGTGCCAATATTTGTATGTCACAAACATCTTCTGTATGATCTTTTTTATGTTTTTATTGGCGACTTCCACTAAGCTATTCATCTTAGGTCGATATAGAGAAGAGTTGTGATGCTTAATCTTGAACTGCGTGCAGAGCTCAATGATCATCGTATTGTTGAGATTGGTACCATTATCTGTGATAAGTCTCTTAGGATACCATATCGACAGATAAGGTTATGTTTGATGAATCGGGCGACCATATTCTTGGTAACATAGGCAAATGAAGCTGCTTCAACCCATTTTATAAAGTAATCAATGGCAACAAGGATGAAGCAATGTTCGTTAGAGGCGATATGCTTGATTTCTCCGATCATATCAATGCCCCACATTATGAATGGCGAAGGAGATGTCGTGACATTCAAAGGTACTAGAGGCACATGAACTTTATCAACACAAATTTGGCCCTTATGACAAGCTCTCAAGTGGTGGTGACATTCAGTTTCCATAGTCGATTAATAGTAACCAGCTTTCAAAATCTTCTTAGCCATAGTATGCCCACTGGAGTGAGTACCAAAGACACCTTCGTGCATATCTTGCATAATTTCTTCAGCTTCTTTCTTGTCCACACAACAAAGTAGAGTTGAATCATGATTGGGTTTGTATATAATTCCATTGCTTAAGAAGAACTTAGCCGAGAACCTCCGTAGGAACTTCTTATCATTGATGGATGCCCCTTCAGGGTATTCTTGAGCTTCAAGGTACCTTTTCACAGCAGTGTGCCGGTTCGTAAAATCTTTAAATGGTAATCCTAGAAGCCTCATTGTCCCATCTGACCTTGAACATGGATGACATGGTAGCCAATGTGTCTGCCAACTGATTCTCTTCTCTTGGTATGTGCTTAAAGGTAATCTCCTCGAAATACAGGATCAAGGTTAACATGTACTCTTTATAAGGAATGATATTTGGGTGTTTCGTATCCTAATCTCCCTTAACCTGACTGATCACCAAGGCTGAGTCTCCATACAAGCTTAAGAACTTGATTCTTAGGTCAATATCAGTCCTAAGACCCATGATGCATGCTTCATATTCAACCATGTTATTGGTGCAGTCAAAGCAAAGTCTGGTAGTGAAGGGCGTATGGAAACCCGTGGGGGAGATGATCACATCACCGATTCTGTTTCCAAGTGCATTGGAAGCTCCATCGAAAACCATAGTCCATCGTGATCCTGGTTCAGGCCCTTCATATGGTCTAGGTTCTTCACAATTTGTTACTAGCATAATGTTCTCGTCCGGGAATTCGAAGTTCATAGACTAATAGTCGTCTACAGCCTGTGCCAAATGGTCGGCCAATACACATCCTTTGATTGCCTTTTGAGTGGTGTACTGGATATCTTATTCTGTTAAAACCATCTACCATCGAGCTATTCTTCCGGAGAGAGATGGCTTCTCGAATATGTACTTGATGAGATCCATTTTAGAGATCAACAAGGTAGTATGGGCTAGCATATTCTGTCTTAGTCGGCGAGAAGCCTATTCAAAAGCGCAACAAGTTTTCTCGAGTAGTGAATATCTTGTTTCACAATCAGTAAACTTTTTGCTAAGGTAGTATATTGCATGCTCTTTTCGACCAGACTCGCCATGCTGCCCCAGTACACACCCCATTGAGTTCTCTAGCATTGTTAAGTACGTGATTAGAGGTCGTCGTTCAACTGGTGGCATCATAATAGGAGGTTTTTGTAGGTACTCCTTAATTTTATCAAATGCTTTTTGACAATCATCATTCCATTTTACCACTTGATCTTTCTTCAGCAGTTTAAAGATTGGCTCAAAAGTAGCAGTCAAATGAGAAATGAAACGGGGAATGTAATTCAGACGTCCTAAGAAACCTCTGACTTCCTTCTCGGTACAAAGAGTTGGCATTTCTTGAATAGCCTTAAATTTTTCTGGATTAACCTCGATACCCTTACCACTGAAGACGAAACCCAGGAGTTTACCGGATCTTACCCCAAAGGTACACTGGTTCGGGTTTAGCCTCATTTTATACTTCCTCAGTCTTTCAAGTAGTTTATGTAGATGATCAAGGTGTACTTCTTCTATTTTTGACCTGGCTATCATATCGTCAATGTAGACCTATATCTCGTGGTGAATCATGTCATGAAATAAGGCTACCATGGCATGCTGAGAAGTTGCCCCGATGTTTTTCAACCCAAAAGACATAACTTTATAGCAGAAAGTGCCCCACTATGCGACGAAGGTAGTTTTTTCCATGTATTCAGGCGCCATCTTGATCTGATTGTAACCTGAGAAGCCATCCATGAAAGAAAACACCTTGTGTTGAGCAATGTTATAAACCAAAACATCAATATATGGTAGTGGGAAGTCATATTTGGGGCTTGCCCTGTTCAGATCCATGTAATCTACACACATACGTACCTTGCCGTCTTTCTTTGGCACCAGAACAACATTAGCAACCCATTGAGGATATGACGTCACTGCTAAGAACCCTGTGTTGAATTGCTGCATAACCTCAACTTTGATCTTTTCTGATATTTCAGGATGCATGTGACGAACCTTCTGTTTTATTGGAGCAAAACCCTCTTTCATTGGCAGACGGTGAACCACAATATTGGTATCGAGCCCTAGCATGTCTTCGTATGACCAAGCAAAAATTTCAATATATTCATGCAGCATTTAGATTAATCTGCTCTTGAAACTGCTCTCCGAGTTGGCGCCAATCTTGAGCTCTTTCTTGTCTTCCTCAGTACCCAAGTTTACAACTTCGACTGACTCTTCATGTGGTTAGATAGACTTTTCTTCTTGTATTAAGATTATGGAAAGTTCTACAGGTATTTCACAATCTTCCTCACCTTCGTCCTCGACTTGGTAGATCGGATTTTCGAAGTCATATGCGACAATAGCAGAATCATTATTGACAAAATCCAGAGTGGATGAGGATCTACAATGTAGCGTGTGGGTGTGTGTAAGAACACATAGCTATTTGAAAATGCAACAAGATAAAAGAAAGACAGAGATCACAAAATTTGCATGCAAAACGTCCAATGTTTTTATTGAATGAACACATGTTTATGAATTATCAACCCTTTAATAAATGAACCATCATGCCCCAGGTAAGACACAAGGTTTTAAAGTCATTGTTTATTACATAGCCACAATATTTTGAAAATAATAATACAGGAATACATCTATTACTCCTGACTAAAGGATATCATAAAGATGTCTTCTTCCTTCCAGTTATCTAGTCCATCACCAACGGTAGAGAATATCCAACTGTTGAAGTCATAACCATTGTCTGCATCCTCTATAGCATTGACCATGTTGTTGCTGATACGAAATAGAGGTCTCCTACCACGAGCGCGACGAACATCCCTCTGACCTTCTGCAGTAAAGCCCATACCAAACTTGTTAAATTCATAATGGATATCAAGAAGCTAATCCCAAATAATATTACCACCTTCTTCAATAGCAGCCTTAGCATCTTTCTAGGAAGCTATCTTGTGTAGAGTTTTGGTGAACTTCGGAATGGAAGAAAAGTCTTCAATAGTAGCAGGGGGAATCACTTCAAAGTTTTGACAGGGTGTTTCAATAAATTTTCTGTCCATCTCTATGTATCGGAACAAATTGAGGTTGCTGACCATATATTCTTCTTCCCCACAAACAGTAACAACTTTACCTTTTACCAGATATTTCAGTTTCTGGTGCAAGATGGAGGTGACAGCACATGTCCCATGGATCCAAGGGCGTCCTAATAGACAAGAGTAAGTCGGACGGATATTCATCACATAGAAGGTGAACTCAAAAATCTGTGAACCCACCTTGATCAGAAGGTCTACTTATCCATGCACCATTCTCTTCAATCCCTCAAAGGCTCAAACTATGATATTGCTGGGCTTTAGCACAACCCTTTCACATTCTAGTCGGTCAAGAGCGCCCTTTGGCATAACATTCAGAGAAGATCATGTGTCAATGAATACATGGGCCAATGTAGTGCCCCTGCATTCAATGGAGACATACATGGCCCTATTTTGATTTCTCCCCTTAGGAGTCAAGTCAACATCGGAGAAACCCAAACCATTGTCAGTTGTCAGACTAGCCACATAGCTTCCAAATTGATCAGTCGAAATCTCTTGCGGCACGTGGGAAGTTTTCAAGAACTTCACCAAAGCTTTTGCATGGGCCTTAAAACACAGTGGTAATGACAACATAGATATTTTGGATGGGGTCTGCCCCAGCTGTTCAACAATTTTATAATCACATCGAAGAATGACGTAACGCCTGAGATAAAGGCATGCCAATTTTACTAAACTGCCCCAGCTAAGCATCTGGCCTTCTTCGGTTAACCCGTTGTTGTTATTGAACAGGCTTTGGATTGGAAATTAACACTGCTCCAATAGTCTGATGGCAGCTACTTTTATTACGGATCTTCTAGCCATAGACAATATTATCTTCCTTCTTACCTCCAAACGGCTTCTTCACAGCATTCGAAGATGTAGCCATCAGGATCTTCCCACTCTTGATACCGCTTTTGATTCTTTCCCTAGTCAAAATTATCTCCATAAACCCAGAGGAAGAGCTTCCAATCAATAAATTAAAGAACGGGACTATTACAGTGCCAATGAAGAAGTTTACCATTTCTTGATCAGTTAAAGGAGGTTGCACTCTTCCATCCAAGTCTCTCCATTTTTGTGCGTATTCCTTGAACCCTTCATTAGAGCCCATGGACATATTCTGCAGTTGCACTCGAGTTGGTGCCAGGTCAGCATTATATTGATATTGATTATAGAAAGTAGCAGCCAAGTCTTCCCAAGTATGAATGTTGGTTCCATCCAGCTGATAGAACCATTCTAGTTGAGTGCCAACCAAACATTCTTGGAAGAAATGGACACATAACTTCTGGTCAAAAGTGCGAGGTTGTATCTTCTGAACATACAACCTCAAATGGAGCTTAGAACAAGAGAACCTATCGTACTTATCAAATACAGGGACCTTGAACTTATCTTGGATGACCACCCCTGAAACTAGACCTAATTCACCAAAATCCAGTCCAGGAACCTTTTGGATTTCTATTGCCTTGAGTCTATCCTCCAACTGCTTATGTCTGTCATCCGCAGGAGGATACTATCATCAGGAAAAGTCTTCATCTTTAGGAGTATTCTCATAACCCTGATTGTTCCAACCCTCATTCTTGATGCTTCTACCATATTCATCATGGTTGTCATCTTCTTCAGAGGAGATATCTTCAACCTGGACGGGTTGAGCAGGAACTTTGAACCTTCTCCCCATATTGAGGACAACAGCCGGCTTCATGGCCTTATTTTTCTTGTTAACAAGCGCCAACAACTCTTTATGTCCCTGTGCCAGATTCATGAGTGTTTCTTGGAATTTTGAATGTTGAGCCTGTAGATCCTTAACAGTTTGTTCGAGGGCCATCTTTCTGCTCTAATAAACAGCAAGAAAATGAGAAACCTGTATGATAAACCTGTTATGAAATGATGCATGATATGTAAATGCAATGATTTCAAGGACCTTGGGAAATTTAAATTTGCTAACCAAGAGGAAACATAAACAAATATTTTATTAGCAAAGTTCAAATTACAATTTCCTTTTAGGCTTACAATAAGGTCTCAAAGAGACAACAAAATGAACTCCTAAAATCTAAGAATCAAGTCTCCCATGGACGATTCCTCTTTGTGCTGATGTATGCATTAAGACTCTGCTCCTCGTGAAGCTGCTTGGTGAGCTCCAACACTTTCTTCACACTTGCATAGAATTGAGTCTCAAAGGTGTCTCATTCTTCCTTCACTTGAATCCAAGGCTTCTGAAATTCTTCAAGGTCACTGGACATATGTGGATGGAGGATGGTGCGAGAGATGTCTCCTTAGACAATAGGCTCCATGATCACTGGTAAGATAGTTGGATATGACATCATAAGGTTTTGAGCACGAGCTCGTACCCATTTGAGATAAAGTTCCAGAGGGATGGAATTCTTCTTCACTAAATTCCTACTGTCAATTTTTCTTACCATGCCCCAAGCATGTATAAACCTCCAATGATAACATTGAGAATCATCTTCGTAATCGAACACAATACCCTGGATAAGTGCGTCATGAGGACCATCTCTTCGAGTGTAACCAAACTGACATAGAGCCAATAAAGGGTTATAAGTAATACCTACCCTAATGCCAAGGAGTGTAACATTAGGGAATTCCCCATAACAATTAATGATGGTGATATCCTCGTGAGATCGGGAACACCAGTAAATATCTGCATGAGAAAGAAAGGGACATTATTCTTTGCGACCACCTCAAACCTTTTTCATTCTTCATTACCGAAAGGGATGCTTCGAAATAAACCACCTAGATAGAAAAGGAATACAACACATAAGGGTTCCTCTCCTCTTCATAGTTCGAGTGTGAAGAGAATGCAGAATGTCTCTGAGCAAGGCAGGCACAAGATAATGAGCGAGAAAAATATTGACAGCGTTCACATCTATGAGTTTATTTGGATTAGGGAATAGTACCAACCCATAGATTAGAAAAGCCAAAATATCCTCAAAGTCCTGAAAAATCATAACATCTAGGAATAGTTGAGCTTTCTCCAACAGAAATTTAACCAAAAAACCTTTGACTTCGCTTCTTGTTTCCCAATTGGATATAATGTCGGACCGCTCCAGATGTAAAGATACTGCAATAACTTCTAGTTTCGGATCTTCCTCTAAACCGATGAAGGGCATATGATCAAGAATAGATACTCCCAATAATTGAGAGAACTCTTCTATAGTGGGTACCAACTGATAATTGGGAAAGGTGAAGAAGTGATGTGTAGGGTCAAAGAACTGGAAGAAAACGCTCATCATGTCTTCATCAAAACCTGGAGTAACCAAACTGAGCAATCGACCATGCCTTCTTATAAATGAAGAACTTTCGGGAACCCTTGAGACTAACTCTTTAAATTGAGGGGGGTACCCTTACAGAGCTGACCTGGGTAGTGTTTCTACGAGCGGAGGTCATAGTCTACAAAACAGAACATAGATAAATTCCACGGTCCTTGAAATTGTTAGTAGAAATGAAATGGTATGAATGTTATGATGCATGATGTTATGTTCGAACAATTTAATCATACACAAGCAAAACAAACAAAGCCTTAGGTTAAAGCTTGCATGAAGTTGTAGGTAAGTACCCCCTTGAAGTTTTTAGTTGGCTCAACCTGTCTTAAAAGAAAGTAATCGGGTTCTAGGAGTCTCAATATCACTGATCTTTCTCTCAGGCATTGTTTCAGCTTAAGCATTTGATTTGCGACCGAAATATTCCGGGAGTACGACCTCAATGAGTGTAGCATCGAGTATCAACCAACTTTAGTATGCACCAAAGTCGGCTATCTCGCTACCTTCTAATGGCTAAGTTATGTCAACTAATGTTCTACGGTCATTTAGTTCTTTATGACACCACGCGGTAGCCCAACATTTTCCTTGACTTAACTAAAGGGACACCCGTACCAACCAATGTGTCGCACTAACATAGACATCGCTTCAACTGTATCGGTGTACATCGTACAATTTTCACGATCTATTTCTACTTACTTAAAATGCCCCATATATGGGTATAGGATCTATAAGAATAACCAAAACACCCTTAAACATAAATCAGGTAAGTCAAACAATGAAAGCATTTAAATAAGAACTATCCCTAAGGTAACCCCACTTTAGTGAATCTCCCCAGCAGAGTCGCCAGTTATGTAATATGGTGGGAGAATTGACTTTACTGGTTTTGCATTTTATCGCAAATGTTACGATTAGAAAGAGTCACCACCAACTTTTCTTTTATCCAATAAAGGAATGGGTGAAAAGAACAGGAAAGACCTTTCGAGAATTTTTCTGAGTAAGTGGGGTAGGTTATGAAAAGGGAAGGTGTTAGCACGCTTTTCATCTGTAGTTATCTAAGGGCTCTTAGTTTCCAGCTCACATTCAAAATGCTTTTTGTGTAAGTGTGTTTTGAAAATATTTTGAAAAGATGCCTTAGTGCGGAATACTTTGTAATGATTGTCGTATCATTGAGAATGCATACAAAGTGTTTTTGTCTTTGAAAATATTTAGAAAATGAGAGTGTATGTGTGAGAAATTTGTTTTGTTTTGTGAGCAAGCGACAATAAGCTATCTACATACTCAAAAGGTCTTTTGTTCTTTTCCTTATTTCCTTTAGATAGTGCTATCCTACCATTAGTTGGTAGGTAGCCCCATCATTGGATGTTTTGAGGAACAGGCGCGAGTTATCGTATAGTCACGAAGGCAACTCGTAAGATATTTTAGCAATTACCCTAAGGTACTAAGATCATTTATTGAGGCAGCATTAAAGGATCATCGAGGGACTATGATATTTTGACCAAAGGGTCTTTGCTAAAACATCCCACGTTCGAAAGACGTGACTTTTGTTTTCCGAAGGAAATAAGTGGGGGTACCTTAGAGGTGTGTGTGTGTGCAAAGTGTGTTGTATTTATGTTATTTATCTTGTATTAGGGTTTTTCTAACGTTTTGTTTTAGATCTTGTCATGCACGCCTATTTAATCAAGCAATTAGATATATACATACATGCAGAAAATAAAAGTGCGGGAAGTAAACTATGTTATTACATCACTTCGGGGATGAGGGAATACAAACCAAAAATTGGGGATAAAAAAGTATAAAGGGTCCTAATTATGAATTACAAGCTATGGACGATTACAAAATTATGAAAAATAATAAGGCGAAAATATAAATAAGTGCACGGAGATTGAAGAGGGAAAAGGTGTCTAGAAAACCCTAAAAAAATTCTAAGTAGAAAAAATATTTTTTGGTATTTTTGTTTAGAAAAATAATTGAATTATAAACCTAATTCTAATTATATTTTAATGAATAAAATAAACTAAAGGGGTTTAAATTTACTTAATTAAATTTAACAAAAATTAAATTAATTAATAAAACACCTAAATCTAATATTTGTGATTTTCTTATTTTTATGATTATATTTTTATGAAAATTAGTTATTATAAAAGAAAAGAAAATAATTAAATCAAAATAAAATAACAAAAAAAAAAGAAATGGGTTACGCTGCAAAAAGAAGATTGGAGGGTGTAAAAATGGAAATCCTTAGGCCCAAAACGAATGAGCCCAGGAGTCTGTTTTAGATCCAGTGAGAAAGCGTCCCTTTGAGTGCATCATGGTCTTGATGATTTTAGAGCGCTGGATCTTGAAGCATTGAGATCTAATGGCCCAAATGAGGGTGGCATCATGCGCGCGCTGGCCCAGTATACATTGGATCTGAAATGAGAAATCAAGGAAAATAAAATGTCTCGCGCCTTGCTTGAACCCAGGACGAGGTACATATGAGACTTTAAGTGCATGTGTGTTGCCACTGGGGTGGCGTGATTCATCCGGTAGATTAATTAAAACAAAACAAAATATGATAAAATGCCAACTAATATTATACAGAAAAACATGCCCGCATTAAGTGGACCCTTGGAATTTTGAAAGGACCAATCAAATCACTTCAATATGACATGCAATCAGTCAGTGAGTCAAACCACCGTTCACGGTGTTTTCCACCATCTTCTCCAATGAGAAGAAATTTGAAAACCTACAAAACGCAAGATCAAAGCATGCAAAGTACCCTACTGCCATTAAAATTCCCCCTGAATCCAAATCTGGCATTAGTTTGAGCTAAAAACTCCCATATCATGTGCCTTGGATCAAAATGCATAAATCAGAGGAAAAATGGTATCTAACCATTCTGTGTGCATGGGAATGTATCAATGGTCAGAACCTGTTCAGGAAGGTCTCAGGAATACGTTAGTGATAACCACGATTCTTAAAACAATATGAAATAAAAGAATATAAATATCGAAATGTTGTGTGACCAGAGATGCATGTCATGCTCTTCTCATGCGTTTTGGACCATGGGATTTGGTCCAAACTTACCCTTTCAGGTCCAGGAAGAGACTAAGACTGGATTTATGGAATGACATGGCCTGTGGACAGACCTTTGAGGCTCGAGGGTTTTGATAAATTTTTGATGATTTTTCTAGCTTCTGTATGTAGTGGTTTCGTGTCCTTTGATCTACTTTTGTTTGCTTTATATAAAGGAATGTCTTGGGCTGACAAGTATGGTATAAAACCAAGCCATGATGACCTTAATAAAACAAGATAAAACAACTTTAAAACTTTCCAAACTTTAGATATTTCTTTCCATTTTGGCTTGCACGAATCTGGACATGTTGTCATGAGTTTGTATGGGCCTGTACTAGACTGAAAACAAAAGGCCCGAGCCTTCAAACATGGTTTACATTTTTATTTGATTTTATTTATTTTAAATGAATAAAAATTCAAATAAAATAAATAAAAATCCTAAAAATGTGTGAATTCTTTTTAGAAGTCCTCTGAGGTGTTGTGAATATGTTTGAACATAAAAAACTAGGCTCATTAGTTCAAAAATTCAATTTTGCTCATCTTGCTTTTCATGAATTTCCTCAAAATTTCCCAACTTGTGCAACTCTTATCTTGCTCAATTTTCATCTTTTGAAAGTGATCTGTGACTTTTTGGAAAGCTCAAGATATCCTCTACACATTCTCTTTTTATTATTTTTCATTTGGAGAAATTATCTTGATGTAAGTTACCTTGACAAAAAGTGTCTTTTGTTGACTTTTGAAAATGACCTATAATGTATTAGCTCATATCTTACAAATGAAGAATATTAAGACTTGAGCATAAAAACAAAGTTGTAGAGAATTTAATTTTCTTTAAAATGGGCTTTGATTGGGGAAAAGTTAATGAAGCATGTGAAAGTTATGCTTGGTCAAAGTTCAGTTGACTTCTCCTAAGGAAACCCTAATTTGACATTTCTTGAATTTTTTTGATTTGAGAGCTTTACTTGGGGAATAATGATTTATAAAATGATGAATATCACCTCAAAATGTTAATGTTGACCAAAAATCTTGAAGTTTTGATTGTATGTTGACCATAGTTGACTTTTTGCTCAATATAGTTGATTTCCAATCATCTGAGCCATTGGCTGAGCAAACTTGTGATGTAGGACCTGAAACTTGACATGATCCTTGTTGAGAACCTATGGAGAAACATGTAAGCAACTTAAGACCTTTGCAACCAAAATTTCCTTGAGAAACTCAAAACCCTAGTTGAAGACCTTTGGTTTAGGAGGAGCATTTACTGGTCAACCCATGAGTATCCTGAGTGTTTGAGAAGCCTTGAAAGAATGTCTTGAAGAAAAATGGGAGGGAAAATTCTGGGGTAGAACACCTATGTTCATACTTCTGCAATCATATTGATTAAATATTTATTTATATTTTGAGTTTGATTAAATTTCCTTAGATCGAAAAAAACAAATATTAAATTTGCAATTGAATATTTCTTGTCATGCTTAATTCATCTGACACACAATTTATGTTTCCATTTTTAAAACTTTTTATATATTTTTATTTCTTAAGTTAAAGTGTAACTGCTTACCGTGAAATTTAGAAAACAAGCGATAATCTTTGAAAAAAGTTACTAGTAGGATCTACTAGTTAATCCTAGAACATTTGTGCATAAATTCTTGTGAGTTTGAATGTTTGATGTGAAGTAAAATCTGTTTGGTTTCTACCAAGTTTTAAAATGTAAGGTTTGCAGAAAATAAGGGATTTCGACTTGGTCAAAATCTTGGTAAAAGGTAAAGAAAAAAAGTATAAATTAAGGGCAGGAAAAGGCAACTTATATTAAAGTAAAATTGCTTAAAATGTAAAGAAAATGGTGTTCAGGATCAAACATTTTGCTCAGATAACTCATTTATCTCTTTACACTTGGATACTTTGAGTATATGAGTTTTTGTAATGATTTTTACACCGTGAGTCCTAATTCTAATTTTCCTATTTATACTAATATAAAACTAACTGCTTGCAATATCTTTCTTCTTATAAATCAACGCGTATTTGTTGCATGCTTTTCGCCTTTGGTTTCTCTTCCATGATAAGATCAATAAATAGTTATTAAATTTGTATTTTTTTCTTCACGGCATCTGTTGTTGTTAACGATTTCATGCAAACTTATGACATCGAAGCCATGGTCTTGTTATTTCCATCGAAATCTTGAACAAATAAACATGAGAAAATACTAAGTCCCAACTTCTATTCTATGTTAGATATCTTGACTTCTCAAGTTGGAAGGATCATGTCGAAATGCTCTTCCAAACCTCCAAATTTTACTAAGTCTTTCTAAATTTCTCTTTCATATGGTGACCTTGAAGATGTTGAATAATCCAAGCTAACAAATTTTCCCTAAAAATGTCACTTTAAACTAACTAAGATATGGACGTTTTTGAACTTTCTATCATTGTCTCACGTTGTGGACTGACATCATTGTCATCATAACACTTTTTATAAACCATCACCTTAGAAACAAGCAGCCCCAAAAACATCATCATGGCTACAATTTCCTAGGGCGACGTGTGACCGGTAAAAATAATCGTTTGATTCAGCCTCTAAACTCTTGGCATGCGTCCCTGAATTTGGCTCCATTTATTATTAAGGTAACTCTAAAGAGTATTTATTTCCTCACTATAAATATCCTTGTTCTTCAACTCTTCTTGTTATTTCTGCTTCTCTTTTTCCTAAAACAAATAAATATCTTCATCTCATTTTCCTCGAACATTAAGCTCATCACTCGCAACAATGACTTCATCTTCAAAACCGAAAAGCTCAAAGGAATATAAGGGTCCTTTGCCTCTTTCTACCAGACTCAAAGGTCTCATTGCTGGTGGAAATCAAGATTACGTTCCAGGGCCACCATTCCAACAAGAGAAGCTTCACATTTACAAATTCCAGGTATTGATTCCTTTCTTAGTTTCAAGAAAAGTTCATGCGCTTATGGGTCTGATTCTTGGCCCTTATGCAGACCCTACTAAACTAATAGATGTTTTTTCCCTCTTACCATCACACCAATCCATAGTTAATATCAAAGAACCCATAAATTTAGATTATATGAGTCTTAATTTCCGTGTTTTCCATTCCACCCTCCGGCCAAGAAAAATGAGGACTATATTTCTTGGTTAGTCAAAGTTGAAAACAAGAAAATGAAAACATGGAAGGATATGGACATTTACGAATTAATCCAACTATCAAGGGTCAACCCTCAATATTTATAGAATATGCTTGTCATTATGTTGTATTTATGGGAAACCACAACCAACACTTTTAAAATCGCTTGTGGAATGGTTACACCTGCCTTATTTGACATAGCGTTTATTATCAATTTTTGTGCTACTGGAGAAATGTTCGACCCAAGCGAAAGGGATGAAGACACCATTAACTTCGACACTGGCCATGCTAGTTTTTGAAAATACACTACTGACCACCATGAAACTACCAATGACGAAGTATCAGACAAAGAGCATATTGATTTTTTAGCGTTTTGGTTGTCACGATGTATTTTCCGTTGCAAATCCCTAAAAGTGCTTAAGAGGTTCTTAACCCTAGATAACCAATTGCATGAAGGTCAAAAAATTTGTTTGAGCCACCTGATATTATGTTCATTGTATGAGAAATTAGGACTAGATGTTGAGACCATAAAAAATCTTAAACATGGAGCCATTTTATTGTTAGTTGGCCCTTATTGGTTACTTCCACTCTGGCTAGATGTTATGTTCGAACCTTCTCTGCATGTCGAAGTACCCAATGATCCCGACGAAGAAATCAAGAATAGGAAAAGTAAAGGCATTCGAATTTCCATAGTGAATCAGATTGGTTCATCACGTACGCCATAAGAAGCTTTTACAGAGTATATTATGATGCCGCAAAGAGTCACAACTTTACCCTTCCATGTCTCCTTTCGTCAAACTAAGTCATGGGGCTGAATGGTTCACACACAAGTTCCATGTTCCAACTACTAAACAAGAAACATAATCAATTAAGACATGGGAAACTTTCCTCACCCCAAAACTCCTTTCGAGCAGGCTTGGGATCTCTAAGGATGGCGTAAGAATATTTTCCTATCAACATAAATTAGTGTCCTGCCAATTTGGGATTAGCTAAATTTGGCCTAAGTCCTTTTTCAGTCGAAAGAATGAGCTCTTCCTTTGCATCATCAAATTAGTTGATACTCAATATATTGAGCGTCTAGATCGACATGTGGTTGATCATGTTAAACTCATACCATTCTCCTTTCAACCATCTTTCTATTGCACAAAAGAATTTGACACCTGGTGGAGAGCATACCATGCTAAAGAACTTAATGGAGTCTCAACATTGTCACAATATCTAAATATGCTTTCTAATTTATACAGATGAAATTTAAGAAAGGTAGAGACAAACATATAAAAGAAATACAGGCTTTCCAATGCTACTTTAAAATTATGTATAACCCAAATCACCTTAGTTTAACTATTTGTGATGCAGCAACCAGCTTAAAGGATAAATTATTAACAAAACTTCCTGATTTGAAAATTCCTTACTATGTGGAAGATAAATATAAGTTTGCATTTGTTGTACTCTAAAATTTGCCCTCTCATGTTTTCCAAGGTTTTTTCTTATATGGGTGGTCACAAGCATTTGATTAAAAGAAAAAATAATTTTTTTGAAGATAAACAAGGAGTCTTCGATTGACATCTTAACAAAGTATTTCAATTGGCATGTTAAAGGGCCTTCCGATTGGTATTTGGACAGGATTCGATTGAGTGCCTAACCATCTCCAAACTTGCCTCAAATTTCCAAGATTCAATTGAAGCCTTGGCCTTTTACTTGTTTGTTGTATACAAGCTTCGACTGAGTATGTTTTTCCTTTGAAATATCCTCCTTCGATCCAAGAGGGAAAGGCCCCCTGTTAGTGCTCCTTCGATAGCACCATTGGGTTTGCATGCTGGCTTGATTCACAATGCAATGGCTACCTGCATGCAAGGTGTATTCCTTCTTCAACTAGGCAAATTATCCCTCTTTATGTGCCTTCAGCACACAAAGCAAGAACTTCTTCAAACTGGCCTTCGATTCACAAAGCTCCCACTGGGAAAAGGCCCCTCAGCGTGTCACCAACGCACATATTCCTCTTCATGCTTGCCTTGGTTTCACAAGGCAAAGACCCATCAGTATGCCTTCTACTCACAAGGCAAAAGCCCCCCTCTTCAGCTTGCCTGCAACACACAAGGCCAAGACTCCTTCAGGTTTGCCTTCGATCCACCAGGCAAAAAGCTTCTTTTGATTCACCAGGCAAAAAAGTTGCCTTCGATACATAAGGCAGTGGCTACCTTTGCGCCATCTTCGCCTATGAAATGGTCTCCTTTACGCCTGCCTTGACTTGCTAGCATCCACAAGGCATAGGCTTCCTTTGTGCCAGCTTCGACTGGGCGCTGGACCCTCTTTGAAACAATTGTACACACTTTAACACACATAATAGGCCCATTTGAAGGGTACATAAAAGGACCATCTAAATACCCACTTGAAGGAAGTAATACTAGATCCAGTCGAAGGGTACACAAGAAGTACATTCGAAGAAGCATGCAGAAGGCCCATTCAAAGGCTACACAAGAGGTCCATTCGAAAGAGGCAACTTGAGGCCACTCGAAGAGCAACACTGGAGGGCATTTGAAGGATCCAAAATGTCAAGGTTCATTAAAATTTCAAAAAAGGACAAGTTTCCACATCTTTTGCAATGCTACAGAACATCATTCATGGCTTTGAAAAAATTTGTTTATGGATGTTTAAACCTTTGTTTTCGTGTCCCTTCCATTCCCTTTATATAAAGAACCACATACATACGCACAAAAGGGAGGCTGGACACAATAGGAGGGAGAGTAACACGAAATCAAAAACATATTCTCTGAAGTTTCCTGAGGATTTTCCAATCATTCCCAACCCTTAAGCAAGCATCCCCACGTCCAGCAGCCAAATCGAAGCAATCCTTAAACAAGGATACCCACGCCTGAATTCATACATCACCCTTGGTAAGAATGGGTAAACAGATCAAACTTACATTTGCATTATGTATTGGCATTTGTAGTTTTATTCGATCTATATTCAAGATTAAAGACCTGGTTTCGACACCAAGGTCTGCATTTGTTTTGTTGCTAACACTTGTTGCAGATATAACCTGAATAGACCCAATGCGTGCAGGATCGAAGGACCTGGGTTCGATCCCCAGGTCCTGCATTTTGTTTTGCTAAAACATCTTTGCAGATGTAGTGCCCTCACAGGTTAGCCACCAGGCCCTTCCAGCAGCGCCCTCTGGATCGAAAGCCACCTCCTGTCACTGGATCAAAGGGTAATCGAAAGACATCTTTCCACTCTGAATTGAAGCCCCCATATCCCTGCAATCGAAGGATGCTTACTTTTCTATTTTGTTTTAATTTCTTTATTGACCCTTTTTTTATTTAAATTGATCTTAAATCAAAAAATCACAAAAAAACATTAGGCTAGTTGTTTTTTCTAATTAAATTAATTTTGTAAATAAATTAACTAATTATTCTAACCTTTTTCTTGAAATTAAAATTAAATATACTTAGGTTGTATTTTCCTAAAATAAAACAAAACAAACAAAAAGATTTCATCCCCTTAGGATTTAGACGTCCATTTTAATTTGTTTGCGTATTTATTTATTTTTTCATTTGTTCTCATCTTATTGTAACTGCTTCCCAATTTGTAATAGTAACTAGGACTTTATTTCTCGTATTTTTATAACGTACCTCTCACAAAGACATGTAATAGCGTAGGATTTACATTCCCGCACTTTATATTTCTGTACTTTACATTTCTGTATACATATCAACTACTGGACTAATAGGATTGTATGATAAGACTAATAATCAAACGTTAGCAAACTTAACAAAAAGACAAAAATAACTGAACATAACACAATTGCACATACACACCTCTAGGGTATCCCTCTTTGGTTGCCTTTGGAAATAAAATAGTCATGTCCCTCGAGATAGGGACACTTTAGCAAAGAACCATAAATCAAAAGATCATAGTCCCTCGATGACCCTACAGTTTCTTTTCGGAAAATGATCTAGTCCCTAAAGAGAAATTTCTAAAGCGTCTCTACATTGTTGCCTTTATGACAGTATGTCCCTTAGAACGTCCCTCATACATCCAATATTGGGGTTTCTTACTAAATCAATGGTAAGGTAGCAACATCTAAAGGAGGAGGAAAAGAATATTAGACCTCTTTGAGTAGGTAGGATGCTCATAGTTGCTCGCTTGCTCACAACAAAAAATCATTTTTACACCTACACTTTCAATTGAAACATTTTCAAAAGTCAAAGCCCTTTGTACGCGTTCTTATAGAGACAAGAATAATTACAAAGGCACTTTTCAAGATCGCTTTCGAAAACATCTTCCATAAACACTTCTTTAAACTGTTTTCAAAACCAACACTTTGTACACATTCTTATAGAGATGAGAATCGTTACAAAGACGTTTTCAAAATATTTTCAAACCCACACCACAAGCATATTTTCAAACAAAATCAAAGTGATCTAGAAAGCAACTAAGAGCCTATAGATAACTACGGATAGAAAGGGTGCTAACACCTTCCCTTTCCATAATCTACCCCCTTACTCAGAATAATCTCAAAAAGGTCTTTTTCTGTTCTTTTCACCTTTTCCTTAATTTGGATAAAAGAAAAGTCAGTGGTGACTCTTGCTTACCGCAACATTTGTGAATACAAAATGCAAAACCAGTATCTAACAGTCGGTTCTGCCACCATATCACAGAATTGATGACTCTATTGGGGAAAAAATAAAAAGTGGGGTTACCTTAGAGTTAGTTCATTATTTAAACTGCTTTTGTATGTTTTGTATGCTTTACCTTTTGGTATTGTTTGGGTTGTTACTATAGATCCTACACCCGGATCTCAGGACCCTTTTAAGTAAGTAGCAATAGATCGTGGAAACTGTGCGGGGTATACCGACACGGTCAAAGCGATAGCCATGTTGATGTGACACTTTGGTTGGTACCGGTAGCCCTTGAGTAGTCAAGGAGATTACGGGGCCGCTGCATGGTGTCATGAAGCATCAACTTGGCCATTAGGAAGTAGTGAGATAGCCGTCTTTGGTGTAGCCCGAAGTCAGTTGATACTCGATACTACACTCATTGAGATTTGACTCTCGAGTTTTGTTTGGTGGCAAGTCAGTTGTCTATCGGAAGGAAATTTATGGGAAAGATCAGTGATATTGAGATCCCTTAGAACCCGATTATTATTGATATGACAGATTGAGCCAACTAAACTCCAAGAGGGTACTCACCTACAATCCCCACGCAAGCCTAAACCTAAGGCTGCTTATGTGACTTGTTTGCTTTCAAATTGAACTACTTGCAGGGTTTTATTATCTGACAACATGATTTCCTTGCAGAATTTGTTTACAGTCATTATCCAATAAACCGGTTTCCATACAAGACATGCATGTCTTCATCACCCTGCATTTTTCCTGACGCATAACATACACATCATAAAAATCATACCATAGCATTTCCTTAACCATTTCAAGGATCTCAAGGGTCTATAATGCGGGTCATGATGAACCAGACATCTAACATGGGGCAAGGGGATTTATTTTCCTCTAGCCAATGCCTTCAAAAACCAAAACATAATAACTTGAGTCAGGGGCTATGACCCACTTGATATGGTGAGCTTGACTCTTGTAGAAGGACATTCAACGATACGAAGTTCTTCAATCAAAGCTGTAAAATTCAACACCTCAAATTTTCTTGTGTTTACCCCGCGAGATCATTGAAAAACATTTACATTGCATGCATGTCATATCATAACAGGTCTTCCAGTACAAGTCTCTCATGTTGTCGCTGTTTATTTCAACAAAGCAATGACTCTCAAACAAGACAACAGAGATCTCCAAACTCAAGAGGCTCAGTTCATGGAAATGTTCCTAAACCTATCGAAGGGGCAGGAAGAATTGAAAGCACTCCTCGCTGCGAATTTGACAAAGAAACGTGCTAACAACAACAAGGATGACCAGGTTGAACAACTGCAAGCAGAGATGGAAGCAATGAGAATTCAGATGCTGGGGAAAATGGCTCTTATCCAAAGCCTAGCCCAGGGACAACAAGATCTGAGAACCCTCGTCAGCAAGCTTCATCAAGACGAATGCAACCGTATGAAACAAACGATCGAGGGTGGGGATCAAGTCATTAATCAACCCCTGACGGGACAAAAAGTTGGAGCTTTCTAGATTGTTGCTACATCGCAAGCCCAACCACAACCTCGCCAACAAAAACTGGGCAATCGGTGCAAGAGGGATTCATTCATTAGGCAATATACCAAACTCAACATACCAATATCGCAAGTCTTGCAACACATGCTGAAGTTGAAATTGGTCACATTGAAGGATCCTCCTTGGAATCCTAATACTTCCGCTCCTACTTATAATCCTGATGCAATGTGCGCATATCACTCTAACAGTCTGGGGCATGATACTGATAGTTGTTGGACGTTGAAATACAAAATTTAAGACCTGATTCATGAAGGAGCAATGGAATTTTCACAAGATGGTCAACTGTAATTCTTCTACCATTCCTCAAAGGCACACCATCTAAAGTGACAAGCCAAAACAAAGAGGCTCTTTGTTCAACTAGAATTTTCAATTTGTAATTTCTTTTGATTGTTCGAACATTTATTTCATGTCAAACTTTGTTATTTTATCAATACATTGCATATGTCTGTTTTGAATTTATTCATTCGTATTCACTATATTTAAATTCCTTTCTTTTTGTGATATTCAACTCTCGATCAAAAGCTCTAAGCCTTTAGAAGAAGGATGACGAAAATGATACCACAGTATGCTTTTGAATAGACCCCACTGGCGATGTAGAGGCGTTGTTTCAAATCCTAAACAGTGGAGTTATAAGGAAGATAATCCCTAGTCAACCCCTTTGAGCCAAAGAAGCAGGAGATTTTCTTTTCATACAAATTGAAACCCTTAATCATAACCCGGGGCAGGGTAACTTTCTCAGTTAATTTAGAAGTGCATTCAGTTGCAAGCTTTACCTCCATACACGACAAATAGTGTATAAGATGCTCTCCAAAAGATAGTGATGGTTCCACATAATCATTAAGATAGGCAGTCATTATATCTCAAAATAAAAGCCCGTTAAGTCAAAACCTATGAAGGGGACTTAAGAAAAACTCGGGCACCCCGCTGACTGTAAACATAAAAGAAACAATTCAGGAAAACTTAGGGATAACAAAATAAAAAAAAAGAGGTCCTACAAATCCTCAACAAAAAGAAAAAGGGTACAAAAATGACTGCCTTCTCAAACAAACATTCAACTTCTGAACCATCACCAAGTATCAGACCAAAGATTCCAGACTCAATTAGGATCTAAACACACAATTAACTGAGCATAGGACTGAAGAACATCACGAAGAACGGGTTGGGTACAAATAAAATTTGAGCCTCTATCCTTTGTTTCTTGAACCGTGAACCAGGCCACATTATAACCCTTAAAAGTCCTAGTTGAAGCATGGGTTAGTTCGAAAGCATACTGTTACAAAAGTTATCCTGACTCTTGTAGGGTTCGCTATAAATCCTGAGTTGATATCACACTCTTAAAAAGTTTGTTTGTTTTACTAAAATATGAGTTTTCAAACTTCAAGACGGACATAAGCTTTGCATTCTTTAAATAACATTGTTTGCATATGGCTAATTATTTAACAGTAGAGAAATTTGCACAACGAATATTCAATGAACGAAGATCCTCTCAATGGACAGAATCACCTCTGACGGAAAAGGAATTTCCAATAACAAGCCCTTCACAATCAAGGGGCATGGCACGGTGTCCAGCTGATCTGGGGCAGTCAAGTCAAGATTCGAGGAATCTCTCAAAAATGCCAAATAGTCAGGGGAAGATCTCCATCTGAATCACTTAGGGCATTGGACATGAATTCCAGCAATGGATCATGTGAGATCAAGCAAACATCTTTTAGAAGTATGGAAACACTTACAACTATGGACATTGACAATTTTCCGTACCTAGTGAACATGGACATAATCGGAAAATACTACGCATGAACAAAGACCCGCTAGGTTTACTGGCCTAGGCAAATATAAGGGCATCCCGGTGAACCAAAAGGGTTCGGGCAAAAATTAGGGATATACATATGAAAAATCTGTACACCTGGCAACTCGAAAACCTGAAAAGGCGGTTTGGGAAAAAAAAGGGTATCCCGGTGGACTGAAAACCTGAAAGGGCTTTCCAGGAAAAAGTTCGGGATTAAAGCGTAAGATTATGTCCCATCATCTTGGCATTTTTCTATCAGTAGAATGCTCCTTGATCAACATCTACTCAAAACCCCAAGAGTTGGGATTACACTCAAACCATGAACAAAATCCCCACAGATGTCTTCCCCGGCAGATACCTTCTCCAACAGGTACAGAGGCAGGGACATTCTACTACAAGGTCACTGCCATACTTTCAGCATGTAGCCTATTGATGTCAGTTGTTCTCACATCCCCGGAAGAGCAAAAATCCCCAATTACTGCTCCAAAATCCCCCAATGAAGTCGCCAAGCTTCTCAAGATTCCCCTACAGGATTTCAACAAAATCCCTAAGCAGTGTATGGATTTCACCTTCCACAACAGAGTTTTACAAATCTCAAGTAGTTTATAAAGCCTTATCCCCAATAGAGTTTATTTCTCTAGCTACGGAAGTTTATCCCCGAGTGGAGTTTGTTCTCCAGATTGGTGAAGTCTCCCAACAGAACCCTTATCCTCGGCAAAATCATTCTCAAACAAAATTTGAAGATCCTCGACATAGAAAGGGAATTACCAACAAAACTATCTCAATTCACTATCCCCAGTGGAAATTGAAGAATCACTTACTTCACTCACCAACAGCAGTCCATGATTTAGCTTCCCGATACTCTTCAACAACAGTAAGGGATTTATTTTCAAAAACAAAAATACTGCATAACGGCATTACTTTTTCATAAATCATGGCATGTGCATGAAAATAGATATATCAAAATCTCATTTATTTTTGGAGCATCATGCCATTCATACGTCATGACATCGCATGAAACTGATTTTACCCTTTCAAGTTAAATTAGAAAACAAACAAATACTATCAACTTTTATAGTAGGTCAAAGATTAATGTCCGAAACCAGACGGGGAAACTATTTACACGACCAAGTGGTATGAACTCCTGGAACAAGACGGGTTTACAAACAAATACAGCAGGTCAAAGATTAATGCCTGAAACCATATGGGGAAACTATCTGCACGACAAGTGGTATGAACTCCCGAAACAGACGGGTTTACCAACAAATGCAGCAGGCTATAGATTAATTCCCGAAACCAGATGGGGAAACTATCTATGTGACTAGCAAAACAAGTTCTAGATTAATACCTGTAGCCAACCATGAGAATTATTTGTGGAAGACCGATTGTGGATTAACACCTGTAACAAGCCAGGAGAACTATCTACATGAAGAGATTGAAGATTAATACTTGTAACAAGCCAGGGAAGCTATCTTTCTTTCTCAAGTTTTGGATTAATACTTGTAACAAGCCAGGAGAACTAACTGTGGACGACCGACTGTGGATTAACACTTGTAACAAGCCAGGAAAACTATCCACATGAAGAGATTTAAGATTAACACCTGTAACAAGCCAGTGAAACTATCTTTCTTTCTCAAGTTAGAGATTAATACCTGTAACCAGCCAGGAGAACTATCTCAACGACCAATAATTTTCAAGTTCTAGATTTACACTTGAAACCAGACAGGACAACTATCTGTGAACAGCTGACTTGTAGATCAATACCTGAAACCAGACAGGAAAGTTATCTACACGACCTGGTGAAAAAACCCTACACGAGTTGTTTCTAATACATTTCCAGATAAAGGTTAGTTCCATTATCCCCAACAAATCATTTGTAATCCTGGACTTCAACCAGAATACAACAAACTGTCATCTCTCCAAAGATAACCCTTTAGCAGAGCCTTGGACAACTGAAGTTCCTAGAATTTATTCACTATAGAGTTTTCCTCAAACAGGAAAAAAACAGAAACCCACATTCCCCAACGAACTCCTCCTCAGACAGCAGGAATAGGAACCCCCAAAGGGACCATGTGTGAAATCAGCATCTACTTTGGATGGCATCTTTAAGCCCATCTTTGACGACTCTCTATCATCCCCTCCAAATGGAATATGTAAGCCAATTCCATACATCCTTAGCCATCAGTTTTACTTCATACGAGTGCAAAATTCTGGGCACTCTAGTGTTCAATCATCTTCCACCTTCAGATCACGAAAGGCAAACAAGCCAATCTATATCTTCAGGTTTGAGAAGATTGAACAGGGGCAGTTGTTATACCCCAAAATTTTCCCTCTCATGTTTTCTAAGATTTTTTGAAGATAAACAAGGAGTCTTCGATTGGCATCTTAACTAAGTCTTTCGATTGGCATGTTAAAGGGCCTTTCGATTGGTATTCTGACAGGATTCGATTGAGTGCCTAACCATCTCCAAACTTTCCTCAAATTTCCAAGCTTCGACTGAAGCCTTGGCCTTTTACTTGTTTGCTGTATACAAGCTTCGACTGGGTATTCCTTTGAAATAACCTCCTTCGATCCAAGAGGGAAGGTCCTCCTGTTAGTGCTCCTTTGATTTCACTATTGGCTTTGCATGATGGCTTGATTCACAATGCAATGGCTACCTACATGCAAGCTGGATTTCGGCTTCGACTAGGGAAATTATCCCTCTTTGCGTGCCTTCAGCATACAAAGCAAGAACTTATTCAAACTGGTCTTCGATTAACAAAGCTCCCACTAGGCAAAAGGCCCCTCAGTGTGTCACCACCGCACATATGCCTCTTCATGCTTGCCTTGGTTTCACAAGGCAAAGACCCATCAGCATGCCTTCAACTCACAAGGAAAAAGGACCACTCTTCAGCTTTCCTGTAGCACACAAGGCCAAGACTCCTTCAGGTTTGCCTTCGAACCACCAGGAAAAATTCTTCTTTTAATTCACCAGGCAAAAAAGTTACCTTCGATCAACACGGCACTGGCTACCTTTGCGCTAGCATCGCCTATGAAATGGCCTCCTTTACGACAGCCTTGACTTGCTAGCATCCACAAGGAATAGGCTTCCTTTTTACCAGCTTCGACTGGACGCTGTCCCCTCTTTGAAATAATTGTGCACACTTTAACATGCATAATAGGCCCATTCGAAGGGTATACAAAAGGACCATCTAAAGACCCATTCGAGAGAAGTAATACTAGAGCCAGTCGAAGGGTACACAAGAAGTAAATTCAAAGAAGCATTTAGAAGGCCCATTCGAAGGCTACACAAGAGGTCCATTCGAAAGAGGCAACTTGAGGCCAGTCGAAGAGCAACACTAGAGGGCATTCGAAGGAGCCAAAATGTCCAGGTTCTTTCAAATTTCAAAAAAGGACAAATTTCCACATCTTTTGCAATGTTACAGAACATCATTCATGGCTTTGAAAACATTTGTTTATGGTTGTTTAAACCTTTGTTTTCGTGTCCCTTCCATTCCCTCTATATAAAGAACCACATACATCTGCACAAAAGAGAGGCTAGACACAACAGGAGGGAGAGTCACACGAAATCAAAAACATATTCTTGGAAGTTTCCTGAGGCTTTTCCAATCATCCCCAGCCCTTAAGCAAGCATCCCCACGCCCAACAGCCAAATCGAAGCAATCCTTAAACAAGGACACCCACGCTTGAATTCATACATCACCCTTGGTAAGAATGGGTAAAAAGATCAAACTTACATTTGCATGACGTATTGACATTTGTAGTTTTATTCGATCTACATTCAAGATTAAGGACCTGGGTTCGACACCCAGGTCTGCATTTGTTTTGTTGCTAACACTTGTTGCAGATATAACCTGAATAGACCAACTCATACAGGATCGAAGGATATCGGTTCGATACCCAGGTCCTGCGTTTTGTTTTGCCAAAACATCTTTGCAGATGCAGTGCCCTCACAGGTTAGCCACCAGGACCTTCCATTAGCGCCCTCTAGATCGAAAGCCACCTTCTGTCACTGGATCAAAGTGTAATCGAAAGACAGCTTTCCGCTTTGAAGGATGCTTCCTTTTCTATTTTTACTTTTATTTTCATTTATTTATTGACCCTTTTTTTATTTAAATTGATCTTAAATAAAAAAATCACAAAAAAAACATTAGGCTAGTTGTTTTTTCTATAAATTAATTTTGTAAATAAATTAACTAATTATTCTAACCTTTTTCTTGAAATTAAAATTAAATAGACTTAGGTTGTATTTTCCTAAAATAAAACAAAACAAACAAAAGGATTTCATCCCCTTAGGATTTAGACGTCCATTTTAATTTTTTTGCGCATTTATTTATTTTTGCATTTGTTCTCATCTTATTGTAACTGCTTCCCAGTTTGTAATAGTAACTAGGACTTTATTTCTCGCATTTTTATATGTACCTCTCACAAATCCATGTAATAACGTAGGATTTACATTCCCGCACTTTAAATTTCTGTACTTTACATTTCTGTATACATATCAACTTCTAGACTAATAGGATTGTATGACAAGACTAATAATCAAACGTTAGCAAACTTAACAAAAAGACAAAAATAATTGAACATAACACAATTGCACATACACACCTCTTGGGTATCCCACTTTGGTTTCCTTTGGAAATAAAACAGTCATGTCCCTCGAGACAGGGACGCTTTAGCAAAGACCCATAAATCAAAAGATCACAGTCCCTCGATGACCCTACAGTTGCCTCTCGGTAAATGATCTAGTCCCTAAACAGAAAATGCTAAAGCGTCTCTACATTGTTGCCTTTATGATTGTATGTCCCTTAGAATGACCCTCATACATCCAACGATGGGGCTTCTTACCAAATCAATGGTAAGGTAGCAACATCTAAAGGAGGAGGAAAATAATATTATACCTTTTTGAGTAGGTGGGATGCTCATAGTTGCTTGCTTGCTCACAACAAAAAATCATTTTTACACCTACACTTTCAATTGAAACATTTTCAAAAGTCAAATCCCTTTGTACGTGCTCTTATAGAGACATAATCATTACAAAGGCACTTTTCAAGATCACTTTCAAAAATATCTTCCATAAACACTTCTTTAAACTATTTTCAAAACCAACACTTTGTACGCATTCTTATAGAGACGAGAATCGTTACAAAGACGTTTTCTAAATATTTTCAAACCCACACCACAAGCATATTTTCAAACAAAAGCAAAGTGAGCTAGCAAGCAGCTAAGAGCCCGTAGATAACTACGGATGGAAAGGGTGCTAATACCTTCCCTTTCCATAATCTACCCCCCTTACTAAGAATAATCTCGAAAAGGTCTTTTTCTGTTCTTTTCACCCTTTCCTTAATTTGGATAAAAGAAAAGTCAGTGGCGACTCTTGCTTACCGCAACATTTGTGAATACAAAATGAAAAACCAGTATATAACAACCGGTTCTGCCACTGTATCACAACATTAAACTTTTATCTCCCAAATTTCTCCCTTTTACCTAGCAGCGAGATGAATTTGGCTTTTCGACCTCCATTTCCATGGTGGTTCGTCTGTGGATTACATTTGAATATCCTCAAAAATGAATGTTTAAAACCTTTAAAATGAATAGTTCTGACTAAATATGATATATATAGTTTCAAAGGCCACCTTAAGGTCGACATAAATCATTTCAAGGTTCTATCTATAATCAATGAAGGTGAGGAAAGTAAAGGATCTTTTTGACCAATTTATCTAGTTTCCTAGTGTTCTTCTTATATTTTTTTTGTTGCGTGTATTTCAGTAGTCGAACACAGGAAAACACAAGGGATGTTTCCAGTGCTGCCATTACCACTTCACAAAAGAGGACCAGGGGAGGAAAAGCTTTAGAAAAAGAAACACATGTTTATTTTTATATTTGAACTGAATTCTTTTGACATACACATATTTCCTGTTTTTATTCATACTAACCTTCCTATTCATGTTCAGACTGAATATGAACCCCGAGCTATTCCTCTTAAACGATTTAAAGGCATACAGACTAAAGACTTTGAAGACAAAGATCCTGTTGGAAATTCTTCCCTTGAAACTCCCAAGAAGAAGAAGAAACCCATGAATTTTGGGGATGGCTTCAAAAAGGTCGCTCTTAGTCCTCGTGTTTCCTCCATTATAAAAAAAAATAAGGAAAAACATGCCACCTTACAAAATGAGAAAAGGAAGTTAGGGCAGCACAAAACTTGTTCCTGGTGAAATTGAAAGCGTTGATTACATCCCTGATGTTTGTGGCCCTAAGGTAATATTGTTCCAACTAAAACTTATTCTTGGTATATAATCTTCAAATGCTAACAGGCTAATTTCTACAGGAAACCCCTTCTAGTAATTCCCTGTCAAATATCAAATACACCATCCATGTTACTACCAATTCTCCTTTCATTCATCCTAAGTCGACTAAAGGTTAACCGACAAAGTCGACCAACCCACAAAAGCTCATAATGAACTTCCTGATTCAGATGCTAAGATTCAACATCATACAAAATCATCCTTAGAAACCAACAATGAAGAATTAGGCCATGCGAAGATGTTTTATATGGCCGTAGAGGGAATTCCTAAGCAAGAGGAACATAAAAATACTCTTTCTCCTGGCAGTCCTAAACATGGAGAATATGTCCATGAAGATCAAGACATCACCAACTCTTCTGAAGAGAGAAAAATTGAGGGTAAATTACAAGATTTTGATGCATCCTTGAAGACCATGCCAAAGGTTAATGAACCTCTTGAAATCATTCGATTGTTAAACCAACTCCTGAAGCTAACACTACTCCATCCCAAGAAGAAATATCCAAATTTAAAAGAAAAACCCTCTGAATACTAAAGCAAAAGATGAGCACTCAAGGAAGTTCAACATAAAAGTTTTCAAGCTCTTCGACAGTCTCTGGAAGAGCTTCTTCTGTCAAACTTATTAAAGAGGTGCTTCGTCAATATTTGGTACCTTCCCTTAAAGATTCTCATGATATATTTTATTGATTATTATGATGCTTTAATGATTGATATTACATGTCATTTGCTTCTGATTTGTATGGTTTGGAACCTATTTACCATGATCCCTCTTTATCTGTACTTGTATTGATGCTTATGTGCCTTTAGGAGAAGTTTAGTTTTTTTTTTTGTTTTGACCTCTTATTGTCTCAATCTTTAAGTATGCTTTGCCATGATGCCTTTGTGATGTCTTGAAGTCTATTATGTGTAATAATACCATATCTAAGCTTCTGACCTTACCTCTTTTGTTTCCTAATTCCATTCCTAATTACTCACTTCACTCGTGAAAACTAGTTCAATTCACTTGTCAACTTTTGCTTGATGCTTGTGTGATTTGGTGCTTGTAACTTGAATTCGTTTCCTATTTGAATTTCTTTATGATATTGAGAGTAGATATATTTTAATAACATGTTCATACTTGTTTCTCCATCTTCCCATATCCCTTTTATTTTAACTTGTTTTGCTTGATAGCATTGCATGAGGACTTAGATCCATTTAGGATTGTTTGTGATCCTTTCCTTGTGTGGGTTTATTGTGCCTCTTTCTCAAGCATGTTTATGTGATGATGATGAGTCCTTGATGTATTTTCTTCTGAATTGTAAACATCTTCACCTATTTTAATCCAATTCACCTTCTTATGCCATGATAAGTTAGACACTTGACACATAGAGGTTCATATGCTAGTGTGCTTGCTTGTTTGACTTCTCTTGTAATCTCTATGTACATACCTATTGTGCATGACCCTTAGGGGATTATTTTACATATATAAATGATCACGTTGATGTAAATTTGATTCCCTTTATGGATTTATAACATGCATCATGCTTGAGCTAATGTTTGCAACTTGTTTGAGTTTTATCTCTTCTTACCATGCATGCTTGTTTAGATTAGGTGATGTTTTCTAACATGAAACCTTTTAGGATAAGTTATGATGTTTTAAAGTATGTTTAGACTTATATTTCCACATTTTGTCTCTTATTTTCTTTCTTACTTTGACATTTTTTTATGTTGTGACTTATTGCTTACTTGCTTTCCCAATTGCCTAGTTAGGTGATTTCTTATTCTTTTTGACCCTTATTGTTATGATTAGGGTATATTAAGACCAATAAAATGTTAGTACCAGAAAATTCATTATGTTTTGATGTGTTTTCATGCCATGTCTTTTGATGTGTCTTCGTGCCACCTATTTTCATGTTATTTCTTCTTTGTTACTTGCTTGTCTAAGTAGGAAATTGTTTAAGTATCTTATCTAAGGGCCTAATGTTAGAGTAACTGTCTAATTCTCATATGATGTGTGATTGTCTAATTGCCATTTTCTATTATATTTCCTTGATTAAATGATTTCTAATTGTCTAAGTTTAGTATTTGTGTTATCTTTGATCATGGTTTGATATTGCTTAGGTGTCCACCTAATACCATGACTGTTTGTGTGTTACTTGCTTATCAAGTAGGTATGTTTTAAGTATCTTGTCTAAGTCCCTAATTGTGAGTAAGTGGTTAATTCTTATGTGATGTTTACTTACTTTTATTATCTTGTCTAAGTATTTTGATTTCTTATCTTCTTCTTCTTCCCCTTCTTCTTCTTTTCTTGTGAGATTGCATGCTCCCCATAAGATCCTTTAGTTGAATAACTTTGGACATGAACTAAATAGACCTTAGGAATCCTATGGTGAGCATGAACTAAATAGACTTTGTGAGATTTCATTCGACCATGAATAACATTGCTAGACGTCTGATTTACCATAACCTGCATCACAAACCCTTGAGATCCTTGAAATGGTTAAGGAAATGTTAAGGCATGATATTATGATGTGTATGTTATGCGTTTAAGCAAAAGTGTGAGGTGATGTAAGTAAACCCTGCAATAAATCCAAATTATGGGATAAGGATTGTAAACAAAACCTGCAAGGAACTCATGTCATCAGATAACAAGAATGTGCAAGTAGTTCAAGTTTGAAGGCACACAAATCACACAAACAACCTTAAGTTTAGGCTTGCATGGGGTCTAGGTATTACCCTCTTTCAGTTTAGTTGGTTCAACCTGTCCTAGTAATAGTAACCGAGTTCTAGAGGATCTCAATATCATTGACCATCCCCGATCGGTCATATTTCCAGTTTAGCAACCTTTTCTTGCGGCCGGAATTATCGCGAGAGTATGGTCTCAATGAGTGTAGCATACTGCTACTTTTCTATGGCCAAGTTGGTCAATTATAGGTTCTAAGGTCAGTTGGTGCTTAATGACCCCTTAGCAGCCCCGTATTCTCCTTGTTCCGCTACAAGGGATATCGGTACAAACTAACGTGTCACACCAACGTAGCTACTGCTTCAACCGTATCGGTCTACGCTGTACAGTTCCCTCACAGTCTATTGCTACTTACCTAAAGGGTATCCCCAGATCCGGGTTAGGATCTATAGTAACTCTGATACAAAGCCCACAAATATAAAGCAAGCAAATCAAACAATTTAAAACAATATGATGAACTAATCCTAAGGTACAACCCACTTATTAAATCCCCAACAGAGTCGCCAGTTCTGTGATACGGTGGGAATAACTGACTGTTTTTGGAATGCTGGTTTGCGTTTTGCGTTTGTTTTTGCAAAATGTCGTTGTAAGCAAGAGTCGCCACCGACTTTTATTTTATCCAACAAGGAAAGAAAAAAAGCACAGAAAAATTCCTTTTTTGAGATATTTCTGAGTACGGGGGGTAGATTATAGAAATGGGAGGTATTAGCACCCTTTCTATCCGTGGTTTTCCACGGGCTCTTAGGTACTTGCTCATTGTTTTCAAAATTGTTTTCTTTGTGTTTGTGGGTTTTGAAAAAGTTTTTGTTTTAACTTCGATTTAACTCTTGCGTCTGTCTTCAAGAGTGTAATGAAGTGTTTTTGAAAACTTGTTCGTAAAAGTGTAAGTGTGAAAAAGTTTTGTTTTGATTGAGCAAGTACTTAAGAACTAATCTACCTACTCGAAAAAGGAACTGTTCTATGTTTGTTTCCTTTAGACAATGCTATCCCACTATTAGTGAGTAGGTAGCACTAGTCGTTGGAGTTTAATGGTCAATTCGAAAGAGGGACATACGGTCACTAAAGCAATGTTAGGACATCTTAGCGGTAACCCTAATGTCTTAGATCATTTATCCGAGGCAACGATATTCGAGGCGACCTTTCCAAGGAAACTTATAATCTTTTAGACAAGAGGGCGACCTCTAAAATAGCCTATACTCAATGACCATTTACAAAGGCAACCAAGTGGGGTGTACCCTAGGAGTGCGCATGTGCGAAGGTGTTGATTTCAGTTATTTTTATCTTTGCACATGTTTAGGGTGATCTAACAATTTTAAATTTAAACATCCATTCTTGTCATGCAAGCCCTATTATCAAACATCTAGCAGTTGAATATTTGCAGAATTTAAAGGTGCGGAAATTAAACTAAATTATTACAAGGCGTTAGGTATTTACATCGCCAAAAACAAACCCTTTAAAATTTAAAAGCGGAAAAATAAATATATGTCCTAATTAACTATTACAAACCGGGAGCAGATACAATAATTGAATAAACAATAACGCGCGCGAGAAAATTGAATTGAATGGGAAACTAGGGTTTTGACCCTCCTAATTAAAGGAAAATATTTTTGTTGTTTTTTTATTATTTTTTAAGAAAGGAAGTTAAATCCTAAAATTAAATGCTAAATTAATTAGTTATTAAATGGAAAATAATTAAATGACATATTTTTGGATTTTTGGTTATTTTAGGAAAGAAATTAAATAATTAAATTAGGGTTAAAGCCTATTGATTCTAATTAATTTTAAATATTTACAAAATTAGTTAAAGTTACCTAATATTAATAACCTAATTAAATTAATTAATATTTTTAATAAAAGTAAATATCCTAAATTAAATTTAACTTAAAATATTTTTTGTGATTTTTTTTGATAAAAAGAAAATTAATTTTGGTTAGTAATTAAATAAAATAAAATAAAATAACTAAATGAAAATAAAGAGAAAATATGAAGAAAGATAGAGATTGGGCCTGATTTTTGAGGGTGTGAATTACAAGGATTCTGGCCCATTTGTGAGGTCCATTTGACTTTTTGCAATCTAGTACGTGTGCATTGACTGACCCCTTGGTGCATCCTCAGTAGTAGCCACCAGATCTGGCCATTTGCCATCTGGCGCGTGGATGATGAAGGAGTATGATGGACGTCCTGGCTTGCATGCATACTGGATTTCCTGAAATAACAATGCAAAATAACAAATGCTGGAGGCAGGGATCAAACCCCTGACCTCTAGCCTCTAATGCCTTAAGACCTGCGTGGCAACCACTACGCCACTTGTTTTCATTTGTTAATATAACACAAACTAATAATAATATATAAAACAAAAGAAAATTGGAAAACAAAATAAAAAAAACGCGTGCTTGTCTTAACAAGCCAATGGTGGGGTGACACGCCTGCATCCCTGTTCTTCAACCGTGGCTAAAAGTTGAGCCACTTATACCTACGGACAAATGTCCGTCGCTACAAACAGGGGTTCATCCAAATTTTCCTACAGGCCATGGAACCGAAATCTAAGACCATGGTTGTGGTCGTCTGATCCTCCTGATTGCAACCATGCCCATTATGAAGGCTGATTGTTCCTGAAATAAAAAGCCCTAAAATCAAATACAAAACCCTAACAATGGTGGATTTCGTTACAGACCATTAAAATGCAATTGGGTAATGTCAAAAGCTTGCAAATGCTTCATAGGTTAAGAATATGCCACTAATTCAGGTTAACCATGCGTAAATTCCAAGATACGAATTCAAGAACAGAGCGGGGTGATCAATGACTTACATCGCGATTAAGGACTGAAATGGACCGATTCTGGATTTCTTTAGCTTCTAGAGAGTGCCAGGAAGCGATTGGAATCAATAACAAGCTTTGATATTGCCTCTAATGATGATTTCGAACTCACACTTTTCGCTTGTTTTTGCCAATTCGGTTCTTATTCTAGCTTGCCTCTCTAACCTTGCTTTTGATCTGCCTCGCCTCCTTATGTATCAAGCAATGCATTAGGGTTAATAGTTGTGTCCAAATCCTCCTCTTTCAATGCTTTGGATATTGATTTGATTTGCCTTGAAGATCTTTCCAAACATGGCTTATTTTGAATCTATTTGTGCACACAAACCTTTACACGAATTGGAATGCCTTGCTAGCTGTAATTAGAGCCTGAAATAATAACAAGATTCTTTGTTATCAATAATTTTGGATTTAATTTGATTTAATTTGAATTAATTCAAATAAAAACCAAAATAAATTATATTAATAAAATATGGACAAGTGGGAAAGGCTAGAGTACGTGGGCTATGATGCCAACTCAAAACAAGTGAAAAAGATTGGGCCCATTTGGCAAAATTTGAAGTTTTGTAGGGAATTGCATCCTCTTAAAAATAAGCTTTGGATGGGTCATTTCTCATAAAGTATGAGAAAGTTATGCTTGGTCAAAGTTGAGTTGACTTTTCCTACAAAACCCTAATTTATCAACTTTTGAGTCTTGATGAATTATGAGCAATCCTTGATGAATCATGATCAAACCTTGATCAAATGATGAAATATCCTTCAAAATGACAATGTTGACAAAAAATCTTGAAGTTTGACTGTATATGGGTCATAGTTGACTTTTTCCCTAGCACAATCAATTTTTGGACCTTTGAGCAATTGACTGAGCAAACTTTCTCTGCAAGGCTTGAAACTTGACATGGATGATCTTGAGAAAATATTAGGAGAATGTTGAGCATTTGGGACCACTTGGACTCAAGTATCTTGATGCAACATGAAACCCTAGTTTGGAGTAGACTGCCTTATGAGAGAGCTTGTCTGGCCAACCCTTGGACTACCTTGAGAAACTTGGGGATTTTTCTTGAAATGTTTTGAGAAATATGGGAGGGAAAATTTTGGGGTACAACAGCTGCCCCTTTTCAATCTTCTTAAACCTGTGGATGTAGATTGGCTTTCGTGCCTTTCGTGATCCAAAGGTGGAAGATGATTGAACACTAGAGTGCCCAGAAATTTGCACTCGCATGAAGTGGAAATTGTCTTGTGATGTCGATAATGGGCTTACAAATGCCATTTGGAGATTGCTGGCGAGGGGATGGGCTTAAGGATGCCATCTGAAGGAGTGTCGATTGTATAAGAGATTCCTTAGCGAGAGCTTGTATACCTGTTGTTGTGGAAGATTCCGTCGGGGAAGCCTGATCTTTGTTGAGAGAAGTAGAAATTTAGGAGCTACGGCGTCTGTTATTCTGCTGATGAGTTGTCTCTGTTGATATTTAGGAACTTTGGTCGTCCGTACTCAACTGAGGAATCATCTATGTTAATATTTAGGAACTCGTCCGTAATTCAACTAAGGTGTCGAGATTTAGGAACTCGTCCGTAATTCAACTGAGGTGTTGAGATTTAGGAACTCGTCCGTAACTCAACTGAGGTGTCGAGGTTTAGGAACTCGTCCGTAATTCAACTGAAGTGTCGAGATTTAGGAACTCGTCCGTAATTCAACTGAGAAAACATCTTCGTCGAGATTTAGGAATTTGTCCGTAATTCAACTACTTTGCTGAGATTTAGGAACTCGTCCGTAATTCAACAACTTTGCTGAGATTTAGGAACTCATCCGTAATTCAACTGAGGAAACATCTCGCTAAGATTTAGGAACTCGTCCGTAATTCAATTGAGGAAACATCTCGCTGAGATTTAGGAACTCGCCCGTAATTCAACTGAGGAAACATCTCGCTGAGATTTAGGAACTCGTCCGTAATTCAACTGAGGAAGCATATCTGCTGAGATTTAGGAACCCGTCTGTAATTCAACTAAGGAAGCATATCTGCTGAGATTTAGGAACCAGCCCGTAATTCAACTGAGGTGTCGAGATCTAGGAACTCGTCCGTAATTCAATTGAGGTGTCGAGATTTAGGAACTCGTCTGTAATTCAACTGAGGTGTCGAGATTTAGGAACTCGTCCGTAATTCAACTGAGGTGTCGAGATTTAGGAACCTCGTCCATAATTCAACTGAGGTGTCGATATTTAGGAACTCGTCCGTAATTCAACTTAGGTAAAAGCTTCATAGCTTGAATTTTGTGAGAATTTGATTGTATCTTTCCTGAAAGGTAAAGGTTAGCCGTATGTAATGAATGATATGTATCAAGCAATGATGTTCTCAAAATAAATGAGATTGTGTTGTATGATGCGTATATGCATGTGTCATGATGTATGGAAATGTAATGTTTTTTAGATGGGGAAAATAAATCCCGATAGCTGCTGGAGAAAAGAATTGAATTCTTTGCTTCCTCTAGGGATAATGAATGAAGATGATTGTGAGAATAAACCTGCAGGAGAGGATAACATCGCTAGGGAATAAACTGATGAGGAGATTACTCTGTGGGGAAGAGATGCTCTGTTGAGGATTCCGCTGATAAATTTAGCTGGGGATGAATCATCATTTGCTGGTGATGCTGAATCCTGTCAGGGATTGAGTTTCTGTTTATGAAAGGAATGAACTCCACTTGGGATGATTTTCCAGTTGCGACTTCACTGGGGATAACCTTTTAGACTATACTGGGGACAATCTTCCAGAGTCTACTGGGGATGATTTTCCAAACTCCACTGAGGGAAGATTTTCCAGACTCTACTGGAGATAATTGTCTAGTGCTGATGGTGGATAAACTCTGCTTGGGGAGAATATTTCCGACTCATTCGCGATTGTGAGCCTCAGCTGGGGAGAGTTAACATTACTGTCTTTTTATTACTCTGCGGGGAGTGATTGTTACTGGGACGCGTGCTAAGGATATGACGATGGCTTTGCATCGTGACTTTTCTGCCCCAGTATCTGCGGGAGAAGGTGCCTGCAGAGGCCTTGTGGATCGAGTATTATCCCAACCTATGAGGTGCTTGGTATCTTTCGATCAAAATGACAAGTCTTCTTCTGGTAGGCAAGTGACGAGATGACGGGACATAGTCGTACACTTTAATCCCTAACTTTTGCCTGGACTGTCTTTTTAGATTTTCAGTCCACCGGGATACCCTTTCTTGCCCAAGTCGCCCTTTCGGGTTTTCG
This sequence comes from Vicia faba, assembly GCA_948472305.1. Classification (NCBI taxonomy): domain Eukaryota; kingdom Viridiplantae; phylum Streptophyta; class Magnoliopsida; order Fabales; family Fabaceae; genus Vicia; species Vicia faba. Next base: position 610,703,899 of record OX451736.1, read on the forward strand.
ACTTGCCGGGTGTACGGATTTTTTCATTTTTTATCCCTAATTTTTGCCCGAACCCTTTTGGTTCGCCGGGAAGCCCTTATTTTTACCTAGGCCAGTCAACCTAGCAGGTCTTTATTCATGCGCAGTACTTTTTTTTACTATGTCCACGCTCTCAGGGTGTAGGGAGTTGTCACTGTCGATAGCGTTGTGTTGCCACACTACCAGAAGATGTTTGTTTGATCGTACAAGATTCATTGCTGGAATTCATGCCCAATTCCCCCAAGTGATTCAGATGGAGATCTGCCCCTGGCTATTTGGCATCTTTGAGAGATTCTCTGAATCTTGACTTGACTGCCCCAGATGATGGACAATGATCATGTCGTGCCACTTGATTGAAAGTGATTTTTTCCACTTGAGGTGACCCTTTTTATTGAAAAGGTTTTTGTTCACTAGATATTCGTCGTGGGAATTTCTCTGCTGTTGAACAAATAGTCATATGCAAACAATGTTATTTCAAGAATGCAAAGCTTATGTCTGTCTTGAAATTTTGAAAATGAATTTTTTCAGTAAAATAGGCAAATTTTGAAATATGTGATGTCAACTCAGGATTTACAGCAAGTCCTACGGGAGTTAGGATACCTTTTGTAACCGTATGCTTTTGAACTAACCCATGCTTCAGCTAGGACTTTTAAGGGTTATAACGTGGCCTAGTTCACGGTTTAAGAAACAAAGGATAAAGGCTCAAAATTTATTTGTACCCACCCGCTCTTCGTGATGTTCTTCGATCCTAAACTCAACTAATTATGCATTTAGATCCCGTTTGAGTCTGGAATATTGTCCTTGATGTTCCGTTGATGGTTCAGGTACTGACAGTTTATAGGCAATCACTTTGTTGAGAGTTTGCAGGATCTCTTTCCTTTTGATTTTTATTATCCCTGTATTTTGCCTGAACTGTTTCTTTTGTGATTACAGTCAGCGGGATGCCCCAATTTTTTGTAAGTCTCCTTCATAGGTTTTGACTTAATGGGCTTTTATTTAGAGAGATAGTGACTGTCTGTCTTGACGATTATAAGGAACCATCACCATCTTTTATTTTGGAAGGATTTCTTTGATACCATTCATTGTGCACTGGATTAACTGAGAAAACTACCCTGCCCCAGGTTATAATTAAGGGTTTTAATTTGTGAAAAAAAAAAAAAAACTCCTACTTCTTTGGCTCAAAGGGGTTGACGAGGGATTATCTTCCTTATAACTCCACTGTTTAGGATTTGAAACAATGCTTGTACATCGTTAGCAGGGTCTGTTCAAAAGCATACTGTAGATATTTTTTATATCATTTTCGTCATCCTCCCTCTAAAGGCTTAGAGTTTTTTAATCGAGAGTTAAACATCACAAAAATGAAAGCAATTTGAATATAGTGAATACAAATGGACTGATTCAAAACAGACATATGCAATGCATTGATAAAGTAACAAAGTTTGACATGAATAAATGTTTGAACAATCAAAAGAAAATTGCAAATTGAAAATTCTAATGAACAAAAAGTCTTCTCGTCTGGTCTTGTCACTTCAGAGGGCGTGCCTTGGATGGATGGTAGAAGAACTCAGCCATACCATCTTGTGTGAATTCCAATGCTCCATCATCAATCAGGTTTTGAATTTTGTACTTCAACTTCCAACAGTCGTTAGTATCATGCCCCGGGCTGTTAGAATGGTATGCACACCTTGCATCAGGATTGTAGTTGGGTGAAGAAGTCTTAGGATTCGGATGAGGTCCTACCAATGTCACCAGATTCAATCTCAACAGGTGTTGCAAAGCTTGGGACAACGACATGTTGAGCTTGGTAAACTGCCTCTGATTAACCCGTTGTTTATGGCAAGGTTGTTGTTGGACCCGTGAGGTAATTGCAACTTAGAGAGGTCCTTTCTTCACTATGATACGGTGGGAGAGAACTGACTATTTTTTGGAATGCTGGTTTGTGTTTTGCGTTTGTTTTTGCAAAATGTCGCGGTAAGCAAGAGTCGCCACCGTCTTTTATTTTATCCAACAAGGAAAGGAAAAAAGCACAGAAAAATTCCTTTTTCGAGATATTTCTCGGGTTCGGGGGGTAGATTATAGAAAGGGAAGGTGTTAGCACCCTTTCTATCCGTGGTTATCCACGGGCTCTTAGGTACTTGCTCAAAGTGTTTTCAAAATTTTGGTTTTTTTGTGTTTGTGGGTTTGAAAGAAGTTTTTGTTTGAAAGGAGTGTAAGTGCGAAAAGTTTTGTTTTGTTTTAGAAAGAGCAAGTACTTAAGAACCATCTACCTACTCGAAAAACGAATTAATCTGTGCAAATTTCCTTTAGACAATGCTATCCCACTATTGATGAGTAGGTAGCATCATCGTTGGAGTTTTAAGGGTCAATTCGATTAAGGGACATGTGGTCACTAAAGCAATGTTAGGACGCCTTAGCGGTAACCCTAATGTCTTAGATCATTTTTCGGAGGCAACTGTTTCGAGGAAACTATGATCTTTGGACAAGAGGGTGACCTCTAAAACTTCCTATACTCAATGACCACGTTCGAAGGCAACCAAGCGAGGTGTACCCTAAGAGTGTGCATGTGCGAGTGTGTTATTTCGGTTAATTTTATCTTTGTACATGTCATGAGTGAACTATGTTGATTTTAAGTTCATACATTCGATCTTGTCATGCATTCCCTATTATCAAACATCTAACAATGTATAGTTGCGGAATTTAAATTGCGAAAGTTAAATCTAAACTATTACAAGGCGTCGAGTATTTACATCGCCAAAAGCAACCCTTGAAATTAAAAGTGCGGAAAATAAAGTAAAGCGATAAAAATGTCCTATTTAAGCTATTACATTCCGGGAAACAATTACATCAATATTATAAATGGATCGCGCGTGAAAAATTAAATCAGGCGAGTTTTTTAGGGTTTTGACCCTTTTTTGAAAGAAAGTGATTTTTTGTTATTTTTTTGAATTAAAAGGAATTAAATCTAAATTTACAATTAAATTAATTAATTAATTAAAATATTTTTGGATTTTTGGATATTTAGAGAAATAAGATAAATTGATTTAAAGTTAGTAAAAACCTAATTTTCTACATTAATTTTAATTATTTGCAAAAGTATTAAAAGTTAACCCTAATTAAAACTAAGTTAATTAATTAATATTTATTTACAAAAATAAAAGTGATGAATTTAATTTTAATAAATAAAATATATTTTTGTGTTTTTTGATTTTATGAGGAAAAAATTTAATTGGTTAGTGATAATAAAAATAATAATTAACAAAACAATTAAATAAAAGAAATATAAAAAAAATAATAGAAATAACCAAGGGGTTTGGGCCAGATTTGGAGGCTGAGATCAACATTTTTGAGGCCCAAACGTGCAAGCCTGTATGACTTTTTCTGCTTCTCCACGCGCATGTTGACTTGGGTGTATGGTGGACATCACCCTTGGGCCATCAGATTTGGCCTGGAGGCCGTCTGGCACTTGGGATCTGAAGGAGTATGATGGACTGCGCCTTGGATGTTGCATAGGATGACCTGAAGAAAAATATTACAAATGCATTGGGGGACCTGGGATTCGAACCCAGGTCCTATGAGCCACTGAATAACGCGCTTGCCACTACACCACTGCCTTCCATTTGTTAATGTAATAAACAACAATTATTATATGGAAAACAATTAACATGCCAGCAAATATAAAAAAATAAGCGCGAAATTATGAATGGGCCAATGGGGAGAGGGCACGTCTTCGTCTTCCCCACTCAGCCCCTGGTTTTTTTACCTGCGGATTTTTATCCGCAGCTAAATCCAAAGCTTGCTCCTAAAATCAATTGCAGGCCATAGAAATTGATTCTAAGACCATGGTTCGCTTCGTCTCTCCCTCCTGAACATGGCTATGTCCATTATTTGCCTTGATTTTTCCTGAAACTAAAACGCCTAAAAACAAGAAACCAAAACCCTAGATTCGAGCATGGTATTACAAGGTATAAAAACACAATCAAATATTGCAGAAAGTTTAGAAATCATGCAAGGATCAAGAATATGTCCATGGTTTGTCAAAAAGATGCAAGAATGAGAGGTTGCGATTTCAAATGCAAGACCTGGTTTAGGGAGACTTACAACGCTATTGGGAAGGTGTGATGGTCTAATTTTGATTTCTTTAGATTCAATGGATGTCCAGCAAGAGGTCTATGTTGAGATTTGACCTTGAATCTGCCTCTAGAATGGATTTCAGTTTCAAGCTTTTTCAAGCTTTTTCCAAGTTTTTTCTTTGGTGTTTATGCAGCCTCTAGGTCCTGATTCATGCCTCCTTAGCTTGTATATGTATTAGGCATTGTATTAGATCAAATATTTGGACTTGAATCTTTGCAAATCAATGCTTGGAGATATGATATGATCCTCCATTAAAAAGCTTCCAATTTGATTCCAAATCCAATATTTTGTTCATGATATGGCTTGATTCAAATTTGATCATGTCCATGATGATAATTAAGGCCTGTATCAATCAAAAAGATACCAAGTTATCAATATTTAGATTTTATTTGGATTTAAATTGATTTAAAATGAATTAATTCAATAAAAATCAAATAAAATAGAAAAATTAATAAATGGACATAAGGCTAAAGCTAGGACACGTGTGTAGTGTGACAAGATCAAATCAAGTGGAAAAAAGTGGGCCCATTTGACAAAATTTGAAGTTTTGGGGATAGTTGACTTTTGGCAATTTTGGAAAAATGCCCAACTTCAACAATGCATAACTTCTTCAATTTTGAACTTTTGGAAGTGTTCGTGGACTTTTTAGAAACCTTGAGATGTCCTATAACCAACACTTTTTGTCTCATATCATTTTGATATTCCATGCTCAAGTTATAAGCTTTGGCATAAAATGTGTTTTTGTTGACTTTCAAAAATGACCTATAATGTCCAAATTTGCAACTTCTTGTGAGTGCATTTCTTGATCTTGGCGTGTGAAGATGGATTGTAGGAAATGGTATCCTATTAAAAATGAGCTTTGTATTGGTCATTTCTCATAAAGTATGAGAACGTTATGCTTGGTCAAAGTTGAGTTGACTTTTCCTACAAAACCCTAATTTAGCAACTTTTGAATCTTGATGAATTTTTAGCAATCCTTGATGAATCATGATCAAACCTTGATCAAATGATGAAATATCCTTCAAAATGAGAATGTTTACAAAAAATCTTGAAGTTTGACTATTTGTAGGTCACAGTTGACTTTTGCCCTAGCACAGTCGATTTTTGGACCTCTTGAGCAATTGACTGACCAAACTTCCTCTGCAAGGCTTGAAATTTGTCATGGATGAACTTGAGAGCATATTAGTACATTGGGGAGCACTCGAGGTCATTTGTATGCAAGGACCTTGGTGCAACACAAAACCCTAATTTGAGATTGACTGCCTTAGAAGATGATTTGACTGTCCAACTCTTGAGCAATCTTGAGCCACTTGGAGATTCTTCTTGCAATGTCTTGAGAAATATGGGAGGGAAAATTTTGGGTTACAACATTCACCATACAAAACTCTTGTCATCTTGGAGGCTGATTAATGATTTGATCCCCGGCCTCGACCGTTTGCTTCACACTGTTGCGTCAGTCTTGATGAAGCTGGTTGATAATGGTTCTCAGCTCTTCTTGTTCCTGGGATAAGTTTTGGATAAGGGCCATCTTCCCCAACATTTGAGTTCTTATTGAATCTATCTCAGCTTGGAGTTGTTCCAGCTGCTCGTCCTTATTGTCTTCAAGACTTTTCTTGACCAAGTTCCCGACGAGGAGTGTTTTCAACTCTTCCTGCCCCTTGGATAGGTTTAGGAAGATTTCCCTAAGCTGAGCTTCTTGAGTTTGAAGATATCTGTTGTCTTGTTTGAGAGCCATTGCTGAAATAAACATTGAGAACATGAGAGACCTGTACTGGAAGACCTGTTACGCAATGATATGTATGCAATGTTTTCAAAGATCTCACGGTGTAAACAAGAAACTGTTTAGAATTTGTTTGCAGATTGATTGAAGGAACTTCGTGTCGTTAATAGTCCTTCTTCAAGGGTCAAGCTCACCATATCGAGTGGGTCATAGCCCCTGACTCAAGTCATCGTGTTTTGATTTCTAGACGACATTGGATAGAGGAAAATAAATCCCCTTTGCCCGTTGCTAGACGTCTGATTTACCATAACCTGCATCACAAACCCTTGAGATCCTTGAAATGGTTAAGGAAATGTTAAGGCACGATGTTATGATGTGTATGCTATGCATTTAAGCAAAAGTGTGAGGTGATGTAAGTAAACCCTACAATAAATCCAAATTATGGGATAAGGACTGTAAACAAAACCTGCAAGGAACTCATGTCGTCAGATAACAAGAATGTGCAAGTAATTCAAGTTTAAAGGCAAACAAGTCACATAAACAGCCTTAAGTTTAGGCTTGCATGGGGTCTAGGTATTACCCTCTTTCAATTTAGTTGGTTCAACCTGTCCTAGTAATAGTAACCGGGTTCTAGAGGATCTCAATATCACTGACCATCCCCGATCGGTCTTAATTCCAGTTTAGCAACCTTTTCTTGCGGCTGGAATCATCCCGAGAGTATGGTCTCAATGAGTGTAGCATACTGCTACTTTTCTATGGCCAAGTTGGTCAATTATAGGTTCTAAGGTCAGTTGGTGCTTAATGACCCCTTAGCAGCCCCATATTCTCCTTGTTCCGCTACAAGGGATATCGGTACAAACTAACGTGTCACACCAACGTAGCTACTGCTTCAACCGTATCGGTCTACGCCGTACAGTTCCCTCACAGTCTATTGCTACTTACCTAAAGGGTATCCCCAGACCCGGGTTAGGATCTATAGTAACTCCGATACAAAGCCCACAAAGATAAAGCAAGAAAATCAAACAATTTAAAACAATATGATGAACTAATCCTAAGGTACACCCCACTTATTAAATCGCCAGCATAGTCGCTAGTTTTATGATACAGTGGGAAGAACTGACTGTTTTTGGAATGCTGGTTTACGTTTTGCGTTTGTTTTCACAAAATTTCCCGGTAAGCAAGAGTCGCCACCGACTTTTATTTTATCCAACAAGGAAAGGAAAAAAGCACAGAAAAATTCCTTTTTCGAGATATTTCTGAGTACGGGGGATAGATTATAGAAAGGGAAGGTATTAGCACCCTTTCTATCCATAGTTTTCCACGGGCTCTTAGGTACTTGCTCATTGTTTTCAAAATTGTTTTCTTTGTGTTTGTGGGTTTTGAAAAAGTTTTTGTTTTAACTTCGATTTAACTCTTGCGTCTGTCTTCAAGAGTGTAATGAAGTGTTTTTGAAAACTTGTTCGTAAAAGTGTAAATGTGAAAAAGTTTTGTTTTGATTGAGCAAGTACTTAAGAACTAATCTACCTACTCGAAAAAGGAATCGTTCTATGTTTGTTTCCTTTAGACAATGCTATCCCACTATTAGTGAGTAGGTAACACTAGTCATTGGAGTTTAAGGGTCAATTCGAAAGATGGACATACCGTCACTAAAGCAATGTTAAGACGTCTTAGCGGTAACCCTAATGTCTTAGATTATTTATCCGAGGCAACGATATCCGAGGCGACCTTTCCGAGGAAACTTATAATATTTTAGATAAGAGGGCGACCTCTAAAATAACCTATACTCAATGACCGTTTACAAAGGCAACCAAGTGGGGTGTACCCTAGGAGTGCGCATGTGCGAAGGTGTTGATTTCAGTTATTTTTATCTTTGCACATGTTTAGGGTGATCTAAATGTTTTAAATTTAAACATTCATTCTTGTCATGCAAGCCCTATTATCAAACATCTAGCAGTTGAATATTTGCAGAATATAAAGGTGCGAAAATTAAACTAAATTATTACAAGGCGTCGGGTATTTACATCGCCAAAAACAAACCCTTTAAAATTTAAAACCGGAAAAATAAATAAATGTCCTAATTAACTATTACAAACCGGGAGCAGATACAATAATTGAATAAAAAATAACGCGCACGAGAAAATTGAATCGAATGCGAAACTAGGGTTTTGACCCTCCTAATTAAAGGAAAATATTTTTGTTGTTTTTTTTTTTATTTTTTAATAAAGGAAGTTAAATCCTAAAATTAAATGCTAAATTAATTAGTTATTAAATGGAAAATAATTAAATGACATATTTTTGGATTTTTGGTTATTTTAGGAAAGAAATTAAATAATTAAATTAGGTTTAAAGCCTATTGATTCTAATTAATTTTAAATGTTTACAAAATTAGTTAAAGTTACCTAATATTATTAACCTAATTAAATTAATTAATATTTTTACTAAAATTAAATATCTTAAATTAAATTTAACATAAAATATTTTTTGTGATTTTTTTTGATAAAAAGAAAATTAATTTTGGTTAGTAATTATATTAAATAAAATAAAATAACTAAATGAAAATAAAGAGAAAATATGAAGAAAGATAGAGATTGGGCCTGATTTTTGAGGGTGTGAATTGCAAGGATTTTGGCCCATTTGTGAGGTCCGTTTGACTTTTTGCAATCCAGTGCGTGTGCATTGACTGACCCGCATCCTCAGTAGTAGCCACCAGATCTGGCCATCTGGCCATCTGGCGCGTGGATGATGAAGGAGTATGATGGACGTCCTGGCTTGCATGCATACTGGATTTCCTGAAATAACAATGCAAAATAACAAATGCTGGAGGCAGGGATCGAACCCCTGACCTCCAGCCTCTAATGCCTTAAGACCTGCATGGCGACCACTACGCCACTTGTTTTCATTTGTTAATATAACACAAACTAATAATAATATATAAAACAAAAGAAAATTGGAAAACAAAATAAAAAAACACGCGCTCGTTTAAACAAGCCAATGGTGGGGTGACACGCCTTCATCCCTGTTCTTGAATCGTGGCTAAAAGTTGAGCCACCTATACCTACGGACAAATGTACGTCACTACAAACAAGGGTTCATCCAAAATCTCCTACAGGCCATGGAAATGATATCTAAGACCATGGTTGAGGTCGTCTCATCCTCCTAATTGCAACCATGCCCATTATGAAGGTTGATTGTTCATGAAATAAAAAGCCCTAAAACCAAATACGAAACCCTAACAATGGTGGATTTCGTTACAAACCATTAAAATGCAATTGGGTAATGTCAAAAGCTTGCAAATGCTTCATAGGTTAAGAATATGCCACTAATTCAGGTTAACCATGCGTAAATTCCAAGATATGAATTCAAGAACAGAGCGGGGTTATAAATGACTTACAGCACGATTAAGGACTGGAATGGACCGGTTCTGGATTGCTTTAGCTTCTAGAGAGTGCCAGGAAGCGATTGGAATCAATAGCAAGCTTTGAGATTGCCTCTAATGATGATTTCGAACTCACACTTTTCGCTTGTTTTTGCCAATTCTGTTCTTGTTCTAGCTTGCCTCTCTAACCCTGCTTTTGATCTGCCTCGCCTCCTTATGTATCAAGCAATGCATTAGGGTTAATAGTTGTGTCCAAATCCTCCTCTTTCAATGCTTTGGATATTGATTTGATTCTCCTTGAATATCTTTCCAAACATGGCTTATTTTGGATCTTTTTTTGCACACAAACCTTTACACGAATTGGAATGCCTTGCTAGCTAAAATTAGAGCCTGAAATAATCACAAGATTCTTTGTTATCAATATTTTGGATTTTATTTGATTTAATTTGAATTAATTTGAATTAATTCAAATAAAAACCAAAATAAATTATAAAAATAAAATATGGACAAGTGGCAAAGGCTAGAGCACGTGGGCTATTATGCCAACTCAAAACAAGTGAAAAAGATTGGGGCCATTTGGAAAAATTTGATGTTTTGGGGATAGTTGACTTTTGGCAATTTTACAAAAAAGGTCAACTTCAACAACGCATAACTTCCTCAATTTTGACTCTTTGGAGGTGTTCTATGACTTTTTAGAAAGCTTGAGATGTCCCCTAAGCAACCCTTTTGGTATCATATCATTTTTATATTTCATGCTCATGTACGAAGCTTTGACAAAAAAAGGTGCTTTTGTTGACTTTTCAAAATGATCTATAATGTCCAAATTCATAACTTCTTGTGAGTGCATATTTTGAACTTTGGAGCTGAAGATGGGTTGTAGGAAATTAAATCCTATTAAAAATGAGCTTTGGATGGGTCATTTCTCATAAAGTATGAGAAAGCTATGCTTGGTCAAAGTTGAGTTGACTTTTCCTATAAAACCCTAATTTAGTAACTTTTGAGTCTTGATGAATTAAGAGCAATCCTTGATGAATCATGATCAAACCTTGATAAAATGATGAAATATCCTTCAAAATGATAATGTTGACAAAAAATATTGAAGTTTGACTGTATATGGGTCACATTTGACTTTTGCCCTAGCATAGTCGATTTTTGGACCTTTGAGCAATTGACTGAGCAAACTTTCTCTAAAAGGCTTGAAACTTGACATGGATGATCTTGAGAACATATTAGGAAAATTTTGAGCATTTGGTACCACTTGGACTCAAGTATCTTGATGCAACATGAAACCCTAGTTTGTAGTAGACTGCCTTCTGAGAGAGCTTGTCTGGCCAACACTTGGACTACCTTGAGCAACTTGGGGATTTTTCTTGAAATGTTTTGAGAAATATGGGAGGGAAAATTTTGGGGTAGAACACCAGGGGAAGTAAAAATAAAATGAAGTGAATAATCACGAAAATTATATCGATATCAATGAGGTTGACAAAAATGAAGTGAATTTGGAAGAATTGAAGCAAAGGCCACCTTATGTGTGTAAAGTACTTGCACCTTCAAATGGAAAAAATCTCGTGGAGCTAGAAAAAAAAGATAAGTTTTCTAAACGATCATACACTTTCGACGTGGCTAAGTGCGATGAGATTTTAACTTGTTAGTTAAATATGGCCAAACCATAGTGCCACCTAATGCTAAAACTCCACCATTAGAACAACTGAAGAAGAAAGTGTATTGCAAATATCATAATTTTTCAGCCACAAAACGTCACAATGTTTTCTTTTCAGTGATCTCGTGCAGAATATGATCAAATACAGAAGGCTCGAGTTTGGATAGAAGGTGAAGGCCCAGATGAAGATCGACTCTTACCCTCTACAAGTAGGAGATGCCAATTACAAGGAGCTTGTCGAAATTAACATGATTGAGGCCATTCAGGGTTGCGACAAAAGTTGCTCCATGACTAAGGTTATTGAGGATCTTAGTGCAGAGTTCCAGAAAATGAGATTACTGGTGATCTTAACTTTAAGGTTAATATGGTTGAAGTTAGCAAAGAGGAACACATGAAAGCTGAAGAAGAAGAAAGTTTTCAATGCAATGAATACTAGATGAGGGTTGCTTTCCCAAAGGCTAATGAAAATATGGTCGAGTTTTTCCACCGCTGCCAAAGGAAGATGTATGGAGTGATGTTATGCTCTAGGTGGAGTTTTGTATTCAACATGAAAGATGTTGAGAATTTGGAGAGAGTCAGAATGGCCAACCAAAGAGGAAATTGGAAAAATGCTATGGATCAGTTTACTTTCGACAAAATGGAGATTCCCCGCAAGCAGGAGCAAAGTTCCCCAAATCTCTAGGGAAATAGACCTTCTACTTTCAAGAAATTGGATAATCCCCTTAAGGTAAAATGGATAAGGCCTGATAAGAAAGGAAATCAATGCCAAGAAAAATGAAAAGTTTTGAAGTCGGTAGGGGATCTTTGATATCCTATCGTAAGGAGTTTCAGGTGTCTAAGAAACAAAAATACAAGCTCGATAATTACAAAGGATTAAACCCTATGTCGAGATCTCAATGGAGGAGATCTCAGAGGAGGAAGAAAGCTGAAAGAGTAGCTTCCGAAAAAAATGGCGGAATTAAGTAGAAATCCATTCCAAGCCCAAGCTAAGATTAAGGAAAAGGAACCAGCATGGAAAAAATTCTTTCCTTCAAAGGTGGAAGATTCAAAAGAAAAAGTGCCAGAAGAGCCACCAGTAGATGATGATATGCTCACATATGATTTCAATTTCGGACCAGAGTCCTTTCTTGATGTTAATTGTAATGTGGTATTAGTGTTACTATTGGATTACAACTAAGTGAATAAAGTCAAAGAACCTGAAGAGGGTGATGAAGAAGAAATGGCCTGACATAGGCCAATTTTCTTTTATGTCATTGTGATACGGTGGCAGAACTGACTGTTAATACTAGTTTTGTGTTTTGTATTCACAAATATTACAGTAAGCAAGAGTCGCCACCGTATTTTCTTTTATCCAACAAAAGAAAGGGTGAAAAGAACAGAAAAAGACCTTTTCGAGAGTTTCTGAGTAAGGGGGTAGATTATGGAAAGGGAAGGTGTTAGCACCCTCTCCATCTGTGGTTTTCCACGGGCTCTTAGGTACTTGGTCATTTTGAAAACTGTTTTCGTGTTTGTGTGTTTTGAAAAAGTTTTGTTGGCTTTATGATAACTCTTGTATCAGTCCTCAAGAGTGTGTTAAATCATTTTTTGAAAAGAATTTTGAAAGTGTGGTATAAAAAGGAATTAGATTTGAGAAAGTACTTAACAACTATCTACCTACTCGAAAAGGCGTTCTTTTCCTCATTTCCTTTAGATAGTGTTATCCTACTATTAGTGAGTAGGTAGCCCTATCGTTGTATGTTTGATGGATTATCGAAGGGACGTTTATGGTCATTGAATGCAACATGTAGAGATACCTTAGCAGTTCAAAGGGACTGTCATCATATATTCGTAGGCAACATCGAGGGACAAGATAATTTCTCGTAGGAAACTCGAGGAACATTGGGGGACTATGATCTTTATGATGACTTTAACTGTGGGTCTTTGCTAAGAGTATCCCTACGTTCGAGGGACATGACCATTTCCGAAGGCAACCAAAGTGGGAGATACCCTAGGGGTGCAAGTGTGCAAGAGTGTGCTTTTTTCAGATATTTTTATCTTGATGTTTGTGATCAAATATTGATTGGTTAGTTCTTTCTGTACATGCCTAATTTACTAGTAGTTTATATACAGGCATATAATATAGTATGAAAAGTAAAACCTACAGCTATTACAAGGCTTTGGGGAGTTACAGTTATATCTGATTGAAATGTAAAGTGTGGAAATTAAAAATTCTAATTAAGCTATTACAAACTGGGCACAGTTACATAATTAAAAAAAATCGTACGAAAAATAACAACGCGCAAAAATTAAAACGGGAATAAGTTTGAAACCCTAAAAATCTAATTGCTTATTAAAAATATTTTTGGTATTTTATGAAATTTTTTTGAGATTTAACCTAATTTATAATTAATTTTAAATTAAATAAAACCAGTTAAAATCAATTAAATTAAATTAATTTGCAAGAATTAATTTTAATAAAAAAACCAAAACCTATTTTTTGTGATTTTTTGTTGATTATATGATAAAAAAAATGAATTTAAAAAAATGAAAACTAATTAAAAAAAGAATCTAAAGAGAATTAAAATAAAGTAATGGGCCTGGAGTGAGAAACCAAATTGGGGGGTGCATCACTGATTTTTCGTTAGGGCCCAGATTTGTTTGGCCCATTACAGCCTATGATCCAGTAGTGCTGCATCTAGAAGGTCCACCGTGGGGCTGCAAGCTTGGAGGCGCTGGATCCAAGCCATTGGGATCTGATGGCGTGTGTTTGAGGGCCTATGATGCATGCCTTGTGTGATACGGTGGGAGAAATGACTTGGGTGTTTTGCGTTTTATTGCAAATGTTGCGGTTAGCAAGAGTCGCCACCGACTTTTCTTTTATCCAAAAGGAAAGGTGAAAAAGCACAGGAAAGACCTTTTAGATTATTTCTTGAGTTCAGGGGGTAGATTATGAAAAGGGAAGGTATTAACACCCTTTTCATCCATGGTTTTCCATGGGCTCTGAGTTACTTGCTAGATCACCTGCTTTTGTTTGAAAAAATGTGCTTTGTATGGTTTTTGAAAGTATTTTGAAAAGGCGCCATCGTTTAGGCAAACTTTGTAATGATTCTCGTTCGTAAGAATGTATACAAAGTGTTGATCTTTTGAAAATGTTTTCAAGTTTTAAAGGTGTTTTGAAAGTGTTGGTGTTTGTTTTGAAAATAGCAAGGATGTTTTTGTTTGAAAATGAGCAAGCAACTAGGAATAATCTACCTACTCAAAAGTCTTTCATGTTTATTTCCTCTTTCCTTTGACATTGTCATCTTACCATTGATTTGGTAAGTAACTCTATCTTTGGATGTAAACGGGACAGGCGTGGGTCATTGTATAACCACGATTAGCAATATTGCAAGGTATCTTAGCATCTTTCTTTAGGGACTAAGATCATTTTGAAAAGGCAACATAGATAGCGTCGTCAAGGGACTATGATCTTGTATTTTTGCTTATTTTTGATAAGATACCTCACATGCATAATATGGCCATTTTCATAAGGAAACCAAGTGGATTTTATCCTAGGGGTGCTTGGGTGCAAGTGTATTGATTTTCATGTTTTGTTTAGTCTTTGATTAGAGTTTGCTACTTGTTGATTTTATCTTCTCATACAAACCCTAATTACTAGCATTTATATAAAGCGATAAATTGCAAAAGTAAAATTACTACGCTATTACATCATTAGGGGAGGTGGTGTACAAATTTACAAATGGGGATTGCAAGAAAATTAAACCTAATTATCTATTACAACATATTAAATATTGTACAAAATTGAAAATAAAATGCAATAATATAAATGGAAAAAGAAATGATTTTTGTTGTTTTTTATGAAGGGGTTTTGTCTTGACCTAATTAAAGAAAATGATTAATTAAAATTAAATAAAATTAACTTAAACGAAAATAAATTAACTTAAAAAGGATTTTTTTAGGGTTTTTATGAAAAGGTTTTAAATTAAAGAAAATAAAATGAAGATTAATTAATTAAAATAACCCAAGTTCTAAATTAATTTTAACTAAGAATATAAAATAATATACTAATTTAACCTAAGTCTAAAAATTAATTATTTAAGGAAAAAAATAAATTAATTTGTTTAAGAAAATATTTTTTATCTTTTTGTTTTATAGAGAAAATAAATACATAAGTATAAATAATAAATAAAAATAAATTTGTATTTTTTATGATTTATGAAAATAATAATAACAAATAATATTAATAATAATAATAATAATAATAATAATAATAATAATAATAATAATAATAATAATAATAATAATAATAATAATAACAATGAAGAAAATAAAATAAGAATAAAAATATAAAGAAAAGTCATGGGGTTAGAAAATGAAACAGGGAGTAAAATAAACAAAAAAGATTAGGCCCAGCAAAGGGAAGCCAAGCGCTGCCAAAAAAGCATAAAAAGTCAGAAAATAGTGACAAAAAATGACAAAAGGTCACGCTGGGGCTTGAACTCAGGACCTAAGGGTGACAAACGCGCGCTTTAACCACTGGGGTGGTGATACATCCGTTAACTTATGTGAAAGGATAAATACATAACACAAAACGCGCCCTGATTACACTTCATCTTCAACCTCCAGCCAAAGGATTTGTAACTTGCTCATTTCTCAACCATTTGCAAAAATGTAAACATGAAAATTGCTCCATTTTGTCACACGAATCCAACCATATAAATATCATAAACTATAAATCAAAGATGAATGATAATTTCTAAAAGTACCAAATTCTGACTTAAATATTTCAGAATGTTCAAACTAAAAATTCTCCTAGCTCAATCAAAATAAATGAAATCTATGGACATGTATAGTTTCAGGGCAATGATGTCTACATTTTATCTTCACAAATGAAAGCCTAACAATGCCTAAATATGAAGATAGAAGTTCAAGAAAAATACCTAAAAACTGTAAATCGTGAACTAGATTTGAGCTTGTTTCAGGCAGTGGTGATGATCAGGTTAGCTTCCTTGGACATCTAGGAAGCTAATGCAATGCTTAACTTGAATGGAGAGTGGCTGAAATGGCCAGGAGAAGTCCAACTGCAATGCTCTGTTTTTGGCTATGGAAGTTGATGAAGATGATGTTACAGTCTGCAAATCGGGACATGGATGATTTGTATTTGATATGAGGAAGCTTTTGAAACTAAAAGGCCAAGAAATGCACTAGTGGTTTTGAAGATTGAAGTTCAAAATCAAAAATGACACAAAAATGGAGGTTTTGTGCAATCTCAGTTTTTAGGGAGTTTGGGAGTTTTTTCAATTGTGTGTTATGTTGCAATATCCTTGTGCATAAGTAAGGAAAAGGATATAGTACTTGAGGAGGTCAGAAAAACCAGATGTAGAGTTATGTCTACGTTACTTGGTTATGAAGAAAAGTGAATACATGGTTTCAAGGCATAGTACAAGCATGACCTGAGTTTACGGGAGACTCTAGACATGTTTCTTTTGCCTTTGACATTTCTTGTGATCAGAAGGAACAAGTACAAAGATCTATGCATTGACTTTGTGATTAAAGCTTCTTTACAAGAATGGAATGGTTACTTTCTTCCAAAAATGGAAATGTAACTTGGATAATGATTAAAATGCTTGGACAATGGCTCTATATATTGTGTAAACATTTAATTATGGAGTGAAAAACAAGTTTGAGGCCTGCAAAGTGAAGATTATGGAGCATAGGCTTGGATTTGAATTCTTGTTCATCATGAAATGGCTTGTAATTCAAGTTTGAAAACCCTAACTTCATCTCTTCGATTCTCCTTGCTCACAAATGATCTCAAGAAGTTATTGGACATTTTGGAAATCTTGTAATGTTCTCTACAACCCCTCTTTGAATCACTTTTGAAAATTCCCCTTGGAACTATATGAAAAAGTGCCATGAAGTTAGGTCAAAATCCTGACCAAAACTAGGGCAAAATTTCACTAAGTGTTCAATTTCAAGACCACGACTTTATGAATTAATAACTTGAGATCCAAGAATTTTTAGAAGAAGATGTGTAAAGAAATGTTGTAGATATCATGGATATCTACAACTTTCATGTTGAAAGTTTCTTATGAATCAGCTTGCATCATGGTGAAAAATTGGCTCAAAGTTATGAAAAAACATGAAGTTTTAAACACTTAGAAAATTTTCTAAGTTAGAAAACTTTGACTTTTCAAAATGAAATCTTGACATTTTGATTTCTTGATGAATAAGTTTCATATTTTGACATATTTTGATGAATTGTGATCTTTGACATTGAATTTTGACCATAAAGTCAAAGTTTGACTTTTCAGTGTACAATTGACTTTTGATCAGTTGACTAAGAATTCACTATCAATCCAATTGATCTTGAGCAATGTTTTAGGTCATGCCATTAGGTAAAAAAGATTCAATTGAACTCTTGAAACCATGCTTTAAACCAATTGACCATTTTCTAGGTCAAAAATCAGAAATTTCCCTTTCTCAGTCAAAACCCTAATTTTGACCATTTTGCCCTTTTGATGATTTGATCAAATTTCTTGAGGAATTATGGTCCAAACTTGATCAAATGATACATATGAGTTTATAATATTTATATGGGTAAAAAATTATGATGTTTGACTGTAAATTGGCCATAGTTGACTTTTTTCCCTAATATAGTTGATTTTTAGGTCAACTACTCAATTGACTGAGCAAAAGTGTGATCCAAGGCTTGAAACTTGACATGAGTAATATTAGGGGTCCATAATGATCCATGAAAGTCATATGAAGCATTGAAAGTTCAATTATCCTTGTGCAATCTCAAACCCTAATTTTGGTCATTAGTGCTTAAGGAGGTGTCTTGAGCTGATCAACCCTAGTGCAGTCTTGAACCAAAAGAGATCTTTATGAGAAAATATCTGATAAATGAGAGGGAAAATTTTGGGGTACAACAGCTGCCCATGTTCAATCTTCTTAAACCTGAATAGTTAGATTGGCGGATCCGACATTCGTGACTTGAAGGTGAAAGATGATAGCATATACCTTACTCTCTTGTTGATTTATACTAAAACTTGATGTTTTACCTATGAGAAAAAGAATTAGTAAAATGTAGATGCCTGCATGATGTTCACCAGATGTGGAATTATGTTAAATGCATATGGTATGTACATGCTATGATGTATGAATGTGAGATGTATGTTTTTGTCTGGGAAAATAAATCCCTGACTGCTGCTGAGGAAATTCTGGGGGGTTAAATTCCTGATTGACATTGGGGATGAAGAATATGCATATCTTCAAACTTTGTTGAAAGGATGCTTTCATTGGAGAATATCTCTTGAATGTCAACTGTTATCTGGTCAGACCCAGGCTTCACAATTTGCTGAGGATGAAGTAGTCAACTGCTATCTGGTCGGATTCAGGCTTCACGACAACTTACTGGGGGAAGAGACGAATTAACTGTTATTTGGTCGGATTCTAGGCTTTGCAGAAATTTTTCTTGAAATTGAATAGTTATCTGGTCGGATCTAGGCTTCATAACAACTTGTTGGGGATACAGAAGTTAACTATTATCTGGTCGGATCCAGGCTTCGCAGTAACATGAAGTGGTAACTACTATCTGGTAGGGTCCAGGTTTCATGGTTTTTGGAAAGTTGTACTATTATCTAGTTGAGTCCAGACTTCATTATGTCTCTTTGGGGATCAAAGTTAGTTTTTATCTGGTTGGGCTCCAGGTTTCACAATAAACTGTTTGAAAAACTGTTATCTGGTCGGGTCCAGGCTTTGGAGATTTCTGAGGTTAGTGAGGTCAATTGCTATCTGGTCGGGTCCAGGTTTCACAAGAAATATATGAGGGTAATTGCTATCTAGTAGGATCCAGGCTTCATAACAACTTTCTTGAAAAGATGAAATTGAAAAACTGATATCTGGTCGGGTCCAGGTTTCACAGTAATTTGTTGGGGCAGAGGAAAACTCTACTGGGGAAAAGAAGTTAAACCTTAGTCGGGTTGAGTATATGTTCTTCTATATATTTGGAGAGTTATACTATTATCTGGTCGGGTTTAGGTTTCATAGTATATTGAAATTGAGATTAACTATTATCTGGTCAGGTCCAGGTTTCAGGTACTCGAACTATTATCTGGTCGGGTCCAGGTTTCAATAATTCACTAGGGATAATGGAAAACTCTACTGGAGAAGAGGAGTCTTGCTAACGATTTTGTGGGAATTGAACTGCTCTCTGGGCGGGCCCAGGCTTCAGCAATTGAAGAAGTCAAAATATTATCTGGTCGGGTCCAGACTTTAGTAATAACTTGAAAATTGTGCTAATATCTGGTCGGGTCCAGGCTTCATAGTATCTTTGGAAACAGTAAAGGCTTTGTTGACGGATTTACTGGGGATCAGGGGTTGTGGCCCTATGATTTGCAATAATCTGAAGGGAAAACTCAAACTGGAAAGTGTAGACTCAATCGGGTAGGACAGACTCAGCTTTGGTAGGATGCACTCAACTGGGGAGGATATACATAGCTGGGGAATAACGAGCTCAGCTGGGGAGGATGGACTATGCCGGGGGAATACAAACTCGGTTGGGGAGGATGTACTCGGATGGGGAATTTCGTGGTTCCTCGATTGTTGTTGGGGAAATAAAACTTGTTGGGGAAATGAGTTTCTTTTAGGAAGAGATCCACGAGGCTTCAACTTATAAAAACCAACTTAGCTGGAGAGAGAGATGCCAAGAGATTGATACTCTGGTTGGGGATTATCCTATGCAAAGATACTTTGTGGGCAACTCCGTTGGGGAAAGGTTTATTGTAGCCGTCCTTGTAGGTATGATGATAATGAGATGACTCTGTGGGGATATTTCATATACATTAAAGATATGCTTGTTGTTGCTTAGCAGGACACATGTGCCAAATAGTTTTAATTATGTTCATATGCATATGTTCATTCAATTTTAGTCATTGGACAAATTTGCATTCAAAATAAAGACAACAATTTTACACTTCAAAGTATATTTGTATTGATATTTTGCCCATGAATAGGCGCTTTTGTACAGAGAGACATAGATCCTAGTAAGAGGAAATCGTTGAAAGGAAAAAAAATTGAGAATGAAAACAAATAGCCATGTGAAATGATCTTATTGCCTTCCAACTCTACTATTTCCCCAATGTCTTCGAATGTCCCTTGCCGTTGATAGAAGTTGATTGGATTGATCTTGGATCGTTTGAACTTGGACCTTGGTGATAAAATTGACTGCGTTGATTCCACGGAACATAGTCATACGCTTTTAATCCTTAAATTTTCCCTGGACCGCCCTTTCAGGTTTTTAGCCCACCAGGATACCCTTTTTTTCCCAAGTCACCCTTTCGGGTTTTCAACTTGTCGGGTGTACAATTTTTGTTGTTGCATATATCCCTAATTTTTGGCCAAACCTTTTGGTTTGCCGGGATGCCCTTATTTTGCCTAGGTGTGTCAACCTAGCGGGTCTCTTATGCATAGTATTTTTCTATGTCTGTGTTTATAGGATGTGGGAAGTCTTCACCATCCATGGTAGTCAACATCATGGCACCGTCAGAGAAAACTCTCTTGAAAACAAATGGCCCTTCATAGGTGGGAGTCTATTTTCTCCTGGGATCGCCTTGTGGTAAAATTATGCATTTTATCACCAAGTCACCAACTTGATATACTCAAGGTTTGATCTTTTTGTTGAAAGCCTTAATCATCCGTTTTTGGTACGTCTGATTATGGCACACAGCAGCTAACCATTTTTCGTCAATCAAGTTCAGCTGATCCAATCTTGTTTGAATCTGCTCGTCTTCGCCTAGGCCTGCCTCATTCATAATTCTCAGCGAGGGAATCTGAACTTCCACTGGCAAAACATCTTCCATGCCATAGACTAGAGAAAAGGGAGTTGCCCTAGTTGACGTTCTAGCTGAAGTACGGTAGCCATGTAGAGCAAACGACAACATCTCATGCCAATCCTTATAGGTTACTTCCATTTTCTGCACAATCTTCTTGATATTTTTGTTGGCCGCTTCGACTGCACCATTCATTTTCGGTCTATACAGATAAGAATTGTGATGCTTGATTTTAAACTGAGTGCAAAGCTCAGTGATCATAGCATTGTTGAGGTTAGTCCCATTGTCGGCGATGATCCTTTCAGGGATTCCATAACGGCAGATGAGGTTGTGTCTGATGAATCTGGCAACCACATTCTTGGTGATTGAGGCAAATGAGGCGACTTCGACCCATTTGGTAAAAGAGTCGATAGCGACAAGAATGAAGCGATGTCCGTTGGAAGCGGTGGGCTTGATCTCTACAATCATGTCGATGCCCCACATTGCAAATGGCCACCGAGCGATCATGAAGTTCAGAGGGATAGGAGGCACATGAACCTTGTCAGCGTAGATTTGGAATTTGTGACAAGTTCTTGAATGTTGATGGAAATCGGTCTCCAACGTTGAACAATAATAGCCAGCTCTTATGATTTTCTTAGCCATCGTATGTCCACTTGAGTGAGTACTGAAGAGACAACCGTGCATGTCTTCCATGATCTCCTCCGCCTCCTTCTTGTCCACACATTAGAGTAGAGTTGAATCATGGTTGTGCTTGTACAATACCCCGTTACTTAGGAAGAATTTGGCTGCAAATATTTGTAAGAACTTTCTGTCATTGATAGATGCCCCCTCTGGATACTCTTGTGCTTCAAGGTATCTCATTACCTCATGGTACCATGGCTTTTCCGCATCGGTTTCAAGCTCATAGCAATATGGAGGTTCATCGAATCTTTCAATTGTTATCATAGGGGCTTCGTTGTCCCATCTGACCTTGAACATTGAAGACATGGTTGCCAAAGTGTCAGCCAACTGGTTTTCTTCCCTAGGGAAGTGCTCAAAAGTGATCTCTTCGAAGTAAGGAATTAGGGATAGCACAAGTTCCTAGTAAGGGATAAGATTAGGGTGTTTAGTGTCCCAATCTCCTTTTACTTGGCTGATCACTAGGGAGGAATCCCAAAACACATCCAAATGTTTGATCCTCAAGTCAATGGCATCTTTCAGACCTAAGATGCATGCTTCATACTCGGCCATATTGTTTGTGCAATCGAAGCATGGTCTGGCAGTGAAAGGAGTGTGGCAACCTTCAGGGGAGATGATCACAACACCAATTCCATTACATAAGGCATTGGAATCCCCAACGAATATCATAGTCCATCGGGATCCTTGTTCAGGTCCTTCATATGGTCCAGGTTTTGCACAGTCGGTTACCAGGATTATGTTATCATTAGGGAAGTCGAAGTTCATTGACTGATAATCATCCACATCTTGATGGGCCAAATGATCTGCTAGTACACTTCCTTTGATGGCCTTTTGAGTCGTGTATTGAATGTCGTACTCAATCAAGATCATTTTCCATCTGGCTGTCCGTCCGGAAAGGGCAGGTTTCTCGAAGATGTACTTGATTGGGTTCATCTTAGAAATCAACAGAGTGGTATGAGTCAACATATACTGTCGTAGTCGGTGAGCAGCCCATGCTAGAGGGCAACAAGTTTTCTCGAGCAGTCAATATCTGGTTTCACGGTCGGTAAACTTTTTGCTCAGGTAATAAATAGCATGCTCTTTTTCGGCCAGACTCGTCATGTTGTCCCAAAACACACCCCATAGAATTCTCTAGTACTGTCAAGTACATGATCAAGGGTCTTCCTTCGACTGGAGGCATGAGAATAGGAGGTTCTTGTAGATACTCTTTGATTTTGTCGAAAGCAGCTTGGCATTCATCGTTCCATTTGACTACCTGATCTTTCTTCAAGAGTTTAAAGATTGGCTCACAAGTAGCAATTAAGTGTGATATGAAGCGGGCAATGTAATTGAGACGACCCAAGAATCCTTTGACTTCATTTTAAGAATGATGGAATGGATGGCCTTTACCTTGGCAGGATCAACTTCAATGCCTTTATTGATAACGATAAAACCTAGAAGCTTTCCAGATCGTACTCCAAAAGTGCACTTGTTAGGGTTTAACTTCAGCTTGTACTTCTTCAGCCTCTCGAATAATTTGTGCAGACGACCGAGATGTTCTTCTTTGATTTGTGATCTGGCGATCATATCATCCACATATACCTCTATCTCATGATGAATCAGGTACTGAAATAAAGCTACCATAGCCCTTTGATATGTTGCCCCTGCATTCTTTAATCCGAACGGCATGACCTTGTAGCAGAAGGTGCCCCATTGCGTAACGAAAGTACTCTTCTCCATGTCTTCAGGAGCCATCCTTATTTGATTATAGCCTGAGAAGCCATCCATGAAAGAGAAGACTTTATGCTGAGCAATATTATCAACTAAGATGTCAATGTGTGGTAGAGGGAAGTCATCTTTGGGGCTCTCCCTATTCAGATCCCTATAGTTTACGTATATGAGAACTTTCCCATATTTCTTTGGCACTGGCACCACATTGGAAACCCATTAAGGATAGGATGTCACAGCTAGGAACCCTGCATCAAATTGTTTCATCAATTCAGCTTTGATCTTTTCAGACATATCAGGCCTCATGCGACGAACCTTTTGTTTAACAGAAGGGCAGTCTTTTCTTGTCGGCAGATGATGAACTACAATGTCGGTATCCAACCCAGGCATATCTTCATAAGATCAACCAAATACTTCCACATAATCATGCAACATCTAAACCAACCTGCTCTTGACACTTATTTCCAAATTAGCACCGATCCTGATTTCCTTCTTATCTGACTCAGTACCCAGATTGATGACTTCAACTGACTCTTCATGCGGTTGAATAGCTTTTTCCTCTTGTAATAGAAGTCTGTCTAGTTCTCCCGGTATGTCACAATCTTCCTCGCCTTTGTCTTTAGCTTGGTTGATAGGACATTCAAAGTCATAGTTGGTGTTGTACCCCAAAATTTGCCCTCCCATATTCTTCAAAGATTTGCCAAGTCAAAGCTTCAAAATTCCCCAAGGGTTGCACAGTTCAAGGGCCTCCTAAGCAGTCAAGATTAGGGTTTTTGTTCTGATCAAGAAAATGAAGTTTCTAAAGGTCCAATCAAGTCTCACATTCTTACAAATATGGTCAAGTATCCTCATATCAAGTTTCAAGACTTTCAGCACAAAATTGCACAGTCAAAACCCTAATTGCACCACAGTCAACTACAGGGGCAAAATGGTCATTTGACAGTCAAAAGTTCAAATTTTTGGTCAACATCTCATTTTGAAGCCACAAACATCATTTGATCAATTCTTGATCATGATTCTCAAAACTTGGCTCAAAAATCATCAAGATACAAAAGTTTCCTTATTTGGACAGCTGAAAAAGTCAACTATAAATTGACCAGGGCATAACTTTCACATGGTTTATCAGAAAAATTCCATCCAAAGCTCATTTTGAAGAGAAAGACATTTCCTACAACTCATCTTCATACTTCAAGTCCAAGAAATGCTCTCACAAAAAGTTATCAATTTCAACATTATAGGTCATTTTCAAAAGTCAACAAAAAGAGACTTTAAGTCAAAGGCCATAACTTGAGATTGGTAAATCAAAATGACATGGTACAAAAGGCATTGGTTAGAGGACTCAAAGACCTTTCCAAAATGTCCAAGAACATGAGCAAATCTTAAAAATTGAGCAAGTTATGCCTTGTGGAAGTTGGGAAATTTTTGGATATATTGAAAAGTCAACATTGATTCAAATGGCCTAAAATTGCTAATGGGCCCATTTTTCTTCCATAATTCATCATCCAAGGCATGTGCACGACCACTTGGCCCAAAGGGAAGTATTTCTTCATTTTTTATTCATTTATTTGAATTTTTATTAATAATAATTCATTTAAATTAATTAAATACATGAAAAATGCTTAACCTAGTTTTTCAATCTTTTTGTGCACATTATATCATCAAGATTTCGTGCCTAGCTAAATAAGGAAAGAACCAATGCAATTGGATGTGATTTGGTAGCAAAAGCATGTGAAAAAAGATTTGAAAATCATGGTGAAAAAATCAAATATTGCATTCATTAATTCATGGATTCTAATCAAGTTTTTCAACCCTAATTGGTTCTATACTTAAGCCTGAATACAAACCTAATGAGGATAACCACGCAGCTGCTCAAAAATCTGGAAAGCAAAACTTGAAATTTGTCAAAAAACTCCATAACTGAAAATACACTTGCAGGTCAATTCAAGCCTCCAAACTTGTTCCATTAGCTTGCCAGGGTTGTCAAGAAACGATTCCAATCAAAAACATCAATCCTAACGCCTTGAAACGGTATACAGAAGTCCAGTTTTTTTCACTTTTTCTCATAATCGTGTTTTACATTCTATGCACATTCATGGCATTTTGTTTATATATTCATGATCAGTGAAGTGTTTGCAAGCTAACCATATGCTTTGATTGGATTTTCATGCGCTATACAAGAAATTGCCATAGTCGTGTTTTAGGGTTTACAGGATTTCAAATTGGGGTTTTTCAAATAAGGTAAAATTGGGACACCACAGTGCCATGAACGTGTTCAGCATACTTGGACAAAAAGTTTGAGACCCTCGCGCTCAATTTATGAGCGTCCTAGAGCTATTCGCTATTTTCCCAAAACATGCCTAAGAGAACGCTCAGAAAACCGTGGCCTATGTTTTTGTGTTTCAGGAACGAAGAAGAAGATGATATCGTGGCATTAGATGGTTGGCTGGTTTAAATTTCGCGCGGAAAACGAAACACTAACGCATATTTATTTTATTATATTTGTTTGTCATATTACTTACAGATAAGCAAACTGGCACGGTTGGCAAGCATAGTGACTGGTAAACCAAAGGACCTGGGTTCGAGCCCCAGGTCCCCACCCCCCTTCATATTATTTTTTCTTTAATGATTACATGCAGCTTTAGTATAAAGGCATACCATACGCCTTCAAAATCAGGTCGTTCACAAGGCCAAAGAGATCAATCAGAAGGCGTAGATTTGGAGAACACGATGGGCTCTAGTCAACGTTTGAGTACGTGTCCTGGGAAAGTCCACAAGGCCAAGGTTAATGGGCCTGGATCACTACAAAAAACCCTCCAATTTGGGGCAGACCCCCTAGGTTTGCAAGTCTTTATTATTTTTTATTTTTTATTTTCTTTTTAATTATTGTTTTGTTCAATTAATTTATTATTTTCATAAATATAAAAAATGCCACCAAAAAATCAGAAAAGAGGAAATATAATAAATATTTTTATTTTAAGTACTTTTGTAAATAAATTATATTAATTCATTTAGTAAATTAATTAGGGTTTAATTTAATATTTTCATAATAAAAATCTAAAAAACATAGAATTGGGGTTTAATTAATTTTCATCTTTTTTTCTTTTATTCCATAACAATTAAATAATTAAATAATTAAATATTTATTTTTATAATTAAATTTGCATGTAAATTAATTAGGGTTAATATTAGGTTTTAATTCTTCTTAATAAACTAAAAACAAATAGAATTAGGGTTAGTATTTATTTTAATTAATTCTTTTTCATTAAAATCCAAAAAATCATAAAATACCAAAAAAACATTTCCTTTCTTTTTTAATTAATTAATGTCACCATTTAATTTAATTTTGCAAAAAAGGTCCAACGCCCTCGTTTAATTCTCATTTAATTCGCATATTTATTTTATTTCGTTTAAATATTTATGTATCTCTCCCAAGGCCATGTAATCTTTATCTTTCGCATTTTTATTCTTTATTTTTCTGTCAAATCGGGTTCGAGAAATTTTGGCGATGTGGACCCGCGCCTTTTGTAATAGCTTAGAATCTTTTACTTTCCGCAATTTTTTAACTGTTAATCAAGGCATGAAAGAATGTATGGACAAAATAAAAACAAGCGCTAGATCACCAATAACATGACAAAAGACAAAAAATGAAAACGACACACAAATCACACACCACCCCTAGGGTACGCCTCACTGTTGCCTTGCCTCGAAAGGTGATCGTCGAGTAGAGGATGTCTTAGTAAGTCCTCATGATCCGGGAACCTGGCATGAGGGTAGCTTCTAAGGTGTCTTCCCATTGCTCTGGTGATCACCATGTCCCTACAAACTCGAATTGACCCGAACACCTCCAACGGTGGTGCTACCTACCTCTCAATGGTGGGATGGCACTACTTTAAAGGACATCTACACAGACGAATTCCTTAGGGTAGGTAGACGACTCGTGGATACTTGCTCTAATTCAAAACAAAACAAATCAAAAATACTTTTCACACCAACACATTTTCAAAAAAGCTTTCGAAAGCATTTTTCAAACACTCTTGAGGACCGATACAAGAGTCGAACTGAAATTTTCAAAGAAACTTTTTAAAACCCACAGTTGAAAAGCAAACAAACCATTTTTGAAAACACAAATGAGCAAGTATCTAAGAGCCCATGGATAACCATGGATAGAAAGGGTGCTAACACCTTCCCTTTCCATAACCTACCTCCCGAACCGAGAGCAATCTCTTTAAGGAATTTTTCTGTGCTTTTGTCCTTTCCATTTGGAGAAAATAAAATACGGTGGCGACTCTTGCTTCCGTGACATTTCGCGAACCAGCGTTAAACAGTCAGTTCCAGATCCACCGATCACAGAACTGGCGACTCTGCTGGGGATTTAAACTTAAAGTGAGGTGTACCTTAGGGCTAGTTCATAACTGTGTTTTCAATTGTTTTCCTTGTGTGCTTTAAATTGTGGGTTGCTTGGGAGTTCTATAGATCCTAACCCGGATCTGGGGGATACCTTCTTAGAAAGTAGCATTAAGGCTGTGAGGGAACTGTGCGGGGTATACCGACATGGTTGAAACAGTCTGCTACGTTGATGTGGCACTTTGGTGTGTACCGGTAACCCTTGAGTTCAGTCAAGGAGAGTACGGGGCCTCCGCGCGGTGTCGTGAAGCATCAACAGACCTTAGGAACCTTAATTGAACTATCTTGGCCTCTTTAGGGTAGTGAGATAACTGACTTTGGTGCAGTCCGAGGTTGGTTGATACTCGATACTACACTCAATTGAGGGTTGCTTTCCTGGAATATTTCGGTCGCCAGTTCAGTGGCTAAATCGAAACGATGAACAATGAAAGCAATCCCGTGATATTGGGACCCTTAGAACCCGGTTACTTGGATAGGACAGGTTGAACCCACCAACTTCAAGAGGGTACTACCCAAACCCCATGCTGGCCTTAAACCCTAAGGGCTTGTCTTGTGTGCCTTGTGTGCCTTACATGTTTGTCTTTGTAAATATCTGTGGTGTGTTTAATCATAGCATCATGACATCATCCAGCATCATATGCATTGACTAACCATTTCAGGGGTTCGAATCTTCATCTTTGTTCTTGTTTTGTAGGACATGGAAACTGTTCGTAGAAAGACAATTCAAGTTAGTCTTGTAAGGATCCCTCCTCAGCTTAAGGAACTTATATCCAGAATTCCTGAGAGTTCTTCATTCAATGAAAGACATGGAAGTCTCATCAGCTTGGTCAATACCAACATTGAGGAAGACATGATCAAGGTCATGTTCCAATTCTTTGACCCTCTGCATCACTATTTCACATTCTTGGACTATCAGCTGGTACCTACATTGGAGGAGTTCTCCCGGCTCCTGAAGATCCCTATCCTTGATCAGCTACCCTTCAACGGTACAGAAAAGGAACCTAAGCTTGAAGAGATTGCTAAAGCCTTGCACCTACAGTCATCTGACCTCAAGGGACATTGGGAAGTTAGAAGTGGTATCAAAGGGTTCTTAGCCAGGTTTCTGTTTGAAAAGGCCCATGAATGTTGGAACTCCCTTGACTTGAAAGCTTTTGAAGAGGTTGTGGCCCTCCTTGTCTATGGTTTGGTGTTGTTCCCTAACCCAGATCAACTTATAGATATCAGTGCTGTCCAGATCTTTATGTCCAGGAATCCTATACCTACGTTGCTGGGGGACATCCTTCACTCATGTTACACTCGAACCATGAGAAAAAGAGGTGTCCTTATGTGTTGCACTCCTCTCCTGGGAAGGTGGTTTATTTCGCACCTTCCACAATCAGTCTTGAAGAATGAGTGGGGTTTGAGGTGGTCATAACGGTTGATGACTCTTACACATGCAGATATACATTGGTGCCCTCGGTCCAGAGAAGATGTCACTATCATTGATCGCTGCGGGGAGTACCCTAATGTTCCTTTACTTGGAATCAGAGGAGGTATTACTTATAGCCCATGCCTGGCTTGGAGGCAGTTTGGTTATGCTCAGAGAGATGGTCCTCATGACATGTTAATTCCTGACATAGTTTTTGACTTAGACAATGATACTCAAGGACTTCGCCAGAGATTTATCAGAGCTTGGAGGATGCCCAGTAGGATAGACAGTAAGACACTAGGGCACAGGAACTCCATCCCATTGGAACCTTATCTCAAGTGGGTACGCGCCCGCTCTCAGAAGTTGGTAATGCCTTATCCTCATATGCTCCCAGTAATCAAAGAACCAGTCTTGGAAGGAGAAGTGTCCTACACTATTCAGCACCCTGATATGCCCACGTCCTGGGAAGAGATGCAGAAGAGCTGGATCCAGCTTAAGGAAGAACGGAATTCTCTTGAGACTAATCTACATGCCAGTGAAAAGAAGGTCTTGGAGCTCACCCGCCTGTTGCATGAGGAGAGGAATCTCAACACTTACATAGCTCCAAAGAGGATGCGTAGCATATTTTGGGACTGATTTGATTTTTGTATTATTTTGCCCATGAGGCTTTGATGTACTAAACAGTTATTTCCTTAATGATAACGTGTGTTCCTTTTTGTCTACAACAAATTTGAACTTTCGAACCCTTGAATGCATTGCATAAACACATATCATTCATCATGTGCATAGCAGGTTTTCTTCTTTTCAGGTTGCTTACAATTCTTCGCTGTTTATTTCAGCATCATGAATCCTAACTCTTCATCAACTGAGACATCCATCAAAGCTCTTCAGGCGCAGAATGCGCAATTCCAGGAATTAATCAAGGGTTTGGCTCAAGGCCAAGAAGAGCTGAAGGCTCTGCTTCTGAAAAAGGAAAAGAAGAAGAAGAGAAGGATTGTTCTGTTCAACTCGGGCCGAAGGTTCGGCAATACTCTGCAGCATGAAGAGGCTGGTTCTTCTGTTGGCAAGGGTACTCCTCAAGAGGCAAGGGTTCCTAGTCCGGTAGTCTCCGACAACGAGACTGATTTTGATGAAGAGTAGTACGCTCCGGCAGAAGACCGTTACAAGCAACTGGAAGATAGGCTGAATGCTATGGAGATACAACAGGTACCTGGGATGGATTTCGGAGATCTGGGTTTATCTACTGGTGTGATTATTCCTCGGAAGTTCAAAGCACCATCTTTCTCTAAGTATGACGGGGCGTCTTGTCCCAAGCTACATCTCAGGTCCTATGTTCGGAAAATCCAACCGTACTCAGCGGATAAGAATTTGTGGATCCACTTCTTCCAGGAGAGTCTTTCAGGGACTCATCTCGAATGGTTCTATCAGCTGGATGGGACCAAGGTTCGTAACTGGGAGGAGTTGGCTACTGCTTTCTATAAGCAGTATCAATATAATGCCGACCTTGCCCCTACACGTACCCAACTCCAGGGTATGTCGTTAGGTTCAAGTGAAGGTTTTAAGGAGTACGCTCAGAAGTGGAGAGACCTGGCTGGCAGGGTGCAGCCTCCGTTGACCGATCGGGAGTTGGTAGACATGTTCTTGGGGACCCTATCTGGGCCATTTTTCAACCATCTCATCGGGAATTCGTCTGCAGGGTTCACTGATCTAATTCTGACTGGAGAGAGAATTGAGGCTGGGTTGAAGTCTGGAAAGATTCCGAAGGGTGCATCGTCTAGTTCTAAGAAGAAACCCTTCAAGAAGGAGGCTAGTGCTGTGTATGGTTCCAAGAGATCAGAGAGACCTGAGCGCCGTCAATCTGTCAGTGCGGTAATGATTGCTAAGCCTGCTGCCGCTCCTCGGCCGACCAATCCTCAAAGGGCTGAAAGACCCCGGAGAGAGTTTACCCGTTTGAACATGACCTTGTCGCAGATCTTGCCACAGTTGCTCTCAACCAACTTAGTGACTGTCCGAGAGGCGCCGAAGTTTCCAAATACTGCATCTCCTAAGTACAACCCAAATGCTCGTTGTGCTTACCATTCAGATAGCCCGGGGCATTTTACGGACGACTGTTGGGCCTTAAGGAGCAAGCTGCAGGACCTTATTGACGCCAAGGAGGTACAGTTTGAGGCATCTGAGAAGCCTAATGTAGTGACAGCTCCCCTGCCTGCTCATGGAGTGAATGCTATTGGGGACGAGGATGAAGTGGATGAAGCTGAATTTGATAGCTGGATCTACCCGGCAACCGACAGTGGACTTAACAATTGGAGTGCAAAGGACAATCTATCTGTTTCTCTTGTTACTAAGTAATGAATTCCTATGTTTTCGGTATTTTGTAATAAACAATAAATAAACTCTATGGCCCGGTGTCTTACCCGAGGCACCGTGGTTTCATTTGTGAGGGCATATAAATTGTCATTTCATATATCATGAATGAAAATCTTGGACGTTTTCTCGCATTACAAATCTTGTGCTCCTTTTCTGTCTTTCTTTCCTTTACATATATTTCAAAACAGCTGTATTTACACACACACTCACTCATCAGTGGATCTCACTGATAACGACTCTGCTACTGCCAGTTATGACTTCGAAAATCCGATCAACTTAGCCGAAGACGAAGGTGAAGATGATTGCGAAGTGCCTGGCGAGCTTGCAAGACTGTTGCTTCAGGAAGAGAGGGCAATTCAACCCCATGAAGAGCCAGTGGAAACAATAAACTTGGGTACTGAGGCAGATAGGAAAGAGGTAAAGATTGGTGCCAACCTAGAGCTCAGCGTGAAGCAAAGGTTGACTCAGATGCTACATGATTATATGGAGATATTTGCCTGGTCCTACGAAGACATGCCCGGGTTGGATACCGACATTGTGGTCCATCACTTTCCAACCAAGGAAGACTGCCCTCCGGTTAAGTAAAAGGTCCGCCGGATGCGTCCAGAGATGTCTGAGAAGATTAAAGCCGAGGTTATGAAGCAGTTTGATGCCGGGTTCCTTGCAGTGACTTCTTACCCTCAGTGGGTTGCTAATGTGGTGCCGGTACCTAAGAAGGACGGTAAGGTTAGAATGTGTGTCGACTACAGGGATCTGAACAGGGCCAGCCCCAAAGATGACCTTCCCTTTACCTCACATTGATGTCCTTGTTGATAATACAGCTCAGCATAAGGTGTTCTCTTTCATGGATGGCTTTTCAGGTTACAATCAGATCAAGATGGCACCTGAAGACATGGAAAAGACTACATTTGTTACTCAGTGGGGCACCTTCTGCTACAAGGTCATGCCTTTTGGACTAAAGAACGCTGGGGCAACCTACCAATGTGCCATGGTTGCTTTATTTCATGACATGATCCATCATGAGATAGAAGTGTATGTTGACGACATGATCGCAAGGTCCCAGACTGAGGAAGAGCACCTAGATCATCTGCAGAAGTTGTTTGACCGATTGAAACTATACAAGCTGAGATTGAACCCGAACAAGTGTACCTTCGGAGTAAGATCTGGGAAGTTGCTAGGCTTCGTGGTAAGTGACAAAGGAATTCAAGTGGACCCTGCTAAGGTCAAAGCTATTCAAGAGATGCCAGTTCCTAAGACAGAGAAGGAAGTCAGAGGCTTTTTAGGATGCCTGAATTACATTGCTCGCTTCATCTCACACCTAACTGCTACTTGTGAACCAATCTTCAAGCTGCTGAAGAAAGATCAGGTAGTACGTTGGAACGATGAATGTCAGGCTGCTTTCGACAGAATCAAAGAGTATCTCCAAGAACCACCTATCCTTATGCCACCGGTTGAAGGGAGACCTCTGATACTATATCTAACAGTGCTTGACAACTCAATGGGGTGTGTGCTGGGGCAGCATGACGAGTCTGTCCGAAAAGAGCACGCCATTTATTACCTTAGCAAAAAGTTTACCGACTGTGAGACCCGATACTCACTGCTTGAGAAAACTTGCTGCACTTTGGTATGGGCTGCTCGCCGGCTGAGACAGTATATGCTGACTCACACTACCTTGTTGATCTCAAAGATGGATCCTATAAAATACATATTCGAAAAGCCCGCTCTGTCTGGGAGAATTGCAAGATGGAAAATGATCTTGACGGAATACGACATTCAGTACACGACCCAGAAAGCCATCAAGGGAAGTGTATTGGCATACCACTTGGCACATCAGGCCGTCGACGATTATCAGTCAATGAACTTTGAGTTTCCGGATGAGAGCATCATGATAGTGACTGATTGTGAAGTACCTGGACCGGATGAAGGACCTGAACCAGGATCCCGATGGTCTATGCACTTTGACGGAGCCTCCAACGCTTTGGGAAACGGTATCGGCGCCATAATCATATCACCTCAAGGTACTCATACTCCACTCACTGCCCGGCTGTGTTTCAACTGTACCAACAACATGGCGGAGTATGAGGCGTGCATCATGGGTCTTCAAGCTGCGATTGACTTAAGAATCAAGTTTCTGAGTGTCTTCGGAGATTCCGCTCTTGTGATCAATCAGATCAAAGGAGAGTGGGATACGAAACATCCGAATCTTATCCCTTACAGAGAATGTGTGTTGACCCTGATCCCCCATTTCACAGAGATAACATTTGAACACTTTCCAAGAGAAGAGAATCAGCTGGCGGACGCGTTAGCTACAATGTCTTCTATGTTCAAGGTCAAATGGGATAATGAGGCTCCCCGGATCATCATCTGGAAACTGGACGAACCGGCATACTGTTGCGATCTCGAGACTGAATTGGTGACTGAGAAGCCTTGGTACCATGAGGTGAAGAGATATCTGGAAGCTCAGGAATACCCTGAAGGTGCATCTGTCAATGATAAGAAATTCCTGAGAAGATTCGCAGCAAAGTTCTTCCTTAGCAACGACATCTTGTACAAGCGAAACCATGATTCAACCTTACTGCGTTGTGTGGATAAGACTGAAGCAGAAAGGATCATGGAAGAGCTACATGAAGGGACCTTTGGTACACATTCCAGTGGACACACTATGGCTAAGAAGATCCTACGGGCAGGGTATTACTGGTGCACAATGGAAGCTGACTGCTACCAACATTCTAGGACATGCCATAAGTGCCAGATTTATGCAGACAAGGTGCATGTTCCCCCGGTTCCCCTGAATGTTCTGACTGCGCCTTGGCCGTTTGCAATGTGGGGCATAGACATGATCGGTGAAATTAAACCTACGGCATCCAATGGGCATCGCTTCATCCTAGTGGCGATTGATTATTTTACAAAGTGGGTCGAAGCAGCTTCCTATGCTACGGTAACCAAGACTGTTGTGGCACGGCTCATTCGACATAATCTGATCTGTCGGTACGGTGTCCCAGAGAGAATCATTACAGACAACGGTACCAATCTGAATAATAAGATGATCGCTGAGCTCTGCGAGCAGTTCAAGATTTAGCACCACAATTCTTCTCCTTACAGACCGAAGATGAATGGGGCAGTAGAAGCAGCAAATAAGAACATCAAGAAAATCGTACAGAAGATGACAATAACTTATAAAGATTGGCACGAGATGTTACCGTTCGCTCTACATGGGTACCGTACCTCAGCTAGGACGTCAACCGGGGCAATTCCTTTCTCCCTGGTTTATGGTATGGAGGCAGTCTTACCGATCGAAGTGCAAATACCCTCTCTCCGGATAATGAAGGATGCAAATCTGAACGAAGATGATTGGATCCAGACACGACTTGATCAATTAAACCTTATTGATAAAAAGAGACTTGCTGCTATCTGTCACGGTCAGACGTATCAGAAACGGATGATCAGGGCATTTAACAAAAAGGTCAGACCACAAGAATATCAAGTTGGGGATCTGGTAATCAAGCGAATCATCCTTCCTCAGAGTGATCCAAGGGGCAAATGGACCCCTACATACGAAGGGCCATTTGTGGTTAAGCATGTGTTCTCAGGAGGAGCCATGATTCTAACCAACATGGATGGTGACGACCTTCTTCACCCCGCTAATGTAGACATAGTAAAAAGATACTACGCATGAAAAAAAGACCCGCTAGGCTGACATGCCTAGGCAAAAATTAGGGCTTCCCGTCGAACCAAAAGGGTTCGGGCAAAATGAAGGGATGAAATAAAAAAAAAAAAAATCTGTACACCCGGCAAGTCGAAAACCTGAAAAGGCGGCTTGGGCAAAAATGGGTATCCCGGTGGACTGAAAACCCGAAAGGGCGGTCCAGGCAAAAATTAGGGATAAAAACGTAATACTATGTCTCATTGGATCACTTTG
This sequence comes from Vicia faba, assembly GCA_948472305.1. Taxonomy (NCBI): domain Eukaryota; kingdom Viridiplantae; phylum Streptophyta; class Magnoliopsida; order Fabales; family Fabaceae; genus Vicia; species Vicia faba. The sequence continues at coordinate 610,739,099 of OX451736.1, forward strand.
CATCCAGAATCCGGTATCTACATCAAGCTCAGACGACATTGATCAGTCAGCTTCACCTTCAACCAAGGTCATCAAGTGATGAGACACTCGGAGTTATAAAGGCAATAGCAGAGTTGAAACCCAGTGGGATCATTCATTTCACACAGCTGTTTTATTTTCTTTTGTACAAAATTTGTATAAACTCTTTTGCTCGGTGGCGTTCTCTTACTAGGACGTCAGCCTCTTGTATACAAAACGCCTAGTTACAGGCCATTCAAAATCAATACAAATATACTTTTCAGTTAAACGTGCCAACTGTTTTTCTTTTTCTGTTTTGTTTTACGAAGAACATCCAAGGTTCAATTTGTGATATATGCATTAACAATAATTTGCTAACTCATAAATATTTGCATACGAAATAAAGGATTAATTACAGGTAACATTGGAAACAGGGGCAATAAAGAGTTGTCTAAGCAATCTAATTGTTCCATCCTCCAAGGTACCAAGGTAGGTTCAGCTAAAGAACATAACCGGCATATCTCAATTCCCCAGAGAGTCAGCAGTCAGTGCATTCTTCTCCAAGCAGAGTTGTCAAATCTCAAGGAAGTTGAGTATCCTCCCGTAGAGCTCAACATTCCCCAGTAGCATACATACTCATAACAAGCATCCCCGGCAGTCTTGGGCTAAAGATTGTTCCCTGGCGGTATATCAAATATTCAAAGGAATCACTTCCCCCGCAGTTCAAAACTTCCCCAGGAGAGTCCAATCCAATTTCCCCAGGAAAGTTGGAATTCATCTCCCCAAGCAGCAAGCTTATCCCCAGTAGATTCTGGAAGCTTATCCCTCACAGAGCACGAACGCGTCGTCCGGCTTTATTCAAAGAGTTATTTCCTTACCAGGATATAACTGGGTTATCCTCAGCCAAAAGCCACGGAAAGGTCGTCGTCAACGAAGTCTTCTTACCCCCAGCGAAGTCCATTAGTATTTCCAATACAACAAGGATATCCCCAGCAAATTGTTATCAACAATTCAACAAAGTATCTCTCTCGCCACAGAGTATCGCTCCCCAGCATGGTCGCTAGAGTATTTTTCTCCCCGCAGAATCTTCCATTTGCCAAGTTTATTCCTCAACGGAGTCATCTTCTCCTACCGGTATTCTTGCAGTTATCATCCCCAGCAGGAGTAAAAGCTTATTCTTCAATAGCAGCCCAGGAGTGACTTCCCGGCACCCGTCAAGGATTTACATTCCTAGACGAAAGCATACATAAACATCACATACATCATTATAGCATGCATGTACGCATCATATCATACAAATCTCATTTATGTTGAGAACATCATTGCTTGATCCATATCATGCATTGCATATGGCTGACCTTTACCTTTCAGGAAAGATTCAGCTAAATTCTCCATCATATTTCAAGACCTAGACCGGCTCAGTTAATCGACTCCAAAGATTTCTTATCCAGTCCAAGGCCTTCTCTAGTCCAGCTAAATCGACTCCCAACAGATTTTTCTGATGAAGACTCAGTAGAAGTTATCTCAGGTTTTTCTCAAACGTCCGCTTTTGAGATTATAATTTCCTATGGTTCTCTCCCCGACGGTGCGTGAGATGATAATTCCAGCCCAGGTTTTTCTCAAACGTCCGCTTTTGAGATTATAATTTCATATGGTTCTCTCCCCGACGGTGCGTGAGATGATAATTCCATCCCAGGTTTTTCTCAGACGTCCGCTTTTGAGATTATAATTTCCTATGGTTCTCTCCCCGACGGTGCGTGAGATGATAATTCCAGCCCAGGTTTTTCTCAAACGTCCGCTTTTGAGATTATAATTTCCTATGGTTCTCTCCCTGACGGTGCGTGAGATGATAATTCCATTCCAGGTTTTTCTCAGACGTCCGCTTTTGAGATTATAATTGCCTATTGGTTCTCTTCCCGATACTGCGAAGATGGTAATTCCCACCAAGATTTTCTCAACGAGCGTTGTTGAAGTTAAAGTCACCCAAGGTTCTCTCACCGTTCATGCTGAGGTAGTAACCATCCCTAGTTCGTTCATCACCGTTTGAAGCTCCAGATCCAGCTCCTGTAACCAGTCAGGACATATCTATACCAAGCATCTGAAAACCAGCTCCTGCAACGTGTCAGGTACTCATTTTTTCTTCTGCAGGTATGCAGGTTCTCGCTAAGGAATCTCTTATGCGATCAACATCCAAATGGCATCTATAAGCCCATCATCCTATCCAGCAACCTCTAAATGGCATCTATAAGCCCATTTCCATCACACTGCTACTATGTGAGCGCAAATTTCTGGGCACTCTAGTGTTCAATCATCTTCCACCCTCGGATTACGAAAGACACGTCAGCCAATCTGCATCCTCAGGTCTAAGAAGATTGAACAGGGGCAACTGTTGTACCCCAAAATTTGCCCTCCCATATTCTTCAAAGATTTGCCAAGTCAAAGCTTCAAAATTCCCCAAGGGTTGCACAGTTCAAGGGCCTCCTAAGCAGTCAAGATTAGGGTTTTTGTTCTGATCAAGAAAATGAAGTTTATAAAGGTCCCATCAAGTCTCACATGCTTACAAATATGGTCAAGTATCCTCATATCAAGTTTCAAGACTTTCAGCACAAAATTGCACAGTCAAAACCCTAATTGCACCACAGTCAACTGTAGGGGCAAAATGGTCATTTGACAGTCAAAAGTTCAAATTTTTGGTCAACATCTCATTTTGAAGCCACAAACATCATTTGATCAATGCTTGATCATGATTCTCAAAACTTGGCTCAAAAATCATCAAGATACAAAAGTTTCCTTATTTGGACAGCTGAAAAAGTCAACTGTAAATTGACCAGGGCATAACTTTCACATGGTTTATCAGAAAAATTCCATCCAAAGCTCATTTTGAAGAGAAAGACATTTCCTACAACTCATCTTCATACTTCAAGTCCAAGAAATGCTCTCACAAAAAGTTATCAATTTCAACATTATAGGTCATTTTCAAAAGTCAACAAAAAGAGACTTTAAGTCAAAGGCCATAACTTGAGATTGGTAAATCAAAATGACATGGTACCAAAGGCATTGGTTAGAGGACTCAAAGACCTTTCCAAAATGTCCAAGAACATGAGCAAAGCTTAAAAATTGAGCAAGTTATGCCTTGTGGAAGTTGGGAAATATTTGGATATTTTGAAAAGTCAACATTGATTCAAATGGCCTAAAATTGCTAATGGGCCCATTTTTCTTCCATAATTCATCATCCAAGGCATGTGCACGACCACTTGGCCCAAAGGGAAGTATTTCTTCATTTTTTATTCATTTATTTGAATTTTTATTAATAATAATTCATTTAAATTAATTAAATACATGAAAAATGCTTAACCTAGTTTTTCAATCTTTTTGTGCACATTATATCATCAAGATTTCGTGCCTAGCTAAATAAGGAAAGAACCAATGCAATTGGATGTGATTTGGTAGAAAAAGCATGTGAAAAAAGATTTGAAAATCATGGTGAAAAAATCAAATATTGCATTCATTAATTCATGGATTCTAATCAAGTTTTTCAACCCTAATTGGTTCTATACTTAAGCCTGAATACAAACCTAATGAGGATAACCACGCAGCTGCTCAAAAATATGGAAAGCAAAACTTGAAATTTGTCAAAAAACTCCATAACTGAAAATACACTTGCAGGTCAATTCAAGCCTCCAAACTTGTTCCATTAGCTTGCCAGGGTTGTCAAGAAACGATTCCAATCAAAAACATCAATCCTAACGCCTTGAAACGGTATACAGAAGTCCAGTTTTTTTCACTTTTTCTCATAATCGTGTTTTACATTCTATGCACATTCATGGCATTTTGTTTATATATTCATGATCAGTGAAGTGTTTGCAAGCTAACCATATGCTTTGATTGGATTTTCATGCGCTATACAAGAAATTGCCATAGTCGTGTTTTAGGGTTTACAGGATTTCAAATTGGGGTTTTTCAAATAAGGTAAAATTGGGACACCACAGTGCCATGAACGTGTTCAGCATACTTGGACGAAATGTTTGAGACCCTCGCGCTCAATTTATGAGCGTCCTAGAGCTATTCGCTATTTTCCCAAAACATGCCTAAGAGAACGCTCAGAAAACCGTGGCCTATGTTTTTGTGTTTCAGGAACGAAGAAGAAGATGATATCGTGGCATTAGATGGTTGGCTGGTTTAAATTTCGCGCGGAAAACGAAACACTAACGCATATTTATTTTATTATATTTGTTTGTCATATTACTTACAGATAAGCAAACTGGCACGGTTGGCAAGCATAGTGACTGGTAAACCAAAGGACCTGGGTTCGAGCCCCAGGTCCCCACCCCCCTTCATATTATTTTTTCTTTAATGATTACATGCAACTTCATTATAAAGGCATACCATACGCCTTCAAAATCAGGTCGTTCACAAGGCCAAAGAGATCAACCAGAAGGCGTAGATTTGGAGAACACGATGGGCTCTAGTCAACGTTTGAGTACGTGTCCTGGGAAAGTCCACAAGGCCAAGGTTAATGGGCCTGGATCACTACAAAAAACCCTCCAATTTGGGGCAGACCCCCTAGGTTTGCAAGTCTTTATTATTTTTTATTTTCTATTTTCTTTTTAATTATTGTTTTGTTCAATTAATTTATTATTTTCATAAATATAAAAAATGCCACCAAAAAATCAGAAAAGAGGAAATATAATAAATATTTTTATTTTAAGTACTTTTGTAAATAAATTATATTAATTCATTTAGTAAATTAATTAGGGTTTAATTTAATATTTTCATAATAAAAATCTAAAAAACATAGAATTGGGGTTTAATTAATTTTCATCTTTTTTTCTTTTATTCCATAACAATTAAATAATTAAATAATTAAATATTTATTTTTATAATTAAATTTGCATGTAAATTAATTAGGGTTAATATTAGGTTTTAATTCTTCTTAATAAACTAAAAACAAATAGAATTAGGGTTAGTATTTATTTTAATTAATTCTTTTTCATTAAAATCCAAAAAATCATAAAATACCAAAAAAACATTTCCTTTCTTTTTTAATTAATTAATGTCACCATTTAATTTAATTTTGCAAAAAAGGTCCAACGCCCTCGTTTAATTCTCATTTAATTCGCATATTTATTTTATTTCGTTTAAATATTTATGTATCTCTCCCAAGGCCATGTAATCTTTATCTTTCGCATTTTTATTCTTTATTTTTCTGTCAAATCGGGTTCGAGAAATTTTGGCGATGTGGACCCGCGCCTTTTGTAATAGCTTAGAATCTTTTACTTTCCGCAATTTTTTAACTGTTAATCAAGGCATGAAAGAATGTATGGACAAAATAAAAACAAGCGCTAGATCACCAATAACATGAAAAAAGACAAAAAATGAAAACGACACACAAATCACACACCACCCCTAGGGTACGCCTCACTGTTGCCTTGCCTCGAAAGGTGATTGTCGAGTAGAGGATGTCTTAGTAAGTCCTCATGATCCGGGAACCTGGCATGAGGGTAGCTTCTAAGGTGTCTTCCCATTGCTCTGGTGATCACCATGTCCCTACAAACTCGAATTGATCCGAACACCTCCAACGGTGGTGCTACCTACCTCTCAATGGTGGGATGGCACTACTTTAAAGGACATCTACACAGACGAATTCCTTAGGGTAGGTAGACGACTCGTGGATACTTGCTCTAATTCAAAACAAAACAAATCAAAAATACTTTTCACACCAACACATTTTCAAAAAAGCTTTTGAAAGCATTTTTCAAACACTCTTGAGGACCGATACAAGAGTCGAACTGAAAATTTCAAAGAAACTTTTTAAAACCCACAGTTGAAAAGCAAACAAACCATTTTTGAAAACACAAATGAGCAAGTATCTAAGAGCCCATGGATAACCATGGATAGAAAGGGTGCTAACACCTTCCCTTTCCATAACCTACCTCCCGAACCGAGAGCAATCTCTTTAAGGAATTTTTCTGTGCTTTTGTCCTTTCCATTTGGAGAAAATAAAAGACGGTGGCGACTCTTGCTTCCGCGACATTTCGCAAACCAGCGTTAAACAGTCAGTTCCAGATCCACCGATCACAGTTGGCAATAGTAGAGTTATTGGGAATAGGATCCAGAGTGGATGTGGATCTGCAAGAGTGTGTGTGTGTGTGCATGTAAGATACATGGCTATTTTTTTTTTGAAAAATGTATTTGCAATAAAGGAAAGACAATGAACACAAATATTTGAATGTAAAAGAGTCTAATGTATTTAATGATCATATGATTAGATGAACATAAATAAAACCCTTGACAAATGGGCCAAAGTTCCCCGGGCCAGGCAAATGGCTGAAAAGTCATTGTTAAAATATTACAGACAACATGTTCTTGAATTGAAAGAAAAGCAATAGCAAGTAGATTACTCCTCAATGAAGGAGATGGGCATAAAGTCCTTCGCATGCCAATTCTTCAGCTAAGTTGTAGTTGGATACACCCAATCTTTAAATGCAGCTTCTTCATCAGAATCACCCATGGCGTTGACTTCATGGCTTCCAATCCGAAGAGTTGGCTTTCCAGCACTAGCATGCCTCACTTCCTTCTGAGATTTAACGGTGAATCCCAAACCAAACTTGTCCGCTTTAAATGGGATATCGAGGAGTTGCCCCCAAGTATCGTAGTTTCCTTCTTCAATTGTCGTGCGAGCATCTTTGACTGAAACCATCTTTGCCGCGACCATAACAACTTTAGACTCATCAGAAGAACATTTGGTAGCAGCAATCATCGGTGGTACAACCTCAAAGGCTTGACACATGGTCTCAATGAATTCTCCATCCATATCTACGTACTTGAAAGAGTTAAGGTGGATCACCATAAACTCTTCTTCTCCACAGACAGAGACTATTCTGCCCTTGACTGGATATTTGAGTTTCTGGTGGAGGGTTGAGGTTACTGCCCCAGCTTTATGGATCCACAGGTGACCTAACAAACAAGAATAGGCAGGACGAATATCCATAATATAGAAAGTGGAGTTGAAGATTTGGGAGCCCAATTTGATTGTAAGATCTACCTCCCCATGAACAGTCCTCTTTGATCCTTCAAATTCCCTTACAATGATATCGCTTGGCTTCAAGACTAAACCTTCACGGTCTAGACGATCTAACGCCCCATTGGGTAATACATTTAGAGAAGAACCAGTGTCGACTAGCACATGTGCTAAGGTAGTCCCTTTGCACTCGATAGAAACATGTAAAGCTTTATTGTGATTCTTCCCGAGAGGTTTTAGGTCAGCATCTGAAAATCCCAAGCCATTATTAGTTGTCAGGCTAGCCACACAATTCTCAAATTGGTCTGTTGTTGTCTCATGGGGGACATGAGCCTTTTTCAGGAACTTGATTAGTGTTCGAGCATGGGCATCGGAGCAAAGCCGCAATGACAACATTGAAATCTTGGAAAGGGTTTTCCCTAACTATTCTACAATCTTAAAGTCGCTTCTTTTTATGATCTTCAAAATCTCGTCCATCTCGCGAGTGAAGGGTTCTTCATCAGCTACGTCCTTGGAGGGTACTTCAATCACATCAGGCTCAACAACCTTCTCCTTCCCTCTTGTATCATTACTTGGCTTGGCAGTGGTAATGCGGATGGGCGTCTTCGTAGCCATTGGTGGTGAGATATTAGGTGAATATATTCTCTCAGTTCTGGTTACTTTGATTGAGCCAGTTATGTTACCAACATCATCATCTTTTTCTTCTTCAATCCATGCATCTTGTTTAATCGCATGATAGAACACCTCAGACTGTAATTCCATGGTACCGCTTTGTTTGGAGAGTAGGGAATTGGTCTGGGATTGGTAATTATTAAGGAAGAAAACAGTGGGTTCATTTGAAATCCTAATAGGACCTTTGGAGGTGATCCTAAGAGGTTTATTTGAGATGGTAATAATGGAGAGGTCTTCACATTTGTTAGTCAAACTCTTGGCAAGTGGGGTCTTCTCGAATAGAATTTCATGGCTATCCATTAGGCATTGTATGCCTTTCTTCATACCTTCACATCCATTGAGTTGTCTTGTACATCACACACAGTCTTTTACACAGCCAGGGAAGATCCCAACTTTTAACAAATTGTTCTTGATTACATTCAGAGGAGTAGTCAATTATTCAACAGTGTTGTACCCCAATTTTTCCCCCAAAGGTCCCTTCATCATACCATGTTGATTCATTCACAACAAGATCACACTAGGATTCTTGGTTTCCCTCCCTATATTTAGCATTCCCCTTTTGAGGAATCACCAAGCACCTTGACTTATGTTCTTTTATGATCATGAATATTTTTTTGTTTTGATTTCTTCTTTTAACTAAATAAAATGCAATGTTGGTTTGTCTTGCTTGTTATCCATGTAGGTAAACGCAATGGGATTTAACAAGTTACCCCATGGGTTCATGAGTTTATTTCCATGCCCTAATCAATAAAGCTTGAGAAGTTCAAACCTCATCATTGGATTTGTTTGGAAGAAATGGCATGGAAAGGTTGTTTTGGTTCATCACATTTCAAGGTTATCAAATTTGAATTAAAAGCACAAGGGATTGATTGGAGGAGTTGTCATGGTTGGACAAGATTTTATTCCATTTGGTCACTAGTTCATATTTCTCTCAATGTTCAAGATATGGAAGTGGTTTTGGTAGCTATGAGTTCTCATTATCATTCTCAACAACTTCTATTTACAAATCATGTGTGTTGGTACAAGAAGTTTGTTCAAAATTGTCAAAGTTCCTCAAAGCATTCTCTTGATCCAAGGAGCTAGGGTTTTGAACTTCAAAGGAATATATCTTACTCATCTCTTTGTATTTTTGAGTGATTCCAAAGACATCTTTATCTTAAAAGGGTTATCAATAAATAACTTCAAAAGTTTCAAGGATTTTCCATGAGGAAGAGTCTCAAGATGAATCCCCAATTTTCCATGTGTGACTTCAAATGATCATAACATGGTCAATTTTTATCACCTTGAGCCTATTCTTTTTCTATAATGATCTTGAAGGTGTGTAATTTATGCCTTCTTTCATGTGCAAAGTGAGAAAATGGATGGAAGTTGCCTTAAGGATGCAAAAGATTATAGGTTATTTCATGATTTTTTGCCAACTTCAACAATTCATAACTCTCTCAATTTTTGGAGATTTTTCATGGTCCAAGTTTCGAAATGTCATCCAAGAGGTCCACTTCATGCCATATTTTTTGTTCAAGAGCCAATTCCAAGTGGAAGGCCATGTTTGGATGCAAGAAATTATAGGTCATTTTTTAAGAATAACTTGAAATATTTCTAAGTATGGAAAGTCAACTCTTTTTCTCCAACTTTGACTCAACATAACTTTCAGCTTAAGCATCCATTTAACTCCATTCTTTTTCCATTGCAAAGCTTGTAACCTGATCTTTATGAGCATCAATAATCATGCCTTAAGACCCCTTGAGCTGAGAATTCCATTGTTTCAAAAGTGGTAACTTGTAATTGAAGTTTCATTGCAAGTCAGGATTTGAATTTCATGTTACAACCTCTAAACCTCAAATTAGCACGCGTTTTGGGTATACACATGATTAGCCAACTTTCCCAAGTTGATTAGTGCATCAAAAGGTGCGCTTTGGATGAGTTTTGACAAAAGAGAAGTCACATTTTCTTCATGATGTAGACCCACACGAATTCTCTCCAAAATGCATCATTCACTCTTCATTTTGATCCCATTTGCTTCTCCTATTAATACATGAACTATCCCATTCGTTTTCTCAAGCTTGGATAGCCAGAATCACCCTGCCAAACTTGTTCTACAACTCAGAATTTAGTAACTCCAAAATACATTCTCAAGCCTTTTTCAATCCAATTTTTCCATCAATTCACCTTCCTTGATCTTCCCTGAAGCTAACAATATAATTACATTCAAGAATCATGCCCTATACTGCTCCATAGAAGTCCCGTTTCAGAGCTCTGCAACTCAACTTCAATAGGTAGATTCCTTCATCAATTCTTAAAAACTCTAATATTATTGTGTTACTCTTATTTCCATGGTTCTAGTCACAACACTTACCTTTTACTGGAAACACGTTTTGACCATAAAATTTCAAATCCCTTTTCAAAACTTTCTTTCCAAATTGTTGGAGCTACAATTTATATAAATTTGGCGCGAGGGTGTGGTTGTCTTCGTCTTGAAGAGACAAAGCGAATGGCATATGTCTGAGCTTCTGATTTTTACAGTTTTAGAGACCTGTAAATCACGTTGGCTGGAGGTTGAAGATGACCTACGTGTCATCTTCCAACCAATGATGGCACGCCACTTGTTATTTTTGAAAATCTGATTTATATTTGATTTTGTACTTTATTCACTAATGACCATGATATGCACAACGCGCCATGTCCCTTGGATTTGATTACTAACGCGTTTTGACTCTCATCTAGTGGTCCACATATTTTTACTTTCATTTTCTTTTCTGATTTTTATATTTTAATTGTTTTAAATTTCAAAAAATCGTAGAAAATTCATTTTAAGTCCAAAAAATATGAAAACATTATGAAAAAATATTTTGATTATTCTCTTTCTGATTTATATTTTTTCACAATTTTATTTTGTGTTTTGGTATTTTTTATAAATTTACACTTTATTTGAATTGTTTTAAATGTTTAAAAATACTTTTATACATTTTTAAATTCTGAAAAAATTATGGAGTGATCCAATGATATTGTGACAAATATTGGTGACCTTATTTTATTTTTGTTTCTGAATTTACTATTTTTTTCAATCATTTTTGGTTTATTTTACCCATTTCTTTTAATTTTAAAAACAGTTTCTGACTTTAAAAATTACCAAAAATTTTTGTAAAACTATTTGAGCCTTTTCCAGATTTTTCTATGGTCTTACTTTTTATTTCTTGATTAATTTGAACATAGTTGATATTTTTATCTTTATTTTCTATTTTTAAACATGATTTTTAAACCCTTTTGTATATATTAAAATGTAATATTATTTTGTGACTATTTTCTGGCTGATCTTGGGTTAAATTTTGGATCATGAACTTTATTAACATCATTGGATCCATGGTGTTGAGTTTAACTCCACAAAAATAGATGAATGATTTTAATAATAGTTTGATTAAATTTAATTCAAAAGTGGTTTGTATATTCTCTCACATCCCTCTTCATCTCATCCCCTTCTTATTGCACTAAATGTTGTTGGAGCATGATCTCTATATCATGTCTCAGAACAAATGGTGCATAGATTGTTATTGACCGGCCTCAAAATAGGTGCGACTTCTATATAAGTCCACTTACGATTGCTTAACATAGCGCTAAACTTTGTCCAGATTCGAATAAATGATCATTCGTGACCCAAACTTATGTTTGCAAGCCCAAGTATGTTAATTTTATCTCTTTGATCCAATAACCTTGAGATTCATTGTGTGGAGGCTTTGGTTCTACCAATCCTCTAATGGATCTACAACACCTTTGGTCAACGCGGATCACTTAAACACCGTCGATCATTAAATGGCACTTGTGAGAATTCCAAATGGATGATATACTTGACAAAATGCAAATGCAACTTGTTGTGTGGAGGCTTTGGTTCTACCAATCCTCTAATGAGTTCCAAATGCAAGCTTCAAGATGGTAATCAAACTAACAACTAATTATTTACTTGTTTACTTTATGCTTTTATTTTTTTAATGTTTTATGTACCATTTAGTTTTAGCATTTACATTTCATGCCATTTTCATCTTTGCTCATTTGAGCATTTACTTTCTTGTCATTTTTTTTTTAAATTTCTCACTTGAGCTTTTCTTTTCCTTTTTAAGATACTTAATAATCAACTTAAACCCTAAAAAAATCTTTAAGGGTATTTGGACTATTTGGTTACTATCCTTGGCATTATGGAGTATGGGACTTTTCTTGGACTTAGGATTAGAAACCTTGGCCTATCTTGGAGACTTGTGATCTTATCTGATTATTTTGTTTGGAGTGCTTGAGGCTTACCTCAAGACATTGGGTTGCTTGTTTGTGTTTTGTGTGCAGGTTTTTGTGATTACACCCTTTGTTTGTAATCTGGAATTCACCCGTATATAGCCGCTACTCTGCCCAATTTTTGTGAAGACTTAATACAATTGAAGTTTGGTTCTCTCAAGAGGTCTAGTATTTTTTTTTCTTGATTGGTTTCAATCCAAGGAATGGGAATTTTATCCTGGCTCATAATGTCAAGTATTGGCTTCTTTTTGGTTATATGGTTCTTATCCCTAGCTTTTACCTTATGCTTTAGGATAGTCTCTTCTTCTCCTCCCATCTTCTTTAATTTCAAAAATCTTCTTCCTCCTTTTGAAAACTCTTCTTGTTTTTAAACTTGAACCACTTTCATAAGAAACTTGGACTTATGTCCATGAATTTTCAAAACATTTTCATAAATAAACTGCAATCAACTTAATAATACCTTGACATTTTTTGTGAGAAGACTAAAAGTCAATCAATCTCATTTCAAACCATTTTGCCACTTTGGCTTTTATCTTTAAATTTTTCTCAAAAAGATTGGACTCTTGTCAATCCTTGTAGTGATGCAAACAACTATACTTCTACAATATGTAGTGAAGAGAGATATTTTCCACTTGGGTGTTAAGTGAGGCATTGTTGATTTTAAAATCCAAGCCATATCCTCCAATTTGAGATGATGTAAATTCTCCTTTCTCATAATTGTGGATAGTAGGTATGTTTTCCACACGGACAATGACGATGATGTTTTATCTCATAAAATTAACCAACACATTTGTGTTTTAAATTATTAAAAGAGGAACTACGTGTACCCTGATCCCCTATTGCAAGAAAAGGTGGTACGTAGGAACTAAAGGTTCGCAACCGCGGCGGGTGAAAAAGTTATAAAATAAATATATTTCTTTTCTCATCTCCACCATCCATTTTTATACAACATTTTTTATAGCCAAAATATACAGATTTTACAAAGAGGCTCCTGTGGAGTACCGTAGATGTTTAGGGTGCTAATACCTTCCCTTTTCATAACCAACCCCCTTACCTTGAATATTTCCCCCTCTTTTTGGGTTATTCTCTCTTTTCCCATTCATCTGGAAACAATAAAGCGCGGTGGAAATTTTTATTTTGATTTGTATAAAGTCTAGTCAACCCAATGGCTTAGTCTTAAACATTTCTACCACTACAGAAAAATGGTAACTTCACTGGGGAAAGATTGACCTCTTGCTGGTCCACCCCTAAGTGGGTTAAGCCTATCTTTTTTTGTATTTGTATATGTGTTATTCCTGTTTTTTTGTGTTATATGTTATATATATGTTTGTCTGGATTTTCCTGGTTTTCAGGGCGCTTGCTGATTACTCATAAGTCCTATACCCGGACTTGGGAAAACTTTAAGATAGGACGGGCGGTATAGTCATGTTAACTTTGAGGGAGTAATTCCAAAAAAGGAGGCATGAGATCCCTCACTCAATGGAGGCCCCTTTGAATGTAGTGTCATTTACCGAGTAATCGGGAAGACATATTGCTTTCGACCTGGGAGCCTGCTGAAACTGAGAATCGTAGAATGCCAAACCCATCTTGGCCTTTTAGGTGTAGTCCGGAAGCTATGACAGAGTAATCTGGAAATAGTTGTCACGCGATACTATGCTTGGACGAGTCTTTCTTGAGAATATTACTAATTACCGAGTTAATCGGGAAGTTGGTAATATTCGAAGGAAGGATGTAGACTCTGGGAACCTTTAGAACCTTGTTCGGCAGGTGATAACTTTTAGACCTATACCTTATGGGTAGTACCTTCGACCTCATGCTCGTGACGTTGAACCTATGAACCCTATATGTGTGATCTTGTGTGTGATTGTTGCATCATGAATCCGTGCACTCATAAGAATCTTTTGAAGAAACCATATTTTAATGGATTTAAAGGTTGACCATTTGTGAAAATCCCAAGTACTTTCTAACCATGGATTCTAGAAAGAGAAAGACCAGGAAATACAGTTTTAAGGATCCCAAGATAGATGAGTTGATCAGTCTAATTCCCGAGATCGAGTGTTCTACAGACTTTCGGAAGAAGTATGGATCCATTATTCCTCTCATAAAGCTGAAGATGAAGGAGGGTATTCTCTCGACCTTGGTCCAGTTCTATGATCCAATGTATCATTTCTTTACTCTTCCCGACTATCAGTTGATGCCCACACTGGAGGAGTATTCTTATCTATTGGATTTACCTGTTACTAATCGTGTTCCTTTCACTGGTTTGGAGGGTGAGCCAAAACCACATGAGATTGCTGCTTTGATTCATCTGGGGAAATCTGAGGTGGAAGCCCATATGACTACTAAAGGAGGAATTAGAGGATTACCAGCTCAGTTCTTATTAGAGAAAGCTCGTTACTTTGCCATAATAAAGAGTACAGTTGCTTTTGAGGCCATCTTTGCACTACGTGCTTACAGGTTAGTTTTATGTCTTAATGTGGACAAGTTTGTTAGCATTAATGCTATCAGGATCATCATGATTGGAAACCCAGTTCCTACATTATTGGGTGATGCTTATTAATCTATTCATCTTCAGAATTCTTATCATGGGGGGATGATTATTTGTTGCACGCCTCTATTGTACCAGTGGTTTATCTCTCATATGCCTCAGTCTGATGCTTTTTGGGATGTCAAGAAGGAACCCCGTTGGGCTCCTAAGATCATGGAACTTACTCACTCGGATATTGATTGGTATCATCGAGCTGACCAGGATATAAAGATTATTGACAGTTGTGGTAGTTTCCCCAATGCACCTATTCTTGGTACAAAGGGAGGAATTAACTATAACCCTGTTCTTGCACGGTGACAACTTGGTTATCTGATGAGGGATAAACTGAATAATATTCATTTAAGTAGTTTCTTTATGAAGGAAGGATAAGACCATAGGGAAGCTAGGGAGCAAATTACGAAGGCCTGGCGTCACATTCATAAGAAGAGTAGGAAGGATTTTGGACCTAGGGGTGCTGTTTCTTTGGAGCCATATCTTCAGTGGGTCTAATCGAGAGTTGTTCAGTTAAATATGTCGTATACCCGGGAGACACCCATGCCTGATGTATTTATGAAGATCACTCCTCCCTTATTAGATGATCTAGAAGAGCTGCAACTTGCTTTGGTTAGGATGCAACATGAAAAGGATGCTTGGAAGAACAAATTCCAAACTTTAGAGAGTTCTTATAAAGCAGACTTGAAGGAGAAAGACAACTTGATTGAGATCCTTGAGAGTCGAGCGGTAGAATCTATGGAGAGGCAAGGTGATTTATTTTCTCCTAAGCCTCAATCAGGTTCTCATTACTCACTTCCTAATTCAGATGATTGGAAGGAGGTTTCCATTAGACACGCGGAAGAAAACCAGAGGTTGAAGGCTCAAATTGCCAGGCTCACAGGAAAGCACCAGCGTATAGAGTGATCTCCATCAGTTCTATTTCTCAGGGTTTCAGATTTTATTTTTATCTTGTACTTGGGATCATTGAAACTTGTAATCCATTTTAAAGATATTATAATAAAATTTTCTGTATTTCAAACGTGTTATTACTCTGATATTTGCAATGTGTCTATAAATCTATAAATCCCTTGAAATATTAAATAAAAAAGTAAAAATAATCATGTGCATTACATATCATGCATCATATTACACATTTTTCTTGCATTTGGTATGCCTATCCAGGTGTCTTACCAAGCTTCTTTACTTCGTTCAGCAAGCTGATTCATCACTACAACACTCATGCTAATTTCAAAAAGAAGATGGATAAATTAGAACAAGAGAATCGTGAGTTACGCAAGGAAGTTTCTTCTTTGAAGGACGGCATGGCCAATTTTACTACTCTAATGGAAGCTATGGTGGCTGCTCAGAATCATCCACCGAGTGTTCAACCTCAACCAACAAGGGCAACTACTGAAGCTCTGACTGTTCCCATATCTGCTACTCCAACTGTTATTCAGAATCGCATGCCCCAAGGTTATCCATGGGGAATCCAGAAGAAATTTTCACCTGAAGGTTTCAATCTTGGTCCTCAAGAGACTCCAATTGTTTAGACTATTGTTACTCTTACACCTTCTGTGGTGCATGTTCCTGTTGCACCTCCCTCGGTGAATATGGTTCTGTTTGTTAATGATGATTTGTGTCGTCCTTTCCCTCCACCGAGTGAAGACTTGGGTCTTTATGACATAATTGATGATTTTCAAGAGCAGTTTGACAAGATGCAAGGAGAGATGAAGGCCCTCAGGGGAAAAGAGCTATTTGGGCAGAATGTGAATGAGTTGTGCTTGGTCCCGAATGTTAAGATACTTGCTAAGTTTAAAGTCTCGGAGTATGAGAAGTATAAGGGAAACACTTTCCCTTATGCTCATCTGGTGATGTACGTAAGGATAATGTCTACCCATACTGATGATCAGTGTTTGCTAATTCACTTTTTTCAGGATAATTTGACTGGTGCTGCGCTGAAGTGGTATATGAGTTTGGACAGTGCCAATATTCATACTTTTAATGATTTGGGAGAAGAATTCATCAAATAATACAAGTACAACATGGACATGGTGCCTGACCGTGATCAACTCATGGCTATGGTTCAGAAAGACAGGGAATCGTTCAAAGAATATGCGCAGAGATAGCGTGAGGTAGCTGCCCAGGTGATTCTTCCGATGGAAGAGAAGGAGATGACCAAGATTTTCTTGAAGACGCTGGGTGCTTTCTACTACGAGAGGATGGTAGAAAGTGCGCCAAGTGACTTTACTGAAATGGTAGGAATGGGTATCCGCTTATAAGAGGCGGTAAGAGAAGGCCTTTTAACAAAGAGTGAAGGATCTGGAGGTGCGAAGAAGTCATATTATGGGTTTACCAAGAAGAAAGAAGGAGATTAAAATGATGTTATACAAGAGAGGAGGGTAAACACTCCTAGAAGGAATTATCAGCGTCATCAGCAAGTCGCCTCAGTTACTCCCGTTATGAATGCCGCTCCAACTACCATTGCTTATCAAAGACCGTCCCAGTAGGGGAATCAAGGGTATAATCAAATAAGGGAGAGTTATGACCCTATTCCCATGATTTATACAGACTTACTACCGACATTGATTCAAAAGAAGTTGGTTCAGAGCCGACCACCTCCTGTCGTACCATCACCATTGCCTTGGTATTAAAAGGCAGACCAAACGTGTACTTTTCATCAGGGAGCACCAGGGCATAATGTTGAAAATTGTTATCCTTTAAAGACTGAGGTACAGAAATTGGTGAAGTCTGGTATTCTATCTTTCAAGGATATGTGTCCTAATGTGAAAGACAATCCTCTACCCAAGCATGGAGGAGCAAATGCTGTGAATATGGTGGCCGATTGTCCAAGCGACTTCCGGATTTTTTATATTCATCTAGTTAGAGGAGATTTGGTGAAAATGCATGCAGACCTCTGTGAATTTAGCTACTATACGCATGATCAATCCAGTTGTGCTATTTGAAGTACAGACATACAGGGTTGCGATAAGATAAAGGCTGATTTACAGGAGATATTGGATGAGGGCCTAATCCATATAATCAGGCCTAGGGCAGAGTATGACGAGGAAGTGAATATGGTTTCTGGATGTCCTAGAGAATTCATAATTTTCGATGTAGAGTATATGAATGAGGACCTCGTGCAGTTGCATGCTACCTTCTTCCATACGGTTGGTCAGGTGGAACACCAATATGGATCTTGCCAAGTTTGCTGTCGAGACCCCCGAGGATATTAAATCATGAGGAAGGTGGTCAGTTGTTGTTAGACAATGGAACTATCAAGGTCACAAGTCAGAGGGATGATTACCCTGAAGTTGATATGGTTGAGGTTTATTTGACTGAAGAAGAGTCAGATGAAGAGTATGCCTTTACAGATGAGTATTTCTCTTCAGACGAAGATTTGTTTTCCAGAAATGACTTATTAATGAATGATTGTGTCGAAGAAGGGGTAAACGTCATTGTGCCTTGTTTTGGTGCACCTGCCCATTTTGAAGTTGAGTACCATAGCAAGCCAGCTGTTACCCCATTGGTGATTAGTTTGCAAGGTCCTATCCCCTACAAGTCAGATAAGGCTGTGCCTTACAGATACAACGCTACAATCTTAGAGGATGGTGTGGAAGTTCCCATCCAGCCAATACCTGATGTTGGAAATATAGAGGAAAATAGCAGGGTGACCCGTAGCGGTCGTGTGTTTGCACCAGTTGTTCGAAGAGATGTTGGTGCTGGAAAGAAAATTGCTGGGAATGATGAACCTAAGAAGGCTACGGGTGAAACTAGTGGAGCTACGTTAGAGAAGGAAGTGGATGATATTTTGAAGATAATTAAGATGAGCAACTACAGAATTGTAGATCAGCTACTACAGACTCCTTCAAAAATATCTATCTTAGCTTTATTGATGAACTCCTCTGCTCATAGAGAATCCTTGATGAGGGTACTGAACCAAGATTTTGTGGAGAGTGATATGCCAATTTACCAATTCAGCAGCGTAATAGGAAACATTACTTCATGTAATAACTTGAGTTTCTACGATGATGAATTACCAGATGAAGGAAGGAATCACAACTTGGCCCTCCACATCTCTATGAACTACAAGAATGATTCACTATCCAATGTGCTGATTGATAATGGATCCACGTTAAATGTTATACCGAGGAGTACTCTCTTGAATTTGAATTATCAAGGAACGCCTATGCGCCCGAGTGGCATCATTGTGAAAGCATTTGATGGGTCAAGGAAATCTGTTATTGGTGAAGTGGACTTCCCTATTCATATAGGACCACATTTGTTTCAGATAACTTTCCTAGTCTTGGACATTGTTCCCCCTTATAGCTGTTTTCTAGGACGGCCGTGGATACATGAGGCAGGGGCTGTCACTTCAACTTTACACCAGAAGTTGAAGTTTGTACGTGAAGGGAAGGTAGTGATCATAAA
This sequence comes from Vicia faba, assembly GCA_948472305.1. NCBI lineage: Eukaryota > Viridiplantae > Streptophyta > Magnoliopsida > Fabales > Fabaceae > Vicia > Vicia faba. The sequence goes on from OX451736.1 coordinate 610,758,013, forward strand.
TGGGGAGCAGGCATTGTTGATATCTCATTTGTCCTCTTTTAGCATTGTAGAGGTGGATGAAGATGCTGTTGGAACCCAGTTCCAATCCTTATCCATTGACAACATAAGAGGAAATGAGAATTCCATGGTTTCGCTGAAGGACATGCAACATATTGTGCGTAATGGTCATAATGAAGTTTGGGGACGAATTGTGGATCCACCTGTGAACAAGAACAAAACTGGCTTGGGGTTCTCTTTGAAGAATGACAAAGGTAAGGGCATGAAGTCGAAGTTTGCTGCAGGCAGGTATCAAGACATTTTCCGTAGCAGGGGTTATCTTCATCCGACTATTTCCAGGATTAATGCCATTGTGGAAGATGAAGCAGAGCAGGCAATGCCGAATCATGTGACGCACAAAGTTAGGGTTTAGAACTGGATCACCAGTGATGTTCCCTCTTGCATACATGTTTCAAAGTAATTTGTTTTGTTAATCTTTTTGAAAAAGCTTTCACTCTACCCAAGGTGGAAGTATTAATGTTATAGGGCTTATCTGTTTGCTGTGACTGTTAAAATCAATAATAAAAGTTATAAAAGTTGTCTTTGCTTCCCAAATTATGTTTTTTTATTTTTTGCTATTCTTGGAAAATGGTAATCAGAAAAAAAAACCTTTCAAAATAAATAATAACTGAAATTCAATCTGCATGATCACTTGTTATATGTGTCAGTTTCTAAATGCAATCACAAATCATATGTGAAGATTAATTAAAAAACCCGTTGAATACAATGAACCTGCACCCTCTCCCAACTTTGAATGTCCTGTGTATGGGGATGAAGAAGAAGGTTATGATGAGATTCCAGAAGAGGTCTCACGGTTTCTTGAGCACGAGGAAAATACCATTCAGCCATATAAAGAGCCATTGGAAGTGATCAATTTGGGTTCAGAAGAAGATCCGAAGGAAGGCAAGATTGGAGCATTGTTGCATCACGATGTGAAGAGCAGGTTGATTGAGCTTTGGAAAGAGTATATGGATATTTTTGCTTGGTCTTATCAAGATATGCCTGGTCTAGATACATATATTGTAAAACACCGCTTTCCCGTTGAAGCCATAGTGTCCGCCAATTAAATAAAAGTTGAGAAGAACTCACCCAGATATGGCAGTAAAAATCAAAGAGGATGTTTCAAAGCAGATTAATGATGGTTTCCTTGTGACGTCAGTGTATCCTCAATGGATTGCCAATATTGTCCCACTACCGAAAAAAGATGGAAAGGTCCGCATGTGCGTAGATTACAGAGATCTAAATAAAGCTAGTCTAAAAGATGATTTTCCATTTCCACACATTGATATGTTAGTGGATAGCGCAACAAAATTTAAGGTATTCTCGTTCATGGACGGATTTTCCGAGTATAATCAAATAAGAATGGGTCTGGAGGACATAGAAAAAACAACGTTTGTCACACCCTGGGGAACATTCTGTTACATAGTGATGCCCTTTGGGTTGAAGAACACTGGTGCAACGTACCAAAAGGCTATGACAACCCTATTCCATGATCTGATGCACAAGGAAATCGAAGTATATGTTGATGATATGATTTCCAAATCCCAGACTGAAGAAGGGCATGTAGAAGATTTGTTGAAGTTATTTCAATGTTTGAGGTAGTATCATCTCCGCTTGAATCCAAATAAGTGTACCTTTGGTGTCCGATCGGGGAAATTGTTGGGTTTCATTGTTAGCCAGAAAGGAATTGAAGTTGACCGTGATAAAGTCAAGGCGATTCAAGAGATTCCAGCACCAAGAACTGAAAAGCAAGTCAGAGGTTTCCTTGGGCGTTTGAATTATATTTCCAGATTCATCTCCCACATGACTCCAACATGTGAACCGATCTTTAAGTTATTAAAGAAATATCAAAGTTGTGTGTGGACGGATGATTGCCAAAGGGCATTTGAAAGTATTAAAAAATATCTGCTTGAACCTCCTATTTTGCTTCCTCCTGTAGAAGGAAGACCATTGATTATGTATCTGACAGTGTTAGATAAATCCATGGGATGTATTCTAGGACAGCAGGATGAAATAGGGAAGAAGGAGTTCTCCATTTATCATCTCAGTAAAAAATCCACTGATTGTGAGTCGCGGTATTCCATGCTGGAAAAAACATGTTTTGTTTTGGCCTGGGCGGCAAAGCGTTTGCGGCAGTATATGTTGAATCACACTACTTGGTTGATCTCCAAAATGGATCCAATCAAGTACATTTTTGAAAGGCTTGCTCTTATTGGGAGAATTGCCCGCTGGCAGATGTTGTTATCTGAATATGATATCGAATACCCTGATCCCCTATTGCACAAAAAGGTGGTGCATAAGCACTAAAGCTTCGCAACCGCGGCGGGTGCAAAAATTATAAAATAAATATATTTCTTTTCTCATCTCCACCATCCATTTTTATATAACATTTTTTATATCCAAAATATACAAATTTTACAAAGAGGCTCCTGCGGAGTACTGTAGATGTTTAGGGTTCTAATACCTTCCCTTTGCATAACCAACCCCCTTACCTTGAATCTTTCCCCCTATTTTTGGGTTATTCGCTCTTTTCCCATTCCTCTGGAAATAATAAAGCGTGGTGGCGACAAACAGAGGCGACGAAAATTGCATCTTCGGCAGCATTAACACCTTTGTCTTGCTTCAGCATTGGAGCATGGATTACATTCGGCGTTGGAGGAGGATTAAATTAAATAGTTTTGTTATCAATCAAATCCTAGATTTTTTTCTTCAAGGCCCAGCACTGGTAAGTCTCGTGCCCGGGGCTGCTTGAATGGTAAGCACACTTAGCGTTCAGATTATACTTTGCTGATGAGGTGTCCGGATTGGCGGGAGGATCGTGCAATTTCACTAAATTATCCTTGAGAAAATGTTGAAGGGCTTGAGATAGTGACATGCCTAACCTCGTAAATTGTCTTCTTGGGATTTCAAAATGTTGATGATTTACATATGGTCTTGGAGTAGGAGTTTGATTGGAGATTCGGACAACATTAACAGACGGGTGATCATTGTTCTTGGCATGGGCCTTTGTCCCGTAAACAACATTGAACTCCTTCTTTGTAGCAAAAGGTTTCTTGATAGGATTGGAAGTGGAGGTAGATGCCACATAGATCTTCCCAATTTTTATGCCACTTTCAACTCTTTCGCCGGTTAAGATCAATTCGGTGAAACCAGAAGAAGAGCAGCCAACCAACAGAATAAAGAAAGGACCAGATAAAGTTCCCATGAACATGTCGATGTGCTCCCTATCAGTCAAGGGAGGTTGGACCCTACTAGCAAGGTCTCTCCACTTTTGCGCATATTCCTTAAATCCTTCATTCTTCCCCATGGTCATATCTTGCAACTGAACCCTCGTTGGCGCCAAGTCGGTGTTGTACTGAGACTGATGGTAGAAGGCATTAGCTAAATCCTCCCAAGTATTGATACGAGAACCTTCTAACTGATAAAACAATTCAAGTTGTGTTCCAGCCAAACTCTCTTGGAAAAAGTGAACCCATAGGTTCTTTTGAGAAGTGTGCGACTGTATCTTGCGCACATAAGATTTCAAATGGAGTTTTGGACAAGAAACCCGATCATACTTTGCAAACATTGGTATTTTAAATTTATGGGGAATGACTACCCCAGAGATCAAACCCAAATCATCAAAATCTAAACCGGGGACGACTTGGATTTCAAGAGCTTTCAATCTGTCTTCTAACTGCTTGTATTTAATATCAGCGGGTGGATACTGCTCGGTGAAATAATCATCATCAAATACTTGATCATTGATACAGTCAGCCTGAGTACTCTTGACCTCACCAATTTGGTTCTCGTCCTCTTCCGATGAATCTTCTCCTATTGGGATTTGACGGACTGTCTCCTTGAACCTTCTACCATGTTGAGTAGAGCTTTCTTCTTTGGATTCTTCTTAATAGCTAGCAAAGCCATCATATCTTGCTGCCCCTTGGCTAGGGCTAGTAGAGTTTCCTGAAACTGAGAATTCTGGGCTTGGTGATCCGTCACAGTTTTCTCTAGATCCATCTTGCTGAAATAAACATCAGAAAGATAAGGAAACTTGTTATCCGAAAACCTATCATGTTATGATGCATGAAATATGTACATGCAAATGATTTCAAGGATTAATGAAATTTAAATTTGTATAGACAAAAGAAATGAACAAACATTAATCCTCATTAGACAAAACAAGAAAGATTACATCATGCCTCTTGGGCTTACAAAATAACTTTCTAAGATAAAAAGACTGAACGTATCCTCTTTGGTGCGAGATAGGCGTTCACACTTTGTTATTATTGTAGGTCCTTCGTAAGCTCCATGACCCTCTTTTCACTAGCATAAAATTGATCCTCGAAAGTATCTCGTTCTTCCTTCAGCTGGATCCAACCCTTTTGTAAGTCTTCGAGAGAGGTAGGCATGTCGGGATGGAGGATAGTGTAGGGAACATCTCCTTCGACCACAGGCTCCACAATGAATGGTAAGATGGAGGGATAAGGCATCACAAGCTTCTGAGCATGATCTCGTACCCATTTAAGGTAAGGTTTGAGGGGAATGTAATTCTTGTGTCCTAGTGTCTTGGTATCTACCTTGTTCAACATCCTCCAAGCTCGGATAAATCTCTAGCGGTGAACTTGATCGTCGCTCTCGTAGTCAAATACCAAACCTTGAATAAGCATCTCGTGTGGACCATCCCTTCGGGTGTAACCAAACTGTCTTAAAGCTAATCAAGGGTTGTAGGTGATACCTCCTCTAATACCAAGCAAAGGGACATTAGGGAATTCTCCACAACAGTCGATGATAGTAACATTCTCCAAAGAGCGGGAACACTAATGAATATCTGAATGTCTGAGCGTCATCAACCTATGGGACCATCTTGAACCTTGCTCATTTTTCAACAGATTGAGGAAGATGCGAAATAAACCATCTTTCCAAGAGAGGAGTACAACACATAAGGATACCTCTTTTCCTCATAGTGCGAGTGTGAAAGGAATATAGGATGTCCCTTAGAAAAGTAGGAACCGGGTTACGAGACATAAAGATTTTGACGGTGTTCACACCTATGAGTTGGTTAGGATTTGGAAACAAAACCATCCCATAGATGAGTAGAGCCACAATTTCCTCAAAAGCTCGCAAATCCAAAGAGTTCCAACAGTTTTAGGCTTTCTCAAACAAGAACTTTGCTAAGAAACCCTTGACACCACTCCTTGTTTCCAAATTAGTTGTGTTATCAGATGGTTGCAAGTGTAGAGCTTGAGCAATCTCTTCTGGATTTAGATCTCTTTCCGTACCTTTGAAAGGTAGTTGATTGAGAATCGAAATCCTCAAGAGTTGGGAGAAGTCTTCCAAAGATGGCACAAGTTGATAATCAGGAAATGTGAAGCAATAGTGTAAAGGATCAAAGAACTGAAAGAGCACCTTTATCATGTCTTCATCAGTGTTGGAGGTAACCAAGTTTAGTAGGCGACCATGTCTTTCGGTAAATGGAGAATTTTCAGGAATCCTTGATGCTAACTCTTTGAGTTGAGGAGGGATCCTCACGAGATTGACTTGAATGGTTTTCCTGCGAATAGAATCCATGTCCTACAAAACAGAACAAAGATAAATCCTAAAATCCTTGAAATGGTTAGTGAGTATGAGTATGATGTTATGATGTTTATGATGTTATGTACAAGTAAATACATACAAACAAAACAAACAAATCCTTAGGTTTAGGCTTGCATGGAGTCTTATAGGTAAGTACCATCTTGAAGTTTAGTTGGCTCAAACCTGTCCTAGTAATAGTAACCGGGTTCTAAGGAGCTCAATATCACTGATTTGTTTCCTTGGGCATTGTTTCAGCGCAAGCCTCTTTAATGGCGACCGAAATATCCAAAAAAAACAAACTTCAATAAGTGTAGTATCGAGTATCTACCAACTTCAGACCGCACCAAAGTCGGTCATCTCACTACGTCCTAAAGCCCAAGTTGGTCAGGTAAAGGTTCTAAAAGTTCATTAGGGCTTCATGACATCACTCAGCGGCCCCGTATTCTCCTTGACTACCTAAGGGCTACCGCTACCCATAAATATGTCGCACTAACATAGCTATTGCTTAGACCGTGTCGGTATACCCCGCACAGTTTCCATAATGTATTGCTATTTACCTATAAGGTATCCCAAATCTGGGAAGAGGATTCAAACCCAAACAAAGAACCATAATGTAAAGCACACAAGTCAAACAAAGAAAGCAAGTAAATGTGATCTAACCCTAAGGTAACCTCACTTTTTATTTATCCCCAGTAGAGTCTCTAGTTCTGTGATACGGTGGGAGAATTGACTTAGGTGTTTTGTATTTTATCGCAAATATTGCGGTTAGAAAGAGTCGCCACCGACTTTTCTTTTATCCAAAAGGAAAGGTGAAAAAGCACAGGAAAGACCTTTCAGATTATTTCTTGAGTTCGGGGGGTAGATTATGAAAAGGGAAGGTATTAGCACCCTTTTTCATCCATGGTTTTCCATGGGCTCTTAGTTACTTGCTAGATCACTTTTTTCTGTTTGAAAAATGTGCTTTGTGTGGATTTTGAAAGTATTTTGAAAAGGCTCCATCGTTTAGGCAAACTTTGTAATGATTCTCATTCATAAGAATATATACAAAGTGTTGATCTTTTGAAAAAAATTTCAAGTTTGAAAGGTGTTTTAAAAGTGTTGGTGTTTGTTTTGAAAATAGCAAGGATGTTTTGTTTTGAAAATGAGCAAGCAACTAGGAATAATCTACCTACTCAAAAGTCTTTCATGTTTATTTCCTCTTTCCTTTCACATTGTCATCTTACCATTGATTTGGTAAGTAACCCTATCTTTAGATGTAAACGGGATGAGCGTGGGTCATTGTATAACCACGATTAGCAATGTTTCAAGGTATCTTAGCATCTTTCTTTAGGGACTAAGATCATTTTGAAAAGGCAACATAGATAGCGTCGTCGAGGGACTATGATCTTGTATTTTTGCTTGTTTTTGCTAAGATACCTCACATGCATAATATGGGCATTTTCATAAGGCAACCAAGTGGATTTTACCCTAGGGGTGCTTGTGTGCAAGTGTATTGATTTTCATGCTTTGTTTAGTCTTTGATTAGAGTTTGCTACTTGTTGATTTTATCTTCTCATACAAACCCTAATTACTAGCATTTATATAAAGCGATAAATTGTGAAAAGTAAAATTACTACGCTATTACATCATTAGGGGAGGGGGTGTACAAATTTACAAATGGGGATTGCAAGAAAATTAAACCTAATTATCTATTATAGCCATTTTGAATATTGTACAAAATTGAAAATAAAATGTAATAATATAAATGGAAAAAGAAATGATTTTTGTTGTTTTTTATGAAGGGGTTTTGTCTTGACCTAATTAAAGAAAATGATTAATTAAAATTAAATAAAATTAACTTAAACTAATTAAGAAAAGAAATTAACTTAAAAAGGATTTTTTAGGGTTTTTTATGAAAAGGTATTAAATTAAAGAAAATGAAATGAAGATTAATTAATTAAAATAACCTAAGTTCTAAATTAATTTTAACTAAGAATATAAAATAATATACTAATTTAACCTAAGTCTAAAAATGAATTATTTAAGGAAAAAAATTAATTTGTTTAAGAAAATGTTTTTTATCTTTTTGTCTTATAGAGAAAATAAATACATAAGTATAAATAATAAATAAAAATAAATTTGGATTTTTTATGATTTATGAAAATAATAATAATAATAATAATAATAATAACAATGAAGAAAAATAAAATAAGAATAAAAATATAAAGAAAAGTCAGGGGGAGTTAGAAAATGAAACAGGGAGTAAAATAAGCAAAAAATATTAGGCCCAACAAAGGGAAGCCTAGCGCTGCCAAAAAAGCACAAAAAGTCAGAAAATAGTGAAAAAAAAAGACAAAAGGTCACGCTTGGGCTTGAACCCAGGACCTAAGGGTGACAGGCGCGCGCTTTAACCACTGGAGTGGTGATACATCTGTTAACTTGTGTGAAAGGATAAATACATTTTGTCACACGAATCCAACCATATAAATATCATAAACTATAAATCAAAGATGAATGAGAATTTCTAAAAGTACCAAGTTCTGACCTAAATATTTCAGAAAGTTCAAACTCAAAATTCTCCTAGCTCAATCAAAATAAATGAAATCTATGGGCATGTATAGTTTCAAGGCAATGATGTCTACATTTTATCTTCACAAACGCAAGCCTAACAATGCCTAAATATGAAGATAGAAGTTCAAGAAAAATACCTCAAAATTGGAAATTGTGAAATGGATTTGAGCTTGTTTCAGGCAGTGGTGATGATCAGGTTAGCTTCCTTGGACCTCTAGGAAGCTAATGCAATGCTTAGCTTGAATGGAGAGTGGCTGAAATGGCCTGGAGAAGTCCAACTGCAATGCTCTGTTTTTGGATATGGAAGTTGATGAAGATGATGTTACAGTCTGTAAACAGGGACAAGGATGGTTTGTATTTGATATGAGGAAGCTTTTGAAACTAAAAGGCCAAGAAATGCACAAGGGGTTTTGAAGATTAAAGTTCAAAATCAGAAATGACACAAAATGGAGGTTTTGTGCAATCTTAGTTTTTAGGGAGTTTGGGAGTGTTTTCAATCGTGTGTTACGTTGCAATATCCTTGTGCATAAGTAAGGAAAAGGTTAGAGTACTTGAGGAGGTCAGAAAAACCAGATGTAGAGTTATGGCTATGTTACTTGGTTTTGAAGAAAAGTGAAAACATGGTTTCAAGGCATAGTACAAGCATGACCTGAGTTTATGGGAGGATCTAGACATATTGCTTTTGCCTTTGACATTTCTTGTGATCAGAAGGAATAAGTGAAAAGCTCTATGCATTGACTTTGTTATTAAAGCTTCTTTACAAGAATGAAATGGTTACTTTCTTCCAAAAATGGACATGCAACTTGGATAATGATTCAAATGCTTGGACAATGGCTCCATATGTTGTGTAAATATTTAATTATGGAGTGACAAACAAGTTTGAGGCATGCAAAGTGAAGATTATGCAGCATAGGCTTGGATTTGAATTCTTGTTCATCATGAAATGGCTTGTAATTCAAGTTTGAAAACCCTAACTTCATATCTTCGATTCTCCTTTCTCATAAATGATCTCAAGGAGTTCTTTGACATTTTGGAAGGCTTGTAATGTTATCTACAACCCCTATTTAAATCTCTTTTGAAAGTTTCCCTTGGAACTATATGAAAAAGTGCCATGAAGTTAGGTCAAAATCCTAACCAAAACTAGGGCAAAATTTCACTAAGTGTTCAATTTCAAGACCACGAGTTTATGAATTAATAACTTGAGATCCAACATTTTTAGAAGAAGTTGTGTAAATAAATGTAGTAGATATCATGGAGATCAACAACTTTCATGTTGAAAGTTTCTTCTGAATCATCTTGCATCATGGTGAAAAATTGGCTCAAAGTTATGAAAAAACATGAAGTTTTAAACACTTAAAAAAATTTCTAAGTTAGAAAACTTTGAATTTTCAAAATCAAATCTTGACTTTTTGATTTCTTGATGAATAAGTTTCATATTTTGACATGTTTTGATGAATTGTGATCTTTGACATTGAATTTTGACCAAAAAGTCAAAGTTTGACTTTTTAGTGTATAGTTGACTTTTGATCAGTTTACTGAGAATTCACTATCAATCCAATTGATCTTGAGCAATGTTTTAGGTCATGAAATTAGGTCAAAAAGATGCAATTGAACTCTTGAAACCATGCTTCAAACCAATTGACCGTTTGCTAGGTCAAAAATCAGAAATTGCCCTTTCTCACTCAAAACCCTAATTTTAACCATTTTGCCCTTTTGATGATTTGATCAAATTTCTTGAGGAATTATGGTAAAAACATGATCAAATGATACATATGAGTTTATATTATTGATGTGGATAAAAAATTATGAAGTTTGATTGTAAATTGGCCATAGTTGACTTTTTCCCCAATATAGTTGATTTTTAGGTCAACTGCTCAATTGACTGAGCAAAAGTGTGATCCAAGGCCTGAAACTTGACATGAGTAATCTTGGGGGTCCATAATGATCCATGAAAGTCATATGAAGCATTGAAAATTCAATTATCCTTGTGCAATCTCAAACCCTTATTTTGGTCATCATTGCTTAAGGAGGTGTCTTGAGCTGATCAACCTTAGTGCAGTCTTGAACCAAGAGAGATCTTTGTGAGAAAATATCTGATAAATGAGAGGGAAATTTTTGGGCTACAACACCTTGGATCTGGGCACACTGAATCTGCAAAGAGCCTATTAGAAAAAATAAAACGCCTGACTTGGGTATCGAACCCAGGTCTTTCACTTCACACGCGTTCTTCCTTACCACCCAACCATCCTTCTCATTCGTGAACATAAATGAAATAAAACAAAATAATATGAAAACCAAAACAGATGTTGACTTGTCCACGCACGCCCTTTAGTGGGCCCCTTGAAATTTCAATAGACCAATTAAAATGGAGAGAGAAAAATCATGTTTTAAATCAGCCAATGGGAGAAGTGGGAAATGCCATGCCACCATTTGACCTTAGTCCGGCCGGTCCAACCACCGGAGCCGGTGGTTTCCATCGTCTTCTCCGGTGGGATCACCTGAAAATGTGAGCAAACAAAAAAACCAGATATGCAGATTGACTTGAAAAAGTCCACTGATCACAAATATGGCCTCAAAATGGATAAATCCTTGCGTATTTCAAGATTCGAACCTAAAACCCTAATGGCAGTCATCCATGGTGTAATGCGATTTCAGCCCCTATTGCCTCATGTAACACGTCCAAAAGTCAGCAAACATCATCCGTAGTACAAATGTAAACTTAAACAATATTTATATGGCCTAATATAAAAGTTTGAGATCCATGAATTTACCACAAAAGTTGAGATCCGGTTGGGCAATCTCAGGGTCTTTCAGGCGTGTATGAGGAATGACTTGCCTCCCTTGGAACCTCAGGAGGAAGATTTGCTCTTTTGTTTGGATCAACTAAGGCTAGAATTAATGTTTTTGATTTTCACGATTTTCCTTGAAATTTTGATCTTTTCTAGGGTTTCCTGTGGTGGCTGCGCGTGTGTCCGATAGGTCTTGAATTGTTGTGTATATGTAGTGAATCTCATTAGGTTAACAAATGTGGAAAAGATCCATGGCATTGAGTGTAAGATTTGTTTCAAATATTCACTTAAAAATCTTTCTTATTTTGGACATCCTATCCAATCTTGGCTTGCACATTTTTACCTTGATATGCCAGCATATTTTCTCCATTATTTGATAAGAAAAAGATTCCAAATCAAATCTTCCATTATTTTTATTATTTACTTATTTAATTTTACATTTTAATGAATAAAATATAAAAATAAATAGTATAAATAATATAATAGTGCATGGGTGGTCCTAGAGATCGTGGAACATGCTAGGAACAAGTGTCAAGCATTAAAAGATGGGCCCATTTGGACAAAATTCAAGTTTGGTCAATATTGGCTTCATGCACTTTTCCAAAATTTGGTCAACTTTAGCAATGCATATATATCTCATTTTTAACCCTAAGAGGGTGTTATTGGACTTCTTAGATAGCTTAAGATGTCCTATAAACAACTCCTTTGGTTTCATTTCAATTGGATCTTCCATGTTCATGTAAGGAGCTTTGACCCAAAAGGTGTTTTTGTTGACTTTTTGAAAGGACCTATAATGTCTGAGCTTGTATCTTTTAACTGGGGCATTTCATGTTGTGGCACGGTTTATCAAGCATAACCTTATATGTCGGTATCGTATTCTAGAAAGAATCATCACATATAATGGTACAAATCTCAACAATACGATGATCACCGAACTCTATAAGCAATTCAAGATCCAGCATCATAATCCCTCCCCTTACCAGCCGAAGATGAATGACATTGTGGAGGCTGCTAACAAGAACATTAAGAAAATCTTACAGAAAATGACGCTGACATACAAAGAATGGAATGAGATGTTACCATTTTCTCTTCACGGGTACCACGCCTCAGCACGTACGTCAACAGGGGAAACACCTTACTCTCTGGTGTATGGTATGGAGGTTGTCCTACCTATTGAGGTCCAGATCCCTTCTTTGAGAATCATGAAGGATGCAGGTTTGAATGAAGATGATTGGATCCAGAATCGACTTGATCAACTGAATCTTAATGATGAGAAGAGGCTTATTATTGTCTGTCATGGTCAGATGTACCAAAATTGAATGATCAAGGCTTTCAACAAAAAGGTCAGACGTTAGGTATATCAAGTGGGTGATCTAGTAATCAAGCTCATCATACTACCACAAGGTGATCCCATGGGCAAATGGACTCCCATGTACGAGGGGCCATTTGTAATCAAAAGCATATTTTCTGGTGGAGCCATGATTCTAACCACCATAGATGGTGACGACGTTCCTCACCTTGTGAATGCAGACATAGTGAAAAGATACTACGCATGAATAAAGACCCGCTAGATTGACTGGCCTAGGAAAAAATAACGGCATCCCGGAAAACCAAAAGGGTTCAGGCAAAAATTAGGGATAAAGACAAAAAAATCTGTAAACTCGGCAAGTCGAAAACCTGAGAAGGCGGCTTGGGCAAAAAAGGGTATCCCGGTGGACTAAAAACCCGAAAGGGAGGTCCAGGAAAAAGTTAGGGATTTAAAGCATACAACTATGTCCTATTGGATCACCTTGCAACCAGACTTCAGTGTCAACTATCAAGCTCAAACGATACCAATCAATCCAGTCAGCTTCGGACAATTAGCAAAGTGATGAACGCTCAAGGACATAAGGGCAATAGCAGAATTAAAACTCGATGGGATTATTACTCATAGCTATTTTCTCTTTGTAAAATGTTTTGTATAGTTTTCATTTTCAAGACGGTGTTCTCCTACTAGAACGTCAGTCTCTTTGTACAAAAATGCCTGTTATAGGTGAAATTCAAAAATCAATACAAATCATTTCTTTGAAAGTACAAAACTATTTGTTTTCTATTTTTCTGTTTTTTTTTGCAAAAACGTCCAGTGATTATTTTTGACATATGCATTTGAATATGATTATTCTTTACGAATACTCGCATACGAAACAGGAAGACAGTTTCTAACGGCTTTAAGAAAGGGGGCAAAGTCTAAACAAGTCACTTGTAGCCCCGATAATTACTCTTTCTAGCAAGAATAAGGGCATCCTCCTGTCACATCCTCGACATATGTCCTAGTGATGCTTATGTCCCCGCAGAGTAAAAACAACCAAAATCCTTACCTTTGCCTCCCCAAGCAGGAATTACCTCCACCAGCCAAGTTCCCTAAGAGGGTTAAAATGCATGTTCCCTAGCTAAGTTTTTATAATCTCGAACAGTTTATAAAGCCTTACCCGGTAGAGCTTATATCTCCAGCTGCAGAAGTTTATCCCCCAACAAATTTTATTTCTTTACATTGGTAAAATCTTCCGACAGAGCATCTTTCTCCCCAAAGGGTCATTCTCAGGCAGGGGTCAAAAATCCCCGGCAAATCATCTTTATTCATCATCCCCATCGAGAATGAAAGAATCACTTTCTTCGTCTACCAAACAGCAGTCCAAGATTCATCTTCCTAGTACTCCTCAACAGCAGCCAGGGATCTACTTTCCCAAACTAGAAGATATCGCAACAACATTCCACATTCATCCTGGCATGCACATACATATCGCATACAACATAATCTCATTTATTTTGAGAACATCATTACACAATGCATTTCATACATCATGACGTTGCATACGACTAACTCTTTTCCTTTTCAGGAAAGATCAAATCAACAAACACCATTGACTACTTGCATGACCTGGCAGTCTTCTCAAAGGCTACGTCTGACGAAGGCCTATTTCAGTATCTTCCTCAAAAATATCATTCTCAAAAAACCTTTCTATGGTTCAGTTAAATCGATACTAAGATTTTTTTGATTTCCATTCCAGTTAAAAGTGATTTAAGACCTCCCTCTGGTTTAGTTAAATCGATACTAAGATTTTCCTGATTTCTATTCTAGTTGAAGATAATCCAAGACCTTCCTCTGGTTCAGTTAAATTGAAACTAAGATTTTCCTGATTTCTATTCCAGTTGAAGATAATCCAAGACCTTCATCTGGTTCAGGTAAATCGATACTAATATTTTCCTGATTTCTATTCCAGTTGAAGATAATCCAAGACCTTCCTCTGGTTCAGTTAAATCGATACTAAGATTTTTCTGATTTCCATTCTAGTTAAATTTGATTCAAGACCTTCCTCTAGTTCAGTTAAATCGATACTATGATTTTCCTGATTTCTATTCCAGTTGAAGATAATCGAAGACCTTCCTCTGGTTCAGTTAAATCGATACTAAGATTTTCCTGATTTCTATTCCAGTTGAAGATAATTCAAGACCTTCCTCTGGTTTAGTAAAATGGTTACTAAGATTTTCCTGATTTCTATTCCAGTTGAAGATGATTCAAGACCTTCCTCTGGTTTAGTTAAATTGATACTAAGATTTTCCTGATTTCTATTCCAGTTTAAGACAATTCAAGACTTTCCTCTGGTTCAGTTAAATAGACACTAAGTTTTTTCTAATTTCCATTCCAGTCAAAGATAACTCGAGACCCTTCTCTGGTCTAGTTAAATCGATACTAAGATTTTCCTGATTTCTATTCCAATTGAAGGCAATTCAAGACTTTCCTCTGGTTCAGTTAAATCAACACTAAGATTTTCCTGATTTCTATTCCAGTTGAAGATAATTCAAGACCTTTCTCTGGTTCAGTTAAATCGATACTAAGATTTTTCTTATTTTTACCTAGTTAAAGAAACTGTAAAGCCTGAAGTCCGACCAAATAGTTAATTTCATGTTCCCCTAGTAGATTGCTATTAATCCTGGAATACAACCAGATAGCATTCAACCTTATTATCCTTAACAAGTCGCTGTGAAGCCGGATCCTGACTAGATAGCAGTTCACTTTCGTCTCTCCAGCCAAGACATGACTCCCCAGTAGAGTAATGGACAACTGAAGCTCCTGAACTCTATTTCCCAAAATAGAGACCAACATTCCTCAGCAGAGTCCTCCTCAATAACAGGAATAGGAATCCCGACAAAAGAGTGTCTCATGAAATCAACATTGTTCTCCAGGTGGCATCTTTAAGCCCATCTACGACAAATCTCCATCATATTTTATGGATGGCATCTTTAATCCCATCTCCAACGATATTCCATCATATTCTCCAAATGGCATCTATAATCCCATTCCCGATACTATCTACACAATCAAGTATCATTTCAGACGAGTGCAAATTTCTGGGAACTCTAGTGTTCAATCATCGTCCATCTTCAGATAACAAAAGGCAGACCAACCAATCTACATCCTCAGGTTTAAGAAGACTGAACAGGGGAAGTTGTTGTATCCCAAAATTTTCCCTTTCATTTTACTCATCACATGCCCATTGAGGTCCCCAACTTGCCCTAAGATGACTAAGAATTGACCAGGAAAATTCTCCTCCTAAGGCAATAAACCTCTAACTAGGGTTTCAGTTTTCATCAAGATGTGTGAGCTCCAAGGGTCTCAAATGTTTTCCATGGCCCTAATATGTCCTCAAGGTTATCCATGCCAAATTTCATGCCCTACACAACACGTTTGCTCAATCAACTGCTCAAATTCCTGAAAATCAACTATACTAGGTCAAAAGTCAAATGTGGCCTATATACAGTCAAACTTCAAGGTTTTTGTTCAACATCAAAACTTTGAAGTAATATCCATCACTTGATCAAGGGTTGATCATGATTCCTCAAGAAATTCTCCTAACTCATCAAAAGTTAAAAATGGCAAATTAGGGTTTCTATAGGAAAAGTCAACCAAACTTTGACCAGGCATAACTTTCTCATACTTTATCTGAAATTTTTTCACCAAAGCTCATTTTGAAGAGAATCCAATTCCCTATAACTCTCTTCATCCCACAGCAGCAAAAGAGACAGCTTCAACCCACTTCGTGAAGTAATCAATGGCCACTAGGATGAAGCGAGGCCCATTGGAAGCGGTAGGTCTAATCTCTCTGATCATGTCAATGCCCACATTGCAAAGGGCCAGGGAGCCGTCAAGACATTCAAGGGAACCAGAGGTACATGTACTTTATCAGCATAGATCTGGCATTTGTGACAAGTTCGGGCATGCTGATAACAGTTTGTTCCATAGTGGAGCAATAATATCCTGCCCGTAGGATCTTTTTAGCCATGGTGTGTCCACTAGAGTGGGTTCCAAAGGTACCTTAGTGTAAATCTTCCATAATTCTATCTGCTTCACTCTTGTCTACACACTGAAGTAAAGTGGAGTCATGGTTGCGCTTGTAGAGGATTCCATTACTAGGGAAGAATTTTACGGAGAACCTTCTCAGAAACTTCTTATCATTGATAGATGCCCCCTCAGGATACTCTTGAGCCTCGAGGTATCTTTTCACTTCATGGAACCAAGGTTTGTCTGTTACCCCTTCAGTATCAATATCATAGCAGTATGCTGGTTCATTCAATCTCTCGATAGTGATCTGAGGAGCTTCATTGTCCCATCTGACCTTGAACATAGATGACATAGTAGCTAGCGCATCCGCTAACTCATTCTATTCTCGTGGAAAATGTTCAATGGTAACTTCTTCAAAGTGTGGATGCAACTTCAGCACACATTCTTTATAAGGGATGATATTAGGGCGCTTCGTGTCCCACTCCCCTATGATTTGACTTATTACTAAGGCTGAATCCACGAAAATGCTCAAGAACTTGATCCTTAGGTCAATAGCAGCTTTGAGACCCATGATGCATGCTTCATACTCAACCATAGTGTTGGTGCAGTTGAAACATAATCTGGCGGTGAAAGGAGTATGACAGCCCTAGGGAGATATGATTGTAGCACCGAGACCATTGCCAAGTGCATTGTAAGCTCCATCAAAAACCATAGTCCATCGGGATCCTTTCTCAGGTCCTTCATCCGGTTCAGGTTCTTCACAGTGAGTCACTAACATAATGTTCTCATCCGGGAATTCAAAGTTCATGGATTGGTAGTCATCCACAGCCTGATGAGCCAAATGATCAGCTAATACACTTACCTTGATTGCTTTCTGGGTCGTGTATTGGATGCCGTATTCGGTAAGAATCATTTTCCATCTTGCTATTCTTCCAGAGCGAGTGGGTTTCTTGAAGATGTGCTTGATCGAATCCATCTTAGATATTAACAAAGTTGTGTGGGTCAACATATATTGTCTCAATCGACGAGCAGCCCATGCCAAAGCGCATAAAGTTTTCTCGAGCAGTGAGTATCTTGTTTCACATTCGCTAAACTTTTTATTAAGGTAGTATATTGCATTCTCTTTTCGACCGAACTCGTCATGCTTCCCCAGCACACACCCCATTGAATTATCTAACACTGTTAAGTACATTATCAAAGGTCTTCCTTCAATTGGCAGTATCAGAATTGGAGGCTCTTTAAGGTATTCCTTGATTCTCGAAGGCAGTCTGGCATTCGTCATTCCACTTTACCACTTGATCTTTCTTTAGGAGTTTGAAGATCGGCTCAGAAGTAGCAGTTAGATGGGAAATGAACCTGGCAATGTAATTTAGGCGTCCGAAGAAGCCTCTAACTTCCTTCTCTGTGCAAGGAGCCGACATCTCTTGTATAGCTTTCACCTTTGCAGGGTCTAACTGAATGCCTTTGTCACTGACAATGAAACCTAGGAGTTTAACAGACCTTACCCCAAAGGTGCACTTGTTCGGGTTTAACCTCAGCTTGTACGTCCTCAACCTATCAAACAACTTTTGTAGATAATCAAGGTGCTCCTCCTCAGTTTGAGACACAGCTATCATGTCATCAACATAGACTTATATCTCATGGTGAATCATGTCATGGAACAAAGCTACCATGGCTCGCTGATAGGTTACCCCAGCGTTCTTCAGTCCAAAGGGAATCATTTTGTAAAAGAAAGTTCCCCATTGTGTGATGAAGGTTGTCTTCTCAATGTCTTCGGGTGCCATCTTGATATGATTGTAACTAGAGAAATCGTCCATGAAGGAAAATATCTTATGATGCACGGTGTTGTCAACCAAAACATCAATGTGGGGAAGCGGGAAGTCATCCTTGGGGCTTGCCCTGTTCAAATATTTGTAGTCCAAACACATCCGTACCTTGTCGTCCTTCTTAGGAACCGAGACTACGTTAGCAACCCATTGCGGCTAGGAGGTGACAACTAAGAAACCAAGCGTTGAACTGTTTCATAACCTCTACTTTGATTTTCTATGACATTTCAGGGCGCATACGACAGACCTACTTCTTTACTGGAGGGAAGTCTTCTTTAGTTGGAAGACGATGAACAACAATATCCGTGTCTAGTCCTGGCATGTCTTCATATGACTAGGCAAAGATCTCGACATAATCATGTAACATCTATATCAACTGCTCTTTGACACTAAGCTCCAAATTTGCACCTATCTTGATTTCTTTTCTGTCCTCTTCTGTGCCTAAGTTTATTGTCTCAACTTTCTCTTAATGAGGCGGTATAGCCCTTTCTTCCTGCTGTAACAGCCTGGAAAGTTCTTCGGGTACCTCACAATCTTCTTCACCTTCGTCCTCAGCTTGGTTGATCGGATTTTTAAAGTCATAACCGGCAATAGCAGAACCGTTATCAATGGGATCCAGAGTGGATATAGATCTGTAGTTTGATATGTGAGTGTGTATAAGAGCATAACATATTGACAAAGTAAAAAAAAAACAGAAAAGAAAAACAAAGAGCACAAAATTTGTATGCAAAACGTCCAATGCTTTATTAATGACATATGAGATTGAAACATGATAACCCTCACAAATAAACCATTGTGCCCCGGGTAATACACATGGCCATAGAGTTTATATTGTTTAATTATTAAATATCCAAAAACCAAAAAGACAATTACTTTTGAACAAAAGTAATCGGTACAAAGTCTTTAACTGTCCAGTTATTGGGTCCACCGTTGGTAGTAGGGAAGATCCAGCTATCCATGTCATAGTCACCATCATTGTCTTCTAAAGCGTTGACCTCATGGTTGTTGATGCGTAGGGGAGGTCCTCCAGTACAAGAACTACGAACAACCCTTTAAGCCCCTGAAGTGAAACCCAAACCAAACTTATCAGATTTGTATGGAATGTCAGGGAGTTGGCCCCAAATGGTACACCCACCTTCTTCAATAACTGCTTTAGCGTCCTTGAGAGAAGCCATTTTCAAGGGAGGTCTGGTGATCTTCAGCATATTGGTGACAATCTCAGTTGCAACAATGGTATGAGGCACCTCTTCGAAGTTCTAACAAGGAGTCTCGATGAACTTGCCATCCATTTCCACATACCTGAAAGAGTTCAGGTGACTTACCATGTATTCTTCTTCACCATGTACCATGACGATCTTTCCTTTCACTGGGTACTTCATCATCTGATGCAGAGTGGATGTGACAGCTCCCGCCCCATGGATCTAAGGGAGACCCAACAAACAAGAATAAGATGGTCTGATATCCATCACATAGAAGGTGTAGTCAAAGGTCTGAGAACCAACATTGATGGGGATGTCCACCTCCCCGTGCACCATTCTTTTCGAACCATTGAAAGCCCTTACTACAATGTTGTTGGGCTTCAGGGTCAAACCTTTGCAGTCTAATCTGTCCAGAGCCTTCTTGTGCAGCACGTTCAATGATGAACCAATATCTATAGAACATGGGCCAAAGTAGTGCCCCTGCATTCAATAGAGACATGCATCGCATCATTGTGTTTTCTTCCTCTGGGTGTCATATCAGCATCAGAAAAACCCAAACCGTTATCAACTGTTAAACTGGCAACACAATCTTCAATTGGTCAGTGGAGGTTTCCTATGACACATGAGAAGTGTTGAGGAATTTTACCAAAGCCTTTGCATGAGCTTCGGAGCACAATAGTAGGGCCAGCATTGAAATCTTGGAAGGGGCCTGCCCCAGCTGTTTGACCACATTTTAGTCGCTCTTTTTTATTATCTTAAAGATTTCTTCCATTTCCTTCTTGGAAGCCTCTGGAATAGATTTTGAATGCGCCTTCGTCTGGACAAGCTCAATAAATATGTCTTTTCCCCGAGTCTCGGCCAAATCGGTGATAAGGGTGGCAACAGGGGTAATCACAAGAATTATGGTGGTAGTATCAACAGGAACAACAGTAGGAATGATCAATGGAATAGTAAAGGCTTTTGGAGGAGAAATCTTAGGGGAGAACACTCTTCCACTTTTTGTTATTTTGCTGGTCCCAACGATATTACCAATGTCGGGATCAGTATTTCCAGAAACTTGGTCTTCAGCTGCCAATAGGTCTTGCTTGATGCCATAATAATATACGTCATCCCCATAGTTCCAAGGAACAGCCTTGTCCGAGGAGTATGGGATTGGCCCTGGCATAGTGATGATCAGGGGAGATAACTTTGGAGCAGGTGTAATCCTGACGAGTCTTTTGATGGACACCCTGGGAGGATAGGCAGAAATGGTTATGATCGAAACATCCTTACAAGAAAAAGTTGTGACGGGAGTCTTTTCAAATAGAATCTCTTTATCACTGCTTTTAAGAAATAACAACCAGTCGGTAGAGATAAACATAAGTGGCAATCTTCACCACAGCCTGGAAATAAATCGGCTTGCAACAAATTCCACTTAACAATCATGAGAGGAGTAACAAGTTCCTCAACAGAAGTAACAAACGTATCATCATCAACAACATTAACACCACAACTGTGTTTGGCCATGGGAGAAGTTATAACATTGAGAATCTCAGGGGAATCAAATTCAATCTCCTTCGCCTTGATAAGGTCTTTCACCTTGTTTTTCAAGCCCAACAATCATTTGTATCATGACCTGGACTTTCTGAATGGTAAGCACAACGAGCATTTGGGTTGTAGCGAGGAGACTCGATGTTGGGATTCTTGGGAGCTTCCCTCAAGGTAACCAGATTGGACTTCAGTAGGTGAGGCAAGACTTGAGACAAAGTCATATTTATCTGGGTGAATTGCCTTACAGGTCTTTCTGCTCTAGGCTGATTATTTCGTTGTTGAGTAGCTGCAGGCTTGGATATCATAATAGCCCCTACCGTTGGACGGAGCTTGGTTCTTACCTTGTTTAATTGATTATAAACAACACTGACCTCTTTTTTCCCTATGAAAGGTCTCTTTCCCGCACTTGAAGAGGCGTCCTTCTGAATCTTTCCACTTCTAATCCCAGCTTCCACTCTTTCTCCCGTTAAAATCAACTCGGTAAAGCCAGTTAAGGAGCTTCCAATCATATGATTGAAAAACGGACCAGATAGGGTACCCAAAAACATATCCACTAACTCCCTATCAGACAGAGGGTTGGACTCTTCCTGCTAAGTCCCTCCACTTCTGAGCATAGTCTTTAAAACCCTCGCTCGAACCCATAGACATACTTTGGAGTTGTGTACGGGTGGGATCGAGGTACGCATTATACTGATACTTCTTGTAGAAACTACATCCAGGTCTTCCCAGTTATGGATATTGGCTCTCTCAAGCTGACATAACCACTCTAGTTGAGTCCCAGATATATTGTATTTAAAGAAGTGGACCTATAAGTCCTTGTCTGCAGTATGAGGCTGAATCTTCCTCACATAAGATCAAAGATGCATTTTGGGACATGAGACCCCATCATATTTAGCGAACACCAAAACCTTTAAATTCTACAGGATAACAACCCCAGAAACCAAACCTAGCTCTTCAAAATCCAACCCAGGTACCCTCTGGATTTCCATTGCATTCAGACGATCCTCCATTTGTTTGTATTTTTCATCGGCTGGAGGATACTGCTCCTCATTATAGTCAGTCTCATTATAATATTCCCTTGGACTGAGGTCTTCCTCTCTTGTTTCCCCTTCTTGATTGTCTCCTTCCTTTGACGAAGATTCTAGCTCTACAACTTGCCTTAACGGTCCTTTGAACCTCCTTCCCAAATTCACCACACCAGCTGTCTTCTTTGGCTTCTTGGTCTTCTCTATAACAATCAGGGCTTTCAGTTCCTCTTGCCCCTTGGCCAGAGCCATGATCATTTGTTGAAACTGCACATTTTGAGTTTGTAGATCCTTCACTGTTTGTTCGAGAGCCATTTCTTTACTGCTGAAATAAACAACGAAGAAGATGAAAAACCTTCTTTAAAACCTGTTTATGCAATGCTATGTATGATATATGTATGCAATGTTTTCAAGGATTTCTAAGACTTAGAATTTCTTAAACAGAAAGAGAACAAACATTAATTGCATTAAGAAGTTTTAACGATCACAATGATGCCTCTTGGGCTTACAAAGGAAGTAACAAAGAAAAAGTAAACTCCCAAAGCAAAGAAAAACTCAAGCTTCCCACAAGCGCATCCTCTTTGGTTCCATGTAAGCATTTATACTCTTCTCTTCATGAAGTAACCTGGTGAGCTCTAAAACCTTCTTCTCACTGGTGTAGAATTGGGTTTCAATTGTATCCCATTCTTCTTTGAGCTGGATCCAGGATTTCTGTAGTTCCTCGAAATCAGTTGGCATGTCAGGATGAAGAACAACGTAAGGAGTGTCTCCCTCAACAATTGGCTCCATAATCACAGGTAAGACGGTGGGGTAAGGCATCATAAGACATTGAGCACGAGCTTGCACCCATTTGAGGTAAGGCTCAAGAGGGATGCAATTCTTGTGCCCAAGTGTCTTGCTATCAACTCTATTTACCATGCCCCAAGCTCGAATGAACCTCTTATAATAAACCTTAACATCATTCTTATAGTCAAATTTGATTCCTTGGACGAGTGTGTCGTGAGGACCATCCCTTCTAGCATAACCAAACTGTCACAACGCCAAACAAGGATTATAAGTAATTCCTCCCCTAATTCCTAAGAGAGGGACATTAGGGAATTCCCCACAGTGATCAATGATGGTAACACTCACCAAGGACCATGGACACCAATAAATATCCGAATGTGTAAGTGACATCAACCTATGAGTGATCTCATACCCTACTCATTCTTCAAAACAAACCGAGGTAGGTGCGAAATAAACCACCTAGACAATAGAGGAGTGCAGCATAGAAGGGTCCCTCTTCTCTTTAGAGTGCGAGTATGCAGAGAGTGTAGAATACCCCCAAGTAAAGTAGGCATCGAATTATGAGACAGAAAAGCCTTGACCGAATTCATATCTATGAGCTAGTCCGAATTAGGAAATAGCACCATACCGTAGATGAGAAGAGCTAACACTTCTTGAAAAGCTTGTAAATCCAGAGTATCCCAAAAATGGTGAGCTTTCTCAAATCGAAACTTAAATAGAAATCCTTGGACGCCTCTTCTTATTTCCTAATTTTCCACTATATGTGACTGTTATAAAGATAGAGCTTGAGCTATATCTTAAGGTCTTGGGTCTCTTTACATACCGTTGAATGGTAACTGATTAAGGATAGTTACCCCCAATAATTGAGAAAACTCCTCCATAGTAAGAAGTAACTAGTAATCAGGAAAAGTGAAGCAGTGATGTAACGGGTCAAAGAACTGAAAGAGCGCCTTTATCATTTCTTCATCAGGGTTTGAAGTGACCAGGTTGAGAAGTCGACCATGTCTTACAGTGAAGGGAGAGCTTTCAGGCATCCTTGATGCTAATTCCTTGAGTTGAAGAGGTACCCTCACGAGGTTGACTTGAATAGTGTTCCTGCGAGCGGATGCCATGTCCTACAAAACAAGACAAAGATAAGCCCTAGAAAACCCTTGAAATGGTTAGTATGATATGCCATGTTATGATGTCATGATTATGCTAAGAAATCACAGATATAGTAAGCACAAGCAAATCACACAAAGAACTTAGGTTTATGGTTTGCATGGGTTTTAAGGTTATACCCTCTTGAAGTTTTGATTGGTTCAACCTATCCTATAAATAGTAACCGGGTTCTAAGGGATCTCAATATCACTGATCTTTCCCACAAGTTTCGTTCCGATAGACAACTAACTTTCCACTAAACAAAACTCGGGAGTAGGATCTCAATGAGTGTAGAATCGAGTATTAACCGACTTTGGGGATACACCAAAGACGACTATCTCGCTAAGTCCTAATGGCCAAGTTGTTCAATTAAGGTTATAAGGTCAATTGATGCTTCATGACACCATGCAGCGGCCCCGTATTCTCCTTGATTAACTCAAGGGATACCGGTACCCACCAAAGTGTCGCACCAACTTAGCTATCGCTTCAACCGTGTCGGTATACCCCACACAGTTTCTACGATCTATTGCTACTTACCTAAAAGGTTTCCCTAGATCCGGGTGTAGGATCTATAGTAACCCCAACAAAGCCCTTAAAAATAAAGCAATCAAAATAAACAAAGAAAATAGATTAGAAATGAACTAGAACCTAAGGTAAACCCCACTTTTTAATTTCTTCCTCAACATAGTCGCTAGTTCTGTGATATGGTGGCAGAACCGACTGTTAATACTGATTTTGTGTTTTGTATTCGCAAATGTTGGGGTAAGAAAGAGTCGCCACCGTCTTTTCTTTTATCCAACAAAGGAAAGGGTGAAAAGAACAGAAAAAGACCTTTTTGAGAGTTTATGATTAAGGGGGGTAGATTATGGAAAGGGATGGTGTTAGCACCCTCCCCATCTGTGGTTTTCCACGGGCTCTTAAGTACTTGCTCATTTTGAAAACAGTTTTCGTGTTTGTTTGTTTTGAAAAAGTTTTTTTGGCTTTATGATAACTCTTGAATCAGTCCTCAAGAGTGTGATAAAGAATTTTTCGAAAAGAATTTTGAAAGTGTGGTGTAAAAAGGAATTAGATTTGAGCAAGTACTTAATAGTTATCTACTTACTCGAAAAAGGTGTTCTTTTCCTCCTTTCCTTTAGATAGTGATATCCTACTATTAGTGAGTAGGTATCCCTATCGTTGGATGTTTGAGGGACTATCAAAGGGACGTTTATGGTCATTGAAGTCAACATGTAGAGATACCTTAGTAGTTCGAAGGGACTGTCATCATATATTTATAGGCAACATTGAGGGACAAGATCATTTCTCATAGGCAACTCGAGGGACATTGAGGGAATATGATCTTTATGATAACATTAACTGTGGGTCTTTGCTAATACGTTCGAGGGACATGACCATTTCCGAAGGCAACCAAAGTGGGAGATACCCGAGGGGTGCAAGTGTGCAATAGTGTGCTTTTTTCCGATATTTTTATCTTGGTGTTAGTGATCTAAGATTGATTGGTTAGTTCTTGCCATACACGCCTAATTTACTAGCAGTTTATATACAGGCATATAATATAGTGCGGAAAGTAAAACCTACAACTATTACAAGGCTTTGGGGCCGTTACAGTTATATCTGATTGAAATGTAAAGTGCGGAAATTAAAAATCCTAATTAGGCTATTACAAACCGGGCACAGTTATATAATTAAAAAAAATAATTGTACGAAAAATAACAACGTGCAAAAATTAAAACGGGAATAAGTTTGAAACCCTAAAAATGTAATTGCTTATTAAAAATATTTTTGGTATTTTATGAAAAAAAATTGAGATTTAACCTAATTTCTAATTAATTTTAAATTAAAGAAAATCAGTTAAAATCAATTAAATTAAATTAATTTGCAAGAATTAATTTTAATTAAAAAACCTAAACCTTTTTTTGTGATTTCTTGTTGATTTTATGATATAAAAAAATTAATTTAAAAAAATGTAAACTAATTTAAAAAAAGAAACTAAAGAGAATTAAAAAAAAAGAAATGGGCCTGGAGTGAGAAACCAAATTGGGGGGTGCATCACTGAATTTTTGTTAGGGCCCAGATTTGTTTGGCCCATTACAGTGTATGATCCAGTAGTGTTGCATCTGGAAGGTCCACCATGGGGCTGCACGCTTGGAGGCGCTGGATCCAAGCCACTGGGATCTAATGGCGTGAGTTTGAGGGCCTATGATGCATGCCTTGGATCTGGGCACACTAAATTTGCAAAGAGCCTGTTAGAAAAAATAAAACGCCTGACCTGGGTATCGAATCCAGGCCATGCCACCGTTTGACATTAGTCCGGCCGGTCCAACCACTGGAGCTGGTGATTTCCACTGTCTTTTCCGGTGGGATCACCTAAAAACGTGATCAAACAAAAAAACCAAATATGCAGATTGACTTAAAAAGGTCCACTGATCATGAATATGGCCTAAGAAATGGCTAAATCCTCGCGTATTGCAAGATTCGAACCTAAAACCCTAACGGTGGTCATCCATCGTGTAATGCGATTTCAACCCATATTGCCTCATGTAACACGTCCAAAAGTCAGCAAACATCATCAGTAGTACAAATGTAAACTTAAACAAGATTTATATGGCCTAATATGAAAGTTTGAGATCCATGCATTTACCATAAAAGTTGAGATCCGGTTGGGCAATCTAAGGGTCTTTCAGGCGCGTACGAGGAATGACTTGCCTCCCTTGGAACCCCAGGAAGAAGATTTTGTCTTTTCTTTGGATCAACAAAGGCTAGAATTTATGTTTTTGATTTTCATGATTTTCCTTGAAATTTTGATCTTTGCTAGGGTTTCATGTGGTGGTTGCAGGTGTGTCCCATGGGTCTGGAATTGTTGTGTGTATGTAGTGAATCACATTAGGTTAACAAATGTAGAAAATATCCATGGCATTGAGTGTAAGATTTATTTCAAATATTCAATTGAAAATCTTTCTTATTTTGGAAATCCTTTCCCATCTTGGCTTGCACGTTTTTACCTTGATTTTCCATCATATTTTATCCATTATTTGATAAGAAAAAGATTCCAAATAAAATCTTTCATTATTTTTATTATTTACTTATTTAACTTTGCATTTTAATGAATAAAATATTAAAATAAATAGTATAAATAATATAGTAATGCATGTTTGGTCCTATAGGTCGTGGACCATTATAGGAACAATTTTCAAGCATGAAAAGATGGGCCCATTTGGACAACATTCAAGTTTGGTCAATATTGTCTTCATGCACTTTTTCAAAAATTGGTCAACTTTAGCAATGAATATCTCTCTCATTTTTAACCCTAAGAGGGTGTTCTTGGACTTTTTAGATATCTTAGGGTGTCCTATAAATAACCCTTTTCATTTCCTTTCAATTGGATCTGCCATGTTCATGTAAGGAGCTTTGACCCAAAAGGTGTTTTTGTTGACTTTTTGAAAGGACTTATAATGTCTGAGCTTGTATCTTTTAACTGGGGAATTTATTGATCTTAAGGGCTGAAGAGAAGTTGTAGGGAATTGAATTCTCTTCAAAATGATATTTGGTGGAAAAATTTCTGATAAAGTATGAGAAAGTTATTCCTGGTCAAAGTTTGGTTGACTTTTCCTATAGAAACCCTAATTTGTCGTTTTTAACTTTTGATGAGTTAGGAGCATTTCTTGAGGAATCATGATCAACCCTTGATCAAATTATGGATATTACTTCAAAATGTTGATGTCCACCAAAAATCTTGAAGTTTGATTGTATATAGGCCACAATTGACTTTTGACCTAGTACAGTTGATTTTCAGGCATTTGAGCAGTTGACTGAGCAAACTTGTTGTGTAGGGCATGAAATTTGGAATGGATAACCTTGAGGGGATATTAGGGCCATGGAAAACATTTGAGACTCTTGGAGCTCGCACATCTTGATGAAAACTGAAACCCTAGTTAGAGGTTTATTGCCTTAGGAGGAGAATTTGTCTGGTCAATTCTTAGTCATCTTAGGGCAAGTTGGGGACCTCAATGGGCATGTGTTGAGTAAAACGAGAGGAAACTTTTTGGGGTACAACATTTATGAATAATATATATGGAAAGAGAAGAACGCTTTCTTTGAAAGACCTGGTGATGGGACAAAAAATCATTTGAAACCATTATTTATTAGAGGAAAGATTGAAAATATTGTATTTAATAAAGTGTTGATTTATGGCGGATCGGCAGTAATCTGATGTCACACTATTTGCTGAAAAGAATCTGAAAGTTTGATACTGATTTGAGACCACATAATATGGTCCTATCAAATTATCAGGGAAAGATTAGTCATACTCTAGGGGTCATCCAAGTTGATTTAACAGTAGGATCCATTACTAGGCCAACTTTATTCATGTTTATAACATCAAGAGCTAACTATAATTTTCTTTTAGTGTGTAAATGTATACATGGAATTGGGGCGGTGCCATCTTCGCTCCATCAAATTATTTTGATTTGGTGAGATGACAGTATAGTGGAGAACATTGAAGCCGGTCAGGGCTATTTCATGGAAGAGGTTAATCACGTGGATAGACAAAATTTCAATATAAATCTGGCGAACATAGCACTTTGCAACCCTGCGGGGTTTGCATGCATGCCTTTTGACAAGGCGCTTTATTCTCTGAACTTGCACCCAACCCATGGTTTTTCGATAGGATAGAGAAATCATGGGAAATGAAGAAGAAATGGAAGGGGTATCATGAATCTGACCAACTGGTTGGGAGGACGGAGAAAATTATTATGTCTAAGTCCATTATTCTACAAAAGATTTCGGCTTACATTGCCGAAAATTGAATAAAAGCGGCTCTCGAGGCTGATGTGAAATTCATGGTGTTCAAAGCCAATGAAACATAAAGTTCACTTTGAAGGACCTGGTGTTGATTTTAGACCAGAGCCACCAGATTAGTTTCAACAACGTGAGACGAAAGGCCAGAGGCTCAACACCATTTATGACAAAGAACCTTTGGGGCTCGAGAAGGATCCAATGTCACCAAACATAAAGATGTTGGCATAGAATCCTTGGGAGGAGATTGATTTGGGAGATGGGATGAGTAAGAGGCCGACATATATTAGCGCCAATCTCGATCCAGAACTCATAATCAAATTGATCTAGTTGTGGAAACTGTACAAAGATTTGTTTGCTTAGGACTGTGGCGAAATGCTTAGTTTAAGCAGAGAGTTGGTAGAATTTAAGTTTCCTATAAAGCAAGGTAAAAATAAGATAAAGCAAATGCCAAGACGGTTTGCACTAGAGATTATATCAAAGATCAAAGAGGAGATTAAAAAACTCCTGAGATGTAAGTTCATACGGATAACAAGGTATGTCGAATGGATTGCAACTAATGTTCTTATTATTAAAAAGGATGGAACATTGAGGGTCTACAATGAATTTAGGGATCTAAACTCTACAAAAAAGAGGCTAAACACTAAGGATGAATACCTAATGTGGTGGCAGAGAGGCTAATTAATTCAGCAGTAGGATTCAAGTACCATAATATGCGTGATGTATATTCTGGCTATAATTAGATTATTCATTGCAAAATAAGATGTGCCAAAGACAGTGTTTCAATTTCCAGGAGCCTTAGGCACTTACAAATGGATAGTGATTCCTTTTTGCTTCAAGAATGTTGGAGCAACCTATCAGAGAGTAATGAAATATATTTTTCATGATTATATCAAATCAATTATGAAAATTTACATTGATGATATAGTAATCAAATCCGTGTCGGAAAAAGGTCATTTGGATAATCTCCAACAGTCACACGAAAGAATGAGAAAACACGAGTTAAAGATGAATCCTCTTAAGTGTGCTTTTTGTGTGCGGGTAGGGTATTTATTTGGCTTTGTGGTTCATAAGAAGGGTATTAATATCAACCAAAACAAGACCAAAGCCATCATGGAGGCGAAACCTCCATCGACTAAAAAAGAGTTGCAGTCTTTGCTTGGGAAGATAAATTTCTTAAGGATATTCATCTCAAATTTAAGCATCAAAACACGAGTTTTCCACTATTTCTTTGTTTGCAGAAAGAAGGTTTCAAATGGGATAAAATGAATAAAGATGCATTTGATAGGATTAAATAATATCTTGTTCGAACTCCAGTTTTATCACCTCCTTATTGAAATAAGAGTGTGATGCTTTAAATTTATATGTCTTACCTAACCATAGGGTTTTAAATGACTAAAAAACTAGATATAGCATGATAGAAAATTTATGTTTATTTATGTACTTATCTTGTACCAAATTAAAGCAATATATAAAGTCAATAGATGTTTTTGTATCTTCTCATTTTGATATGATTAAGCATATGTTATCAAAGTCGATTCTTCATAGTGAAGTAGTGAAAAACACAAGAAGGGGGGGGGGGGGGGGGGGGGGGTTGAATTGTAAAACTGGAAATCAATGCAATGAACAAGATATTTTTATCCTGGTTCGTTTGATCTCAAACTACTCCAGTCCACCCGTCAAGGTGATTTCGCCTCTCTCCAACGAGGTCTTAATCCACTATGTTGTACCCCAAAATTTGCCCTCCCATTTCCTCAACATTTTCTCATCACAAGACCTTTGAAGATCAAGATCCAGTTAGGGTTTCCTCTACTCAAGACTTCTCCTTGCACTGTGGACTCAAAATTAGGGTTTGTGTTTGCCTAAGGATGTTTTGACCTAAAATGCCTAAGATGACTTTCATGCTTCATATTAGACTCCCAAGTTTATCCTCACCAAGTTTCAAGTCTTGATTCCAAGTTTTGCCCAGTCAATTGGACAGTTGACCTAGAAATCAGCTGTATTGGGGAAAAAGTCAACTGTGGCCAATTGACAGTCAAACCTCATGAAATTTGATCCACATCAACATTATGAACTCATATGGACCATTTGATCAAGTTTGGATCACAATTCTCCAAGAAATTTGATCAGATCACCAAAAGGGCAAAATGGTCATTTTTAGGGTTTTGACTGCACAAAGGCAATTTTTGACTGTTTGACCTAGCCAATGGCAAACCAAGCTCACATATAGCCTCAAGGACTCAATGAAATGGTCTTGACACATTCATCAAGCTCAAAAGATCCCAAGTACACAAGGTTGACAGTTGAATTTCCCAGTCAATTGATCAAATTTGACTGTATACTGAAAAGTCAAACTTTGACTTTTTGGTCAAAATCAAGAGTCAAGATTCATTTTTCATCAAAACATGCCAAATCATGAAACTTGTTCACCAAGAAATCACAAAATGCAAATTAGGGTTTGAAAATGGAATTTTTCATAACTTAGAATTTTTCTAAGTTATGAAAAACCCTAATTTTTTCCCAAACTTTTCCCCATCTTTTCACCAAGATCCATTTGGATTCAAACAAAAGTCAAAACATGAAAGTTGTAGCTTGTTGCATAATCTACAACTTTGATTCACAAAGTTTTCTCATTTGAAGCTTGTATCTCAAGTTACAATATTTTGAATAAGGGCACTAAACCATTTTTAACTTAGTGAAATTTTAACCTATTTTGACAAGGTTTTCTACCCCACTTCAAGGCCACTTTTCATACCCTTCCACTTGGAATTTTAATTTGCATTTCAAAGATGGATTGTAGTACGCATTCCAAGCTTTCCAAAATGTCCAAGAACTCATCAAACAACCTCATAACTTGAGAGATTCGAATTTCACAAGTTGGCAAAAATTCACTTTTGTTCTTCATCAAAACATGTTCATAACTTTGCAAATTTGAACTCAGCTTGCTTTATGCTTGATTACAGGTCCTTGAACCATTCCATACTCAATAATTTAATGCTTATTCAATGTGTTAGATTGTTGTTCTTTGAGTGCAAGCATTGTATGCAAGATTAATCCTAAACTAGATAAAGTGAACTTTCCATTTTTGAAAAGATTAACTTTATGTCCAATTGCAAATCAAGAAAGTACATGGAAAATCTGCTTGGCACAAGATTATGTGCATAACACACTGATCAAGAGAGGATTATGCAGCACATTAGGGGGTCCTCTACTGACCTAGAAAGCCAACTTGCTTTTGTTTGCTTCAAGTTCAAGAAAAGTCCATAACTTAACACATCTCTCATCTCAGCTTAAGCACACAAGAAAGAAGTTATCAAACACCTTACACATAACATATCCAAGCTTTGGCACGAGTCCTAGACCTCTCAAGCACCCTCCATCTCAGAATCACCTTGAAACTGCTCAAACAGGGGAACCCCTGCAGATTGAGTGCTATCTCTCAATCCCTTCGAGCATTCTTGTCCAAACCCGTTCCTCTACCTTCCTTACAACATATGCAAGCTAACCATGGCCTAAAACCTGACCTGTAATCACCCTAACAGTTTCCACCATTGTCATTTTTTCCTTTTGCAGTTGAAGTTCCATAGCTTGATTCAGAAGCTCTCAAGACAAAGTAAGCATTGAAACAGCATCCCTGGACCTCAAGGAAGCTTTTCCAATCATTACCTTGCACTAGAAGTTCCTCATTCTCCAGATAGAAGTTCAGCTGCACAGGTAAAACTTTGAACTCGTATCTCTCTTATCATGCATCTTTAGTCTTAAGTTTGTGAAGAAACAAGGTTCTACTCATAGCCCTGAACATGTACATATCTTTACATTTCATTTCTTTTGCCTGAGTAGGGAGAATTTGTAGTTTAAAAATGGCAGAAAAATTAGGTTAGGATTTGGGGGAGGAGAAATTCTCCCTCATCTTAGAGAATTAGGTCAAGTTCCATACATGGTTAGAACCGTCTCTTCATGCTGAACATTTGTTGTGTTATGAATTTTTGTTAAAAAGCCAGGAATCAAGAGTTAGAAGAAGCTGAACATGGCGCGCGTTTTTTTCAAACATTTGTGCTGGAGGTTGAAGACAGTGAGCTTTGGGCTGGGCCTGTGCATTTTTCTTATTCACACCACTTAATTGCTATTACACCCCCTGAGCCCATTTGCTTCATTTTTGACTCTTTTTGACTTTTTCTTTTTTGATTGACTTTGTTTATTTTTTCTCATGACATTAAAAAAATAAAAATATTTTTTCCATCATTTTTTGAATATATGGCATATTTATTTGATTTATTTCTTTTGTTTGCATATAAATATTATATATATCTATTATTAGAATAAATAGAAAAATAGTGTAAATACATTTTTTATTTTTATTTACCTTCTGAAAATATTTCACATAAAAAATACTCTTTTTATTTATTTTATTAAAATATTAAATAAATATTTATTTTGTGTATAATACATATTTAAGATTTAATATATATATATATATATATATATATATATATATATATATATATATATATATATATATATATATATATATATATATATATATATATATATATATATATATATATATATATATATATATATATATATGTTTACCAATATATTTAAGTTAAAATATAAAATACTTGAATTTTTCATTCTTATTAATATTTGATACAAAAATACTTTTTCCATAATATACTTCATTTTTATTTATTTATATAAATAATAAATAAATGTTTTGTATTAAATCAATTAATATCCATTTTCATTAAAATTAGGGTTTTTTTTTGCCCTCAATTCAAAATACTCCAAAAAGAAAATAATATAATTTTTTTAGTTTCTTTTCTCTTCTACATAAATAATATTTTTTCATACATATACAAAACATTTCATTTGCATCTTGCATTCTTATTTAATTTTTGTACATTGATTAAATTGCAAATATTCAAAATGATGTAATAATTTAGATTTAAATTCTTGTCAATATCCCCATTTAAACATTTGTACCCCCCTTCCCATATTTGGTTTTGTAATAGCTTAGTAATTTAAATTTCGCACTTTATTGCTTTCTAATGATAACATGTTAGAATTAGGGTTTGTATGCGAAAAACGATAAAAAATAGTTATGACCTAATCTCAAGACAAATGAGCATGAAAATGGACACACAAATCACACTTGCACCCCCTAGGGTATTCCACTTGTTGCCTTTCAAAATTGGGCCATATTGTATGTTGAACTTCTTTGGGCAAAGCAAACAATTTGAATGATCATAGTCCCTCGATAAAACTTTTTAAAACAAACAAAAACAAATGATCAAGTCCCTTAAAGAAAATGGCCCAAAGACATTTAACGCCGTTGCAATTATGGTCTAAACGATGACCCGCGCCTGTCCCTCTCACATCCTAACACAAGATTGTCCACCAAATACAATGGTGGAACAAACTTGTTAAAAGGGTTAAAACATAGCAATAATCTTTTTGAGAAATTTAGGAGTAGATAACCTCTTAGTTGCTTGAATCAAACTTGCAAAACAAAACACTTGCCTAATTTCAAAATCACACATCACTACACTTTCAAAACAACTTTCAAAAACAAATGAAAACCTTTTCAAAAGACATACATCTTTGTATACATCCCCACATGGATCATTACAAAGGTTGCCACCACATTGGTATCTTTTCAAAACATTTTCAAAACCCACACACAAAGCACCATTTCAAACAAATTGAAAACAAAAGGCAAGTGATCTAAGCAAGTAACTAAGAGCCCATGGATAACCATGGATAGAAAGGGTGCTAATACCT
Source organism: Vicia faba (assembly GCA_948472305.1). Lineage (NCBI taxonomy): Eukaryota > Viridiplantae > Streptophyta > Magnoliopsida > Fabales > Fabaceae > Vicia > Vicia faba. Next base: position 610,792,348 of record OX451736.1, read on the forward strand.
TCCCTTTCTATAATCTACTCCCCGAACCTAAGAAAACATCTCAAAAGGTTTTTTGCTGTGCTTTTTAACCTTTCCTTAGGATAAAATAAAAAGTCGGTGGCGACTCTTGCTAACCGCAACATTTGCGAATACAAACGCGAAACCCTAGTCAGTTCTCCCACCGTATCACACACTATATTCAACTGAATATTACAGACTGCTTTAACAACTGCTAAAGCCTTCTTGATCCAAACCACAACCCGGTTTGTCAAGGAAACACTTTCTTACAAAGAGATAAAACTAAGTGTGTGAATGTTTTCTACAAAACTGTATCACAATTGTGATGTATACACAACTTAAAGCTTAGAAACTAGATTGCTAAACAATGATAGAATATCAGAATATGTAGTGTTTAGCAAAACTGAGAGAAGGAAGATTTTGATCAGCTTTTGTGCGTGTAGAGATTTGGAGAGCATTAGCCAATTCAATCTTCAAGGTCTTGTTTATATAGCACTGAGATGTTGAACATTGGATGCAATATTCTTGATTCAATGCTATTAACAAACTTTCCTTATCGAGCAGATCTTGTCTGGAATGAGGCCGTTGATATTAAATTGCTTTCAATGCACAGTACCGTTGCCTACTTAATGCACGTTCTGGCTTGGCTCATTCTGACTCTGCTTAGCTGCTGATGAACTGTTGTGATTCTTTATCAGAGTGTTGAGCGCAGTCTTGTTCATCAGGCTTCAGCATGTACGTGAGTTGATCATCTGATTCTGACATTCTGATATGGCAACTTCTGATGCTGATGTCTGAAACCAAATTCTGATGCTGAATAGGTGTGATCTTGCTTATATCAATCAGAGTATCTGCAAGTCAGAACATAGTAATTTTAGGCAGCAGATAGTTCATTCATGAATCTTATGAATAATATATCTTTTCACTTTGTTATCATCAAAACTTAAATATAGGGTAGTAGATTCAAACTTTGTTCTAACACATAGTCGGATTGGAAAATGGGATCTTGCATTAATAGAATATTCACTAACATTCATGCTATTAAAAACCATGTGTTGTACCCCAAAATTTCCCTCTCATTTCTTAAGGCATTTCTCAAAAGGATTCTCAAGGTTCAAGCTTGCACATGTATATTGGGATTTTCAAGTACCAAGATTAAAAGGAAAACTGTCAAAAAGGGAAAAATAGATAAAAATAATCTTTTGACGAAATTGGAGAAAAAATAAGTCCTTTCGTTTCAGCTCTTTCGATTGGCCTTTTGGCCTCTTTCGATGCAAGCTTGGATTGCATCCTTCGACTGGGTGTGGGCCTCTGGCACGTTGGCTTGGATTCACAAGGAACAAAGCCTCGTGCGGCCTCTTCGATTCCAAGGCAAAAGGCTCCCTTTTGGCATCCTTCGATTTTCACTTTTTGCTTTCGAATCTGGACATTTTGGCCTCCTACATGCACCTTTCGTTTGGGCAAGTGGTTCCTATGTTGCAAACTTCATTTGGAGATTTGACTCCCTCCATGCTTGCTTCGTTTTGGCACATGAACCCTCCAGTACAAGGTTTTGGTCAGACCTTTCATTTGGGCATTTGACTCCCTTCATGCTTGCTTCGTTTGGGCACATGAATCCTTCAGTACAAGGTTTTGGTCAGACCTTTCGTTTGGGCATTTGACTCCCTTCATGCTTTCTTCGTTTGGGCACATGAATCCTTCATTACAAGCTACTAGTCACACCTTTCATTTGGGCATGTTGGTTCCTTTCATGCAAGCTTCATTTGAACATAGACCTTTTGCATGTTTGCATGAAGTCACAAAGCAGGGACCCCCTATGTACACTCCTTCGTTTAGCCACATGGACCTTTGGGAAGGCAAGCCTTTAACTGGACAGAACCTCTGTCACAATGTTTCGTTTGTAACTGTGTACCATTTGAATCAACATCTTTCAAATCTAACTCTAGGCATCCCATTCGAAGGACATGCTTGATGATCCATTCGAAGGATTTACAAGCCCACTTTCAGGCATGATTTTTGGTGATCCATCCAAGGGTCACACTTTTGGCTCCTTCAAAGGATGCACAAAAGTGACTCATTCGAAAGGCACTTGTTGGAGAAAAATCAAATAATATTGTTGGGAGAAGAGTCTAGTCGAAGAAGGGTCAAAATGAAAGGGTGAAATATTCAAAGATGCTTGCTGCCAAGTTCAGGCCTGCTACACTGGCCAAAACTGTTGCACAACAGTCCTGAAACACTGCCCCATTCTTGCACCAAAATAGCATACAAGGTACTGTCTCTCGAAAGCTACAAAGAGTAGGTTACTCAATTTGTTCAAACCTTTTGTTTTCCCTCCAAAAGCTTCAGGCATCCTTGCCTATAAATAAGAGGCCTCACAATATGTTTAAGGAGGACTATTTAGCCAGAGGAACAGATCTTCAAAAATTTCTCAAACACCATAAAGCTCTCAAACACTTGAACACTTATCAAACACAAACCCAGAATCCAAACACTTTTCCCCTTCGAACCTAAAACATCCTTACATCTTGTTACCCTTCGAATCCAACAAGAAAGACATTTCACTTGTTTTTCTCTTTCGAATCCAGCAGTAGTGACGCTAACCTCTAGTCCCTCCCTTCGAATCCAGTAGCATTCAAGGTAATTACCTAAAGACCCAACACACATCCCATCCTCAAGAAAGGTAAGTCATCCTTAACCTTTGATCCTTCATTTCCAGCACAACATGTAATTAAAATTCATTTTCGTTTCAAACATGTACATATCATTTGTTCCCCTTTTGTTTACACCCTTATAGTTTGTTTTTATTGCCTTTCCTTTTGGTTTTGTTCTTTGGTTTCTTACAAATGTTTTAAGAATTAACCTGGCCTTAAGGCAGTGCTAGCATGGCCTTAGGCCATGTTTCTATTTAACATCTCAAACGAAGGAAACAGGAAACAAGAAGTAGGGAAAGAAGTATTTGGCTTCCACACTAACCTCCAGGTCAAACGAAATAGGCAGCCAGAGGGTACACCATGCTGACTTTCAGGCCCAGACGAAAGGCATACTTGTACTGAGTTTAGGCCCAAACGAAAGGCACTCCCTCACTGCTTTCAACCCCCAGTCGAAGAAGGCAGAAAGGAAAGTTGCATCTTTCATTGGTTTCAGGCCCAATCGAAAGGCGCAACATGTTGACTCCCATGCCTCAGTCGAAAGTCACTCCTTCACCCCTTTCAGGCCAAATCGAAGAGAGCCAGAAAGTGCAAAATTGAAGGTTTTTTCCCTAAATCTAAAGACCCATATTTCTTGCTTTTATTTAATTTTTTTCCTTTATATTTTCATGCAATTCAATATGGTTGTAATAGTGTAGGATTTTTATCTTTCTGCATTTTATTACTTTTGTATGATTGCTAGTAAAATAGGGTATGTATGGAAAGATAAAATTAACAAGTAGACAACCCCTAATCAAAGACTAAATGCATGCAAATAAAACAAACTATTCACACATGCACCCCTAGGGTAATTACACTTGTTGCCTCGGAAAAATAGTCATGTCCCTCGAACATGGGCGTTTTAGCAAAGACCCTTGATAAAAGATCGTAGTCCCTCGATGACCCCCATTGTTGCCTTCGGTAAACGATCTAGTCCCTAAACGACATTGCTAAAACGTCCCATAGGTTGCCTTCTATGACTATACAAACATCCCACAACCGTCCCTTCACATCCAACGATGGGGCTTCTTACCAAATCAATGGTAAGATAGCAACATCTAAAGGAGGAGGAAATAAACATTTAAGACCTTTTGAGTAGGTAGTGAAGCTACCGCATAAAACATAGAGCCGCCACCGAACTTTATTCATCCCGAAGGAAGGGGAAATATCTATAAAACCACAAGGGAATGGATAATATGGTCTTGCGACCAAGAGAAAGGGTAAGGGAGTCGGTTATGCAAGGGGAAGGTATTAGCACCCCTCACATCTGTTGTACTCAACGGGAACCATTTTGTTTGTTTGTCTTAAAGGGTGTATTTATCTACAACTATGCTTGCTTAAAGGGGAAATGAATGGTTTTTTACTATTGCGTTCGTGAGGGCTTCACAACCCTTTTCCTACATATCCAATGAAGGAATCAGAACACCGTAGTTCCTCTATAAAATGGTTGGTTTGTTTGTGTTTTTTATTGGCAACATTAATGGACGCATTCTAGCAATAGGCATGGCCGGTATCACGGTAGAACGAAGATAACATTCCCTTTGGGGAGTTTTTGATTTGTTGAGTGTTTTTGCGAGTTTTAAAGTAAATTCAAGTAATGATTAAAGGTGTTTTTGGATTTTTGATTTGTGAATGTTAAGTTTTAATTTTAATTACAAAAGAAAAATCAAAGGGGAAAGTCTACCCTAATGTTGTCATGTATTTATGGACTTAAAGTTGAGTCCTTTTTTATCTAAATATTCAAGCATAATAGAAATCAAATAAAAAAATTAATTAAAATTATTTAACTAAATTAATAGTTAAATCAATCAAGTTAAATAAAACCATAAAAATATTAATCATAAACACACAACATAATAAAATAAAATTGGAAAAGAATGGATAAAATTATTACAAACTATGAAGAAAAATAGAAATAAAAATGTAAATAAATGAAATTGGGCCTTTGAGGGTTTAAAGCTGGATTTGGAGGTGTTTTAAGCAAGCTGGGCTACGGGAGGAAGAGAGAATTCGGTGGCCTGAGTTGGGTAATCTAAGGCCCAAGATATAATTTTTTGTAGTAAAAAAAGGGGAAATGGTTGCTGGGTCAGACTACTGAGGCCCAAGGTTAAGATCTCTCAATCAAACGCTCGGATGGCGATGCAAGATTTCGTCAAACACACTTTAACTGGAACACAAGTAAAAAGAACATGAGCAACAAACCGAAGATCCAACCCATTATTGTTCAAAGTTTATAGATTACTTGATCACTTGTGAAAGCTAAAGTAAATAAAGAGCAGTAATAAAGTGAAATCGATGACTCTGGTAAATGCTTTTACTCACTTTTGCTTTCTTTGTATTTGTCTGCTTCTTCTGATTTGTTATTGTGTTGTTATTATCGTGCGCTTTTGCTATGCTTGTGTCACTGTTAACGTTGTATTGTAATCATGACAATGTTGTTGTTCTGTGTATTAATTCTTATGGTCTGAGAGTATGAGGAAGGTTGAAGGTTCTAATTTTAAATCTTATTCTTTTGCAGTGAGTTTGGTTTGAAGGTTGTGGCGTGATCGTTATGTGTTGAGGGGGTTTGTAGTTTTTAATGGAACACAAAAGGAGTTTTGTGGTATAAGACTCAGTTGGAGTTCTAGATCCCTGTTGTTCTTTCGCGTTTGAAATTTTTGTCTGCAGGTCAACAAGGTAAGCTTCATAGGGTGATTTTGAAGGTGTTGACAAAACAGTTTGATCAACAAGGTTGCCTTCCCTGTTTCTGTGTGGTGCTTATGTCCTCTTCTTTCTAGTTGTGTTCTTTCTTTTGATTTTTTTGGCTTGGTAAAATCACTCGATTTTTTGTGTTTTTTTCTTCTCAGTTTTTATGCTGGCTCTGTTCTCTCAAAAATACATCTTTCAATGAAACAATGGCTTTTCTTTATAGTGAAATAGAAGTGGAAATTAGGGGGGGGGATTGGTGAAATTTTGAACATATTTGGAAAGGTGACCTTGTGGCCTTTTGAGTACAGGTTTGTGTTATGTCTATTTGGTGCAACTGGTTTTTTATAGAGGCTTGCAACAAGTTTTGGCATGTTCTGTTTGGTTTGAAGCAAATTTGGACTATTTTGGTTAGGTGAATCTTTCTAAACCCTATTCTTTTCCTCTTTGTCTCTCTATGATGAAAGCCATCTTGCTTTCTTTTTTTGACAATTTCTGAAGGATTTTCCATTTAGGAACATGATGACATAAGGTCTTTAGCCATGAACTAGTGTTATCTTGCACTACTATATTATTTGTTCTTGTTTGATGTTGTTGCCTGTTGTTACATGTTGCTTGGCTGCCTTGCTTTTGTATTGTCTTGGACTGCTTTAGTAGCCTGCTTTTGTGTTGCAGTTTTGGCTTTACTGCTATTTGTTCTACTTGGCAGTTTGCTGCTTATTTTATATTTTGCCTTGGCTGCCTTGCTTTGCAGCTTTGTTGCTGCACTGCTTTGTTTGGCTTGTTGCTGCTTGCTATGTTTGTTTTGCTTCCTTGGGCAGTTTACTGGTTTTTGTTACTGTTGGACAATTTTGTATGTGTTTGCAGTTTGACTTGGCTTTTTGGCAGTGAAAAATATATACTAATTTCTTTTCCTTTTATGAACCAAAAAGATCAAAGTTTTTGTGATTTGCAAAAGTAGGAGATATACCATGATTAAAAACAAAACCTTTTAGTTCTGATTCTAAATGCAAATCTTAATGAAGAGCTTTCTTGTTTAACAAATAATTCTTGCTTAAATTTTTCACATGTTGATTGTTTGCTAATTTTTTCCTTTTCTTGTTTCATGAACACGATGAGTGGATGGAAAGCGAGTCAAGGTTAAAAGACGAAGAGAAGACCATGGCTAGCAAGGAGTGGATGAGTTGCTTGAAGATGCAGCAAAGAAGACTTGAAGAACAAACATTTTCTTTGTAAACATAATATGTGTAGTGTGTATTTCAACATTTGTAACATGCTTCGTAACTTGTCCCAAAAATGTAATGAACACAAAACTTGAATGATATATTTTTTGAATGATGAATTCATTGTATGGAAACCAAAAAACTATTGAATCTTGATTGAAAAAATGGAAATTCCAAATTGAATGGTTTAAATAACACTCTTTACTTTGTAACTTGGAATTTAAGAAATCAAACATGACTTTAGTAACTTGTATCTCAAGTAACCATGCACTTTGTCTTTCAATTCCTAACCTTCATATCACGTCCAAATCCCACTTGCACTCTCAACGAGAAACTTAACTCTGATATCCGAATCATAAGTAACTTGTAACTTAAGCAACAAAAACATGCCTTGATCGTCATGAACCCCCAACCTTATTTCTTACACCCGGATTCCATGTTCATCCTTTTAAACTTCAAACTCCTGACTTAGTGACTTAGAGATCTTAAAAAGAAAACTTGAAGTGCGAGAAGATATTAGACATGAAACCTCTAACCAAAGGTACTTGACTTCGAGTTATCTTTGAGGCAGGTGCCTGATTCTATGAGATGCGTGATATGAAAATGACTTAGTAAAAATGATGCAAATGGGAAGTAAATTTCAAAGCCGAACAAAAGTAAAAAGAGGTAAGGAAAATTTTGGGTACGACAGTTGCCCTTATTTAATCGTCTTAAACCTAAAGGTGAGATAGGCGTCAGCCTTTCGAAAGTTAAAGGTGGAAGATGATTAAATACCAGGACCCGAAATTTATCCTGGAGAGATTGTGTGAGTGTCTGCTGGGGAAAGACAAATTGGTCTTCTGGTGGACTGGTCATGATGGATAAACATGGTTGAATAATGGTAGCTCGTATCGGGGTAATGGTGCCAATACAAGTTTCTCGTGGAAGTGGGCGGTAAAGTGACCAAAAGGATATGGTTGATGATGTCGTCACGACTGAAGATAGGATTATTAATAACATAATAACTTAAAGATGACTGGTAGAATTTGATGACAGCAGAGAATTTATCACGCGGGATTCACGACACAAAAGAAAGGTAAAGACAATGGGTAAAGATCGACGTATGATCTATGACCCAAGAAAGATAACATGAGGTTAAGACCTGCGAGCGACCTACGACCCTAGAAAAGATAACGTGAGGGTAAGACCTACGAGCGACCTACGACCCTAGAAAAGATAACGTGAGGGTAAGACCTACGAGAGACCTACGACCCTAGAATAGATAACGTAAAGGTAAGACCAAAAAGCGACCTACGACCCTAAAAACAAGATGAGGAGAGGATAAAGTCTACGGACGACCTATGACCCTAAGAGAGAAAAAGTGAAGGTAAGATCTATGGACGACCTACGACCTTAAAATATGAGGAGAGGGTAATGTCTACGGACGAACTATGACCCTAAGAGAGATAAAGTGAAGGAAAGATCTATCGACAACCTACGACCTTAGAAAAGATAGCACGATGGTAAGATCTACGGATGATCTACGATCCTAAAAACAAGATGAGGAGAGGGTAAAGTGTATGGACAATCTACGGTCCTAAGAGAGATAAAATGAAGGTAAGATCTATGGATGACCTACGAGCTTAGAAAAGATAGCGCGATGTTAAGATCTACGGACGATCTACGACCCTAAAAATAAGATGAGGAGAGGGTAAAGTCTACGGAAGACCTACGACCCTAAGAGAGATAAAGTGAAGGTAAGATCTATGGACGAACTATGACCTTAGAAAAGATAGCGCGGTGGTAAGATCTACGGACGATCTACGACCCTAAAAAAGATAACGAGAGTATTGAGAGTTAGGGAGTACAATGTACTGACACCATGGTTTATTTTAGTCGGTAGTGTAATAACAGATGTTGATTGGAAATTATGAGGATGCTATTTTCGTGGGGATGTTTTGTTGATTTGAGATTGATTTGGAGATTTTGGGCGAGGTACCAAATATGGCTCATGCTTCATATGCATTTGAAGTGTGGCATGATGATCCATGGATATGCTATGCATTTGAGGATGCAATGCAATATGCAGTGATGATTATTGTATGCGAAGTTCCAAATGATAATCTCATTGGAATTCATTGCTCTTCGTCTTGAGGTACCAATATGGACTGGTGCTTGAAATCTGAGAGAAAGAGTTAGCCTTGTCGAGTTTACTCAGGATTAAATCTTGCTGGGGAGAAGTAGCTTGATCTTACTTTCTTTATATGTTGGACTTCTTGTGAATAATTTAAAAGAGACGTGGATCTTATCAAATGCCCCAAGTCTAGTCGAGGTAACCGTCATAACTTGCTACCTGCACAGAAAAACAAACACTTGAACACTGTGGCATTCCCTTGGGATGTATTCATATCCTTGTAATGTAGTGTTTCACATCTTAGCTTGTGATTATTATTGGCTTATTATTTTCAATGCAATGCTTAGCAGAGAACTTAAATCACAATTCTCATACGAAAATAAAGTAAAAAGGAAAAAAACTTTTTTGTTGGAAGGGAAAATTTTTATTAATGAGTTTGGCCTGTGAATATGAATTCGTACAGGGAAATAACTCCTAAATGAGTAAGTTGCAAGGAAAAATACAAAATACAACGAGTAAAATGGCAATAAGAAAATCTCGAACTTCCATTAAAACCGATATTGTTATAGTTCCCCTATCCTGGGTTTCCCTAGTATCGTGCTTCCAAAGGATAATAGCTGAATTGATCCATTCCCGTATTAGGAGGGTGTACGTGAAGAGTCTTTAGACTGCAATCTCTCGCTTTTTGTCCCTAACTTTTGCCTGGATCGCCCTTTCGGGTTTTCAACTTAGCGGGTTATTATTATTTTTTCTTTTTTAGCCCTAACTTTTGCCTAAGCTGCCCTTTCGGGTTTTCAACTTAGAGAGTCCTTTTATGCGTAGTATTTTTTTATTGAGTCTGAATTGACTGGAAGCAGAACGTCTTCCCCATCCATGTTTTTTCAGGATTAGAGCACCTCTTGAGAAAGCTTTCTTCATGATGTACGGTCCCTCATAGTTGGGAGTCCACTTGCCTCTTCGATCAGTGTGGATTGGGAGAATCTTCCTTAAGACCAGGTCACCTGTATGGAAATCTCGAGGCCGAATCTTCTTGTCAAATGCTCTCTTGAGACGTTGGTGATATAACTGACCATGACAAATGGTTGCTAGGCATTTTTCTTCGATGAGATTGAGTTGGTCGAGTCTCGTTTGAATCCATTCAGCTCCATCAAGTTTAGTATCCATCAGAACCCTCATAGAAGGAATCTCCATTTCGATTGGGAGTACCTCATTTATACCATAGACTAGTGAAAACGGAGTTGCCCCAATGGAAGTGCGCACCGAAATTCGATAGCCATGCTGGGAAAAAGGCAACATATCATGCCAATCTTTGTACGTTCTAACCATTTTCTAGACGATCTTATTTATGTTCTCGTTAGAAGCTTCGACTGCCCCATTCATCTTCGGCCGATAAGGTGATGAATTATGGTTCTCAATCATGAATTCTTCACACATTTCCTTCATCATCTTGTTGTTGAGATTCAACCCGTTATCAATGATGATCTTGTTAGGAGTTCCATACCGGCATATGATTTCTCTTTTGATGAAGCCGGTAACAACTTGCTTGGTCACATTCTTGTACGAAGCCGCTTCCACCCACTTGGTGAAGTAATCAATAACAACAAGAGTAAACCTATGTCCATTTGAAGCGCTTGGATCGATGCATCCAATCATATCAATGCCCCACATTGCAAAGGTACATGGTGAAGTCATCACATTCAAAGGAGTGGGAGGAATATGTATCTTGTCTGCGTAAACCTGACATTTACGGCACATCTTTGCGTATACACAACAGTCGCTTTCCATTGTCATCCAGAAATAACCTGCTCGTAGGATTTTCTTGGCCATGGAATATCCACTGGCATGAGTCCCAAAAGATCCCTCGTGTATCTATCGTATAATGGATTATGCTTCGTGTTTATCCATGCATTTGAGCAGAACCGAATCATAATTTCTCTTGTATAGAACGTCTCCTGACAGTAAAAACTTAGACGCCAACCTTCTAAGAGTCCTCTTATCACAAATTATAGCACCCCCGGGGTACTCTTGCTTCTCAAGATATCTCTTGATATCAAAGTACCATAGCTTTTCTCCCGATACATCTTCAATTGAATGAGCAGGGAAGATGTGGGCTGGCTCCTTGTAACGACAAATCCTTATATTGGGCGTATCATTCGGGTAACTGACTTTGAACATTGCTGCTAAAGTGGCCAGAGCATCTGTCAGTTGATTTTCTTCTCTAGGAATATGCTCAAAGGTGACCTCATCGAAAGCGGGAAACAACTCTAATATGTAATCTTGGTATGGAACTAAATTAGGGTGTCGTGTATCCCAAGAACCTCGTAATTGATGTATCACTAAGGCAGAGTCCCCATATACTTCAAGAATGTTGATCTTCAAACCAATGGCTTCTTCAAGACCCATCACACAAGTTTCGTATTCAGCGGCATTATTCGTACAATCAAAACATAATCTGGCAGTGAAAGTGTTGTACCCCAATTTTTGCCCCTAAGATCCCTTCATCATACCATGTTGATTCACTCACAACAAGATCACACTAGGATTCTTGGTTCCCCTCCCTACATTTAGTTTTTCCCTTTTTGAGGGATTACCAAGCACCTTGGATTATGTTCCTTTTGTGATCATGAATATTGTTTTGATTCCTTCATTTAACTAATAAAATGCAATGCTGGTTTGTCTTTGTTGTTATCCATGTAGGTGAAGGCAATGAGATTTAACAAGCTACCCCATAGGTCCATGAGTTTATTTCCATGCCCTGGTCAATATAGCTTGAAAATTTCAAACCTCACCATTGGATTGGTTTTGGAAGAATTGGCATGGCAAGGTTGCTTTGGTTCATCAGATTTCATGGTTATTAGATTTGGCTCAAAAGTACAAGGAGTTGATTGGAGATGTTGTCGTGTTTGGACAAGGCCTTGTTCCTATTGGTCACAAGGGCATATTTTTATCAAATTTCAAGATATGGAAGTGGTTTTGGTGGCTATGTGTCCTCATTATCATCCTCAACAACATCTATTCACAAAGAAAGAATGTTGGTACAAGAAGTTTGTTCAAGCTTCTCAAAGTTCCACAAGGAATTTTCTTGATCTAGGAGCTAGGATTTTGAACTTCAAAGGAGTATATCTTGCCCACCTTTTGGTATTTTTGAGTGATTCCAAAGACATCATTCTCTTCAAAGGGTTATCAACAAATTAGTTCAAAAGTTCCAAGGAGTTTTCATGTGGAAGAAACTTAGTGAAGAAGAAAGGTTACAAGTCCCCCAAATGAATCCACAATTTTACATGAGTGACTTCAAATGATCATAACTTGGTCAATTTTTATCATCTTGAGTCCATTCTTTTTCCATAATGTTCTTTAAGATGTGAAATTTATGCCTTCTTTTATGTGAAAAGTGGGAAAATGGATGGAATTTTCCTTAAAGATGCAAACGATTATAGGTCATTTCATGATTTTTTGCCAACTTCAACAAGTCATAACTTGCTCAAATTTTGGAGATTTTGAATGATTAAAGTTTCAAAATGTCATTCAAGATATCTACTTCATGCCATCTTTTTTGGTCAAGAACAAATTCCAAGTGGAAGGCCATGTTTGGATGCAAAAGATTATAGGTCATTTTTGAAGAAGAATTTGAAATATTTCTAAGTATGGAAAGTCAACCCTTTTTCTCCAACTTTGACTCAATGAAACTTTCATCTCAAGCATCCATTTAACTCCATTATTTTTCCATTGCAAATCTTGTAACCTCATCTTTCTAAAGCATCAAGAATCATGCCCTAAGACCCCTTGAGTTGAAAATACCATTGGTCAGAAGTTGGCACTTTGAAATTGAATTTCTCACCAAGTCAGAATTTTGAAATCCATAATGTGGCCTCTAATCACAAGTTTTCCACGTTTTTTTGCCTCTAAACTTGTTTAGTGAAGTTCCAGATTTGTTTAGCGCATCAAAACACAAGAATTGGATGAGTTTTGATGAAGTTTGGATCACACTTCACTCGTGCATCAGGTTTGCACGAATTCCCTCAAAAACGCATCATTCACTCTTCCTTTTGATCCCATTTTATTCTCCTATAAATACATGAACTATCCCATTCAATTTCCTAAGCTTGGATAGCTAGAATAACTCTGCCAAACTTGTTTCACAACTCAGAATCCAGCAACTTCAAAATCCATCCTCGACCCTTTTTCAATCCAATTTTTCCATCAATTCACCTTCCTTGATCTTCCCTGAAGCTAACCATATAATTACATTCAAGAATTGTGCCTTATACTTCTCCATAGAAGTCCAGTCTCAGAGCTCTGCAAATCAACTTTAATTTGTAGATTCCTTCATCAATTCTTAAAAACTCTGATATCATTGCGTTGCTCTTATTGCCCTGGTTCTAGTCGCAACACTTACCTTTCATTGGAAACAAGTTTTTACCATGAAATTTCAAATCCCTTTTCAAAACTTTCCTTCCAAATTGCTTGAGCTACAGTTTATATAAATTTGGCGCGAGGGTGTGGTTGTCTTCATCTTAAAGAGACGAAGCGAATGGCATAGGTCTGAGCTTCTGATTTTACAGTTTGAGAGACCTGCAATTCATGATGGTTGGAGGTTGAAGATGACCAACGTGTCATCTTCCAACCAATGAAGGCGCGCCATCTGTATTTTTCAAATTCTGATTTAATTAATGATTATGTACAATATTCACTAATGACCATGATATGCACAGCGCGCCAGATCTCTTGGATTTGATTACTAACGCGTTTTGACTCTCATCCAATGGTCCACATATTTTACTTTTATTTTCTTTTTATGATTTTTATATTTTAATTGTTTTAAATTTAAAAAAAAATCAAAGAAAATTCATTTTAAGTCCAAAAAATCTGAAAAAATTATGAAAAATATTTTTGATTATTCTCTTTCTGATTTTTATTTTTTCACAATTTAATTTTGTGTTTTGTCATTTTTTTTATAAATTTTACACTTATTTTATTTGTTTTAAATGTTTAAAAATACTTTTATACATTTTTAAATTCTGGAAAAATTATGGAATGGTCCAATGATATTGTGACAAATATTGGTGACCTTATTTTATTTTTGTTTATGACTTTACTATTTTTTACTATTTTTTGTTTATTTTACCCATTTATTTTAATTTTAAAAATAGTTTCTGACGTTAAGAAATTACCAAAAAAATTGTAAAACTATTTGGGCCTTTTTTTTATTTTTCTATGGTCTTACTTATCATTTCTTGATTAATTTGAACATAGTTGATATTTTTATCATTATTTTCTATTTTTAAAACATTTTTAAAACCCTTTTTTGTGTATATTAATTGTGATATTATTTTGTGACTTTTTTTTGGCTGATCTTGGGTTAGATTTTGGATCATCAACTTTATTAACATCATTGGATCCATGGTGTTGAGTTTGACTCCATAAAAATGGATGAATGATTTTAATAATAGTTTGATTAAAATTTAATTCAAATGTGGTTTGTATATTTTTTCCCCATCCCTCTTCATCTCATCCCTTTCTTATTGCATTAAATGTTGTTGGAGCATGATTTCTATATCATGTCTCAAAACAAATGGTGCATAGATGGCTATTGACTAACCTCAAAATAGGTGCGACTTCTATATAAGTCCACTTACGATTGCTTAACATAATGCTAAATTTTGTCCCGATTCGAATAAATGATCATTTGTGGCCCAAACTTATGATTGCAAGCCCAAGTATGTTAATTTGATCTCTTTGATCCAATAACCTTGAGATTGATTATGTGGAGGCTTTGGTTCTACCAATCCTCTAATGGATCTACAACACCTTTGGTCAACGCGGATCACTTAAACATCGTTGATCATTAAATGGTACTTATGAGAACCACAAATGGATGATATACTTGACAAAATGCAAATGTAACTTGTTGTGTAAAGGCTTTGGTTCTACCAATCCTCTAATGAGTTCCAAATGCAAGCTTCAAGATGGTCATCCAACTAACCACTAACTTTGACTTGTTTTACCTTATGCTTTTATTTTTTTTATGCTTTATGTACTATTTACTTTTAGCATTTAGATTTCATGCCATTTTCATTTTTTCTCATTTGAGCATTTATTTTCTTTCCATTTTTACTTTTCTCACTTGAGCTTTTCTTTTCCTTTCTTAAGATACTTAATAATCAACATAAACCCTAAAATCTTTAATGGTAGTTGGACTACTTGGTTACTATCTTTTGAATTATGGAGCATGGGACTTTTCTTGGACTTAGGATTAGAAACCTTTACCTATCTTGGAGACCTTGTGATCTTATCTGAATATTTTGTATGGAGTTCTTCAGGTTTACCTCAAGGAATTGGGTTGCTTGTTTGTTTTTGTGTGCAGGTTTTTATGATTACACCCTTTGTTTGTAATCTGGAATTCACCCGTATACAGCCGTTACTCTGCCCAATTTTTTATGAAGACGTAATACACTTGAAGTTTTGTTATCTCAAGAGGTCTAATATTTTTTACTTGATTGGTTTCAAATCCATGGAATGGGAATTCTATCATGGCTCATAATGTCAAGTTTTGGGCTTCTTGTTGGTTAGATGGTTCTTATCCCTATCTTTTTACCTTATGCTTTAGGATAGTCCCTTCTTCTCCTTCTATCTTCTTTAATTTCAAAAATCTTCTTCCCCCTTTTGAAAACTCTTCTTGTTTTTTTTTGAACCACTTTCATAATAAACTTGGACTTATGTGCATGCATCTTCAATTTTTTTTTAAATAAACTCAAATCAACTTAATAATACCTTTACATTTTTTGTGAGAAGACTAAAAGTCAATCAATCTCATTTCAAACTATTTTGCAACTTTGGCTTTTATCTTTAAAACTTTTTCTCAAAAAAAGTGAACTCTTGTCAATCCTTGTAGTGATGAAAACAACTATACTTCTACAATATAAAGTGAAGAGAGATACTTTCCACTTGGGTGTTGAGTGAGGCATTGTTGATTTTAAAATCCAAGCCATATTCTCCACTTTGGGATGATGCAAATTCTCCATTCTCATGATTGTGGGTAGTAAGTATGTTTTCCACACGGACAATGACGATGATATTTTATCTCATAAAATTAACCAACGCACTTGTGTTTTAAATTTTTAAAAGAGGAACTATGTGTACCTTGATCCCCTATTGCAGGAAAAGGTGGCACGTTGGCACTAAAGGTTCGCAACCGCGACGGGTGCAAAAATTATAAAAAATAAGTATATTTCTTTCCTCACCTCTACCATCCATTTTTTTTATATACAACATTTTTTTATAGCCAAAATATACAGATTTTAGAAAGAGGGTCCTGTGGAGTACCGTAGATGTTTAGGGTGCTAATACCTTCCCTTTGCATAACCAACCCCCTTACCTTGAATATTCCCCCTCTCTTTGGGTTATTCGCTCTTTTTCCATTCCTTTGGAAACAATAAAGCACGGTGGCGATTTTTATTTTGATTTGTATAAAGTCTAATTAATCCAATGGCTTAGTCTTGAACATTTCTACCTGTTGTACCCCAAAATTTTCCCTCCCATATTCTTCAAGATTTATCAAGAATCATCTTCAAATGGTTCAAGATTACTCAAGGGTTATACTGTCAAACCACCTCCTAAGACAGCTGAAATTAGGGTTTTGGTTCTTTCAAGGAATTTGAGGTTTTCAATGGTTCAATCAAGTCTCATAAGCCTATATTCATGCTCAAGCATCTACATGTCAAGTTTCAAGACTCACAGTCCCAAGTTGCACAGTCAAAAGCCCTATTTGATCCACAGTCAACTACAGGGGCAAAATGGTCATTTTGCAGTCAAAAGTCAAAAATTTTGGTCAACATCTTATTTTGGGTCCACAATTATCATTTAATCAAGTCTTGATCATGATTCCACAAGAATGGCTCAAAAATCATCAAGATGCAAAAAGTTACTATTTTTGGACAGTAGAAAAGTCAAATGTATCTTGACCAAGGCATAACTTTTTCTTGGTTCATCAGAAAAATTCCATACAATGCTCATTTTGAAGGGGATGACATTTCCTACAATCCATCTTCACATTCCAAGTCCAAGAAATGCTCTCACAAAAAGTTATCAATTTCTACATTATAGGTCAATTTCAAAAGTCAACAAAAGTGCACTTTAAGTCAAAGACCATAACTTGAGATTGGTAAATCCAAATGACATGGGACCAAAGGCATTGGTTAGAGGACTTCAAGACCTTTCCAAAATGTCCAAGAACATGTTCATATGATCAAAATTGAACAAGATATGCATTGGAGAAGTTGGGAAATTTTTGTGAATTTGCAAAAGTCAACTTTGCTTAAAACACCTTATTTTTGCTAATGGGCCTCAAATTTCTTCTTGAAACTTTATCCATGGCCTATGCACGACCCATCAAGCTTATTTGAATTTATTTTCTTATTTTTATTAATTAATTGGATTTTAATTGATTTTAATTAATTTAAATTGTAGGAAAATACAAAGATATGATTTTTCAATCTTTTTGTGAAGCAAATGTTGTCAAGATATGCTGGCAATTTCGTGTACCAATCAAGGATGAAATAATCTCCAAATTAGGCAACTTTCTTCAATCAAAAAGATTCAAAAATATGTGATTTCTAATCAAATATGCAATCATCAATTCAATGGATTTTGGCTCAAGATTTTAACCTAATTTCGGTCTCCTATATATACATAAGCCAACCCTAATCATGGATACGTGAAAGCTGCTGCAAAAAAGCCATAACCAATTCAAAAAAATTCAAGAAAACTTGAAAACTGTTTTCTATATTCCAGGCCAATTCAAGGATTTTTGTTGACTCTAACACATTGCAGGGAGTGTGAGGAACGTGTAGCAATCAAAACCAAACGCTAAGGATCAAGAAATCATCACTTACAGTCGCACGATTTGACACTTTTTTTCATAATCGTAATTCATGAATCATGCATCATTAACATGATTTCTTGTTTGTTTTGTGTTGCTAGAGACCTCATGAAGCTATTGGCATAGTTTAATTGAATTAAAACACACAGAATCACAAGATGCCATTGATGAATTCTATGGTTCATAAGCCTTCAAATTGGGGCTTTGCAGTACAAGAAAAATTGAGCCTCATAAGACCCATGACTGAATTCGTTAGGTTCAGACGAACACAATGGAACCCTCGCGAAACATTTATGTAAAGCATAGAGCTAGTCGTTATTTTTCGTCGTTGCAGTTTGTGGGGGTTAAAAACCCCCGCTATCTAATGTGTTTTTTATGCAGGCGAAGGAAGAAGATGATGAGTTGTTGATATGCTATTGGAGCATTCAAAATAAGCGCGCGTTTTATTGGCTTGACAGCTTAGCGTTTTGTTTCTTAATATTATAATTGATTGTTATTATATTATCAAACGCGTGCAAATGGCTTGGTGGTTGATGCGCTGGCTGGTGATCATTGGGACCTGGGTTCGATTCCCAGGTCCCCTAAAACACTTCTATTATTTTTCTTTACAGGTTCATATGCAGCTTTCCAACAAGATGTCCACCACGCACTTTCATATCCCAGGCGCCAAGTGGCCACAAGCATGAATCTGATGGTCCAAAGCTGGATGACCATCATACTCCCAGTTAACCATGCGCGTGGACAATTCCCCAAAGTCAAACAGACTGGTAGCTTAATGGGCCATGAATTGCTTCTTCACCTCTCTATTGGGCCAACACCTCCCCCTGGTTCATTCATTTATTTTCTTTTCTTTTATAATTTAATTATTTTACTATTAATAATAATAATAATAATTATTATTATTATTATTTAATTAACTCACAAATTAATTATTTTCATAATAAAATCAGAAAATGTAAAATATAATATTTTTCTTATTATTATTAATTTCACCTTTAACTTATTATTTTTTAAATAAATGTAATTAATTAATTTAGTCTTTTAATTAGGTTAATTTCAACAATTTTTTGCAATAAATAAAAATCATGTAGAATTAGGGTTTTACTAACTTTTAATCATGTTTCCCTTTTTGATTTATTTTCATTAAAACATTAAAAAACTCAAAAAAAAAATATATCTTTTAATTAATTAATTAGTTTTAGGATTAATTTAATTAAATGCAAAATAACCAAAAATTCATTCTTTTCTCAAAAAGGGTCAAAGCCCTAAGGACTGCTCCGATTTAACTTCTTTGCGCGCATATTAATTTTTGATCATATTTATGTAATTGCTCCGAGGATGTAATTGCGTAATTAGGACTTTTTACCGCTTTCATTTATTTTCTCGCATTTACTTTTCAAAGGGTTTGTTTTTGGCGATGTAAATACCCGACGCCTTGTAATAGCGTAGATTTATTTTCCGCACAATTATTAATTGCTAGATGTATGTTAATTAGGCTATGCATGACAAGATTTATCTGAAAATTAAAATCAAAACGTAGCTCACCATAACATGTGCAAAGATAATTTAACTGAATCCTGACACACTCGCACATGCCACTCCTAGGGTACGCCTCACTTGGTTGCCTCGATGTGGTCATTGAGTATAGGGTGTTTTAGAGGTCGCCCTCCTGTCTAAAGATCCAAGTTGCCTCGAAACGGTTGCCTCAGATAAAAAGGATCTAGGACATTAAGGTTACCGCTAAGGCGTCCTACTATTTCTTTGGTGACCACATGTCCCTATAATCGAATTGACCCTTAAACTCCAACGACGGTGCTTCCTACTTCTCAATAGTGGGATAGTACTGTCTAAAGGACACAGCTTAATTTCTTTTGAGTAGGTAGAGGTTCTCAGGTACTTTCTCTTTCAAAACAAAAATACTTTTCACACCTACACTTTTATGACAAAATTTTTCAAACAACACTTCATACACTCTTGAGGACAGATACAAGAGTTAAATCGAAGTTTTCAAACAAACATTTTCAAAACCCACAAACACAAAGAAAAGCAAATTTTGAAAACACTTTGAGCAAGTACCTAAGAGCCCGTGGATAACCACGGATAGAAAGGGTGCTAACACCTTCCCTTTCTATAATCTACCTCCAGAACCCGAGAAATATCTCAAAAAGGAATTTTTCTGTGCTTTTGTCCTTTCCTTGTTGGATAAAATAAAAGACGGTGGCGACTCTTGCTTACCGCGACATTTTGCGAAAACAAACGCAAAATGCGAACCAGCATTCCAAAACAGTCAGTTCTCATTCCCACCGATCACACTACCGCTACAGAAAAATGGCGACTTCACTGGGGACATATTGATCTCTTTCTGGTCCATCCCTAAGTGGGTTAAGCATATCTTTGTTTATATCTGTATATGTGTTATTACTGTTTTTTGTGTTATATCTTTGTTATATGTTTTTTTGTGTTTATATCTTTGTCTGGATTTTCCTAGTTTTCAGGGTGCTTGGTGATTACTCATAAGTTCTATACCCGGACTTGGGCAAAATTTTAGATAGGACGGGCGGTATAGTTATGTTAACTTTGAGGGAGTAATCCCAAAAAAGGAGGCATGAGATCCCCCACTCAGTGGAGGCCCCTTTGATTGTAGTGTCATTTACCGAGTAATTGGGAAGACGTACTGCTTTCGACCTGGGAGCCTACTTAAACTAAGGATGATAGAATACCAAACCCATCTTGGCCTTTTAGGTGTAGTGTGGAAGCTATGACAGAGTAATCCGGAAATAGTTATCACGCGATACTACGCTCGGACGCATCTTTCTTGAGAATATTACTAATTACCGAGTTAATCGGGAAGTTCGTAATATCCGAAGGAAGGATGTAGACTCTGGGAACCTCTAGAACCTTGTTCGGCAGGTGATAAATTTTAGAACAACACCTTATAGGTAGCACCTTCGACCTCATGCTTGTGACGTTGAACCTGTGAACTCTATATGTGTGATCTTGTGTGTAATTGCTGCATCATGCATCCATGCATTCATAACCATCTTTTGAAGAAAACCATATTTCAAGGGATTTAAAGGTTGACTATTTGTGAATATCTCGGGTACTTTATAACCATGGATTATGGAAAGAGAAAGACCAGGAAATACAATATCAAGGATCCCAAGATAGATGAGTTGATCAGTCTAATTCCCGAGATCGAGTGTTCTGCAGACTTTCGGAAGAAATATGGGTCCATTGTTCCTCTCATGAAGCTGAAGATGAAGGAGGGTATTCTCTCGAACGTGGCCCAGTTCTATGATCCGATGTATCATTTATTTACTTTTCCCGACTATTAGTTGAATCCTACACTGGAGGAGTATTCTTATCTATTGGATTTACCTGTTACCGATCGTGTTCCTTTTACTGGTTTGGAGGGTGAGCAAAACCACATGAGATTGCTGCTTTGATTCACCTGGGGAAGTCTGAGGTGGAAGCCCATATGACTACCAAAGGAGGGATTAGAGGATTACCAGCTCAGTTCTTATTGGAGAAAGCTCGTTACTTTGCCATAATAAAGAGTACAGTTGCTTTTGAGGCCATCTTTTCTCTACTTGCTTACGGGTTGTTCTTATTTCCTAATGTGGAGAAGTTTGTCGATGTTAATGCTATCAGGATTTTCATGATTGGGAACCCAGTTCCTACTTTATCAGAGACCTTCATAGCAGGGGAATCAAGGGTATAATCAGAGAATAGAGAGTTATGACCCTATTCCCATGAGCTATACAAAGCTACTACCAGCATTGATTCAGAAGAAATTGGTTCAAACACGACCACCTCCCGCCGTACCATCCCCATTGCCTTGGTATTACAAGGCAGACCAAACGTGTGCTTTTCATCAAGGAGAACCAGGGCATAATGTTGAGAATTGTTATCCTTTGAAGACTGAGGTACAGAAGTTGGTAAAGTCTGGTGTTATATCTTTCAAAGACGTGGGACCTAATGTGAAAGATAACCCTCTACCCAAGCATGAGGGAGTAAATGCTGTAAATATGGTGGTCGATTGTCCAAGCGACTTCCTTTGATATTAATCTGGTTAGAGGAGATTTGGTGAAAATGCACGCAGACCTCTATGAATTTAGCTATTATACGCATGACCATTCCGGGTGTGCTATTTGCAGTACAAACATACAGGGTTGCGAGAAAATAAAGGCTGATTTAAAGGAGATGATGGATGAGGGCCTAATCCACATAATCAGGCCTAGGGCAGAGTATGAAGAGGAAGTGAACATGGTTTCTCGATGTCCTGGTGAATTCAGAATTTTTGATGTGGAGTATATGAATGAGGACCTCGTGCAGTTGCATGCTACCTTCTGCCATACGTCTATTCAGGTGGAACACCAATATGGATCTTTCCGAATTTGCTGTCGAGACCCCCGAGGATGTTCAATCATGAAGAAGGGTGTTCAGTTGTTGTTATACAATGGAATTATCAAGATCACAAGTTAGAGGGATGATTACCATGAAGTTGATATGGTTGAGGTTTGTTTAACAGAAGAAGAGTCAGAGGAAGAGTATGCCTCCACAGATGAGTATTTCTCTTCAGACGAAGATTTATTTTCCAGAGATGACTTATTAATGACTGATTGTGTTGAGGAAGGGGTAAACATCGTTGTGCCTTGTTTTGGTACACCCGCCCATTTTGAAGTGGAGTATCATATCAAGCGAGCTGTTACCCCATTGGTGATTAGTTTGCAAGGTCCTATCCCCTACAAATAAGATAAGGTTGTGCCTTACAAATACAACGCCACAATCTTATAAGATGGAGTGGAGGTTTCCATCCAGCCAATGCCTGATGTTGGAAATATAGCTGAAAATAGCAGGGTGACCCGTAGCGGCCGTGTGCTTGCGCCGGTTTTTCGAAGAGATGTTGCTGCTGGAAAGAAAATTGCTGAGAATGATGAACCTAAGAAGGCTACATGAGAGACTAGTGGAGCTACGTTAGAGAAAGAAGTGGATGATATTTTAAAGATAATTAAGATGTGCGACTACAGAATTGTAGATCAGCTACTGCAGACTCCTTTAAAAATATCTATCTTGGCTTTATTAATGAACTCCTCTTCTCATAAAGAATCCTTTATGAGGGTACTAGACCAAGCTTTTGTGGAGAGTGATATGCCAATAGATCAATTCAGCAGTGTAATAGGAAATATCACGTCATGTAATAACTTGAGTTTCTGCGATGATGAATTACCAGACGAAGGGAGGAATTACAACCTGGCCCTCCACATCTCTATGAAATACAAGAATGGTTCCCTACCTAATGTGTTAATTGATAATGGATCCGCTTTGAATGTTATACCGAGGAGTACTCTCTTGAATTTGAAATATCAAGGAACGCCTATGCGCCCTAGTGGCATCATTGTGAAAGCGTTTGATGGGTCAAGGAAATTTGTCATTGGTGAAGTGGACTTACCTATCCATATAGGACCACATTTGTTTCAGATAACCTTCCAGGTCATGGACATTATTCCCGCTTATAGTTATTTGCTAGGACAGCCGTGGATACATGAAGCAGGGGCTATCACTTCAACTTTACACCAGAAGCTAAAGTTTGTGCGTGAAGGGAAGGTAATGATCATAAATGGGGAGAAGGCATTGTTGATAGCTCATTTATCCTCTTTCAGCATTGTAGAAGCGGATGAAGCTGCTGTTGGAACCCAGTTCCAAGCCTTATCCATTGACAACATAAGGAGAAATGATAGTTCCATGGTTTTGCTGAAGGACTCGCAACAGGTTGTGCGCAATGGTCATAATGAAGTTTGGGGACAAATTATGGATCCATCCGTGAACAAGAACATAACTGGTTTGGGATTCTCTTCGAAGAAAGGAAAAGGCGAAAGTTTGAAGTCAAAGTCTACTATGAGCAGCTATCATGATGTTTTCCTCAGTGGAGGTTACCTCCATCCAACTATTTCTGGAGTTAATGTTGTTGAGGAGGATGAATCAGAGTAGGAAATGTCGAATTATGTGTCGCACGGAGTCAGGGTCTAGAACTGGATCACCGTTGATGTTCCCTCTTGCATAAATGTTTCAAAGTAATTTGATTTGTTAATCTTTTTTCTTGAAAAGCTTTCACTCTGCCCAAGGTGGAAGTATTAATGTTGTAGGGCTTATCTGTGTGCTGTGACTTTTAAGATCATTAATAAAAGTTGTCTTTACCTCCCAAATTATGTCTTTATTTTCTGCTTTTCTTGGAAAATGGTAATCAGAAAAAACATTTCAAAATAAATAATAACTAAAATTCAATTTGCATGATCACTTGTTATATGTGTCAGTTTCTAAAAGCAATCACAAATCATGTGTGCAGATTAATTAAAAAACCCGTTGAATTCAATGACCCTGCACCCTCTCCCAACTTTGAATGTCTTGTGTTTAGGGCTGAAGAAGAAGATTATAATGAGATTCTAGAAGAGGTCTCACGGTTGCTTGAGCACGAGGAAAATACCATTCAGCCATATAAAGAGCCTTTGGAAGTGATCAATTTGGATTCAGAAGAATGTCCAAAGGAAGTCAAGATTGGAGCATCGTTGCATCCCGATGTGAAAACAAGGTTGATTGAGTTGTTGAAGGAGTATGTGGATATTTTTGCTTGGTCTTACCAAGATATGCCTGGTCTAGATACAGACATTGTCGAGCACCGTTTGCCGTTATGGCCAGAGTGTCCGCCAATTAAACAAAAGTTTAGAAGAACTCACATAAATATGGCAGTAAAGATCAAAGAGGAGGTTCTAAAGAAGATTAATGCTGGTTTTCTTGTGACGTCAGTGTATCCTCAATGGATTGCCAATATTGTCCCAGTACCTAAAAAAGACAGAAAAGTCCGCATGTGCGTAGATTATAGAGATCTAAATAAAGCTAGTCCAAAATATGGTTTTCCATTGCCACACATCGACATGTTAGTGGATAGCACAACAAAATTCAAAGTATTCTCGTTCTTGTACGGATTTTCCGGGTATAATCAAATAAGAATGGCTCCAGAGGACATGGAAAAAACAACATTTATCACACCCTGGGGAACATTTTGTTATAGAGTGATGCCCTTCGGGTTGAAGAACGCTGGTGCAACGTACCAGAGGGCTATGACAACCCTATTCCATGATCTGATGCACAAGGAAATTGAAGTATATGTTGATGATATGATTTCTAAATCCCAGACTGAAGAAGGGCATATAGAAGATTTGTTGAGGCTGTTTCAGCGTTTGAGGAAGTATCATCTCTGCTTGAATCCAAATAAATGCACATTCGGTGTTCGATCATGGAAGTTGTTGGGTCTCATTGTTAGCCAGAAAGGGATCGAAGTTGACCCTGATAAAGTCAAAGAAATTCAAGAAATGCCAACACCGAGAACTGAAAAGCAAGTCAGAGGTTTCCTCGGGCGTTTGAATTATATTTCCAGATTCATTTCCCACATGACTGTAACATGTGAACCGATCTTTAAGTTGTTAAAGAAAGATCAAGGTTGTGTGTGGACGGATGACTGCCAAAGGGCATTCGAGAGTATTAAAGAATATTTGCTTGAACCTCCTATCTTCCTTCCTCCCGTAGAAGGAAGACCGTTTATTATGTATCTGACAGTATTAGATAAATCCATGGGTTGTATTTTGGGACAACAGGATGAAACACTGAAGAAGGAGTTTTCCATTTATTATCTCAGTAAAAAATTCACTGATTGTGAGTCACGGTATTCCATGCTGGAAAAAACATGTTGTGCTTTGGCCTGGGCGGCAAAGCGTTTGTGGCAGTATATGTTGAATCACACCACTTGGTTGATCTCCAAAATGGATCCAATCAAGTACATTTTTGAAAAACCCTGCTCTTACTGAGAGAATTGCCCGCTGGCAAATGTTGTTATCTGAATATGATATTGAATACCGCACTCAAAAGGCTATTAAGAGCAGTGTGTTGGCAGATTATCTTGCTCACTAACCAGTGGAGGATCACCAGTCTGTAGAATATGAATTCCCTGATGAGGAAGTGATGTTCCTGAAAGTGAAGGATTGTGATGAACCATTACCCGAGGAAGGTCCTGACCCAAAATATCATTGGAGTATGATATTTGATGGAGCTGTGAACGCTTATGGTAAAGGAATTGGTGTTGTGATTGTTACTCCTCATGGATCGCATATTCCTTTTACTGCAAGGTTAACATTTTATTGCACTAATAATATGGCAGAATGTGAGGCTTGCATCATGGGTCTCGAAGAAGCTATTGATCTCAAAATCAAAATTCTAGATGTATTTGGTGATTCAGCTTTGGTAATAAATCAGATTAAAGGAGAATGGGACACTCGTCACCCTGGCTTGATCCCTTACAAAGATTATGCTAGAAGATTATTACCATTCTTCAATAGAGTTAAATTCCATCACATCCCTAGATATGAAAATCAAATGGCGGATGCTCTTCCAACTCTGGCTTCTATTTACCAAGTGAATACTTGGAATGATATACCCCGAATTACGGTTCGACGGCTAGATGAACCGCTCATGTGTTTACAACGGAGGAGGTAGAAGATGAAAAACCTTGGTATTATGATATCAAGCATTTTCTTCAGACTCAGGAGTACCCGATTGGTGTGTCGAAGAAAGATAGAAAGAGATTGAGAAGATTGGCATGCAGTTTCTTCTTCAGTGAAGATGTGTTATACAATAGAAATTATGACATGGTCTTACTCAGATGCGTGGATAGACACGAAGCAGACATGTTAATGCATGAGATTCATGAAGGTTAATTTGGCACTCATGCCAATTAACATTCGATGGCTAAAAAGTTGCTAAGGGTAGGTTATTATTGGCTGACAATGGAGTCTGACTGTTACAAATTTGCAAAGAAGTGCCATAAATGTCAGATTTATGCAGACAAGGTCCATGTGCCTTCAACACTTCTCAATGTGATTTCCTCCCCATGGCCTTTCTCCATGTGGGGTATTGACATGATTGGGATGATAAAACCCAAAGCGTCGAATGGGCACCGTTTTATCTTTCTAGCAATTGATTACTTCACCATGTGGGTGGAGGCTGCTTCATATGCCAATGTTACTAAGCATGTGGTTGTGTGCTTCATTAAGAATAATATTATATGTCGGTATGGTGTGCCAAGCAGAATCATCACTGACAATGGCTCGAATTTGAACAACAAGATGATGACAGAATTGTGTGAAGAATTTAAGATTGTCCATCACAATTCATCTCCATACAGGCCAAAGATGAATGGGGCTGTTGAAGCTGCTAATAAGAATATCAATAGAATTATCCAGAAGATGGTTATTACTTATAAGGATTAGCATGAAATGATCCCTTTTTCTTTGTGTGGATATCGAACATCTGTCCACACTTCAACAGGAGCAACCCCGTTCTGCCTAGTGTATGGAATGGAATTTGTACTCCCAGTCGAGCTATAGATTCTCTCGTTACGTGTGATAATGGAAACCAAGTTGACAGAGGCTGAATGGGTCCAGAATAGGTTTGACCAATTGAATTTGATTGAGGAGAAGAGGATGACAACTTTATGTCATGTCTAGTTATATCATAGAAGAATGAAGAAAGCTTTTGATAAAAAGGTCAAACCTCGTGAATTCAGAGAAGGCGACCTCATGCTCAGGAAGATCATGTCTTTCAACACTGATTCTAGGGGCAATTGGACTCCAAATTTTGAAGGCCCATATGTTGTCAAGAAAGGCTTCTCTGGCGGTGCATTAATTCTTGAAACTATTGATGGCGAGGAGTTCCCACGTCCCATGAATGATGACGCAATCAAGAAATACTTTGCCTAAAGAAATAAAAGAACAACTCGCTAAGTTGAAATCCCAAAAGGGCGGCTTAGGCAAAAAAAGAGCATCCCGGTAGGCCGAAAACCCGAAAGGGCGGTCTAGGAAAAAATTAGAGCCTAAACAGAATAAATTTCCCGCTAAGTTGAAAACCTGCAAGGGCATCTTAGGAAAAAGTTAGGGATTTTCTTGGCAAGTAACTACGTTAGACAAGACTTGATCGTTGAAGAAATAATCTTCTCGGATCCTCACCATACTTCAACAGAAGCTGCTGCTCAGGATTTCAAAAGTTGTTATGGGGGATAGTGGTCATTGTATCTCAATGTATCTTTTCCATTATGTATTACCATTTCTAAAACTTTGTAATCATCTATGGAGTCTCGCCATTCGTAGACTACCATTCTATTAATGAAATTCGAGCTTTTACACAATTCTTTGTATTTCTTATTTTATTTAGCTTGCAAAGACTCCATTTATTACTGGTAATAAATTTCAAAGCAAAGAGATTAAATAACAAAATTGATTTTTCAAAAAAAAAAGATTTTCTTAATTTACTTTTACTTTGAGATTTGTGATGAAACAATGACAACAAAAATGGTGATCCCAGGAATGGACAAACTCTAGTTGTTTTGAGAATATTTTATTCCTCTCGGGAATGTCTACTCGGGATGTTTTCGCCGTATCGGGTTTATGATTCTGGTATCCTCGGTCAAGTTTGGATTCACTTCTCCTTTTTTTTTATTTTTCATGATGTGAAGTTTCAATCCGCATTTTCTCCAGTGAAGTAGGCCTGAATTCCCCAGCGAAGTTTGGATGTTTTGGTATCAGTCTGCTTTATTTGAGACTAATCTTGCAATCTCCAGTAGGCATGTTACTTTTTAAAAACACTGGTTTCCCCGATGAAGCTTGAAGAAGGATGTTCTATCCCGGTATTCGTTTGATTTGTCTACCTCCGGATTATGTTTCTCCTCAGTAAAGTTAAAGCAGGAAGTAGGTTTTGTTTCCTCAGCTAGCCTCTACCTTTCTTGGAATGATCATCTTGGATGAAGTTTAACCGAGTGTTGTAGTTCCCGAGGAGGTTTTGATTGGTTGTTCCCAATGTTGTGTATCTGTTTTGTTAGCATGCACACGATAAAACTCATAAATTCGTGCATACATCATGCATAGCTAAAATTGGCAAATCATTGTTCATTAACATTTGTTAATATTTTTATTGACAGATTACCCTGTTTAGCAGAGTTACGTTGCCTTGTTTTCAATAGAGTGTTGGTCTTAAGCAGAAAACGTACATTCTTTCAATTTCCCCACTTAGTTGTCCCTCATAGAAGATTTTTTGCTTTAGCCTTTCGGTACAGTTCCTTTTTTGGATAGATCCTGTTTTCCATCTTGAGTTTATTTCTCAAAGGATGTATTCTGGTTGGCTGTTTCATTCCAGTTTATTTCTGGTTTGAATCCGTGGTTCCACTGCAATATTATTTACTTTGGATTTCTGAAAACTCCAAGCTTTGGTTGGTGCATTTATTTTGTACGAGAAGACTTTATCCCCTCAGCAAGAATATCATGGCATCTCCCCGGGAAGTCATACCTCGTTCTCAAAAAGTCATTTCTTTTTACAATCCTCCGTGACCATAAATAACAAGTCTCTTTATTTGAGACAGCTTATGTATTATCCTTTCCAAGCGGTGTGCCTTGGTTGAAGAAGAAGTTGAGACCCGTTCTAGGTTGAACACCAGAATCTTGGGGAAACTTGTTATCTTTTTCCTACCCTCAGTGAATGTTGGTAGTTCATCATCATTGAACGGAGATGATATGATATATTCTCTTTCTACCTTCAGTAAAATTTGGTAGACCAATGCAAGTGAACGTCGGTGTTTGTTATTTTTTTACTACCCTCAGTGAATGTTGGTAGTTCATCGTCAGTGAACGGAGGTGATATGATATATTCTCTTTTTGCCTTCATTGAAAGTTGGTAGACCATCGATAGTGAACATTGGTGTTTGTTATCTTTTTGCTAACCTCAGTGAACATTGGTAGTTCATCATCAGTACACGGCGGTGATATGATATGTTCTCTTTCTACCTTCAGTGAAAGTTGGTAGACCATTGGCAGTGATCTTCGGTGTTTGTTATCTTTTTGCTACCCTCGGTGAACGTTGGTAGTTCATCGTCCGTGAACAGCGATGCTATGATATATTCTCTTTCTACCTTCAGTGAAAGTTGGTAGACCATCGGCAGTGAACGTCGTTGTTTGTTATCTTTTTTCTACCCTCAGTGAATGTTGGTAGTTCATCGTCAGTGAACGGTGATGCTATGATATTTTCTCTTTCTACCTTCAATAAAAGTTGGTAGACCATCGGCAGTGAATGTCGGTGTTTGTTATCTTTTTGCTACCCTCAGTGAATGTTGGTAGTTCATCGTCAGTGAATGGCAGTGATATGATATTTTCTCTTTCTACCTTCAGTAAAAGTTGGTAGGACATTGGCAGTGAACGTCGATGTTTTTTATCTTTCTCTCTGCCTTCAATAAACGTCGGTAGCTTCGCCTTCAGTAGAAGTTGGTGTGTCCTTTGACCATTCTACCATCCTCTCTGATTCAGTTCTTTTGGTCCACCAGTGATTTATTTTCATGGTGAGGGTTCTCCTTTGTTTCTTTATTATTGTTACATCCCCAGTGTTGTTTTGCGTCTCTTTAGTCCTGTTCATACGCATTCATGACCATAAGCATTTGCATGGTATCTTATGGCCAAAAATAGGGTTTGTTTTATATTTAAGTATATTCGATCGCGTCGACACGAAGATTTTTAACCTTCGTATCTTCGGATAGAAGAAACTTAAATAAGGGAAGCTGTTGTACCCCAATTTTTGCCCCTAAGATCCCTTCATCATACCATGTTGATTCACTCACAACAAGATCACACTAGGATTCTTGGTTCCCCTCCCTACATTTAGTTTTTCCATTTTTGAGGGATTACCAAGCACCTTGGATTATGTTCCTTTTGTGATCATGAATATTGTTTTGATTCCTTCATTTAACTAATAAAATGCAATGTTGGTTTGTCTTGCTAAGGCAATGAGATTTAACAAGCTACCCCATAGGTCCATGAGTTTATTTCCATTCCCTAGTCAATATAGCTTGAGAAGTTCAAACCTAACCATTGGATTGGTTTAGGAAGAATTGGCATGGCAAGGTTTCTTTGGTTCATCACATTTCAAGGTTGTTAGATTTGGCTCAAAAGTACAAGGGGTTGATTGGAGAAGTTGTCATGTTTGGACAAGGCCTTGTTCCTATTGGTCACAAGGGAATATTTCTATCAAATTTCAAGATATTTAAGTGGTTTTGGTGGCTATGAGTCCTCATTATGATCCTCAATAACTTCTATTCACAAAGCAAGAATGTTGGTACAAGAAGTTTGTTCAAGCTTGTCAAAGTTCCTCAAGGGATTTTCTTGATCTAGGAGCTAGGGTTTTGAACTTCAAAGGAGTATATCTTGATCACCTTTTGGTATTTTTGAGTGATTCCAAATACATCATTCTCTTCAAATGGTTATCAACAAATCACTTCAAAAGTTCCAATGATTTTTCATGTGGAAGAAACTTGGTGAAGAAGAAAGATTACAAGTCCCCCAGATGAATCCACAATTTTACATGAGTGACTTCAAATGATCATAACTTGGTCAATTTTCATCACATTGAGTCCATTATTTTTCCATAATGATCTTTAAGATGTGAAATTTATGCCTTCTTTTATGTGCAAAGTGGTAAGATGGATGGAAGTTGCCTTAAAGATGCAAAAGATTATAGGTCATTTCATGATTTTTTGCCAACTTCAACAAGTCATAACATTCTCAAATTTTTGATATTTTGAATGATTCAAGTTTCAAAATGTCATTCAATAGATCTACTTCATGCCATTTTTTTTGGTCAAGAACAAATTCAAAGTGGAAGACCATGTTTGGATGCAAAAGATTATAGGTCATTTTTGAAAAAGAATTTGAAATATTTTTAAGTATGGAAAGTCAATCATTTTTCTCTAACTTTGACTCAATTCAACTTTCATCTCAAGCATCCGTTTAACTCCATTATTTTTTCATTTCAAAGCTTGTAACCTCATCTTTCTAAAGCATCAAGAATCTTGCCCTAATACCCCTTGAGTTGAAAATTCCATTGGTCAGAAGTTGGCACTTTGAAATTGAATTTCTCACCAACTCAGAATTTTGAAATCCATAATGTGGCCTCTAATCACAAGTTTTCCATGCGTTTTTTCCTCTAAACATGTTTAGTGAAGTTCCAGATTTGTTTAGCGCATCAAAACGCAAGAATTGGATGAGTTTTGATGAAGTTTGGATCACACTTCACTCGTGCATCAGGTTTGCACGAATTCCCTCCAAAACGCATCATTCATTCTTCCTTTTGATCCCATTTTCTTCTCCTATAAATACATGAATTATCCCATTCAATTTCCCAAGCTTGGATAGCCAGAATCACCCTGCCAAACTTGTTTCACAACTCAGAATTCAGAAAATTCAAAATCCATCCTCGACCCTTTTTCAATCAAATTTTTCCATCAATTCACCTTCCTTGATCTTTCCTGGAGCTAACCATATAATTACATTCAAGAATCGTGCCCTATATTGTTCCATAGAAGTCCAGTTTCAGAGCTCTGCAACTCAACTTCAATAGGTAGGTTCCTTCATCAATTCTTCAAAACTCTAATATCATTGTGTTTCTCTCATTGCCCTGGTTCTAGTCCCAACACTTACCTTTCACTGGAAACACGTTTTGACCATGAAATTTCAAATCCCTTTTCAAAACTTTCCTTCCAAATTGCTTGAGCTACAGTTTATATAAATTTGGTGCGAGGGTGTGGTTGTCTTCATCTTGAAGAGACGAAGCGAATGGCATAGGTCTGAGCTTCTGATTTTACATTATGAGAGACCTACAATTCGTGATGGCTAAAAGTTGAAGATGACCAACGTGTCATCTTCCAACCAATGAAGGCGCGCCATCTGTATTTTTCAAATTCTGATTTAATTAATGATTTTGTACAATATTCACTAATGACCATGATATGCACAACGCGCCAGATCCTTTGGATTTGATTACTAACGCATTTTGACTCTCATCCAGTGGTCCACATATTTTACTTTTATTTTCTTTTTCTGATTTTTATATTTTAATTGTTTTAAATTTCAAAAAAAATCATAGAAAATTCATTTTTAGTCAAAAAAATCTGAAAAAATTATGAAAAATATTTTTGATTATTCTCTTTCTGATTTTTATTTTTTCACAATATAATTTTGTGTTTTGGTATTTTTTATAAATTTTACACTTATTTGATTTGTTTTAAATGTTTAAAAATACTTTTATACATTTTTAAATTCTGGAAAAATTATGGAATGATCCAATGATATTGTGACAAATATTGGTGACCTTATTTTATTTTTGTTTCTGACTTTACTATTTTTTGTTTATTTTACCCATTTATTTTAATTTTAAAAATAGTTCCTGCCTTTAAAAAATTACCAAAAAATTTGTAAAATTATTTGGGCCTTTTTATGATTTTTCTATGGTCTTACTTTTCATTTCTTGATTAATTTGAACATAGTTGATATTTTTCTCATTATTTTCTATTTTTAAAACCCTTTTTTGTGTATATTAATTGTGATATTATTTTGTGATTATTTTCTGGATGATCTTGGATTAGATTTTGGATCATGAACTTTATTAACATCATTGGATCCATGGTGTTGATTTTAATAATAGTTTGATTAAAATTTAATTAAAATGTGGTTTGTATAATTTTTCCCCATCCCTCTTAATCTCATCCCTTTCTTATTGCACTAAATGTTGTTGGAGCATGATTTCTATATCATGTCTCAAAACAAATGGTTCATAGATTGCTATTGACCGGCATCAAAATAGGTGTGACTTCTATATAAGTCCACTTACAATTACTTAACATAACGCTACATTTTGTCCTGATTCGAATAAATGATCATTCGTGGCCCAAACTTATGATTGCAATGCCAAGTATGTTAATTTGATCTCTTTGATCCAATAACCTTGAGATTCATTGTGTGGAGGCTTTGGTTCTACCAATCCTCTAATGAATCTACAACACCATTGGTCAACGCGGATCACTTAAACATCATTGATCATTAAATGGTACTTATGAGAACCCCAAATGGATGATATACTTGACAAAAAGAAAATGCAACTTGTTGTGTGGAGGCTTTGGTTCTACCAATCCTCTAACGAGTTCCAAATGCAAGCTTCAAGATGGTCATCCAACTAACCACTAACTATTGACTTGTTTTACCTTATGCTTTTATTCTTTTTTATGATTTATGTACTATTTACTTTTAGCATTTACATTTCATGCCATTTTCATTTTTGCTCATTTGAGCATTTACTTTCTTTCCATTTTTACTTTGCTCACTTGAGTTTTTCTTTTCCTTTCTTAAGATACTTAATAATCAACATAAACCCGAAAATATTTAATGGTACTTGGACTATTTGGTTACTATCCTTGGCATTATGGAGCATGGGACTTTTCTTGGACTTAGGATTAGAAACCTTAACCTATCTTGGAGACCTTGTGATCTTATCTGATTATTTTGTCTGGAGTTCATGAGGTTTACCTCAAGGCATTGGGTTGCTTGTTTGTTTTTGTGTGCAGGTTTTTGTGATTACACCCTTTGTTTGTAATCTGGAATTCACTCGTATATAGCCATTACTCTGCCTAATTTTTTGTGAAGACTTAATACACTTGAAGTTTGGTTATCTCAAGAGGTCTAGTATTTTTTGCTTGATTGGTTTCAAATCCAAGGAATGGGAATTCTATCTTGGCTCATAATGTCAAGTTTTGGGCTTCTTGTTGGTTAGATGGTTCTTATCCCTAGCTTTTTACCTTATGCTTTAGGATAGTCCCTTCTTCTCCTCCCATCTTCTTTAATTTCAAAAATCTTCTTCCCCCTTTTGAAAACTCTTCTTGTTTTTTTTAACCACTTTCATAATAAACTTGGACTTATGTCCATGCATCTTCAAATTTTTTATAAATAAACTCAAATCAACTTAATAATACCTTGACAGTTTTTGTGAGAAGACTAAAAGCCAATCAATCTCATTTCAAACCATTTTGCCACTTTGGCTTTTATCTTTAAAACTTTTTCTCAAAAAAGGTGAACTCTTGTCAATCCTTATAGTGATGCAAACAACTATACTTCTACAATATGAAGTGAAGAGAGATACTTTCCACTTGGGTGTTGAGTGAGGCATTGTTGATTTTAAAATCCAAGCCATATCCTCCACTTTGAGATGATGCAAATTCTCCTTTCTCATGATTGTGGGTAGTAAGTATGTTTTCCACACGGACAATGACGATGATGTTTTATCTCATAAAATTAACCAACGCACTTGTGTTTTTAATTTTTAAAAGAGGAACTACGTGTACCCTGATCCCCTATTGCACAAAAAGGTGGTACGTAGGTACTAAAGGTTCGCAACCGCGGCGGGTGCAAAAATTATAAAAAATAAATATATTTCTTTCTTCACCTCCACCATCCATTTTTTTTATATACAACATTTTTTTATAGCCAAAATATACAGATTTTACAAAGAGGCTTCTGCGGAGTACCGTAGATGTTTAGGGTGCTAATACCTTCCCTTTGCATAACCAACCCCCTTAACTTGAATCTTTCCCCCTCTCTTTGGTTTATTCTCTCTTTTCCCATTCCTTTGGAAACAATAAAGCGCGGTGGCGATTTTTATTTTGATTTGTATAAAGTCTACTAAATCCAATGGCTTAGTCTTGAAAATTTCTACCGCTACAGAAAGGTATGTGAGTATTGTGTGGAGAGGTCAGAACTGGCCCAATATCATGGCCTATAGAATTTGATGCACCATCGAACGTGAGAGTCCATCGCTCGCCTGGTTCGGGTCCTTCACTATCATCAAGTTTCATAACATCCTCGTCTGGAAAATCGAACTTCATGGACTGATTTTATTCCAATGGCTGGTGAGCGAGATGATCAGCAAGAATGCTACCTTTGATAGCCTTTTGTGTGACATACTGGATGCCATACTCAGAAAAAAGCATTTTCCTTCGAGCCAATCTGCCTGTAAGTGCTAGTTTCTCGAAGATGTACTTTATTGGATCCATCTTAGATATCAGAAGTGTAGAATATGTCAACATATACTACCTCAAATGTCAAGATGCCCACATAAGAGCACAACAAGTCTTCTCAAGTAAGGAATACCTTGATTCACAATCATTAAACTTCTTGCTCATGTAATAAATGGCGTGTTCTTTTCGTCCAGTATCATCATGTTGTCCGAACACATAACCCATAGATCCTTCAAGCACAGTCAAATACATAATGAGAGGTCTCCCTGGAACTAGTGGTATGAGTATTGGTGGTTCTTGAAGATACTGCTTAATCTTCTCAAAAGCTTCTTGACAACTTTCATCCCAACTGACATCTTGATTATTGCGTAACAATTTAAAGATGGGTTCACAGGTAGCAGTAAGGTGAGAAATGAACCTGGGCATGTAATTCAACCTTCCAAGGAAACCTCGTACTTCCTTTTTCATTTTTCGGTGCCGGCATATCCTGTATTGCTATCACTTTGCCTGGATCTACTTCAATTCCTCATTGACTCACAATAAAACCAAGTAACTTGCCCGATCGAACCCCAAAGGTGCATTGGTTGGGATTAAGCCTTAACCTGGACTTTCGTGAATGATCAAACAATATCTGCAAATGGACCAAATGTTCTTCCTCAATTTTTGATTTCGCAATCATGTCGTCCACATACGCCTCGATCTCTTTATGAATCATCTCGTGAAAGAGAGTCACCATAGCTCGTTGATATGTCGCACCAGCATTTTTTAGACCAAAAGGCATGAGTCTATAGCAAAAGGTACCCCAAGGAGTTGTGAAAGTTGTTTTATCCATGTCTTCCGGAGCCATCTTTATCTGATTGTAGCCCGAGAACCCATCCATGAAGGAGAACACTGAAGAATGAGCAGTATTATCAACCTATACATCAATATGAGGCAACGGGAAGTCATCCTTCGGGCTTGCTCTATTCAAGTCTCGGTAGTCAATACACATGCGTACCTTACCATCCTTCTTAGGTATAGGCATAATGTTAGAAATCCAAGGCGGATAATTTATCATAGATAGGGAGCATGCCTCAAGTTGTTTCTGAACTTCTTCTTTGATCTTCAAATCCATGCCGGGTCTGGTCCTTCTCGGCTTCTGCTTTACAGCAGGACATTCTGGCTTGAGTGGCAATATGTGCATCACTATATCAGTGTCTAAACTAGGCATGTCTTCATAAGACCAGATGAAGATGTCAGCATACCCTCGAAGCAACTCAATCAACCCCTTATTTTCTTCGCTTTACAAGGTAGCACCTATCTTGACTTCTCTCTTTACCTCTTCAGTACCGAGATTGACAACTTTTGTTTCTTCCTGATATGGCTGGATGAACTTCTCTTCCTGTCTCAAGAGCCTGGCTAGTTCTTCAGGGACTTCACAATCTTCCTCACTATCTTCGTTATCATGATCAACTGAATTCTCAAGGATATAGGGAACCATAACACTAGCATTTCCAACGGAGTCTGAGACAGATCTGCATGATCGATGATTTTATGTTTTATTTTTAGAAAGGCAAGAGAATATTTAGAATATGAAAAGGAAATTATTTCCATTTTTATTTTGAACAAGTAAAAATAAAAGAAAAGACAGGGAACAAAATTGTATGCGAAAGTGCGATTTTTCATTCAATGTTAAACGGAGATTGAAACATAAGGGGCCCCTTCTACAAGCTGTCACTATGCCTTAGGCAGGACATATGACTTAAATGGAAACAAAAAATTACACATCAAGGAAAACAACTTTAGGGATGTCCACGGCGGTCCAATTGCTGAGCTCCTGGTCCAGCGCAACTTGATAGATAAATCTTGAAACATCTTCATCGTCACCTTCATCATCTGTGGAGAGCACTTGTCCTTCTTTGCTTACACCTGCACTGACGAACACTTCGTAAATTGGGGGAACCTGTTCACCCCTGAGAGGAACCCAACCAGCTTGCATGGAGGACGATGGCTGATACCCAAGACCAAAGCGATCCTTCTTCTCTTGCACTTCAATCAATTAACCCCAATTGTCAAGGGGGGGTCTAGCTTCTATGAGGGCCTTGGCATCCTTCAAAGAGGCCAGGGGTGCTTCAGACTTCTTACATTCCATGACGGGGAACTTGTCAACAGTAACAATCTCTAGAGATTGAAAGGAAAACTCCTACACCTCGCCCTCTACTTCCACATAACGGTAGGTAGTCAGATTGTTAATCACTATATCTTCTTCTCCATAAACAATGACAACTTGGTCATTCACAATGAACATCCGGCGTTGATGAAGAGTAGATGCCACAACTCCTGCTACGTGGATCCATGGACGACCCAAAAGGAAAGTATAGGATGGGAGGATGTTCATAACATAGAATGACAAATAGAAAGTGTGGGGACCAATCTTGATAGGCAAGTCCACTTCTCCATCCACAGATCTTCTTGAAACATCAAACGCTCAGACATTTAGAGTGGAAGGCCTCATCATTACTCCATCCATATCCAGCTTAAACAAAGTAGCCTTAGGCATTACATTGAGTGAAGAACCCGTATCTACCAAAACTCGAGATAAAGCAGTGTCCAAACACTTCATAGAAACATGCAGCGCTTTGTTGTAGGCTGTGCCTTCAACTGGGAGTTCATCATCACAGAAACCCAAACAATTTCCCACAGCAATATTGGTGACAATTCCTTCAAAATGGGCCACAGAGATGTCTTGGGTAACATGAGCGGATCATAAAATCTTCAATAAGGCATTGCGATAGGTCTCTGAACACAAAAGGAGAGACAAGATGGAAATCTTAGACGGCTTCTGGTTAAGTTAATCCACCACTTTGTAATCACTTCGCTTAAGAATCCTCAAAAGCTTATCCGATTCTTATCCTACAGAAGGTTCGGATTGATTATCCATCACTTGCTTTCCCCTAGCCTTAGATAGAGCATCACAGTTAGTTTCTTTATGGAGGAAGTGGTAGAGGAGAAAAGATCCAGCCACTGCGAGTCATGTTACTGGTTCCTACAATGTTGGTAATATTCTTGTCAACCACTGGAAGACACTCGTACTTCTTCCCATGAATATAGACCACATTATACTCCCTTGGAACTGCCTTCGAGTTGTTACTTGTAGGAGAAATAGGAGCTTGAGTCACTGCGGGGGTAGCGGGAGCTTGAATCATTAGTGGGGTAGAAGGAATCTGAATTGTCAACGGAATACTTGGTGTTGCTGAAAAGCTTCTTGGATAGTATGGAATTTCCAAGACATCAATCTCTTCTTCTCGGAATATCTTCTCTATCTGTAGGACACCTTCATCTATTAGCTGTTGGATAGTCGTCTTCAAACAAGTACACTCTTCAAGTTTAGAAGAACATGTTAAGCAGAAATCATGGAGTTCTTGTAGAACCTCATGCTCCAACAAATGTTCTTTTACAGTTCTTAATGATATCTTGATCTCGTCGAAGTTGGTTACCAGAATCTATTTACTACCTTCTTCAATAGCATTGACCATTGCCCCTGGGTGAGGAGGCATGGTATTATTCTGAATATTTGGACCAACAAGGTTGAAATTGATGGCCTTTTCATCAAGGAGGTCTTGAACTTTACATTTGAATGCTCTACAATTCTAAATTGTATGGCCTGGGGCACCAGAATGAAATTTACAATGAGCATTAATGTCATAAACCTAGGGAGAGGATTTGGCGCTGGACCAAGTTCACGTAGTTGAACCAACTGATTAGCAAGTAACTGAGAGAGAAGCTGAGCATAGGACATATGAATGATATCAAATCTTCTTTCAGACACTCTTTGTCTTTGAGGAGCTCTCGGGCCTTGAAGTTGTTGATTCGGTTGTTGATAAATTGGAGGAGGTGCAAATTTTTATTGTGGAAGATACTGTGGTTGTGGATTGAAAGGCTATTGTTGGGCCATCCAGGGTACTGGAGTTGTAGCAGCATACACTTGAGGAACAAATTGGTTGGGAACAACAGAAGGCATAGGAAAATAAGGAAATCGGACTTGAGGAAATGCAGGATCTTTTCCGTGGTTGATGGTGATAGCACTAGTCTCGCCTTCTTTCTTCTTGACAAAACCGAAAAACGGCTTTCTACCAATGCCTGCATTGTTTTTAGTATTGTTAGGGACAACTTGGATTATTCCAGCCTTAATGCAAGTCTCAACGTGTTCACCAATAATGACCATATCAGAGAAAGAAGTAGAGGTACTACTTAGCATATGTTGGAGATAAGAGCCTCGTAGAGGACCCATAAACAGATCAATCAATTCACAATCCAAGAGAGGATGTTGGACCCTTGCATCTAGTTCACACCACCTTTGAGCGTACTCTTTGAATGACTCTTCAGATTTATGTATCATCCCTTGGAGCTGAGTACGGCTAGGAGCCATGGCAGTATTATAATGGTAATGTTTCAAAAAGGCATCAACAAGTTCTCCCCAAGTACTGACATGAGATCTTTCCAATTGCATATACTAATCCAATGGTGCCCGGGTCAAGCTATCTTGGAAGAAGTGCATGAGTAACGGTTCATTTTCAGCATAGGCAGCCATCTTGCAATAGTAGGAACAGAGATGAGTCTCTGGGCAAGAAGTTCCTTTGTATTTGTCAAATCCCCGAACTTTGAACTTGGGAGGAATAACTACCCCAGGCACGAGGCACATTGCAGCAGTATTGAATCCAGAAGCCTTGATACCCTCCATGGCTTTAAGACGCTCTTCGAGAGCATGGTACATGTTCGCAGTTTCAGCAACTCCAGCGAAAAGGTTCACTTGGGGGTTCATCAACATCAATAACATCATGATGATCATCGACATCATTCCTAGGAGCTCCAGTAGGGGTCTCAACATTTGCATTGTCATTCCTCCCATTAGCAGAAATGGAGGGGGCAACAGTAGTAAGCTTGGCAACACTTTGATGTAACTCTTCTTGACCCTTGATCACAGAATGAAGGGTTTCCATAAGCTGATCCATGCGAGTTCCCATGGTGTCTATATCTCGGCGGAGTGCATTCTGATTCTCTTCAAAAAGATCCATAAGTCTTTCTTGGTTTCCTCTTGTACGGTATGGATGTGGAGAAGTCGTCTTTGCTGTTTACTGAAGTCTGATGGAAAAGGGACCCCAATGAGTTTTTGTTGTGAAAAATGAATGCATGATAGTATGATTGAATGCTTTATCTTAATTTTTGAGGAAATCCAAAGACTCGTCTATCTTCTAAAATTTTCCTTTTTGAAAAGCTATACCAACGATACTTGTCTTTGTACTTCCTTAGATATGAGATATATATACATTATGATATGATGTCATGGTATGCTATGGCATGAAGTCTCAGCTCCATATATTCTGGATAACCACTACGTAGTCCGTTGCACAAGCTAAAAGTAACAGGATCAAAAATCTGATGTCATAGGTATGGAGTCAAAGTAACAACCCATAAGGTATGCACTAGGGGTTTATCACTTGCGGAACAATGTTATAAAGAGTTCTCAGAGTCTACGCTCTTCCTTAGGATATTACCAATGTCCCAATTACTTGGTAATCAGTAATATTTGCAAGAAAAACTCGTTCGAGTACAATATCGCGTGACAACTACTTCCGAATTACTCCTTTATAGTCTCCGCACTGCACCTAAAAAGGCCAGGATGGGTTAATGGTTCTATGGTGCTCAGCTTCTCAAGTTCCCAGGTTGAAAGCAATGATGTCTTCCCAATTACTCGGTAAACATCACTACTTTCAAGGGGACCTCCACTGAGTGTGGGATTTTCATGCCTTCTTCTTTGGGATTACTCCATCAAATTTAACATGACTATACCGCTCGTCCTAATCCTAAGTGTAACCCAAGTCCGGGTATAGGACTTATCAAATGTAATCACCCAACCCAACATCGCAATGTATCCAGAATATGTGAGTAGCAACAATATATGCAATATATACAAAATAATAAAGCAATAATAAAATAGTAAAGAAAAATAAAGCAAATAAATAAACACCCAAAAAGACAAATAAACAAAACTAGGAGAGACTCGCAAAAGGTCCCCAGCAGAGTCGCCAGCTGAAGCTACCGGCAGAAAACACAGAGCCACCACAGAGCCGCCACCAAACTTTATTTATCCCGAAAGAAGGGGAAACATCGATAAAACCACAAGGGAATGGATAAGATGGTCTTGCGACCAAGAGAAAGGGTAAGGGAGTCAGTTATGCGCGGGGAAGGTGTTAGCACCCCTCACATCCGTTGTACTCAACGGGATCCATTTTGTTTGTTTGTCTTAAAGGGTGTTTTTATCTACAACTATGCTTGCTTAAGGGGGAAATGAATGGTTTTTTATTATTGCGTTCATGAGGGTTTCGCGACCCATTGCCTATGTATCCAATGAAGGAATCAAAACGCTATAGTTCCTCTAGAAAATGGTTGGTTTGTTTGTGTTTTTAATGGGCAACGTTAACGCATGCATTCTAGCAATAGGCATGGTCGGTATCATGGTAGAACAGAGATAACATGCCATTTGGGGAGTTTTTTATTTGTTGAGTGTTTTTGTGAGTTTTAAAGTAAATTCAAGTAATGATTAAAGTTGTTTTTGGATTTTTGATTTGTGAATGTTAAGTTTTAATTTTAATTACAAAAGAAAAATCAAAGGGGAAAGTCTACCCTAATGTTGTCATGTATTTATGGACTTAAAGTTGAGACCTTTTTTATCTAAATATTCAAGCATAATAGAAATCAAATAAAAAAAATTAATTGAAATTATTTAACTAAATTAATAGTTAAATCAATCAAGTTAAATAAAACCACAAAAATATTAATCATAAACACACAACATAATAAAATAAAATTGCAAAATAACGGATAAAATTATTACAAACTATGAAGAAAAATAGAAAGAAAAATGTAAATAAATGAAATTGGGCCTTTGAGGGTTTAAAGTTGGATTTGGAGGTGTTTTAAGCAAGCTGAGCTACGGGAGGAAGAGAGAATTTGGTGGCCCGAGTTGGGTAATCTAAGGCCCAAGATATAATTTTTTGTAGTAAAAAAAAAGGGAAAATGGTTGCTGGGTCAGACTACTGAGGCCCAAATTCTATAAAAACAAAACAATTAATCTTAAAAAAAACATGGTTGGGCCGGACCGGGTCAACAGGGTCCGGCCCCAGCTCCCTCTTAAATGAAACAGTTTGAGAAACCCTAACCAAACAACGCCTATCTCCTTGATCTCTCACACCCTCTCTTACTCTTTCTCTATGTTATGTTCTTCTCAATCATACAAACCCATCCCTTACTCCCTGTTTCACACTCAGACAACAACAACAAAACTAATTAACTCTTTTTCTATGATTCCTCTTAATCGTTCATCACCACTACCGTCATAAACCATCTCTCTCTCTTTCTCGCTTTCCATTCATACTCTTCATCTCCTTACTCTCTGCTTATGATTTCTACACTTTCCTCTGTTATCGTGGACCTCTCGCTCTCCCGGTTTCTAGTTATAACAACAAACCAAGGTTAAGATCTCTTACTCAAACGCTCAGATGGCGACGCCAGATTTCGTCAAACACGCTTTAACAGGAACACAAGTAAAAAGAACACGAGAAACAAAACGAAGATCTAACCTATTATTGTTCAAAGTTTATAGATTACCTGATGACTTGTGAAAGCTGGAGTAAATCAAGAGCAGTAATAAAGTGAAATCGATGACTCTGGTAAATGCTTCTCCTCACTTTTCTTGCTTTGTCTTTATCTTCTTCTTATGATTTATTATTGTGTTGTTATTGTTGTGCGCTTTTGCTATGCTTGAGTCACTGTTGACGTTCTGTTGTAATCATGACAATGTTGTTGTTATGTGCATTAATTCTTATGGTCTGAGAGTATGAGGAAGGTTGAAGGTTCTAATTTGAAATCTTATTCTTTTGCAGTGAGTTTGGTTTGAAGGTTGTGGAGTGATCGTTATGTGTT
The DNA here is from genome assembly GCA_948472305.1 of Vicia faba. NCBI lineage: Eukaryota > Viridiplantae > Streptophyta > Magnoliopsida > Fabales > Fabaceae > Vicia > Vicia faba. The sequence goes on from OX451736.1 coordinate 610,835,819, forward strand.
GAGGGGGACTGTAGTTGTTAATGGCATACAAAAGGAGTTTTGTGGTATAAGACTCAGTTGGAGTTATAGATCTCTGTTGTTCTTTCGTGTTAGAAAATTTTGTCTCCAGGTCAGCAAGGTAAGCTTCAGAGGGTGATTTTGAAGGTGATAACAAAACAGTTTGGTGAACAAGGCTGCCTTCCCTGTTTCTGTATGGTTCCTCTATTTGCTGGTTGTGTTCTTTCTTTTGATTTTTTGGCTTGGTAAAATCAGTCGGTTTTATATGTGTTTTTCTTCTCATTTTTTATGCTGGCTCTGTTCTCTCAAAAATCCACCTTTTAATGAAACAATGGCTTTTCTTTATAGTGAAATAGAGGTGGAAATTATGGGGGAAATTTGGTGAAAGTTTGAACATATTTGGAAAGCTGACCTTGTGGCCTTTTGAGTACAGGTTTGGGTTATGTCTATTTGGTGCAACTGGTTTTTTTTGGAGGCTTGCAACAGGTTTGGCATAGGTTTTGGCATGTTCTGTTTGGTTTGAAGCAAATTTGGAATGTTTTGGTTAGGTGACATCATTCTAAACCCTATTCTTTTCATCTTTGTGTCTCTATGATGAAAGCCATTTTGCTTTCTTTTTTTTTACAATTTCTGAAGGATTTTCAATTTAATAACATTATGACACAAGGTCTTTGGCCATGAACTAGTCCTAGCTTGCACTACTATATTATTTGTTCTTGTTTGATGCTGCTGCCTATTGTTACATCTTGCTTGGCTTCCTTGCTTTTGTACTGTCTTGGGCTGCTTTAGTAGCCTGCTTTTCTGTTGTAGTTTTGGCTTTAGTGCTATTTGTTCTGTTTGGCAGTTTGCTGCTTATTTTATATTTTGCCTTGGCTTCCTTACTTTGCAGCTTTGTTGTTGCACTGCTTTGTTTGACTTGTTGTTGCTTGCTATGTTTGTTTTGCTGCCTTGGGCAGTTTGTGGTTTTTGTTACTGTTGGACAGTTTTGTATGTGTTTGCAGTTTGACTTTTCTTTTTGGCAGTGAAAAATATATACTAATTTCTTTTCCTTTTGTGAACCAAAAAGATCAAACTTTTTGTGATTTGCAAAAGTAGGAGATAGACCATGATTAAAAATAAAACCTTTTAGTTATGATTCCAAATGAAAATCCTAATGATGAGCTTTCCTGTTTAACAAATAATTCTTGCTTGAATTTTTCACATGTTGATTGTTTGCTAATTTATTCTTTTTCTTGTTTCATGAACACGAGGAGTGGATGGCCAGCGAGGTAAGGTTAAAATACAAAGAGAAGACCATTTCTAGCAAGGAGTGGATGAGTTGCTTGAAGATGAAGCAAAGAAGACTTGAAGAACAAACATTTTCTTTGTAAACAAAATATGTGTAGCTTGTATTTCAACATTTGTAACATGCTTCGTAACTTGTCCCAAAAATGTAATGAACACAAAACTTGAATGATATATTTTTTGAATGATGAATTCATTGTATGATAACCAAAAACTCTTGAATATTTATTGAAAAAAATGGAAATTCCCAATTGAATGGTTTAAATAACACTCTTCACTTTGTAACTTAGAATTTAAGAAATCAAACATGACTTTAGTAACTTGTATCTCAAGTAACCATGCACTTTGTCTTTCAATTCCCAACCTTCATATCACGTCCAAACCCCACTTGCACTCTCAACGAGAAACTTAACTCTGATATCCAAATCACAGGTAACTTGTAACTTAAGCAACAAAAACACGCCTTGATCGTCATGAACCCCCAACCTTATTTCTTACACCCGGATTCCATGTTCATCCTTTTAAACTTCAAAATCCTGACTCAGTGACTTAGAGATCTTAAAAAGAAAACTTGAAGTGGGAGGAGATATTAGACATGAAACCCATAACCAAAGGTACTTGACTTCGAGTTTTCTTTAAGGCGGGTGAAAGAAACAGTTCACAAAATCCAGGGATCCAAAACCTTAGCATCTTGACCAACAAATAGGGAAATAAACCCTAAACCCAGCTCTGATGAATTCTAGCGAGAAACAACCTTGTAACTTGATAAGAAAGGAATCCATGATACCTCAAGAATCCACCCACGATCCACTAACTGAGAACCAGATGAATTTCCCTTTTACCTGATAAGAGAACTTCAAAACAAAATTAGACATAAAGAGGGCACAACCCTGATACCTTAAACCAAGGTGCCTGATTCCATGAGATGCGGGATATGCAAATGACTTAGTAAAAATGACGCAAATGGGATGCAAAGTTCAAAGCCGAACAAACATAAAAAGAGGTAGGGCAAATTTGGGGTATGACAGGTAGGTTGCTCCTAGTTGCTCGCTTACTCACAACAACAACAAACATTTTATACACCAACACTCTCATTTTGAGACATTTTCAAAAGACAACACTTTGTACGCGTTCTTATAGAAACGAGAACCATTACAAAGACCCCTTTTCGAAATCACTTTCAAAAACACATTACACAAACACTTCTTTGAACTATTTTCCAAACAACACTGTGTACGCGTTCTTATAGAAACGAGAGCCATTACAAAGATGTTTTCAAAATACTTTCAAAAACCCATACCACAAGCACATTTTCAAACAAAAGCAAGTGATCTAGCTAGAAACTAAGAGCTCGTAGAAAACTACGAATGAAATGGGTGATAATACCTTCCATTTTCATAATCTACCCCTCCGAACTCAAGAAATAATCTCGAAAGGTCTTTCCCGTTCTTTTCAACCTTTCCTTATTGGATAAAAGAAAAGTCGATGGTGACTCTTGCTATCCGCAACAATTATGAATAAAAGAAAAACACCCAAGTCAGTTCTCCCACTGTGTTACACCATGAAAGTTCAAGTAGTTGTTGATTTCATTGTGGACCATACCGTGGTAGAAATGCCCCAAAATTACTTAGAGCTTGAGCCTTTGAGGTTATTCTTTGATGGTTTTAGTCATATGAATGAGACTGGCATAAGGATCTTAACTATCTCTTCAAACAAGACCCCAAAGAAGTTTAAATACAAGATCAACGGTCTTTGTTTGAATAATGAGGCTGAATATGAAGCTTTAATAGAATGGCTTAAAGTTTTTCTAGAATTGTGGGAAAAAATATTTGAAATCAAAGGAAACTCTGAATTGGTGATTAGGAAATTTATGAAGGAATATAAATGTGTTAAAGAAAATCTAATCATGTATTTCTTTGTTTCAAATCGATTGTTGAAACAATTCGACTTTCTGGAGCGCTTGCATATTCCTAGAATAGGGAATCAAAAGGAAAATAAACTTGCCCAAATTGCTGTCGCGTCTGGGATTTTCACCAAAGCATGAACAATAGGCAGAAAATACAGAATAGTTGCCATCAGTGTTATTTATCCCAAGAGAGGGAAAGGAAACACTGAATAAAACTGAATGAAGGAAAGAGCATGGTCTCACGACCAAGAGACAAGGGTAAGGGATTCGATTGTGCAAGGGGAAGGTATTAGCATCCCTCACGTCTGTGGTACTCCATGGGATCCACTCAAGTTTGTTCTAATCTAAGGGTGTAAAAATCTAAGTCTAAAGATAAATTCGAGAAGGGAATGTATGAAATGCAATGTATATACAAAAAGAAGGTTTTTATTAGTTGTGCATGTTGCAGTTGCGAACCTTTGTGCCTACTATCGCGTCTGGGATTTTCATCGAAGCACGAACGGAAGCAAAAAGACGGAAGAGTTGCCATCATTTTTATTTATCCAAAGAGAGGGAAAGGAAACATTGAGTAAGCCTGGGGGAAGGAAATAAGCATGGTCTTATGACCAAGAGAAAAAGTGTAAGGAAGTCGGTTATGCGAGGGCAAGGTGTTAGCACCCCCCACGTATGTGGTACTCCAAAGGATCCACTTGAGTTTGTTCTAATATAAGGGCACGTAAAAGAATCTAAGTCTTAAGCTTACGAGCTAAAAATAAAAATTTAAAGAGGAAATGCATGCAAAAGAAAACACGGGGAAAAGAAGGAAATATTTACAAAGTTTTGCTCGGCTGAGCCCCGTGACCAGATGCCTACATATCCCTTTTAAGGAATCAGAGCATCATAGTTCGGCTCAATAGTTTCCATTTGTTATGTGTTTTTTATAGACAATGATAGAGAAGCATGTCCCTTTTGAAAAGGTTTTAAAAGAAAAAGCCCGAAGACAAAAAGGTTTTCATTGGTTGGTGTTTTGTACCTTGAAAAAGGATTTGAGTAATGTTAAAGTTTTTTATGAGTTTGCAAGAAAAAGAGGTTTAGTTTTAATGAGATTAAAAAGGGTAAAGAAAAATTCTAAGGGAGACTAGCAAAATATCCCTAAAGTTATCATGCGATGTATATCCTATAGTTTGGATAGATGGGAAACATCTACCTAATGTTGTCATGCATGGATAGAGATCCTAAGGTTTATTTAGTTTAACCTTAGAGAATAATGAACTAAATATCCTATGGGGAACATGGAAATCTCACAAAAGGGAAGAAGAGAAAGAAGAAACAAGTAACCAAACATAGATAAGAGAGAAAACAAGTATCATACAAACACACACACAATTAGGATAGATACCTAAACACATAAGAAAAGAAAGATCATAAAACATCAAGTAACAAGTATAGAAGGGATGATAAAACATCAAGATAAAGAAGGGATGATAAAACATCAAGCATACATGCATTAAGATGACAAAACATCAAGTATGGATGACAAAACATCATGTAGGGGATGACAAAACATCATGTAGGAGATGAAAAAACATCATGTAGGAGATGACAAAGCATCACGTAAAGATGACAATACATCATGTAAGAGATGACAAAACATCATGTAACAAATGATAAAATATCATGTAAGAGATGATGAAACATCGTGTAAGAGATGACAAAACATCATGTATGAATGACAAAACATCAAGCAAGAGATGACAAAGCATTATGAAAGGATGACAAAAAATCAAGCAAGAAATGATAAAACATCAAGCATGGATGACAAAACATCAAAAAATAGGATGACAAAACATCACACAAGTAAGATAATAACACATTAACAATCAAACAAGACATGATGATGAAACAAACTTAAAGAAGTGAAGAAGAAGCGTGAAGGCAGAGATGAGAAGTCAAAAGTCATGGCATAAAACACATCAAGATGTCATCTAAGTTCTGGTAATATCATGTTAAACATCTTAGACTATCCTAGGCATGGCAACAAAGGTCAATAAGAGTGAAACATTACCTAACTAGACAAGTAGAAGTGCAAGTGTGCAATTTTTGAAGACAAAAATTCAGCAAATGATAAAGCATGCAAGCATGTATGAGACAAGAGGTAGATGCCTAAGTATAAACATGGTTTAAGACATCACGAATTGTCATAAATAAATTACATGTTAACAAACATCACCTAATCAAGACAAATTCACATGATGAAATGAGATGAAACTCAAACAAGTGACAAGACTTGTGCTACAAGTAAGTAATAGATCATGGATAGGCAACACTATAGAATCAAGAAGGCATGAGAGATATAGATGAATTCCTAAAGGTCATGCATAAGAGGAAAATATCTAAAGGTCACAAGACAAAACATTAAGGTAAATACACTAGCATAAGAGCATTTATGTGTCAAGTGTCTAACCAAACATGGTATAAGAAGGTGTAGTGAGGTGAAAGAGATGAAATGGTGTTAAAGTCATAATAAAACACATCAAGTACTCATTATTATCATTTAAAAAAACTTAAGAAAGATTCACAATCAAATCACACAAGGAAAGTTGGTTTAAGAACCCTAAGTGGACTTATGTCTTCATGCAATGATAACAAGCAATCATGTAAGATGAAAAATTTAATGTGAAGAATAGAAAGAAAACATTAACATGTTATACACTTAACACGTACCAAATAATTAATATAAAACTCAATTATTCATTGAAAACATGGTTCAAACACCAATGTACACAAACTAGGTCAAAACAAAGTTGTGAAGTGAAGTGAAAGCAAGTGTATGATCAAGTGAACATGGAAAGAAATGTCAAGTAAGAATAAAGTCATAATTATACACTCAAGGATAACACACATTAAATACCTTTTATTAATACTAAGGTATAACTACTTAATCATATCAAAAGTTAAGGCACGACTAGGTCAAGAAACAAACTCTAACATATCCCTAATGTTGGGTGAAGCACAAGAAAGGGATAGATGAAGAGGGAACACGTTTAAAGGGTAACATGTTAGATAATTTGAGTGGTTCATAGACATGAACTAAATTCTATAAACATGCTAATTAGAATAATATAAAGAATAAGGAAATTGGTTCCTTATAGGTTGCACAAGTGCATACCTTGCATCACAAGCAACTAAATAACAAGTTCAAAATAGTAAGGCAAAAGTTCAACATGGAAAGTATGGGTACAGATTTATCTAATGAGTTTAATTGATTCTAAAACCACAAATTGTTTATTCTTTAAATTATCATTCCCCAATCATTTATCAATTGACAAAAGGACTAAACAATATAGTCCCAAATATTAACCAAGACCAACAATGTCACATACAATGTTTAAATCAAAGAAAAATAGGAAAAGGGTCAATATACTCAAAAAAAATATTTCAAGCATATTAAGATCATCACAAGTCATAATCAAGTGCCACCATACTTTCAAAGTTGAAAGAAAATATAATATGGGATTGAAAGACGGAAACTAGCTCCACTAGGCATCCAAACAAACACACTTAACAAATAATTTTCAAATACAAGAAAATTAATCAAGATAAATGGCGAAAACTAATTAAAGAATCCCAAGACATCCCTGAATATCAACATATTTTTTGAATATTTTTTATGTCAAGGACAAGTGGAAAACAAAATTCAAATAGCAAGACTAGTTAAAGACAAGATCAAACTAGACACACTACATCATAAAATAGATGAAAAATACCAAAATAGAAAATAAAAATGAGTAAAACATATCATGGATTCAAAACATACTTAGGTATGAAAAACATATTTTTTTCACATTTTTATGTCACTGAAATATTTAAAATTAAATCTAACTTCTAGTTTAAGCAAGTGAGTTTAACAAAATAATACTTAAACTTGTCAATTTTAGAATTTAATGCAAACAATTGTTAAAAAATGAGATAAAAAGATATAAATCAACCTAACAACATATGGAAGTTAGAAAATATTTTTGGTGATTTTTTAGATCAATGAAAAATTAGAAATTAAAATAAAAAATTCCAAAAAGTGATTAAAACACCTAATTGAACAACATGAATTTTTTAATCATTCAAAAATGATAAAAAGATGAAATAAAATTCAAAGTTAGAAAGTAGACTAAAAATAAATTCTAACTTATTTTTTGTGTAATTTTTGAACAAGTGAAGCTATTAAAAAGAGTTTTTACAAAATAATTAAATTGAAATAAAATTCAAATTATGAACAGATATGTAACATCAGATGCTAACAAAAAGCACTGTCGAAGAAGCATGAACATGCTCAATCAAAACGGACACATAATTGTCCCTAGCAAAGATAAACCCTAACAGGTTTGTCACCCCAACTTCAGAGCAACATATCTTTCTCGTTTCTCAACAAAAATGCACGATGTAAACAACAAAGTTCAAGATTAAATTATGAAGAACACAATAGCAACACGAACTTTTGAAAATGGATCATTCATCATAGAGAAATTAAGGCACGAAAACTACTGAACACATGAAATTATGAACATGTTCAAAAACATATTTATCATACATATTTCAAATCCAGATCTCTCTCTCAATTCTCAACCAAATCGCACAATCCAAACATCAAAGTTGTTCACAAAATTACAAGGATTCATGTGATGCTCATCGATTTTTCAAATAATGCAAGATCAGAGCAAAAAATGAGCACAAAGTCACTGACACATGAAGTTCATACAACTTGCAGAGAAATTGGAAAACATGGTTCAAGCTTTAATTCACACACAAATATACATTAAACCTATAGTCTAGCCAGCTAAACCATCATGATCATGATTCAAAGCAATAATGCAAGCTGAAATGATAAATTGAAGTTCAAAGGAACTTACCTCAAAGTGAAAAATAAATTCACTAGTGCCTCTGATTATAGCTTAATAGAAACTCAGTGATCTTCGGTCCTTACCTCCAAATGAGTATGCAAGCCTTGGTTTGAATAATTCTTGAGAGAAATGAGAGAGAGAGAGAGAGAGAGAGAGAGAGCTCGATAATTTTCAGAATGAAGAAGAAAATTTGGATCTGATTTGTGAGCAGTGGAGAGTGTGTGAGCAATGAGAGTATAGTGAGGCTGATTTTATAGAGTGGGGAGAGTGAGGGTAATGAAGGAATTGTGAGATATAACCGTTGGAGGGATCTTTTTTCCAAATTGATAAAAAATGAAGCTTGCAATGGTGCCATGCATTTGAGTTGTAATGTTGTGAATTTATCTGAGTTTTAAGGAATGAATAAAGAGTGTGAGGTGGTGAGTAGAGCGTGAGCTTGAGTTGGAAATCCTTATCATATGGGTGCAAAGAGTCGGTGGAGGGAATATTGTTATTTTTGGCAAAAATGGGAAATATGTGAGCATGCATGACCATGTGCATTGCTTGGCTTGATTTGGAAAGAAGATGAAGCCATCATGATTTAAAGCATGTGCATGAAGTGCATGATAAAAATCTTGAAGAAAATTCCCTCCTATGCACAAGAATCTCCTTGCCTTTACATGTATGCACATAGGACCATCCATGGCCAATACTCAATATCTCTTTATTCCCTCGTACGTTTCTCAAAAAATTTGGATCATTGGAAAGCTCAAGTATTAAGCTTCGACTTTGGTGTTGATGACAATTAAAAATGAAGCTTGTAAAGACCTGAAAAATTGGCATAAAAATGATGCAACTTGGACTGGCCATTCCTTCTGCGCGTGCAAGCCTTGTCATGCTAGCCAGAGATTTTAAAAATTGTTCCTTTGAATTCAAAGTGAAATATCTTTCTATATAATGCACTAATTGAAATAAAATTTGAAACAAACTTGAAGAAGAAGTCTCAAATTTTAACTTTGATGTTGATCACTTTTCAAAATGAGGATTGATTCAATGATAAAAATGATGACGAACATGTTCCCAAAAGGTGTTTGATAGAATTCCTAGCCTGATGAGCGCGTCGGCTTCTCATGCTGGGCAATTTTCCATCTCAAGGCCTCAATTCCTAAACACTATATCTCTCTCTATAGTGCACCCAATGAAATGATCTTTGAATCAAAATTGGAAAGGGGATTCAAGCTTAAATTCTCTAGTTGACACTTTTTAAAATTGAATTCATTTGAACCTTCAAAGCTGGCCATGAAGAGAATGGATTTTTAGGTAAAAACCTTAAAATTCTCCAAGTGTCAAAAACTTCTAAGCACCATAACTTTCTCTTATTTCATTTTCTGGACTTGAGATCACAAGGACAAAGTTGAAGAAATTTTCCTCCTCTTTCCAAGAATGTAAAGTTTGCATTTTTTCAACAAAAAAAGAAGTTATAAATTTTGTAATTCAACCTTATGAGTTTCCAAACTTAGTAAATTTTCAATTTTCAGCAAGATACCTTCATGATCAAGTTAACTTCAAAATCCATCATTCTCTTGAATATCTTCAACCGTAGGCCACATGATGTTGAAACATGATCATTGAACTTAACTTTGACCAAAATTCCACTTGGTCAACAATTGACTTTGGTTGACTTTTGCTCAGATGACTATTTTACCCCCAATTGATTAATTAAACCACTTTCAATCAAAACAGATGCTCAATATTTCAATCATTGGTGCTCGTGGACATGCAGAGATGCATGAAATCAAGTCTTGCCTAAAAAGTCAGAGATATCCTGATTAAATCAAAAACCCTAATTTTTGCCCTCTATGATAAGAGATGATGATCCGGTCTCAAAACCCTAATTCCAAAAAGCATGATAAGGTCTCCTTTGAGGAAAGACATCTCATAAAATGATGAAAGGATATTGCTTCATAAATTTGGCCCACACCAGTATCAAACACTCCATCTTACCAAAACCCTAATCTCAAGAGATGCATAGGAGAATAGTGATTCAAGAATCAACACTTGCAATTTCAAACTTCTGATGAATCAAAGAGACAATTAAGATATCTTAAGGAATGGGAAACCCTTGTGGATTGAGTGACTTAAATATTGAGGGAATGAGACTCTTCTTGCACCGATTGACAATACAACCATCTTTCCTAGCTTGTAGAGGAACTTGGGAACCAAAATACCTTGATCCTATAACAATGTATGAATACATACGATGAAACACAAGCCCTATAAGAGTAAAAACAAGAGGGTAAATTTTGGGGTGCACCACCTACGTACCACCGACCGTGAAATGCGGATGAGGTAACTCTTAGTTCTTCTAAAAAATATTTTTTGTTTGTTGTGTGTTTTTTATGAGAATGATGTGTTAGACATAACAAACGCCAAAACATTGACTTGTTGGATGCTCATTTGAAGAGGCTTAAGTCGTTGAGTTCGCTTCATATTGGAAGGGTTAAGACACATTCACTTTTTCAATAGAATTTTTTTAAAAGAAAAGCCAAGTGGCAAAAAGAAGTTTGAATTGGATGGTGTTTTTTACCTTGAGAAAGGGTTTGAGACTTGAACCATACAAAATACTAAGAATGAAAGAATGATAAGATCGAGAAGAAACCTGCTTATCATTTCCATCGCTTAACGGAAGTGTGATTCCCATCATTTATTATTAAGTGTTTTTAGGTTTTTGAAAGAAAAAGAAGTTTTAGTTTTAAGGGTATGAAAAATGGGAATAAAAATTCTAAGGGAGACTAAAAAGATTCTAATGTTATCATACAATGATGGCCTTAAGTTTAAAGTTGAAAGGGAAAGTTCTAGCAAAGTTAGCATGCATGGATAAGAACCTAAGGTATACTTAGTTCACATCTTAAAGAAGATGAAATTAACATCCTAAGGGAACTTGTTATCAAGAAAAAGAGAAGAAGAAAGAAGGAAAGTAAGCATCAAGAAACAGGAGACACAAAGGCAAGTGTGTAGTGGAGAGTGATCATGCATAGTGAGGAGTGAAGGGTTAAGTGATGTGAAAAGGTCATGCAATAGAGGCTTAGGGCTCATGGTGCAAAAAAAGACAAGTAGTAAAGTAAAGAGAGATGAAGTAAATAAGTGAGAATCAAATTCCCAGAGGTTGCATAAATTCATTCCATATAACTCAAAAGACAAGCACAAAATGAATCACATTCAAAGAGGAAGATCAAAGTGATCAATTGAAGTCAAATGCCTCTCAATCCTTTAGAAGACTATCCTTGATATTATCATACCTCCAAGCGTAAATTACAACCAAATATTGTACAAGAACATGTTTTAAAGATCAAATGCATTCAAATTATGCAAACCACACAAACTTTATGCTCAAGGTAAAGACCAAATGATCAACATATAATTTCCAAAAAATGAAAACATGTTGACATATCATTAAAGCACTCAAATGATCATAACATACCCAAAGTTTGGCCTTAAGTTATGTCCATAAGTTTCAAAATGAAGCTTGACTCAATTACACTAGGCCAAAGGGACATGTTCACTTCAATATTCCATGAAAAATAGAAAAATAGGACATAATATCATAACAAAAATGATCAAAGGAGCTCAAGCCTCTTAAGTGTAAGAAACCAATCCTTGATCAACTTAAAAGTTCATGGGAATATAAAAATTAAATTGAAAGATCAATACTAGCTTAAAACTAGGATTAAATTAGCATTTAACAAGATAAATTTGTATAAAATTTAAAAATCAAAAGTAAAATTCAAAAAAATGAGAAACATAATCCCAACATCTTAAATAAGCTCAAACATATTTTTATGGAATTTTGAGATCAATGGAAGTGAGTTAATTATATTAAAACTCCATAAAGAAGTAATAAGACCTCAAAAAACCATTAAATCACTTCTCAAGTTTTGAAAACCAAACAAAACCTAAAATAAATTAGTTCTAAGACCATCAAAAAATTAATAAAACTCAGAGGAACATGAAAATATTTTTTGTGAATTTGTATAGTTCATAAAAAAGTCAGAATTAATTTTAGACCGAAATTATGTAAAATAAAACAATTAAAACCACTTTTAACCATTTTATTTAATTAATATGTTAAAGTGTTGAAAAAATAAATAAAAACAATAATAATAAAGTAGACATATTAATATTCACTCACAATTGTTTTCATATTTTTTTGATGAATAAATATATTTTAAATAATTCTAAGAAACCAAATGAAATAATTGTAAAAAGAAAAGAAAAGAAAAGAGTTAAATACTATATTGCTATTCAACATGTCAGCGTGGGGCCCATAAAAAACATCATCACCCAATCATGTGCTCCCCAATGATTGGGTGCATTGGAAATTTTTCCACGAAGAAAGAACAAAAAATGTGAACTACCATGAAGAAAACATGATTTTCTTGCTTGCTTGCAATCCAGATTTCTCCTTCGTTTATCAACGAAACTGAAAAGTTTAAACACCAAAGTTGTAGATCTCAAAAAGATCTACAACTTTGAATTTCAAGAAGTTTTTGAAATGGTTGAGAGATGAGGGAGAAATCACGGCGAGAAGTTAACTAAAAAATAATAAATCCAAAGTCAATTATCTTCAAGAATATGTACTGACTTTCGATCCCAGATTTCTCTCTCAATACTTGATTAAATTTGAAATTATGGTATCAGATATGTGATGTCGAAGGAGATGTCACGACACAAATATCTAAGGATAATGTAAAGTGCAACAATAATAAAAGCAGTAAAAACACAAATAATTGTTAACCCAGTCCAGTGTACAACAACACCTACTCTGGGGGATACCAAGCCAGGGACAAGTCCACTAAATAGTATCAATTCATAGACCCTCAGTACACAACCAGTTTAAAATCTAACCATTTAATCACTACCTGTTCTATACTTCTAACTAAGACACGCCTAGTATGAGGCCCTCCTCAAATCCCTTCAATCACTTACAATGAAGAACAACAGAAATATTAAGTTTTAAAGACTCCAATCATTCAATACTTAAAAGCTTATGAATGATCCACAATTAATAACTCAAATAACAACTTAAGTATTAAACCAATACTAGAGTGCATGACAATTAAAAGACTTAGACTTATAAATTAGAAAGAATGTATTCTTCTTCAAAAGTTGCAGTTGTACGAATAAGGATGCAGGACTTTATAAAGGCGCAACTGTAGGCTTGGGCTGGAAAACAAATATTCCAATCTTTTGAATATTTTCATGAAAACATGCCAAGATATAATCCATAAGGATAATTCAAATAGAAAATATTCCTCCATATTTTTTGCAAGCTATGAGTCACAAATCCTGAATAATGGCGCGCATAAAAACAGGAAACAGAGAACTTAAACAGATATGTAGTTGCATTCAACTCAGGAGATAGATGTCAAGACATCTGCTTTGACATCATTCAAAACAGTTTGCTTCAAATTTGAAGACATTTAGAAAAACATTATCAAGTCATTGTTTTATCAAAGTTGCTGCCATCAAACACTTACGAACTCCCCCTTTGAAATTTTTTGTCTAAAACATTATTTGAGCACATTATCAGAACATTATCAGAGCAGCAGGATAAACAAAACAAAAACTCGGTTATCTGTTAGCATAGGAAGATGTCATAGCATCTTCTGAGACATAAGGCTCCCCCTCAAGTATTAAACATGAGGCTCCCCCTCAAGTAATAAGCTCCCCCTCAGTCAGTGGCCAGTCAGTTTCTCTCCCCCTTTTTAGTCATAATATTCCAAATAAAAGGATACATTCAAGAGAGTATCATAATATAGGTACAGACCATAGAATCCAAAAGTCAAGCACATACAAGTTCCAAAAAGAAACAAAAGGGTCAAACAAGTAAACAACAAAAAATCTAGTTGTCTTCAGGACCAGTAGACTTGGCAGAGCCATAACTTCCTTCCTCACTAGAATCTCCTCCTTCATTGCTCATTTTATCATCAAAAATGTTGTCCTTTTGCAGCTCCTTGAACATCTTTTCAAAGGTTATCTTTCTTACTGATCTAAGTCTGATCACATCATCAAGTTCTTTTCAGGCCTCCCTTAATTTAGTAATCGTGTCGTCCTTGGTTGAGGTCTTGTTTTTAGAAGATGCATATGTCAAAACAATGTCATTCTTGTTTTCCTAAAAAAAAGCTTGACGTGAAGGGTTAGAGCAGATTCCCTCTTGCAAACTACATCATTACCACTCAAAATTCCAGGATGTTGATTAAGAATAATTCCCCAAATAAGGGATGGAAGGAAATAGGCATCTTGATGGAACATGTTCCTGCATGCTTAATAGTATGATAAAAAATGTAAGTACCATAATCAAACAGTTTCTTGTTTCCAACAGCATAAATAAACTTTCCTAAGCCAATAATGATGGTTGAGGTATGATTGGTAGGAACCCAGTTAGCAGCTTCAATGTTATGCAAGATAACATATTTCACACTTAGCTTGATAACAGGAAGCTTATTCTTCATGGGCCACTCACTCACTTGGTTAGAAGTGATAGCTTTGCACACTTGATTATCAGTTACTTCCAGCTCACAATAATCATCTTCAGACCTATCCATAAATCTATTGATGATGGTAGGGGAGAATTCTACACACCTACATCTAACAAACACCTTTCTATACTCATTAATTTTATGATCAGAACAGTCCATAGGAATATTAACAATAAATTCCTTAACAAGAGTCTCATAGCATTTTGCAAACCTGGTAACAGTTTTCATCAATCTAGGAGAAGATATCAGCTCCATAATTTCTTTGCACTCCAACGCACCAGCTCCAAATTCTCTTTCAAGGGAAATTCTTCTTTGAAATAAATATTTCCACTTTTCATAATTCCCAATAGAATAGAAGGAAATGTTGTCAATAGGGGCATCAGGTACCGTAACAGAAAGCTTCTTGCTTGCAGACTTTTTCACAAGAGAGATGTCCTGAACATCTTCCTCGACACCATAATCAGAGTTATCCTCTTCTACCAATTCAGATTTCTTCTTACCTTTGGATCTCTTTACATCATCATCATCATCATCATCTATGGAGCTATCAGGTCTAGATTTTCTTTTTCTAGAGGGAGAAACCACTTTAATTCCGGGATTTAGGGGACCATACATAGTTTTCTTTTTTATTATCTTGGCAGGGGGTGTGATATTCACATCCTTCACTTTCCTGGATTTGAGCCTTTTAGAAATTCCAGGCACCACATTATAAAAGAGCTCATTGTCAGACAACTCATCAACATTAACCACATTCTTAGCATTTTGATTTTCTACAGCTTTGGAGCCAGCAACATCTTCCTTAGTAGGAGTGTTCTTCTCAACATCTTGTTCAACATCGGCTTCCACTTCTTTTAGAGCAGAACTAGCAAGCTTTTCAAGTTTGCTTTCAGCAACATCTTTCTTGAAGATGGATGATTCAGCAACACTTTCAGGGTGATTTCCTTTGTGAGCCGGAGCAGGCATACGAGCAAGAGGAGTAGAAATCCCAGGCATACTTCATTTAACATTCTATCTACTAGACTTCTAATGCTTCTATCAACATTAACAATCTCTTCTTCTATCCTATCATTAGTAGCAGTAGATTCATTACCTTTATCGTCTTTGGATTTCTTTGCAGGTGACGATTTGGGTTTCTTGACCTTCTTCTCAAGAGGTGGGGTAGTTGTTAGAGGAGTAACATCAAGTACTCTATCAAGGGAGGGTTTCTTAGTATGGTTGACATATTTTGAGGGATACGATGCATGATGTTGAGACATCTTTGAGGATTTTTTAGCAAAGAGATAAAGAATGACAAGGTTTCTTTTTCTGTAAAGGAGAATGAAGAGTTTGTGAAAGTAGAAGGATGTGATTTCGTGGCTTTTGGGAAAAACTTTGAGACAGTCTTGTAATGATTGCTTTTGAAATTTGATTTATTGGAAACATAAATAATATAATATCAATTTAATGATATTCCCACATGCCCTTAATTTCTACAAACCCTCATATAGGCAAGTCCCTAATTTTCCTCTTAAGTTCTCAAACTGATTAGCATCCAAAGCCTTAGTGAAAATGTCATCCAATTGCAATTTAGTGGCTACATGTTCTAAGGCAACAATCTTTTCTTCAACAAGTTCTCTTATGAAGTGATGACGGATATCAATGTATTTGGTCCTGTTGTGTTGAATAGGATTTTTTGATATATTTATGGCACTTAGATTATCACAAAATAATGTCATGACATCTTGTTTGACATTATATTCTGTTAACATTTGTTTCATCCAAACCAATTGAAAACAACTGCTTCCTGCAGCAATATACTTAGCCTCAGCAGTGGATAGAGACACATAATTTTGCTTCTTACTGAACCAAGATATGAGATTATTTCTAAGAAAGAAGCATCCTCCGGATGTACGTTTTCTATCACCAACACTTCATGCCCAATCAGCATCACAATAACTAGTTAAGGCATAACAAGATCCATGAGAGTATAGCATACCATGGTTACTTGTCCCATTCACATGTTTAAGAATTCTCTTCACATGGTTCCCATGGCTAACTTTAGGATCAGATTGATATCTAGCACACACCCCTACAGAAAAGGCAATGTTAAGTCTGCTAGCTGTGAGATATAGAAGACTGCCTATCATTCTTCTGTAAAGACTTTGATCCACACTTACTCCTTTTTCATCTTTAGACAACTTCAGATGTGTGGGAGCAGGAGCTCTTTTGTGACTGGAATTTTCCATCCCAAATTTCTTTAATATATTCTTAGCGTACTTGCTCTGAGATAAAAATATGGAATCTTCCAATTGTTTAACTTGCAGACCAAGAAAGTAGGTTAATTCACCAACAAGGCTCATCTCAAATTCTGACTGCATTTGCTTGACAAAATGTTGAACCATCTCATTTGACATCCCACCAAACATAATATCATCAACAAATATGTGCAATCATGATCTTCCTTGACAAATAGAGTTTTGTCTATGCCACCTTTCCTATATCCATTCTCATCAAGAAATTATGTCAATCTCTCATACCAAGCTCTTGGATCATGCTTTAATCCAGACAGAGCTTTATTTAGTTTGTACACATGTTTAGGAAAACTTGGATCAACAAATCCCTTAGGTTGTTCCACATAAACATCTTCATTCAGACAATCATTTAAGAAGGCACTTTGTACATCCATTTGAAACAATTTAAATTTCTGTATGCATGTAACTCCCAAGAGTAGTCTGATTGATTCAAGTCTGCTCACAGGGGCAAAGGTTTCATCAAAGTCAACTCCTTTAATTTGAGTGTATCCTTGTGCAACTAACCTTGCCTTATTTCTAGTGACCACACATTTTTCATCATATTTATTCTTGTACACCCATTTAGTGCCAATCACGTTTGTCCCTTCAGGTCTTGGAACTAGATCCCAAACTTCATTTCTACTGAATTGTTCTAGCTCTTCCTGCATAGCATTAATTCAGAACTCATCAGTTAAGGCCTCTTTGACATTATTAGGCTCAATTTTTGACATAAAGCAAGAGTTTGAAATCTCTTCTCTTGATTTAGTAGTAACTCCTTTATTTAGATCTCCTATGATAAGCTCCTTAGGATGATATTTCTGAGTTCTAATTGAAGGCCCTTTATTGAGATGACTGGGCTTAGGGTCTTCTTGATGGAGATTATAATCACTACTTTTGTCATTGTATTCTGTTGGAATATCAGATAAAGATGTTCCAACATCTTCTTCATCATTCCATCCTCTATCATCAATAACAACATTTATGGATTCCATCATAACCTTGGTTCTGGAGTTAAAGACTCTGTAAGTTCTTCTATTTGTAGAGTAACCCAGGAATATTCCTTCATCACTCTTGGGATCCATCTTCCTACTTTGTTCGTGATCAACTAAGATGTAACACTTACTTCCAAAAACATGAAAGTATTTGATAATTGGTTTTCTTTCCCTCCATATTTCATACAAGGTGGCTGAAGTGAATTTCCTTAGAGTGAATCTGTTATAGATATAGCACAAAGTATTCAAAGCTTCAACCCAAAAGTGGTAGGGTAACTTAGCACGAATCATAGCTCTGGAAGATTCTTGAAGGGTTGTATTTTTATGTTCCACAATCACATTTTGTTGAGGACTAATGGGAGAAGATAATTCATGACTGATTCCTTCAGAAGAGAAAAAGTCAGCAAATTTATTGTTCTCAAATTCCTTTCCATGATCACTTCTTATTCTGATGACATAACTATCTTTTTCCCTTTTAAGGTTTTGACAGAGATCTTTAAACACTTCAAAAGTTTATTATTTTTCTCTAAGAAAACTTATCCATGTGTACATTAGATAAGCCATCTACAACAACATATGCATATTTCTTTCCACCAAGACTTTCAACCTGCATAGGTCCTATCAAGTCCATGTGAAGAAGTTCCAAAAATTTTGATGTAGTAAGATGTTGGATCTTCTAATGTGACATCTTAGTTTGATTTCCAATCTGGAAGTCACCACATACTCTTCCTTCGTCTATCTTGAGCTTAGGAATCGCTCTCACGGCTTCTTCGGATATAATTTTTTTCATTCCTTTCATATGCAAGTGTCATAATTTTTTATTCCATAGTTTAACTTCATTTTCTTTGGCTAAAACACATGTTGAGGAGAAGTTCAACTCTCGGGGAACCCATAAATAACAGTTGTCTTTAGATATGATTCCTTTCATAATAACTTCATTCTTTTAAATGCAATAAGATATTCTTCCTTTGTGAAGTTAACTTTGAATCCTTGATCATACAATTGGCTTATACTTATCAGGTTAGCTGTTAACCCTTTAACAAGTAAGACATCATCAAGCTTAGGGACTCCTGAACATTCCAGCTTGCCAACTCCTTTGATTTCACCTTTGGCTCCATCACCAAAAGTCACATAACTGGTGGAATGAGATTTGATATCTACCAACAGATTCTTGACCCCTGTCATTTGTCTAGAAAATCCACTGTCAAAGTACCAGTCATCTTTGGTTAATACTCTGAGAGAAGTATTAGCTATAAAACAAGAAACATTAGACTTTGGAACCCATTGTTTCTTCTTTTTGCTATTTTGAGAGATCTGATCAGTCTTGGGAAGAGGAGTAGTTTTAGGATACCCATACAACTTGAAACAGAAAGTTCTTATGTGACCAAACCTTCCATAGTGATGACACCTCCAGGGCTGGGATTTCTTTCTGGTGTGAGTAAATTTTTTCTTACCATGATGTTTTCCATGATGTTCAGACATTTGATTCGACATATTTGGTTTAGACTTGGCATGAGTGGAATTTGATGAAGGTTATTCTGAAATAGGTTTCTTTTTCTCATTAAACCATAAACCACTCTGGTCTCCTGTCACTCTCCCCACTTGAAGAATTTCATCTAATGTGTCAGATCCATTA
Source organism: Vicia faba (assembly GCA_948472305.1). Lineage (NCBI taxonomy): Eukaryota > Viridiplantae > Streptophyta > Magnoliopsida > Fabales > Fabaceae > Vicia > Vicia faba. Next base: position 610,855,296 of record OX451736.1, read on the forward strand.
TTCAGCATCTTGAGAGATTTGACCAATCTATCAAGATTTGAATTCAGAGAAGCCACTTCACTTTCCAGATTATAAATAGTTTTCAAATGCTCTTTCCTTTCTACCTTCAACTGGGTTATTAGTGCTTTCTGTTTCTCCCCTTCTAGGCACACTTCTACACTTATGAGACATAATTCTTTGTATGAAGCGGCTAACTCATCAAAGGATAGTCCCCCATCACTAGACACTTCCTCAGAGACATATTTTCATGTCAATGCTTTAACATACTTGGAAGATTCTTCAATATAACTCTCTGAGTCCTCTTCAGACCAAGTAACATATAGATTCTTCTTTTGTTTCTTAAGATATGTAGGACATTCAGCTTTAATGTTACCACAACCTTTACATTCATGACATTGTATTCCCTTCCCTTGAGTGGATTTTTGTTCAGCCATTTTTCTTCCAAACTCATTTGACTTATGAATGTTATATGAGATGTTCTTGACATTTGATCTTGGGTTTCTATCCATTCTTTTTATCACTTTGTTAAATTGTCTTCCAAGCATAATTAAGGCATTTGATATTCCTCCATTTGTATCCATATCACAATCCTCCTCTTCATCTTCAGTATTTGATACAAAGGCTATGCTTTTGTTCTTCTTTTCAGATCTTTCATTGATGCTTAATTCAAATGTCAGAAGGGATCCAACAAGTTCATCCACTTTCATTTTGTCAATGTCTTGAGCTTCTTCTATAGAAATCATTTTCATATCAAATCTCTTGGGAAGAGACCTGATCATCTTTCTCACCAATTTGTCTTCAGGTATTTCCTTTACTACAGCACTGAATGCATTAGCAATATCAAGAATGTTCATATGGAAGTCATTAATACTTTCATCATCCTTCATTCTCAAATTCTCAAATTTTGTGGTGAGCAACTGAAGTCTTGACACCTTAACTTCGGATGTGCCTTCATGAGTAGATTGAAGAATTCCCCATGCATCTGTAGCTACTTCACATGTGTTCACTAATATGAAAATGTTCTTGTCAATTCCATTGAATATATCATTCAAGGCTTTAGAATTTCCAAGAGAAATTTCATCTTCTTCTTTAGACCAATCTTCTTCTAGTTTTAACTCAGAAGTAGGTTCTCCATTTTCTCCTAATTTGAGAGGGTGTTTCCATCCTTTTAAGACAGATTTCCAAGCTCTGTTGTCCAGAGACTTTAAAAAGGCTACCATATGTGGTTTCCAATAGTCATAATTACTTCCATCCAGAATGGGTGGTCTGTTTACAAATCCTCCTTACTTGTCGATAGTACCAGAAAGGATCTTCCCTGGATCTCACCCAAATATAGAGCAGGATGCCTGCTCTGATACCAATTGAAATTCTAGTATCAAATATGTGATGTCGAAGGATATGACACAACACAAATATCCGAGGAAAATGTAAAGTGAAACAATAATAAAAGCATTAAAACACAAAGGATTTTTAACCCAGTTGAGTGTATAACAAAACCTACTCTGGGGGCTACCAAGCCAGTGACAAGTCCATTAAATAGTATCAATTCATAGACCCTCAGTAAATAACCAGTTTACAATCTAATTACATAATCATTACCTGTGCTATACTTCTACCTAAGACACACCTATGTATGGGCCCCTCCTCAAATCCCTTCAATCACTTACAGTGAAGAACATAAAAAATATTAAGTTTTAAAGACTTCAATCATTCAATACTTAAATGCTTATGAATGATCCACAATTAACAACTCAAATAACAACTCAAGTATTAAACCAATACTAGAGTGTTTGATAATTAAAAGACTTAGATTTCTAAAACAGAAAGAACGTATTCTTCAAAAGTTGCGGTTGTACGAATAAGGATGCAGGACTTTATAAAGGCGCAACAGTGGGCATGGGCTGAAAAACAAATATTATAATCTTTTGAATATTTCCATGTAAACAAGCCAAGATATAATCCATAAGGATAATTCAAACAGAAAAATATTCCTCCATATTTTTTGCAAGCTATGAGTCACAAATCCTGAATAATGGCACGCATAAAATTAGGAAACAGAAAACTTAAACACATATGTAGTTGCATTCAGCTCAGAAGGCAGATGTCAAGACACCTGCTTTGATATCATTCAAAACAGTTTGCTTCAAATGTCAAGACATTTAGCAAAACATTATCAAGTCATTGTTTTACCAAAAATGCTGCCAACAAACACTTACAAAATTAAAAAGTGTAAACACCAAAGTTGTAGATTGAGAGATGAGGGAGAGATCTGGGCGAGAAGGGGGAATAATATCACTTTTTCACATTTTTTTCAGATCTAAAAATCTTCATATAAACATAAACACAAACCAATGCGCTTGAGAGAGGGACTCATTTGCAACACAAGAGCAATATTACACGATTTCCAGATGAAATATGTAAAGGTATGGGGTTTAATGAAGTTTCCTAGTGGAGAAATAGTCCACTGCCCTCTTGTGCTTCCAAATTAAGAAGAAAACTAAAAACCTTGCTTGTATCTTCCTTCTTGAGCTCAAATAAAGAGCTTTGATGTTGAAGAAATCTAAAAAAATGCTTGCTTGAAGAGAAAGAAAGAGAGAGAGAGAGAGAGAGAGAGAGAGAGAGAGAGAGAGAGAGAGAGAGAGAGATAAGAAAATAATGAGCTTTTTAGTGATAGAGCTCAAAGATGTGTGCGTGCATGAGTGAATGAGGGCAAGGGTGCTCTTATATAGAGCCCCAAAGGGTTGGTAGAGTGGTCATTACAACCTTAGAGTCGTTGAATGGTGAAATTGGAAGTTTAGGCCAAAAATCACCATGTTGCATAAGCTTTCATTTTGAGAGTGAGTGGGAGTTCATTCTTTTCGTTTTGTACAGCTCATATATGTAGTAGCATGTGTCCAAAAGATGGTGCAAGTTAATGGAGTGTGGAGAGAGAAATATAGAAATGGCTATTCTGGGCAATTTTGAGGTTTTTTGTACAAACTTGGTACAAATGCATGCATGGGTGTGAATAGAAGTTTTGATTCTCTTATACATGACCCAAATAGTTTATGGGCTTGATTGAAGTCAAAAAGAATGGCTAGAAATGGAGATCTCAAGAAATTGCAAATTTTGACTTGGCAAAATTCAATAAAATGAAATCCCAATGTAAAGGGCATAACTCTCTCAATTAATTGAATCAATTGGAAAACTTATACTCTTTGGAAAGGCATTGAGATGTGCTATAACTTTCATGTTGTAAGTTTTCTCATTTGAATCCATTAGAGTCATCAAAACTGGCCATGAAAAACTGAAATTTTGAGAAATGACTTATAATCTTTAAAAGTGTCCTATAATTCCTTGCTCAATAACTCTCAAAATAATCACTTTTCGGGCATGAGACCACACTGACAAAGTTGTAGATCTGATTTTTCTATTTCCAACCATGTAAATTTTTCACATTTTCAATAAGAAATGAAGAAGTTATGAATTTTTGAAGTTTAGCCTTATGACTTTCCACACTTAGAAAATTTTCCAATTTCACCAAGATACCTTCATGAACAAGTTAACTCCAAAATCCATTTTTCTCTTGAATTTATTCAACCATAGGCTATATGATGTTGAAACATGATCTTTGACTTCTGAAGCAACTGGAAAAATCATCGAAATAATCATCGAAGTCGCCATCGAACGTTTTTTATCTTGCCGAAGGGAAAGGTGAACATCGAGTAATCCTGGAGGGTGAAATCACGGTCTTGTAACCATAGATATCGGGTAAGGGAATTTGTCACATGAGGGGAATATATTAGCACCCCACACATCTGTAGTACTCTGCAGTATCCATTCTTGTTGTTCTAATCAAAGGGTGTGTTCAAAAATCTAAAGCTTAAGAGCTAAAAGGAAAAATGCAAAGAGGGAATACATGCAAAAGAAAACACGAGAAAAAAAAGGAAATATTTATAAAGTTTCGCTCAGCTGAGTCTCATGACCAGATGCCTACGTATCCTTTTTAAGGAATCAGAGCGACAAAGTTCGGTTCACATGTTTCTGTTTGTTTTGTGTTTTTTATTGAACAATGTTAAGCTTCGCATTCTACCTGCAGCTCGACCTTTGGAGACTCAAGCATCTGGAGTAGAAAGGAACTAACATGCTCTACCTAACCAGATATTTTCAAAAGAAACACCTTATGCAAGTGGACATGATGTAACTTCCATGCACGGGGCAGAAACATCATAAAAACGTAAACCGATAGGAATTTTTATACGGAACCATGCAAACTTGTCACAAACTCTATCCAAACGTCAAATCCAATTGCCTTGAGTCTTAAACATTAAGCATGTGTAGCCTTATGCTCAAAAAGTTCCAGAAATTGTGAAAATGAACCAAAATTAAAGTGTTGATTTAATTTCCTAATCCAATGTTTTCACATTAGGAAATGAGAGTTTATTCATGAAAAGAATTGGAAATTATATCAACACAAGATGTATAATGATATTTCAACAAATAATTCCAAAATTGTATGTGAACTTATAATTCACTTTTTTAGATTTCAACATTTTTTACCGAATCAAAATCGAAGTTCACATCAATTATGCAATTATATAACGAATGCCTCTTTTTAACATCTCCACAAGAATCAACAATTCAATTAGTTATGGAATGTAATGTAAAGTCAAGAAAATCTTATGAAACAAAGTATGTAATAATTCAAGTAAGCTTCACAAATTCAATACATGAATTTACACATAAAAGAATCAAATGTATACCAATTTCACATGTTAATCAAGAATTAAACTCATATTCCAACAAACATCAACACTTTAAAACTTGAATAAGCACTTTTCATGAAAATCAATTAACTAAATAAGTGATTATTTCAATTACCCAATTCTGGATTTCAAAAACATTATCTTAATTCAACTCACAATCAACAATTGAATTCAATTTCTAATTCAAGGCCTCAATCATTAACTCAATTCAAAAACTCATACAAAAGCACTTATTCAAAAAAAGTGATTTTGTAAAGCGATTAATCAACAAAACTTACCGAGAATTGAAGAGGAAATTGATAAGGATGATGATCGAAAGCTTTTGCCAGAGAGGGACGCGGACAGAAGGAACCGCGCGATCGTGTGAAAAAGACGGAGAAAGAAGGTCGCATGGTGCGGTGGCCAGACGAAGGGGATGCCGCGGTTTCCCGACGACGATCTAAGGCTAGAAACGGAGCTGGTGACCTCCATCGATGATGTGTCCGGTGGCGGCTTCTTGATCGGAGGAAAGGGATTTGGAGGGAAATAAAATTTTGAATTTTTGTGATGAAGTTCTTGTTGTGTTCTTGAGAATTTGAGAGAAAAAGTATCTTTGATCCTTGAGAAATTTAAGAGAAAAGTGTTTGGTGTTTGTGGGAGTATGTGAATTATGAGAGAAAAAATCAGATGTGAAAATATATAGTATGGGCAAACTGGATCTTGGATGCATAATTAAATTGGGCCTTGTTTTGACAGTGTCACCAATTGTGAGTACAAAATGCCACATGATCAACGGTGTGATATCTCGATTCGAGCTCAACATGAAAAATGAAGATAATAAAATTTATGATGCGTTGCCAAAAAAAACGGGCTCAATTAGATAAACGAAGACGAAATTACGAATTTTGGAAGATGTGCTGACACTGTCTCAAACAAACTTTATTCTAGTTTTCAGTTTTTTTTACCGTCTCACTTGCGAAGGGGGCCATAAACAGTAGCTTCGGAGTATCGTTTGAACTCGAGGTTTGAATCAAAGTTGAAGCTAACAAAACTTATGATCTAATGCTTCAAGAACCAACCCTATACGATAAAAATTTAGAGAATTATGAATTTTTGAACACCGAGAAAATAAACAACTGTCAATCTTTGTCCAAGGTAAAATTCTCTGGTAAATTGCACTTTCAGAGACTTTCTGAATAGAAATGGCTTCTGGCCCGAATATATGAAATGCAGGAGACATCGAGATGGAATTTATGGCGAAAGAAAGGCTCCAAAACATTGATCCAGATGAAAGTTATGAATTTTTGAACTTGCAAAAAACAACGGTATAACAAACGTTTTCGCTGTATTTTTCACTGTACATCTTCAACAGATTCGCACATTTAGAGATCCTCTTCAAAGAATTAGCTCTCGTCCTGAAAAACGTGAATTGGAGAATATATCAAAACAGATTTTATGGTGACAGATCCACTCAGAGATGTTGAGCCAACCAGAAGATACAAATTTTTAAACATCTGAAACACAGTGGACCAGCAAAACCAAAACTCTGGTTATTAAAATATTTGGAAGTCTTCCTCACAAAATTGGCTTTCAGTATGATAGATGAAGTGTAGAAAATACCTAAATGAACCTGATGTCCAAAGTAACATTCAAAAATCCTTTTCTGACCAGAAGTTATGAATTTCTGAAGTCCACCGTAAAATACCGAATTTCTGCTTAAATTGTTTTGCATCGACCGAAACACTTGATTTCCTATGCCGATCAAGTATGTAGAAATAAATGACATCTTGTCATGAAGAGAATGTGTATGTTTACTAATAATCATCATGGAAAATTCTCTGAGAACGTCTACTGATGAAATAAATGTCTTTAGTAACCTGGCGAGTCTTGAAAGAAATACCTTGATCTCATAATTGTAGAACCAATGATATGTATGCATAAGATGATGAAATATAAGCCAAATAAAGTCAAAATGATGAGGGTAAACTTTGGGGTACAACAACAGAGCTTGTGATACGGTGGGAGAACTGACTAGTGTTTTGCGTTTGTTTTCGCAAATGTTTCGGTTGAGCAAGAGTCGCCACCGACTTTTTATTTTATCCTAAGGAAAGGTTTAAAAAGCACAGCAAAAACCTTTGAGATTTTTCTTGGGTTCGGGGAGTAGATTATAGAAGGGGAAGGTATTAGCACCCCTTCTATCCATGGTTATCCATGGGCTCTTAGGTACTTGCTTAGATCAACTTGCCTTGGTTTTCAATTGTTTGAAATGGTGCTTTGTGTGTGGTTTTGAAAATGTTTTGAAAAGATGCCTTGTATAGGCTACCCTTGTAACAATTCTTTACTCGAATGTTTTACAAAAGGTGTTTTGTCTTTTAAAAAGATGTTTCAAGGTTTTTTTGAAAGTTTGTTTTGAAAGTGTTTGTGAAGTGGGTTTTGAAACAAGGCAAGTGTTTTCTTTGAAAGTTGACAAGTACTTAAGATTTCATCTACTCTAAAGTTTTCTCAAAGATTTTTGTTATGTTTTAAACCCTTTGACAATTTTGTTCCACCATTGCATTTGGTGGACAATCTTGTTTTAGGAGATTAAAGGGACAGGCGCGGGTCATCATTTAGACCATAGTTGCAATAGTGTTAAATGTCTTTGGGCAATTTTCTTTAAAAGGGACTTGATCATTTTATTTAAGCAACATTTTGTGGGACTATGATCATTTGATTATTTATTTTACCCAAAGAAGTTCAACATGCAACATGGCCCAATTGTTTGAAGGCAACAAAGTGGAGTACCCTAGGGGTGCAAGTGTGAAATGTGTTGTCCATTTTTCATACTCATTTATCTTGTATTAGGTCCAACTACTTTGTTCATTTTTATTCGCATACAAAACCCTAATTCTAGCATAGTATGTTTAGAAAGCGATAAAAGTGCGAAATTTAAAGTCCTACACTATTACAACATAATAATATGGGGAGGGGGGTACAATGTTTCAAATGGGGTATATTTAGACAAAAAATTAAACCTAAACTATTACATCATTTTCTATGAATATTTACAAGATAAATAAATGTATAATTTAAATGGTAAATAAAACAAATATGCAAGAATGCAAAAGGAATTTTTATGTGTATGAAAAAAGTATTATTTATATAAAACAAAAAAAAGAAAATAAAAAAAGTATTATTTTTGAGGTATTTTCAAATTTAGGGTAAAACCCTAATTTTTAGATCAAAGGGGACATTAATGAATTAATTCAAATAATATTTATGATTTACATACACAAACAATAAAATAAAGTATATTTGAAAAAAATGCATTTTTATATTAAATACTAATTATAAAAATACAAGGGTATATATTTTGTATTTATCCTAAAATATATTAATAAATAAATATATATATATATATATATATATATATATATATATATATATATATATATATATATATATATATATATATATATATATATATATATATATATATATATATATATATATATATATATATATATATATATATATATATATATATATATATATATATATATATATATATATATATATATATATATATATATATATATATATATATATATATATATATATATATATATATATATATATATATATATTATTTTAAACATGTATTATATATATAAATAATAATAATTTTTAATGTTAACAAAAAAAAGTATTTTTTTATGTAAAATATTTACAGGGGGTATAATAAAATGAAAAATGAAAATAAAAGTATTTCTACCTATTTCTCAATATTTTAATAAAATGTATATATTTATTTATCTAAGTATTAATCAAAAGAAAATCATATAAATACCTAATAAATTAAAAAATGGTGAGAAAAAATATTTTTATATTTTTTATGTCATGAAAAAAAATAAACAAAGTCAATCAAAAAAGAAAAAAGTCAAAAAGTTAAATAAATAAGCAAAAGGGCCTTGGGGGTGCAATATCAAAAATATGGTGTGAACAAGAAAATAACACAGGCCCAGCCCACATAGCATCTTCTTCAACCTTCAGCCAAAAGTGTCTCAAAAACGCGCGCTTGTAACAGGGATTCAGACATCCTGATTCTTTGAGCTTTTCCACAAACTTTCAACACAAAACATGTCAAGCATGGAATCACGATTTCAAACATATAAAGAACATCTCCTAACTCTAAAAAATGAGAGAGAATTTTAACAATCCCAAATCTTAACCTAAGTTTTCTGCCATTTTTAAACCTTAAATTCTCTCAACTCAGGCAAAAGAAATGAAAAGTAAAAGAATGTACATGTTCAGTGGCATGAGTATGACATTGTTTATTCACAAACCTAAAGCTAATGATGCCTAATAAGAGAGATACGAGTTCATCAAAATACCTGTTCAGCTGAAGTTCTAACTGGCAAATGGGGAGCTTACAGTGCAAGATACTGATTGGTATAGCTTCCTTGAGGTGTGGTGATGCTGTTCCAATATCTACTTTGCCTTGAGACACCTTGAACTGAGCTGTAGAACTTCAACTGCAAAATGGAAAAGTGAAAATGGTGGAACTTGTTAGAGGAGTTACAGGTCGTGTTTCAAGGCATGGTTAGCTTGCATAGGTGCTAGGGAATGTGTATGAACTGGTTTTGGCAAGAGTGCTTGAGAGGAATAGGAGTTGGCACTCAAACTGCAGAGGCAACTCTGTTTTTGCAGTTTGATGGTGTTTTTTGGTTTGATGATGTTTGGGAGGCAAATGGCTCGTGCAATAGCTTGGTTATGATCTGTGTAATGTGTTTGATCACTTTGTTCTTGTGTCTCTAAGCTGATATGAAAGATGGTCCTAGTTATGCAATGTTTCTTAACCTTTAAGCAACAAAATGCAAGTTGGTGTTTTAGGTCAGTAGGGGGCCTCTAATCCTGCTGCAAAGCTTCTCTTGATCAGAGTAATTTGTTCATAATCTTGTGCCAAAGAGATTTGGATTGTACTTGCTTGATTTACCAATTGGACATAAAGTGAACTTTTGCAAAAATGGATAGTTTACTTTATCTAAAAATGGATTAAACTTGTATACAATACTTGAACTCATAGAATAACACTTTGACACTATGAACAAGCATTAAATTATTGAGTGTAACTTGGTTTAAGGACCTGTAATCAAGGGCATGCTGGTTTTGAGAAGTTTGCATAACTTATGAACATGAAAAATGGCCAATTCAAAAGTGAGTTTTTGCTATATTGTGAAATTCGATTCTCCCTAACCATGAGGTTGTTTGAGAAGTTCTTGGATATTTTGGAAAGCTTGGAATGTTTAATACAATCCATCTTTGAAATGAAATTTGAAATTCCAAGTGGAAGTGTATGGAAAATGGCCTTGAAGTGGGGTAGAAAAACTTGTCAAAATAGGTCAAAAATTCACTAAGTTAAGAATGGTTTAGTGCCCTTATTCAAAAATTTGTAACTTGAGATAAAAGCTTCAAATGAGAAAACTTTGTGAATCAAAGTTGTATATTATGCAACAAACTACAACTTTCATGTTTGGACTTTTGTTTGAATCCAAATGAATCATGGTGAAAAAGTGGGGCAAAGTTGGGAAACAATTAGGGTTTTTTCATAACTTAAAAAAATTCTAAGTTATGAAAAATTCCATTTTAAACCCTAATTTGCATTTCTTGATTTCTTGGTGAACAAGTTTCATGATTTGGCAAGTTTTGATGAAAAATGAATCTTGACCCTTGATTTTGACCAAAAAGTCAAAGTTTGACTTTTCAGTATACAGTCAAAACTGATCAATTGACTGGGAAATTCAACTGTCAATCTTGTGTGCTGGGGATCTTTTGAACTTGTTGAGCATGTCAAGATAATTCCATGGGGTCCTTGAATCCATGTGTGATCTTGGTTTTCCATTGGCTAGGTCAAACAGTCAAAAATTGCCTTTGTGCAGTCAAAACCCTAAAAATGACCATTTTGCCCTTTTGGTGATCTGATCAAATTTCTTGGGGAATTGTGATCCAAACTTGACCAAATGGTTCATATGAGTTCATAATGTTGATGTGGGTCAAATTTCATGAGGTTTGACTGTTAATTGGCCACAGTTGACTTTTTCCCCAATACAGTTGATTTCCAGGTCAACTGTCCAATTGACTGGGCAAAACTTGGAATCAAGACTTGAAACTTGATGTGGGTAAACTTGAGAGTCCAATATGAAGCATGAAAGTCATCTTGGGCTTTTTAGGTCAAAGCATCTTTGTGCAAACACAAACCCTAATTTGGGTCAGCAGTGCAAGGAGAAGTCTTGAGCAGATGAAATCCTAACTGGATCTTGAGCTTCAAGGGCCTTGTGGTGAGAAATCAATGAGAAATAGGAGGGCAAATTTTGGGGTACAACAGTTGCCCCTGTTCAATCTTCTTGAATCCGAAGAGTTAGATTGGCAAGCTTGCCTTTCGTGACTCGAGGGTAAAAGGAGATTGGACACTAGAGTGCCCGGAAATTTGCACTTGTCAAAGCAATGGATGCGGGAATGGGCTTAGAGATGCCATTTGGAGATGGGCTTAACGATGCCATCTGGGAGAGTGACAGAAATCTTGTCGGAGATGGGCTTAGAGATGCCATCTGGAAGGGAACATCAGGAAGGTGTCCAGGCTTGGGACCATCTCTGAACTGGGGGGTCTGAACAAGCAATAGATTGACATCCGTTGTTGGGAGGAATCTGTAAACTGTTTTCAGTGGTTTGGAGAAGAAACTGAACAAGCGATAGGTTAACATCCGTTACTTGGAGAACCCGCGAACTGTTTTCAGAAATCTTGAAGTTGAATAAGCAATAGAGCAGCATCCGTTGTTGGGAAGCGTCCGTAAACTGTTTTCAAAAGTTGCATCTGAACAAGTCGATAGATTAACATCCGTTGTTGGGAAGAATCCATAAACTGTTTTCAGAAGTCTTGAAGAAGAATCTGAATAAGTGACAGGTTAACATCCGTTTACTTGGAGAACCCGTGAACTGTTTTCAGAAATCTTGAAGTTGAATAAGCAATAGAACAGCATCCGTTGTTGGGAAGCGTCCGTAAACTATTTTCAAAAGTTGCATCTGAACAAGTCGATAGATTAACATCCGTTGTTGGGAAGAATCCATAAACTGTTTTCAGAAGTCTTGAAGAAGAATCTGAACAAGTGACAGGTTAACATCCGTTTACTTGGAGAACCCGTGAACTGTTTTCAGAAATCTTGAAGTTGAATGATTTTAGTCTGTCGACTGATCTTTCCTGAAAAGGTAAAGAGTTAGTTGTATGCAATGTTATGATGCATGATGCGATATACGTGACATCAATGTTTATGACATGAATGTGATGAATGTGCATGTAAGCTGACGAGCTATCTTGCTGAGGATAAATGAATCCGAGGTGGCTGAAGATAAAAACATCTTGACTGCTGCCGGGGAAAATAAATCCTTGGCTGCTGCCGGGGAAAAGAATTCCTGATGACCTCTACTGGGTAGTATCAATCTAGTAGACTCATGCTGGGGAGGTAAGACTGAGAATCTTCAGCTTGATGGGAAGTAACTATGGCGATCTCACTGGGGAACTCAAGATTTCTCTTCCTAAAGCTCTGTGGGGAGAAGGTTCATTAGTCTGGCTCCGCTGGGGGTTGACAATTTGAAGTTTTAGCTCGGCTGGGGATACTGAAACTTAAATTCTGAGGGGAAATGAGTTCTGGAGGATCCTCTGGCTGGGGATAACAAGGATAAGCTCTTCTGGGGATCATATTGATAAGTTGTGTTGGGAAACTCTTGATGAACTCCGCTGGGGATAGGAAGAATTCTGGCGAGTGCGATCTTCTGTGGCTGTTAGCTGAGGATAACCCAGTTATAAGCCTTTGTGGGGAATAACTTTGAATAAAACTCGGGAGAGACGTTCGTGCTTTGCGGGGGGAATACCTTTCAGAACTTTACTGGGGATAAGCCTCGAGAGTCTGCTGGAGATAAACCTCAGGGTTCACTAGGGATGTGGATTCCAAATCTCTTGGGGGGTTTCCTTCGAAAGGGTGTCAAGATATCCATCTGTACCTTCATCCTATCAGTAGTCCTTTTTTTTTAGGTTCATCTAGGGAGTGATTATGTTTCAAATGCATATGCCTATTTAACAAAACATTGGACGTTTCTCAAAATAAAACAAATAGTGCAAGAGAAAAAGAAAAGGGAAATGACACAAATTTTGGGAAGAGTATTTGTATTGATTTTCTTTGAGTATATTTGTACAAAGGAGACAATCATCCTAGTAAGAGGATTCTGTCGTAAATATTGCAAGATTTATACAAAATAAAGGATGGCTATGTGAAATAATTCCATGGGATTCCATTCCGCCATAGCTTTCACAACCCTGAATATTTGTCCATTCAATGCTTTTCTTGACGATGACTGGATTGATCAGAAGCCTGGAACCGGTTGATGAAGAGATTGTTCTTGAAGTGGTCCGACGAGACATAGTCATACGCTTTAATTCCCTAACTTTTGCCTGGATCGCCCTTTCGGGTTTTCGATCCACCGGGAAACCCCTTTTTGCCCAAGCCGCCCTTTCGGGTTTTCGACTTGCCGGGTGTACAGATTTTTTTTGTTTTTATCCCTAATTTTTGCCTGAACCGCCCTTTCGGGTTTTCGGTTCACCGGGATGCCCATTTTTGCCCAAGCCGCCCTTTCGGGTTTTCGACTTGTCGGGTTATTTTATGCGTAGTATCTTTTGACTATGTCTGCGTTCGCAGGGTGCGGCAAATCGTCGCCGTCCATGGTGGTCAGAATCATTGCACCACCAGAAAATATGCTTTTGATCACAAATGGTCCTTCATATGTAGGAGTCCATTTTCCCCTGGGATCACTTTGCGGCAAGATAATCCGCTTGATTACGAGATCTCCGACTTGATATACTTGACGTCTGACTTTCTTATTGAAGGCCTTGATCATCCGCTTTTGATACGTCTGACCATGGCATATAGCAGCAAGTCGCTTCTCATCGATCAGATTGAGTTGATCAAGTCGGGTCTGCATCCAATCATCTTCATTCAAACCTGCATCCTTCATAATCCTCAGAGAGGGGATCTTGACTTCCATAGGCAAAACAACTTCCATGCCATAAACCAGAGAAAATGGGGTTGCCCCAGTTGAAGTACGTGTCGTCGTACGGTATCCATGCAGAGCAAACGGTAACATCTCATGCCAGTCTTTGTAAGTGACTGTCATTTTCTGAATGATCTTCTTAATGTTTTTGTTCGCAGCTTCAACATCACCGTTCATCTTCGGCCGGTAGGGAGATGAATTGTGATGATAAATCTTGAACTGTTCGCACAATGCAGTGATCATCGTGTTATTCAGATTTGTACCGTTGTCCGTGATGATCCTGTCTGGAACACCATACCGACATATGAGATTTTGCTTGATAAAGCGGGCAACCACATTTTTGGTGATAGAAGCGAAGGAAGCTGCTTCGACCCATTTAGTGAAGTAGTCAATGGCAACCAGGATGAAGCGATGTCCATTGGAAGCCATGGGCTTGATCTCTCCGATCATATCAATGCCCCACATTGCAAAGGGCCACGGGGCAGTCAGGACGTTGAGGGGAACCGGAGGAATATGAACTTTGTCAGCATAGACTTGACACTTGTGACAAGTACGGGAATGTTGATGGCAGTCAGCTTCCATGGTAGACCAGTAATAGCCTGCCCTTAGGATCTTCTTAGCCATTGTATGCCCGCTCAAGTGAGTGCCAAATGTGCCGCTGTGTATATCAGTCATGATCAACTCTGCTTCAGCTTTATCCACACATCGGAGTAATACACAATCATGGCTTCGTTTGTAAAGGATGTTGTTGCTCAAGAAGAACTTAGCAGCGAATTTCCTTAAGAACTTCTTGTCATTTACGGAAGCTCCTTCAGGATAATCTCTAGTCTCGAGATACCTTTTGATTTCATGGAACCAAGGTTGTTCCACTACTTCTTCGGTATTAATCTCGTGGCAATGTGCCGGTTCATCCATTCGCTTGATGGTGATTTGGGGAGCCTCGTTATCCCAGTTGAGTTTAAACATGGAGGACATTGTGGCTAGAGCATCGGCTAGCTGATTCTCTTCTCGCGGGAAATGCTCGAAGGTAATTTGCTCGAAATGAGGCAACAACGTCAGGACATGTTCTTTGTATGGGATAAGATTAGGATGCTTGGTATCCCAGTCTCCTTTGATTTGGCTGATGACCAAAGCCGAGTCCCCAAATACGATCAAAGATTTGATCCCCAAGTCTATAGCAGCCTCGAGACCAAAGATGCAAGCTTCATATTCAGCCATGTTGTTTGTGCAGCTGAAGCAAAGTCGGGCCGTGAAAGGAGTGTGACAACCTTCCGGAGAAATGAGTACTGCGCCAATACCGTTTCCAAATGCATTTGAAGCACCATCAAAGTACAGGGTCCATCGGGATCCCTTTTCGGGTCCGTCATACGGTCCGTTACTTTCAACGTTGTCCAAATTCATGATGTCCTCGTCTGGGAAGTCAAATCTCATGGGTTGATAGTCCTCGATAGCCTGATGAGCCAGATGGTCAGCTAGTACACTCCCTTTTATAGCTTTTTGGGTGGTGTACTGGATGTCATACTCGGTTAAGATCATTTGCCATCTAGCTATCCTTCCAGATAAAGCGGGCTTCTCGAAGATATACTTGATAGGATCCATCTTGGAAATAAACAAGGTAGTATGAGTCAACATATACTGTCTTAGTCGGCGAGCAGCCCATACCAAAGCGCAGCAAGTTTTCTCGAGCAGTGAGTAGCGAGTCTCACAGTCGGTAAACTTTTTACTAAGGTAATAAATATCATGCTCTTTTCGACCAGACTCGTCATGCTGGCCCAAAACACACCCCATTGAGTTATCCAAGACGGTTAAATACATGATCAATGGTCTTCCTTCGACAGGTGGCATCAGAATAGGAGGTTCTAGCAAATACTCCTTGATTCTATCAAAAACAGCTTGGCAGTCATCGTTTCATTCAACTACCTGATCTTTCTTCAAGAGTTTGAAAATTGGCTCACAGGTAGAAGTCAGATGTGAGATGAATCTGGAAATATAGTTTATGCGCCCCAAGAATCCTCTAACCTCCTTTTCAGTACGGGGAGCAGGCATCTCTTGTATTGCTTTTACTTTTGCCGGATCGACTTCAATGCCTTTGTTGCTTACAATGAATCCCAGGAGTTTACCAGACCTAACTCCAAAAGTGCATTTACTTGGATTCAGCCTGAGCTTGTATTCTTTCAACCTGGCAAATAGCTTTTCCAGATGCTCAAGGTGCTCTTCCTCCATTTGCGAACGAGCTATCATATCGTCTATGTAGACTTCAATCTCATGATGTATCATGTCATGAAATAAAGCTACCATGGCGCGTTGATAAGTTTCCCCGGCGTTCTTCAGCCCGAACGACATCACTTTGTAACAGAAAGTGCCCCATTGTGTAACAAAAGTTGTTTTCTCCATATCCTCGGGAGCCATTTTGATTTGATTGTAGCCCGAGAATCCGTCCATGAAGGAAAACACTTTATGCTGAGCCGTATTGTCGATCAAGATGTCAATATGAGGTAACGGGAAATCATCTTTAGGGCTGGCCCTATTCAAATCCCGGTAGTCCATACACATTCTGACTTTGCCATCCTTCTTTGGTACCGGTACAATGTTAGCGACCCATTGAGGATAGGACGTAACAGCCAGGAAGCCAGCATCGAATTGCTTCATTACTTCTGCTTTGATCTTTTCGGACATGTCAGGCCTCATTCGGCGAACTTTTTGCTTGATCGGTGGACAGTCTTCTCTTATAGGGAGACGGTGAACCACGATGTCTGTGTCTAGACCCGGCATGTCTTCATAGGACCAAGCGAAGATTTCAACATACTCATTCAGCAACTGTACCAAGCGCTCCTTGACTTTTGGTTCCAGGTTGGCACCCACTTGCACCTCCTTCCGATTTTCCTCGGTTCCTAAGTTAACAGCTTCCAATGGCTCTTCATGCGGTAAGATGGCCCTTTCCTCTTGTTGCAGAAGTCTGGCTAGTTCCCCGGGTACTTCACAACCTTCGTCATCTTCATACTCGGCTAGATTGACCAGATCTTCAGAGTTATTGAAAGATACGGCAGAATAGTCACCCATGGAATCCAGAGTGGATGGGTACCTGCATTGGTGAGTGTGGGTGTGTGTAAGGGATAGCCATCCTTTAAACAAAAAATGCAAAAGGAAAGAAAATGAACATAAGCAGTTTATCAAATGAAAAACGTCCAATGAATCATTAAACATGGCATATGAATATGAAAAATAGTCAAAACCCTTACAAGTGGACCTACATGCCCCGGGCAAGGCAGGAGGTGGAAAGATAGTGTACGGATTGTTTGAAAGTAAAATATTATAGACCAAATAAGAAATGTTTTAACAGATAAATTACTGATGAATAAAAGTGATAGGGACAAAGTCTTTAGCCTCCCAATTGCTCAATCCTCCTCTGACAGTTGGATAAATCCACTCTTCAATGTTGCTTTCCTTGTCTTCATCTTCCAGGGCGTTGATTCTGTAAGGAGAAATTTTGACTGGCGCTCTTTCAATCTTTGACTGGCGCATAGCTTTCTGGCCAGCGGCTGTGAACCCTAATCCAAACTTGTCAGTCTTATGCGGAAAGTCGGGTAACTTCCCCCATGCTGAATTCTTCCCTTCTTTGATTGTGGCTCTTGCATCCTCCAGAGATGCCATCCTGGCCATCTGTCTTGGTGCCTCAGCTGTCAACTTTGTTACTGCTATTTCAGGAAGAACTTCTTCGAAATGTTGAAACGGTGTCTCAATGAACTCTCCTTCAACCTCCACATACCGGAAATAATTTAAGTGGCTAATCATGTACTCTTCTTCTCCGTGGACAGTGATGATCTTTCCCTTGACAGGATATTTCAGCATCTGATGCAAGGAGGAGGTGACTGCCCCAGCATGGTGTATCCAAGGTCTACCCAGCAGGCAGGAGTATGATGGACGGATGTCCATTACATAGAAAGTGGATTTAAACACCTCAGTACCTATCTTGATGGGAATTTCCACCTCTCCATGGACCATTCTCTTCGACCCATCGAAAGCTCTGACGACAATATCACTAGGCTTCAATTCCAACCCTTCGCAATCTAGCCGGTCCAAGGCCTTTTTAGGCAAAACATTCAGCGATGAACCAGTATCAACCAAAACATGTGCAAGGGTGGTTCCGCGACACTCGATTGAAATATGCAACGCATCATTGTGGTTTCGGCCTTTAGGGGTTAGGTCGGCATCAGAAAAACCTAATCCATTGTCTGCAGTCAGGCTAGCCACGCAATGTTGAAATTGATCCGCAAAGGTTTCCTGGGGCACATGAGTTGCCTTCAGAAACTTAATCAAAGCTTGAGCGTGCGCTTCTGAGCAAAGCAATAGTGCCAGCATGGAGATCTTGGAGGGGGTTTGCCCCAACTGTTCCACCACATCGTAATCACTTCTCTTGATTATCCTCAAAATCTCGTCCATTTCTTTCTTGGAGGCTTCCGGGATCACCAAGGGTTGAGCCCTCGTCCTGACGGGCTCATCTTGTATTCCCTTTCCTTTATCAGCAATGGTAGGAGAGACAACACTAGGAACAACAATTTCTTCAATCAAAGGAGTTCTAGCAGAGAGCTTTACTGGTGCAGGGATGACTTCTTTAGCTGATGAGGGTCCAAAGACTGCTCTTGGAGGGGCAATCTCTGGAGAAAATATTCTCCCGCTCCTGGTGATTTTGCTGGTGCCCGCAATGTTACTAATGCTGGCTTCTTCATCATCCGAACTTCCTTTAATTACTTCGATTTGCTTGATACCATGGTAGTAGATGTCACCACCATAGTTCCAAGGTATCGACTTCTCAGAAACATAGGGAACAGGCCCTGGCATTGTTATCTTCAAAGGTATAGATTTTGCAGCTGGTGTAATCTTAACAGGCCTTTTGACGGCCTCGGAAAGATTGGCGTGAATGGTTATGATTGAGACATTTTTAACATGAACTGGAAAAGCGGAAATTTTTTCGAACAAAATTTGTCGGCTATCCATAAGGCCTTGGATGCCTTTCTTTAATAGCGGACAATCAAACGGCAGAGAGTGGCAACAGTAGCAGTCCTCTTTACATCCCGGGAAGATCCCGGCCCTTAACAAATTCAACTTAATGGTTAGCAGTGGAGTAGTCAGATCACTGACGTCAGCGACATACAAATCCTCTTCAATGGCATTGACATTTCGGCCGTGCTTCGGCATAGGTGCAGATATCACATTAGGCTTCTCTGGAGCGTCAAACTCTACCTCCTTAGCCTCTATCAGGTCTTGGATTTTATGCTTGAGTGCCCAACAATCATTGGTGTCGTGTCCAACACTGTCTGAATGATAGGCGCATTTAGCATTGGCATGATAATGTGGAGAGGACGTATTTACATTCTTTGGCGCCTCCTTGATGGTGGCAAGATTCAACTTCAATAGATGGGGGAAGCACTTGTGCTGGAGTCATATTAATACGGGTGAACTGCCGTTGTGGCCTTTCCACTCGTTGCTGATTTGGTCTGGACTGGTTATAGCGAGGCTGCTCACTCGGAGTGTTTTGAATCATTACGGCCCCCACAGTTGGCCGACGCTCCATCTTCCCCGCTCTTCTCTGAGAATATACCATAGCTGTCTCCTTCTTAAAAGGCTTCTTCTCAACACTTGCAGCAACACCTTTCTGAATCTTTCTTGATTTGATGCCAGCCTCTATTCTTTCGTCGGTTAAGATTAAATCGGTAAACCCTGCGGAAGAGTTACCAATTAGATGATTGAAAAATGGCCCAGATAGGGTCCCAAGAAACATATCAACGAGCTCACGATCGGTTAAAGGAGGCTGCACCCTGCCAGCCAAATCCCTCCATTTTTGTGCATATTCTTTGAATCCCTCACTTGTTCCTAGTGACATACCCTGAAGTTGGGTACGAGTAGGAGCAAGATCAGAATTATACTGGTATTGTTTGTAGAAAGCGGTGGCCAAATCTTCCCAATTTCTGACACTGGTTCCTTCTAGCTGATAAA
The DNA here is from genome assembly GCA_948472305.1 of Vicia faba. Classification (NCBI taxonomy): domain Eukaryota; kingdom Viridiplantae; phylum Streptophyta; class Magnoliopsida; order Fabales; family Fabaceae; genus Vicia; species Vicia faba. The sequence goes on from OX451736.1 coordinate 610,875,092, forward strand.
ACCACTCCAACTGAGCTCCCGATAGGCTGTCTTGAAAGAAATGAATCCAGAGATTTTTATCTGCCGTATAGGGTTGAATTTTTCTCACGTAGGACCTGAGATGCATTTTGGGACAGGACAGCCCATCATACCTCACAAACACTGGCACTTTGAATTTTGGGGGAATCACAATTCCGGCAACCAAGCCCATGTCTTCAAAATCCAAACCCGGTACCCTTTGCAATTCCATGGCGGCCAATCTGTCTTCTAAACCCTTGTATTTGTCATCGGCTGGAGGATATTACTGGTCAGAATAATCTTCATCCTCTTCAACCTCTTCCTCCTCCGCATCAGACTCGGAAGGCACCGCAACTCGATCTCTCTTACTAGTCCCTTCATCAGAAGTAGGAGGAAATTCAAGCACTCTCCGAGCTTCTCTGTCAAATCTTCTCCCCAAAGTAGCCACTCCGACCCTCTTTTTCTTCTTCACTGGGTCCTTATTCTCCAGATGAGCCTTGATATCCTCTTGACTTTTAACCAAAGTCATCAAGAGTTGCTGGAACTGTGCATTCTGGGCTTGTAGGTCTTTGACTGTTTGCTCGAGATCCATCCTACTGAAATAAACAACAGATAGATAAGGAAACCTGGAGTGAGACCTGCTTATGCACATGATGAATGGTGTGCTGATGTATGCAATGCATTCAAGGATTTAGGACATTCAAAATTGTTTCAGACAAAGAAGAACGCACGTCATATTAATAAGAAGAAATTTGTTAGTACATAAATGCCCCATGGGCCAAATGTTACAAAATAAACTTCTCAAGGCAGAAAGACATTGCGCATCCTCTTTGGTGCGATGTAGGTGTTGAGGGCCTCTTGCTCGTGGAGTCGGCGGGTAAGTTCTAGAACCTTCTTTTCACTGGCGTAGTAGCTAGCTTCAAAAGTGTTCCATTCCTCCTTGAGCTGAATCCAACTTTTCTGCATTTCCTCCCATGATGTAGGCATGTCTGGATGTAGGATGGTGTAGGGAACCTCTCCTTCATTGACGGGCTCTTTAATCACTGGGAGTACATGAGGATAAGGCATCATTAGACTTTGGGCTCGGGCTCGTACCCACCTGAGATAGGGCTCAAGAGGGATGGAGTTCTTGCGTCCCAGAGTCTTGCTATCAACCTTGTTGAGTTTTCCCCCAAGCTCTGACGAATCTTTGGCGAAGTCCTTGCGCATCGTTGTCGAAGTCAAAAACTAGGCTAGGAATCAACATGTCATGAGGGCCATCCCTCCGTGCATATCCAAATTGCCTCAAAGCTAGACAAGGGTTGTAGGGGATACCTCCCCTAATTCCAAGTAAAGGAACGTTAGGAAATTCTCCGCAACGATCGACGATGATGACATTTTCTCTGGACCGAGAACACCAATGCACGTCAGAATGAGTAAGAGTCATCAATCGTTGGGACCACCTTGTACCTTGGTCATTCTTCAAGACAGATTGCGGAAGGTGCGAAATAAACCACCTTGCCAGGATAGGAGTACAGCACATGAGAACACCTCTCTTTCTCATTGTTCGTGTGTAAAATGAGTGAAGGATGTCCCCAAGCAACGTTGGTATTGGATTTCTGGACAAAAAGATTTTGACGGTGTTGACATTTACCAATTGGTCAGGATTTGGGAACAAGACCAACCCATAGATAAGGAGTGCCACAATCTCTTCAAAGGCTTGCAGGTCCAATGAGTTCCAGCATTCTTGTGCCTTCTCAAACAAGAACTTTGCTAAGAATCCTTTGACGCCACTTCTGGTTTCCCAATGCCCCTTGATGTCGGATGGTTGAAGATGTAATGCTCGAGCAACATCTTCTGGCTTTGGTTCCTTTTCCGTACCGTTGAAGGGTAGTTGATTAAGGATAGGGATTCTTAGGAATTGAGAAAACTCCTCCAAAGTGGGTACCAACTGATAATCAGGGAAAGTGAAGCAGTGGTGAAGAGGGTCAAAGAACTGGAATAGCACTTTTATCATGTCTTCTTCAATGTTGGTGTTGACAAGGCTGAGCAATCTACCATGTCTTTCACTGAAGGATGAATTTTCTGGAATTCTTGAGGTGAGCTCCTTGAGTTGAGGAGAGATTCTCACAAGGTTGACTTGAATGGTATTTCTGCGAGGGATTTCCATGTCCTACAAAACAAGAACAAAGATGAAGGTCCAAAACCCTTGAAATGGTTAGTGAATGCATATGATGTTTTATGATGTTTATGATGTATGCACAAAACATATGTACAAGCAAATCACACCAAACCCTAATTTCAGGCTTGCATGGGGTTTCATAGGTAAGTACCCTCTTGAGTGTAGTTGGCTTAAAAACCTGTCCTATAAATAGTAACCGGGTTCTAAGGAGCTCAATATCACTGGATTGTTTTCAATGTTCATTGTTTTGGTTTAGCCACTTAACTAGCGACCAAAATATTCCAAGAAAACAACCCTCAATGAGTGTAGTATCGAGTATCTACCAACTTCGGACTGCACCAAAGCCAGTCATCTCACTACCCCTAATAAAAGGCCAAGATGGTCAAGTAAGGTTCTAGGTCATTAGTGCTTAGTGACATCACTCAGCGGCCCCGTACTCTCCTTGATTGAACTCAAGGGTTACCGGTACTCACAAATATGTCGCACTAATATAGCTATTGCTTAGACCGTGTCGGTATACCCCGCACAGTTTCCACAACGTATTGCTATCTATGAATGTTTCCCAAAATCCGGGTGGAGGATTGTAAACCCAAACAATAGAGCCAAAGTATAAAGCAAGCAAATCAAACAATTAGTCATGCAAGAGGGTGATCTAAACCCTAAGGTTACTCCACTTTAAAAATTCTCCCCAGCAGAGTCGCCAGTTCTGTGATACGGTGGGAGAACTGACTAGTGTTTTGCGTTTGTTTTCGCAAATGTTCCGGTTGAGCAAGAGTCGCCACCGACTTTTTATTTTATCCTAAGGAAAGGTTTAAAAAGCACAGCAAAAACCTTTGAGATTTTTCTTGGGTTCGGGGAGTAGATTATAGAAGGGGAAGGTATTAGCACCCCTTCTATCCATGGTTATCCATGGGCTCTTAGGTACTTGCTTAGATCAACTTGCCTTGGTTTTCAATTGTTTGAAATGGTGCTTTGTGTGTGGTTTTGAAAATGTTTTGAAAAGATGCCTTGTATAGGCTACCCTTGTAACAATTCTTTACTCGAATGTTTTACAAAAGGTGTTTTGTCTTTTAAAAAGATGTTTCAATGTTTTTTTGAAAGTTTGTTTTGAAAGTGTTTGTGAAGTGGGTTTTGAAACAAGGCAAGTGTTTTCTTTGAAAGTTGACAAGTACTTAAGATTTCATCTACTCTAAAGTTTTCTCAAAGATTTTTGTTATGTTTTAAACCCTTTGACAATTTTGTTCCACCATTGCATTTGGTGGACAATCTTGTTTTAGGAGATTAAAGGGACAGGCGCGGGTCATCATTTAGACCATAGTTGCAATAGTGTTAAATGTCTTTGGGAAATTTTCTTTAAAAGGGACTTGATCATTTTATTTAAGCAACATTTTGTGGGACTATGATCATTTGATTATTTATTTTACCCAAAGAAGTTCAACATGCAACATGGCCCAATTGTTTGAAGGCAACAAAGTGGAGTACCCTAGGGGTGCAAGTGTGAAATGTGTTGTCCATTTTTCATACTCATTTATCTTGTATTAGGTCCAACTACTTTGTTCATTTTTATTCGCATACAAAACCCTAATTCTAGCATAGTATGTTTAGAAAGCGATAAAAGTGCGAAATTTAAAGTCCTACACTATTACAACATAATAATATGGGGAGGGGGGTACAATGTTTCAAATGGGGTATATTTAGACAACAAATTAAACCTAAACTATTACATCATTTTCTATGAATATTTACAAGATAAATAAATGTATAATTTAAATGGTAAATAAAACAAATATGCAAGAATGCAAAATGAATTTTTATGTGTATGAAAAAAGTATTATTTATATAAAACAAAAAAAGAAAATAAAAAAAGTATTATTTTTGAGGTATTTTCAAATTTAGGGTAAAACCCTAATTTTTAGATCAAAGGGGACATTAATGAATTAATTCAAATAATATTTATGATTTACATACACAAACAATAAAATAAAGTATATTTGAAAAAAATGCATTTTTATATTAAATACTAATTATAAAAATACAAGGGTATATATTTTGTATTTATCCTAAAATATATTTATATATATATATATATATATATATATATATATATATATATATATATATATATATATATATATATATATATATATATATATATATATATATATATATATATATATATATATATATATATATATATATATATATATATATATATATATATATATATATATATATATATATATATATATATATATATATATATATATATATATATATATATATATATATATATATATATATATATATATATATATATATATATATATATATATATATATTATTTTAAACATGTATTATATATATAAATAATAATAATTTTTAATGTTAACAAAAAAAAGTATTTTTTTATATAAAATATTTACAGGGGGTATAATAAAATGAAAAATGAAAATAAAAGTATTTCTACCTATTTCTCAATATTTTAATAAAATGTATATATTTATTTATCTAAGTATTAATCAAAAGAAAATCATATAAATACCTAATAAATTAAAAAATAGTGAGAAAAAATATTTTTATATTTTTTATGTCATGAGAAAAAATAAACAAAGTCAATCAAAAAAGAAAAAAGTCAAAAAGTTAAATAAATAAGCAAAAGGGCCTTGGGGGTGCAATATCAAAAATATGGTGTGAACAAGAAAATAACACAGGCCCAGCCCACATAGCATCTTCTTCAACCTTCAGCCAAAAATGTCTCAAAAACGCGCGCTTGTAACAGGGATTCAAACATCCTGATTCTTTGAGCTTTTGCACAAACTTTCAACACAAAACATGTCAAGCATGGAATCACGATTTCAAACATATAAAGAACATCTCCTAACTCTCAAAAATGAGAGAGAATTTTAACAATCCCAAATCTTAACCTATGTTTTCTGCCATTTTTAAACCTTAAATTCTCTCAACTCAGGCAAAAGAAATAAAAAGTAAAAGAATGTACATGTTCAGTGGCATGAGTATGACATTGTTTATTCACAAACCTAAAGCTAATGATGCCTAATAAGAGAGATACGAGTTCACCAAAATACCTGTTCAGCTGAAGTTCTAACTGGCAAATGGGGAGCTTACAGTGCAAGATAGTGATTGGTATAGCTTCCTTGAGGTGTGGTGATGCTGTTCCAATATCTACTTTGCCTTGAGACACCTTGAACTGAGCTGTAGAACTTCAACTGCAAAATGGAAAAGTGAAAATGGTGGAACTTGTTAGAGGAGTTACAGGTCGTGTTTCAAGGCATGGTTAGCTTGCATAGGTGCTAGGGAATGTGTATGAACTGGTTTTGGCAAGAGTGCTTGAGAGGAATAGGAGTTGGCACTCAAACTGCAGAGGCAACTCTGTTTTTGCAGTTTGATGGTGTTTTTTGGTTTGATGATGTTTGGGAGGCAAATGGCTCGTGCAATAGCTTGGTTATGATCTGTGTAATGTGTTTGATCACTTTGTTCTTGTGTCTCTAAGCTGATATGAAAGATGGTCCTAGTTATGCAATGTTTCTTAACCTTTAAGCAACAAAATGCAAGTTGGTGTTTTAGGTCAGTAGGGGGCCTCTAATCCTTCTGCAAAGCTTCTCTTGATCAAAGTAATTTGTTCATAATCTTGTGCCAAAGAGATTTGGATTGTACTTGCTTGATTTACCAATTGGACATAAAGTGAACTTTTGCAAAAATGGATAGTTTACTTTATCTAAAAATGGATTAAACTTGTATACAATACTTGAACTCATAGAATAACACTTTGACACAATGAACAGGCATTAAATTATTGAGTGTAACTTGGTTTAAGGACCTGTAATCAAGGGCATGCTGGTTTTGAGAAGTTTGCATAACTTATGAACATGAAAAATGGCCAATTCAAAAGTGAGTTTTTGCTATATTGTGAAATTCGATTCTCCCTAACCATGAGGTTGTTTGAGAATTTCTTGGACATTTTGTAAAGCTTGGAATGTGTAATACAATCCATCTTTGAAATGAAATTTGAAATTCCAAGTGGAAGTGTATGGAAAATGGCCTTGAAGTGGGGTAGAAAAACTTGTCAAAATAGGTCAAAAATTCACTAAGTTAAGAATGGTTTAGTGCCCTTATTCAAAAATTTGTAACTTGAGATACAAGCTTCAAATGAGAAAACTTTGTGAATCAAAGTTGTAGATTATGCAACAAAATACAACTTTCATGTTTGGACTTTTGTTTGAATCCAAATGAATCATGGTGAAAAAGTGGGGCAAAGTTGGGAAAAAATTAGGGTTTTTTCATAACTTAGAAAAATTCTAAGTTATGAAAAATTCCATTTTAAACCCTAATTTGCATTTCTTGATTTCTTGGTGAACAAGTTTCATGATTTGGCAAGTTTTGATGAAAAATGAATCTTGACCCTTGATTTTGACCAAAAAGTCAAAGTTTGACTTTTCAGTATACAGTCAAAACTGATCAATTGACTGGGAAATTCAACTGTCAATCTTGTGTACTGGGGATCTTTTGAACTTGTTGAGCATGTCAAGATAATTCCATGGTGTCCTTGAATCCATGTGTGAGCTTGGTTTGCCATTGGCTAGGTCAAACAGTCAAAAATTGCCTTTGTGCAGTCAAAACCCTAAAAATGACCATTTTGCCCTTTTGGTGATCTGATCAAATTTCTTGGGGAATTGTGATCCAAACTTGACCAAATGGTTCATATGAGTTCATAATGTTGATGTGGGTCAAATTTCATGAGGTTTGACTGTTAATTGGCCACAGTTGACTTTTTCCCCAATACAGTTGATTTCCAGGTCAACTGTCCAATTGACTGGGCAAAACTTGGAATCAAGACTTGAAACTTGATGTGGGTAAACTTGAGAGTCCAATATGAAGCATGAAAGTCATCTTGGGCTTTTTAGGTCAAAGCATCTTTTTGCAAACACAAACCCTAATTTGGGTCAGCAGTGCAAGGAGAAGTCTTGAGCAGATGAAATCCTAACTGGATCTTGAGCTTCAAGGGCCTTGTGGTGAGAAATCAATGAGAAATGGGAGGGCAAATTTTGGGGTACAACAGAGCTTATTCAATCTTATTAAACCTAAAGCGAGATTGGCGTCATCCTTTCGAGTGATAAGGTGGAAGGGGATTGAGTACAAAAATGAACTCAAAAATTTGCACTCTGAATTGAGACAATGTGTATCAACACTGGGTAATGTATTTTGGTAGCTTCACGGTATCGAACCAGAGAAACAGATTTAAAAACAGAAGAGGATAGTGAATTCTAAACTCAACCTAAGATGACTAGTGTCTACTAGACGTGGGAGACAATATCAATAACCACAAAACTCGATCTAAGAAGACTAACATCTACTAGATTTGAAAATAATACCTGTATTAACTGGTCTCAACTAACCTGGAACAATTCCTTTCTAAACCAAAAACATTATCCAAACACTGGGGGATCGAGATAAGGTAGCGAGTGTCTAATCGACCTTAAGAGTACTACAGAGGATGTGCCAGGAAAGAACTGGATCACAAACAAAGCAAAGAGTATCGACTCAGCTTAAAAGGTAACTAGTGTCTACTAGACCTAAGAGTACTCAACATGATACCCATATCTATTGGATTAAAAAAGAGGTTGTTATACCCCATATTTTTCCCTCCCATTTTTCTTCAAGAGGTTCTCAAATGCTCAAGGGCTCAAGAATTGACCAGACAAATTCTCCTCCTAAGCAAGGGTCTATAACTATGGTTTGGTAGTTCTCAAGGAATATTGGGTTTTCAAATTCTCAAGTTGTTTTCATGGCTCCCCATATGTCTTTGTTGTACCCCCAAAATTTTCCCTCCCATGTTTCTCAAGACATGTCAAGAATAATCTCCAAGTTGTTCAAGATGGCTCAAGAGTTGGACAGTCAAATCACCTCCTAAGGCAGTCAATTCAAAATTAGGGTTTTATATTGCATCAAGGTCCTTACATACAAATGACCCCAAATGATCCCCAATGTCCTAATATGTTCTCAAGTTCATCCATGTCAAATATCAATCCTTGCAGAGAAATTTTGGTCAGTCAATTGCTCAAGAGGTCCAAAAATCGACTGTGCTAGGGCAAAAGTCAATTGTGGCCTACAAATAGTCAAACCTCAAGATTTTTTGTCAACATTCTCATTTTGAAGGATAATTAATCATTTTATCAAGGGTTGATCATGATTCATCAAGGATTTCTCAAGATTCATCAAGATTCAAAAGTTGCTAAATTAGGGTTTTGTAGGAAAAGTCAACTCAACTTTGACCAAGCATAACTTTCTCATACTTTATGATAAATGACCCATCCAAATCTCATTTTTAAGAGGATGCAATTTCCTATAATCCATATTCACAACCCAAGATCAAGAAATGCTCTCACAAAAAGTTACAAATTTGGACATTATAGGTCATTTTTGAAAGTCAACAAAAACACCCTTTTTTCCAAAGCTTATAACTTCAGCATGGAAGATCAAAATGAGATGAGACCAAAAGGTTTGGTTAGAGGACATCTCAAGATTTCTAAAAATTCAAAAAACACTTCTAAAAGTTTAAAATTGAAGAAGTTATGCATTGATGAAGTTGGGCATTTTTCCAAAATTGCCAAAAGTCAACTATCCTCAAAACTCCAATTTTTTACAAAAGGGCCCACTTTTTTCACTTGATTTGGTCTTTTCACACCACACACGGGTCCCATCTTCAGTTTCATGTCCATTCATTAATTTTTCTATTTTATTTATTTTTTATTGAATTAATTCATTTTAAATCAATATTAATTCAAATAAAATCCAAAAATTGATGGAATGATAACTTTTTGATCATTACAGCTTTCAATGATCATGATACACATAATCAAATTCGTGCCAAGGCATATTGTGAACAAAATCATGGATTTGGAAAGAATTTGAAAGCCTTTAATGGAGGAATCAAATCATATCTCAATTCTTCAATGCACATGGATTCAAGCCCAAAGATTTAACCTAATGCAGTCCCTTATACATGTACAAGCGAGGCATATCAAGAACACGACATAAGAACTGCAGAAACAGCCAAACCAAAACTGAAAAAAGCTTGAAAAAGTGTGAGATCAAAATCTTGGTTAGAGCTTGATTCAGTACAAAATCTCAATGTAGCATCCTTGCCTGACATCCAGTGGAGCTAAAGCAATCAAAACCAAGCCTTGAGACCTCATAAACAGCGCTGTAAGTATTCAAGAACATAGCCCTGTGCACGAATTCACAACATTAGATTCTTGCATCTTTTTTCCTAAATACTTGTATATTCATACTTTTCATTGCATTCTGAAACTTTTGGCATAATTGAATTGCATTTTCATAGCCTGTACAGCCATGCCCGAAGCTAGGGTTTTGTTTCTTTGTTTTTAGGCATTTTGATTTCAGGGAAAATTAGAACAAATCATGGGCATAAATGGAATCAGTGGAAGGAGGCGAGCATGATGACGTTCTTAAAACTCGTTTCCATGGCCTACGATGAATTTTGGAAGCAAGCCACGGATCTTCATGCGGATAAAAAACCGCAGGTAATAAAACCAGAGATTTGTGAAGAAGACGACTACGCGTCCTCTTCCCATTGGCTCGTTCAAATGTTTAGCGCGTTTTTTCCCCAGTATATTACTTACTTTTCACATATAATGATCAACGCTTATTTTATTAACAAGAAAGCAACACAGCTCAGTTGGTGGAGGCGTGAGTGGAAAGACCTATGGGACCTGGGTTCGAATCCCAGGTGCCCCCAAACGCTTATTATTATTTTGTTCCAGGAAATCCAGTGCAAAGCTTAAGGCGTGGACCATCATGTTCCTCATCCCATCAGGCGCCAGATGGCTTCAGATCAAATCCAATGGCCAAGATTGAGTGCCTACCATGGACTCTAGTCAACAGGCACGCGTGAAACCCTGAAAGTCAAACAAGGCTGACATTTATTGGGCTTGGAATTTTCTCTTCTCACCACCAGTTTGGGCCCAGTACCCCCCTTGGTTATTTCTTTGCTTTTAATATTTTATTTATTTACTTGTTTTATTTTTATTATTTCTAATTAATTACTAACCAAATAATTAACAGTTTTTCTTAATAAAAATCAGAAAACATAAAAATATTATTTTTATTATTAATTTCATTATTTTATTTTTGTAAATAAATATTAATCAATTAATTTAGATTTAAATAGGTTTAACTTTTAACATTTTTTGCAATAAATTAAAATTAATTTAGAATTAGTTTTTTTTAAATATTTTTAATCAATTTTGTTTTATTTCCTCAAATATAAAAAAACAAAAATATTTTCATTAATTAATTAATTTAATTGTTAATTTAGATATAATTTCTTTTAATTCAAAAAATAACAAAAAAAATCTTTTCTTTAACAAAAAGGGTCAAAACCCTAGAACTTTGCGCTCTATTTAATTTCTCGCACGTGTTTGTTTATTTTTATCATATTAATGTACTTGCCTCCGATTTGTAATAGATAATTAGGACTTTAAATATTTTTACCGCTTTATTTATTTTCCGCATTTTAATTTCAAGGGTTGCTTTTGGCGATGTAAATACCCGACGCCTTGTAATAGTTAGTTTAATTTCCGCAATTTAATTTCCGCAATTTAAATTCCGCAACTATACATTGTTAGAAGTTTGATAATAGGGAATGCATGACAAGATCAAATCTTTAACCTAAAATCAACGTATCTCACCCATGACATGTACAAAGATAAATAACTGAAATAACACACTCGCACATGCGCACTCTTAGGGTACACCTCACTTGGTTGCCTTCGAACGTGGTCATTGAGTATAGGAAGTTTTAGAGGCCGTCCTCTTGTCCAAATATCATAGTTGCCTTGAAACGGTTGCCTCGGAAAAATGATCTAAGACATTAGGGTTACCGCTAAGGCGTCCTAACGTTGCTTTAGTGACCACATGTCCCTTAATCGAATTGACCCTCAAAACTCCAACGACGATGCTACCTACTCATCAATAGTGGGATAACATTGTCTAAAGGACATTAGCACATTTTAATTCCTTTTTAGAGTAGGTAGATGGTTCTTAAGTACTTGCTCCTTTTAAAACAAAACAAAACTTTTCGCACTTACACTCTCTTCAAAACAAAAAACTCTTTCAAACCCACAAACACAAAGAAAAGCAAATTTTGAAAACACTTTGAGCAAGTACCTAAGAGCCCGTGGATAACCACAGATAGAAAGGGTGCTAACACCTTCCCTTTCTATAATCTACCTCCCGAACCCGAGAAATATCTCAAAAAGGAAGTTTTCTGTGCTTTTGTTCTTTCCTTGTGGGATAAAATAAAAGACGGTGGCGACTCTTGCTTACCGCGACATTTTGCAAAAACAAACGCAAACGCGAACCAGCATTCCAAAACAGTAAGTTCTCATTCCCACCGATCACAGTCTTTAATAAGGCTTATGTAAAATTTCAAGCGTTGTATCACAAGTTTTCTCAGTCAATTGCTCAGATGACTGAAAATCAATTGTATTGGGTAAAAAGTCAATTGTGGTCAACATACAGTAAAACCTTGAGATTTTTGGTCAACATCAACATTTTTAAGTAATATTCATCATTTAATCAAGGGTTGATGATGATCCCTCAAGAAAAGCCCACAAATCATCAAAAGTCAAAAGTTGCCAAATTAGGGTTTCCTTAGGACAAGTCAACTAAACTTTGACCAAGCATAACCCTCACATGCTTCATTAGCTTTTCTCAAACCAAAGCCCAACTTGAAGGAAATTTAATTCTCTACAACTTCGTATCTCTATGATCAAGTCCAAAAAATGCATCATTTGAGAGATATAAGCCAATACATTATAGGTCATTTCAAAAGTCAACATAAAGACACTTTTTGTCAAGGCAACTTACATTAATATAAAGTCTCCAAAAGAAAAACTGATTAACATAGAGGTTGTAGAGAACATCTTGAGCTTTCCAAAAATTCCAATATCACTTTCAAAAGATAAAAATTGAGGGAGTTATCACCATTCCAAGTTGGGAAATTTTGAGAAAATGCATGAAGTTCAATTTGAGCAAGCTTTATGTTTTGGACTATTGGGTCGTGGTTTTGATGTCCAAACGTATGTTATACTCTTCATACACCTCATAATTCATTCATAAACCCTTCAGCCTTATTTATTTTAATTATTTTAATTATTTTTTATTTAATTCATAAATAATATAAAATAAAATAAGATAAAATTATATCCTACTACAAGGGTCCAAGCCCATTCGTTTTTGCCCTAAAAATTCTCTATATATTCAGACATCAAGACAAGAGCAATGGCACAAAATCCTTGCCTCTCAATATTGTCAAAAAATTTCCAAATATTCTCAAGAACCCTAAAATTCTCAAACCCTTATTACACTACCTCTCACCATAGGTTTGTGATTCCAATCAATTCCATTCCCTCCCAAGGTAAGATTGGATCATTTATAATGATACAAATGGCCAGAAAACAATCATGCAAACATCACGGTTTCATCCATATTTAAAATTCAGTATTTTTTATTTTACCGCATTCTAATGTTTACTAACGTTTTCTATGTGTTCATGAGGTCTAATAATGCTGAATAGAGAAACCACAGGCTTTCCATGCACGCTAGACTGCAAAACACCATGTTTGCTCTGATCTACTTTACTTGTCTTGTAGCTCAATCTACATGGATTTATAGCCAAAACTAAGCCCATATTTGGATTCAGCAGGGTCGAATTAGGGGAGATAGGACATTTTGGATCACTAACTATTTGTTTTTTGTAGGGTTCAAAAAAACAAGTTACCGGAGAAGACGACTTGAGCTAGGTCTCCGGTGCTTCTCCTGCCAATGCATTTATGTATATATTATATATTTATTGTTTATTTATATCAACGGATGAAACAGACCCAGTGGCAGAAGCACGCACGATAAGGCATTAGTCTCAAAGGTCCTGGGTTCGATCCAACCTTTTGACACTTTTTTCTCTAATATTTCATATGTTTTGCAGGTTGATTACAAAATGCACTGGAGGTGTATCCTGGACACAAGCGCGTGCTTAGCCTGGTGGTAGGCATGTTGCATGAAGGCCTTGAGGGTGTGGGTTCATCACCCACCCCTACTGGTTTATTTTTCCATTCTTAATTTTATATTCTTCTAACCCTTTTCCTTCTTTCTTTTTCTTCAAATTAACCAAATATTTTTTCATAAAATCAAACATTCTTCACAAACTTTTTTTTAATAAATTTAAATAATTAACTTTAGGTTTTTTAATTTAATCAATTTTAGGTTTATTTAATTAACCTTAATTTAGTTTTAGGTTTTTACCAATAAAGCCTAATTTGATTTTTAAGGTTTTCTCAATTAACTTAAAATCGACTTAGATTTTAGGGTTTACAAAGTTTAATTACCTGACTTTTTTTAATCAATTAAAATTAATTAGACGCTAGGTTAATTATCAAGTCTTTTTCATCAAACATTTCTCCGATTATTTTACAATCTTGGCGCAGTTTATTGTTTTCGCATTAGTTTTCCTATTATGCAACAGCTACGAAATGTAATAGTTTAACTAGGGTTTTATTTGCTTTCTATTCCCCCCAATTTTTGTGGTTTGTACCCCCTTCCCTGAAGCTCTATAATAGCATAGGACTTTTAATTTCTGCCTTTACTGCTTTCCTTATAACTGCTAGTAATTAGGGTTTGTATGGCAAGACTAAAAACAATCTAGAAAACCCTAAATGCAAGATAAATAACTGAACTCAATGTATTATTCACACAATCATCTCTAGGGTGACCCCACTTGTTGCCTTTCGAATAAAACAGTCATGTCCCTCGAACGTGGGGATGCTTTAGCAAAGTCCTTCTGATACAAAAAGATCGTAGTCCCTCGATGACCCCTCGATGCTGTCTTCGGTAAAGGATCTAAGTCCCTTACGATAAATTGCTAAAGCACCCTACGAGTAGCCTTCAATAATTGTAATATGACATGTGCCTGTCCCTACACATCCAACGATAGGGCTTCCTACTAACTAATGATAGGTTAGCACTATCTAAGAAGGAGGAAAGTAGCACAAAAGATCTTTGAGTAGGTAGATAGCTCGTAATCGCTTGCTCACAAAAACATCTTTACACACAAACACTTTTCTCTGAAATATTTTAAAAAAGAAACACTTTGTATGCATTCTCAACTGATACGAGAATCATTACAAAGTTTTCTTCACTTAGGAATTTTCAAGAAAATTTCAAACATACACACAAAAGCACTTTCAAACAAAGTGAGCTAGCGATTAAGAGCCTGTAGATAACAATCGATGAAAAGGGTGCTAACACCTTCCCTTTTCATAACCTACCCCCCAAACTCAAAATTCTTGAAGGTCTTTCCTGTTCTTTTCACCCTTTCCTTATTGGGTAAAAGAAAAGTCGCGGCAACTTTTGTTATCCACATATTTGCAATAAAAACGCAAAAACAAATCAGTTTACCCACCGTATTACAGAACTAGCGACTCTGCTGGGGAGAACTAAAAGTGGGGTTACCTTAGAGTTAGATCAATTTTAAATGTTTTCCTTGTTTGATTTGTCTGGTTTATATATAAAGGGTGTTTGGGTTTTATTTCTTGAAAAATATCCTATACCCGGATCTGGGGAACATTTTAGGTAAGTAGCAATAGATCATGGAAACTATACGGCGTATACTGATATGGTTGAGATGATGGCTATGTTAGTGCAACACATTGGTTTGTATTGGTATCCCTCGAGTCAGTCAGGGAGTATACTGGGCTGCGACGTGATGTCATAAGCACTAACCGACCTAAGAACCTTAATTCACCTAACTTAGCCATTAGAAGGTAGTGAGATATTCGGCTTTGGTGCAGTCTAAATTTGGTTGATACGCGATACTACACTCATTAAGATTCGACTCCCAAGTTTTGTTTGGTGGAAAGTCAATTGCCGGGCTAGATGAAACTTGTGGGAAAGACCAGTGATATTGAGATCCCTAGAACCCGATTACTTCTCTAGGACAGGACCAATTCATGATTTCCCTAGATGAATTGCTAATTTATGATTTTGTACTATTCCTTAATCCGGACCAATTCATAGATATGAGTTCCATCAAGACATTTCTCACTCTTAATCTGGTGCCTACTTTGCTTGGAGATGCCATGCATTCCCTTCACACTCGTACTATGAAGAAGCGAGGAACTCTTATGTTTTGCATACCTATACTGGCCAGGTGGTTTATTTCGCACCTTCCACGATCAGTGATAAAGAATGAACATGGTTTAAGGTGGTCTCAAAGTTTGATGTCACTCACTCATACAAATATCCATTGGTGTTCTTGATCTCAGACGGATGTCACTATTATTGATCTTTGTGGGGAATTCCCTAATGTACCACTCCTTGGTATAAGAGGGGGCATCGCTTACAATCCTTCTCTAGCTTTGCATCCGTTTGGCTATGCTCGAAGGGATGGTCCTCATGATATGCTCATCCAGGGTATTATGTTCGACTATGAGAACGATCCTCAGAATTACCATCAAAGGTTTATACGTGCTTGGGGCGCGGTCAACAAGATTGATAGCAAGACTTTGGGACACAAGAATTATATTCTTCTAGAGCCTTACCTCAGATGGGTGCGGTCTCGTGCTCAGAATCTCAAAATCCCATATCCTGCTATCCTACCAATAATCGTAGAGCCTGTTGTTGTAGGGATGTTTCTCATACTGCTCTTCATCCTGATATGCCTACCGACTTTTATGAGCTATAGAAATCCTGGATTCAGCTTAAGGAAGAAAGAGATACCTTTGAAGCTCGGTTCAATGCTAGTGAGAAGAAAGTACTGTAGCTAACAAAACAACTCCATGAAGAACAAATCCTTAACACCTATGTCAATACAAAGAGGAAGCGTCCATGGGAAACTTGAATTTATATTTTGCTATTTTGTAACTCTTTTTTATTTAAAAAAATTATAATTTGAGTTTGTTACTAAAAATACAAGAGACCCTCCTGAATCTTGCTCAAGGACAGAAAGATATGATGGCGCTCAACACTAAAAAGAAGAAGACTCGGAAGCCAATTGTTATTCTTAATATGGGAAGAAGATTCCAAGGTCCTTCTAAACAAGATCAAACTGCTGATATCACCTCTGATGAAGATGACAATCGAGAGGAGGATGGTAGAAGTGTCGTGGCTAAAGGTGGAAGCAACATTGGTTCTGGTAAGATTTCTAAGGACGGAGACTATTTTGATGAACAGTATCCCGCAGACGATGACAGATAAAAACAATTGGAAGATCTCCTCAAGGCCATGGAAATCCCGAAAGTGCCTGGGTTGGATTTTGGAGAACTGAGTCTTATTTTGGGGGTGGTTACCCATCACAAGTTCAAGGTCCCTATTTTTGATAAATATGATGGCGTGTCTTATCCTTAATTAATTAGTTTAATTTAATTTAGGGTAATTTAACTCTTTTTTTCTTCATAATTTAAAATAATTAGAATTAGGGTTAAATTTGTACATAGCCCTATTTCTTCTCAAAAAATTACCTAAATATTTTTGCAATTAGATTTTAGGTTTTCCAATTATTTCTCGCATTTAATTCGCCGTGCGCGCCTTTAATTTTCCTTTTTCTATTATTGTAACTGCTCTGAGTTTGTAATAGTAATTAGGGTTTTAAATTTCCACATCTTTATTTACTGTCAAAATAATTATGTATATGCGGAAGCCTTGTAATAGCTAGGACTTTAATTTCTCGCATTTTAATTTCTGCAAACTATAAGCTATTAGATGTATGTTAATAGGATTGTATGGAAAGACAAATTGCAATTAATACAGTAGAAAACCCTAAATGTGCAAAGATAAATAAACTGAGAAAAACACACTTGCACATGCTCACTCCTAGGGTTTACTCCACTCCAGTTTCCTTCAGTAAACGGTCATGAAGTATAGGGAATGTTAGTGGTCGTCCTCTAGTCCCAAAAGATCTAAAATGACCCATTCGGATATTGCCACGGAAAAAGATCTTTAAGGCTTTAGGATGATTACTAAAATTTCCTAACATTGCTTCTGTGATCGTACTTGTCCCTTCGAACGTCCCTTAAAACTCCAACAACGGTGCTACCCATTCCTTAATTATAGGATAACACTGTCTAAAGGAAAACTAACAGACTTTTTTCGAGTAGGTAGATCATCTCTTAGGTACTTGCTCAAACAAAAATTTTCACACAAACACTTTTCAAAAACAGTTTTCAAAACAACTTCGTCACACTCTTGAAGACAGAAACGAGGGTTATCACGAAGTAAAGCAGAACTTTTCAAAACAAGCACACACAAGCAATTTAAAAAATGAGAAAGTACCTAAGAGCCCATGGAAAACCATGGATAGAAGGGGTGCTAACACCTTCCCTTTCTATAATCTACCCCCCGTACTCAGAAATATCTCGAAAAAGGTTTTTTTTGTTCTTTTTCCTTTTCCTTTGTTGGATGAAATAAAAGTAGGTGGCGAATCTTGCTTACAGCGAAATTTGCGAATACAAAACGCAAATAAGTATTAGCAGTCGGTTCTGCCACCGTATTACAGAACTGGCGACTCTGCTAGGGAAGAATTACTAAGTGGGGTATACCTTAGGATTTTAGGTCACTTCTAAAATTTATTGCTTGTCTTTTGCTTTGCCTGCTTTATATTCAAGGGTTTTGTTGGGGTTATATATATCCTACACCCGGATCTGGGGACACCTTTTAGGTAAGTAGCAATAAACTGTGAGGGAACTGTATGGGGTATACTGATACAGTTGAAGCAGTAGCTATGTTGATGTGGCACTTTGGTTGGTATCGGTAACCCTTGAGTCAATCGAGGATAGTACGGGGCCGCCGCATGGTGTCGTGAAGCATAAACTGACCTTAGAACCTTTAATTGCACAACTTGGCCAGTAGGACGTAGCGAGATGGCTGGCTTTGGTGTATTCCCAAGGTCGACAGATACTCGATGCTACACTCATTGAGGTTTGACTCTTGAGTTTTGTTTGGTTGCGAGTCAATCGCCTATTGAACGAAGCCGAGGGAAAGATCAGTGATATGAGATCCCTTAGAACCCGGTTACTATTTATAGGAAAATACTATCTAAGGAGGAGGAAAATAGCACAAAATATCTTTGAGTAGGTAGATAGCTCATAATATCTTGCTCACAAAAAACATCTTTTCACATAAACACTTTTCTCTGAAATATTTTCAAAACAAACACTTTGTATGCGTTCTCAACTGATACAAGAATCATTACAAAGTTCTCTGCACTTAGGCATTTTCAAAATATTTTCAAACATACACACAAAAGAATTTTCAAACAAAATGAGCTAGCGATTAAGATCCCGTAGATGACTATGGATGAAAAGGGTGCTAACACCTTCCCTTTTAATAACCTACCCACCGAACTCAGAAAATTCTCAAAGGTATTTCCTGTTCTTTTCACCCTTTCCTTATTGGATAAAAGAAAAGTCGATGGAGACTCTTGATATCCATGCATTTGCGATAAAACACAAAAACAAGTTAGTTCTCCCACCGTATTAGAGACAAACACTTTATAGCCTCAAACTTGGAGGAACCAGTATCAAGTGAACTTAACCAAGGAATTAGAGAGACAAAAGAGACAAATACCTACTTGACTCGGGAGAAACTAGTGACCAACTAGACTATAAAGAATTCCAGAACATTGCATTCAATATCAGGTGACAAGTATCGGACTTGACCTCGGTAGGAACTGGTGGCTACCATCCCTACAATGTTGCGCCAGGATAGAACTATTCGGCGACAAGGAAAACGAGTGAATACTCGATAGGAGAAAACTAGTATCTACTAGACCCCGCATAATACCAAAACATTACATTCTAATAAAAGGTAACAAGTATCATACTTGACCTTAAAGAGGACTGATGACTACCAGACCGAAAACGTTACACCAGGAAAGAACTGGATCGTAACAAGACAAAGAGTGAAAACTCGATGAAAGAGAAATATGAATGATACGAGATAGGGAAGATAAGAAACAAATGTAAACACTCGCACGCGAGGATTAGAGACTTCTAGACCTAGGAAAGAAATGTCATAGAAAAGCTGGACTCGAATGGTACAACAATAACGATTGGGCATGAACCACGAGGACCTACCCGGGGGCAGGAAAGTCCCTTATGCAGGAAGCAAGAATGAGAAAGACTTACATGAAGTAAGGGGAGGGTTTAGTATTTTCAAGAAAAAGGAATACAGTATCCCTCAGGCCAAAGGCTGGGTGTAGTTCCTCAATAGTGGATATTATATGAATTGTGGAACACCAAGTAAGGCTTTTCAAAAAATTGAAAAGAAAGAAAAGTTGTACTCCGACTCTTTCTCGAACTATAACTTCTAAGAAAATGTGGGTAATAATTGAGAAGACAAGACAATCACAAAAACGGTAAACACTGCAGAGATCTGTCGGGGACATTATGGGATATTTGATGGGTTTAATAAATCATCAGGTATATCAGGAAAAGTCATTGGGGAACAAGGTGACGCGATTGACTTATAATTTGATGCATGTTTGAATTTTTCTTTTTATGGAGTATTGTTCTAAAATGAATGAAAACACTACACCTTTGGGTGATGCAATGCTAATGATGCATGTTTAAATGTTTCACTAGAGGGAAACAAATTGAATAACCGGTAACCACATGCCGCAAGACTTGTAGAAATAAATTTTCAACTTCCACTGGGGAGAAATAAGCACTGTAGACTCTGGACGAGAGAACCATTGGGGATTTAAACGCTGCTGGGAGTACCAATAACCATTGGTTTTACAAAAATAAACTCGTCAACCTCTTTGCTGAGAGTAAGAAAACTTTCAGAATGTAAGAGCATCCAAGCGCTTTTGTCAATCCGAAAAAAAAAGTTCATTGGGGAAAGAGAAGCAATTTCACAAAGAAGACTCGATCGGGGAGTAAGAAATTCCAACACGACTTGACTGGAGAAATGAGAAGAATTTCCTTCTAAAGAAAACTTATGCTCTGTGAATAACCATTCACCAATAAGTTCATCCTCGTGAACATTCACATGGGATTTACAAATCTCTGTCAGGCTTCACTAAACCATTCACTGAGGAGAAGAAAACTTCATTGAGGAATAAATCTTTGTTTGGGAGAGATGACTTCTTGACCAAAGAGTACTCTCAAAATTTAACTTCCTCTAAGGATTTAATTCAAAATTTCTTATCAATGGGGAATAAGCGAATTCTTAAAAGAAGACGCATCGATGTAGATTGTACTGGATAAGAAAACCTTATAAGATATTCACCGACATCACTGGAAAAAGAAAATTCATGAAAGCCAGACATGTATAGACTTCATGGGGAATAAGAAATTTATGCACAATTCATTGGGGAAACACCAACTACTTCACGGAGATAAAATCAAGGAAACTTCCTGGGGGTATGAGAATTCTTTCAAGAACTTCTTGAAAAATATGGGTCACTTTTGGGAGATAAAATATTGCACCAGACCCACCAACATGCACTTCACTTGGGAGTAGGAGAAATTGTAATAATGAGATTGCACTGGGTAGATGTGAAATCTTGAGCAAGATACCTCAATAGGAAAATTACTTGGGAAATGGGAGCTCTTGAACAAGATATCTTAAACATACAACTTTAGTGCAGGTTCTGTAAAGGAGAAACTGGCTTGATAAATGCTTAATTGGAGATAACATTCTGCTTTAAACACCCTTAACATATGAGCTTCAATTGAGTGAGAATACATACCACATTGGGGGAAAATATCCGCTTTAGGAAACAACAACGTCCTATCAAGAACTTCACATGAGTAACAAACCTAAAAAACTTGTGATATCCCACTGATATGCTTCTTGCATCAAGCAGATGACAATTCCTACAACTAATAATCACAAAATGCCCCAGGTGTAGCATGACAACTCTGTCTTCCAACCAAGTCACGCAAGCATTGAATAACTCTATGATTCATAAGATATTTGCCAAATCTCGACATAACTTCTTCAGATTGATTGACCTTTGAAAAGATTTGTCTAGAGAGGACTCCCTGAGGTATGTGTTAAGGATAACAATCCTGACTTCAGTTGGAGATAAAGATCCTTAACTTCTGATGAAGGCACAACAACACTTTGGACTTAAATCTCTGATGAGATGTGAATAAAAACCCTGGCTTCCTGACATGCTCTTCATATTCATAACTTATTTTAACCTGCGACTATACTTAAACTGATCAACTCTGAAATGGGGAATTCTTCTGCATAATGCCTTGTCCCAGTCTGTAGGACTATTGAAGAAACTTGCCTTGAGAGGACTTCCTGAGATTTGTACCATCAAGATAACCTGCCCCAGTATCATGAACTTTGAACATTATCTCCGGCTAACCAAAGTTGGAGATGGTTTCAACCACCCTTGGGTGCATGCCCTTGATTACTCAACACCTTGAGAGATTCTTCAAATCTTGACATAACTGCCCCAAATTGGCGGTACTTTCAAGAGATTTCTCGACTTGATTTCCCCATATTGGCTAAACTTTGAGAGATTCTGCTCGACTTGATTGCCCCAGATTGGTGGGATTCTCGATCTTCCCTCCCTTAGGGTAAACAAATAGTGAAGCATCACACTGCTTATACTCAACGAAGTCTCTAGGAAATCATGCCCCTTGATATTATCATCCTTTGAGATAGCTAAATTTTGCTTCAATAGAGTATTCAAACCTCTATTCTTTAACAAGATCAAGCTCTTCAGTGATGCTCATTATGTGAGATCACTTTATGTTTAAACAGTTATTCATATGTAAAATATGTTTTATTATGAGAATAATAATTCTAATGTAAATCATATGCTTGTCTTGAAGTGGAAAAACTTGTATTGAGAAGATGTTGAAACATCGGAAAAAATTTACAAATATTTTAGCGAGCCTCCTAAGAGTCATATTACCGTACTCTCATTATTGTTTTACTTTCGAATTAACCCATGCTTCAGTTAGGACTTTCAAGGGTTGTAACTTAGCCTGGTTCACGATTTTAGAAAAAAATTTAAGGCTCAAAATCTTTGGTGCCCACCCATTCTCCATGATGTTCTCCATTCCTACGTTTAGTTAAATTGATACGAGCCTTCATCTCTCAAAAGAAATTTTAGCCAGTTGAGGAACCACTGAGATTTCTTTTTTAGACTACAGTCGCTCACATTTTTATTTCTTGGTGTCCGATCACACGACTTTGTTCTTATGAGGATTTTCTTGGGTAATCATTTTTCACTTTTCGCTTTTTCATTCTTTTTCGTTTCCCTAATTTTTTCCTGGAAAAATTCTTTTGAATTTTAATTTTGAAGTCCAGCGAGATGCCCTAACTTTTTCCTAAGCCACTTATTTTCAGGTTTTTATTTTCTTTCGACTTAGCGGGCTTTCTTTATATTCTTTTTTCAATAATTCTTTTTTCTTTTTGAACCTGTCATGTGACCCTAAGT
This sequence comes from Vicia faba, assembly GCA_948472305.1. Lineage (NCBI taxonomy): Eukaryota > Viridiplantae > Streptophyta > Magnoliopsida > Fabales > Fabaceae > Vicia > Vicia faba. The sequence goes on from OX451736.1 coordinate 610,897,750, forward strand.
CTTTTGACTTGTTGAAAAGGTGACTACCTTTTTCTTTGGTTGACGAGGAATAGTTGTTGTGGTAACGTCCTCTTTTGACCTCCTCATGGGTGAAGGATAACCAATGTGGTTGATCCTTATATGCACACTCTTGATGTGTAAAGGATAAGGTGTGATTGACCCCCAAATATTCACCTCTTTTTGAAATTTGAATGCTCGATCAAATTAATTGAAATATACCCTGAACAGAAAAGAAACCCCTACTTCAAGGCTCAAAGGGGTTGACGACGGTCTATCTCCCTTATATCTCCAGTGTTCATAAATTTGAAACAATGCCTATACATCGTCAGCATGGTTTTACTCAAAAGCATACCGTTTGAGATTCTAGGTACATTTCTCATCATCCTTCCTCCATAGTTTTTGCTTTATGAACAAGAGTTTGGTATCAAAAAGCATAAAAACATAAATTAGTGGATAAAAATGGATTAATTCAAGACAAACATATTCATTGCATTGAGATTTAATATTGAAAAACAAACAGTTTTGCATACAAGCAAGTACCGAACAAAACAAGAAAGATTACAAATGACTAGAAATTTCCATATTGAGGAGGCATGATTTTGTATGGACTTATTTCTTTCGATGACCTTTAGTAGTCTTGATGCTCACTCGGGCACATGACTCCCATTCTTATCTGGTGTGAACAAAATTGCATTTGATTCAATCAGGTCTTGAACTTTGTCTCTGAATGGCACACAGTCTTTGATTGAATTGCCAAGTGCCTCGGCGTGATAATCACATTGCACATTAGGATCAAAATCCATAAGATAAAGAGGAATAACATGTTTCAAGTACCTGGGTTCCACAAAGGAAAGCTTGAGCAACCGAGGGAACAACTCACTATAAGGCATAGGAACAATGTCAAACACTCTTTTTGGCTTCCTGTCTCTCTTCCTACCCTGTTGCATATGTCTCTGTCGATAGGTTTGTGGTTGAGGAGCATGTCGAGCTGGCTGAACACGGGGATGATAGTTTTCCTGATTGACCTTCTGGTCCCTAGGACCTGGGATAAACAACAACTGCTAAAAAGGAAACTCTGGGAGTATAGGTTGTGGAGGAAGTGACCGAGGACATGAAGTGGATCCTTGAGAATAGGAGGTAGTTACCACTTTTCTTGCTACAATTGGAAAAGGACTAACTTGTATGTTAAACCCATCTAGAGTAAACACAAATGTCCATGTATTAAGCAAGTCTCAAACTTTGTACTCCAATGCCAAACATTCTTCTACATCATGACCTACACCACCTGAATGGAATTCATAACGAGCGTTAGCATCATGGCTTTCAAAGAAATCCTTAATAGGTATGTTTCACAGATTGACCATTTAAAACTCTAACAAGAGCTGGAGTAACTTCGAATACGACATTCGTATGGGGTCGAGCTGAATCTAAAGCCCCTTTTGCTTTGGTTTGTGGGTTACACGCCTCTAATTCTCTTCGTGAAATGGGATTAGCTTATGACAAGAAGGTTTCGTAGCCCAAGGTTGTGAAGAAGATCCATAAAGTACCTTGTGGTGTTCTGAAAGTCCTATAGGATGAGAAGTGGCAAAAACTCATGTTGTATCAATAAGCATGGGATCATTTCCTTTCTTAACCATTGTCTTCAAAACATCAATAACCAAACTCACTTGAGTCCTCAACTGACCAACCTCTTCCTTGAGTAGATTCTAACCATGGACCATATCTTGGATGTCCACCATAAACAAACCCATTTGAGCCCTGACTTCGGCAAGCTCCGCTTGCACCTGTTCCATCTAGCGTGGAAAGTTGCTTATGGTAGAATAGGGGTGGAAAGCTGGATTTGCAGTTTCTGCTAAATAAAAGCAGAACCAAGATAAGAATACCGGCTAGAAAACCTGTGATGCATGAGATGTTATGATATGTATGATGCATGGAATGATTGTTCATTCAACGATTTTAAACAATTTTAGTCACCCGTCAGAAAAAATAAGCAACATGATAATAATCAAACACACAGAGAAAAGACATCCAAATATTGCTTAACAGAAACAGGGAGGAACCATCAGAGTTTAGTACAAAAGAGTTGTGAAAGCACAAAGTAGGTGATTCCATCCAACAAGGTTGGTGGTAATCGGAATAACAGGAAAGAAAGTAAAACAATCAATCTCCTAGCTCTAAAGAGTGCAAAGTACCATGCTCCAAGTGTTCCATACTCCATGCTCTGGTTTCCTTCACAAGCTGCTTTGTCACATCCACATTGGGCTTCAGGACTAGGCTCTGAATTACCTCGTCCTTCTTGCCCATCATGATCTCCAAGCTACTGAATCGAGTCAACAAATCAACATACTCTTCACTTCTAGCAGATGCGTGCATTTCACTATTGTTCCCAACTTGAATCTTGAGATTTGAAACCTCTTCATTGAGTCGCCCTATGTGAATATCTCTTCCTCTGAGTAGAATTTCTGTTGTATGCCTCTGATCAAATTCCTTCTTATACTGAAGATCCTTAGACTAAAGTTGACGCTTCAACTCTTTGTTTTCAGCAATGAGCTTGACTTCTTCTTAATTCTTGGAAGTCAGAAGCTTCTGATAATCTTTATCTTGTTTTTGAACCTTCTTTTCAGCTCTAACGAGAGCTTTCCTCTAGGTTTCAAAAGCATCTTCTAACCTATCATCAGTTTGGGCTCTTTTCCTAGCGTCAACATTAGCACAGGTATTTTTTGCTTTGCCACTTCTCTTGAATTTGCGAACGACTTCTTGCTTTTCACTCATGAGATAACACAATTCCATGTCTTTTGCCTCTAGGTCAACACAAAGATTATAGTTTTGCTTCTCCAATTGGTAATAAAGCTCTTTTGATACATCCTTCTGTAGTTTTGTGGGCTGCAAATATAACGGATCTCTCGTTGGAAAAGGAAAAAGAAGCATCTCAACTCTCTTAGTAAACCATTCAACATATGGCTCGTAAGCTACCAACTCTTTCTTTCCGAAAGGAATTTGGCCCTCTTTAACATCTTTTTTCCAGGAGGCTTCTACCATCTTTAACATCTCAAGGTCTTCATCTTTCTTGCAATAAACAGTCTCCAATACCCTTCTGGCTTCAGGTGGGCCATGCATAGAATACCCCAATTGTCGCAAGGCACAAACAGCGTTATAATTAATCATCCCTTGTGTTCCCATGAGTGGGGCATTAGGGAAACCACTTCATCGGGTAATCACCTCATTAAAATTGACTCTCAGCCGGTACCATTCAAATATCAAAAGAAGTAAGTGCCATCAACCTTGGCGCCCAATCATGAGTATCCTTCAGGTCCAAGAAAGGTCCTTTTGTAGGAAGAAAAGACATAAACCATTTGTACAACATCGGAGTACAATATACAACATAACCATTCTTCTTATGCCTAGAATGAATAACATAATAGGTACCAGCCAATAGGGTTGGTATTGGATTATGCTTCATAAAAATAAACAAAGCGGCCAAGTCTAGCCATCTGTCAATACAGGAAAATAAAAGTGTGCCATAAACTGAAGCAACCAATACCGCGTTGAATTCACGCCAAGCACCATATCTATCCATTTCATCGGCTTTTCTAACCAAAAACTCCAAAGGTAAGCTATAAGTATTCCTCCACTTCTTTTTCACATCACTAAGGCTCAAATAAAGAGCCTTAGCGATAGCTTCAGTATCTGACTCAACAGGCACACTGAAAAACATCATTTGACTGGTGATTCTGATATTGAGAAGGTGGGAATATTCTTCCTAGGTAGGAGCGATATGATAGTCCTGGAAAGTGAAACAACGTAACTCTGGGTTGTAAAATTGAAGTAGAGTCCGAAGAGCTCCATTATCAACCTAAACATCTAACAAAGCTAAAATATTGCCATATTTTGCACTAAAAGCCTCTAAATTGGGATAAACTAGATGATCCTTCAAACTCTTCAAAGAAGGCCAAGAACTCGAGCGAAGATGATAAGTGAAAGTATATATTTTGGTCCTCCCAGGAACATCATTGTTCCTAGACGTCACTGATGGAGACGGTAACTCTGTGAAACACCCTGGAATGGACACGCATATGCAAGATTAGTATATATTTTATTGACATTTCTTTTGAAAAAATAAATATGATATGATGCAAGTGCAGGTAGCCATGGGATTACTACTTCCATGATAATGATATCCATTGTACTATCTCTGAATAGGCTAATAATATCGGGATCAAAATGAAACATGAACCAAGGAACGAAACAGGACATACGTCAACAAAAGTAACCATTAGAACCAGAGTCACCAACGGAACAAAGTCACCAATAGAACAGAATCACCAATAGTACTTGTGATAAAAATCCCTCCCCACTCACGAGTAAAGTCTAGGTCAGAGTAGGCAAAGGTGAATTGGAATCATGGTTTTGCCTGAGAATACCATCGTTGTTACAACTGACGTGTGTGATGATAGCAACTCATTTGAACCTCAACCAAGCGTAGACTACATGATCATGCTACTTTGGACATGGGTCCAGTATCAGTCATGCTCTGCTCTATTCTTAGTGTTCCTATCGTGCACCTCTCTGGCCTGGATACTAGGCCTTTTATCTCAGGTAACACCCACCCAACATGGAAAATCAACAGAGTCAGCACAACATATAACTAATGTGGAAAGCGATAAAATGCAATGCAAACACATGCTTAGATAAATATAAGTAAACTGAAAGCATAAAAAATAACACCCAAAGAAAATAAAACAAGATCTAGGAGTGACTCTGGGATGGACCAGCAATTGGTCAATCTATCCTCAGTGAAGTCGACAGTAGAAGCAACTGGACAAATTGTTGAAATAAACAATGAAGTCACCATCGAACGTTGTTTATCCCGCCGAAGGGAAAGGTGAACATCGAGTAAACCTGAAGGGTGAAATCATGGTCTTGCGACCATAGAGATCGGGTAAGGGAATATGTTACACGAGGGGAAGGTATTAGAACCCCACGCTTCTGTAGTACTCTACGGTGTCCACTCTTGTTGTTCTAATCAAAGAGTGTATTAAAAATCTAAAGCTTAATAGATAAAAGGAAAAATGAAAAGAGGGAATGCATGCAAAAGAAAAAAATAGGAAAAGAAGGAAATATTTACAAAGTTTCTCTCGGCTGAGCCCCGTGACTAGATGCTTGTGTATCCTTTTTAAGGAATCAGAGCATCGTAGTTCGGCTCACATGTTTCTTTTTATTTTATGTTTTTTACTGAAAGGTATTAAGCTTTGCATTTTACTTACAACTAGGCCTTTGGAGACTCATGCATCTGGAGTAGAAAGGAACTAACATGCTCTACCTAACCAGGTAACTTCAAAAGAAAAGTGCCAGAAGGCGGACAATTCTATGTTCGCAACTTCCACCAATTAGACAGGATGTAACTTGACCTTTGAGGAATTATGCGTCGTATTTCCTGAAGAGGAATTAACAAATCCTTTTGATATTTTCGATGAAAGGCCCGAAGGAAAAAAGTGTTTGGATTAGTTTGGTTGATTTTATCTTGAAAAAGGTTTTTTGTAGTTTTATAGTGTTTTGAAGTTTAAAAAGAAAAGGAGAAGTTTTTTAATGCATATGCAAAAGAGAAAGAAGATGATAAGGGTAACTAATTAGTTTATAACCCTAATATTAACATGCGATGTTGATCCTAAGGTTAAGGGTGAAAGGGAAATCCTAACTATGTTATCGTACCAAAGCTTAAGGGAGAGGATTACTATATCTAATACTATGGGAGAACTTACTTGGTTTTGCATTTTATTACAAATGCTGCGTATAGCAAGAGTCACCACCGACTTTTATTTTATCCAATAAGGAAAGGGTGAAAAGAACAGAAAAGACCTTCGATATTTTCTTGATTTTGGGGGGTAGGTTATGAAAAGGGAAGGTGATAGCACCATTTTCATCCGTAGTTATCTACGGGATCTTAATCGCTAACTGAATTTGTTTTGAAAATGCTTCGGGAATGTGTTTTGAAAATATTTTGAAAAAATGCCTAAGTACAACAAATTTGTAATGATTCTTGTATCAGTTAAGAATGCGTACAAATTGTTTCTTTTTGAAAATATTTTAGAAAAGTGTGAGAAAGCAATTAACAATATTCTACCCTTACTCATGGTCTTTCATGTTATTTTCCTCCTCCTTTAGATAGCACTATCCTACCATTAGTCAGTAGGACCCTATCGTTGGATGTGAAGGGACATGTGCGGGTTATTGTACAGTCATAAAGGCAACTCGTAGGGGCGCTTAGAAATTTATCGTAAGGGACTAAGATCGTTTATTGAAGGCAGTGTCGAAGTGTCATCGAGGGACTACGATCTTTTTAATCGAGGGACTTTGCTAATGTGTCCCCACGTTCGAGGGACATGACTGTTTTTCGAGGCAACGAGTGAGGTTACCCTAGAGGTATGTGTGTAAAGAGTGATTCATGTTTGTTGTACCCCAAATTTTGACCTAAGATACCATCTCCCATCTGCATCATTACATTGCAAGTGTTTTGACCTATTTTTATCAATTTTCAAAGCAGATTTTAAATTCATAACTTTTTCAAATCGAGAGCTGGTTATTTTTGAAACGCCCAGTTTATTAATTGATCAATGCTAAAATGATGTTTATTTAATTATTTATTATTCTGAGTTTAAATAATTGGAATTCATTTTCAGTTGTTATAATTTAAAGAATTATAAATAATAAAGTAAATATTTGAAAAGAAGTTTATTAATTGAGCAATGATGTTTATTTAATTATTTATTGTTCTGAATTTAAATAATTGGAATTTATTTTCAGTTATCATATAATTTAAAGAATTATAAATAATAAAGTAAATATTTGAAAAGAAGTTTATTAATTGATCAATGATGTTTATTTAATTATTTATATTCTGAATTTAAATAATTGGAATTCATTTTCAGTTGTTATAATTTAAAGAATTATAAATGATAAAGTAAATAATTGGAAAGAAGAAAAGAATTAACTAGTAAAATAACAGAGTTTTATTCATCTTTATTCTAATTGTTACAATTGTTGTTTAAATATTGTATTATGTACAAAGTATTTACAATGACAATTACATAAAATGTTTAAAGTGAAATAAAAACTATTTTTATTTTTCTAAGATTCTAAATCTTCATCCTCTATCCAATACATCTTTGATGCTCATTTGATTTTTACCTGCAGAGAATTAAAAGAAAAAGTCAGAGATAGATATATAATTAAAAGAAAAAAATTAATTTAGAGTTCATCATTAAAAGCAAACGGCTGGAATCAGTTTTTTACCCTCTTTGCAAATCACGGGATTTCTCCCGGTTCACAAAAAGGGATGAATATTTATTGATAAATATGAATGCACAAGTTAAAAATATGCACAAATTCAATTTTGCCAAAACTAACTGCATATTTCAAAACCAATTGCACATTTCCATTGTAAAACTGCATATTTCAAAACCAACAGCATATGCAAGTCAAAGTTACATTTTCAAAAAAACAAAGTCCAACGTAAACTGTCCAAAAATATGGAAGTATGGAAATACAAAGGCTCCATACTGTAACAATGCAGATGGCAAAGAGAAACATGTACAGATTAAAACCAAATATGCAAGAAATATTCCTAAATTCATCATTTTCCAGCTTTGCTTTTTCAGAACACAAAGTACATATAACATTTTTAATGTTTCAAACTGTACTAAGGAGAGAGAAGAGAGAAAGAGTGTGGGTTTACAGGTTTTGGCCTTAGGCAGAAAAGGGATAGAAAACAAAACAGCAATAATACAGTAAAAAAGGGAAAGCATAGAAAAGGATGCAAAGCAACCTGATTAAAACAGTAGAGTGCAGAGGTATCAAAGGAAATATAGAAAAATATACAAAAACCTGAACCATCAGAGCCAAGCGAACGAACTGATATTATAACAACAACAAACTCTTCAAAAGAAAAACCAGAGTTCATAACCTGTTGGGAGCCTAAAAACCAAAACTGAGTTCAAATACCACAAGCCTATTCTCAAAGAGAAAAAGCTTGAAGAACCTGCATTCAAAAACCATATACTGTCCCAAGCCAAAATATCATAAAAACCATGGCCTGAAAAACCAGTAAACAGCCTGCTGTCCAGCCAAAGCCTTACCCCTTTCAAAAACGATAACCTGTAACATAAGCCTCAAGGCCATAAACCTTTAACTTGCCAAGTTAAAAAACCAGTAAACATAACCTGCATTCAAGATAGCAAAACCATAACCATTTCAAAGCCTAACCAGTAAACTCATCAAAGGCCAAACCTGCTGAAACAAAAAACCAGGCCAAACCTGAAGCAAAACCAGCATAAACTGTGAAACCTTAAACCACTGTCAATCTAACCAAAGCCATCAAGCCAAATGGCCTAAACTAGAGAAAAGCCTTACCATTCAAAGCATCAACATTGTCAAGCAAAGTCAAACATCACAAGCCCTCAGAAGATATCATCAATCGGCGCAAAATCATCGTTAAACCCTCAGATTCAAATCACACAGCAACCAACACAAGGCAACTCAATGCGACAAAGACAAAGAAAATCAGGGCGTTCATAAAGACAACTCAGTAAGCCCAAAGAAAGAAGAAGGAAAAGAAGCATACAAAGGCTACCAAGAGGAAGAGGATAAAGATTTGTTTTCAGGATTTCATCACCAAACAAAAGAAGTAAGAAACGAAGTACCAGGGTCAAAGCAAGCATCACGCGTTTCGTCCCTCACTGCCTTGGCCGCCACAGCTCTTCTCCACCCTTTTCTTCCTCCGTCTCCAAAGGTAACGTCTTTCCCTCTCATTCTTTCACGTACCTCAAATAACCATAACGATAGGAAGTCAGAATCAATAAGGAGCGAGATTACAACATGTAATAATAAGACCCTAATGAGATTTAAAACGAAGATCATTACCTTGAATCTGTCGCCCTAGCGCTTCGTTGGAGGGAAGAAGAAGTTTGGAGATGCCGGTGGCCGTGGGCAGGAAAAACTCAGGCGAAGGTGGAAGAAGACGAATCAAGAACGAAGAAGAGCGCCGCTCTGTACCCTTTTTGCCTAACCCTAACGCAAAGTGAAACAAAAACGTTTAACCCTAAACTTTGTTTCTTTATGTGGGCTTAACCCGTTTCCTAGGCTTGAAACCCAACGAATTTCTTAGAAAACCCCCATCCCATTTCTGTTTGTTTTCATTTTGGGCCCTTAAAACTCTTTGGCCCTTTCTTTTTTTTTCCTTTTATTTTGTTCTAAACATTCCTAAACCAAAAATTGATTTACTTTTCTTTTATAATTTTAAATATTATAAACCATTTTTCATCTATAATTTAATTAAATATATTATTTTTATTTATATTGATTCCTAATGAACAATACCTTGTTATATATTAATTAAGACTTTATATAAAAGATTAGTAAAAAAAACTTGAATTAATATAAAACATTAGTATATTTTATTATTCGCATATTAATACTAAAAACATATAAAAATAGAAATTTTTAAAAAAACATTTTATTTTCTTTAATTGATTCTCTTGATTTGTACATATTAAATAAAAAATATAAAAAATGCATGTTCACACCATTTAGTCTGTTATTTAATCGTTGTTGTGGTTATGTATCACTTAACTACTTAATCATTATCCATCTAATTTTCTGTTTGATTATTCAGTATTTACTTGGTTATTCTGGTTACGTCTAAATCCAAGAGAAAAAATGATTAAATTTGTTGACTTCATGTCCTCAAATCCAATCACGCGAATATCTTCATTCCATTAAAACTTAAGATAATTTTTCCCCAAATATTCAATTTTTTCAAAACTTATACCTTTTAAGTCCAAACTTCGACATTAGGTCGTCGTACCTTCAAAAAACCCGTCCGTACCCGTTTTTGGCCGAAACAATTTATTTCAATCAAACAAACGCATTTTAATAAACAGATATTTCAAAAGGTTCCTATAGAATACTATAGATACATTGGGTGCTAATACCTTCCCATTGTATAACCAACCCCCGAACCATAGACCTCTTTTCAAAAACGCCTTGTATTTTCATTACTTTTAAAAGTATTATTTTACATTGCATACTTTAGGGTTTTATTTCTCTCTTTTCCATTTCCCTTGGAAATAATAAAGCGCGGTGGCGACTCTTGCTTTTGTGAGACGAATTAATTAATAATTCGATCTCCGATTTACCCCGCTACATTTTTTATCGCTACAGAATTGGCGACTCTGCTGGGGACAGATTGACCTCTTGCTGGTCCATCCCTAAGTGGGTTAAGCCTAGTTTGTTTTATCTGTTTTATTATTATTTGATTTGTTTGATTATGTGTTTAAATTGGGGTTGTTTGGGTTTTTTGCAAAGGACGAATCCTATACCCGGATTAAGTTACACTTAAGAATAGGACGGGCCGTACAGTCATGTTAACTTTGAGAGAGTAATCCCGAAGAAGGAGGCATGAGATCCCCCACTCAATGGAAGGCCCTTTTGAACATAATATTTGTTTACCGAGTAATCGGGAAGACATTATTATTTTTGACCTGGGAGCCAGAGAAATTGAGAACTGTAGAACCCTAGCCCATCTTGGCCTTTTTAGGTGTAGCGCAGAGACTATAATGGAGTAATTCGGAAGTAGTTGTTACGCGATGCTACGCTCGGATGAGTTTCTCTTGAGAATATTGCTAATTATTGAGTAATCAAGACGTCGGTAATATCCGAAGGAGGAATGTAGACTCTGGGAACTCTTAGAACCTTGTCTTACATGTGTGATGAAACCATAGTACATACCTTGGGGTGGGCTTTACCTTTGACTCCATGCTGAAACGTTGAACCTTTGAACCCCATGTTTGTGAACTTGTGTGTAACTGTTGCATTATCATTCATTCATGCATTCATCAACATTTTTTGTAAAAAACTTGTTTTTCAAGGAACTTAGGAATGATTTTTGCAGACATCTCAGGTACTATTATTATGGAATTTGGAAGGAGAAACACTCGAGGTTTTAGTTTTAAGGAGCCCGGGATTGAAGAATTGAAGAGTCTAATTCCTAAGATCAAGAACCCGACGAATTTTCAGAAGAAGTATGGGTCCATTATACCTCTCATGAAGCGCAAGATGAAAGAAGGCATCCTTAATACGTTGGTCCAATTTTATGATCCTCTATATCGATGTTTCACCTTTCCGGATTACCAGTTAATGCCCACTTTAGAAGAGTACTCCTACATACTTGGTTTGCCGATCACCGACTGTGTTCCTTTTTCTGGCTTAGAAGAGGAACCCAAATCTCACGAGATAGCGACCATCACCCACTTGAAGAAGTCAGAGATAGAGGAGAACATGACTACAAAAGGGGGAATCCGAGGTTTGTCTGCGCAGTTTCTGTTGAGGAAAGCTCGTCATTTCGCTGAGACAAGAGATACTATTGCCTTTGAAGACGTCTTTGCTTTACTCGCTTATGGTCTATTCTTGTTCCCTAACGTTGATAAGTTTGTGGATATCAACGCCATCATAATTTTCTTGATTGGAAATCCGGTCCCTACACTGCTAGGAGATACCTACTACTCCATCCATCTTCGGAACTCTTATCAAGGAGGGATGATTATTTGTTGTGCACCTTTGCTGTATCAGTGGTATGTTTCTCATCTACCTAGGTCTGATGTTTTCTGGGATCTCGAGAAGGAGCCGCGTTGGGCGCCAAAAATTATGGCTCTCACTCATTTCGACATTGATTGGTATAATCGAGCTTACTATGACGTGAAGATCATCGATAGCTGTGGTGCTTTCCCTAACGTGCCTCTTCTTGGTACGAAAGGAGGAATTAACTATAATCCTGTCCTCGCGCGCCGTCAGTTTGGATACCCGATGAGGGACAAGCCAAACAACATCCATGTGAGTGGTTTCTTTCTACAAGAAGGACAAGATCATCAGGTCGCTAAGAGGGAGATCGAAGGAGCTTGGCGCCACATCCATAGGAAAGGGAGAGATATGTTAGGACATAGGGGTGCCGTTTCTTTGGAGCCTTACTTACATTGGGTCCGTGCTAGGGCTTGTGCTCTCAAGATGCCCTATAAACCTGAGAAACCTTTATTCCCTACCGTTGCATCATCGTCTGTTGATATCCCTATCGAGAATATGGGAGAATACCAAGGAAATCTGGCTAGGATGAAGTCCGAGAGAGATGCTTGGAAAGAAAAGTATAATATGTCTGAATATGAGAATCGGGTCCTGGCTCGACAACTAAAGGAAAAGGAGGATTTGCTATTTATTCAAGACGGCTGGTTCATTGATCATGATGAGAAGCTTCGTCAAAAGGATGCTTTACTGAAGAAATATGCTAGTGAAAGGAAGAGAAAGAAGGAAGGTTCGGTAAGCGTTGCTCTAGTTCCTAATCCACAAAAGGAAATCATTGATCGACTGGTAGCTGAGAAGAAAGAGATGGAAGACTTTTATGAAGAGAAGATCAGGAAGCTCTAGTTACAGTTGGCATTTGGTCCCTCATCTGATGATTCTGAGTGATCTTTAGTTTTTAGTTTTATTTTACTGATGTCATTTTGTAAAACTCTGTAAAAAGGGCTTCATGTTCCAAAGTTGTAATTTACTGCTTTTATTATGGGCTTCATGTTCCAAAGTTGTAATTTACTGCTTTTATTATGGGCTTCATGTTCCAAAGTTGTAGTTTACTGCTTTTGTTATTGGGTTGTCCCCAAAGTTGTAATTTATTGTTTTGTTGCTCCAAAGTTGTAAGTTGTAATTTACCGCTTTTGATTAATGAAGTGAGTTTTTGTTGTTCCAAATTCCTTTACCATTGATGTGTGCAAAATTATTGAAGTTCCTTGAAAAACTATTAAAATGAATTATCATTTGCATCACATATCATGCATCATCCAACATTCCACTTCACATGTTTTCTAGAGTCTTATCCTTGTTTCTTTTTCCACTCCGAAAGATTGTCAAGCTGTCTCACCGATACGATACTCGAGCCAATCGTCAGAGAAAGATGGAAGATCTGGAACAGGAAAACCACGAGCTTCGTGAGGAGGTCGCTACCCTTCGTGTCAGGATGGAAAAGTTAACTGCGCTATTGGAAAGTTTGATGGCTGCTCAGAATCAGCCATCGACTACAGCTGCTGAGATTCAGACTTCAACTATTGTGGTTTCCGAGATTGTCACCGTTCCAACATTTGTGACTCAAATCAACTCTCCGCCTCAACATCAGATGCCAAAAGGTTTTCCGTGGGGAATGCCTTTCAACTTTGTGCCAGAGGGGTATCAGCCTGTCGTACAGCCTTTGTTTCAACCTACTTTGTCTTTTCCTCAACCAGAGACAACTGCCATGCCACCAGTAATCCCGTCTGTGACACCTTTCCCGCAACCGGTGATGACAACTGTCGCTCCTGTGGTTCACTCTATGCGATACTTGAATGAACCTACTTATCCTGCCGAGCCTGCTGAAAGTCTGGGTCTTTTTGATAGAATGGAATATTTTCAAGACCAATTCCAAGAAATGCAGAGGGAGCTCAGAGCGTTAAAGGGGAAGGATTTGTTTGGAAAGAACACTCATGACCTTTGTTTAGTTCCGAATGTCAAGATTCCAGCAAAATTCAAAGTGTCAGACTTTGAAAGATATAAGGGTGATTCATGTCCTCGGAGTCACTTGACTATGTACGTGAGAAAAATGTCTACATATTCTGATGATCATGACTTGTTGATTCACTATTTTCAAGACAGTTTGACGGGTGCCGCTCTAAAGTGGTATATGGGTTTAGACAGCATTCAGATCCGCAACTTCAACGATCTTAGTGAAGCTTTTGTTCACCAGTATAAGTACAACGTTGACATGGCGCCGGACAGGGATCAACTCTGGGCGATGTTCCAGAGAGACAGAGAGTCTATTAAGGAATACGCCCAGAGGTGGCGCGAAATAGCTTCTCAAATCTATCCTCCTCTTGAGGAGAAAGAGATGACAAAGATATTCTTGAAGACTTTAGGTTCCTTTTACTATGAAAGAATGATTGCCAGCGCACCCAGTGACTTCACCGAAATGGTGAGTATGGGCATGTGGTTGGAGGAAGGGATTCGTGAAGGGCGTTTGGTTAAAGAAGGAAGTCCGTCTAGCAGTATCAAGAAGTTTGGAAGTGTTTTCCCCAAAAGAAAAGAGCAGGATGTCAGCGTGATCTTCCCAGGGAGACCGAGGAGAGGTTACTCACACGTTGCGGCAGTCACTCCGGCTGTCCGCCCAGCATTGATGACCCTAGCTCATCAAACCCCACCAACTCAACAACGGCCATTTCAGCAGCAGCCTCGACAACAGGCTTATCCATTCAACAACCAGAACCGTTCACCAAGAAAATCGCAATTCGACGCCATTCCCATGACTTATACTGAATTGTTCCCTGCTCTTATCAGAAAAAACCTCATAACGACGAAGCCTCCTCCTGTCGCACCAAACAGTACTTCTCCGTGGTACAAGGCGGATCAGTTTTGTGAATATCATCAAGGGTCGCCGGGGCACAACATTGAAAATTGTTTTGCTCTAAAGGCGGACGCGCAGAGGTTGATTAAGAATGGTATCTTGTCTTTCAAGGATGTTAACCCAAATGTTAGAGATAATCCTTTGCCTCGACATGGGGCATCATCAGTGAATATGGTGGAAGGTTGTCCGGGAAAGTTATGAGTTTTTCAAGTTGAACACATAAGAGATTCGTTGATCAGGTTACATCAGAGCTTAAGAAGACTTGCCTTTGTTAGGCATCAGCATGATTATGATGTTTGTGAATTTTGTTCAAGAGAAGTTGATTGCCCTATTGTGAAGGAGGATATTCAAAAATTGTTAGACCAGAGGGTTATCACTATTACATATGACAGAGATCCGGAGGATGAAGTGAATGTTATAATACCACAATTCAATTTGCCTGAACCAGTAGAGATCGTTTACGACAGTCAGACTGCACCTGTTGCTCCTTTGATCATTTATCCACCTGGTCCTGTGCCTTACAACTCGGACCAAGCTATACCGTATAAGTATAATGCCACCATGATTGAGAATGGGGTAGAAGTCCCTATACCAACAAGGCCGTCTTTTGTTAACATCGCTGATGTGAGTAGAGTTACGAGAAGCGGACGTGTCTTTGTAGCAGTACCTTTGAAGAGACCAGAAGTTCAAGTCAGGAGGCCCATACCGGCAGAAATTCCAGCGAGAAATGTTGAACCAAGGGTTGAGATAGGCCGATCCAATGAACCTATCCCATATCCCGATGATGATGAGATTCTGAAGCTCATCAAGAGAAGTGAATATAAGATTGTGGACCAATTATTGCAAACTCCTTCCAAGATTTCTTTGCTTGCTTTACTGAGAGATTCTGGTGCCCATAGAGAAGCTTTAATGAGGGTCTTGGACCAGGCATTCGTGGATCATGATGTGACGGTTGACTAATTTGATGGAATTGTGGGAAATATTACTTCGTGTAACAATCTTGGTTTCAGTGATGAAGAACTTCCGGAGGAGGGAAGGAACCATAATATGGCTTTGCATATCTCAATAAGTTGTGGAAATGATACTTTATCAAGTGTGTTAGTAGATACAGGTTCGTCGTTAAATGTAATGCCCAAAACTACATTATCTCGACTCTCATATCAAGGTGCTCCCATGAGACCTAGTGGGGTAATTGTCAAAGCGTTTGATGGTTCTAGGAAGACTGTCATTGGTGAAGTGGATCTTCCTATAGTAATTGGTCCTCATACTTTTCAGATCACTTTTCAAGTAATGGATATTCGTGCCACCTACAGTTGCCTATTGGGTCGTCCATGGATCCATGATGCAGGGGCAGTAACTTCCACGCTCCATCAAAGATTGAAGTTTGTAAGGCATGGAAAGCTGGTAATGATTGGTGGAGAGCAGGCTATGGTGGTAAGCCATTTGTCATCTTTCTCTTTTATTGATGCTGATGAGGATGTTGGAACTCAATTCCAAGCTCTATCTGTTGCTAATAATAAAGTGAAGAAGCAAGGGACATTTATTTCTTCTTTTGAGGATACGCGACGAGTGGTTGAAAGTGGTTCGGCTGAAGGTTGGGGCCAGGTGTTGACTTTGCCCGAGAACAAGTCTGGGGAAGGTCTTGGTTTTCATCCCGTGTCTACACGAGTCAAGCAGGAAATAGTTACTCGTCCGATACAAGAAGTTTTCCGAAGCGCAGGTTTTATCCATCCAACTCCTCCTGAAGTTGATGCTATAATCGAAGACGATTCTGAAGAGGATTTACCCGATTTTGTAACGCACAGAGTGGTTTTCTAGAACTGGATTGCTGTTGATGTTCCTGTTGTGATGCACATTTCTAAGTAATGTTTTGTTTTATTTTGAAAAAATTCGCTCTGCCCAAGGCGAAAAGTATTTGTGTCAGGCTATGTTGAAAATAAATCCTTTTGCTCTGCCCAAGGCAAAAGAGAAAATGTCTGGGCTCTTTGTTTCAAATATTTCCCTTCATGAATAAAAATGTTATTTTGTCCACTACTGTTTTATTTTTCACTTTTTTCTGGAAAATAGTAATGAAAATTAATTGGTAGTAATAGGAAAATATAATAACTTTTTGTTTTATTTGTACAACTCAATTTCTAAAATAAAGCATAATCATATGTGCAGATTAATCCATGACTTAACCATTGAAAACAATGATCCTATGCCCTCTCCTAACTTTGAATTCCCTGTGTTCAGAGCCGAGGAAGAGGATAGTGAAGAGATTCCTGATGAAATTTCCCGTTTGCTTGAGCACGATGAAAAGACTATTCAGCCATTTGAAGAACCTATAGAGTGGATCAATTTGGGTGATGAAGAAAATAAAAAGGAAGTTAAGGTCGGAGCATTGCTTATCCCAGAGGTCAAAGAGAAAATGTTGGAGCTTCTCAAAGAGTATGTTGATGTGTTTGCTTGGTCCTACCAAGATATGCCAGGTTTGGACAACAGTATTGTGGAGCATCGTTTACCGTTGAGACCTGAATGTCCACCGATTAAGCAGAAGTTGAGAAGGACTCGTCCCGATATGGCTGACAAGATCAAAGAAGAAGTTCAAAAACAAATTAATGCAGGTTTCCTTGTTACATCGGTCTATCCTCAATGGTTAGCCAATATAGTGCCTGTTGCTAAGAAAGATGGCAAAGTTTGAATGTGTGTAGACTATAGAGATCTGAATAGAGCTAGCCCAAAGAATGACTTCCCATTACCGCACATTGACGTATTGGTCGACAGTACCGCAAAGTTCAAAGTCTTTTCTTTCATGGATGGTTTCTCTGGTTACAATCAAATCAAGATGGCACCAGAAGATATGGAGAAGACAGCTTTCATTACACCTTGGGGAACATTTTGTTATCGGGTTATGCCGTTTGGTTTGAGGAATGCTGGTGTAACATACCAAAGGGCCATGACTGCTTTGTTCCATGATATGATGCATAAAGAGATAGAAGTGTATGTAGATGACATGATTGCCAAATCGCAAACTGAAGAAGATCATTTGGAACATTTATTGAAGTTGTTCCAGCGTTTGAGAAAGTATAAACTCCGTCTGAATCCTAACAAGTGCACTTTTGGTGTTCGTTCTGGAAGACTTCTGGGTTTCATTGTCAGTCATAAAGGTATTGAGGTAGATCCTGATAAAGTCAAAGCTATTCGGGAAATGCCCGCACCCAAGACGGAAAAACAAGTAAGAGGATTCCTTGGGAGACAGAACTATATTTCTAGATTTATATCTCATATGACTGCTACCTGTGGGCCGATTTTTAAGCTTCTCCGAAAGAACCAAGGATGTGTGTGGACAGAAGATTGTCATAGAGCTTTTGATAGCATCAAAGAATATTTACTTGAACCTCCAATATTGATTCCTCCAGTGGAAGGAAGACCTTTGATTATGTACCTGACTATATTGGAAGATTCCATAGGATGTGTGCTTGGTCAACAAGATGAGACTGGAAGAAAGGAACATGCTGTATATTATCTGAGTAAGAAATTCACTGACTGTGAGTCTCGATACTCATTGCTTGAGAAAACCTATTGTGCTTTAGCTTGGGCTGCTCGCCGTCTGCGCCAGTATATGATTAACCACACCACTTGGTTGATCTCCAAAATGGATCCGATCAAGTATATCTTTGAGAAGCCCGCCTTATCTGGAAGAATAGCCCGTTGGCAGATGTTGTTATTTGAATATGACATTGAGTATCACACTCAGAAAGCAATCAAAGGGAGTATTTTAGCCGACCATTTGGCTCACCAACCAATTGATGATTATCAATCCATCAAGTTTGATTTCCCGGATGAAGATGTTATGTACTTGAAAGCTAAAGATTGTGAAGAGCCGGTACCTGAAGAAGGACCTGATCCCGAATCCCATTGGGGTTTAATATTTGACGGAGCTGTGAACTCTTATGGAAATGGAATTGGGGCAATCATCGTCACTTCCTGAGGTACTCATATCCCGTTCACGGCAAGATTGAAGTTTGACTGCACGAACAACATGGCTGAATATGAGGCATGTATTATGGGTCTCGAAGAAGCAGTGGATCTAAGGATTAAGATTCTTGATATTTACGGAGATTCGGCATTGGTAATTAATCAAATCAAAGGAGAATGGGAGACTCGTCATCCTGGTTTGATCCCTTACAGAGACTATGCTAGAAGATTGTTAACTTTCTTCAACAAAGTGGAATTACATCATATCCCTAGAGATGAAAACCAAATGGCTGATGCTTTAGCTACTTTGTCTTCAATGTTTCAAGTGAATGGTTGGAACAATGTGCCTACAATCCGGGATATGCGCCTCGACAGACCTGCTCATGTGTTCTCAGTTGAAGAGGTCACCGATGACAAACCGTGGTTCTATGACATTAAACGTGTTCTTCAAACTCAAGAGTACCCTCCTGGGGCATCCAATAAAGATAGTAAGACATTGAGAAGATTGGCAAGCAGTTTCTTTCTCAATTAAGAAGTATTGTATAAGAGGAATTACGACATGGTCTTGCTCAGATGTGTAGACAGACGTGAAGCAGACACGCTGATGCAAGAAGTACATGAAGGATCCTTTGGCACTCATGCCAACGGACATGCAATGGCTAGAATGTTGAGAGCTGGTTACTATTGGATGACAATGGAATCTGATTGCTGCAAATATGTGAAGAAATGTCATAAATGCCAGATTTATGCGGACAAGATGCATGTGCCACCGACTCTCCTAAATGTTATCTCTTCACCTTGGCCTTTCTCTATGTGGGGCATTGATATGATTGGAATGATTGAACCCAAAGCTTCAAATGGTCATCGTTTCATCTTGGTAGCGATCGATTATTTTACTAAATGGGTGGAAGCAGCATCTTATGCTAATGTAACCAGACAGGTGGTAGTCATATTTATCAAGAATCAGATCATTTGTCGATACAGCATCCCGGGCAAGATCATCACTGATAATGGTTCGAATTTGAATAACAAGATGATGAGAGAGCTTTGCGAAGAGTTCAAGATCGAACATCATAATTCTTCTCCTTACAGACCGAAGATGAATGGGGATGTTGAAGCTGCTAACAAGAACATCAAAAAGATTGTCCAGAAGATGGTGGTAACTTATAAAGATTGGCATGAAATGCTTCCGTTTGCTTTACATGGATACCGTACTTCAGTTCGAACTTCCACAGGCGCAACCCCATTTTCCCTAGTTTATGGTATGGAAGCAATACTCCCCGTGGAGGTTGAGATTCCGTCTATGAGAGTGTTGATGGAAGCTAAACTTTTTGAGGCTGAATGGTGTCAAAGTAGATATGATCAGTTGAATTTAATTGAAGAAAAGAGATTGACAGCATTGTGTCACGGTCAATTATATCAGCAGAGAATGAAGAAGGCTTTTGATAAGAAGGTTCGACCACGCGAGTTCAGAGAAGGTGACCTTGTACTCAAGAAGATATTATCTTTCCAACCTGATTCTAGGGGCAAGTGGGCTCCGAATTATGAAGGACCGTATGTTGTTAAGAAAGTTTTCTCTGGAGGTGCCTTGATTCTCACCAATACGGATGGTGAAGAGCTCCCGCGCTCCTTGAACGCCGATGCAGTCAAGAAATATTTCGCTTAGATTTGAGTTGATAGTTTGCTGAGTTGAAAACCCGAAGGGGCGGCTTAGACAAGCTTTTGGTCAGACCAGTCTTGGCATTTGAGCACCTTTTGGAATCCGAAGTTGTTAGGGAGAATAGTGATCATTGTTTTTATGTAACTCTTTCTTTCATGTACTATTTCCCAAAAATTTTGTAAACCGTTGGAGTCGCGTTGTTAGCAAAACTACCATCTTATTAATGAAATTTGAGCATTTACCTTTTGTGGGCAAAATTTTAATTTTTACGAAAATATTTGAAACAAAGTTATTTAAAGTATTCTTATTTTTAAAATGTGTCGTGAATAATGAAAGGAATATTAACAGTTGTTCCGAGGATGTTCAAGCCATGAAATGCAAAACAGTACAGTAATTTATCCTTGCATGATGAACATGTTTCATTTCAAAATCGTCATGAGGTGTTGGTTGTGTGAACTTGCGTTTCTCGTGGTACTAAGTTTGGTGACTCCTCAGTTGTTCCAGTTAAGCGTTGTTTTGGTTATCTTTATTTGAGCAGATTTCTAAAGTGTGGTACGCTTTGTCTCATGCCAGTAGTCTATTGGTTTTAGAAGATTAGATTTGAATACTTTTCTCCTCAGAAGACTTGAGCCTTGTAGCGTGATACGCTCTGACGTTGCTTTGTGGTTCCAGTTCTAGTTTATTTTACGTCTCTTTTAAGATTGGCCGAGATCTATCTTTTCGTGACATCTTATCGTCTTCAAGATATTCCATCTGTTCGTTTTGTCAGCATAACATTCATTTACTCATTTACACTTACATCAGTATGCATATTCACATTTGCCGTTGATTTTGGGTTGTATACTTTGTTTTAATACAATGTACGTTTCTTTCCAAGTAGAAGGTTAGCTTAGGCAGAAAATGTGCTCCCTTTCTAAATTCCCCAACTGAGCTAATCCTCGTGGATGATTTTTATTTATTTATCCTACCTTGTCCATTTCTGGATAGGATGAATCCCCCAATCGAGTTACTTTCTCATTGGGTGGAGTCTTGTTTGATTGTTTTCTCTCTGGTTTATTCCTGGAGGGAGTTGTTGTCTCTTGCATAGGCTATCTTATGATTTTCCCCAGTGAAGTCGCGACCTAGACGAATGGTGCATTTATTTTGCACATTTAAGTATGTGATCTCCTCGGGAAGGATTGATTCATGGTTCTCTTTGACGAAGATTTTATTCTCTGGCAGTGTTATCGCAACTCTCTCCTGAAATATTTTTGGAAAAACGACAAGCGGCGGTCTCTTTATTTGAGCAACTTGTACGTTATTATTATTTTTGGAAAACGGCAAGCGGCGGTCTCTTCATGAGCAACTTGTACGTCATTATTTTTGGAAAACGGCAAGCGGCGGTCTCTTCATGAGCAACTTGTACGTTATTTTTTTTGGAAAACGACAAGCGGCGGTCTCTTCATGAGCAACTTGTACGTTATAGACATCGTTGGAAAACGACAAGCGGCGGTCTCTTCATGAGCAACTTGTGCGTTATTATTATTTTTGGAAAACGACAAGCGGCGGTCTCTTCATGAGCAACTTGTACGTTATAGACATCGTTGGAAAACGACAAGCGGCGGTCTCTTCATGAGCAACTTGTGCGTTATTATTATTTTTGGAAAACGACAAGCGGCGGTCTCTTCCTGAGCAACTTGTACGTTATAAACATCGTTAGAAAACGGCAAGCGACAGTCTCTTTATTTGAGCAACTTGTACGTTATTATTTTTTGGAATACAGCAAGTGGCAGCTTCTTTATTTGAGCAGCTTGTATGTCATAGTATTTTTGGAAGACAGTAAGTGGCGACTTCTTTATTTGAGCAGCTTGTATGTTATTGGCATCCCCGGACGACAGCAAGTGGCAGCCTCTTTATTTGAGCAACTTGTATGTCATAATATTTTTTGGAAGACAGCGAGTGGCAGCTTCTTTATTTGAGCAGCTTGTATATCTACAACCTTATTATTATTTCAGCATTAATTAGTATATCTCCGGAAATCTCGCAGAGAATTTTGTTATGAATCTTTACCTTCAGAAGTCGGTAATCCATTATCAGCAAAAGTGATACTTTTTGTCTATCGTTGACCTTGAGTTGTGAACTCACTGTTATTTTGGGTCAATAATCTGTTTTATGGCCTATGCAAGATGCCTTCTTTGTTAGGGTCAGAGGTCGTGTTCCCTCAATTTCTTTTTATTTATTCGCCGTCAAGAGTCTATCACTTGAAGTCGATGGTTTATTTCCCCAGTACTGTATAATCTGTGTCCTTGTGTTTTGTTGGTGTTTGATTTCTCCAGCATTGTGTTGTTTCATACAATATCTTTCTCTGTGAATTCAATCACTACATTCATATCAAACATAATGGCGGTATCTTAGGGCAAAAATTTGCGTATTATGTATTTAAGTACCTTCAATCTCGTCGAGACGAAGATTTTAATCTGCATATCTCCGGATAGAAGAAACTTAAATAGGGGCAGCTGTTGTACCCCAAATTTTGACCTAAGATACCATCTCCCATCTGCATCATTACATTGCAAGTGTTTTGACCTATTTTTATCAATTTTCAAAGCAGATTTTAAATTCATAACTTTTTCAAATCGAGAGCTGGTTATTTTTGAAACGCCCAGTTTATTAATTGATCAATGCTAAAATGATGTTTATTTAATTATTTATTATTCTGAGTTTAAATAATTGGAATACATTTTCAGTTGTTATAATTTAAAGAATTATAAATAATAAAGTAAATATTTGAAAAGAAGTTTATTAATTGAGCAATGATGTTTATTTAAATATTTATTGTTCTGAATTTAAATAATTGGAATTTATTTTCAGTTATCATATAATTTAAAGAATTATAAATAATAAAGTAAATATTTGAAAAGAAGTTCATTAATTGATCAATGATGTTTATTTAATTATTTATATTCTGAATTTAAATAATTGGAATTCATTTTCAGTTGTTATAATTTAAAGAATTATAAATGATAAAGTAAATAATTGGAAAGAAGAAAAGAATTAACTGGTAAAATAATAGAGTTTTATTCATCTTTATTCTAATTGTTACAATTGTTGTTTAAATATTGTATTATGTACAAAGTATTTACAATGACAATTACATAAAATGTTTAAAGTGAAATAAAAACTATTTTTATTTTTCTAAGATTCTAAATCTTCATCCTCTATCCAATACTTCTTTGATGCTCATTTGATTTTTACCTGCAGAGAATTAAAAGAAAAAGTCAGAGATAGATATATAATTAAAAGCAAAAAAATTAATTTAGAGTTCATCATTAAAAGCAAACGGCTGGAATCAGTTTTTTACCCTCTTTGCAAATCACGGGATTTCTCCCGGTTCACAAAAAGGATGAATATTTATTGATAAATATGAATGCACAAGTTAAAAATATGCACAAATTCAATTTTGCCAAAACTAACTGCATATTTCAAAACCAATTGCACATTTCCATTGTCAAACTACATATTTCAAAACCAACAGCATATGCAAGTCAAAGTTACATTTTCAAAAAAACAAAGTCCAACGTAAACTGTCCAAAAATATGGAAGTATGGAAATACAAAGGCTCCATACTGTAACAATGCAGATGGCAAAGAGAAACATGTACAGATTAAAACCAAATATGCAAGAAATATTCCTAAATTCATCATTTTCCATCTTTGCTTTTTCAGAACACAAAGTACATATAACATTTTTAATGTTTCAAACTGTACTAAGGAGAGAGAAGAGAGAAAAAGTGTGGGTTTACAGGTTTTGGCCTCAGGCAGAAAAGGGATAGAAAACAAAACAGCAATAATACAGTAAAAAAGGGGAAGCATAGAAAAGGATGCAAAGCAACCTGATTAAAATAGTAGAGTGCAGAGGTATCAAAGGAAATATAGAAAAATATACAAAAACCTGAACCATCAGAGCCAAGCGAACGAACTGATATTATAACAACAACAAACTCTTCAAAAGAAAAACCAGAGTTCATAACCTGTTGGGAGCCTAAAAACCAAAACTGAGTTCAAATACCACAAGCCTATTCTCAAAGAGAAAAAGCTTGAAGAACCTGCATTCAAAAACCATATACTGTCCCAAGCCAAAATATCATAAAAACCATGGCCTGAAAAACCAGTAAACAGCCTGCTGTCCAGCCAAAGCCTTACCCCTTTCAAAAACGATAACATGTAACATAAGCCTCAAGGCCATAAACCTTTAACTTGCCAAGTTAAAAAACCAGTAAACACAACCTGCATTCAAGATAGCAAAACCCTAACCATTTCAAAGCCTAACCAGTAAACTCATCAAAGGCCAAACCTGCTGAAACAAAAAACCAGGCCAAACCTGAAGCAAAACCAGCATAAACTGTGAAACCTTAAACCACTGTCAATCCAACCAAAGCCATCAAGCCAAATGGCCTAAACTAGAGAAAAGCCTTACCATTCAAAGCATCAACATTGTCAAGCAAAGTCAAACATCACAAGCCCTCAGAAGATATCATCACTGGGCGCAAAATCATCGTTAAACCCTCAGATTCAAATCACACAGCAACCAACACAAGGCAACTCAAGGCGACAAAGACAAAGAAAATTAGGGCGTTCATCAAGACAACTCAGCAAGCCCACAGAAAGAAGAAGGAAAAGAAGCATACAAAGGCTACCAAGAGGAAGAGGATAAAGATTTGTTTTCAGGATTTCGTCACCAAACAAAAGAAGTAAGAAACGAAATACCAGGGTCAAAGCAAGCATCACGCGTTTCATCCCTCACTGCCTTGGCCGCCACAGCTCTTCTCCACCCTTTTCTTCCTCCGTCTCCAAAGGTAACGTCTTTCCCTCTCATTCTTTCACGTACCTCAAATAACCATAACGATAGGAAGTCAGAATCAATAAGGAGCGATATTACAACATGTAATAATAAGACCCTAATGAGATTTAAAACGAAGATCATTACCTTGAATCTGTCGCCCTAGCGCTTCGTTGGAGGGAAGAAGAAGTTTGGAGATGCCGGTGGCCGTGGGCAGGAAAAACTCAGGCGAAGGTGGAAGAAGACGAATCAAGAACGAAGAAGAGCGCCGCTCTGTACCCTTTTTGCCTAACCCTAACGCAAAGTGAAACAAAAACGTTTAACCCTAAACTTTGTTTCTTTATGTGGGCTTAACCCATTTCCTAGGCCTGAAACCCAATGAATTTCTTAGAAAACCCCCATCCCATTTCTGTTTGTTTTCATTTTGGGCCCTTAAAACTCTTTGGCCCTTTCTTTTTTTTTTCCTTTTATTTTGTTCTAAACATTCCTAAACCAAAAATTGATTTACTTTTCTTTTATAATTTTAAATATTATAAACCATTTTTCATCTATAATTTAATTAAATATATTATTTTTATTGATATTAATTCCTAATGAACAATACCTTGTTATATATTAATTAAGACTTTATATAAAAGATTAGTAAAAAAAAACTTGAATTAATATAAAACATTAGTATATTTTATTATTCGCATATTAATACTAAAAACATATAAAAATAGAAATTTTTAAAAAAACATTTTATTTTATTTAATTGATTCTCTTGATTTGTACATATTAAATAAAAAATATAAAAAATACATGTTCACACCATTTAGTCTGTTATTTAATCGTTGTTGTGGTTATGTATCACTTAACTACTTAATCATTATCCATCTAATTTTCTGTTTGATTATTCAGTATTTACTTGGTTATTCTGTTTACGTCTAAATCCAAGAGAAAAAATGATTAAATTTTTTGACTTCATGTCCTCAAATCCAATCACGCGAATATCTTCATTCCATTAAAACTTAAGATAATTTTTCCCCAAATATTCAATTTTTTCAAAACTTAAACCTTTTAAGTCCAAACTTCGACATTAGGTCGTCGTACCTTCAAAAAACCCGTCCGTACCCCTTTTTGGCCGAAACAATTTATTTCAATCAAACAAACGCATTTTAATAAACAGATATTTCAAAAGGTTCCTATAGAATACTATAGATACATTGGGTGCTAATACCTTCCCATTGTATAACCAACCCTCGAACCATAGACCTCTTTTCAAAAACGCCTTGTATTTTCATTACTTTTAAAAGTATTATTTTACATTGCATACTTTAGGGTTTTATTTCGCTCTTTTCCCTTTTCCCTTGGAAATAATAAAGCGCGGTGGCGACTCTTGCTTTTGTGAGACGAATTAATTAATAATTCGATCTCCGATTTACCCCACTACATTTTTTATCGCTACAATGTTCAGTTATTTAGTCTTGCAATTAGGGTTTTATACGATTGTTTTTATGTCTTTCCATACAAACCCTAATTACTAGAAAAATAATATAGCAATAATGAAAAGTAGTAAAGTGCGAGAAATAAAATTATACGCTATTACAAGGCTTCAGGAGTGGGGGTAGAAAATGTTAAAAAATGGTGGTAAAATAGAAAAACCCTAATTAAACTATTACAAATCAGTAGCAAATATATAATGATAAAAATGCAACAATAATAAAATACGTGAAATTGTTAAAAAGGAAAAGAATAGAGAAATTGTTTTTGTGATTATTTGATGAAAAAATGTTTGATGATTAACCTACAAAACTGATTGATTTTAATTAATTAAAAAAAGTTAGTTAATTAAATTAATCAAACCCTAAAATCTAACTTGATTTTAATTTAATTAAGGAAACCTTAAAAATTAAATTAGGGTTGACATTAATTAAAGACCTAAAACTAAATTAGGGTTTGTTAAGAAAAATCAATAGTTTGTGAAAAAATGTTAGGTTTTATGAAAAGAAGAAAAGGTGTTAAAAAAATAACCAAATGGCAGGGGTGGGTGTTAAACTTATGCCCTTCAGCATTCTCCACACATGGCTTACCACCAGGCCAAGCGCTGGTTGGTGTCAAGATCTAGCCTCAGCGTGTTTTGTACTATATCCTGCAAAATATGAGAACATGAGAAAACAAAAGTGACAAAAGGTTGGATCGAACCCAGGACCTTTGACACCAATTACTTATCACGTGTGCTTCTATTGTTGGGGAGGTTGTACATCCATTAACTTGTATCAATCAATAAATATATAATATAAATAATCTACTTATACTGGAGAGGCTTCAGATCTTTACCGCTGCTTGTCTTCTTCGATTGCCTTCTTTTACCAATCCTGCAAAATATAAAGCATTAATGATCCAAAAACGTCATACCCCCTAAATCGAGGGCTACGAGTCCAATGGAAGGATCGTTTTTGCCTAAAAATATATGGTTTTTGAGTTATGGAGAAAAACACATGGATCGGTACAACAATGGTGCCCTATGATTTAGCATGCATGGGGTCACTATGATGATCCAAACCTGTTCAGAGACATCTCAAGCGTAAGTTAGTAACATCAATATGGCTTAAAACAAAACCAAATTAAAAATATGAATTTAGCAAGAAGGTGAAACCGGATATGCCGTGCGATGGGATTTCATGAGTTTTAGAACATCAAAACCGACCCAGCCTTACTCTATGATTTTTAGGAGTGAATGGGATGGCTGCTTTGCAGTGAAAGAGTTTGTAATAAGGGTTTTGAATTGTATAGGATTCTTTGGAAATTTTGATATTTTTGATAAATTTTTAGGCAAGGGTATTTCGTGTCCTTGTATGAAAAGAATGGATGAGAATATATAAGGGAAATTAGGGCAAAGAAAATATGGGCTTGGACCTTGTAGAAGCCTTTGTTTTATTTTATTTAATTTTGACTTTAATTAATAAAAAATCAAAAATAAATAAAATAAAGAGGTCAAGGGATGCATGAGTAAGATGTGAGGTGCATTATAAGCTGAAAACACGTTTGGACTCCTAAACAATGGCCCAACAACCCAAAATATCAAGTTTGCTCAATTTGAATTTCATGCATTTGCTCAAAATTTCTCAACTTGCACTAGCCATAACTCTCTCAATTTTAATCTTTTGAAGGTGATCTTAGACTTTTTGGAAAGCCCAAGGTGTCCTCTATAATATTTATGTTGATCATTTTCGCTTTTGAAGAATTTATCTTAATGTAAGTTTCCTTGTTAAAAAGTGTCTTTTTGTTGGGTTTTGAAATGACCTGTAATGTATTGACCCATATCTCTCAAATGATGCATTTTTGGACTTGAGTTTACAGAGACAAATTTATATAGAATTTAATTCCCTTCAAAATGAGCTTTGGTTAGGGAAAACTGATGAAGCGTGTGAAAATTTTGCTTGGTCAAAGTTCAGCTGACTTCTCCTAAGAAAGCCCTAATTTGTCATGTTTTGACTTTTGATGATTTGAGGGCTTTTCTTGAGGAATCATGATTAACCCTTGATAAAATGATGAATATCACTTAAAAATATTGATGTTGAACAAAAATCTTAAAGTTTGACTGTATGTTGACCATAGTTGACTTTTTACACAATACAATTGATTTTTAGTCATCTGAGCAATTGACTGAGTAAACTTATGATTCGAGGCTTGAAAATATTTGACATGAGCATCCTTGGAGACATATGAAGAACCATGAAAACCGCTTGAGACCTTGGAAACCCAATCTTCCTTAAGAAATACAAAACACTAGTTGTGAGTCCATTACTTAAGAGGGGAATTTGTATGATCAATTCTTGAGCAACCTTGAGCATTTGAGAACCCTAGGAGAATGTCTTGATGAAAAACGGAGGGAAAATTTTGGGGTACAACAACTTCCCCTGTTTAATCTTCTTAAACCTGAAGAGTTAGATTGGCATGTCCGCCATTCGTAGTCTAAAGGTAGAAGAGGATTGAACACTTAAGTGCCCAAAAATTTGCACTCACATGTGCACGAAGTAAAACTGTTGGTTAATTGTATTGCCTGAATGGGCTTAAAGATGCCATTCGGAGAGATGATAGAGTGTCTTCAGAGATGGGCTTACATATGCCATCCAAATAATTGTTGATAGGAGTATCATAAAGAGTCTACGCTTGACTATATCTGAAAAATGCTTTCCAAAATGAACCTCTTGGGAAGGTGCTTAAGTAGCTTGTTGTCAGATTTAGTCTCTGCGGGAAATGCTTGTCAGAATTCAGTCTCTGAGGTAAATGCTTGTCATGTAGATAGTCGCCCCATCCTGTTTCGGGAATTGATCTACAATCTGTTTTTGATGGCAAACCTGTCCTGTTTCGGGAGTTCATACCACTTGGGGATAAAGATATTCGCCCCATCCTGTTTCGGGAATTGATATGCAGTTGGCCATAAAGATAGAAAGATAGTTTCCTTGTCCTGTTTCGAGAGTTAATCTTTACTTGGTTATATAGATAGTTTCCATGTCCTGTTTCGGGAGTTAACCTTCAACTTGTTCATGTAGATAGTCTCCCCGTCATGTTTCAGGAATTGATCTATAATTTGTTTTCACAGATAGTTTCCCTATCTTGTTTCAGGAATTAATCTGTGTCTTGTCATACAAATATTTTCCCTATCTTGTTTCAAGAATTAATCTGTGACATGTTTGAAAATTGTTGATGATATTCGTCCGTTTGTAGACTTTACCTGAAAAAGATAGAGTTAGATGTATGAAATGAATTTTGTAATGATATTCTCAAACTAAATGAGAGTGTTATGTGTGTTTCGTATACATGTGGTGATACGGTGGGAGAACTGAGTTGGGTGTTTTGCGTTTTATCACAATTGTTGCGGATAGCAAGAGTCGCCACCGACTTTTCTTTTATCAAATAAAGGAAAGGGTGAAAAGAACAGGAAAGACCTTTTGAGAATTTTCTTGAGTTCGAGGGGTTGGTTATGAAAATGGAAGGTGTTAGCACCCTTCTCATCCGTAGTGATCTACGGGCTCTTAATTGTTAGATCACTTTCAAATGCTTTAGTGTTTGTGTAAGTTTGAAAATATTTTTAAAACGCCTAAGTTTGGCAAACTTTGCAATGATTCTCGTATTGTTGAGAATGTATACAAAGTGTTGATTTTGAAAATATTTGTTGAAAGGGAATGTTTGGATTGGTGTTTGAAAATGCCAATGTAAGACCATTTTGTAATAATTCTAGTATCTTTGAGAATGTATACCAAATGTTTGTTTGAAAAGTGTTTTTGAAAGCGTGAGGGGTAAATGGTTGTGCTTATGAGTAAGAAATTACGAGCAATCTACCTACTCAATAAGTCCTTGTTCTTTTCCTCCTCCTTTAGATAATGCTTATCTACCATTGATTGATAGAGAGCTTTATCATTGGATGTGAAGGGACAGACGTGGGTCATCGTATGGTCATTGAAGGCAATTGTAAGATGTTTTAGAAATTTTTGTAAGGGACTAAGATTGTTTACCGAAGGTAACTTTGAAGGATCATCGAGGGACTACAATATTTTAATCGAGGGTCTTTGATAAAACATCCTACTTTCGAGGGGCATGACTATTTTATTCGAGGAAAGAAGTGTGGGTTACCCTAGAGGTGTAAGTGTGCAAAGTGGGTTATTTTCATGTATTTGTTTTGTATTTAGGTTGTCTAGTATTGATTTTAAGTCTTGCCATACAAACTCTAATTACTAGTAATAATATGGAAAGCGATAAATTGTGGAATTTAAATGTCCTATGCTATTACAATACTTTTAGGGATGGGGATACAAATTTACCAAGGAGAATATAAAGCAATAAAGCCCTAATTGATATTACAAATCATGTACATAAATAATAATGCGATATAATAAAATGCGCGAGAATAATGTAAAGAGAAAAGAATTTGTTTTTGTGGTTTGTTTATAGAAAAAGTTTTAATTAACCTAATTAACTAATTAATTTACAAGAGAAGTTAATTAATTTATTTAACAAAAGCCTAAACTCTAAGTTGATTTGAAATGAAGAGGAAAAATAAACCTAAGTCTAATAATTTTTGTTTAGTAAATAACTTGGATATCAATTTGTAAAAATAAATAATAAAAATTTAATTTAAAAATAAAATAAAACAAAATAAAATGTTTAAATTAATTTAATTATTTGTTAAAATATATTTGTATTTTTCCGAAGCTTGCTTGCACAAGATCTGTAATGTAAATGTTAGGGAAAAAAACAAAATGCCTCACGCCTGGATCGAATCCAGGACAAGGCATATTTGTGACTTATACGCGCGCGCTCTACCACTGGGGTGACTATACATCCGTTGTTTAATACAAAAATCAATAAATATATTACAAACCCAGTCCTGATTATAAATTCATCTTCTTCCCCGCGCCAGAATGTTCATCAACATTTTTTGAAATATGTAACTTCCTCATTTCTCAACCAAATTGGAAAATGTAAACATGAATGTTACTTGAAATTTAACCACGATTTCAACCATGTAAATAACTTAAGCTAAAAATCAAAGATGAGCATGAATTTTATCTGGTACCAAATTAAACCTAATATTTCCAAAAAGTTCAAACTCAAAATCCGCATCACTCAGGCAACATGAATGAAATCTAAGGGCATGGTTAGCTTCAGGGCTATGATGTATATATTTTTTATTCACAAAGTAACCATTAATGATGCTTGTAGAGAGAGTTCAAAGTTGAGAAAACTTACCTCAAAACTAAAAATCGTGTTTGATGATTGAGCATTCCTTGAGATGTTGTGATGATCTGGATAGCATCACTGAACCTCTAGGACGCTAATCCAATGCTTACTTTGGATTGAGGGTGGCTGTATTGTTCTGGAGAAGTCAACGTGCAGAGCTATGTTTTTTGTTATGGGAGATGAGGAAGATGGTGTTACAGTTGTGTTGCAAGTGTTTGGATAGGCTCTAGCTTTGTGATGGATTAAAAATAAAAACGAAAGAGTGGATTGAGTGTTTGAGGTTTAAGTTCAGAAATGGCACAAAAATGGAGTTTGTGTGCAAAATCTGATTTCAGGGAGTTTCAAGGAAAATTGAAACTATTTATAGGGAAAGGTTGTGAATTCGTCCTTTGCTTTCAAAATAATGCATCTATTTATAGGGAAAGATTGGAGAAGCTCAAGTTAATCAGAATTCAAAATCACATGTTAAGCTCAACATGTGATTTTCTTGAAAAATCTAGTTTCAATGCTTTGTAACTTTGATCGTAGAGTAGTTAAACACTTTAATCACCTTGCTCGTGACCTTGTAGATGGAGTGTTATCAAAGGGAACAAATGAGAGGCTCAAGAATTGACTTTGTGCATAAAGCTTGCTTTTCAAGAATGGCAATGTTAACTTTATCCCCAAAATGTAAATTTACTTGGACAATGCTTAAACCACTTGGATCATAGCTCAAAAGTTTGTGTAATCCATTAATTATGGGTAGATACACAAGCTAGAAGGCCTGCAAAGAAATATTATGCAGCATAACATTGAGATTGGATTATGTGTTTCTCAATAAAATGACTTGTAATTCAAGAATGGATGCCCAACTTCTTCTCTTCGATTCTCTTAGCTCAAAAATTATCTCTTCAAGTTCATGGACATTTTGGAAAGCTTGAAACATTTTCTACAACCTTCATGTTGACCACTTTGGATAAATCAAATTGGAACTAGGTGAAAATTGGTCAAGAAGTTAGGTCAAAAAATCTGCCTAACTTGCCAAAAGTTTCACTAAGTGTTTTATGAAAAATGTCATGACTTCATGGGCTTATATCTTCAAATCTAATCATTTTTTAGGCATCAACACTCTAATACAAAGTTGTAGAGTTCATCAAGATCTACAACTTTCATGTTGAAGTTTTTCCTTGAATCATCTTGCATCTTGGTGAAAACATGTCATGAAGTGTTGAATTTATCAAGTATAAAAACACTTAGAAAATTTCTAAGTATTGAAAACTTTGAATTTTTGTGGACTTTCTTGACTTTCTTGATTCTTGATGATAAATTTTTATATTTTTGAGTATCTTGATGAATCTTGATCTTTGAAATTCAATGTTGATCAAAAAGTCAAAGTTTGACTTTTTGTGTATCAATTGACTTTTCCTTAGTTAACCCAAAATTCAACTATCAATTCATTGATCTTGAGAAATGATTTGAGCCGTGAATTTAGGTCAACATGTTGTGTTTGAATGATTTATATCATGCTTCAAGCCATTAGGTCATGTATTAGGTCAAAAGTCAATGATCAGATTCTTAATCAAATCCATAATTTTGACCATTTTTCCCCTTTGATGATTTGAATGTTTTTCTTGAAGAATTATGATCAACACTTGATCAATTTATGAACATGACTTCAAAATGTTGATGTTTCCCAAAATCATGAAATTTGACTATATATTGGCCACAATTGACTTTTTACCCAATACAAGTGATTTTTAGTCATTTGAGCAATTGACTGAGCAATTTTGAGATGCAAGACTTGAAACTTGGCATGAGCATTATTGGAAGTCTATAATGAACCATGAAAGTCATTTGTGGCATCAAAAGTTCAATTTTTCTTGAGAAAACAAAAACCTTAATCCGTGGCTT
This sequence comes from Vicia faba, assembly GCA_948472305.1. Taxonomy (NCBI): domain Eukaryota; kingdom Viridiplantae; phylum Streptophyta; class Magnoliopsida; order Fabales; family Fabaceae; genus Vicia; species Vicia faba. Next base: position 610,931,271 of record OX451736.1, read on the forward strand.
AGTGCTTAAGGGGTAGGCTTGTCTGATCAAACTTTTGGAACTTCTTGAGTATTTGAGATTTTTGTGAGAAATGTCTTGAGAATGAGAGGGATGTTTTGGGGGCACAAAAATTTCCCCTGTTCAATCTTCTTAAACCTGAAAAGTTAGATTGGCTTGTCCGTCATTCGTGGCTTGAAGGTTGAAGATGATTGAACACTTAAGTGCCCGGAAATTTGCACTCGTTTGTGCATGAAGTAAAATTGCTTGTTGATTATACCAGGAATGGGCTTAAAGATGCCATTTGGAAAGGTTATGGAGAGCTGTCAGAGATGGGCTTAAAGATTCCATCCAAAGTAACCGTTGATAGAAATATCAGAATGAGTCTACACTCGACTGTATCTGAGGAGTATCATAATAAATCTTTAGTCGATTTAATCTGAGTCAGAAAAGGATCTACTGAGAGAAGTATCAGAATAAATCTTTGGTCAATTTAATCAGAACTAGAAGAAGGTCTATTGATAGAAGTATCAGAATAAATCTTTGGTCAATTTAATCTGAGCTAGCAGATGTTTGAAAATATTTAACTGAGAGAAGTATCAGAATAAATCTTTGGTCGATCTAATCTGAGCCAGAAAAAGGTCCACTGAGGAAAGTATCAGAATAAATCTTTGGTCAATTTAATATGGGCCAGTGGATGTTTGAAAATCCTTAATTGAGAGAAGTATCAGAATAAATCTTTGGTCGATTTAATCTGATCCAGAAAAAGGTCTACTGAGAGAAGTATCAGAATAAATCTTTGGTCGATTTAATCTGAGCCAGCAAATGTTTGAAAGTCTTTAACTGAGAGAAGTATCAGAATAAATCTTTGGTTGATTTAATCTGAGCCAGAAAAAGGTCTACTAGGAGAAGTATTAGAATAAATATTTAGTCAATTTAATCTGAGCAAGCAGATGTTTGAAAATCCTTAACTGGGAGAAGTATCAGAATAAATTTCTGGATGATTTAATCTAAGCCAGAAAAAGGATCTAGTGAGAGAAGTATCAGAATAAATCTTTGATCGATTTAATCTGAGTCAGCAGATGTTTGAAAATATTTAATTGATAAAAGTATCAGAATAAATCTTTGGTTGATTTAATCTGAGCCAGAAAAAGATCTATTGAGAGAAGTATTAGATTAAATCTTTGGTCGATTTAATTTGAGCCAGCATATGTTTTAAAATCCTTAACTGAGAGAATTATCATAATAAATCTTTGGTAAATTTAATCTGAGCCATAAAAAGGGTCTATTGAGAGAAGTATCAGAATAAATATTTCATCGATTTAATCTGAACTAGCAGATGTTTGAAGAGAGAATTATACATATTTTCCTTATCTTGTTTCAGGAAATGACCTACAATCTGTTTTGACAGTTGTTGATGATATTCATCTGTTGACTGATCTTTTCTGAAAAGTTAAAGAGTTAGTTGTATGCAATGTCATGATGTATGAAATGCATTGTGTAATGATGCTCTCAAAATAAATGAGATTGTGCTATATGTGTTTCGTATGCATATGCTATGATGTATGAATGTGTAATGTTGTTGAAGCTTATCTTCATCTGGGAAAATAAATCTCTGACTATTGTTGGGGAATGAAGAGTATGTGTATCTTCAATTTTGTATAGAATGATTCCATCGAGAATTCCTTCTTACTTTTTTGAGGAAACTCTGAAAGGGATGTATTGATTTCTGTCTAGGAAGTAGAGTTTATGAGCATTGGTCGTTCGTTGCTCTACTGGGGAATTTATTTCTTATATACCCTGACTAGGGATAAAAGAGATGTTTAGACTTCTGACTTGTCCGGGGAAGATTATTCTTATATACCCTGACTGGGGATAAAAGAGATGTATAATTTTCTATCTTGTCTAGGGAGGATAAAGGTAAATGGTATCTGGTCGGTCTCCAGGTTTCGCAGCAAATTTCTGTGGATAGTGGTAATTTCTCTTGGGGGAGTGGCAACCTTACTGGGGAGAAGAATTTTGTCAGTGATAAACTCGAGCTGGGGAATTTGTAGTTTGTTGGAGAAATAAACCCAGTTAGGAAATAAACCCTTGTTGATGGAGAAATGCTTTGCTGAGGAAACTAACTTTCTTGGGGTTATTCAATTTGCTAAAGAGAAGAAACTCTGCATGGTCTCTTTCTTCAGTTTTGGAGGATTAAACTCAGCTGAGGAAAGGAATTTCCATAAATTGTACTGATTAAGACTCCGTGGGGAGATTTTAAGAGATTAAGCTCATTTATTTGTTAAAGTGATTTGTCGGGGATAGCCTCATAGAAGTGGCTATGACGACTTCATTGGGGATAATCTTATGAAAGGAACTCTGTGGTGATTTACAGACGGCTTAAGTGTCATCCCTGTTCTTAGTTATTTGTTAACATTTAGTAATGATCATATGCATATGATCATTCAATTTTATTCATCGGACGTTTTTGCAAGCAAAACAAAAAAACAAAAAGTTTGAATTTTAATGTAATATTTGTATTGGTAATTGGCCTATAAACAGGCGATTTTGTACAAAGAGACAGAAATCCTAGTAAGAGGAAGTCATTGTAAAATGAAAGATTACAGAGTGAAAAGAAGTGTATATAGCCATGTGGAAGTGATCTCATTGGGTTCCAACTCCGTTATTTACCTTATTTCTTTGAACATCTCTTCTCTTACCGTCAGAAGAAGTTGATTGCACTAATTGTGTACCTTTTGAACTTTTGATCTTGATAATAAAACTGGCATGAAAGTGATCTAACGGGACATAATCGTACTCTTTAATCCCTATTTTTTTCCTGGACCACCCTTTCATATTTTCAGCCCACCAGGATACTCTTTTTTGACCAAGCCGCCCTTTCAGGTTTTCTACTTGTCGGGTGTACGATCTTTTTTATATATCCCTTATTTTTTTCCAAACCCTTTTGGTTTTCCGGGATGCCCTTATATTTTCCTAGTTATGTCAGCCTACCGGGTCATTCCTATGTGTAGTATTTTTTTACTATGTTCGCATTCATAGGGTGCGAGAAATCTTCACCATCCATAGTGGTTAGAATCATAGCATCGCCCGAGAATACTTTCTTAACAATAAATAGCCCTTCGTAAGTGGGAATCCATTTTACCCTGGGATCTCCTTGTAGCAGAATGATGTGCTTTATTACCAAGTCACCAGCCTGGTATACCTGATGCTTGATTTTTTTGTTGAAAACTTTGGTCATGCGTTTCTGGTACATCTGACCATGACAAATAGCATCCAACCTCTTTTCATCAATCAAATTCAACTGATCTAATCTCGTCTGAATCCATTCTTCTTCATCTAAGTATGCTTCTTTCATAATCCTTAGAGAAGGAATCTGAACTTCGACAGGAAGGACAACTTTTATGCCATAGACTAAAGAGAAAGGGGTTTCCCCAGTTGATGTTCGTGCCGAAGTACGGTAGCCATGAAGATAAAATGGTAGCATCTCCATCCAGTTTTATATGTCACCACCATCTTTTGCATAATCTTATTTATATTCTTGTTAGTAGCTTCCACTGCGCCATTCATTTTAGGTCTGTATGGAGAAGAGTTGTGATGCTTGATTTTGAACTGCATGTAGAGTTCAGTGATCATGGCATTATTAAGGTTGGTTCCATTGTCAGTGATGATCCTCTCAGGGATACCATAACGGAAGATGAGGTTATGCTTGATGAACCGGGCTACGACGTTCTTGGTAACTGAGGCAAATGAAGCTTCTTCAACCCACTTGGTAAAGTAGTCAATGGCGACAAGAATGAAACAGTGTCCATTAGAGGTGGTAGGCTTGATCTCTCCAATCACGTCAATGCCCATCATTGAAAATGGCCAAGGAGAAGTCATGAAATTCAAGGGAACTGGAGGCACGTGGACCTTATCAGCATAAATTTGGCACTTATGGAAAGTCCTCGAGTGGAGATGATAATCAGTTTCCATGGTAGACCAATAATAGCCAGCTCTCAGAATCTTCTTGGCCATTGTATATCCGCTAGAATGAGTACCAAAGATACCTTCATGCATATCCTTCATGATATTTTATGCTTCCTTCTTGACCATATAATGGAGCAAAATTGAATCGTGGTTGCGCTTGTATAAGATCCCATTGCTCAGGAAGAGCTTGGCTGAGAACCTCTGCAGGAATTTCTTCTCATTTACTGAGGCCCCTTCAGGATATTCTTGAGCTTCGAGATATCTTTTCACCTCATGAAACCAAGGCTTCCCCTCTACACCATTAGTGTTAATCTCATAGCAGTGTGTTGGTTCGTCAAATCTTTCGATAGTAATTCGGGGAGCTTCTTTGTCCCGTCTGACCTTGAACATAGAAGACATGGTAGCAAAATCATCTACCAACTGATTCTCTTCCCTCAGAATGTGCTCAAAGGTAACCTCTTCAAAGTATGGGATCAAGGTTAGCACAAGCTCTTTGTAAGGGATAAGGTTTGGATGTTTTGTATCCCACTCTCCTTTAACTTGACTGATGACCAAAGCCGAGTCTCTATATACACTTAAGAATTTTATTCTTAGGTCAATAGCAGCCTTAAGACCCAATATACATGCTTTATACTCGGCCATGTTGTTGGTACAATCAAATCAGAGTCTGGAAGTGAAAGGAGTATGGAAACCTTCAGGAGAAATGATCACGGTCCCAATTTTGTTACCCACTGTGTTGGAAGCTCCATCAAAAACCATAGTCCATCGGGTTTCTTGTTCAGGTCCTTCATGAAGTCCAGGCTTTTCACAATCCATAACCAAAATGATTTTCTCGTCCGGTAATTCAAAGTTCATAGATTGGTAATCATTCACAGCTTGATGTGCCAAATGATCTGCCAGCACACTTCCTTTTATTGCTTTTTATGCAGTGTACTGGATATCATACTCAGTTAAGATCATTTGCCATCGGGATATCCTTCCGGAGAGAGTTGGCTTCTCAAAGATGTACTTGATGGGATCCATCTTAGAGATCATTAGAGTGGTATGAGTCAACATATACTATCTTAGTCGGCGAGCAACCCATGCCAAAGTGTGACAAGTTTTCTCGAGTAGTGAATATCTTGTTTCACAGTCGGTAAACTTTTTCCTAAGGTAGTATATTGCATGCTCTTTTCAACCAGACTCATCATGATGTCCCAGTGCACACCCCATTAAATTCTCTAAAATAGTTAAGTACATGATCAGAGGTCTTCCTTTAACTGGTGTCATCAGGATTGGAGGTTCTTGTAAATACTCCTTGATCTTGTCAAAAGCTATTTAACAGTCGTCGTTCCATCTAACTACCTGATCCTTCTTCAGCAGCTTGAAGAGTGGCTCACAAGTAGCAGTTAGGTGAGAGATGAATCGGGAAATGTAGTTCAGACGTCCCAAGAAACCTCTAACTTCCTTCTTAGTATGAGGAGTTGGCATTTCTTGGATATTTTTGACTTTGGCGGGATCAACCTCAATTCCTTTTCCACTAACGACGAAGCCTAGGAGCTTTCTAGACCTTACCTTGAAGATGCATTTGTTGGGATTCAACCTCAACTTATATTTCTTCAGCATCCCAAATAACTTGTGCAGATGATCAAGGTGCTCTTTCTTAGTTTGGGATCTTTCTATCATGTCATCAACATAGACTTCTATCTCATGATGAATCATGTCATGAAATAGAGCCATCATAGCCCGTTGATAAGTTGCGCCTGCATTCTTCATCCTAAAAGGCATGACATTATAACAGAAGGTGCCTCACTGAGTGGCAAAAGTAGTCTTCTCCATGTTTCCGGGAGCCATTTTGATTTGGTTGTAACCCGAGAAACCATCCATGAAGGGAAACACCTTGTGTTGAGTAGTCTTGTTAACTAAGACGTCAATATATGGTAGTGGGAAGTCGTCTTTGAGGCTTTCCCTATTTAAAACCCTATAGTCTACACACATACGGACCTTACCGTCTTTCTTCGATACTGGAATAACATTTGCAACCCATTGGGGATACGACGTCACTACCAAGAAACCTGCATTGAAATGTTTCATTACCTCAGCCTTGATCTATTCAGACATGTCAGGACGCATGCAACGAACCTTTTTTTTAATCGGGGAATAACCCTCTTTCATTGGTAGACGATGAACCACAATATCAGTATCAATCCCCAGTATGTATTCATATGACCAAGCGAATACCTCAACATAGTCATGCAACATCTGAACCAATCTTCTTTTGAGACTATCTTCCAAGTTGGCGCCGATCTTGACTTATTTCTTATCTGCCTCAGTACCCATGTTTATTACCTCTACCGGCTCTTTATGCGGTTGGATGGCCTTTTCTTGTATCAGGATTCTGGAGAGTTCTCCAGGTATCTCACAATCTTCTTCACCTTTGTCTTCGGCTTGATAGATTGGGTTTTAGAAGTCGTAAACGGTAATAGCAGAATTTTTGTCAATGAGATCCGGAGTGGATGTGGATCTCCAAATGTGTGTGTGTGTGTGTGTGTGTGTGTGTGTGTGTGTGTGTGTGTGTGTGTGTGTGTGTGTGTGTGTGTGTGTGTGTGTGTGTGTGCATGTAAGGTCACGTGGCTATTTTTTTTTAAATGCAGTTAAAATAAAGAAAGACAAAGAGCACAAAATTTGAATGCAAAATCGTCCAATGTTTTCATTAAATGAGCGTATGATATATGAAATGACAAACCCTTAACAAATGGACCATTGTGCCCTGGGAAAGGCATATGGTTTAAAGTCATTGTTTTGAAGGAAATTATACAGACAAATTTCTTAAAGAAATAAAAACAGGAAATAGCAATTACTCCTGGTTGAAGGAGATTGAGATGAAGTCTTTAGCCATCCAGTTATTAAGTCCACCGTTAGCAGTTTGTAATATCCAGTCGTCTAAGTCAGCATCACCATCACTGTCTTCAAGAGCATTGACTTCATTATTGCTAATACAAAGAGGTGGTCCACCAGCACGGGCACGTTGAATCTCTTTCTGAGCCTTTGAAGTAAAACCTAACCCAAACTTGTCAGATTTGTAGGGATATCAAGAAGTTGTCCCCAGATAGTGTAACCTCCATCTTCCATAACAACCCGAGCATCCTTCAGAGAGGCCATTTTTGGTGTGCCATTAGAGATTTCAGGAGTAGCAACAACAACCATAGGAGGGATTACCTCAAATGCTTGACAAGGGGTTTCAATGAATTCTCCATCCATTTCAACATATTTAAAAGAATTCAAATGACTGACCATATATTCTTCCTCTCCACAGACTATGACAACCTTCCCTCTCACTGGGTACTTTAGCATTAGATGTAATGTAGAGGTAACTGCACCTGCCCCATGAATCAATTGGCATCCGAGAAAGCATGAATAGGTCGGGCAGATATCCATTACATAAAAAGTTGAATTGAAAACTTGATATCCCACCTTTATAGGGAGATCATCCTCTCTGTGGACCATCCTCTTAGAACCATCAAAGGCTCTTACCACAATATCACTTGGTTTCAGCACCATCCCTTCACAATCCACCCTATCCAAAGCACCTTTGGGTAAGACATTGAGATAGGATCCAATACCTACTAACACATGCGCCATAGTTGTACCTTTGCATTCAATAGAGATATGGAGAGCCTTGTTGTGATTCTTCCCCGCCAGAGTTAAATATGCATTAGAAAATCCCAAGCCATTATCAACAGTTAGGATTGCAACGCAGTTCTCAAATTGATCTACAATGGTCTCTTGTGGTACATGGGCATTCTTCAGAAACTTCAGCAAAGCTTGGGCATGTGCGTCGGAGCATAACAATAAGGACAACCTGGATATCTTTGAGGGTCTCTGCCCCGGTTGTTCCCCTATTTTGTAATCACTTTTTCGGATGATCTTCATAATTTCTTCCATCTCTTGTCTTGACGGGTCTTCAATTATAATTTCTTTTGGCGGTGCCTCTGTCAGGGAAGGCTCAATTACTTTCTCTTTACCTCGATTGTCAACAATTGGTCTAGCAGTAGGAATGCAAATAGGTGTTGTAGTAATTATTGGGGGGGGGGGAGATCTCCAGAGAGAAGATCCTTCCGGTTCTAGTGACCTTACTAGTTCCAGAAATGTTTGTAATTTCAGGCTCTTCATTTTCATTAATCCATGTCTCTTTCTTGACACCATGATAATGAACTTCTGCCCCATAGTTCCAAGGAACGACTTTATTAGAGGAATAGGGGACTGGCCCCGGTGTAGTAATGATCAAGGGATCTACTATTGGCTCAGTAGAAATCCTTATAGAGCCTTTAGAGGTGATTCTAATATGAGTATTTGAAATGGTGATTATGGAAACATCTTGAGGTAAACTTTTTATGGACGGAGTTTTCTCGAACAGAATTTCATGGCTATCAATCAAGCGTTGAATATCTTTCTTCAGCCACATACAGCCATTGGTTTAGGAAGCACAATGGTAACAATTTTCAAGGTAGCGAGGAAATAAATTGGCTCTCAGTAGATTCTTCTTAATGGTCAATAATAGAGTAGTCAAATCATCGATGATGGAGACAAAATAGACATCGTCAATAGCATTGACACCTTTAACATGACTGAGCATGGGAGCAGTAATGACATTGGGGGTTTGTGAAGGGTCAAACTCGATCACCTTGTTATCAATCTAATCTTGGATCTTGCTCTTTAAGGCCCAACAATCATTGGTATCATTCCCAGAGCTATTGGAATGATAGGCACATTTTGCATTCAGGTTATATTTCGGAGGTGAAGTATTGAGGAGGATTCCTCAGTGTTACCAAATCTGCCTTCAAAAGATGTTGTAAAGCTTGAGACATTGGCATTTTGATTCTAGTGAATTTCCTCCTTGGGACATCAGGCCTTTTTTGACTGTTTCATTGTTGTGGTCATTGAACTGGGGTCAGGTTTGAAATCAAAACAGCTCCTACCGAATGATGACAATCATTCTTGATGTGGCTCCTTTGTCCATAAGCAGCATTAGTTTCCTTCTTACCAATGAATGGTTTTTTCACAACATTAGAGATGGAGGCCATTGGGATCTTTCTACTTTTGATTCCACTTTCAACTTGCTCACCAGTCAAGATTAATTCAGTAAACCGTGACGAAGAACTCTTAATCAGCAAATTAAAGAATGGACCAGTCAAGGTGCCCATAAACATGTCCACTAACTCTCTACCAGTCAATAGGGGGTTGCACTCTTCCAGCCCGGTCCCTCCATTTTTTAGCATACTTCTTAAAGCCCTCGTCCGAGCCCATTGTCATATTCTGCAACTGCACCCGAGTTGGTGCAAGATCAGCGTTATATTGGTATTGCTTGTAGAAGGCAACAACTAGATCCTCCCAGGTGTGGATATTAGTCCCCTCAAGTTGATAGAACCATTCCAACTGTGTCCCAAATAAGCTTTCTTGGAAGAAGTGCACCCATAACTTCCTATCGGTTGTGTGTGGTTGAATCTTGCAGACATATGACCTTAGATGCATCTTTGGATAGGAGACCCCGTCATATTTGGTGAAAACAGGGACTTTGAATTTGTGGGGAATTACCACCCCAGAGATCAAGCCTAAATCTCCAAAGTCTAAACCAGGCACTGTTTGGATCTCTACAGCCTTAAGTCGGTCTTCAAGTTGTTTGTACTTATCATCCCACAGTTGGTATTGCTCTACGGAATAGTCTTCGTCCTCAGTAACTTGGTTATTTCCACCCCCAACTCTAGTGATTCTAGCTTCCTCTTCTTGATTGTCTTCTTCCTCAGAAGAAGCCTCTTCTATTTGAGCTAGTCGGGCAGGTCCCTTGAATCTTCTTCCCATGTTGAGGATGACAGCCCTCTTCTTAGTATTATTTTTGGTGAAAAGTAGTGCCATCATTTCTTGTTGACCTTTGGCTAGGTTGAGGAGGGTCTCTTGGAACTTTGCGTGTAAAGTTTACAGATCTTTGACGCTTTGCTCTAAAGCCATCTTATACTGAAATAAACAGTAGAAAGATGAGGAAACTTGTATCAGAAAACCTGCTTATGGTATGATGCATGCTATGTGGATGCAATGTTTTCAAGGACCTCAAGAGATTTAAATTTTCTAACCAAAAAGGAAACAAACACAACAATTGTATTAATGAGTTCAAGAGTTACAATTGCCACTTGGGCTTACATTGAGTAAAGCAAAAAGGTATCAAAGAGACAACAAAATGAACTCCTAAAACAAAAAACTCAAATCTCCAACGGATGCTTCTTCTTTGGTGCAATGTATGCATTCAAGCTTTGCTCCTCGTAAACTTGTCTTGTGAGCTCCAACACTTTCTTCTCGATTGCGTAGAATCGAGCTTCAAAAGTGTCTCATTTCCCCTTGAGTTGAATCCACGATATCTGCAATTCTTCGAGGTTGATAGGAATATCAGGATGGAAAATGGTATAAGAAGTATCTCCCTTGGTAACAAGCTCCATAACTATTGGTAAGATAGTTGGGTATGGCATCATGAGACTTTGAGCACGAGCTTGTACCCATTTGAGATAAGGCTCAAGAGGGATGGAATTATTATGCCCCAAAGACTTACTATCAACTTTGCTTACCATGCCCCAAGCATGTACAAACCTTCAATGATAACCTTGGAAATTGTTCTCGTAGTTGAATATAATACCTTGAATGAGTGTATCATGGGGGCCATCTCTTCAAGCATAGCCAAACTATCGTAGAGCTAGAGACGGGTTATAAGTAATACCTCTCATAATTCCCAAAAGTGGAACATTAGGGAACTCCTCACAATTGACAATGATAATAATGTCCTCTTGAGATCGAGAGCACCAATGGATCTGCATGAGAAAGCGACATTATCCTTTGCGACCATCTCAAACTTTGCCTATTCTTCAATACTAATCGTGGAAGGTGTGAAATAAACCACCTAGACAGCAACAAAATGTAACACATAAGAGCCCCTCTCTTCCTCATGGTGCGAGTGTGAAGACAATGTAGAATGTGTCCAAGCAAAGTAGGTACGGGATTATGTGTAAGGAAAATTTTGACGGCATTCACATCTATGAGTTGGTCAGGGTTAAGAAAGAGCACCAACCCATAGATTACGAGAGCCAAAATCTCCTCAAAAGCTTTAAAACCCATAGCATCCCAAAATAGTTTATCCTTCTCTATTAGGAATATATCCAAAAATCCTTTGACCCACTTCTTGTCTCCTAATTAGCTACGATGTCAGAACTCTTCAAATGTAAGGCTTTGGAAATAACCTCAAGATTTGGAGTTTCCTCTAAACCGGTGAATGGAATTTTATCAAGGACTGGTACCCCCAATAGTTGATAGAATTATTCTATTGTGGGAATTAGTAAATAGTCGAGAAAGGTGAAACAATGATGTACAGGGTCAAAGAACTGTAAGAGCACCCTCATCATGTCTTCTTCAAAGCTTGAGGTAGCCAGATTAAGAAGTCGACCACATCTTTTGGTGAACGGAGAATTTTCAGGAACCCTTAATGCTAACTCTTTGAGTTGAGGAGGCGCCCCTAATAAGTTGATTCGGATGGTATTTCTGCAAGGGGAAGCCATATCCTACAAAGAAGAACAAAGATAAATTCGTAGGTCCTTGAAATGGTTAGTGAAAAGGCTATGGCATGATGTCATGATGTTTATGAACAAATAATCACATACAAACAAAGCACACAAGGCCTTAGGTTTAGGCTTGCATGGGGTTTATAGGTAAGTACCCTCTTGAAGTTTAGTTGGTTCAACCTGTCCTAACAGAAGTAACCGGGTTCTAAGAAATCTCAATATCACTGATCTTTCTTCATTGGGCATTGTTTTAGCTCAAGCATCCAAACTGCGGGCAAAATATCCCAAAAGTCTGATCTCAATGAGTGTAGCATCGAGTATCAACCAAATTTAGTCTTGCACTAAATCCAACTATCTCACTAATTTCTAATGGCCAATTTATTCAAATAAGGTTCTATGGCCAATTAGTGCTTCATGACACCACACAGCGGCCCCGTATTCTCCTTGGCTAGACTCAAGGGACACCTATACCAACAAATGTGTCACACTAACGTAGCCATCGCTTCAACCATGTCGGTATTACGTTGCATAGTCCCCACGGTCTATTGCTACTTACCTAATATGCCTCATATTCGGGTATAGGATTTTTACAAGTAATAAACCCAAGCATAACCCACAAATGTAAAGCAAACAAAGAAAAAAATTAAAGCAAATAAAGGTGATCTAGCTCTTAAGGAAACCCCATTTTTAATTCAATTTCCCCAGCAGAGTCGGCAGTTCTGTGATATGGTGGGAGAACTGACTTGGGTGTTTTGATTTTTATTACAATTGTTTCAGATAGCAAGAGTCACCACCTACTTTTCTTTTATCCAATAAAGGAAAGGGTGAAAAGAACAGGAAAGACCTTTTGGGAATTTTATTGAGTTCGGGTGGTAGGTTCTGAAAAGGGAAGGTGTTAGCACCCTTCTCATCTGTAGTTATCTACGGGCTCTTAATTGGTAGCTCACTTTGAAATGCTTTAGTGTTTGTGTAAGTTTGAAAATATTTTGAAAACATCTAAGTTTTGCAAACTTTGCAATGATTCTCGTATTTTTGAGAATGTATACAAAGTGTTTATTTTGAAAATATTTGTTGAAAGGGAATGTTTGGAAAGGTGTTTTAAAAGGCCAATGTAAGGCCATTTTGTAATGATTCTCGTATCGTTGAGAATGTATATAAAATGTTTGTTTGAAAAATGTTTTTGAAAGTGTGCGGTGTAAATGGTTTTTTTTATGAGCAAGCAATTACGAGTAATCTACCTACTCAAAAAGTCCTTGTTCTTTTCCTTCTCCTTTAGATAATGCTTATCTACAATTGATTGATAGAGAGCCTTATCATTGGATGTGAAAGGACATGCGTGGGTCGTCGTATAGTCATTGAAGGCAGCTTGTAAGATATTTTAGTAATTTTCATCCTCCTTTAGATAATGTCTGCCTACCATTAGTTAGTAGGAATCCATATCATTAGATGTGAGGGACAGGAATGGGTCGTCGTACAGTCATAGAAGGAAACTTGTAAGATGTTTTAGCAATTGTTGTAAGGGACTAAGATCATTTACCGAAGGCAATATTTGAAGGGTCATCGAGGGACTGCAATCTTTTAATCGAGGGTCTTTGCTAAAACATCCTACGTTCAAGGGGTGTGACTATTTTATCCGAGGAAAGAAGTGTGGGTTACCCTAAAAGTGTAAGTGTGCAAAGTGTGTTGTTTTCATGTATTTTTCTTGTATTTAGGTTGTCTAGTATTCATTTTAAGTCTTGTCATACAAACCCTAATTACTAGCAATAATATGGAAAGGGATAAATTGTGGAATTTAAATGTCCTACGCTATTACAATACTTTTAGGGATGGGGAATATAAAGCAATAAAGTCCTAATTACTATTACAAATCATGTACATGAATAATAATGTGATATAATAAAATGCGCGAGAATAATGTAAAGAGAAAAGAATTTTTTTGTGTTTTTTTGATGGAAAAGGTTTTAATTAACCTAATTCACTAATTAATTTACAAGAGAAGTTAATTAATTTATTTAACAAAAGCCTAAAATCTAAGTTGATTTGAAATGAAGAGGAAAAATAAACCTAAGTCTAGTAATTTTTGTTTAGCAAATAACTTGGATATCAATTTGTAAAAAGAAATAATAAAAATTTAATTTTACAATAAAATAAAATGAAATGTTTGAATTAATTTTATTATTTTTGAATATATATATATATATATATATATATATATATATATATATATATATATATATATATATATATATATATATATATATATATATATATATATATATATATATATATATATATATATATATATATATATATATATATATATATATATATATATATATATATATATATATATATATATATATATATATATATATATATATATATGTATGTATATATATATATATATATATGTATGTATGTATGTATGTATTTATTTTTGGGTTAAATAAAAATAAATAAATAAATAAATAAAATATAGAAAATGTAAAGAAATAAAAAGAAATTGGGCTAGGTTTTTAAAAAGTGAAAAGGGTGTGTGAAGTAGCAAAAAGGTTAGGTCCAAGATAATTTTTTATAATCAGAAAAAATAAAAAAAAAAATGAATGGGATTGCGTTTTGAAGAGTAGAATGGGGATAATGATGATAGCAAAAATAAAAATAGAAAAAGGCCCAAGACTGAAGGGCCCAACGCCTGTTTGGATTCCATAGGGCTGGCTTGTGAGAGCTCATGATGGACAAGAGCATCTGGTGTGTTGGATTTGTTGGTATGGTGATCTGATGGTGTTGGAATGAGGGTGTATGGCGCGCATGTGGAGCTTGCTTGCGCAAAATCTGCAATGTAAATGTTAGAAAAAAGCAAAATGCCTCACACCTGGATTGAACCCAGGATAAGGCATACTTATGACTTATACGCGCGTGCTCTACCACTGGGGTGGCTATACATCCGGTGTTTATTACACAAACCAATAAATATATTACAAACCCAGTCCTGATTATAACTTCATCTTCTTCCTCACGCTAGAATGTTCATCAACATTTTTTGAAATATGTAACTTCCTCATTTCTCAACCAAATTGGAAAATGTAAACATGAAAGTTACTTGAAATTTTACCACGATTTCAACCATGTAAATAACTTAAGGTAAAAATCAAAGATGTGTGTGAATTTTATCTAGCACCAAATTAAACCTAATTTTTCCATAAAGTTAAAACTCAAAATTTGCATCACTCAAGCGACATAAATAAAATCTAAGGGCATGGTTAGCGTCAGGGCTATGATGTCTACATTTTTTTTCACAAATTAACCATTAATGATGCTTGTAGATAGATTTCAAAGTTGAGAAAACTTACCTCAAAACTGGAAATCGTGTTTGATGATTGAGCACTCCTTGAGATGTTGTGATGATAAGGATAGCTTCATTGAATCTCTAGGAAGCTAATGCAATGCTTACTTTGGATTGAGAGTGGTTGTATTGTTCTGGAGAAGTCAACGTGCAGAGATCTATTTTTGGTTATCAAAGAGGAGGAAAATGATGTTATGTGTTACAAGTGTTTGGATAGGCTCTACTTGAGTTATAGAAGCTTTGTGATGGATTAAAAATGAAAACGCACGAGTGGATTGAGTGTTTGAGGTTTAAAGTCAGAAATGGCACAAAAATGGAGTTTATTTGCAAAATCATACTTCAGGGAGTTTGAGGGAGTTTCAAGGCTTGTGGATTCGTCCTTTTCTTACAAAATAATGCCTCTTTTTATAGGGAAAGGTTGGAGAAGCTCAAGTTGATCAGAATTCAAAATCACATGTTAAGCTTAACATGTGATTTTCTTGAAAAATCAAGTTTCAATGCTTTGTACCTTTGATCATTGAGTAGTTAAACACTTTAATCACATTGCTTCTGACCTTGTAGACGGAGTGTGATCAGAGGGAACAAGTGAGAGGCTCAAGAATTGACTTTGTGCATAAATCTTGCTTTTTAAGAATGGCAATGTTAACTCTCTCCCCAAAATGGCAAATTGACTTGGACAATGCTTAAACCACTTGGATCATAGCTCAAAAGTTTGTGTAATCCATTAATTATGGGTATATACACAAGTTAGAAGGCATGCAAAGAAATATTATGCAGCATAACATTGAGATTGGATTATGTGTTCCTCAAGAAAATGACTTGTAATTCAAGAATGGATGCCCAACTTCTTCTCTTTGATTCTCTTAGCTTAAAAATGATATCTTCAAGTTCTTAGACATTTTTGAAAGCTTGAGACATTTTCTACAACCTTCATGTTGACCACTTTTGTTAAATCAAATTGGAGCAAGGTGAAAATTGGTCAAGAAGTTAGGTCAAAAAACCTGCCTAACTTGCAAAAAATTTCACTAAGTGTTTTATCAACCCTCTAATACAAAGTTGTAGAGTTCATAAAGATCTAGAACTTTCATGTTGAAAGTTTTCCTTGAATCATCTTGCATCTTGGTGAAAAAATGTCATGATGTAATGAATTTATCAAGTATAAAAACACTTAGAAAATTTCTAAGTATTGAAAACTTTGACTTTTTGTGGACTTTATTTATTCTTGATGATCAAGTTTGATATTTTTGAGTATCTTGATGAATCTTGATCTTTGAAATTCAATGTTGATCAAAAAGTCAAAGTTTGACTTTTGTGTATCAGCTACTTTTCATCAGTTGATCCAAAATTCAACTACCAATCCATTGATCTTGAGAAATTATTTGAGCCATGAAGTTAGGTCAACATGTTGTGTTTGAGTCATTAATATCATGCTTCAAGCCATTAGGTCATGTATTAGGTCAAAAGTCAATGATCAGTCATTCTCAATCAAACCCCTAATTTTGACCATTTTTCCCCTTTGATGATTTGAATATTTTTCTTGAAGAATTGTGATAAACACTTGATCAATTGATGAACATGACTTCAAAATGTTGATGTTGGACAAAAAACATGAAGTTTGACTGTATATTGACCACAATTGACTTTTTACCCATTACAGTTGATTTTCAGTCATCTGAGCAATTGACTGAGCAATTTTGAGATGCAAGACTTGAAACTTGGCATGAGCATTCTTCGAAGCCTATAATGAACCATGAAAGTCATTTGAGGCATAAAAAGTCCAATTGTCCTTTAGAAAACCAAAACCCTAATTTGTGGCTTAGTGCTTAAGGCGTAGGCTTGTTTGATCAAACTTTTGGAACTTCTTGAGTATTTGAGATTTTTCTGAGAAATGTATTGAGAATATAGAGGGAAAATTTTTTGATACAACACATGTGCTATGATATTTTGTAAATGATGTATGTATGCGAGATGTCGCTGACGGCAACGGTAGCTTCGTATAACATCTTTGACTAGGAAAAATAAATCTCTGACTGTTGTTGGGGATGAAGAATATGTGTAATCTGCAATATTATATAGAATGTCTCTGTTGGGGATTCCTGCTTTCTATTTGAGGAAACTCCGCTGGGGAAAGTTGACTTCTGCTTTGGGAGAAGATTTCAGGAACATTGGTTGTTCATCGCTCTACTGGGGAATTTAATTCTTATATACCCTAACTGGGGATGAAAGAGATGGATAACCTTCCAAGTTACGGCCTGACCGAGTTTCCGGTATGGATGCCAACTCATCTGGGGAGGATAAGGTTAAACGATATCTGGTCCATTTTCAGATTCAGTAGCAATTCTCCGGGATAGTAGCTTAGACTTCCCTTTGCTAGAGAGTGGAATTTTTCTGGTGATTTGTAGTAGTCAAAGGGATAGACTCAAGCTGGGGAGATTGTATCCTGTTGGAGAAATAAACCTTGTTAGGGAAATAAACCCTACTGGAGAAAAGAATTTTGTAGGGGATTTTACAGTGTTTGAGAAATAAACTCAGCTGGGGGAGAGAATTCCTGTGAACTGTGTTGATGTCATAATATCTGACAAAGATTGGGACTCCGTAGGTTGGCGACATTGCCGGGAAAAATATCATACTACTTTGCCTACTAGGGGGATCTGCTAGGGAGTGTGATTGGGTTAATTGTTGGAAAATGTACCAATTCCTGTCTTAAGGAATTTCAGACTTGTGGTGCAAGTATCTTGGTTGGAGACGAGTTTATGAAGCTGACTCTGCGCGGTAATCCCATGTAGGTTGCTCTGTGGGGATTTGCGAATGACTTGAACATTATCCAAACTCCTAGAGTCTTAAATAAATGCTTTATTCCTATTTTTATGCATATATTTATTAAAAATAATCATATTCATATGCATATGTTCATTCAATTTAATCATTGGACGTTTTTGCTAACAAAACAGAAAAAGTAAAATAAAACTTGAATTTTGAAATTGTATTTATATTAATAGTTTTCCTATAACAGACGATTGTTGTACAAAGAGACAGAAGTGCTAGTAAGAGGAAATCATCGTGAAATGGAAAGAATAGAAAGTGAAAACAAAACATATAGCTATGTGTAAATGATCTCGTCAGGTTTCAACTCTGCTATTGTCCCTATGTCTTCGAGCATCTCATCCCTTGTTGTTGGAAGAAGTTGATTGAATTGATCGGCACCATTCGAAATTAAAGATGGTTGTAAGTGATCCAACGGGACATAGTCGTAGGCTTCAATCCCTAATTTTTGCCTGGACCGCCCTTTCAGGTTTTCAATCCACCGGGATACCCTTTTTTACCCAAGCCTCCTTTTCAGGTTTTTGACTTACAGGGTGTACAAACTTTTTATATATATATCCCTAATTTTTGCCCGAACCCTTTTGGTTCGCCAGGATGCCCTTATTTTTGCCTAGGCCAGTCAACCTAGCGGATCGTTTTCATGTGTGGTGTCTTTTGACTATGTCTGCGTTCACAAGGTGCATAAAATCTTCACCGTCCATGGTGGTAAGTATCATAGCACCGCCCGAAAATATCTTCTTGATTACAAATGGCCCTTCGCACGTAGGATCCCATTTTCCCTTGGGATCACTTTGCGGTAGGATGATGTGATTTATTACCAAGCCCCCATCCTGATATAGTCAATGCTTGGTTTTCTTGTTGAAAGCTTTAATCATACGATTTTGATACATCTGACCGTAACAGACAACCGCCAACCTTTTCTCATCAATCAGATTCAATTGGTACAACCTAGTCTGAATCCATTCATCTTCTTCTAAATTTGCCTCCTTCATAATTCTTAGGGAAGGAATCTGAACTTCGACAGGTAGGACAACCTCAATACGATAGACTAGAGAGAATGGGGTTTCCCCAATTGATGTCCGAGCCGAAGTGCGGTAGCCATGAAGACCAAATGGCAACATCTCATGACAATCTTTATACGTCACTGTCATTTTTTGTATAATCTTCTTGATTTTCTTATTGTCAGCTTCCACTGCTCCATTCATCTTTGGTCGGTACGGAGAAGAATTGTGGTGCTTGATCTTGAACTGCATGCTGAGTTTCATGATCATAGTGTTATTTTTTAGATTGGTACCATTGTCTGTGGTAATCCTTTTGGGGATTCCATACCGACAGATACGGTTATGCGTAATGAATCGGGCGACAACATTCTTAGTAACAGAGGAAAATGAGGCTGCTTCAACCCACTTTGTGAAGTAATCAATATCGACGTGGATGAAGCGATGTCCGTTAGAGGCGGTAGGCTTGATTTCTCCAATCATATCAATACCCCACATTACAAACGGCCAAGGCGCGGTAAAGACATTCAGAGGTACTTGAGGCACATGTACTTTGTCAGCATAGATCTGGCACTTGTGATAAGCTCTTAAGTGGTGATGACATTCAGTTTCCATGGTCGACCAATAGTACCCCGCTCTCAGAATCTTCTTAGCCATCGTATATCCGCTGGAGTAAGTACCAAAGATGTCTTCGTGCATATCTTCCATAATCTTCTCTTTTTACTTCTTGTCTACACAACAAAGCAAAGTCAAATCATGGTTGCGCTTGTACAAAATTATGTTGCTCGGGAAGAACTTAGAAGAGAACCTCCGTAGGAATTTCTTGTCATTGATAGATTCTCCCTCAGGGTACTCTTGAGCCTCGAGATATCTCTTCACTTCATAAAACCAAGGCTTCTCTTCAACTCCGTCAGTTTCAACTTCATAGCAATGTGCAGGTTCGTCTAGCCTCTCAATGGTAATTCCGGGAGCCTCGTTGTCCCATTTGACCTTGAACATAGACGACATGGTAGCTAACGCGTCTGCCAACTGATTCTATTCTCTTGGTATGTGCTCAAAAGTTATTTCCTTGAAGTACGGGGTTAATGGTAACACGTGATCTCGGTAAGGAATGAGGTTCGGATGCTTTGTATCCCATTCTCCTTAATCTGGCTAATCATCAGCACTAAGTCCCCGTATATGCTCCAGAACTTGATTCTCAGGTCAATAGCAGCTTTAATACCCATGATGCACGATTCGTATTCATCCATGTTGTTGGTACAATTAAAGCATAATCGGGTGGTGAAGGGTGTATGGAAACCGTAGGGAGAGATAATCACAACACCGATTTTGTGACCAAGTGCGTTAGAAGCTCCGTCAAAAACCATAGTTCATCGGGATCCTGACTCAGGTCCTTCATATGGTCCAGGTTCTTCTTAATTTGTAACTAATATAATATTCTCGTCCGGGAATTCGAAGTTCATAGATTGGTAGTCGTTTATAGCTTGATGAGCCAAATGATCTACCAGTACACTTCCTTTGATTGCCTTTTGAGTGGTGTACTGAATTTCATATTCTGTCAAGACCATTTTTCATCGGGCTATTCTCTCGGAGAGTGCGGGCTTCTTGAATATGTATTTGATGGGACCCATTTTAGAGACCAATAGAGTAGTATGGGTCAACATATACTATCTTAGTTGACGAGCAGCCCATGCCAAAGCATAACAAGTTTTCTCGAGCAGTGAATATCTTGTTTCATAGTCGGTAAACTTTTTTCTAAAGGTAGTATATTGCATGCTTTTTTTTACCAGACTCATCATGCGGGCCTAATACACACCCCATGGAATTCTCTAGCACTGTTAGGTACATGAGAAGAGGTCTTCCTTCAACTGGTGGCATCAGAATTGGAGGTTCTTGTAGGTACTCTTTAATCTTATCAAAGGTTGTCTGATAGTAATCATTCCACTTTACTACCTGATCCTTCTTCAGCAACTTGTAGATCAGCTCACAAGAAGCAGTCAAGTGAGAAATGTATCGAGAAATATAGTTCATTCGTTCCAAGAAACCTTTGACTTCCTTCTCGGTACGGGGAGAATGAATTTCTTGAATGGCTTTGACTTTGGTGATGTCAACTTCAATACCTTTACAGCTGACAACAAAACCCAGGAGTTTACCAGATCTCACCCCAAAGGAGCATTTGTTCGGATTCAACCTCAACTTGTACTTCTTCAGACTATCAAACAATTTTTGTAGATGGTCAAGATGTTCTTCTTCAGTCTAAGATCTGGCTATCATATCATCGACATAAACCTTTATCTCGTAATGAATCATGTCATGGAATAAAGCTATCATAGCACGCTGGTATGTGGCGCCGACATTCTTCAACCCAAAAGGCATAACTGTGTAGCATAAAGTGCCCCACTGTGTGACGAAGGTAGTTTTCTCGATGTCTTCAAGTGCCATCTTGATTTGATTATAACCTAAGAAACCATCCATGAAGAAGAATACCTTATGTTGAGCGATGTTGTCGACCAGGACATCAATATGTTGAAGCGGAAAGTCATATTTGGGGCTCGCCCTATTCAGATCCATGTAGTCTACACACATATGTACTTTGCCGTCTTTCTTTGGTACCGGGACCATGTTTGCAACCCATTGAGGATAGGATGTCACTGCTAAGAAACCTGCATTGAATTGCTTTATAACTTCGGACTTTATCTTCTTTGACATCTCAGGAGGCATACGAGAACCTTCTATTTTATTGGAGAACATCCCTCTTTCATCGGCATACGGTGAACCATAATATCAGTATTGAGCCCTGGTATGTCTTCGTATGACCAAGGAAAGATCTCAACATATTCATGCAACCTGAATCAACATGTTCTTGACACCTCCCTCTAAGTTGGCTCCTATCTTGACTTCTTTTCTGTCTATTTCAGAACCCAAGTTTATAACTTCAACCAGCCTTTCATGCGGTTGTATGGCCTTTTTCTCTTGCATTAAACGTCTGACATGTTCTCTAAGTATTTCACAATCTTCCTCACCTTCATCCTCGGCTTGGTAGATCAAATTTTCAAAGTCAGAAGTGGCATAGTAGAATCGATATTAATGGGATCCATAGTGGATGTGGATCTTCAATGTATTGTGTGGGTGTATGCAAGAACACATAGCTATTTGAAAATGATAAAAGTAAAAAGAAATACAGAGAGCACAAAATTTGAATGCAAAATGTCCAATGCTTTATTAAATGAAAATATGTTTATGAAATGAGAACTCTTAATAAACGAACTATTGTTCCACGGTGTTATACCCCAAAATTTTCCCTTCCATTTTCTTCAAAAACATGCTCAAAAAAAGTCTCAAGTACTCAAAGCCACTCAAGAGTTGACTAGTCAAACCACCTCCTAAGCAAGGTCTTCAACTAGGGTTTGGTGCTTCTCAAATAAGATTAGGTTGCAAGGGTCTCAAATGACTTTTATGGTTCATCATAGGTCCTCAATAGTGCTTATGTCAAGTTTCAAGTCTTGCATCACATATTTGCTCAGTCAATGGCTCAGAAGATTCAAAGTCAATTGTATTAGGTAAAAAAGTAAACTATGGTCAACATAGAGTCAAACTTCAAGATTTTTTGTCAACATCAAAATTTTGAGGTGATATTCATCATTTGATCAAGGGTTAATCATGATTCCTCAAGAAATTCTCTCAAATCATCAAAGGTCAAAAATTGCCAAATTAGGGTTTTGATTGAAGTTGACTGATCATTGACTTTTGACCTAGTGCATGACCTAATGGCTTAAATAATGATCTCAATGGCTCAAATACAACAACTTAACCTAATTACATGGCTCAAGACATTTCCAAATATACAAGTGGTTAATAGTTGAAGAATTGAATCAATTGATAAAAAGTCAACAATCACACAAAAGTCAAACTTTGACTTTTTGGTAAACATTAGAATTCAAAAATCAAGAATCATCAAAAAATTCAAAGCTATCAAACTTGATCATCAAGAATCAATAAAGTAAACAAAAGTCAAAATTGAAGATTTTCAAACACTTATAAAAATTCAAGTGTTTTGTACCTAAAAAACCCTAACTTCACAAGCAAGTTTCCTCAAGATGCAAGTTGATTCAAGGAAAACTTTCAAAATTAAAGTTGTAGGGATTAATGAATTCTACAACTTTTTTAATGTGGGATGATCCTCAAAAAGTGCTTAGATTAAGAGATATGGGCCCATGAAGTTCTGATATTTTTACTCAACAGTTAGAAAAATTTCTAAGTGTTTTGTTCTTAACAAAGTCACTACTTTATGGTCATTTTTCACTAAGATCCAAATTGATTCAGCAAAAAATCAAAACATGAAATTTGTAGATCTAGATTCAAGCTTTTCAAAATGTCCAAGAACACAAATTTATCATACTTGAGCTAGAAGTTTCGAAGAGATGAAGATGGCATGCCAAACTTGAATTTTAGGCCATTCTTTTGAAAACCTTATGATCAAACCGTCAAGCATGCCTTGTAATCTCACTTTTTAGGTCCATTAACTTGTAAATCTATCTCTAATTAGAATATTACACAAGCTTTTAAGCTATGGTCCATTTGATTCAAACATTATCCAATCCATTTTGCCATTAAATGGAAAAAGATCACACTTTCATTCCCATAAAACATGCTTTATGCAATTGTCAACTCTCCTTGATCCTCTCACTTTTTTCCTTTCCATACACTCAACCTAAAAGATCACAGAACATGTTTAAAGTGTATAACCACTCTATAAACCATGGTACTAT
Source organism: Vicia faba (assembly GCA_948472305.1). Taxonomy (NCBI): domain Eukaryota; kingdom Viridiplantae; phylum Streptophyta; class Magnoliopsida; order Fabales; family Fabaceae; genus Vicia; species Vicia faba. The sequence continues at coordinate 610,954,726 of OX451736.1, forward strand.
GCATTAGAACTTTGATTTCTCAAGAAATCACAAGTTACATCTCAACCAAGCCAAAACTTGATAACTTTTCCTATAAATAGATAGCATAACACACTGCATAGGGAACCCAGACACAAGCTCCAAACTCTCCCAATATCTCGCACATGAAAATTTGCCCAAAAACCACCATTGTTGCACATTTGAAGCTTCAACCCCCAACTTCAAATACACTCGTATGTTTTCCTCTTTTATCATTCAAACACCATCTCCGCATCATGCCCAAGCTTCTGTATGCATTTGTTTGTAACTGAAACATCCCAAACACTTCATCCAAACCGAGCTAAAACACCTCTGTAACTTGACTTGTCCATAAGAGTTGAGGCACTCTTAATCCAAGGTAGGCATTGTAAAAGCTTCCTGGGAGTTCAGTGAAGTTATCTAGATCATCTTAACACCTACAGAAGTGCTCTAACTTCAAACTCGATTCTCACTTCAAGAGGTAAGTTTCTCCAACTTTGAAATCTTGATACAAGAATCATTAGCATATACTTTCTAAAGATAAAACGTAGTTATCAATGTCCTGAAGCTAACCATGTAATTAGTTTTCATTGATTTCTCATGTGGGATGAGTATCGTGTCTCTGAAATTTTTAGGGTTTGTTTGGTACTGATGAAATTCGTGCTCATCTCTGATTTATAGATTTTGAAATTAATACCATTGGATTCCTCATTAAATTTCAAGCAACTTTCATGTTTAAAGTTTTTCAAATGGTTGAGAATTGAAGGAGTTAGAAATTTGAAAAAGGTGATAATGGTTTTTGTCTTGCGCGAGGAAGAAGATGGAGCTTCATATTCAAATTTTCAGAAGCGAGTGTAAAATATTTAGGGGTTGTTGTATAATAACTGGAAGTAACAGCCACCCCAGTGGCGACGCACTTGCTCTTAAGTCATACATATTCCTGGTCCTGGGTTCGATCCAGGCGTGGCGAATTTTATTTTCTAACATTTTCATTACAGGTCCAGTACAAACTAGGCATACGCGCACATCATGCGCCTCATGTTAAAACCTTCAAATCTCAATAGATCCAGATCCAGCACTCTAGATGTGTCCTCCTCATGGTGAACCTCAAAGAATTGCCCTCGCTAGATCTAGGACAGGCGCCTGGGCTCTTTGAGTTGGGCCTGAGATATTTTTACTTTTTCTCACCCCCATTTTACTTGTTTACACCCAGGCCCATTTTACTTTCTTTTTTTTTGTTTTATTTGACTTTTTTCTTTTCTAATCATTTTTATTTAATCATAAAAATCATAAAATCATAAAAAATTCAAATTTAGGTTTTAATAAATTAATTTAATTTTTATAAATAAAAATTAATTAATTGAATCACACTTTATTATATTTTAAATAATTAAATTGTAAATTTATTAGAATTAGGTCTAATTTTTATTTTGCATTTCAATCCTCCCGCACTCATTTACTTTTCGCATTAGTATTTTCCAATATTTTAACTACTAATGGTTTGTAATAGATGATTAGGGTTTATTGATTTCCTCCCCATTTTGTATGGTTTGTACTCCCCATCCCCGAAGTTATGTAATAGCGTAGATTTATTTCCCGCATTTTTTCTACACTTGTATATATTTAACTGCTAGATTAATTAGGTGCGCATGGAAAGACATAAAAAGAACAAATATTATAAAACCTAATCTCAAGACAAATACTTGAAGTTAAAACACTTCGCACATGCACACCACTAGGGTGACCCTCACTTGTTGCCTCAGATTTAAATAGTCATGTCCCTCGAACGTGGGATGCTTAAGCAAAGACCCTCGGTTAAAAGATCGTAGTCCCTCGACGACCCTTCAATGTTTCCTTCAGTAAACGATCTTAGTCCCTTACGAAAAATGATATAGAGTCTTATAAGTTTCCTTCTTAGACTGTACAATGACCCACACATATCCCTAACGTCCAATGATAGGGCTTCCTACTAACTAATGGTAATGTAGCTCTATCTAAAGGAGGAGGAAAATAATAAAGACTTTTTTTAGTATGTAGAACGCTCGTAGTCGCTTGCTCACAAACGTTTCAAAACAAAACATCTTTTCACAAAACAACAATTATTTTTCACAAATATTTTCAAAACAAACATTTTGTATATATTCTCAATGACACGAGAATCATTACAAAGTTTTCTCACTTAGGAATTTTCAAAATACTTCCAAGCATACACAAGAACAAAACTTTTCAAAAGTGAGCTAGCGATTAAGATCCCGTAGAGAACTACAGATGAAAAGTGTGCTAACACCTTCCCTTTTCATAACCTACCCCCCTTACTCATAAAATTATCAAAAGGTCTTTCCTGTTCTTTTCAACCTTTCCTTTGTTGGATAAAATAAAAGTCGATGGAGACTTTTGCCATCCGCAACATTTGCGATAAAATGCAAAACTCAAAAGTCAGTTCTCCCACTGTATTATAGAATTGGCGACTTTGCTGGGGACAAAACTAAAAGTGGAGTTACCTTAAGAGCTAAATCACCTTTATTTCTTTACTTTTTTATCTTGTATACTTTATATTTCGGGATATGTTTCTGTTTATTTCTTGTATAGATCATATACCCGAATATGGGGAATTTTAGGTAAGTAGCAATAGATCGTGAAAAATGTACGGTGTAGACCGATATGGTTGAAACGATGGCTACGTTAGTGCGACACATTGGTTTGTGCTGGTGTACCTTGAATCAGTCAAGGAGAATGTTGGGCTGCCACGTGGTGTCATAAGAACTAACTGACTTTAGAACCTTAGTTGACATAACTTAGCCATTAGAAATTAATGAGATGGTCGGCTTTTGTGCAAATTGAAGTTGGTTGATACTCGATACTACACTCATTGAGATCATACTTTCGGGATATTTCAGCTGCAATTCAGATGCTTGAGCTGAAATAATGCCTGAGAGAAAGATCAGTGATTTGAGATTCCTAGAACCCGGGTACTTCTTTTAGGACAAGTTGAACCAACTAAACTCAAGAGGGTACTTACCTACAAACTCCATGCAAGCTTAAACATAAAGCCTTGTGTGCTTTGTTTGTGTATGATTAATTGATCGAACATGACATCATAACATCACGACATTATACCATATCATTTTCACTAACCATTTCAAGGACCTAGGGATTTATCTTTGTTCTATTTTCTAGGTTATGGCCTCCGCTCGCAGAAACACTATCCGGGTCAGTTTTGTGAGGATATCTTCTTAACTTAAGGAGTTAGTCTCAAAAGTCCCTGAAAGCTCCCAATTCACCAAAAGGCGTAGTCATCTACTTAGTTTGGTTATTTATGGTTTTGAAGAAGACGTGATGAGAGTTTTATTCCAGTTCTTTGATCCTACACATCATTGTTTCACATTTCCATATTATCAGTTGGTACCCACAATGGAAGAGTTCTCTAAGCTATTGGGAATACTTGTTCTTGATCGGTCACCTTTCACTGGCTTAGAGAAATATTCACAACCTGAAGAAATTGTGGCAGCCTTACATCTGAAGCGGTCCGACATTGTATCTAATTGGCAAACGAGAAGTGGAGTTAAGGGTTTTCTAGCTAAATTTTTGTTAGAGAAGGCTCGGTTGTTTTTGGATGCTATGAGTTTTCAAGCTTTCAAAGAAATCTTGGCTTTGTTGATCTATGGTTTGGTGTTATTCCCTAATCCAGACCAACTCATAGATGTGAACACCATCAAAATATTTCTTTCTCGTAACCCTATGCCTACCTTGCTCAAAGACATTTTGCATTCTCATCACACTCGTACTATGAGGAAACGACGGACTCCTATGTGTTGCATACCTCTGCTATCCAGGTGGTTTATTTCACACCTTCCCCGATATGTAGTGAAGAATGAACAAGGTTTGAGGTGATCTCAAAGGTTGATGTCGCTCTCTCATTCAGATATCTATTGGTTCTCCCAATCTCAAGAGGATATTACTATCATTGACCGTTGTGGGGAATTTCCTAATGTTCCACTCCTTGGCATTAGGGGAGGTATTACCTATAACCCTTCTCTAGCTCTATGCACATTTGGATATGCTTGAAGAGATGGTCCTCATGACATGCTTATCCATAGTATTGTATTCGATTACAGGAACGATTTTCAAGGTTATCGTCAAAGGTTTATATGTGCTTGGGGCATGGTAAACAAGATTGATAGCAAGACTTTAGGACAAAATAATTCCATCCCTTTGGAGCCTTACCTCAAGTGGGTATGAGCTCGCGCTCAAAACCTCATGTTGCCAAATCCATTTGTTCTACCGATAATCATAGAGCTTGTTGTCGAAGGAGATGTTCCTCACACCATCCTCCATCCAGACATGCCCACTAACCTCAAAAAATTTCAGAAGTCCTGGATTCAACTCAAGGAAGAACGGGACACGTTTAAAACTCAATTCTATAAAATTGAAAAGAAAGTGTTGGAGCTCAAAAAGAAACTTCACGAGGAGCAAAGCCTTAATGCATACATCGACACAAAGAGGAAGCGTCCATGGGAGATTTGAGTCTTAGGTTTTAGAAAATCACATTGTTGTCTAATTAAGACCCTTTTGGTTTTCATTGTAATCCTAAGAGGCAATTGTAATCTGGAACTTACTAATAAAAATATTTTTTTTGGTTTCCTCTTGGTTAGAAAATTTAAATCTCCTAAGGTCCTTGAAAACATTGCATCTACATATCATGCATCACTTCATAAACAATTTTTCCAATACATGTATTCTCATATACTTACTATTTATTTCTGTATAAGATAGCCCTGAAACAAACTGTCAAGGATCTGCAAACTCAACATGCACAATTGCAAGGGACCCTTCTGAATCTGGAAAAGGGCAACAAGAGATGATGACGCTCCTCATCAAGAAAAAGAAGACTAAGAAGCCGTTTGTTATCCTCAATAAGGGGAGAAGATTCAAAGGTCCTACTCGACTGGTTCAAGCGGATGATGTTTCCTCTGAGGAAGACGACAACTAAGAGGAGGATGGTAGAAGTGTCAGGGGTGAAGAGAATATTCCTGAAGATGAAGACTAATCCAGTGAACAGTACCCTCCTGCAGATGACAAGTACAAACAATTAGAAGACTGTCTCAAAGTTATGGAAACCCAAAAAGTGCATGGATTGGATTTTGGAGAGCTAGGTCTGATCCTGGGGTGGTCATCCCCACAAATTCAAGGTCCCTATCTTTTCTAAATATGATGGGGTCTCTTGTCACAAACTTCATCTGAAGTCGTATGTTCGAAAAATCTAAACTCATACTGCTGACAGGAAATTATGGGTCCTGTTGTACCCCAATTTTCCCCCTAAGATTCCTCTATCATATCATATCAACTCGATCATAACAAGATCACATTAGGGTTGGTTCTTCCTATTTTTCTATCTCCTATCTTTAAGTTTTCTCTTGAGGAATCTCCAAGCACCTTGGTTGTGTATTTTGTATATGTGTTGTTGACTAACTTCTAATCAAAATTCAAAAAAAAATATTTGTCTTTGTCTTTGTATATTTTTTTTTGTAGGTACCAAGTCGAAGCATCTGACAAATAAGGATTTCTGGAATTATTTTCCTAAAATCTCTATTTGTAAAGGAAAAATAACAAAAATTCTTTTTTTTTCACTGATGCAATCGATTTCTCTTAAAGTGCAATCGATTGCACATAGTGCATTTTGCGCCATTTTTGAAAAAATACACTGTGCAAATCGATTTACATTATAGTGCAATCGATTGCACAGCGTGAAAATTTGGAAAAAATTCAGCAATTTTAAACTTGTCATATTTTGGCTCCAATTTTCCTTCACTTTTGAAAGATGTATCATTAATTCAAATTTTAGTGCCAATCTTTCATTTTTATAAATAATTATCATTAATTCAAATTTTGGCTCTAATATTTGAAAGAATTATCATTAATTCAAATTTTGTCTCTAATTTTTAAAAGAGTTATCATTAATTCAAATTTTGGCTCTAATTTTTGAAAGAGTTATCATTAATTCAAATTTTGGCTCCAAGAATCAATTACCAAATTACCACTAATCCCAATCCTAAAACTCTATAAATATAGCCCTCATTTCATTCAAATTTCAAGCTTTTGATAGCCAAATCCACCTTGCTAAAAAATCTCTCAATTCTCTCCATCTACCAAATTCACTGAAAGCTCCATTTTCAAAAAGTTAGTAAGCTTTGTATTGAAGCTTACTAATCTTTGAGCTAAACCTTCATCCAAACACTTTTTCTTCATCAATTCTCTACATCTAAGCTTGGTCAATTGAAGCAAATTTTTGAAGTTGTTTTGATAATTCTCTAGATCTACCTTTGGTAAGTTGGATAATTCATCTTTCACAATGTGATCTCTTGTTGATCTTTGGGTTTGATTCTTTGAGCATTATTTTGTGATTCCAATGGTGTTATTTTCTCATAATTTAATGGAATTTTCGTGCTCAATTGGATCCATGATCATAAGGTGTTTGGTGGAAAGTTTGAACAAGAAATTGGCCTTTTAAAATGTTGTTTTTGCTACTGTAACAGTGTGCAATCGATTGCAGTAACTGTGCAATCGATTGCACAGAAGCGTTTCACACAATTTTTTTGAAAATAACACTGTGTACAATCGATTGCACATTTACTGCAATCGACTGCACAGGGACAGAATGCACTTTTTTCCTTTTTTTGGGACAGCTTTGATCCAAAATGATTTTTCTACTCACTCCTTTTGATTGTTGGTTTAGATTGCAATTTTAAATGTCCAATTTGTCTTTAAACTCAATGTATTTGTGATGTAGATGAAGTTGGATAAATGTTCATCAATTCAAATCTACCTAAGAGTGAATTATTTAATTCATTTTTGGTGCTTTGGATTAATGATATGTTTAGTGCTTTAATCCATCTAGAGGAGTGGTTGAATTTAAAGATGAAAGAATTTTGAAATGGTGATCCAAATTAGCTTATCATTCCCCTCCCTCTTCATCTTATCCATTTCTTTTTTAATTGTACTACATGTTAAGGGATGGTGATCTCTATATCATTTATCCAAACATGAAGTACATAGATTGCTATTGACCAGCCTCAAAATAGGTGTGACTTCTACATAAGTCCACTTATGATTGCTTAACATAGCGCTAAATTTTGTCCCGATTCGAATAAATGATCATTCGTGGCCCAAACTTATGATTGCAAGCCCAAGTATGTTAATTTGATCTCTTTGATCCAATAACCATGAGATTCATTGTGTGGAGGCTTTGGTTCTACCAATCCTCTAATGGATCTACAACACCTTTGGTCAACGCGGTTCACTTAAACATCGTTGATCATTACATGTTGCCTTATGAGAATTCCAAAATGGATGATATACTTGACAAAAAGCAAATGCAACTTGTTGTGTGGAGGCTTTGGTTCTACCAATCCTCTAATGAGTTCCAAATGTAAGTTTCAAGATGGTCATCCAACTAACAACTAATTACTAACAATTGACTTTACTTTATGCTTTTATTTTTTATGCTTTATGTACCATTTACTTTTAGCATTTTACATTTCATGCTATTTTCATCTTTGCTCACTTGAGCATTTACTTTTATGTAATTTTTATTTTGCTCATTTGAGCTTTTCTTTCTTTTTAAAGACACCTAATAATCAACATGAACCATAAAAATCTTTAATGGTACTTGGACTATTTGGTTACTATCCTTGACATTATGGAGCATTGGACTTCTTGGACTTAGGATTAGATACCTTGGCCTATCTTGGAGACTTTGTGTCTTTATTTGATATTTTGTCTGGAGTTCTTGAGGTTTACCTTAAGACATTGGGTTGTTTGTTTGTTTTTTGTGGAGGTTATTGTGATTACACCCTTTGTTTATAATCTGGAATTCACCTGTACACAGCCGTTACTCTGCCCAATTTTTGTGAAGACTTAATACACTTGAAGTTTGGTTATCTCAAGAGGTCTAGTATCTTTGCTTGCTTGGTTTCAATCCGAAGAATGGGAATTCTATATTGACTCATGATGTCAAGTATTGGCTTCTTGTTGGTTAGATGGCTCTTATTCCTAGCTTTTACCTTATGCATTAAGATAGTCTCTTCATCTCCTCCCATCTTCTTTAATTTCAAAGATCTTCTCCCTTCTTTTTAAAAAAACTCTTCTTGTTTTGAAACTTGAAACATTTTCATAATAAACTTGGACTTATGTCCATGCATTTTCAAACATTTTCATTAATAAACTTCAATCAATTTAATAATACCTCGACAATTCTTGTGAGAAGACTAAAAGTCAATCAATCTCATTTCAAACCATTTTTCCACTTTGGCTTTTATCTTTAAACTTTTCTCAAAAGATTAGACTCTTGTCAATCCTTGTAGTGATGCAAACAACTATACTTCTATAATATGTAGTAAAGAGAGATATTTTCCACTTGGGTGTTGAGTGAGGCATTGCTAATTTTAAAATCCAAGCCATATCCTCCACTTTGAGATGATGCAAATTCTCCTTTCTCATGATTGTGGGTAGTAAGTATGTTTTCCACACGGACAATGACGATGATGTTTTATCTCATAAAATTAACCAACACACTTGTGTTTCAAACTTTTAAAAGAGGAACTACGTGTACCTGATCCCCTATTGCATGAAAGGTGGTACGTAGGCACTAAAGGTTCGCAACCGCGGCGGGTGCAAAAATCATAAAAAATATTTCTTTTCTCACCTCCACCATCCATTTTATATACAACACATTTTTATAGCCAAAATATACAGATTTTTCAAAGAGGTTCCTGCGGAGTACCATAGATGTTTAGGGTGCTAATACCTTCCCTTTGCATAACCAACCCCCTTACCTTGAATCTTTCCCCATCTTTTTGGGTTATTCTCTCTTTTCCCATTACTTTGGAAACAATAAAGCGCGGTGGCGATTTTGATTTTGATTTGTATAAAGTCTAGTCAATCCAATGGCTTAGTCTTGCACATTTCTACCGCTACAGAAAAATGGAGACTTCACTGGGGACAAATTGACCTCTTGTTGGTCCATCCCTAAGTGGGTTGAGCCTATCTTTGTTTATATCTGTATATGTGCTATTTTTGTTTATGTGTTATATTTTGTATATATGTTTTTCTAGATTTTCCTTATTTTCAGGGTGCTTGGTGATTACTCATAAGTCCTATACCCGGACTTGGGAAAACTTTAAGATAGGACGGGCGGTATAGTCATGTTAACTTTGAGGGAGTAATCCTAAAAAAGGAGGCATGAGATCCCCCAATCAGTGGAGGCCCCTTTGATTGTAGTGTCGTTTACCGAGTAATTGGGAAGACGTACTGCTTTCGACCTGGGAGCCTGCTGAAGCTGAGGATCGTAGATTACCAAACCCATCTTGGCCTTTTACGTGTAGTGCGAAAGCTATGACGGAGTAATCTGGAAATAGTTGTCATGTGATACTACACTCGGACGAGTCTTTCTTGAGAATATTACTAATTAGCGAGTTAATCGGGAAGTTGGTAATATCCGAAGGAAGGATGTAGACTCTGGGAACCTCTAGAACCTTGTTCGGCAGGTGATAACTTTTTAGACCAATACCTTATGGGTAGTACCTTCGGCCTCATGCTCGTGACGTTGAACCTATGAACCCTATATGTGTGATCTTGTGTGTGATTGTTGCATCATGCATCATGCACTCATAAGCATCTTTTGAAGAAAACAATATTTCAAGGGGTTTAAAGGTTGACTATTTGTGAATATCTCAGGTACTTTTAAACCATGGATTCTGGAAAGAGAAAGACCAAGAAATACAATTTCAAGGATCCTAAGATAGATGAGTTGGTCAGTCTAATTTCAGAGATCGAGTGTTCTGCAGACTTTTGGAAGAAGTATGGATCCATTATTCCTCTCATGAAGCTGAAGATGAAGGAGGGTATTCACTCAACTTTGGTCCAGTTCTATGATTCGGTGTATCACTACTTTACTTTTCCAGATTATCAGTTGATGCCAACACTGGAAGAGTATTCCTATCTATTGGATTTACCTGTTACCGGTTGTGTTCCTTTTACTGGTTTGGAGGGTGAGCCAAAACCACATGAGATTGCTGCTTTGATTCATCTGGGGAAGTCTGAGGTGGAAGCTCATATGACTACCAAAGGAGGGATTAGAGGATTACCAGCTCAGTTCTTATTGGAGAAATCTCGTTACTTTGCCAGGATGAAGAGTACGGTTGCTTTTGAGGCCATCTTTGCTTTACTCGCCTATGGATTATTCTTATTTCCTAATGTGGACAAGTTTGTCGACATTAACGCTATCAGGATTTTCATGATTGGAAACCCGGTTCCTACACTATTGGGTGATGCTTATTACTCTATTCATCTTCGGAATTCTTATCATGGGGGAATGATTATCTGTTGCACGCCTTTGTTGTACTGGTGGTTTACCTCTCATATGCCTCAGTCTGACGCTTTTTGGGATGTCAAGAAGGAACCCCGTTGAGCTCCTAAGATCATGGCACTTACTCACTCAGATATTGATTGGTATCATCGAGCTTACCAGGATGTGGAGATTATTGACAGTTGTGGTAGTTTCCCCAATGTGCCTCTTCTTGGTACAAAGGGAGGAATTAACTATAACCCTGTTCTTGCACGGCGACAGCTTGGTTATCCAATGAGGGATAAACCGAACAATATTCATCTGAGTAGTTTCTTTCTGAAGGAAGTAGAAGACCACAGGGAAGCTAGGGAGCAGATTGCGAAGGCCTGGCGTCACATTCATAAGAAGAGTAGGAAGGATTTGGGACCTAGGAGAGTTGTTTCTTTGGAGCCATATCTTAAGTGGGTCCGATCGAGAGCCATTCAGTTGAAGATGCCATATACTCGGGAGACACCCATGCTTGATTTGTTTGTGAAGACCACTCCTCCCTTATTAGATGATCTAGAAGAGCTGCAGCTTGCTTTGGTTAGGATGCAACAGGAAAGGGATGCTTGGAAGAACAAGTTCCAGACTTTAGAGAGTTCCTACAGAGCAGACCTGAAGGAGAGAGATGATTTGATCGAGATCCTTGAGAGTCGAGCAGTAGAGTCTATGGAGAGGCAAGGAGATTTATTTTCTCCTAAGCCTCAAACATGTGTTTATTACTCACTTCCTGCTTCAGATGATTGGAAGGAGGTTGCCATCAGACATGTGGAAGAAAACCAGAGATTGAGGGCTCAGATTGCCAGGCTCACAGGGAAGCGCCAGCATACAGATTGATCTCCATTAGTTCCTCTTCTCATGGTTTTAGATTGTATTTTCATCTTGTACTTGGGATCATTGAAACTTGTAATCCATTTTGAGATTTTTATAATGAAAATTTTCAGTATTTCAAAAGCTTTATTACTTTGACGTTTGCAAGGTGTCTATAAATCTTAAATCCCTTGAAATATTAAATGATAAAGTAAAAATAATCATATGCATAGCATATCATGCATCATATTGCACATATTTCTTGCATTTGTTATGCATATCCAGGTGTCTTACCCAGCTTCTTTACTTCACTCAGCAAACTGACTCATCACTACAACACTCGGGCTAATTTCAAAAAGAAGATGGACAACTGAGAACAGGAGAATCGCGAGCTACGCGAAGAAGTTTACTCTTGGAAGGTTGGCTCGGCCAATTTGACTACTCTGATGGAAGCTCTGGTGGCTGCTCAGAATCAGCCACCGAGTGTTCAACCTCAACCAACAAGGGAAAATGCTGAAGTTTTGACTGTTCCTGTATCCGCTACTCCGGCTGTTGTTCAAAATCGTATGCCTCAAGGTTATCCGTGGGGTATGCCAGAGAATTTGGTACCTGAAGGTTTCAATCTTGGCCCTCAAGATGCTCCAGTGGTTCCAAATGTTGTTACTCATGTACCTCCTATGTTGCATACTGTTTCTGTTGCACCTCCTTCGGTGAATTTGGTTCCGTTTGTTAATGAAGATGTGTGTCGTCCTTTCCCTCTACCGAGTGAAGACTCGGGTCTTTATGACAAAATGGATGATTTCCAAGAGCAGTTTGATAGAATGCAAAGAGAGATGAATGCTCTTAGGGGAAAAGAGTTATTTGGGCAGAACGTGAATGAGCTGTGTTTGGTCCCGAATGTTAAAGTGCCTGCTAAGTTCAAGGTCCCGGAATTTGAGAAGTACAAGGGAAACACTTGCCCTCGTGCTCATTTGGTGATGTATGTGAGAAGGATGTCTACCCATACTGATGATCAGCGTTTGCTGATTCATTTTTTCCAGGATAGTCTGACCGGTGCTGCGTTGAAATGGTACATGAGTTTAGACAGCGTCAACATCCATACTTTTAATGATTTTGGAGAAGCATTCATTAAACAATACAAGTACAATGTGGACATGGCGCCTGACGTGACCAACTTAGGCCATGGTTCCGAAAGACAGAGAATCGTTCAAAGAGTATGCGTAGAGATGGCGCGAAGTGGCTGCACAAGTGATTCCGCCCATGGAAGAGAAAGAAATGACCAAGATTTTTCTAAAGACACTGGGAGCTTTCTACTACGAAAGAATGGTAGCAAGTGCCCCAAGTGATTTTACAGAGATGGTAGGAATGGGTGTCCGCCTAGAAGAGGTAGTAAGAGAATGCCGTTTGACAAAGGGTGAAGGATCTGGAGGTGTGAAGAAGGCATCTTACGGGTTTACAAAGAAGAAAGAGGGGGATACAAATTCTGTTATGCAAGAGAGGAGAGTAAATGCTCCTAGAAAGAATTATCAGCGTCATCAGCAAGTCGCCTCAGTTACTCCTATTATGAATGCCGCTCTGAATACTGCTGCTTATCAGAGACCGTCCCAGCAGGGGAATCAAGGATATAATCAGAGAAGGGAGAACTATGATCCTATTCCCATGAGCTATGCAGAGCTACTACCAGCATTGGTTCAGAAGAAGTTGGTCCAGACACAACCACCTCCAGTTGTACCATCACCATTGCCTTGGTATTACAAAGCAGACCAGACGTGTGCCTTTCATCAGGGAGCACCAGGGCATAGTGTTGAGAATTGTTATCCTTTGGGGACTGAAGTGAAAAGGTTGGTGAAGTCTGGAATTTTATCTTTCAAAGACGTGGGACCTAATGTGAAAGACAATCCTCTACCCAAGCACGGGGGAGTGAATACTGTGAATATGGTGGCCGGTTGTCCAGGCGACTATCGAATTTTTGACATTAATTTGGTTAGAGGGGATTTGGTGAAGATGCACGCAGGTCTCTGTGAATTCAGTTATTATACGCATGACCATGCCGGTTGTGCTATTTGCAGTACAGATATACAGGGTTGCGAGAAGATAAAGGCTGATTTGCAGGAGATGATGGATGAAGGTTTAATCCATATAATCAGGCCTAGGGCAGAATATGAAGAGGAATTGAATATGGTTTCTGGATGTCCGGGTGAATTTAGAATTTTGATGTGGATCATTTGAATGAGGATCTAGTGCAGTTACATGCTACCTTCTGCCATACTGCTGGTCAGGTGGAACACCAATATGGATCTTGCATAATTTGTTGTCGAAATCCCCGAGGATGTTCTGTTGTGAGGAAGGTGTTCAGTTGATGTTAGACAATGGAACCATCAAGATCACAGGTCATAGAGATGATTATCATGAGATTTATATGGTTGAAGTCTGTTTGATGGAAGAGTCAGAGGAAGAGTATGCCTCAGCAGATGAGTATTTCTCTTCCGACGAAGATTTGTTTGCCGGAAATGAATTTTTGATGGCTGATTGTGTTGAGGAAGGGGTGAATGTCATTGTACCTTGTTTTGGTGCACCCACTCATCTTGAGGTGGAGTACCATAGCAAACCAGCTGTTGCCCCGTTAGTAATTAGTCTGCCAGGTCCTGTTCCCTATGAATCAGATAAGGCTGTGCCTTACAAATACAACGCTACGATCTTAGAAGATGGGGTGGAGATTCCCATCCAGCCAATTCCAGATGTTGGAAATATAGCTGATGATAGCAGAGTGACCCGTAGTGGTCGTGTATTTGCATTGTTCATTCGAAGAGATGTTGTTGCTGGAAAGAAAATTGCTGAGAATGATGAGCCTAAGAAGTCTGTAGGAGGGACTAGTGGAGCTACATTAGAGAAAGAAGTGGATGATATCTTGAAGATAATTAAGATGATAGATTACAGAATTGTAGATCAGCTATTGCAGACTCCTTCAAAGATATTTATTCTAGCCTTATTGATGAATTCCTCTGCTCATAGAGAATCGATGATGAGAGTACTAGACCAAGCTTTTGTAGAGAATGACATGCCATTAGATTAATTCAGCAGCGTAATTGGAAACATTACGTCATATAACAATTTGAGCTTCTGTGATGATGAGTTACCAGATGAAGGGAGGAATCACAACCTGACCCTCCACATATCCATGAACTGTAAGAATGATTCGCTATCCAATGTGCTAATTGATAACGAATCCGCGCTGAATGTCATACCGAGAAGTACCCTCTTGAAGTTAAAGTATCAAGGAACATCTATGCGCCCGAGTGGCATCATTGTGAAGGCTTTTGATGGGTCGAGGAAATCTGTCATCGGTGAAGTGGACCTGCCCATCCATATAGGACCATATTTGTTCTTGATAACCTTCCAGGTTATGGATATTATTCCCGCATATAGTTGTTTTCTTGGACGACCATGGATACACGAAGCAGGGGCTGTCACTTCAACTCTGCATCAGAAGATAAAATTTGTGCGTGAAGGGAAGGTAGTGATCATAAATGGGGAGCACGCATTGTTGATATCCCATCTATCCTCTTTCAGTATTGTAGAAGCGGATGAGGCTGCTATTGGAACCCATTTCCAAGCCCTATCCATTGACAACATAAGAAGGAATGAGAATTTTGTGGTTTCCCTGAAGGACGCGCAACAGGTTGTGCGTAATGGTCATAACGTGAACAAGAGCAGAACGGGTTTAGGTTTTTCTTCGAAGAATGGCAAAGGCGAAAGTTTGAAGTCAAAGTATCCTGTGAACAGTTATCATGATGTTTTCCGCAGCGGAGGCTACCTTCATGCAATTGGTTCTGGAATCAATGTTGTTGAAGAAGATGAAGCAGAGCAGGAAGTACCGAATTTTGTGACGCATGGAGTCCGAGTTCAGAACTGGGTCACCATTGATGTTCCTTCTTGCATACATATTTCAAATTAATTTGTTTTGTTAATATGTTTCTTTCTTTTGAAAAGCTTTCACTCTGCCCAAGGTGAAAGTATTGTATGGGCTTATCTGTTTGCTTTGACTGTTAAGATCATTAATAAAAGTTGTCTTTGCTTCCAAAAATATGTCTTTATTTTCTACTTTTTCTTGGGAAATGGTAATCAGAAGAAAAAAAACCTTTCAAATAAATAATAACTCAAAATTAATTTGCATGATCACTTGTTATATGTGTCAGTTTCTAAAAGCAATCATAAATCATATGTGCAGATTAATTAAAAAAACCGTTGAATACAATGACCCTGCACCCTCTCCCAACTTTGAATGTCCTGTGTTTGGGGCTGAAGAAGAAGATTATGATGAGATTCCAGAAGAGGTCTCACGGTTTCTTGAGCACGAGGATAATACCATTCAGCCATATAAGGAGCCTTTGGAAGTGATTAATTTGGGTTCAGAAGAAGATCCGAAAGAGATTAAGATTGGAGCATCGTTGCATCTTGATGTGAAGAGCGGGTTGATTGACCTGTTGAAAGAGTATGTGGATATTTTTGCTTGGTCTTATCAAGACATGCCTGGTCTAGATACAGACATTGTTGAGCATCATTCGCCATTGAAGCCAGAGTGTCCGCCAGTTAAACAAAAGTTGAGAAGAACCTACCCAGATATGGCAGTAAAGATCAAAAAGGAGCTCATAAAGCAGATTAATGCTGGTTTTCTTGTGATGCCGGTGTATCCTCAATGGATTGCCAATATTGTCCCAGTACCGAAAAAAGACGGAAAAGTCCGCATGTGCGTAGATTACAGAGATCTAAATAAAGCTAGTCCAAAAGATGATTTTCCATTGCCTCACATTGATATGTTAGTGGATAGCACAGCAAAATTCAAAGTATTCTCGTTCATGGACAGATTTTCCGGGTATAATCAAATAAGAATGGCTCCAGAGGACATGGAAAAAACAACGTTTATCACACCCTGGGGAACATTCTGTTATAGAGTGATGCCCTTCGGGTTGAAGAACGCTGGTGCAACGTACCAGAGGGCTATGACAACCCTATTCCATGATCTGATGCAAAAGGAAATTGAAATATATGTTAATGATATGATTGCAAAATCGCAAACTGAAGAAGGGAATATAAAAGATTTGTTGAAGTTGTTTCAGCGTTTGAGGAAGTTTCGTCTCCACTTGAATCCAAATAAATGCACCTTCGGAGTTAGATCGGGGAAATTTTTGGGTTTTATTGTTAGCCAGAAAGGAATTGAAGTTGATCCTGATAAAGTCAGAGCAATTCAAGAAATGCCAGCACCAAGAACTGAAAAGCATGTCAGGGGTTTCCTCGGGCGTTTGAATTATATTTCCATATTCATTTCCCAAATGACTGCAAAGTGTGAATCGATCTTTAAGTTATTAAAGAAAGATCGAGGCTGTGTATGGACGGATGACTGCCAAAGGGCATTTGAGAGTATTAAAGAGTATCTGCGTGAACCTCTTATCTTGCTCCCTCCCGTAGAAGGAAGACCGCTGATTATGTATCTAACTGTGTTAGATAAATCCATGGGTTGTATTCTAGGACAACAGGATGAAACGGGAAAGAAAGAGTTCGCCATTTATTATCTCAACAAAAAGTTCACTGATTGTGAGTCGTGGTATTCCATGCTAGAAAATACATGTTGTGCTTTGGCCTGGGCGGCAAAGCGTTTGCGGCAGTATATGTTGAATCATACCACTTGGTTGATCTCCAAAATGGATCCAATCAAGTATATTTTTGAGAAGCCTGCTCTTACTGGGAGAATTGCCCGCTGGCAGATGTTGTTGTTTGAATATGATATTGAGTACCGCACTCAAAAAGCTATTAAAAGTAGTGTGTTGGCAGATTACCTTGCTCACCAACCGGTGGAAGATCATCAGTCTGCAGAATTTGAATTCCCTAATGAGGATGTGATGTTCCTGAAAGTGAAAGATTGTGATGAACCATTGCCTGAGGAAGGCCCTGACCCTGAATCTCATTGGAGTATGATTTTTGATGGAGCGGTGAATGCTTATGGTAAAGTAATTGGTGTTGTGATCGTCACTCCTCATGGATCACACATTCCTTTTACTGCGAGGCTAACATTTGATTGCACTAATAATATGGCGGAATATGAGGCCTGCATCATGGGTCTTGAGGAAGCTATTGATCTCAAAATCAAAATTCTAGATGTGTATGGTGATTCAGCTTTGGTAATGAATCAGATTAAAGGAGAATGGGATACTCGTCACCTTGGCTTGATCCCTTACAAAGATTATGCTAGAAGATTGCTACCCTTCTTCAATAAAGTTAAATTCCATCACATCCCTAGAGATGAAAATCAAATGGCGGATGCTCTGGAAACTTTGGCTTCCATGTATCAAGTGAATTCTTGGAATGATATACCCCGTATTACAGTTCGACGGCTGGATAAGCCCGCTCATGTGTTTGCGACAGAGGAGGTAGAAGATGAAAAACCTTGGTATTATGATATCAAGCATTTTCTTCAGACTCAGGAATACCCGATTGGTGCATCGAGGAAAGATAGAAAGACATTGAGAAGATTGGCAGGCAGTTTCTTCCTCAGTGAAAATGTGCTATACAAGAGAAATTATGACATGGTCTTGCTCAGATGCGTGGATGGACACGAAGCAGACATGTTGATGCATGAGATTCATGAAGGTTCATTTGGCACTTATGATAATGGACATTCGATGGCTAAAAAGATGCTAAGGGAAGGTTACTATTGGTTTACAATGGAATCTGATTGTTACAAATTTGCAAAGAAGTGCCATAAATGCCAGATTTATGCAGATAAGATCCATATACCTCCGACATTGCTCAATGTGATTTCCTCCCCGTGGCCTTTCTCTATGTGGGGTATAGACATGATCGGGATGATAGAACCCAAATCTTCGAATGGACACCGTTTCATCTTGGTAGTAATTGACTACTTTACCAAATGGGTAGAGGCTACTTCTTATGCCAATGTTACCAAACAGGTGGTTATGCGTTTCATTAGAAACAATCTGATATGCCGGTATGGTGTGCCGAGTAGAATCATCACTGACAATGGCTCAAATTTGAACAACAAAATGATGATAGAACTGTGTGAAGAATTCAAGATTGTCCATCACAATTCGTCTCCATACAGGCCAAAGATGAATGGGGTTGTTGAGGCTGCTAATAAGAATATCAAGAGAATTATCCAGAAAATGGTTATTACTTATAAGGATTGGCATGAAATGCTCCCTTTTGCTCCGCATGGATATCGAACATATGTCTGCACTTCAACAGGAGCAACCTCGTTCTCCCTGGTATATGGAATGGAAGCTGTACTCCCTGTTGAGGTAGAGATTCCTTCGTTGCGTGTAATAATGGAAGCCAAGTTGACAGGGGCTGAATGGGTCCAGAACAGGTTTGACCAATTGAATTTGATTGAAGAGAAGAGAATGACAGTTTTGTGTCATGGGCAGTTATATCATAAAAGAATGAAGAAAGCATTTGATAAAAAGGTCAAACCTCGTGAATTCAGAGAAGGCGACCTCGTGCTCAGGAAGATCATGTCTTTTAACACTGATTCTAGGGGCAAGTGGACTCCCAATTTTGAAGGCCCGTATGTTGTCAAGAAAGCCTTCTCTGGTGGTGCATTAATTCTTGAAACTATGGATGGCGAGGAGTTCCCACGTCCCATGAATGCTGACGCAGTCAAGAAATACTTCGCCTAAAGAAATAAAAGAATAGCTCGCTAAGTTGAAAACCCGAAAGGGCGGCTTAGGCAAAAAGGAGCGTCTCGGTAGGCTGAAAACCCGAAAGGGCGGTCTAGGCAAAAATTAGAGACATAAACAGAATAAATTTCCCACTAAGTTAAAAACCCGCAAGGGTAGCTTAGGCAAAAGTTAGGGATTTTTCTTGGCAAGTAACTACGTCAGACAAGACTTGATCGTTGAAGCAACAATCTTCTCGGATCCTCACCATACTTCAACAAAAGCTGTTGCTCAGGACTTCAAAAGTTGTTAGGGGAATGGTGGTCATTGTATCTCAATGTATCTTTTCCATTATATATTACCATTTCCCAAACTTTGTAATCATCCATGGAGTCTCGCCATTCGCAGACTACCATTCTATTAATAAATTCGAGCTTTTGCCCAATTCTTTGTGTTCTTATTTTTATTTAGCTTGCAAAGACTTCATTTATTACTGATAATAACTTTCAAAGCAAAAAGATTAAAAAACAAAATTGACTTTTCAAAAAGAAAGACATCTTTACAATTCAATTTACTTTGGGATTTGTGATGAAACAATGACAACAAAAATGGCGACCCATGGAATGAACAAACTCCGGTTGTTTTAAGAATATTTACTTCCTTCGTGAAGGTTTTTCTCAGGTCATCTTGTTGGTATATGCGCAATCTTTGTGTGTTTCTCAGATGATTAAAGACGATACCAGTTGGCGTAAGGTACAGTATTAGGTTTGTGATCCCATGATCCCCGGCCAAGTCTTGGTTCGCTTTTTATTTTGGGTTTGCATGGTCAGAAGCCTCCATCCCAAGATTCCCCAGCGAAGTTTTCCCTCATATGATGAAAGGTTTTATTCCCTTGGTGTGCTAAGATATCACTCTTTTTGCAGTATTGGCATTAGTGTTGACTTCTTAATTTCCCAGGAAGACTACACCAGGGCATCTTTTGTTGGAATAGGTTTGGTTGATATGAAGACTCAATCCAGTATTTTCCAGTGAAGGCCTTGTTTATTTGATAGAAGTCCTCTTTCCCCAGTGAAGAACGTATCTTGGTTTCCCCTCGATGATGTGGTGTCGACCTCCCCAATGAAGTCAGCATGAAGTCCCCGGTAGATGTCTCGATGATGAAGCATTGTCTCCCTTAGTGAAGTTCGTATGTTTTTCTTCCTTCAAAGTGGGCCTGATTTCCCTAGTGAATGTTTTGACAATTTGGTTTCCATTTGCCTTATTCACAATCAATACTGAAATCCCCAGTAGGAGTACGGACTGTGAAACATTTGTTTTCCCCATGGAAGTCTGTGTCTTATTCCCCGGGAAGGTTATCCCAGAGCATCTCTTGTTGGAATGAGTATTCATGATGAAAAGTTTTCAATCCGCAGTTATTTCTCCAAGGAAGTGGGTTTGAATTCCTCAGTGAGGTTTGGTTGTCTCGGCGTCAGTCTGCTTTATTTGAGACTAGTTTTGCAATCTTCAGTAGGTACGTTGTTTTTGGAAAACTGCTTCTCTGATGAAACCGGAAGAAGGTTGTTCTATCCCGGTATCTTTTTGATTTAGCTACATCCGGATTATGTTTATCCTCAGTGAAGTTAGGACAGGTAATAGGTTTGGTTTCCGCAGTTGCTTTTACCTTTCTTGGATTGATCTTTCTGGTTGAAGTTTAGCCCAATGTTGTTAGTACCAGAGGCGGTTTTGTTTGTTTGTACTGATTATGTATCCTTTTACCAGCATATGCACGATATCACTCATACATTCATACATGCATCATGCATTGCTACAAATCATTTTATTGACATTGTGTTCTAACCTTCCTGCAGCGCTCCTTGCTTAGGTGGATTCGGTTTTCCCTCTTGAGTTTATTTCTCAAAGGATGTATCTTCGTTGGCCGTCTTACTCCAGTGTGTTTCTAATTGGATTCGTGGTTGCATGACGAAATTAATTACTTTGAATTTCCGAGAACTTCGAGTTTTGGTTTGTACATTTATTTTGCACGAGAAAACTTTATCTCTTCAGCAGGAATATCGTGGCATTTCCCCAGGAAGTCATATCTCTTTCCCCAGGAAGTCATATCTCTTTCCCCAGGAAGCCACATTTCTATCCCCAGAAAGTCGTTTCTTTTTGCAATCCTCCATGATAACAAGCAACAGGTATCTTTGTTTGAGCAACTCATGCTTCCCTGTACAAGTCGACATAACTTTTTTTGCTATTTCCTCTATGAGTGGTTAGCTTGTAGCCCGTCTTCAGTTTACGCCAGTGAATGGTAAGACTTTCAAATTCACAGAAATTTCTCATTGTGAAATCTTTGCAAGTGGAAGTCTCTTTATTTGAGACAGCTTACATATTACCCTTTCCAGGCGGAATTCCTTGGTTAAGGAAGAAGTTGAGACCCGTTCTAGGTGAAACACCAGAAGTTTGGGGAACATATGATATTTTTAAAATCTACCTTCAGTGAACGTTGGTAGTGCATCGGCAGTGAACGTCGGTGTTTCTTATCTTTTTGCTATCATCAGTGAACAGTGGTGGTTCCTCGTCAGTGAACGGCGATGGTATGATATTTTAAAAATCTACCTTCAGTGAACGTTGGTAGTGCATTGTTAGTGAACGTCGGTGTTTCTTATCTTTTTTCTATCATCAGTGAACGGTGGTGGTTCCTCGTCAGTGAACGGCGATGGTATGATACTTTCAAAATCTACCTTCAGTGAACGTTGGTAGTGCACCGGCAGTGAACGTCGGTGTTTCTTATCTTTTTGCTATCATCGGTGAACGGTGGTGGTTCCTCGTTAGTGAATAGCGATGGTGTGATATTTTTAAAATCTACCTTCAGTGAACGTTGGTAGTGCAGCGGCAGTGAACGTCGGTGTTTCCTATCTTTTGGCTATCATCAGTGAACGGTGGTAGTTCCTCGTCAGTGAACGTCGATGGTATGATATTTTTAAAATCTACCTTCAGTGAATGTTGGTAGTGCATCGGCAATGAACGTTGGTGTTTCTTATTGTTTTTCTATCATCATTGAACGGTGGTGGTTCCTCGTCAGTGAACGACGATGGTATGATGTTTTCAAAATCTACCTTCAGTGAATGTTTGTAGTGCATCGGCAGTGAACGTCGGTGTTTCTTATCTTTTTTCTATCATCATTGAACGGTGGTGGTTCCTCGTCAGTGAACGGCGATGGTATGATATTTTCAAAATCTACCTTCAGTGAACGTTGGTAGTGCATCGGCAGTGAACATTGGTGTTTCTTATCTTTTTGTTATCATCAGTGAACGGTGGTGGTTCCTCGTCAGTGAACGGCGATGGTATGATATTTTCAAAATCTACCTTCAGTGAACGTTGGTAGTGCATCGGCAGTGAACGTCGGTGTTTCTTATCTTTTTGCTATCATCAGTGAACGGTGGTGGTTCCTCTTCAGAGAACGGTGATGGTGTGATATTTTTAAAATCTACCTTCAGTGAACGTTGGTAGTGCATCGGCGGTGAACGTCGGTGTTTCTTATCTTTTTGTTATCACCAGTCAACGGTGGTGGTTCCTCGTCAGTGAACGACGATGGTGTGATATTTTTAAAATCCACCTTCAGTGAACGTTGGTAGTGCATCGGCAGTGAACGTCGGTGTTTCCTATCTTTTTGCTATAATCAGTGAATGGTGGTAGTTCCTCGTCAGTGGACGCTGATGGTATGATATTTTCAAAATATACCTTCAGTGAACGTTGGTAGTGCATCGGCAGTGAACATCGATGTTTCTTATCTTTTTTCTATCATCAGTGAAAGGTGGTGGTTCCTCGTCAATGAACGGCGATGGTATGATATTTTCAAAATCTACCTTCAGTGAACGTTGGTAGTGCATCGGCAGTGAAAGTTGGTGTTTCTTATCTTTTTGCTATCATCAGTGAACGGTGGTGGTTCCTCGTCAATGAACGGCGATGGTATGATATTTTCAAAATCTACCTTCAGTGAACGTTGGTAGTGCATCGGCAGTGAACATCGGTGTTTCTTATCTTTTTGCTATCATCAGTGAACGGTGGTGGTTCCTCGTTAGTGAACGGCGATGGTATGATATTTTCAAAATATACCTTCAGTGAATGTTGGTAGTGCACCGACAGTGAACGTCGGTGTTTCTTATCTTTTTGCTATCATCAATGAACGGTGGTGGTTCCTCGTCAGTGAACGGAGATGGTGTGATATTTTTAAAATCTACCTTCAGTGAACGTTGGTAGTGCATCGGCAGTGAACGTCGGTGTTTCCTATCTTTTTTCTATCATCACTGAACGGTGGTAGTTCCTCGTTAGTGAACAGCGATGGTAGGATATTTTCAAAATCTACCTTCAGTGAACGTTGGTAGTGCATCGGCAGTGAACGTCGGTGATTCTTATCTTTTTGCTATCATCAGTGAACGGTGGTGGTTCCTCGTCAGTGAACGACGATGGTATGATATTTTCAAAATCTAACTTCAGTGAACGTTGGTAGTGCATCGGCAGTGAATGTAGGTGTTTCTTATCTTTTTGCTATCATCAGTGAACGGTGGTGGTTCCTCGTCAGTGAACGGCGCTGGTATGATATTTTTAAAATCTACCTTCAGTGAACGTTGGTAGTGCATCGGCAGTGAACGTCGTTGCTTCTTATCTTTTTGCTATCATCAGTGAACGGTGGTGGTTCCTCGTTAGTGAACGGCGATGGTATGATATTTTAAAAATCTACCTTCAGTGAACGTTGGTAGTGCACCGACAGTGAACGTCGGTGTTTCTTATCTTTTTGCTATCATCAGCGAACGGTGGTGGTTCCTCGTCTGTGAACGGCGATGGTGTGATATTTTTAAAATCTAACTTCAGTGAACGTTGGTAGTGCATCTGCAGTGAACGAAGGTGTTTCCTATCTTTTTGCTATCATCACTGAACGGTGGTATTTCCTCGTTAGTGAACAGCGATGGTATGATATTTTCAAATTCTACCTTCAGTGAACGTTGGTAGTGCATCGGCAGTGAACATCGGTGTTTCTTATCTTTTTTCTATTATCAGTGAACGATGGTGGTTCCTCGTCAGTGAACGTCGATGGTATGATATTTTCAAAATCTACCTTCAGTGAATGTTGGTAGTGCATCGGCAGTGAACGTAGGTGTTTCTTATCTTTTTGCTATCATCAGTGAACGGTGGTGGTTACTCGTCACTGAACGGCGATGGTATGATATTTTCAAAATCTACCTTCAGTGAACATTGGTAGTGCATCGGCAGTGAACGTCGGTGTTTCTTATCTTTTTGTTATCATCAGTGAACGGTGGTGGTTCCTCGTTAGTGAACGGCGATGGTATGATATTTTCAATATCTACCTTCAGTGAACGTTGGTAGTGCACCGGCAGTGAACTTCGGTGTTTCTCATCTTTTTGCTATCATCAGTGAACGGTGGTGGTTCCTCGTCAGTGAATAGCGATGGTGTGATATTTTTAAAATCTACCTTTAGTGAACGTTGGTAGTGCAGCGGCAGTGAATGTCGGTGTTTCCTATCTTTTTGCTATCATCAGTGAACGGTGGTAGTTCCTCGTCAGTGAACGGCGATGGTGTGATATTTTCAAAATCTACCTTCAGTGAATGTTGGTAGTGCATCGGCAATGAACGTTGGTGTTTCTTATCTTTTTGCTATCATCACTGAACGGTGGTGGTTCCTCGTCAGTGAACGGCGATGGTATGATGTTTTCAAAATCTACTTTCAGTGAACGTTGGTAGTACATCGGCAGTGAACGTCGGTGTTTCTTATCTTTTTGCTATCATCAGTGAACGGTGGTGGTTCCTCGTCAGTGAACGGAGATGGTATGATATTTTCAAAATCTACCTTCAGTGAACGTTGGTAGTGCACGGCAGTGAACGTCGGTGTTTCTTATCTTTTTGTTATCATCAGTGAACGGTGGTGGTTCCTCGTTAGTGAACGGCGATGGTATGATATTTTCAAAATCTACCTTCAGTGAACGTTGGTAGTGCATCGGCAGTGAACATCGGTGTTTATTATCTTTTTGCTATCATCGGTGAACGGTGGTGGTTCCTCTTTAGTGAACGGTGATGGTGTGATATTTTTAAAATCTACCTTCAGTGAACGTTGGTAGTGCATCGGCAGTGAACGTCGATGTTTCTTATCTTATTGTTGTCATCAGTGAACGGTGGATGTTCCTCGTCAGTGAACGGCGATGGTATGATATTTTCAAAATCTACCTTCAGTGAATGTTGTTAGTGCATCGGCAATGAATGTTGGTGTTTCTTATCTTTTTGCTATCATCACTGAACGGTGGTGGTTCCTCGTCTGTGAACGGCGATGGTATGATGTTTTCAAAATCTACCTTCAGTGAACGTTGGTAGTGCATCGGCAGTGAACGTCGGTGTTTCTTAAATTTTTGCTATCCTTATTGAACGGTGGTGGTTCCTCGTCAGTGAACGGCGATGGTATGATATTTTCAAAATCTACCTTCAGTGAACGTTGGTAGTGCATCGGCAGTGAACGTCAGTGTTTCTAATCTTTTTGTTATCATCAGTGAACGGTGGTGGTTCCTCGTCAGTGAACGGCGATGGTATGATATTTTCAAAATCTACCTTCAGTGAACGTTGGTAGTGCATCGGCAGTGAACGTTGGTATTTCTTATCTTTTTGCTATCATCAGTGAACGATGGTGGTTCCTCGTCAGTGAATAGCGATGGTGTGATATTTTTAAAATCTACCTTTAGTGAATGTTGGTAGTGCAGCAGCAGTGAATGTCGGTGTTTCCTATCTTTTTGCTATCATCAGTGAACGGTGGTAGTTCCTCATCAGTGAACGGCGATGGTATGATATTTTCAAAATCTACCTTCAGTGAATGATGGTAGTGCATCGGCAATGAATGTTGGTGTTTCTTATCTTTTTGCTATCATCACTGAACGGTGGTGGTTCCTCGTCAGTGAACGGCGATGGTATGATGTTTTCAAAATCTACCTTCAGTGAACGTTGGTAGTGCATCGGCAGTGAACGTCGGTGTTTCTTAAATTTTTGCTATCCTCATTGAACGGTGGTGGTTCCTCGTCAGTGAACGGCGATGGTATGATATTTTCAAAATCTACCTTCAGTGAACGTTGGTAGTGCATCGGCAGTGAACGTCAGTGTTTCTAATCTTTTTGTTATCATCAGTGAACGGTGGTGGTTCCTCGTCAGTGAACGGCGATGGTATGATATTTTCAAAATCTACCTTTAGTGAACGTTGGTAGTGCATCGGAAGTGAACGTCGGTGTTTATTATCTTTTTGCTATCATCAGTGAACGGTGGTGGTTCCTCTTCAGTGAACGGTGATGGTGTGATATTTTTAAAATCTACCTTCAGTGAACGTTGGTAGTGCATCGGCAGTGAACGTCGGTGTTTCTTATCTTTTTGTTATCACCAGTGAACGGTGGTGGTTCCTCGTCAGTGAACGGCGATGGTATGATATTTTCAAAATCCACCTTTAGTGAACGTTGGTAGTGCATCGGCAGTGAATGTCGGTGTTTCCTATCTTTTTGCTATCATCAGTGAACGGTGGTAGTTCCTCGTCAGTGAACGGCGATGGTGTGATATTTTCAAAATCTACCTTCAGTGAATGTTGGTAGTGCATCGGCAATGAACGTTGGTGTTTCTTATCTTTTTGCTATCATCACTGAACGGTGGTGGTTCCTCGTCAGTGAACGGCGATGGTATGATGTTTTCAAAATCTACTTTCAGTGAACGTTGGTAGTACATCGGCAGTGAACGTCGGTGTTTCTTATCTTTTTGCTATCATCAGTGAACGGTGGTGGTTCCTCGTCAGTGAACGGAGATGGTATGATATTTTCAAAATCTACCTTCAGTGAACGTTGGTAGTGCATCGGCAGTGAACGTCGGTGTTTCTTATCTTTTTGTTATCATCAGTGAACGGTGGTGGTTCCTCGTTAGTGAACGGCGATGGTATGATATTTTCAAAATCTACCTTCAGTGAACGTTGGTAGTGCATCGGCAGTGAACGTCGGTGTTTATTATCTTTTTGCTATCATCGGTGAACGGTGGTGGTTCCTCTTTAGTGAACGGTGATGGTGTGATATTTTTAAAATCTACCTTCAGTGAACGTTGGTAGTGCATCGGCAGTGAACGTCGATGTTTCTTATCTTATTGTTGTCACCAGTGAACGGTGGATGTTCCTCGTCAGTGAACGGCGATGGTATGATATTTTCAAAATCTACCTTCAGTGAATGTTGTTAGTGCATCGGCAATGAATGTTGGTGTTTCTTATCTTTTTGCTATCATCACTGAACGGTGGTGGTTCCTCGTCTGTGAACGGCGATGGTATGATGTTTTCAAAATCTACCTTCAGTGAACGTTGGTAGTGCATCGGCAGTGAACGTCGGTGTTTCTTAAATTTTTGCTATCCTTATTGAACGGTGGTGGTTCCTCGTCAGTGAACGGCGATGGTATGATATTTTCAAAATCTACCTTCAGTGAACGTTGGTAGTGCATCGGCAGTGAACGTCAGTGTTTCTAATCTTTTTGTTATCATCAGTGAACGGTGGTGGTTCCTCGTCAGTGAACGGCGATGGTATGATATTTTCAAAATCTACCTTCAGTGAACGTTGGTAGTGCATCGGCAGTGAACGTTGGTATTTCTTATCTTTTTGCTATCATCAGTGAACGATGGTGGTTCCTCGTCAGTGAATAGCGATGGTGTGATATTTTTAAAATCTACCTTTAGTGAATGTTGGTAGTGCAGCAGCAGTGAATGTCGGTGTTTCCTATCTTTTTGCTATCATCAGTGAACGGTGGTAGTTCCTCATCAGTGAACGGAGATGGTATGATATTTTCAAAATCTACCTTCAGTGAATGATGGTAGTGCATCGGCAATGAATGTTGGTGTTTCTTATCTTTTTGCTATCATCACTGAACGGTGGTGGTTCCTCGTCAGTGAACGGCGATGGTATGATGTTTTCAAAATCTACCTTCAGTGAACGTTGGTAGTGCATCGGCAGTGAACGTCGGTGTTTCTTAAATTTTTGCTATCCTCATTGAACGGTGGTGGTTCCTCGTCAGTGAACGGCGATGGTATGATATTTTCAAAATCTACCTTCAGTGAACGTTGGTAGTGCATCGGCAGTGAACGTCAGTGTTTCTAATCTTTTTGTTATCATCAGTGAACGGTGGTGGTTCCTCGTCAGTGAACGGCGATGGTATGATATTTTCAAAATCTACCTTTAGTGAACGTTGGTAGTGCATCGGCAGTGAACGTCGGTGTTTATTATCTTTTTGCTATCATCAGTGAACGGTGGTGGTTCCTCTTCAGTGAACGGTGATGGTGTGATATTTTTAAAATCTACCTTCAGTGAACGTTGGTAGTGCATCGGCAGTGAACGTCGGTGTTTCTTATCTTTTTGTTATCACCAGTGAACGGTGGTGGTTCCTCGTCAGTGAACGGCGATGGTATGATATTTTCAAAATCCACCTTTAGTGAACGTTGGTAGTGCATCGGCAGTGAATGTCGGTGTTTCCTATCTTTTTGCTATCATCAGTGAACGGTGGTAGTTCCTCGTCAGTGAACGGCGATGGTGTGATATTTTCAAAATCTACCTTCAGTGAATGTTGGTAGTGCATCGGCAATGAACGTTGGTGTTTCTTATCTTTTTGCTATCATCACTGAACGGTGGTGGTTCCTCGTCAGTGAACGGCGATGGTATGATGTTTTCAAAATCTACTTTCAGTGAACGTTGGTAGTACATCGGCAGTGAACGTCGGTGTTTCTTATCTTTTTGCTATCATCAGTGAACGGTGGTGGTTCCTCGTCAGTGAACGGAGATGGTATGATATTTTTAAAATCTACCTTCAGTGAACGTTGGTAGTGCATCGGCAGTGAACGTCGGTGTTTCTTATCTTTTTGTTATCATCAGTGAACGGTGGTGGTTCCTCGTTAGTGAACGGCGATGGTATGATATTTTCAAAATCTACCTTCAGTGAACGTTGGTAGTGCATCGGCAGTGAACGTCGGTGTTTATTATCTTTTTGCTATCATCGGTGAACGGTGGTGGTTCCTCTTTAGTGAACGGTGATGGTGTGATATTTTTAAAATCTACCTTCAGTGAACGTTGGTAGTGCATCGGCAGTGAACGTCGATGTTTCTTATCTTATTGTTGTCACCAGTGAACGGTGGATGTTCCTCGTCAGTGAACGGCGATGGTATGATATTTTCAAAATCTACCTTCAGTGAATGTTGTTAGTGCATCGGCAATGAATGTTGGTGTTTCTTATCTTTTTGCTATCATCACTGAACGGTGGTGGTTCCTCGTCTGTGAACGGCGATGGTATGATGTTTTCAAAATCTACCTTCAGTGAACGTTGGTAGTGCATCGGCAGTGAACGTCGGTGTTTCTTAAATTTTTGCTATCCTTATTGAACGGTGGTGGTTCCTCGTCAGTGAACGGCGATGGTATGATATTTTCAAAATCTACCTTCAGTGAACGTTGGTAGTGCATCGGCAGTGAACGTCAGTGTTTCTAATCTTTTTGTTATCATCAGTGAACGGTGGTGGTTCCTCGTCAGTGAACGGCGATGGTATGATATTTTCAAAATCTACCTTCAGTGAACGTTGGTAGTGCATCGGCAGTGAACGTTGGTGTTTCTTATCTTTTTGCTATCATCAGTGAACGATGGTGGTTCCTCGTCAGTGAATAGCGATGGTGTGATATTTTTAAAATCTACCTTTAGTGAATGTTGGTAGTGCAGCAGCAGTGAATGTCGGTGTTTCCTATCTTTTTGCTATCATCAGTGAACGGTGGTAGTTCCTCATCAGTGAACGGCGATGGTATGATATTTTCAAAATCTACCTTCAGTGAATGATGGTAGTGCATCGGCAATGAATGTTGGTGTTTCTTATCTTTTTGCTATCATCACTGAACGGTGGTGGTTCCTCGTCAGTGAACGGAGATGGTATGATGTTTTCAAAATCTACCTTCAGTGAACGTTGGTAGTGCATCGGCAGTGAACGTCGGTGTTTCTTAAATTTTTGCTATCCTCATTGAACGGTGGTGGTTCCTCGTCAGTGAACGGCGATGGTATGATATTTTCAAAATCTACCTTCAGTGAACGTTGGTAGTGCATCGGCAGTGAACGTCAGTGTTTCTAATCTTTTTGTTATCATCAGTGAACGGTGGTGGTTCCTCGTCAGTGAACGGCGATGGTATGATATTTTCAAAATCTACCTTTAGTGAACGTTGGTAGTGCATCGGCAGTGAACGTCGGTGTTTATTATCTTTTTGCTATCATCAGTGAACGGTGGTGGTTCCTCTTCAGTGAACGGTGATGGTGTGATATTTTTAAAATCTACCTTCAGTGAACGTTGGTAGTGCATCGGCAGTGAACGTCGGTGTTTCTTATCTTTTTGTTATCACCAGTGAACGGTGGTGGTTCCTCGTCAGTGAACGGCGATGGTATGATATTTTCAAAATCCACCTTTAGTGAACGTTGGTAGTGCATCGGCAGTGAAAGTCGGTGTTTCCTATCTTTTTGCTATCATCAGTGAACGGTGGTGGTTCCTCGTCAGTGAACGGTGATGGTATGATATTTTCAAAATCTACCTTCAGTGAATATTGGTAGCGCATCGGTAGTGAACGTCGGTGTTTCTTATCTTTTTGTTATCATCAGTGAACGGTGGTGGTTCCTCGTCAGTGAACGGCGATAGTATGATATTTTCAAAATCTACCTTCAGTGAATGTTGGTAGTGCATCGACAGTGAACGTCGGTGTTTCTTATCTTTTTGCTATCATCAGTGAACGGGGGTGGTTCCTCGTCAGTGAACGGCGATGGTATGATATTTTCAAAATCTACCTTCATTGAACGTTGGTAGTGCATCGGCAGTGAACGTCGGTGTTTCTTATCTTTTTGCTATCATCAGTGAACGGTGGTGGTTCCTCGTTAGTGAACAGCGATGGTATGATATTTTCAAAATCTACCTTCAGTGAACGTTGGTACTGCATCGGCAGTGAACGTCGGTGTTTCTTATCTTTTTGCTATCATCAGTGAACGGTGGTAGTTCCTCGTCAGTGAACGGCGATGGTATGATATTTTCAAAATCTACCTTCAGTGAAAGTTGGTAGTGCATCGGCAGTGAACGTCGGTGTTTCCTATCTTTTTTCTATCATCAGTGAACGATGGTAGTTCCTCGTCAGTGAACGGAGATGGTATGATATTTTCAAAATCTACCTTCAGTGAACGTTGGTAGTGCATCGGCATTGAACATCGGTGTTTCTTATCTTTTTGCTATCATCAGTGAACGGTGGTGGTTCCTCGTCAGTGAACGGCGATGGTATGATATTTTAAAAATCTACCTTCAGTGAACGTTGGTAGTGCATCGGCAGTGAACGTCGGTGTTTCTTATCTTTTTTCTATCATCAGTGAACGGTGGTAGTTCGTCGTCAGTGAACGGCGATGGTATGATATTTTTAAAATCTACCTTCAGTGAATGTTGGTAGTGCATCGGCAGTGAACGTCAGTGTTTCTTATCTTTTTGCTATCATCAGTGAACAGTGGTGGTTCCTCGTCAGTGAACAGTGATGGTATGATATATTTTCTCTTCTACCTTCAACAATTGAGTTGGTAGTTCACAATTATTCATCGATGCTTGTTATCCTCCTCTCTTATTCAATTCTTTGTGTTCACCAGTGATTTATTTTCCTGGTGGAGTTGCTCCTTTGCTTCTTCATTCTTGTGGCATCCCCAGTGTTACTTTGCATCTCTTTTGTTCTGTTCATATGCATCCATAATCATAAGCATTGCATGGCATCTTAGGGCCAAAAATAAGGCTTGTTTTATATTTAAGTATATTCAATCGCGTCGACACAAAGATTTTTAACCTTCGTATCTTCGGGTAGAAAACACTTAAATAAGGGCAGCTGTTGTACCCAAATTTTTGCCCCTAAGATTCCTCTATCATATCATATCAACTCGATCATAACAAGATCACATTAGGGTTGGTTCTTCCTCTTTTTCTATCTCATATCTTTAAGTTTGCTCTTGAGGAATCTCTAAGCACCTTGGTTGTGTATTTTGTATATGTGTTATTGACTAACTTCTAATCAAAATACAAAAAAATATTTGTCTTTGTCTTTGTATATTTTTGTTTTGTAGGTACCAAGTCGAAGCATCTGACAAATAAGGATTTCTGGTATTATTTTCCTAAAATCTCTATTTACAAAGGAAAATTAACAAAAATTCTTTTTTTTCACTGATGCAATCGATTGCTCTTAAAGTGCAATCGATTGCACATAATGCATTTTGCGCCATTTTTGAAAAAATACACTGTGCAAATCGATTTTCACTATAGTGCAATCGATTGCGCAGCGTGAAAATTTGAAAAAAATTCAGCAATTTTAAACTTGTCATATTTTGGCTCCAATTTTCCTTCACTTTTGAAAGATGTATCATTAATTCAAATTTTAGTGCCAATCTTTCATTTTTAAAAAGAATTATCAATAATTCAAATTTTGGCTCTAATATTTGAAAGAATTATCATTAATTCAAATTTAGGCTCTAATTTTTGAAAGAGTTATCATTAATTCAATTTTTGGCTCTAATTTTTGAAAGAGTTATCATTAATTCAAATTTTGGCTCCAAGAATCAATTACCAAATTACCACTAATCCCAATCCTAAAACTCTATAAATAGAGCCCTCATTTCATTCAAATTTCAAGCTTTTGATAGCCAAATCCACCTTGCTAAAAAATCTCTCAATTCTCTCCATCTACCAAATTCACTCAAAGCTCCATTTTCAAAAAGTTAGTAAGCTTTGTATTGAAGCTTACTAATCTTTGAGCTAAACCTTCATCCAAACACTTTTTCTTCATCAATTCTCTACATCCAAGCTTGGTCAATTTATTCTTGTGGTTGAATTGAAGCAAATTCTTGAAGTTGTTTTGATAATTCTCTAGATCTACCTTTGGTAAGTTGGATAATTCATCTTTCACAATGTGATCTCTTGTTGATCTTTGGGTTTGATTCTTTGAGAATTATTTTGTGATTATAATGGTGTTATTTTCTCATAATTTGATGGAATTTTCTTGCCCAATTGGATCCAAGATAATAAGGTGTTTGATGGAAAGTTTGAACAAGAAATTGGCCTTTTAAAATGTTGTTTTTGCTACTGTAACAATGTGCAATCGATTGCAGTAATTGTGCAATCGATTGCACAGAAGCGTTTCACACAATTTTTTTGAAAATAACACTGTGTGCAATCGATTGCACATTTACTGCAATCGACTGCACAGGGACAGAATGCACTTTTTTTCCTTATTTTGGGGCAGCTTTGATCCAAAATGATTTTTCTACTCACTCCTTTTGATTGTTAGTTTGGATTGCAATTTTAAATGTCCAATTTGTCTTTAAACTCAATGGACTTTGTGAGGTAGATGAAGTTGGATAAATGTTCATCAATTAAAATCTACCTAAGAGTGAATTATTTAATTCATTTTTGGTGCTTTGGATTAATGATATGTTTAGTGCTTTAATCCATCTAGAGGAGTGGTTGAATTTAAAGATGAAAGAATTTTGAAATGGTGATCCAAATTAGCTTATCATTCCCCTCCCTCTTCATCTTATCCCTTTCTTTTTTAATTTTGCTACATTTTAAGGGATGGTGATCTCTATATCATTTATCCAAACATGAAGTACATAGATTGCTATTGACCGGCCTCAAAATAGGTGTGACTTCTACATAAGTCCACTTACGATTGCTTAACATAGTGCTAAATTTTGTCCTGATTCGAATAAATGATCATTAGTAGCCCAAACTTATGATTGCAAGCCCAAGTATGTTAATTTGATCTCTTTGATCCAATGACCTTGAGATTCATTGTGTGGAGGCTTTGGTTCTACCAATCCTCTAATGGATCTACAACACCTTTGGTCAACGCGGATCACTTAAACATCGTTGATCATTACATGTTGCCTTGTGAGAATTCCAAAATGGATGATATACTTGACAAAAAGCAAATGCAACTTGTTGTGTGGAGGCTTTGGTTCTACCAATCCTCTAATGAGTTCCAAATGCAAGTTTCAAGATGGTCATCCAACTAACCACTAATTACTAACAATTGACTTTACTTTATGCTTTTATTTTTTATGCTTTATGTATCATTTACTTTTAGCATTTTACATTTCATGCTATTTTCATCTTTGCTCACTTGAGCATTTACTTTTATGTCATTTTTATTTTGCTCACTTGAGCTTTTCTTTCTTTTTAAAGACACCTAATAATCAACATGAACCATAAAATTTTTTAATGGTACTTGGATTATTTGGTTACTATCCTTAACATTATGGAGCATTGGACTTCTTGGACTTAGGATTAGAGACCTTGGCCTATCTTGGAGACTTTGTGACTTTATTTGATATTTTGTCTGGAGTTCTTGAGGTTTACCTCAAGACATTGGGTTGTTTGTTTGTTTTGTGTGCAGGTTATTGTTATTACACCCTTTGTTTGTAATCTGGAATTCACCTGTATACAGCCGTTACTCTGCCCAATTTTTGTGAAGACTTAATACACTTGAAGTTTGGTTCTCTCAAGAGGTCTAGTATCTTTGCTTGCTTGGTTTCAATCTGAAGAATTGGAATTCTATATTGACTCATGATGTCAAGTATTGGCTTCTTGTTGGTTAGATGGTTCTTATCCCTAGCTTTTACCTTATGCATTAAGATAGTCTCTTCATCTCCTCCCATCTTCTTTAATTTCAAAGATCTTCTCCCTCCTTTTTAAAAAAACTCTTCTTGTTTTGAAACTTGAAACATTTTCATAATAAACTTGGACTTATGTCCATGCATTTTCAAACATTTTCATAAATAAACTTCAATCAATTTAATAATACCTCGACATTTCTTGTGAGAAGACTAAAAGTCAATCAATCTCATTTCAAACCATTTTGCCACTTTGGCTTTTATCTTTAAACTTTTCTCAAAAGATTAGACTCTTGTCAATCCTTGTAGTGATGCAAACAACTATACTTCTACAATATGTAGTAAAGAGAGATATTTTCCACTTGGGTGTTGAGTGAGGCATTGCTGATTTTAAAATCCAAGCCATATCCTCCACTTTGAGATGATGCAACTTCTCCTTTCTCATGATTGTGGGTAGTAAGTATGTTTTCCACACGGACAGTGACGATGATGTTTTATCTCATAAAATTAACCAACACACTTGTGTTTCAAACTTTTAAAAGAGGAACTACGAGTACCCTGATCCCCTATTGCATGAAAGGTGGTACGTAGGCACTAAAGGTTCACAACCGCGGCAGGTGCAAAAATCATAAAAAATATTTCTTTTCTCACCTCCACCATCCATTTTATATACAACACATTTTTATAGCCAAAATATACAGATTTTTCAAAGAGGTTCATGTGGAGTACCGTAGATGTTTAGGGTGCTAATACCTTCCCTTTGCATAACCAACCCCCTTACCTTGAATCTTTCCCCCTCTTTTTGGGTTATTCGCTCTTTTCCCATTCCTTTGGAAACAATAAAGCGCGGGTGGCGATTTTTATTTTGATTTGTATAAAGTCTAGTCAATCCAATGGCTTAGTCTTGCACATTTCTACCGCTACAGGTCCATTTATTTCAAGAAATTTTCTATGGTACTCAACTTGAATGGTTCTACCAGCTGGAAGGAACCAACATTCACACGTAGGAATACTTGGTTATTGCTTTCTACAAGCAGTATCAATATAATTTTAACCTGGAATCGACTCATGTTCAGTTGCAAAACATGCCCATGGCCTCGAATGAAGGGTTCAAGGAGTATGCCCAAAAGTGGAGAGACTTAGCTTGAAGGGTCCAACCTCCCTTTTATGATCGGGAGTTAGTTGATATGTTCATGGGTACTCTGACAAGCCCATTCTTTAATCATCTGATTTGGAGTTCTTCATCTGGCTTTACTGAGTTAATTCTGATAGGAGAAAGAGTTGAAAGTGGTATCAAGAGTGGGAAGATTCTAATGGTTGCAATTTCTAATGTTGTGAAGAATCCATTCAGTGGTAAGAAAGAAACCAAGGTTTTCTATGGCCAGAAGGGTCGTAGTAAAAATGATCGTTATCATTCTATAGGAGCGGTGTTTATTTCTAATCCGGCGCCTGTTCAACAACTACAACAGGGAAATCAGTGTAGGTCAGACACCCCGAGAAGGAAATTCACCAGGATTAGTATGCCATTGTCTCAGGCATTACAACATATGTTGAAAGAATTAATAACATTGCAGGATCCTCCTCAAAAGCCCAACACATCATCTCCAAAGTACAATCCAAATGTGAGGTGTGTCTATCATTCAAACAGTCCTGGGCACGACACCAACAACTGTTGGGCCCTGAAAAGCAAGATTCAAGATATGATCGATAGTAAGGAAATTGAGTTTGATCCTCCGGAGACTCCGAACGTGATTACTGCACCTATTGCTAAGCATGACAAAGGCATAAGTGTTGTTGAAGATGCTTTGTATGTTACTTCTGTAAGTGATGTGGTTACTCCCCTCTCAACAATCAAGGAGAATTTGCTACAAGTCGGTTTCTTTCCAAGTTGTGTTAAAGAATGTTATTGTTGTGTAGTTCAACCCAATGGTTATGGGTTACTGAAGGAAGGTGTTCAGTGCCTGATGGATGAACATGTAATTTTGATTGAGAAAGTTTCGTATGTTGAGAATTTGTGCCAAGATTTGTCTGTCATATCTGGTACTCTTTTCAGGATCACTTCCAACGGTCCTATAAGGATTACTGCCAATCCAAAAGTTGCTCCCTTGATAATTACAACATTTATACCTATGGGTCTGATGTCTATTACCATGGTGTTAAACAAGAGTTGTCTGACGAAGATGATGAAGAGGTTGATCCCAATATTGCAGGGGCCAGCAAAATTACTAGAAGCGGAAGGATTTTCTCCCTAGAAATCTATCCACATGTTCAAGTCACAGTTACCAAAACAAATGTTGAGGCTCGGGGTAAAGAGCCAATGATAGAGCCTGCCCAGATAAAGGTGCCAAAAGAAGTTGTAGTCAAGGACACCTCTGGACAAGAGTTGGAAGAGGTTTTGAAAATTATTCGCAAGAGCGACTATGAAATTGTTGAATAGCTGGGGCAGACCCCGTCTAAAATCTAAATGCTATCTTTACTACTGTGTCCTAAAGCCCATGTGAATGCTTTATTAAAATTCTTGAAGACTGCTCATGTGTGCAAGAAATTTTGGTTAATCAATTTGGAAGTTACGTAGAAAGCTTAACAACTGATAAAGGATTAGGCTTCTCCGATGCTGACCTGACTCCAGAGGGGAGAAACCATAATAGGGCCCTGTATGTCTCCATTGAATGTATGGGTACAATGTTGGCTCGTGTGTTGGTTGATATTGGCTCTTCTCTGATTGTTCTACCAAAAGGCGCTCTTGGCATACTGGACTGTGAAGGGGTTATGCTGAAACCTAGCAACATTATAGTTCAAGCCTTTGACAGATCAAAAAGAATGGTACATTGAGAAGTAGACCTCCCGATCGAAGTGGATTCACAAATATTTGAATCCACCTTCTATATAATGGACATTCGGCCAGCTTATTCTTGTCTATTGGGACGCCCTTGGATCCATGGGGTAGGTGTTGTTACCTCCACCTTACACCAGAAATTAAATTATCATGTGAAAGGAAAGATTGTTATTGTTTACAGAGAAGAGGAGTACATGGTCAGCCATCTGAATTCATTCCCGTATGTAGAAATGGATGGTGAATTCATCGAGACTGCCTACCAAGCTTTTGAAGTAATTTACCCTGCTGCTATTAAAGATGTGCCTGCCATTCCAAAGACTACCAGGGTTCCGCACAAGATGGCTTCCTCGAAAGACTCCAAAGCAACTATAGAAGAAGATGCTTGTACTATTTGGGGTCAGCTTCCTAATATCCCTTACAAATATGACAAGTTTGGTTTAGTCTTTACTGCAGAAGGTTAAAGGGTTGTTCGTCGCGCTCGAGCTGGATGACCTCCATTCCGTGTCAGCGACAATGGAGTCAATGCAATAGAAGATGCTGATAGTGATTATGATCTCAGTAGCTGGATCTTTCCTACCATTGGCAACGGGCTTAGAAACTAGAAGGCGAAAGATATTATCTCAATATCCTTTATCCAAGAGTAATAGCTATTTCTATTTTATTGCTTTAAGAAGTTTGGTTATGTAATTTCTTTTAAAACAATAACTTTAAACCTTGTATCTTGCCTGGGGCACAATGGTTCATTTGTTAAGGGTTATCATTTCATATGTCATATTTTCATTTAATGAAAACATTGGACGTTTTGCATTCAAATTTTACGCTCTCTGTCTTTATTTTACTTTATTGCACTTTCAAATAGCTATGTGTTCTTACACATACTCATACACTACATTGCAAATCTCCATCCACTTTGGATCTCATTAATAACGATTCTGCTATTGCCGCTTATGAATTTGAAAATATGATCTACCAAGCCGAGGACGAAGGTAAGGAAGATTGTGAAATACCCGAAGAACTCGTTGGACTCTTAATACAAGAAGAAAAGGATATCCAACCTCATGAAGAGCCAATCGAAGTGGTAAACTTAGGTTTTCAGACAGACATAAAAGAGGTCAAGATAGGTGCCAACCTGGAGGACAGTGTCAAGAACAGATTAATTCAGATGTTGCACGAATATGTTGAGATCTTTTCTTGGTCGTACAAAGACATGCCAGGACTCGATACTGATATTGTGGTTCACCGTGTGCCGATGAAAGAGGGTTGTTCTTCGATTAAGCAAAAGGTTCGTCACATGCGTCCCGAGATGTCAGAGAAGATGAAGGCCGAGGTTATGAAGAAATTCAATGCAGGTTTCTTAGTAGTGACATCCTATCCTCAATGGGTCGCTAATGTTGTTCTGGTACCAAAGAAAGATAGAAAGGTACGCATGTGTGTAGATTACAGGGATCTAAACAGGGGGAGCCCCAAAGATAACTTCCCGCTGCCACATATTGACGTCTTGGTCGACAACACCGCTCAGCACAAGGTACTCTCCTTCATGGATGGCTTCTCGGGTTATAATCAGATCAAGATAGTTCCTGAAGACGTGGAGAAAACTACCTTTGTCACACAGTGGGGAACTTTTTGTTACAAGGTCATGCCTTTTGGGTTGAAGAACATTGGGGAAACTTATCAGCGTGCCATGGTAGCTTTATTTCACGACATGATTCATCATGAGATAGAAGTCTATGTTGACAACATGATAGCAAGGTCACAGACTGAAGAAGAACATCTTGATCATCTTCGTAGGTTATTTGAAAGGCTGAAGAAGTACAAACTAAGGCTAAATCCGAACAAAGGCATCTTTGTGGTGAAGTCTGGAAAAATCCTAGGTTTCATCGTCAGTGGTAAAGGTATTGAAGTTGATCCCGAAAAAGTTAAAGTTATTCAAGAAATGCTGGCTCTCTGTACTGAGAAAGAAGTCAAAGGTTTCTTAGGACGACAAAATTACATTTCCCGATTCATTTCTCATTTAACTGCTACTTGTGAGCCAATCTTCAAGTTGTTGAAGAAAGATCAAGTAGTAAAGTGAAACAACGAATGTCAAATAGCCTTTGATAAAATCAAGGAATAATTACAAGAACCTTTGATCCTGATGTCACCAGTTGAAGGAAGACCTCTAATCATGTACCTAACAGTGCCAGAGAACTCAATGGTGTGTGTACTGGGGCAACATGACGAGTCTGGTCGAAAAGGGCACGCAATATATTGCCTTAGCAAATAGTTTACTGATTATGAAATAATATATTCATTTCTCAAGAAAACTTGGCGCATTTTGGCATGGGCTGCTTGCTGACTAAGATAGTATATGTTAACTCATACTACTCTATTGATTTCTAAAATGGATCCCATCAAGTACATATTCAAGAAGCCAGCTCTCTCTAGAAGAATAGCCCGATGGCAAATGGTCTTAACAGAATACGACATTCAATACACCGCCCAAAAGTCAATAAAAGTAAGTGTACTGGTAGATCATTTGGCACATCAAGCTGTAGACGGTTATCAGTCTATGAATTACGAATTCCTGGATGAGAACATTATGCTAGTTATGAATTGTGATGAACCTGGACCATATGAAGGACCCGAGTCAAGATCTCGATGGAATATGGTTTTTGACGAAGCTTCCAACACCCTTGGCAATGAAATAGATTATATAATTATGTCTCCCCAGGGTTGTCATACGCCCTTCACTGCCAGACTTTGCTTTGACGGCACCAATAATATGGCTGAATATGAAGCGTGTATCATGGGTATTAAAGCTGTTATTGACCTGAGAATCAAATTCATGAGTGTGATACGGTGGGAGAACTAACTTGATGTTTTGCGTTTTGTTCGCACTTGTGCGGTTAGCAAGATTCGCCACCGACTTTTCTTTTATCCAAAAGGAAAGGTTAAAAACCATAGGAAAGACCTTTCGAGAATTTTCTCGGGTTCGGGGGGTAGATTATGAAAAGGGAAGGTATTAGCACCCTTTTCATCCATGGTTTTCCATGGGCTCTTAATTACTCATTTAGATCACTTGCTTTCATTTGATTGTGTGCTTGTGGTGTGGGCTTTGAAAGTATTTAGGAAAATCTCTTTGTAATGGTTCTCGTCTCTATAAGAACATATACAAATTTTTGTTTCGAAAAGTGGTTCAAAGATGTGTTTTGTGAATCGTGTTTCAAAAAGTGTTTTTAAAAACGAGGTTTTGCAATGGTTCTCGTCTCTATAAGAACGTATATAAAACGTTTTATCTTTTTGAAAATGTTTTGAAATGGGAGTGTAGGTGTGAAGAGTTTTTTTCGTGAGCAAGCGAGTATCTAAGAGCGAATCTATCTACTCAAAAGGTCTTAAATTGTTCTTTTCTTCCTCCTTTTGATGGTGCTATCTTACCATTGATTTGGTAAGAAGCCCCATCGTTGGGTGTGAAGGGACAGGCGCGGGTCAATTTTACAATCATTGAAGGAAACTTGTGAGACGCTTTAGCAAATTTTTTTTGTAAGGGACGAGATCGTTTTAATCGAAGGCAACATCGAGGGACTACGATCTTTATTTATTGAAGATTCATTGCTAGAGCGTCCCATATTCAAGGGACATGATTGTATTTCTGAGGCAACGATCGAGGTTACCCTAGAGGTGCGCGTGTGAGAAAGTGTGTTGGTTTCAAGTTATTTTATTCTTTGTTTAGGTCATATAGCAATTGATTTTTTTGAATCTTGCCATACACGCCTAATTACTATACAGTATATAGAAATCAATAAATTGCGGTAATTGAAATTCTAAGCTATTACAGAATGTTCGGGAATGGGGGTCCAATTGTTACAAATGGGGATGAATCAAATGAAATATCAATGTCCAAATATCAAACAATACAACCAAATCGAATTTTTGTGCGATATAATATAAAGCTATGATAATTTTTGAAAATAAAATCAACAAAGTATGAAATGAAACGTATTTACTTGAAAAGAGAAAAATAATACCTATTCTAAAAAATTGATTAATTTAAAAATCTTTATTATTATTTTTTCGTATTTTTATTAATTATATAAATAAATTTAAAGAAAGAAAACAAACTAAGTTAATTTTTGATGATTTATTAAATGTAAAAAAATTAATAAAAATAAGTTTATATAAAAAAATGATAAAAATTAATCACTAAAACCTAAATTAATTTAATAAAAATGTTTTAAGTTAAATTAGTATATTGTATAATAAAAAGAAAATAAGAAGAGAAACAAATAACAAAAGCAAATGGGGTTAAGTGGAGTTAAGGGTGTTAGGCCCAAAGAAACATAGTTGTTATTGCTGAAACAAAAGAAACAGGCCAAGGGGGGGGGGGGGGGGTATGACCAGGCAAAGCGAATGGGCCTTAGGGATTTGCAAACGAAACAGGCCCAAGCTCTTAAACTGTTTAAGTCCTTTGATTAAGGGAAACAAAACAAATTAGGGTTCTTGACCCTTTGGTTTACAGTGACGCCGTTCATCCTCGTTCATCCAAACTCTTCCATTTTGTTCATCTCTTCACCTTACCACTCGCCTCTTTGTCTCACCATGATTTACGTTTTCTTCGAAACCCTAAGTTCGGATTTGAACCCTAAGGGAACGAAATCTGAATCATCTGATCTTCCCCCACCCTCTGTCGTCGGAATGCCACTCATCTCGCCTCCCTAAATGAGTTCTAGCGATTTTCCTTTGAAAAAGGTGACGTTCTGTTGTTCTTTAAAGCTTAACCGAGTTCATTGTTTTTTTGTCTTGTTTATGTTTTTCTGTTAATTGAGCTTTACTCTCTTAGATGCAGAAAGATGCGTTTTTGAAAAATGATAAAGGAGAGAAAATCGTACTTGTCGGAGATTCTTTCTGAGAAATGGAAATGGGATGGTGAGACTGAAGGCGGTGCTCATTGGTGGCCGGAGCTGCATGGGGGAAGAGATAAAGATTGAAAGTGTGATTTTTGACTCGTTGGTATCCTTCTGTTTCCTTTATTGAATGAAGATGATATTTGTTATCTGGTTTTGTTTTTGGTTTGCTACTGTTTCGTGAGTTTGGAAATGATAACTGTGTTTGAGATTTTGGCTTTTGGAATTTGGTTTTGAGTTACAGGTTTGAGACTTCTGTTGTTGTTTTTTGAGGTTTGGCCTTTGGAATTTGGTTTTGTGGATTTGTTATTGTTTTGTTGATGAACAGGTTGCAGGTTTGGTTGATGGTGTTGAGATGGTTTGACAATTTGGTTTTGAATATTTTGAGGTGGTTGATGTTTCTTTGGTTTTTTATTTGTTGGTTTAACAGGTTTGATGAGTTTGGTGATTTTTGTGGTTTTTGACTTGTTGGTTTAACAGGTTTCAGGTTCTTTTAAAAGTTTGACAGGTTTTAGGTATTTGGCTTATGTTGGTTTTTGTGGTCCTCAGACTTTAATAGTTTTTGGAGGTTTTGTGATGATTCTTGCTGTTGGTTTTGGTGTTTGGCTTTGTTACAGTTTTGAGAGTTTTATCAGTTTGGGATTTTGCTACTGTAACAGGTTGCAGATTTGGTATTTGTGGGATGCTTGGGATATTTGGCTTTTGATTTTGTTTGACAGTATTTTTGACTTGAGAGTTTTTTCTGGTTTTTTGGGTTTGAATTGTTTTACAGGTTTGTCAATCTATGTTTGATATTTGGCTTAGACAGGTTTTTTTATGAGTTTGCAAATGGTTTGAGGTTTTGAAGCTTTTGACAGTTTTTGGACTTTGACAGTTTTTGGACTTGGACAATTTTTTGTATTTGGTGATTTTTTCTATCCCTCCCCTGCTTCAGAGTTTTGTTTACTGTTATATTGGTGTTGCTTTGGTTGAATTTCTATTCAAAATGGTGAGAAAACCATCAAATTTTGAATATTTTGGCATATTGTTCTTATGCCCTTTTTGTTGCAGTTTTGTTTTCTAGCAACTTCTATGCAATTTGTGACAGTCAAGGCAGCAGGGTTGTGCATCCCAATAACCTAGGTGACTTCTTTCATCTCTTCTCTCTCAATGACACTAAGAAAGTCAATTTCTCTTTTGCCTTTTTCTGAAAAGTTTGCAATAAAAATGGAAAATGATGAATTGGCTTCTTGAACAATTTCTTGCTTGTTTGACTTAGTTTATTATATTGCTATACTTTTGTTTGTTGATGTTGTCAAGCTTATGTTGTTGCCTCGTTTGCATTTTGTATTTCCATATTGCTGTTTGTTTTTGCTGTTTGGGCAATTTTGTTTGGCTCAGTTTGCGCCTTCTGTTTGGTGATGCTGTTTGGGCAATTTGGATAGTTTTGCTGCATTTGTTCTTGTTTGGATAGCTTTGTGGCATTTGGAAAGTTTTGCTACATTTGTTCTTGTTTGGATAACTTTGTTGAATTTGGACAGTTTGCTTGCATTTCCTTTCCTTCTTTTTGTGAACCAAGCAGAATAATCTTCTTGTGATTTGCAAATAGAGAAAATAAATTGTGATGAATTAAAAATGGCCTTCTGATTCCAATTTGCAAACTTTAATGATGAATAACACTTTTTCTTTGAAAATTCTTACTCATGCCCAAATAAATTTGTACTAATCACATTTCCTTTCTTTCATTTTCATGTGAGCACAATGGAGAGGACAAAGCATGGAAGGCAAGAAACTTTGTGGCAAGCATGGAAGCAAAGGAACTTCAGTCAACCTTAGGCATAGATCCATTTGGATTTTCTTTGTAATTTACAGAGAAACATTCTTGTATTGTAATCAACAATTGTACTAATTTATTTTTTAAATACCATAAGTTGTAAAACATAGAGTATTTAAAAGAACAAATTATTTTGTAACAATGTTTGAAAAAAATGGAGAAAGTCTTATGAGATATTCTGGTGTCCATTGAAACCCTTTACTGTCAATAACTTGTAATTTTCTCTTCGCATCTTAACTGATTCTTAAAGATTCCCAATCAAGATAATTGAAACAAAATGCTCCAATCTGATAATTTAAATTCCAATAATTCTGTAATCTTGCAACTGCATTCCAAACAAACACGCACTGTATATATCATTTCCTGACCAAGCAAATGTTTTAAAAGATGCAAATCATCTGGTTAACCTGGATCAAAATCATGGTCGTCCCAAATGACAGTCTCCATCTCTTATCCCAAATAAACCATGCTCCGAGAACAAACAC
The DNA here is from genome assembly GCA_948472305.1 of Vicia faba. Classification (NCBI taxonomy): domain Eukaryota; kingdom Viridiplantae; phylum Streptophyta; class Magnoliopsida; order Fabales; family Fabaceae; genus Vicia; species Vicia faba. The sequence continues at coordinate 610,999,288 of OX451736.1, forward strand.
TGTCTTTTCAGTAAACTTGAGAAAGCATGAAGACTTGTGAAAGCCAATTGGATCTTTTAGAATTTATTTCTTTTGAGAATTGCAAGAAAAAACCCTAATTGTTGGTTTACTGCCACATGAGAAAATTTGTCTGATCGATTCCTGAGCCAACTTGAATATCTGAGAAACCCTAGTGTTGTACCCCAAAATTTGCCCTCCCATTTTCTCAACATTTTCTCATCACAAGACCCTTAGAGCTCAAGATCCAGTTAGGGTTTCCTCTGCTCAAGACTTCTCCTTACACTGTTGACCCAAATTAGGGTTTGTGTTTGCACAAAGATATTTTGACCTAAAATGCCTAAAATGACTTTCATGCTTCATGTTGGACTCCCAAGTTTATCCATACCAAGTTTCAAGCCTTGATTCCAAACTTTTGCCCAGTCAATTAGACAGTTGACCTAGAAATCAGCTGTATTGGGGAAAAAGTCAACTGTGGCCAATTGACAGTCAAATTGACCCACATCAACATTATAAACTCATATGTACCATTTTATCAAGTTTGGATCATAATTCCACAAGAAATTTGATCAGATCACCAAAAGGGCAAAATGGTCATTTTCAGGGTTTTGACTGCACAAAGGCAATTTTTGACTGTTTGACCTAGCCAATGGCAAACCAAACTCACATATGGACTCAAGGACCCCATGGAATTGTCTTGACATACTCAACAAGTTCAAAAGATCCCAAATGCATAAGATTGACAGTTGAATTTCCCAGTCAATTGATCAATTTTGACTGTATACTGAAAAGTCAAACTTTGACTTTTTGGTCAAAATCAAGTGTCAAGATTCGTTTTTCATCAAAACATGCCAAATCATGAAACTTGTTCATCAAGAAATCAAGAATTGCAAATTAGGGTTTGAAATGATGATTTTTCATAACTTAGAATTTTTCTAAGTTATGAAAAACCCTAATTTTTTCCTAACTTTGTCCCACTTTCTCACCAAGATTCATTTGGATTCAAGAAAAAGTCAAAACATGAAAGTTGTAGTCCATTGCAAAATCTACAACTTTGATTCACAAAGTTTTCCAAAAAGAAGCTTGTAGCTCAAGTTACAATTTTTGGAACAAGGGTACCAAACCATTCTTAACTTAGAGAAATTTTGAACCATTTTAGGCAAGGTTTTTACCTAACTTCAAGACCATATTTCACATGCTTCCACTTGGAATTTAAATTTTCATTTCAAAGATGGATTGTAGTATACATTCCAAGCTTTCCAAAATGTCCAAGAACTCATCAAACAACCTCATGGTTAGGGAGAATCGAATTTGGCAAGTTGGGAAAAAGTCACTTTGTTTATGGTCAAGTTACATGTTCATACATCTAGGCCATTGTGAAATCAGCTTGCATTCCTTGATTACAGGTCCTATATCCCATTTGAACTCAATAATTTAATGCTAACTCATTGTGCCAAGACCTTGTTTTATGTGTTTAAGCATTACATGGAAGATTAAGCCATTTTTAGATAAAGCATTTTTGCAATTTTTGAAAAGTTAAACTTTATGTCAAATGCAAATCCAAGCAAGTACAAGGCAGATCCTTTTGGCACAAGTTTATGAACTAATTACACTGATCAAGGCCAAGGTATGCAGCATAGATTGGGGGCCTGTACAAGCTAGAATGACCACTTGACATTTTCTTGCTTAAGTGAGAAGAAACATTGCATATCAAACACAACTCTCATTCCTGTGAACCAGAGCTTAAGAAAAGTTATCAAACACTTTCTAATCATCAAACCTAAGCTGAAACACGAGCCAACCATCTCCATTGCCTTCTCAAACACAGAATCACCCTCAAACTGCCCAAACAGGGTACCTGCTGCAGATTGAGTTCCATAACTCAATCCATTCATGCATTCTTGCTAAAACCACTTCAAACATATCCCACATCATCCCTTGAAACTATTCCAAGCCTCAAACACGACCTGTAACACTCCCAAGCAACATCACCATTTTCATTTTTTTTGTTTTGCAGGTGAAGTTCCATAACACGATTCTCTTGGTTTCCAAACAAAGTAAAGCTTGGAATAACATCCCTGGACATCAAGGAAGTTGTACCAATCATCACCTTGCATTGAAAACACCTCCATCATCAGATACGATTCCAACTGAACAGGTAAGTTCATGGACTTCTATCTCCCTATCCAGGCATTGTTAGCTCTAGGTTTGTGAATGAAAAATGTTCTACTCATGCCCCTGAAGCTGTACATATCTTTACTTTCCATTTATTTTGCATGTGCTATGAGAATTTAAGGTCTGAACATTGATGGAAACTTAGGTCAAGAATTAGGGATGGAGAAATTCTCTCTCATCTTAGAGGGTTAAGTCAAGTTCTTTATATGTCTGGATTCGTCTCTTAATGCTCTACATTTTTCATGTTGTGAGTTTTGCTTGAAAGTCCAGGAATCTGGAGATAGAAAACGCGCGTTTTGTTCATGTTCAAACAGTCTGGAGGTTGAAGAAGCTGCCTTTGGGCTGGGCCTGTTTCACTTTTCTTATTTGCACCATAGTTTTACTTTTAAACCCCCTTGGCCCATTATGCTTATTTTTATGATTTTTTGATCTTTTCTTTTTTGTTCTGACTTATTTATTTTTTCTCATAATATTAAAAATATAAAAATTATTTTTTAAACCATTTTTGTATTTATTAGGCATTTATTTGTTTAAATGAGTATTTGTACATAAATAAATATATAGACATACTTTTATTCAAAATACTAAAAAATAATACAAACATGTTTATTTTTTGATTTTATTTTATATCACATCTTGAAAACATTTTACATAAAATATACTTTTTTTTTAATAAATATTAAATAGTTTATTTTTGTATATATAATGTATTTAATAAATAATACAAATACATATATATTTATTAGAATATTTAGGACAAAAATACAAAATATATACATTTTTATTCTTATTAATATTTAATATTAAAAATACCCTTTTTACAAATATACTTCATTTTTATTTTATTTTTGTACATAATTAATAAATATTGTATATATTAAATAATTAATACATTTTACTTAATAAAATTAAGGTTTTGCCCTAAATACATAAAAACTCCAAAAATTAATACTTTTTATTTTTTTATTTGACATATAAAAAACACTTTTTTTTATACATATAAAAAACATTTTTTTTGCATCTTGCATATTTATCTTATTTTATTTAATTATTGCATTTAAATAATTTGTATAATTCAATTTTGATGTAATAGTTAGGTTTAAATTCCTTGTCAAAATACCCCCATTTGAACATTTGTACCCCCCTTCCCATATATTGTGTTGTAATAACTTAGGAACTTTATTTTTCGCCCTTTAATGCTTTCTAATTATACCATGCTAGAATTAAGGTTTGTATGCAAATCAATTAACCAAAATAGTTTGACCTAATTTCAAGATAAACAAGCATGAAAATGGATAACACTAATCACACTTGCACCCCTAGGGTATTCCACTTGTTGCCTTCAATAATGGGCCATATTGCATGTTAGGTCTCTTTGGGCAAAACAACACAATTCAAATGATCATAGTCCCTCAATGACGCTTTCGAAAGTTGCCTAAAAAATGATCAAGTCCCTCAAAGGAAACATTGCCCAAAGATACTTGGCACCATTGCAATTATGGTCTAAACGATGACGCGCGCCCGTCCCGTTCACATCCTAACACAAGATTGTCCACCAAATGCAATGGTGGAACAAAATTGTCAAAAGGGTTAAAAACATAGGAGAAATCTTTGAGAAATTTAGGAGTAGACAACCTCTTAGTTACTTGAATCAAACTTGCAAAACAAAACACTTGCCTATTTTTTCAAACCACACATCACTATACTTTCAAAACAATTTTCAAAAACAAATGAAAACCTTTTCAAAAGACATACACCTTTGTATACATCCCAACATGGATCATTATAAAGGTTGCCACCACATTGGCCTCTTTTCAAAAACATTTTCAAACCCACACACACAAAGCACAATTTCAAACAATTGAAAATTAAGGCAAGTTGATCTAAGCAAGTAACTAAGAGCCCATGGATAACCATGGATAGAAAGGGTGCTAATACCTTCCCTTTCTATAATCTACTCCCCGAACCCAAGAAAACATCTCAAAGGTTTTTGCTGTGCTTTTTAACCTTTCCTTAGGATAAAATAAAAAGTCGGTGGCGACTCTTGCTCAACCGAAACATTTGCGAAAACAAACGCAAAACCTCAAGTCAGTTCTCCCACCGTATCACAGAACTGGCGACTCTGCTGGGGATAAAATCTAAAGTGGAGTAACCTTAGGGCTTAGATCATCTTTGTTTTCAATTATTTGCCTTGTTTGCTTTTATATTTACTGGCTTTGCATCGGAGTTTCATAGATCCTAACCCGGATCTGGGGAATACCATTTTTAGGTAGCATAATCTGTGAGGGACCTGTCCGGCGTAGACCGACATGGGTGAAGCAGTGGCTACGTTGGTGTGGCACCTTGGTCTGTACCGATATCCCTTGTGTTGCAACGAGGAGAATATGGGTCTTCTAAGGAGTCATTAAGCACCAACCGACTTTAGAACCCTAATTTGACCAAACTTGGCCATAGAACAGTAGCAGTATGCTACACTCATTGAGGCTAAACTCTCGCGATGGTTCTGGCCGCAAGAAAAGATTGCGATGCTGGAGTTATGACCGATTGAGGGTAGTCAATGATTTGAGATCCTCTAGAACCCGGTTACTTTTGATAGGACAGGTTTTAACCAACGAAACTAAAAGAGGGTAATACCTGAACTTCATGTTGGCCTGAAACCTAAGGGTTGTCTTGTGTGACTTGTGTGCCTTATCATGCTTGCCTACGTGAATACTTGTGGTGTGCTTCATCATAGCATCATATCATCATACCATTGCACGCATCCTGTATAAGGACTAACCCATTTCAAAGACAAGAGGCTTTCATCTTTGCTTTGTTTTGTAGGACATCATGATGCCCGTGCGTAGGAATACTATCCGGCTCAATTTTGTTCAACCACCAACTTTGCTCAAGGATTTGGTTGATAGGATTCCAAACACTACTTCCTTCATCAAGAGGCATGGTTCTCTCCTTGGTTTGATCACTTCAAAGTGGGACCAACAACTCATGAGTGTCCTGACCAAGTTTTATGATCCCCTGTATCATTGCTTCACCTTTCAAGACTTCCAGCTGGTCCCTACCCTGGAAGAGTTCTCTGATTTGCTTGGTATCCCTGTTTTGGAGCAGACTCCGTTCACTGGTTGGGAAAAGACTCTTAGGCCTGAAGAGATTGCTGCAATCCTTCCCTTGACCAAAGAGGAGGTGTTGGCTAACTGGGAAACTAGAAGTGGGGTTAAGGGCTTTTTGGTTAAGTTTCTGGTTGGCAAAGCTAATGATTTCTAGAATGACTTAGACTTCAAGGCGTACGAAGACATTCTGGCTCTTTTAATCTATGGTCTGGTATTGTTTCCAAATCCTGACACCTTTATCAGTATCTATGCCATAAGGATCTTCATGTCTCGGAATCCTGTACCCACTCTTTTGGGTGATATCCTGCAACAACTCTATGCTCGTACTGCCCGAAGACGGGGAACTCCATGGTGTTGTGCTCCTTTGCTAGTGAGGTGGTTTATTTCGCACCTTCCTAAGTTCGTGCTGAAGAATGAAGAAGGAAAGGGTTGGGCTCATAGGTTAATGTCTCTCACTGATAATGACATCACTTGGACTCTCAGAGGTTTGGATGAGGTAGTTGTTATTGATCGTTGCGGAGAATACCCTAATGTTCCATTGATTGGTATCCAAGGAGGAATCTCTTATAATCCATGTTTACCTCTCCGCTAGTTTGGAAGAGCCAGAAGAGTAGGGCCTCATGAAATGTTGGTTCCTCACTTCCATTTTGAATTTCAGGTAGACAGTGACAAATTACGCCATGGATTCATTAAGGCTTGGGACAGAATTCACAAAGCTGACCCACATGAGTTGGGACCAAAGACTTCTCTACCAATGGAACCTTATTACAGATGGGTCCGCATCCGTGCTCAGAAGTTAGGTATGCCGTACGAAGCTGTCAGACCTATCATTCTTGAATCTCCTGATGAAGATGGGGTTCCTCCAACTGTCCTCCCTCCTCAGTTACCCACTGATTTAGACACACTGAAGAGATCTTGGGCGCAGCTAAAGGAAGAACGAGATTTTTATCGGGAAAAGTTCAACGAACAGGAACGGAAGATCCAGAGGCTGACTAAGCAATTGGAGGAGGAGCGGGTCCTGAATGACTACATCCACACTAAGAAGAGGAGGCCATGGGAGCACTGATGGGCTTTGAATATTTTCTTTTACAGCTTTTATTTCCTTTCCAGTATTTTTCATTCCTGTAATGCCTAAGGGCAAGTTGTTGAACAATTTAAAATTTGAATCTAATGAAGTGTGTTTCCCTTTTGTCTACAAAGTTGAATCTCGTTTGTCTTTGAAAACATAAAACATACACATCTCATTGCATCATATGCATAACAGGTACCTTTTTCCACAAGTTGCTTAATCTTCTTCGCTGTTTATTTGAACAGTCATCATGAATCCAGAATCATCCAGTGAGCAAGCTATCAAGGCCCTCCAGGCCCAGAGTGCCCAGTTTCAAGAGATGGTCATGAGCCTGGCCCAAGGTCAACAAGAGTTGAAGGCTCTGCTCCTAAAGAAGAAGAAGAAGAAGAGAAATGCGTTATTCAACGCTGGACGCAGGTTTGGGAACACACTCCATAACGAGGCTGATCCAACTACTTCCTCTGCAGAGAAAGACAGTCCCCAAGGGGGAGGAGCTCCTAGTCCTGCAGTCTCTGACAACGAGACGGATTACAACGACGAATAATACCCTCCCGCTGCTGACAGATACAAGCAATTAGAAGACCGTTTGAGTGCCATGGAGATTCAAAATGTGCCGGGGATGGATTTCGGAGATTTAGGGTTGTCTTCTGGGGTGGTAATCCCACACAAGTTCAAGGCGCCTGCCTTTTCCAAATACGACGGGGCCTCCTGTCCAAAATTGCATCTCAGATCGTACGTAAGGAAGATCCAACCTTACACGGCAGACAAAAATCTTTGGATCCACTTCTTCCAAGATAGCCTTTCGGGGTCACAACTTGAGTGGTTCTATCAGCTAGATGGAACCAGTATCCGACATTGGGAAGATTTGGCAACCGCATTTTATAGACAATATCAATACAATTCTGACCTCGCTCCTACGCGTACCCAACTTCAGGGTATGTCGCTGGGAACGGGCGAAGGGTTCAAAGAATATGCGCAAAAATGGAGAGATTTGGCTGGCAGGGTGCAGCCTCCATTGACTGACCGTGAGCTGGTTGACATGTTTCTAGGGACCTTGTCTGGTCCATTCTTCAATCATTTGGTTGGTAATTCCTCCGCTGGGTTTACGGATTTGATCCTAACGGGTGAAAGGATAGAAGCTGGCATCAGGTCAGGAAAGATACAGAAGGGTGCTTCCGCAAGTACTGAGAAGAAACCTTTCAAGAAGGAAGCTAGTGCCGTCTATGGTCCTAGAAGACAAGTCAAGCCAGAAAGCCGCCAAGCCGTCAATGCCTTGGTAATTTCAAAACCTGTTGCTGCTCCTCAGCAGTACAATCAACAAAGGGGTGAAAGGCCCAAGAGGCAGTACACTCGGCTGAGTATGACCTTGTCACAAATCTTACCGCAACTGTTATCAACCAACTTGGTGACCATCAAAGAGGCTCCGAAGGTCGTGAATACCGCATCTCCTAAGTATAACCCAAATGCCCATTGTGCTTATCATTCTGATAGCCCCGGGCATACTACTGATGATTGCTGGGCCCTGAGAAACAAAGTTCAAGACCTTATCGATGCGAAGGAGATTCAGTTTGAGGCGCCTGAGAGGCCAAATGTTGTAACTGCTCCTATGCCCTAGCATAGAGTAAATGCCGTCGAGGAAGATTTGTATGCTGTTTCGGTGAATGATGTTGCTACCCCTCTATTGACTGTTAAGAGGAACCTACTGCTAGCCGGTTTATTTCCGGGTTGTAGCAAGGGTTGCCTCCTGTGTGTTGTTATCCCTACCGGTTGTCCGCTGCTGAAATCAGGCATCCAAAGCCTGATGGATAGCAAAGAAATTATGTTCAAGAAAACTGCTGTTCCGTTTGTTTTCGCTGAAGAAGTATTTGTCGTCACAATTTTCAACAATCCTACCAAGGCTCTCCCGAGGAAGCCAGTCCAAATTATGTTTGTTGCACCCATTACCATTACTGTTCCGGGGCCCCTCCCCTATGAATCTGACAAGGTTGTCCCATGGCACTATGGGGCAGACGTGTATGTGCTTGGAGTGAAGCAGGAGTTCAACACCGGTACCAGTATCAGTAACATCACTGGTCCCGCCAAGATTACTCGCAGTGGCAGGCTTTTCTCTCCTGACATTGCACCACCAGTTTTCCGAAAACCTCTTATCATCACACCCGCAAGTGTGCATGTTCCAAATCAAGTTCCTGTGTCTACTACTGTCGTCGAGTCCTCCAATGCTCGGGGCAAGGAAGTTGCTACCGATTTGCCTTCCCGGACGGAGGCACCAAAAAAGACTGTTGTCGAAGCCTCCCAGCAAGAGATGGAGGAAATCCTTAAAATCATTAAAAAGAGTGACTTCAATGTCGTTGAACAGCTGGGGCATACCCCCTCCAAAATCTCTATGCTATCATTGCTGCTGTGCTCAGAGGCCCACGCTAAGGCCCTGATTTCATTTCTGAAAACAGCCCATGTGCCGCAAGAGACATCTGCAGATCAATTCACTGACCGTGTTGCTAATTTGACAGCTGACAATGGCTTGGGGTTCTCGGATGCTGACCTTACCGCCAAAGGAAAAATCACAATGATGCCCTGCATGTCTCTATAGAATGCAGGGGCACTACTCTCGCACACGTGTTGGTGGACACCGGTTCTTCCCTGAATGTTTTGCCCAAGAAGGCCTTAGATCGGTTGGATTGTGAGGGCCTGGAATTGAAGCCTAGTAACATCATTGTTAGAGCCTTCGACGGTTCTAAGAGGATGGTGCATGGTGAGGTAGACATTCCTATCCGTGTGGGTTCCCAAGTCTTTGACTCAACGTTCTATGTAATGGATATTCGTCCATCTTTTTCCTGTTTGTTGGGTCGACCCTAGATTCACAAGGCTGGGGCGGGTAACATCCACTTTACACCAGAAGCTCAAATACCCTGTCAAAGGGAAGATTGTTACTATGCAGGGTGAGGAGGAATACATGGTTAGTCACTTGAATTCATTCCGGTATATCGAGATGGACGGGGAGTTTATTGAAACCCCCTTTCAACATTTTGAGGAGGTACCTCCAACGTTGGCGTCAGCTGAAACAGTGGTTGAAGAAGACTTTCCTCTGAGGATGGCTTCCCTGAAGGATGCTCGGGAAGTGATTGAGAAAGGCAAGTGCGCAAACTGGGGTCAGGTTCCTGACTTCCCTCAAAAGACCGACAAGTTTGGGCTGGGCTTCACTGCAGAGGCTCAGAGGGCTGTTCGCAAAGAAAGGATCAGAAAGGCTCCGGTGTTCATCACTAACCCAAGGGTGAATGCTATCGAGGAGGACATAGAGGAAGCAGAATTTGACAGTTGGATCTATCCGACCACCAACAACGGACCAAGCAACTGGACGGCAAAAGATTTTACACCTATTACATTTGTCATGCAGTAATGAACTCTTTTGATTTGTAACAAACAATATGTTGAAACTTTTATTGGCTCGGTGTCCTACCCGGGGCACCGTGGCTCCATTTGTGAGGGCTTTTTGTATGACATTTCCATATATCATTAATCAAAACATTGGACGTTTGTTGCATTTCAAATCTTGTGCTCTTTTTCTTTCTGTGTTATATATTGCAAAAACAGCTATATTTACACACACTCACTTATACAGGTTTCAATCCACTCTGGATCTCACTGGTAACAGCTCTGCTACTGCCAGTTATGACTTCGAGAATCCGATCAACTTGGCCGAAGACGAAGGTGAAGATGATTGCGAAGTGCCTGGTGAACTCGCAAGACTGCTACTCCAGGAAGAGAGAGCCATTCAGCCGCATGAAGAGCCAGTGGAAACAGTGAACCTGGGTACTGAGACAGATAGAAAAGAAGTCAAGATTGGTGCCAATCTAGAGCTCAGTGTGAAGCAACGATTGATCCAGATGCTACATGACTACATGGAGATCTTTGCTTGGTCTTACGAAGACATTCCTGGTTTGGATGCCGACATTGTGGTTCATCACCTGCCTACCAAGGAAGACTGCCCTCCGGTAAAGCAAAAGGTCTGTCGTATGCGTCCAGAGATGTCCGAAAAGATCAAAGCTGAGGTTATGAAGCAGTTTGATGTCGGGTTTCTAGCAGTAACTTCTTATCCTCAATGGGTGGCCAACGTGGTTCCAGTGCCAAAGAAAGATGGTAAAGTCAGAATGTGTGTTGACTACAGGGATTTGAACAGGGCCAGTCCTAAGGATGATTTCCCTCTGCCTCACATCGACGTTCTTGTTGACAATACTGCTCAACACAAGGTGTTCTCCTTCATGGATGGTTTTTCAAGGTATAATCAGATCAAGATGGCTCCTGAAGATATGGAAAATACTACCTTTGTGACTCAGTGGGGCACCTTCTGCTACAAGGTCATGCCATTCGGGTTGAAAAATGCTGGGGCAACCTACCAACGTGCCATGGTTGCTTTATTTCATGACATGATCCACCATGAGATTGAAGTGTATGTCGATGATATGATTGCAAGGTCCCAAACTGAGGAAGAACACCTTGACCATCTGCGGAAGCTGTTTGACCGACTGAAGTTGTACAAGCTGAGGTTGAACCCAAATAAGTACACCTTTGGGGTGAGGTCTGGAAAATTACTAGGTTTCATTGTAAGCGATAAAGGTATTCAGGTGGACCCTGCCAAGGTGAAAGCCATACAAGAGATGCCGACTCCTAAGACAGAGAAAGAAGTCCGAGGCTTTCTAGGACGACTGAATTAGATTGCCCGATTCATCTCACATCTAACTGCTACCTGTGAGCCAATCTTCAAATTGCTGAAGAAAGATCAAGTAGTACGTTGGAACGATGAATGTCAGACCGCTTTCGAAAAGATAAAGGAATATCTCCAAGAGCCACCCATTCTTATGCCACCAGTGGAAGGGAGACCTCTGATACTATACTTGACAGTGCTTGACAATTCAATGGGGTGTGTGCTGGGGCAGCATGACGAGTCTGGCCGAAAAGAGCACGCTATTTATTACCTGAGCAAAAAGTTTACCGACTGTGAGTCTCGGTACTCACTGCTCGAGAAAACATGCTGCGCTCTGGTATGGACTGCTCGCCGGCTGAGACAGTATATGTTGACTCACACTACTCTGCTGATTTCAAAAATGGATCCAATCAAGTACATATTCGAAAAGCCTGCTCTGTCTGGAAGAATAGCGAGATGGCAAATGATCTTGACAGAATATGATATCCAGTACACAAATTAAAAAGCAATCAAGGGAAGTGTATTGGCAGACCACTTGGCACACCAACCTGTGGATGACTACCAATCATTGAACTTAGAATTCCCAGACGAAGATATCATGGTAGTAACTGATTGTGAAGTACCTGGACCGGATGAAGGACCTGAGGAAGGATCCCGATGGTCTATGCATTTTGACGGAGCCTCCAATGCTTTGGGTAATGGTATCGGCGCTGTGATCATATCCCCTAAAGGTACTCATACTCCACTCACCGCCCGGCTGTGTTTCAACTGCACCAACAACATGGCAGAATATGAGGCATGTATCATGGGTCTTCAAGCTGCAATCGACTTAAGGATCAAGTTTCTGAGTGTCTTCGGAGATTCCGCTCTCGTGATCAATCAGATCAAAGGCGAGTGGGATACGAAACACCCAAATCTTATTCCTTACAAGGAGTATGTGCTGACTTTGCTTCCCCACTTTGAAGAGATAACTTTTGAACACTTCCCAAGAGAGGAGAATCAGTTAGCAGACGCACTAGCTACGATGTCTTCAATGTTCAAAGTCAAATGGAACAATGAGGCTCCCCGGATCATTATCTGGAAGTTGGACGAACCTGCATACTGCTGCGATCTTGAGGCCGAAGAGGTAATCGAGAAACCTTGGTATCATGAGGTGAACAGATACTTGGAAGCTCAGGAATACCCTGAAGGTGCATCGGTCAATGATAAGAAGTTCATGAGAAGTTTTGCGGCAAAATTCTTCCTCAGTAACGGTATTCTCTACAAACGAAATCATGATTCAACTCTACTGCGTTGTGTGGATAAGGCTGAAGCAGAGAAGATCATGATAGAACTGCATGAAGGTACATTCGGAACGCATTCCAGTGGACATACCATGGCAAAGAAAATCCTTCGGGCAGGATATTTCTGGTCCACAATGGAAGCCGACTGTTACCAACATTCTCGAACTTGTCATAAATGCCAGATTTATGCTGATAAGGTGCACATCCCTCCGGTTCCTCTGAACGTCCTGACGGCACCTTGGCCTTTTGCAATGTGGGGCATCGACATGATCGGCGAGATCCGACCGACGGCAACCAACGGGCATCGCTTCATCTTGGTAGCGATTGATTACTTCACGAAGTGGGTAGAAGCAGCCTCCTACGCCACCGTAACCAAGAGCGTCGTGGCACGTTTCATTCGGCATAACCTGATTTGTCGGTACGGCATCCCGGAAAGAATCATTACGGACAATGGTACCAATCTTAACAACAAGATGATCACTGAGCTCTGCGAGCAATTCAAGATACAGCACCACAACTCTTCTCCTTACCGACCGAAGATGAATGGGGCTGTAGAAGCAGCTAATAAGGACATCAAGAAGATTGTGCAGAAGATGACAGTGACCTACAAAGATTGGCACGAGATGTTACCGTTTGCTCTTCATGGGTACCGTACCTCAGCAAGGACGTCAACCGGGACAACACCTTTTTCCTTGGTCTATGGCATGGAGGCAATCTTGCCGATTGAAGTCCAGATACCCTCTCTCCGGATAATGAAGGATGCAGACTTGAGTGAAGATGACTGGATCCAGACTCGACTTGATCAGTTAAACCTAATTGAAGAAAAGAGGCTCACTGCTATTTGTCATGGTCAAACGTATCAAAAACGGATGATCAGGGCATTTAACAAGAAAGTCAGACCACAAGAGTATCAAGTTGGGGACCTGGTAATCAAACGCATCATCCTTCCTCAAAGTGATCCCCGGGGCAAATGGACCCCTACTTACGAAGGGCCATTTGTGGTTAAACATGTGTTCTCAGGAGGAGCCATGATTCTAACCACCATGGATGGTGACGACCTTCCTCACCCCGCCAATGCAGACATAGTAAAAAGATACTACGCATGAATAAAATACCCGCTAGGTTGACATACCTAGGAAAAAATAAGGGCTTCCCGGCGAACCAAAAGGCTTCGGGCAAAAATAAGGGATGAAAATGAAAAAATCTGTACACCCGGCAAGTCGAAAACCTGAAAAGGCGGCTTGGGCAAAAATGGGTATCCCGGTGGACTGAAAACCCGAAAGGGCGGTCCAGGCAAAAGTTAGGGATAAAGTGTAACACTATGTCTCATTAGATCACCTTGCATCCAGAATTCGGCATCAACTATCTGGCTCAGACTTCGGCATCGATCAATCAGCTTCATCTTCAACTAAACAGCAAAGTGATGAGACGCTTGAAGACATAAAGGCGATAGCAGAGTTGGAACCCAGTGGGAATATTGTGCACATAGCTGTTTTGTTTCCTTTTCAAAATTGTATAAACTTTATGTTATTCGGCGGCGTTCTCTTACTAGGACGTCAGCCTCTTGTACAAAAAACTCCTATTTACAGGCAAATTTCAAAATCAATACAAATTCACTTTTCCAAACAAATTTCCAATTGTTTTTCCTTTTTTTGTTTTGTCTTGCGAAGAACGTCCAATGTTCATTTTTGATATATGCATTTGACATTAAATTGCTACTTCATAAATGCTTGCATACGAAACAAAAGACTAATTATAGGTGACATCAGAAACAGGGGCAATGTAGAATTGTCCAGACAGTCTAGTTGTTTTGTCCGCCAAGGTACCAAGGTAGATTCAACTGAAGAATGTGACCAAGTTACCTCAACTCCCCACAGAGTAAGACAAGTTTCAGCAATACTCTCCCCAGGAAGAGTTAGTCTATCTTCAGCCCTACAACAGGCACCCTATTCCCCTAGCAAGTCAGCGACGCTCTCCCCAAGCAGAGTTAGTCTACAGCCAGCCTAAAGGAAGTTGGGTAACCTCAAAAGATATCAACATCCCCCAGTGGAGTATAGGCATTCCTCCGCAAGCATCCCCGGCAGTCTTGATCTAAGATTGTTCCCCGGTGGTATACAGACATTCAAAATTTCCCCAGGAGAATCCAATCCAAAAGTTTCCCCAGGAAAACTGGAATCCTTATCCCCAGCAGGTCTTGAAGCTTATCCCCAGTAGATTCTGGAAGCTTATCCCCTGTAGAGTACAGACGTCTCTCCCGGGCTTTATTCAAAGTTATTCCTCACAAGGGCTTATAACTGGGTTATCCTCAGCTAATTACCACGGAAGATCGCCCTCGGCAAAGTTCTTCCTATCCCCAGCGGAGTTCATCAAGGTTCCCCAACATAACTTATCAACACAATCCCCAGCGGAGTTTATCATTGTCATCCCCAGAGGAGTTTATCTTTGTTATCCCCAGCGGAGTTTATCATTATTATCCCCAACGGAGTCCATCATTGAAATCCTCAGTAAAGCTCTCGTCAAAACTTCAGCGAAGTATCTCTTCCACGGAGTAATTCCCCTCAGAGTGACCTCTCCAACAAGTTTATTCCCCAACGAAGTCATCTTCTCTTACCGGTGTATTCTTGCAACCATCATCCCCAGCGGAAGCAAAGAGCTCTACTCTTCAACGTCAGCCCAGGATTGAATTCCCCAGCCAATCGTCAAGGATTTATTTTCCTAGACAAAAATACATTCATAAACATTTCACATTTCATACATCCTGCTTACATACATGATGAAGTGCATACAACACTATCTCATTTTGAACATCATGACGTCATGCATTTCATACATCATGACATTGCATACAACTGATGTTTTGCCTTTTCAGGGAAAAAGACAATCCAAAAGACAACTACCCTCAACTGTCACAATTCTAGATTCAATTCCTGTATCTAGCCAGGGCACATCTGTGAGTGATCAGTTTTCCAGATTCGATTCCTGTATCCAGCCAGGGCACATCTGAAGAGTTTGAAGATTCGATTCTTGTATCCAGCCAGGGCATATCTATCAACTATCACAATTCCGGATTCGATTCCTCTATCTAGCCAGGGCACATCTGAAGAGTTCGAAGATTCGATTCCTGTATCCAGCCAGGGCATATCTGTTGACGACTATTTCCAGATTCGATTCCTGTATCTAGCCAGGGCACATCTGAAGAGTTTGAATATTCGATTCCTGTATCCAGCCAGGGCATATCTATGAGTAACCGATTGTAGACTCGATTCCTGTATCTAGCCAGGGCATGTCTGCATGAAGAGATTGAAGATCAACACCTGTAACAAGCCAGGAAAACATCTGTCTTTCTCAAAATACACAAGTTCTCGCTAAGGAATCTCTTATGCGATCAACACTTCCATATGGCATCTATAAGCCCATCTCCCTATCCACCATCTCTCCAAATGGCATCTATAAGCCCATTCCCGACATCACATTGCTGATACTCCAACATGCGAGTGCAAATTTCCGGGCACTCTAGTGTCCAATCTCCTTTTACCCTCGAGTCACGAAAGGCAAACATGCCAATCTAACTCTTCAGGTTCAAGAATATTGAACAGGGGAAACTGTTGTACCCCAAAATTTGCCCTCCCATTTTCTCAACATTTTCTCATCACAAGACCCTTAGAGCTCAAGATCCAGTTAGGGTTTCCTCTGCTCAAGACTTCTCCTTGCACTATTGACCCAAATTAGGGTTTGTGTTTGCACAAAGATATTTTGACCTAAAATGCCTAAAATGACTTTCATGCTTCATGTTGGACTCCCAAGTTTATCCATATCAAGTTTCAAGCCTTGATTCCAAACTTTTGCCCAGTCAATTGGACAGTTGACCTATAAATCAACTGTATTGGGGGAAAAGTCAACTGTGGCCAATTGACAGTCAAATTGACCCACATCAACATTATAAACTCATATGGACCATTTGATCAAGTTTGGATCACAATTCCACAAGAAATTTGATCAGATCACCAAAAGGGCAAAATGGTCATTTTCAGGGTTTTGACTGCACAAAGGCAATTTTTGACTGTTTGACCTAGCCAATGGCAAACCAAACTCACATATGGACTCAAGGACCCCATGGAATTGTCTTGACATACTCAAAAAGTTCAAAAGATCCCAAATGCACAAGATTGACAGTTGAATTTCCCAGTCAATTGATCAATTTTGACTGTATACTGAAAAGTCAAACTTTGACTTTTTGGTCAAAATCAAGTGTCAAGATTCATTTTTCATCAAAACATGCCAAATCATGAAACTTGTTCATCAAAAAATCAAGAATTGCAAATTAGGGTTTGAAATGAAGATTTTTCATAACTTAGAATTTTTCTAAGTTATGAAAAACCCTAATTTTTTCCTAACTTTGTCCCACTTTCTCACCAAGATTCATTTGGATTCAAGAAAAAGTCAAAACATGAAAGTTGTAGTCCATTGCAAAATCTACAACTTTGATTCACAAAGTTTTCCCAAAAGAAGCTTGTAGATCAAGTTACAATTTTTGGAACAAGGGTACCAAACCATTCTTAACTTAGAGAAATTTTGAACCATTTTAGGCAAGGTTTTTACCTAACTTCAAGACCATTTTTCACATTCTTCCACTTGTAATTTCAATTTGCATTTCAAATATGGATTTTAGTATACATTCCAAGCTTTCCAAAATGTCCAAGAACTCATCAAACAACCTCATGGTTAGGGAGAATCGAATTTGGCAAGTTGGGAAAAAGTCACTTTGTTTATGGTCAAGTTACATGTTCATACATCTAGGCCATTGTGAAATCAGCTTGCATTCCTTGATTACAGGTCCTATATACCATTTGAACTCAATAATTTAATGCTAACTCATTGTGCCAAGACCTTGTTTTATGTGTTTAAGCATTACATGGAAGATTAAGCCATTTTTAGATAAAGCATTTTTGCCATTTTTGAAAAGTTAAACTTTATGTCAAATGCAAATCCAAGCAAGTACAAGGCAGATCCTTTTGGCACAAGTTTATGAACTAATTACACTGATCAAGGCCAAGGTATGCAGCATAGATTGGGGGTCTGTACAAGCTAGAATGACCACTTGACATTTTCTTGCTTAAGTGAGAAGAAACATTGCATATCAAACACAACTCTCATTCCTGTGAACCAGAGCTTAATAAAAGTTATCAAACACTTTCTAATCATCAAACCTAAGCTGAAACACGAGCCAACCATCTCCATTGCCTTCTCAAACACAGAATCACCCTCAAACTGCCCAAACAGGGTACCTGCTGCAGATTGAGTTCCATAACTCAATCCATTCATGCATTCTTGCTAAAACCACTTCAAACATATCCCACATCATCCCTTGAAACTATTCCAAGCCTCAAACACGACCTGTAACACTCCCAAGCAACATCACCATTTTCATTTTTTTTGTTTTGCAGGTGAAGTTCCATAACACGATTCTCTTGGTTTCCAAACAAAGTAAAGCTTGGAATAGCATCCCTGGACATCAAGGAAGCTATACCAATCATCACCTTGCATTGAAAACACCTCCATCATCAGATACGATTCCAACTGAACAGGTAAGTTCATGGACTTCTATCTCCCTATCCAGGCATTGTTAGCTCTAGGTCTGTGAATGAAAAATGTTCTACTCATGCCCCTGAAGCTGTACATATCTTTACTTTCCATTTATTTTGCATGTGCTATGAGAATTTAAGGTCTGAACATTGATGGAAACTTAGGTCAAGAATTAGGGATGGAGAAATTCTCTCTCATCTTAGAGAGTTAAGTCAAGTTCTTTATATGTCTGGATTCGTCTCTTAATGCTCTACATTTTTCATGTTGTGAGTTTTTCTTGAAAGTCCAGGAATCTAGAGATAGAAAACGCGCGTTTTGTTCATGTTCAAACAGTCTAGAGGTTGAAGAAGCTACCTTTGGGCTAGGCCTGTTTCACTTTTCTTATTTGCACCATAGTTTTACTTTTAAACCCCATTGGCCCATTATGCTTATTTTTATGATTTTTTGATCTTTTCTTTTTTGTTCTGACTTATTTATTTTTTCTCATAATATTAAAAATATAAAAATTATTTTTAAAACCATTTTTGTATTTATTAGGCATTTATTTGTTTAAATGAGTATTTGTACATAAATAAATATATAGACATACTTTTATTCAAAATACTAAAAAATAATGCAAACATGTTTATTTTTTGATTTTATTTTATATCACCTCTTGGAAACATTTTACATAAAATATACTTTTTTTTAATAAATATTAAATAGTTTATTTTTGTATATATAATATATTTAATAAATAATACAAATACATATATATTTATTAGAATATTTAGGACAAAAATACAAAATATATACATTTTTATTCTTATTAATATTTAATATTAAAAATACCCTTTTTACAAATATACTTCATTTTTATTTTATTTTTGTACATAATTAATAAATATTGTATATATTAAATAATTAATACATTTTACTTAATAAAGTTAGGGTTTTGCCCTAAATACATAAAAACTCCAAAAATTAATACTTTTTATTTGTTTATTTGACATATAAAAAACACTTTTTTTATACATATAAAAAACATTTTTTTTTTGCATCTTGCATATTTATCTTATTTTATTTAATTATTGCATTTAAATAATTTGTATAATTCAATTTTGATGTAATAGTTAGGTTTAAATTCCTTGTCAAAATACCCCCATTTGAACATTTGTACCCCCCTTCCCATATATTGTGTTGTAATAACTTAGGAACTTTATTTTTCGCACTTTAATGCTTTCTAATTATACCATGCTAGAATTAGGGTTTGTATGCAAATCAATTAACCAAAATAGTTTGACCTAATTTCAAGATAAACAAGCATGAAAATGGATAACACGAATCACACTTGCACCCATAGGGTATTCCACTTGTTGCCTTCAATAATGGGCCATATTGCATGTTAGGTCTCTTTGGGCAAAACAACACAATTCAAATGATCATAGTCCCTCAATGACGCTTTCGAAAGTTGCCTAAAAAATGATCAAGTCCCTCAAAGGAAACATTGCCCAAAGATACTTGGCACCATTGCAATTATGGTCTAAACGATGACCCGCGCCCGTCCCCTTCACATCCTAACACAAGATTGTCCACCAAATGCAATGGTGGAACAAAATTGTCAAAAGGGTTAAAAACATAGGAGAAATCTTTGAGAAATTTAGGAGTAGACATCCTCTTAGTTACTTGAATCAAACTTGCAAAACAAAACACTTGCCTATTTTTTCAAACCACACATCACTACACTTTCAAAACAATTTTCAAAAACAAATGAAAACCTTTTCAAAAGACATACACCTTTGTATACATCCCAACATGGATCATTATAAAGGTTGCCACCACATTGGCCTCTTTTCAAAAACATTTTCAAACCCACACACACAAAGCACCATTTCAAACAATTGAAAATTAAGGCAAGTTGATCTAAGCAAGTAACTAAGAGCCCATGGATAACCATGGATAGAAAGGGTGCTAATACCTTCCCTTTCTATAATCTACTCCCCGAACCTAAGAAAACATCTCAAAGGTTTTTGCTGTGCTTTTTAACCTTTCCTTAGGATAAAATAAAAAGTTGGTGGCGACTCTTGCTCAACCGAAACATTTGCGAAAACAAACGCAAAACCTCAAGTCAGTTCTCCCACCGTATCACACCTAGGGTTGTGTTTTCTATGAAAAATGGGAGGGAAAATTTTGGGGTACAATAGTTGCCCCTGTTCAATCTTCTTGAACCTGAAGAGTTAGATTGACGAGTTTTGTTGTTCGTGACTCGAAGGTAAAAGATGATTGGACACTATAGTGCCTATAAATTTGCACTCGTCAAAATGTAGTTGAGGGAATGGGCTTAAAGATGCCATTTGGAGAGATTTTAGAATCTTGTTGGAGATGGGCTTGTAGGTGCCATCCAAGAATGTTTATTGTAAATCAAAATAATAAGCATCAGAATGGTGTCCGTATATGGAACGTATCCGAGTTGTATCTGTACTTGAATCCGAATAAGTAACAGAATGGCTTCCGTGTCTGGAGCGTATCTAGAATGTATCTTGAAATTAATTTTAAACGAGTGACATAATGGCTTCCGTGCCTGGAGCGTATCTGGACTGTATCTTGAAATTAAGTCTGAATGAGTGACAGAACGACTTCCGTGTCTAGAGTGTATCTGGACTATATCTTGAAATTAAGTCTGAATGAGTGATAGAATGGCTTCTGTGTCTGGAGCGTATCTGGACTGTATCTTGAAATTAAGTCTGAACGAGTGACAGAATGGCTTCCGTGTCTGGAGCGTATCTGGAATGTATCTTGAAATTAAGTCTGAATGAGTGACAAAATGGCTTCCGTGTCTGGAGTGTATCTGGACTGTATCTTGAAATTAAGTCTGAATGAGTGACAAAATGGCTTCCGTGTCTGGAGCGTATTTGGACTGCATCTTGAAATTAAGTCTGAATGAGTGACAAAATGGCTTCTGTGTCTGGAGCGTATTTGTACTGTATCATGAATTTTTTGAATATTTGTTAAAGATAGTTGTTAATCTTATCTTGAAAAGGGTAAAATGTTAGCTGAAACACAAATTTATGTTGCATGAAATGTATGATGCAATAAATGTGTTTTATCCATGTTTATGATATATGAATGTAATGTATGCGCATGTAAGCTGATTTGTTGTATTGCTGAGGAAAATGACTGCTGCTGAGGAAAATAAATCCTTGACTGCTGCTGAGGATTCCGTTGTGAAGGGAATTCCATATACTTCTTGAGGAATCTGCTTTGGGAATCCAGAGAATTTTAATGAATTTTACTGGGGATTATTGACGGGAGTCTTTGTTCTGTCGAGAAGCAAAAAAAACTATGTGGGGAAAAGCTTATTCTTGTTTGGAAAACTCTGGGGAAAAGCTTAATTCTGCCGGGGAGTTCAGGAGTTTGGGTTGTATGCCAATCTACTGGGGAGTTACCCTAGGTTGGGGAGAAACAAAAGTTAACTGTTATCTGGCTGATTTTCAGGCTTCAAGACAACTTGCTGGGGAATTTGGGGAAACTGGATGATTTCCGCTGTGGGTTGAAAGTTTTAGCTCCGCTGGGGATTGGTAGTTGGTAGTCTCAGCTCCGCTGGGGATCTGTAGTTCAAAGTTTTGGCTCCGTCGGGGATCTTAATGACGTGCTGTAGAGATTTCTTATGGAATAGCCTAAAGACGTTTTCCTAATCTTTCTACCTGTCAGTAATTGTTCTTTTTCATCATGTTTATTTGTAAACAGTAATTATGTTCAAATGCATATGTTCATTAATGAATCATTGGACGTTTTTGCAAATAAAACACAAGTGTAAAGAAAAAGGCAAATATTTTTCTGTACTTTGAAAGAGATATCTTTATATTTACTTTGAATAAGTATTTTGTACAAAGGAGACAGACATCCTAGTAAGAGGATGGTGTCATAAAAGTAAGAAAACTTTATACAAAGAAAGATAGCTATGTGTGTAAAAATCCCATGGGGTTCCCATTCTGCTATAGCCTTCGTATATCCGAATATCTTGTCCATTCGTTGCTTCGTCCGAAGATGATTGAATTGATCAGAAGCTCCGAGTTCGTCCGTGAAGAGATTGTCTTTAAAGTGATCCGACGAGACATAGTCATACGCTTTAATTCCCTAATTTTTGCCTGGACCGCCCTTTCGGGTTTTCAGTCCACAGGGAAACCCTTTTTTTCCCAAGTCTCCCTTTCGGGTTTTCAACTTGCCGAGTGTACAGATTTTTTTGTTTTATCCCTAATTTTTTTCTCGAACCTTTATGTTCACCGGGATGCCCTTGTTTTTCCTAGGTGTGTCAACCTAGCGGGTCTCTTATGCGTAGTATCTTTTAACTATGTCTGCGTTTGCAGGGTGCGGAAGATCTTCACCGTCCATGGTGGTTAAAACCATTGCCCCACCAGAAAAGATGTTCTTAATCACAAATGGTCCTTCGTAGGTAGGAGTCCATTTTCCCCTGGGATCACTTTGTGGCAAGATGATGCGCTTGATCACTAGGTTTCCAACTTGATACACTTATCACTTGACTTTCTTGTTGAAAGCTTTGATCATCCATTTTTGATATGTCTGACCGTGGCAAACAGTAGTAAGTCTCTTTTCATCAATTAAGTTTAACTGATCAAATCGGGTTTGGATCCAATCGTCTTCACTCAAACCTGCATCCTTCATGATTCTCAAATAGGGGATCTGAACCTCAATAGGTAAAACAACCTCCATGCCATAAACCAAAGAATAGGGTGTTGCCCCAGTTGATGTACGCGTCGTGGTACGGTACCCGTGGAGAGCAAACGGTAGCATCTCATGCCAGTCCTTGTAGGTGACTATCATATTTTGTATGATCTTCTTGATATTTTTGTTTGTAGCTTCGACAGCATCGTTCATCTTTGGCTGATAGGGAGATGAATTGTGATGTTGAATCTTGAACTGCTCGCACAGGGCGGTGATCATAGTATTGTTAAGGTTTGTACCGTTATCAGTGATGATCCTTTCAGGGATACTATACCGGCAAATAAGATGTTTCTTGATGAAGCGGGCAACCATATTCTTTGTAACGGATGCGAAGGAAGCTGCTTTGACCCATTCTGTGAAATAATCAATGGCCACTAGAATAAAGCGATGTCCATTGGAGGCTGTAGACTTGATCTCTCCAATCATGTTGATTCCCCACATAGCGAATGGCCAAGGAGTTGTTAAGACATTTAGAGGAACCGGGGGCACGTGTACCTTGTCTGCATAGATTTGACATTTATGACAGGTACGGGAGTGTTGATAGAAGTCAGCTTCCATGGTAGACCAGTAATAGCCTGCCCTTAGAATCTTCTTAGCCATCGTGTGCCTGCTATAGTGAGTGCCAAATGTACCTTCATGCAATTCATCCATAATCCTTTCAGCTTCAAGCTTGTCCACACAACGGAGCAGAATGGAATCATGATTGCGTTTGTACAGGATACCATTACTTAGGAAGAACTTAGTTGAGAATCTCCTTAAGAACTTTTTGTCATTGACTGTAGCTCCTTCAGGATATTCTTGAGCCTCAAGATACCTTTTGACTTCATGGAACCAAGGTCGGTCCACTACTTCTTCGGTATTAATCTCGTGACAGTGTGCAGGTTCGTCCATCCGTTAAATGGTGATTTAGGGAGCCTCATTATCCCAATTAAGTTTAAACATGGATGACATTGTAGCTAGAGCATCTGCTAGCTGATTTTCTTCTCGCGGGAAGTGCTTGAAGGTAATCTGCTCGAAGTGTGGTAGTAATGTCAAGACATGTTCTTTGTAAGGGATGAGGTTTGGATGCTTAGTGTCCCACTCTCCTTTGATCTGACTGATGACCAAAGCTGAGTCCCCAAACACAATTAAAGATTTGATTCCTAAGTCTATGGCAGCCTAGAGTCCAAAGATGCAAGCTTCCTACTCTGCCATGTTGTTCATACAGTTGAAGCAAAGTCTGGCTGTAAAAGGAGTGTGGCAACCCTCTAGAGATATAAGCACAGCACCGATGCCGTTACCAAGCGCATTGGATGCCCCATCAAAGTACTGGGTCCATCGGGATCCTTGTTCAGGTCCGTCATATGGTCTGATATCTCCAATATTGTCCAAGGTCATGATGTTTTCGTCAGGGAAGTCAAACTTCATGGATTGATAATCTTCTACAGCTT
The DNA here is from genome assembly GCA_948472305.1 of Vicia faba. Taxonomy (NCBI): domain Eukaryota; kingdom Viridiplantae; phylum Streptophyta; class Magnoliopsida; order Fabales; family Fabaceae; genus Vicia; species Vicia faba. The sequence continues at coordinate 611,023,353 of OX451736.1, forward strand.
GATGGTTCAGATGATCAGCTAGCACACTGCCCTTTATAGATTTCTGGGTCGTGTACTATATGTCATATTTTGTAAGGATCATCTGCCATATAGCTATCCTTCCAGACAAAGCAGGATTTTCGAAGAATTATTTGATCGGATCCATCTTAGATATCAGTAGAGTGGTATGAGTCAACATATACTGCCTTAGCCGGAGAGCAGCCCATACCAAAGCGCAGCAAGTTTTCTCGAGCAGTGAATATCTGGTTTCACAGTAGGTAAACTTTTTGCTAAGGTAATAAATAGCATGCTCTTTTCGGCCAGACTCGTCATGCTACCCCAGTACGCACCCCATTGAGTTATCCAAAATGGTCAGATACATGATTAGCGGTCTTCCTTCGAAGGGCGGCATCAAGACAGGAGGCTCTTGTAAATACTCCTTGATTTTATCGAAAGCAATTTGACAGTCATCATTCCATCTAACTACCTGATCTTTCTTCAACAGCTTGAAGATTGGTTCACAAGTAGATGTTAGGTGAGAAATGAACCTAGCAATGTAGTTTAGGCGTCCCAAGAAACCTCTGACCTCCTTCTCTGTGCGAGGAGCAGGCATTTCTTGTATAGCTTTGACTTTGGCAGGATCAACCTCGATGCCTTTATTGCTGACAATGAAACCCAAGAGCTTACCGGACCGGACTCCGAATGTGCACTTGTTAGGGTTTAACCTTAGTTTGTACTCCTTCAACCTGACAAACAGCTTTTGCAAGTGGTCGAGGTATTCTTCTTCAGTTTGTGATCGGGCTATCATATCATCTACGTATACCTCTATCTTATGATGTATCATATCATGAAACAACGCTACCATGGCGCGTTGATAGGTTTCCCCAGAATTCTTCAGTCCGAATGGTATCACTTTGTAGCAGAATGTACCCCACTGTGTAACAAAAGTAGTTTTCTCCATGTCTTTAGGTGCCATTTTGATCTGGTTATAACCTGAAAATCCGTCCATGAAAGAAAATACCTTGTGCTGAGTTGTATTGTCAACCAGGATGTCGATGTGTGGAAGTGGAAAATCATCTTTGGGGCTGGCCTTGTTTAAGTCCCTGTAATCCACGCACATCCGAACTTTGCCGTCCTTTTTAGGCACGGGCACAATGTTAGCAACCCATTGAGGATAGGAAGTAACAGCCAGAAATCCAGCATTGAACTGCTTCATAACTTCTGCTTTGATCTTCTCGGACATGTCATGTCTCATGCGGTGGACCTTTTGTTTCACTGGTGGATAGTCTTCTCTTGTGGGTAGACGGTGTACCACAATATCTGTATCAAGTCCCGGCATGTCTTCGTATGACCAGGCAAAGATCTCAACATTATCGTGCAATAGCTGAATTAGGCGCTCCTTGACACTTGGCTCTAGGTTGGCACCCACTCTAATTTCCTTTATGTCTTCCTCAGTTCCCAAGTTGATTGTATCCAACAACTCCTCATAAGGAAGAATAGCCCTTTCCTCTTGTTGCAATAGTCTGGCCAATTCCCCTGGCACCTCACAATCTTCCTCACCTTCGTATTCGGCTTGGTAGATCAGATCTTCAGAGTCACTGAAGGCTATAGCAGTATCGTTACCCATGGGATCCAGAATGGAAGAGTACCTGCATTTGTGAGTGTGGGTGTGTGTAAGGGTATAGCCATCTTAAAACAAATAAAATGTAGAAGGAAAGACAATGAACACAAAAGTTTGTATGAAAAACGTCCATGATTCATTGAAATGACATATGAAAATGAAATAAGAACCCTTACAAATGGACCATTGTGCCTCAGGTAAGACACAAGGTTGAAAAAGTATGAATTGTTTGTGAATTATTACAGATCCAACAGAAATGGAAAAGATAAATTAATGCGGTATGAAAGTAATCGGAACAAAGTCTTTTGCTTCCCAGTTGCACAGTCCTCCACCGACATTAGGAAATATCCAGTCTTCCAAGCTGCCCTCTTCTTCACTGTCCTCTAGTGCATTAACCCCTTGGTGACTGATCTTCACAGGTGGTCCTCCGGCATGGGCGTGCCGCACGGCCTTCTGACCAGTCGAAGTAAATCCCAAGCCGAATTTGTCTGATTTATAGGGAAAGTCTGGAAGCTGCCCCCAGATTGTGCTTCCTCCCTCTTCAACCACTGCTTTTGCATCCTTGAGAGATGACATCCGAGGTGGAGGTCTGGTAATCATGGGTACAGAGGACACTGTCTTGGTCGCCGCTATCTCCTGAGCTACCTCCTCAAAATGCTGGAAAGGAGTTTCGATGAATTCGCCATCCAATTCTACATAACAGAAAGAATTCAGATGATTGATCATGTATTCCTCTTCTCCATGAATAGTTATGATTTTCCTCTGGACAGGGTACTTGAGCATTTGATGCAGAGTAGAAGTGACAACTCCATCATGGTGGATCCAAGGTCTTCCCAACAGGCAAGAATAAGAAGGACAGATGTCCATCACATAGAATGTGGAGTTGAAGGTTTCAGTTCCCACCTTAATCGGGATGTCCACCTCCCTGTGGACCATCCTTTTAGAACCATCAAAGGCTCTGACAATTATATTGCTGGGTTTCAGGGTTAAGCCTTCACAATCCAGTCTATCTAAGGATTTCTTCGGCAAGACGTTCAAAGACAAACCAGTGTCTACCAGTACGTGTGCTAGGGTTATCCCTCTGCATTCCACCGATACATGCAAAGCATCATTATGTTTTCTCCCTTTTGAAGTTAAATCTGCATCAGAGAATCCTAGACCATTGTCAGCTGTTAAACTAGCCACACATTCCTAGAACTGATCAGCGGAGGTTTCTTGTGGCACGTGGGCCGTCTTCAAAAATCTTATCAGAGCCTTAGCATGAGCTTCTGAGCAAAGCAACAGGGCCAACATGGAGATCTTTGAGGGGGTTTTACCCAGCTGTTCCACCATATCATAATCGCTTTTCTTGATTATTTTCAAAATTTCCTCCATTTCTTTTTGAGAGGTTTCAGGGATGATCAACGGCTGACCCCTCGTCCTGACGGGCTCTTCTTGGATCCCTTTTCCTCGAACATCAGTAGCAGCAGAGGGGATAACCACGAGGGTTGTAACTTCTTCTATGATTGGTGTACTTGCAGATATGTTTACCGGTGTAGGGATAACCTTAGGAGCAGCTGAGGGTCCAAAAATTGCCTTTGGAGGGGCAATCTTTGGAGAAAAGATTCTTCCACTACGGGTAACTTTGCTTGTTCTGGAGATGTTATTGATGTCGGAATTGTCTTCTTCAGAACTCTCTTTCTCGGCAGTCTGTTCAATCTGTTTGACACCATGGCAGTAGATTTCTCCGCCATAGTTCCATGGTACTGATTTGTCTGACTTGTAAGGGACTGGCCCGGGCATGGTTATCTTCAAAGGTGCAGCCTTCGGAGCGGATGTAATCCTAACAGGTCTTTTAGGGACCTTGTAAGGATTGGCGGATATGTTTATTATTGAAACATCATTAACAGGAGTTGATAAAACAGGAGCCTTCTCAAATAGGATTTCTTGGTTATCAATTAGGCGTTGGATGTCTATCTTCAACAATGGACAGTGGGTTAATGAGGATAAACAAAGGTGACAATCTTCTTCACAACCTGGGAAAACCCCAACCTTCAACAAATTTAACTTGATTATAGGGAGCAGAGTTATCAAATCATCTACAATAGCAACAAACAAATCCTCCTCAACATCATGGGCGTTGTGGTCGTTCCTTAGCATTGGGGCAGAGATAACATTGGGTTTTTCAGGTGCGTCGAATTCAACTTCTTTAGCATCTATCAAATCCTGAATTTTATTCTTCAGGGCCCAACAATTGTCAGTGTCGTGTCCTGGGCTCTCCGAATGGTAAGCGCACCTGGCGTTCGGATGGTAATATGGAGAAGCAATGTTAGGATTTTTAGGGGCCTCTTTCAGCATGGCCAAATTCAATTTCAGAAGGTGTGGTAGGACTTGAGAAAGAGTCATGTTTATCTTGGTGAATTGCCGTACAGGCCTTTCCACCCTTTACTGGTTATTTATAGGTTGATCATTCCTCGGCTGATTGTTTCTTGGTTGGTCTGATGTAGACTTTTGAATCATTACGGCCCCCACCGCTGGCCGGCGCTCAACTCTTCCTTGACCCCTCTGAGATTAGACAGTTGACACTTCCTTCTTCCCCGTGAAATGTTTTCTGATGGCAGCAGAAGTAGATGCATCTTTTTGAATTTTCCCCCTTTTTATACCGGCCTCTACTCTTTCTCCGGTTAGAACCAATTTAGTGAACCCAGCAGATGAACTTATAATCAGGTGATTGAAGAAAGGACCTGACAAGGTACCCAGGAACATGTCTAATATCTCCCTCTCAGATAGGGGTGGTTGCACCCTTTCGGCTAAATCCCTCCACTTTTGGGCGTAGTCTTTGAATCCCTTGTTGGACACCATGGCCATACTCTCGAGTTGAGTACGGGTTGGTGCCATGTCGGCGTTGTATTGATACTGTTTATAGAAGGCGGCTGCCAAGTCTTCCTAATTATTCACATCAGACCTCTCCAACTGGTAGAACCAATCAAGTTGTGTTCCTGATAAACTGTCTTGGAAAAAGTGGACCCATAAATTTTTGTCAGCAAAATGCGTTGAATTTTCCTGACATAAGATCGTAGGTGCATCTTGGGACAAGACACCCCATCGTAATTGGAAAATAGAGGTACTTTAAACTTAGGCGGGATTACAATTCCGGATACCATCCCCAACTCCTCAAAGTCCAGCCCCGGTACTCTCTGCACTTCCATAGCAGCTAGACGCTCTTCCAAGTTTTTGTATTTGTCATCGGCCGAAGGGTATTGCTATTCATAATAGTCCTCATCTTCCTCTTCTTCTGCTTCAGAATCAGATGGCACTGCCATTCCTTTTCCTTTTCCTTCCCCCTCTTCAGATGTTGATGGGAATTCCAAAGTTCGTCTGGCTTGTCCTTCAAACCTTCTGCCCATGACAACCACACCGGCTCACTTCTTCTTCTTTTTCTCTTTCTCTTTCTCTAGCAGAGTCTTGAGCTCCTCCTTCCCCTTGGCTAAGGTCAAGAGTAGCTGTTGAAATTGTGAATTATGAGCTTGTAAGTCTTTGACCGTTTGTTCTAGATCCATCTTGCTGAAATAAACAGCAGAGAGATGAGGAAACTTGGTGTGAAGACCTGCTTATGCATATGATGAATGATATGTATTCATGCAATGCTTTCAAGGATTCAGAAATTCAAATTTGTTTTAAACAAAAAATGAACACACGTCATATTAAATAAAACCAAGTTTGAATACAACAGGCCTCCTAGGGCTTACAAAGAAAGAAACTAAAATACAGCAAAATTCTCAAGACAAAAAGACCGAACGCATCCTTTTTGGAGAAATGTAACTATTCAGATTCTTCTCTTCATGAAGCAGCTTGGTGAGCTCCAGAACCTTCTTCTCACTGGCGTAGTACTGGGTTTCAAAGGTGTCTCACTCTTTCTTCAACTAAATCCAAGCTTTCTGCAGGTCTTCGAGAGAGGTAGGCATGTCTGGATGAAGAACGGTATACGGGACGTCTCCTTCAATAACGGGCTCAATAATGACAGGAAGGATGGAAGGGTAAGGCATTAAGAGACTCTGGGCACGAGCCCGTACCCAATTAAGGTAAGGCTCGAGAGGGATAGAGTTTTTATGTCCCAAAGTCCTACTGTCCACTTTGTTCACCATTCCCCAACCACGTGTAAACCTCTGGCGGTAACATTGGTCTTCTTTGTCGTAGTCAAAAACCAGATCTCGGATGAGCCTCTCATGAGGGCCGTCCCTTCGGGCATACCCAAATTGCCGAAGAGCTAAACACGGGTTATAGGTGATACCTCCCCTAATACTTAGCAGAGGTACATTAGGGAACTCACCACAGCGGTCGATGATAGAGATATCTTCCAAGGATCTTAAGCACCAACGGATATCAGAGTGGGTGAGAGACATCATCCTTTGAGACCAAGTCAATCTTTGATTGTTCTTCAATGCTGACTGAGGCAGGTGTGAAGTGAACCACTTAGCGAGTAGGGGTATACAACACAAAAGGGTACCTATTTTCTTCATGGTACGGGTATGAAGACAATGCAAGATGTCTCCTAGAAAGATGGGTATAGGATTGCGAGAGAGAAAGACTTTGATGGCATTAACGTCTATGAATTGGTCCGAATTAGGAAACAGAACCAAACCATAAATGAGGAGAGCTAGCACGTCTTTGAAAGTTTGGAAATCCATGTCATCCCAGAATGAACGAGCTTTTTCCAACAGAAACTTAGCTAAAAATCCTTTAACCCCACTTCTTTTCTCCCAATTGGCTGTGATGTCGGCCCTTTTTACATGTAAAGCTTCGGCGATGACTTCAGGTTTTGGAATCCCTTATAGACCGGTGAACGGTATCTGATTAAGCACGGGCACCCCTAAGAGTAGAGAGAACTCTTCCAATGTTGGTACCAACTGATAGTCTAGATAAGTGAAACAATGATGTACGGGATCAAAGAATTGGAATAGTACACACATCATCTCTTCTTGGAAGTTGGATGTAGCCAAACTGAGAAGTCGACCATACTTCTGGGTAAAAGGAGAATCCCCGGGCACTCTTGAGGCTAGCTCTTGAAGTTGAGGATGGGCTTTTACAAAGTTGATTCAGATGGTGTTTCTTCAGAGAGAATTCATTTCCTACAAAACAAAAACAAAGATAAATTTCTAAACCCTTGAAATGGTTAGTGAGCATGCATATGATGTTGATGATGTTTATGATGTTTACGTACAAGCAAACATACATATACACAACAAACAGATCCCTATGTTTCAGGCTTGCATGAGTTTGTAGGTAAGTACCATCTTGAAGTTTTAGTTGGCTCAACCTGTCCTAGAAATAATGATCGGGTTCTAAAGGACCTCAATATCACCGACCTTTATTTTAGGCATTGTCTCAGCTCAATCAATCTTTTCTTGCGGTCGAGATATCCCAAAAGTCTAGCCTCAATGAATGTAGTATCGAGTGTCAACCAATTTTCAGCTTTACACTGAAACCGGTTACCTCACTACATCCTAATGGCCAAGTTTGTTCAATTAGGGTTCTAAGGTTAATTACTGCTTCGTGACGCCACTCAGTGGCCCCGTATTTTCCTCGATTCACCACGAGGGATACCGGTACCCACAAATGCGTCACACTAACATAGCCATTGTTTTAACCATATCGGTCTACGTCGTACAGTCTCCACAATCTATTGTTATTTACCTAAAAAAGGTGTCCCAAATCCGGGTGGAGGATCAAAGCAAGCCCAATACAAAGAACCAAATATAAAGCACACAAATCAAATTATGAAAGCGAGTAAAAGTGATCTAACCCTAAGGTAACCCCACTTTTAAAAAGATCCCCAGCAGAGTCGCTAGTTCTGTGATACGGTGGGAGAACTGACTTGATGTTTTGCGGTTCGTTCGCACTTGTGCGGTTAGCAAGAGTCGCCACCGACTTTTCTTTTATCCAAAAGGAAAGGTAAAAAAGCACAGGAAAGACCTTTCGAGAATTTTCTCGGGTTCGGGGGGTAGATTATGAAAAGGGAAGGTATTAGAACCCTTTTCATCCATGGTTTTCCATGGGCTCTTAGTTACTCGTTTAGATCACTTGCTTTCATTTGATTGTGTGCTTGTGGTGTGGGCTTTGAAAGTATTTAGGAAAATCACTTTGTAATGGTTCTCGTCTCTATAAGAACGTATACAAAGTTTTGTTTCGAAAAGTGGTTCAAAGATGTGTTTTGTGAATCGTGTTTCGAAAAGTGTTTTTAAAAACAAGGTTTTGCAATGGTTCTCGTCTCTATAAGAACGTATACAAAACATTTTATCTTTTTGAAAATGTTTTGAAATGGGAGTGTAGGTGTGAAGAGATTTTGTCGTGAGCAAGCGAGTAACTAAGAGCAAATCTATCTACTAGAAAGGTCTTAAATTGTTCTTTTCTTCCTCCTTTTGATGGTGTTATCTTACCATTGATTTGGTAAGAAGCCCCATCGTTGGGTGTGAAGGGACAGGTGCGGGTCAATTTTACAATCATTGAAGACAACTTGTGAGACGCTTTAGCAAAAAAAATTTGTAAGGGACAAGATCGTTTTAATCAAAGGCAACATCGAGGGACTACGATCTTTGTTTATTGAAGAGACGCTGCTAGAGCGTCCTATATTCGAGGGACGTGATTGTATTTCCGAGGTAACGAGCGAGGTTACCCTAGAGGTGCGCGTGTGAGAAAGTGTGTTGGTTTCAAGTTATTTTATTCTTTGATTAGGTCATCTAGCGATTGATTTTTTTGAATCTTGCCATATACGCCTAATTACTATACAGTATATAGAAAACAATAAATTGCGGGAATTGAAATTCTAAGCTATTACAGAATGTTCGGGAATGGGGGTACAATTATTACAAATGGAGATGAATCAAATGAAATAGCAATGTCCAAATATCAAACAATACAACCAAATCGAATTTTTGTGCGATATAATATAAAGCTATGATAATTTATGAAAATAAAATCAACAAAGTATGAAATGAAACGTATTTACTTGAAAAGAGAAAAATAATACCTATTCTAAAAAATTGATTAAATTAAAAATCTTTATTATTATTTTTTTGTATTTTTATTAATTATATAAATAAATTTAAAGAAAGAAAAAAAACTAAGTTAATTTTTTATGTTTTATTAAATGTAAAAAAATTAATAAAAATAAGTTTCTATAAATAAAGAAAATGATAAAAATTAATCACTAAAACCAAAATTAACTTAATAAAAATGTTTTAAGTTAAATTAGTATATTGTATAATAAAAAGAAAATAAGAAGAGAAACAAATAACAAAAGCAAATAGGCTTAAGTGGATTTAAGGGTGTTAGGCCCAAAGAAACATAGTTGTTATTGCTGAAACAAAAGAAACAGACCAAGGGGGGGGGGGGGGTATGACCAGGCAAAGCGAATGGGCCTTAGGGATTTGCAAACAAAACAGGCTCAAGCTCTTAAACTGTTTAAGTCATTTGATTAAGGGAAACAAAACAAATTAGGGTTCTTAACCCTTTGGTTTACAGCGGCGCTGTTCATCCTCGTTCATCCAAACTCTTCCATTTTGTTCATCTCTTCACCTTACCACTCGCCTCTTCCTAACTTCATGAACAAAACACTCTTGGCCTCTTTGTCTCACCGTGATTTACGTTTTCTTCGAAACCCTAAGTTCAGATTTGAACCCTAAGGGAACGAAATCCGAATCATCTGATCTTCCCCCCACCCTCTGTCGTCGGAATGCCACTCATCTCGCCTCCCTAAACGAGTTCTAGTGATTTTCCTTTGAAAAATGTGACGTTCTGTTGTTCTTTAAAGCTTAACCGAGTTCATTGTTTTTTTGTCTTGTTTATGTTTTTCTGTTAATTGAGCTTTACTCTCTTAGATACAGAAAGATGCGTTTTTGAAAAATGATAAAGGAGAGAAAATCGTACCCGTCGAAGATTCTTTTTGTGAAATGTAAAGGGGATGGTGAGACTGAAGGCGGTGCTCCTTGGTGGCCGGAGCTGCATGGGGGAAGAGATGAAGATTGAAAGCGTGATTTTTTACTCGTTGGTAACCTTCTGTTTCCTTTATTGAATGAAGATGATATTTGTTATCTGGTTTTGTTTTTGGTTTGCTACTGTTTCGTGAGTTTGGAAATGATAACTGTGTTTGAGATTTTGGCTTTTGGAATTTGGTTTTGAGTTACAAGTTTGAGACTTCTGTTGTTGTTTTTTGAGGTTTGGCCTTTGGAATTTGGTTTTGTGGATTTGTTATTGTTTTGTTGATGAACAAGTTGCAGGTTTGGTTGATGGTGTTGAGATGGTTTGAAAGTTTGGTTTTGAATATTTTGAGGTGGTTGTTGTTTCTCTGATTTTTGATTTGTTGGTTTAACAAGTTTGATGAGTTTGGTGGTTTTTGTGGTTTTTGACTTGTTGGTTTAACAGGTTTCAGGTTTTTTTGAAAGTTTGACAGGTTTTAGGTATTTGGCTTATGTTGGTTTTTGAGGTCCTCAGACTTTGACAGTTTTTGGAGATTTTGTGATGATTCTTGCTGTTGGTTTTGGTGTTTGGCTTTGTTACAGTTTTGAGAGTTTTATCAGTTTGGGATTTTGCTACTGTAAGAGGTTGCAGGTTTGGTATTTGTGGGATGCTTGGGATATTTGGCTTTTGATTTTGTTTGACAGTATTTTTGACTTGAGAGTTTTTTCTGGTTTTTTAGGTTTGAAATGTTTTACAGGTTTGTCAAACTGTGTTTGATATTTGGCTTAGACAGGTTTTTTTATGAGTTTGAAAATGGTTTGAGGTTTTTAGGCTTTTGACAGTTTTTGGACTTTGACAGTTTTTGGACTTGGACAGTTTTTTGTATTTGGTGATTTTTTCTATCCCTCCCCTGCTTCAGAGTTTTGTTTACTGTTATATTGGTGTTGCTTTGGTTGAATTTCTATTCAAAATGGTAGGAAAACCATCAAATTTTGAATATTTTGGCATATTGTTCTTATGCCCTTTTTGTTGCAGTTTTGTTTTCTAGCAACTTCTATACAATTTGTGACAGTCAATGCAGCAGGGTTGTGCATCCCAATAACCTAGGTGACTTCTTTCCTCTCTTCTCTCTCAATGACACTAAGAAAGTCATTTGCTCTTTTGCCTTTTTCTGAAAAGTTTGCAATAAAAATGGAAAATGATGAATTGGCTTCTTGAACAAGTTTCTTGCTTGTTTGACTTAGTTTATTATATTGATATACTTTTGTTTGTTGATGCTGTCTAGCTTATGCTGTTGCTTCATATGCATTTTGTATTGCCATACTGCTGTTTGTTTTTTCTGTTTGGGCAATTTTGTTTGGCTCAGTTTGCGCCTTCTGTTTGGTGATGCTGTTTGGGCAATTTGGACAGTTTTACTGCATTTTTTCTTGTTTGGATAGCTTTGTGGCATTTGGACAGTTTTGCTGCATTTGTTCTTGTTTGGATAGCTTTGTGGCATTTGGACAGTTTGCTTGCATTTCTTTTCCTTCTTTTTATGAACCAAGCAGAATAATCTTCTTGTGATTTGCAAATAGAGAAAATAAATTGTGATGAATTAAAAATGGCCTTTTGATTCCAATTTTCAAACTTTAATGATGAATAGCACTTTTTCTTTGAAAGTTCTTACTCATGCCCAAATAATTTTGTACTAATCACATTTCCTTTCTTTCATTTTCATGTGAGCGCAATGGAGAGGACAAAGCATGGAAGGCAAGAAACTTTGTGGCAAGCATGGAAGCAAAGGAACTTCAGTCAACCTTAGGCATAGATCCATTTGGATTTTCTATGTAATTTAGAGAGAAAGATTCTTGTATTGTAATCAACAATTGTACAAATTTATTTTTTAAATACCATAAGTTGTAAAACATAAAGTATTTAAAAGAACAAATTATTTTGTAACAATGTTTGAAAAAAATGGAGAAAGTCTTATGAGATATTCTGGTGCCCATTGAAACCCTTTACTGTCAATAACTTGTAATTTTCTCTTCGCATCTTAAATGATTCTTAAAGATTCTCAATCAAGATAATTGAAAGAAAATGCTCTAATCTGATAATTTAAATTCCAATAATTCTGTAATCTTCCAACTGCATTCCAAACAAACACGCACAATATGTATCATCTCCTGACCAAGCAAATGTTTTAAAAGACGCAAATCATCTGGTTAACCTGGATCAAAATCATGGTCGTCCCAAATGACAGATTCCATCTCTTGTCCCAAATAAACCATGCTCTGATAACAAACACTGTCTTTTCAGTAAACTTGAGAAAACATGAAGTCTTGTGAAAGCCGATTGGATCTTTGAGAATTTATTTCTTTTGAGAATTGCAAGAAAAAACCCTAATTGCTGGTTTACTACCACAGGAGAAAATCTGTTTGATCGATTCCTGAGCCAACTTGAATATCTGAGAAACCCTAGGGTTATGTTTTCTATGAAAAATGGGAGGGAAAATTTTGGGGTACAACAATGAGCGTATATGGAGATTCAGCCTTGGTAATCAATCAGGTCAAGGGAGAATGGGATACGAAGCATCTGAATCTTATCCCTTACCGAGAACATGTGCTAACCTTGATTTCGTACTTCGAAGAGATTACTTTTGAGCATATCCCAAGAGAAGAGAATCAGTTGGCGGATGCACTAGCTACCATGTCATCCATGCTCAAGGTCAGATGGGAAATGAGTCTCCCAAAATTACCATTGAAAGATTCAACAAACTGACACATTACTACGAAATTGATACTAATGGAGTAGAAGAAAAACCTTGGTTTCATGAAGTGAAAAGGTACCTTGAAGCTCAAGAATACCCTGAAGTGGCATCAATCAATGACAAGAAATTCCTATGAAGGTTCTCGTCCATGTTCTTCTTGAGCAATGGAATTTTGTACAAGCGCAATCATGATTCGACTTTACTTCGTTGTGTGGACAAGAAGGAAGCAGGGAAAGTTATGGAGGATATACATGAAGGCATCTTTGGTACTCACTCCAGCGATCATACTATGGCTAAAAAGATTTTTAGAGCAGGTTGCTATTGGTCGACTATGGAAACCGAATGCCACCATCACTCGAGAACTTGTCTTAAGTTCCAGATTTATGCTGATAAAGTTCATGTGCCTCCAGTACCTTTGAATGTCATGACTGCTCCTTGGCCATTCGCAATGTGGGGCATTGATATGATTAGAGAAATCAAGTCTATTGTTTCTAACGGACATCGCTTCATTCTCGTCGCCATTGAATACTTTAAAAAATGGGTTGAAGAGGCCTTGTTCTCCTCTAATACTAAGAATATGGTCGCCAGGATCATAAAACATAACCTTATCTTCCGATATGGCATACCCAAGAGAATCATCACGGAACCTTAACAACACTATGATCACTGAAACTCTGCACGCGATTCAAGATCAAGCACCACAACTCTTCTCTGTATCGACCAAAGATTAATGGCACAGTGGAAGCCACTAACAAGAATATTAAGAAGATCATACATGAGATGGTTGTGACTTACAAAGATTGGTCTGAGATGTTACCATTTTCTCTTCATGGCTATCGCACTTCAGCACGAACATCAGCTGGGGAAACCCCATTCTCTCTGGTCTATGGTATGGAAGTTGTCCAACTTGTCGAAGTTCAGATTCCTTCTCTTAGAATTATGAAATATGCAAACTTATACGAAGATGAGTGGATTCATACTAGGTTGGATCAGTTGAATTTGATTGATGTGAAAAGGCTTGCGGCTTTCTGTCACAGTCAGATGTATCGGAAACGTATGATCAAGGCATTCAATAAGAAGATCAAGCATTGGGTATATCAGGCTGGTGACTTGGTAATAAAGCACATCATTCTAACACAAGGTGATCCCAGGAGAAAATGGACTCCCACCTACGAAGGGCCATTTGTTGTCAAGAAATAATTTTCAGGCGGTGCTATGATACTAACCACCATGGACGGTGAAGATTTTCCACACCCTGTGAATGCAGACATAGTTAAAAGATACTACACATGAGAACAACCTTCTAGGTTGACTGGCCTAGGCCAAAATAAGGGCATCCCGATGATAAATGCTCAAAAACGACAAAAAGTCTTCTACGAAAGTCGAGAATTTATCGAGTTTTCTAAAGCATTTAATCATACAAACCAAGTATTTTATCAAAGTAATGGTATTCTTACTAACTATGCTCAAACTTTGCGGGAAAGAAGACCATAAGATGAAGAAAACAAGAAAAAACATTGTCCTGTTTCACTACAGCCAAATTCCAAAAAAGAACGTTCGTTAAGCGAACTCATCTCGCGAAGCGAAAGTAAAATTCCAGAACTGAAGACCCCGGGTTCGCTGGAAGTGAAAGAAAGCGAAAGGCAGTGAAAGCATGATTTGCTTCGTGAGACTAACTTCGCGTAACGAAACCAAGTCAATAGAAAAAAATTTAAAGTTCACTGGAAGCGAGGAAGAGAAAAGTCCAAAGTTCTGATTCCTTAAAGCTGAAGTAACAGAGTTCACAAAGCGAGGATTATATCGTGAAGCGAACTTCGGCGTCCTCGGAAGACAATTTGCTAGATAAAAACTTAATTGATAAGAAACAGAGGACTCGCGAAGCGATGTATGGTTCGCTCATCAAACTTAGGCGGCCAGGAAATCTATAAAAGGGACCAAGATCAGTTGCAGAAGGATATCTGGTTTTTTAGAAATTATACTTGATCTTAGTTTAATACAGAAAGGTTGTAATAGATAATTAGGAGAGGGAATCGAAGATACGAGCTAGATATGCATCAAAGATCGAGGAATCATCATTGATGCTCATTCATCTCCAACTCTTCCTTTTTGTGCAAGCTACCATGAGAATGGATAGCTAAACTCTCTCTTTCTAGGGATTGTAATACTCTACCAAATCGTATGTATCTTATTTGATTATGCTTTTAATATAAAGAATGTTTTCATGATTATTGATTCTATCTTCTTTATAGTGCTAAATTTTAATGAATCCAATTGTTAATGAAAATTGCATTTGAATTCAAGAAAAAAAGATAAGAATCACTTAAATACTAATTTCTAGACATAGAATTAGGTTTAAGATCCATATTAAATACCTGAGCCTATGAGTAATCGAGTTGTTTAATCGGTGGAGATATTGTCAATTAAACAAACCGAGGAAAATCGTAAAACTATTGTGTAGACATACATATGGTTTTGACATAGTACATGGAAATATGAATGAAAATAGAACTAACGTAAGTAATCAATAAGATACATATATGACGGTAGAGGAAAACCAGTCCCTGCAAGATTATCTCCTATAAAACCTTTTACTTACGTCATTTTCGTTATAAGATATTTTTCGTATTTTTGTTACTTTTCAATTATCCCGTCTTACTCGTACTTTAACTTCAAGGATATTGGTAATCCAAGTGTTAGTAATATCGCTCCAGTCTCTGTGGATATGATATACAAAATACTTCTTTTGATAATACACAATACCAAAATGGCGTTGTTGCCGAGGACTGGCGTTTAGATATTACGAACCTCACGATTGCTTCCATCTTTAAAGTTTGTATATCTGTAATTAAAACTGTATAGACTTACATTTATTACTTATCCTAACATTTCTTGGTTAGAATTGAAAAGCTTTATGTATGCAAGGTACGAGTTCAAGGAATTTAGTGCCTTTTGACCCCGAGATCGAAAGAATAATCTGACAGAACAAAAGACGCACTAAGAAGCTAAAGCAATCAGCAAAAAACATAAAAAAGGAAATTAGTCCTGAGTTATCAATAGCTTCAACCACTACAATCATGACAGAAGTAGAAACTGTTGAAGGACCCTGTGAAAGTAGCCCAAGGCGATTCGCCCGTCTCAACAATAATCCAACCGCACGGCGGGCTGAAATGAAAACAGGTTTATTGCAGTTAGTTTATGCTAATCCTTTTGCAGGCTTGGACCATGAAGATCCATATACCCACCTCATAAAGTTATATGAACTTGCGGGCACATTAGATGCACTAGCAGCTGAAGAAGAAGCCATATTCATGAGAATTTTTCCGCACTCCTTGATTGGCAGAGCAAAAGATTGGTATCTCGACCAACCAACCGCGACCATGACAAATTGGAATATGTTGGAAAGACTTTTTCTTAACAGGTTTTTCTCTCACAGCCAGTTCATGGACGGAAAAACCAATATTCCCTCATTCACCCAATCTGTAAATGTGACACTATGTGAAGCCTGGGAACGTTACAAATCAATGTTGTGAAAGTTTCCAAACCACTGCTTTGATAACCTCACTCAAATTCACATTTTTCGCAAGGGATTGCAGCCTCAAACTAAACTCATTCTTGATGCAACAGCTGGTGGTTCATTGATAGCAAAAAGTATTAAGGAAGCAACTGCGATTATCAACCGAATGGATCTTACTGATCACCAAAGTCAGTATAATCGAGGAAATTCACAAAAGAAACAAGGAATTCTAGAATTGGACACAAATGACATATTATTGGCCCAAAATAAGTTGCTCACCCAAACTATCGAAGAATTGACCAAACAAATTTCAAAATTGCCATAGTAACTTAAGGAGATGCATGGTTCAACAAGCACACCACACCAAGTAGTTGTATGTGAACTATGCATGGGAGATCATCAAACCGACTTTTCCCCCCACTCGAAGAAGATATCAGTTACATGGGAAATCAGCAACAAATATCAGCATCGTACAATGAAAACTACCAACGAGGAAATAATCAAAATTATAATCAAGGATGGAAGAAATAAGCTAGGACAACAACTAGGAAAAACTGTATCAAACCAATCAACAGCCACAACACACAAATTGACAGGATAGAACATCAAAACTCGAAGATACCTTGCAGTAATTCATGAAAATGTTCATGGCTAATCAGAAAAACACTGACGCTTCAATCAAGAATCTCGAAACACAAGTAGGACAAATAGCAAAGCAATTGGCAGAACAACAGGGAGGTACTTTCACCGTCACACCTCAACCAAATCCAAAGTAGCAATGTAAAGAAATTGCAACTCGAAGTGATAAAATATTGGAAGCAGCCAACAACAACCAAAAAGAACAAAGCATAGCTGAAAACAAGGAAGAAGTAGAGGAAAAGGAGGAAGAAAAAGAAAACAACAAGGAGCTAGTCAAAAAAGAGAAGAAAACTCAACGAACAAAGGAGGAAAAGGGAAAATGCTCAATTTACCTATTCAAAATCTCCCCTACTCGCATGCTCCAGGAAAAAAGGATAAAGAAAGGCAATACGCCTGATTTCTCGACATCTTCAAAAGATTACAAATCAATATTCCCTTCACAGAGGCACGTGAGAAAATTCCAACGTGTGCACGCTTCATGAAGGAAATTCTCACAAAGAAAAGAAGAATCGATGATAAAGAAACCATACACCTCGATGCAAGCTGCAACGCTATCATTCAACGCACTCTTCCTTAAAAAGAAAAGGATCCAGGAAGGGTCATGTTACCAGTGACCATTGGAAACGTAAATGTGGGAAAAGCACTAATTGATCTAGGCTCCAGCATCAACCTCATTCCACTTTCTATAATACGAAGGATTGAATACTTAGATATGAAGAACACCAGGATGACTCTGCAACTCGCCAACAAATCAGTTACAAATCCATTTGGTATCGCCGAAGACGTGCTTGTCAAGGTAGATAAATTTATATTTCCTACTGATTTTGTTGTCATGGATATAGAAGAAGATGATGACGTACCCATAATTCTGGGACGTCCTTTCATGAAAACCTCTCTCGTGATGATCGATATTAACGACGGTCTAATGAAAGTGCATGTCCAAGATGAAGAGGTCAGCTTCAACCTCTTTGATGCCATGAAACATCGTAAAGATAAAGGGGCTTATTTTAGAGTTGATGCAATTGATGAAGAAATCATGAAAATACAAGATCAAGTTCACTTGACAACCCCTTTAGAGAGAGCACTCATGGACGTTGTTGATATTCTTGACCTGGAGGAGGAAAATAGCTGGATAAATGCTTGAAAAATCTGAACCCAGCAAAAGAAATACCAATAAAAGAGGCTAAGATTGAAGAATTGCAAGAAAAATCCTTGGAGCATAACATCAACTTAGAGCTGAAATTATTAACGGATCATTTGAAGTATGTTTTCTTGGATGAAGAACATATGAAACCAGTAATAATCAGTAAATTCCTGAACAACAATGAAGAAACAAAGCTTATTCAAGTTCTCAAAAGAAATCAAGACGCTATTGGTTGGGTGCTGTCAGATTTGAAAGGAATCAGTCCATCATATTGTATGCACAATATCATGATGGAAGACAACTACAAACCAATTTATTAACCACAATGACGCTTAAATCCAACAATGAAAGAAGTTTTACGCAAAGAAGTCATCAAGATATTGGAAGCAGGTATGATTTATCCAATTTCTGATAGTGCTTGGGTTAGTCCTGTGCAGGTTGTACCAAAGAAAGGAGGAATGATGGTGATCACAAACAAGAAGATTGAGCTAATACCAACAAGGACTGTAACCGGATGGCGTATGTGCATTGATTACCGAAGACTTAATCAAGCAACAATAAAAGATCACTTTCCACTTCTATTCATGGACCAAATGTTGGAAAGATTATCTGGGTAGCAGTTCTGTTGTTTTTTAGACGGATACTCCGGATACAATCAAATTATAGTGAATCCCGAAGACCATGAGAAGACAGCCTTTACATGTCCATTTGGTATATTCGCATATCGAAGAATTCCCTTCGGTTTATGAAATGCACCAGAAACATTCCAAAGATGTATGCAGTCCATTTTTTCAGATTTGATTGAGAAATGCATTGAGGTATTCATGGATGATTTCTGTGTTTGGTGAATCTTTCGACCTATGTTTGGAAAATTTGGACACCATACTGAAACGGTGCATGGAAACGAATCTGGTCCTAAATTGGAAAAAGTGTAATTTCATGGTAACTGAGGGCATAGTCCTTGGACATAAGATTTCATCCAAAGGGATTAAAGTTGACAAAGCAAAGGTTGACATCATCAAAAATCTACCACAATTAATCAATGTCAAAGGCATCTGAGGATTCCTTGGTCATGCCGGATTTTATCGATGTTTCTTCAAAGATTTCTCAAAGATCGCCAAGCCTTTAAGTAATCTCCTCAACAAAGACAGATCATTTAATTTTGATAAAGATTGTTTAACTGCTTTTGAAAATCAAAGAAAAATTAAGCACTGCACCCGTAATCACTGCACCTGATTGGAAAATCAATTTTGAATTCATGTGTGATGCAAGTGACTACGCGGTCGGGGCTGTTTTGGGACAGAGAAAAACCAAAAAATTTCATGCTATACACTATGCGAGCAAGGTCTTAAATGATGCACAAGTTAATGACACAACCACATAAAAAGAACTGCTCGCTATAGTTTCCGCATTAGAAAATTTTTGGTCTTATCTTATAGGATCCAAGATTATTTGTTATACTGACCATGCATCAATCAAATTCTTGATCAACAAAGTGGATTCAAAACCAAGAATAATTTGTTGAATGCTCCTCTTACAAGAATTTGATCTAGATATATGTGACAAGAAAGGGACCGAGAACTTAGTTGCTGATCATCTGTCAAGGTTGGTAAATCCTGAAATTACCAAAGAGGATAGAGAAGTACTTGAAGAATTTCTCGATGAAAACTACTCATGATTAAGGAAAGGCCATGGTTTACAGAGCTTGCAAATTACAAAGCATTGGGTCTTATTCCCGAATATCTCAATTGGCAACTGAAGAAATAGTTCTTACGCGATGTAACTCATTACGTATGGGACGATCCATACTTGTTTAAAATTGGGGCTGATGGGTTACTAAGACGATGTGTCACAAAAGAAGAATCGAGAAGCATTACATGGCACTGCCATAATTCACCATATTCATGTCATTATAGTGGTGAACGAACAACTGCAAAAGTACTGCAGGCAGGATTCTATTGGCCATCATTATTCAAAGATACGTATGAACATGCCAAAAATTGCGATAACTGTCAAAGGGCTGGCGGAATAACAAAAAGAAAAGAAATACCAATGCAGGGTATGCTAGAAGTAGAGGTATTCGATTGTTGGGGATCGATTTTATTGGACCCTTTCCCTCATATCTCAATAATGAATACATCTTGTTAGCCTTTGATTATGTTTCCAAACGGGTTAAAGCAATAGCATCACCAAAAGCGGACAGCAAAACTGTAGTGAAATTCTTAAAAAGAAACATCTTCACAAGGTTTGGTACACCAAGGATCCTGATTAGTGATGGAGGCTCACACTTCTGTAATGCAAAACTAGCAAAATTTCTTGAACATTATGGTTTTAAACACAAAGTAGAATCATCATATCATCCACAAATGAACGGACATGCTGAGGTATCCAATTGTGAGATCAAAAGAATCTTAGAAAACACTGTTTCAACCTCACGAAAGGATTGGTCATTAAAACTCGATGAATCTCTTTGGGCTTATCGCACTGCATACAAAGCACCAATAGGCCTCACTCCCTTTCAAATCGTATATGGTAAGGCCTACCATTTACCAGTGGAACTTGAGCACAAAGCTTTTTGGGCCTTAAG
This sequence comes from Vicia faba, assembly GCA_948472305.1. Lineage (NCBI taxonomy): Eukaryota > Viridiplantae > Streptophyta > Magnoliopsida > Fabales > Fabaceae > Vicia > Vicia faba. Next base: position 611,043,518 of record OX451736.1, read on the forward strand.
AGCTCTCAATTTTGACTCACAACAAGACGATACAAAAATGAAGCTACAAATACAAGAACTCGATGAAATAAGGCTACAAGCGTATGAATCGTCCAAAATATACAAAGAGACGGTGAAGCGATGCCATGATAGTAAAATTCTGCCAAAGGATTTCAAATTTGGACAAATGGTCTTACTCTTCAATTCACAACTAAGATTGTTCCCCAGAAAACTCAAATCAAAGTGGTCCGGACCATTCCAAATTTAAGAGGTTAAGCCGTATGGAGCTATTGTACTAGAGGATCTAACCACTAATGCAACCTGGATTGTCAATGGTTAGAGATTAAAGCTATACTTGGGGGGTGAGGTCGATTGAATCACCACTACCATTCTGTTACGCGAACCATAGAAGTGGCAAAAGCGTCAAGCTAATGACGTTAAAAGAGTGCTTTTCGGGAGGCAACCCGACACTATAAGTATCTACTAAATTAATTTTGTTAGACAATTTTTTTGGGAACATGGAACATGGTGAAGCAAAGAAACAGATCTGCAAAACGGTCTGATTTTGCAGAGTTCGCTAAGCGGACTTAAGTTCGCTACGCGAATGCTCGACCCCAAAAATTTCTCTATAGCAAACCTCTTTTGCGAAGCAAACTTGCGGTGGTTAGAATGACTTTATGGTCATTAAAAATACCACCTACTAGGCTACCCCTCTTTATGCACGCCTAGTAACTGTTCCCAAACAGTTTTCTATTGTTCCTATTCACTTTTTACCCTAAAACTACGTAATCCTTCCTCTCACTTCCACACATCACAAATATCACTTCTTCATATTTTCTTTTTGGCATAACAACCTCCCTCCTTTACATCTCCAAGAGATCAACAACATCAGGTATGGAAAGTATATGAATTCTTACATCTTAAATTTGTATTTGTCATAAAATAGAGTTGTGCAGGATCTTGTCTTTCTAATGAAAAAGGGGTTTTTTCTCTACTGATTTCTTACATGTGTGAATCACTTGGTAAGAGCATACTTGAAAACATAAAATCAAACATCTCTTATGCCTAGCTCATAAATGATGGAATAATAACATAACATGTAACCATACTTTCCCTTGTTACTTACTTGTCTAGTTGAAAAAGAGGAAAACATTGCATAATATATGTTAGATCCCATTGATGATCATTCATATGCTTGAAAAAGAGAAGTAGGAAAGCATAGCTCTGTCCAAAATTTTGTAGATATCACAGAGTTCACAATGCAAACTGAATCTCGTGAAGCGAACCTCATGTTACAGCAGAAAACCATTTTTCTGACAGAAGAGATTTTGTGATATCAATGCAGGCATGGCTCCAACAAAGGACAATACCTCCAAGAAGAAAAAAACCTCCGGGGCTGGAAGATCAAGAGCACATAAATCTTATGACCAAACTCGCTTCAATGGACCGGAGCAACAAAAAGGTTCGATGAATTGATGGAAAGACGCGTCTTGGCTGAAAGGATTTTTGATCTCAACCCTGAAGGTGATTACAGATCCCTTTGTGATTTGTGGAGAGAACGCAAGTGGACAAAACTCTTGAAACCCCATTGCAACGTAAACACTTACATCCTTTGAGAATTCTATACCAATGCTTTTCCCTCAGAAGGAACACCATTTTCATTCTCTACCAAAGTGGCAGGAAGAACAATTCATTTCAATAGAGATGCAATCAGTGAATTCTTGGGTGATCCTCTTATTTTGAAAGAATGAAAATTGTGTTGCTACCAAGCTGCAATAAACGCTGAAGCAAATGTTGATAAAATCTCAAAGGAAATTTTGTTGGGGGGACAAAGTGTGGAAAGGAATTCTTCGGGAGTTACAATCTGTTACCATAGGGATGATCTGAAACCCGAAGCTCAAGTCCTTCTTCTTTTCATTCTGCACAACGTGAGGCCAAGAATTCATGCCTCCGCCTTCTTCACAATGGACATGGCTAAGCTTCTGCATATAATGATGATCGGACGGAGGATTGATGTTGCACGGATAATATCCAATGAGATGAGAAACGTGGCTGAAAGTGGTAAGGAATTTGGGTCTGGAATCAAGTCCTCGTGTCCTCTAGTTTTTCCTGGCCTCATCATGGGATTGGGATCCACTCCTCCGCCAAGCCTTCTCATACACTTGGGATCAAAATGATTCCAATCATAGAGCTGTTCTTGCCTTACATGATTCTTTTTACAGGATGCAGATTTAGCTTGGCATGCAGTCCAATGAAGGCTAGCAATTCATGCAGTCTAATAAAGACCAGCAGTTCATGACGTCTGACGAATTCGCAACACACATTGCATGGCCTGGGGAAATGCCTTTATATCAAGAGGAGGTTGAAGTTGGAACTTCATGAGGTTCCAAAGCTGCATCGGAAGCGGGTGATGGCATGGAATCCGAGTTCATGGGAAGAGAAGATAAAGGATGATGATCATGTTGAAAGCTCTCCTTTAAATGAGTGACATTTCATAATGCTTTTAGTATTTAAATTTAATTAAGTATCTTTCATTCCTATTAGTATTTCTATTCCTATTTTCAAGTTAGTTTTTTGGTTTTTATTGTAATACTTATTGACGGTAATATTATCGTAAAAACTCATGACACTTGGTACGTATGCAAAAGTAACATTTTGTTTCGGTAAATTGTGACCCTTCAAAAATGGGCTGAACATTCTTGATTGACCTCACATCAAAGGTTGAAAGCTCCAAAAGCTAAGAAGTTTTTTTTTCTCCAACCGAAATTCAACGAATCACGCATGGTAATGATAATACTTTGGACAAAATTCACAAAGGCAAAGGTACATGTTTTCAAACATTTTGTAGAATAGTAGCATGATTGTGTAATTATGGTCTGCACAAATCATTTCATGCTTCAATTTTGCAAACTCATACTATCTTGCTTGAATCTCATAGCCAACAAACAAGAAAACTGAGGAGCCTTCCATTGTGCACAAAAAGAAATATTTATGAATAATCCTTGATTGAAACACGATTAGTTCATGAGGAATCAAAACGATTACTTGGAGAAATTATTTTTTGAATCATGAGCTCTAGGGTAGAACAAATGATGAGGCAAACAACTCAAGTATAACCCTCACAAAATCATGAAAAAGCTTAGCAAAAATTACTTGACCAAACAACTCAAGTATATAGTTGGGGAGAAAAGAAAAGAAAGAAAAAGAATTCATGAGAAGAAAGAAAAGAAAGAAAAATATATAGTTGGGGAGAAAAAGAAAGAAAAAGTAAACTTAAAACATGAAACCTCCTCAAAGCCAAAAGAAGCATAATTTACAAAAGGAAAAAGATTAGAACCTCATCTCACAAATAAACCACCTATCCTTGGTACTCATGCTCATGAGAGATTTCAAAAATAAAAATCTTCAAAGATGAAATCATGAATTGATCAAGATGTTGACAAGGTTATTCAAGAGAGTTCAACACACCATTTAAACTTAAAAGGAAATCTTCATCATTTTTATGAAGAAAGAGTGTTAGGATGGTTCAAGAAAAGAAAAATATGGCTTGCATTAAAGAAATCATGAAATGATCTTTGTATGGAACATTATTACATTATCATGCTTAATTCTACCAAAGTGAAAAAGAGAACAAAAATCCATTGGTGGAAGCATACTCCAGATTTGGACCATAGCTTTTCACGAATTCGATGGAAACAAAACAAAAGGATGAAGATAAGTTTTTTGATCATTGATTAAGGATAATCAAGAATTTAAGTTGGGGAGAATTTTCTAAATGCTCAAAAACGACAAAAAGTCTTCTACGAAAGTCGAGCATTTATCGAGTTTTCTAAAGTATTTAATCATACAAACCAAGTATTTTATCAAAGAAATTGTATTCTTACTAACTATGCTCAAACTTTGCAGGAAAGAAGGCCAGAAGATGAAGAAAAAAAGGAAAAAAACATTGTCCTGTTTCGCTACAGCGAAATTCCAGAAAAAGAACGTTCGCTAAGCGAACTCATCTCGCGAAGCGAAAGTAAAATTCCAGAATTGAAGACCCCAGGTTCGCTGGAAGCGAAAGAAAGTGAAAGGCAGTGAAATCCCGATTCACTTCGCAAGTCTAACTTCATGTAGCAAAACCAAGTCAGTAGCAAAAATTCTAAAGTTCGCTGGAAGCGAGGAAGAGCGAAGTTCAGAGTTCTGATTCCATAAAGCTGAAGTAACAGAGTTTGCAAAGCAAGGATTAGATCGCGAAGTGAACTTTGGTGGCCTCAGAAGAAAAGTTGCAAGATAAAAACATAATTGAGAAGAAACAGATGCCTCGCGAAGTGAAGTATGGTTCGCTTAGCAAACTCAGTCGGCCAGGAAATCTATAAAAGGGACCAAGATCAGTTGCAGAAGGATATCTGGATTTTTAGAAATTAAAGTTGATCTTAGTTGAATATAGAAAGGTTGTAATAGATAATCAGGAGAGGGAATTGAAGATATGAGTTGGATACGTATCAAAGATCGAGGAATCGTCATTGATGCTCATTCATCTCCAACTCTTCCTTTTTGTGCAAGATACCATGAGCATGGATAGCTAAACTCTCTCTTGCTAGGGATTGGAATAATCTACCAAATTGTATGTATATTATTCGATTATGCTTTTAATATAAAAAAATTCATGAGTATTGATTTTATCTTCTTTATAGTGCTAAATTTTAATGAATCCAATTGTTAATGAAAATTGCATTTGAATTCAAGAACAAAATATAAGAATCACTTAAATACTAATTTCTAGAAATAGAATTAGGTTTAAGATCCATATCAAATACTTGAGCCTATGAGTAATCGATTTGTTTAATCGATTGAGATATCGTCAATTAAACAAACCTAGGAAAATTGTAAAACTATTGTGTAGACATGCATATGGTTTTGACATAGTACATGGAAATATGAATGAAAACAAAACTAACGCAAGTAATAAATAAGATACATATGTGACGGTAAAGGAAAACCAGTCCCTGCAAGATTATCTCCCATAAAATGTTTCACTTACATCATTTTTGTTATAAGCTATTTTTTGTATTTTCGTTACTTTTCAATTATCACGTCTTACTCGTAGTTTAACTTCAAGGATATTGGTAATCTAAGTGTTAGTAATATCTCTCCAGTCTCTGTGGATACGATATACAAAATACTTCTTTTGATAATACACAACACCACCCGGCGAACCAAAAGGGTTCAGAAAAAAATTAGGGATATATGTAAAAGATTGTACACTCGGCAAATCGAAAACCTGAAAAGGAGGTTTGGGCAAAAAAGGGTATCCTAGTGGACTGAAAACCAGAAAGGGTTGTCCAGGAAAAAATTAAGGATTAAAGCGTACGACTATGTCCCATTGGATCACTTACTGCAACCTTTATTACCAAAGTCAAAAGTTCAAATGGTACAGATCAGTTCGATCAACTTCTTTCGACAGCAAAGGATGAGATGTTCGAAGACATAGGGGCAATAACGGAGTTGGAATCCAACGAGATCATCCCCACATAGCTATATGTTTTGCTTTTGTACTCTTTTCATTTCATGACAATTTCCTCTTACTAGAATTTATGTCTCTTTGTATAAAATCGCCTGTTTATAAGAAAACTATCACTACAAATACACCCTAAATTCAAACTTTTTTTTCTTAATTTTTCTGTTTTGTTTGCAAAAACGTCCAATAACAAAAATTAAATGAACATATGCATGTGAACATGATTAACTGTTAACAAATATATGCATAAGAACGGGAATAAGCATTTACTCAAGACTCTAGGAGTTGGGATGATGTTGAAGCTGTCCACAAATCCCCACGGAGCCACTTCCATGAGATGATCCCCACAGAGTAATCTTCACAAATTCATCCTCAATGAAGATACATTCCCCACAATTTCCCCGGAATATCACTCTGGCAGATAAAGGAGTATGATCTATTTCCCAGCAATACCATCAACCTACAGAGTCCCAATCAGTATAGTTCATGGAAGTTCTCTTCCCCGACTGAGTTTATTCCTCAAAAACTGTAAAACTGCCTACATATTTCTTCTCTCCGGCAGAGCTCATTTCCTCAGTAGAGTATTTCTCTGTCAACAGGGTTTATTTCCCCAATAGATTACAGTCTCCCCAGCTTGAGTCTATTCCTCAGATGGCTATAAATCACCGGCATAATTCCTCTCCCCAGTGAAGTCGCCACTATCCCCAGAGAGTCACAATGAAAACTGGAACTGGACCAGATATCCGTCAACTTTATCCTCCCCAGACAAGTTAGAAGGTGATCCATCTCTTTTACCCCCAGTCAGGGTATATAAGAATTAAACTTCCTTGACGAGTCGGAAGGTTATCCATCTCTTTTATCCCCAGTCAGGGTATATAAGAATTATCCTCCCCAGATGAGTCGGAAGGGTTATCCATCTCTTTTACCCCAGTCATGGTATATAGGAATTAAACTCCCCAGAAGAGTCGGAAGGTTATCCATATCTTTTATCCCCAGTCAGGGTATATAAGAATTAAACTCCCCAGACGGGTCGGAAAGGTTATCCATCTCTTTTATCCCCAGTCAGGGTATATAAGAATTAAACTCCCTAGTAGAGCGATGAACGACTAATGTTCCTAAATTCTTATCCCCAAACAGAAGTCAACTCTTCACCCCCAGCACCAGTCAGGCATTCATTTTCCCCAGCAAGATGTCATACTAAATTGTTGATGCATTTCCAACAACATTTCATAATCATACATCATTTACCAATATCATAGCATATGCATACGAAACACATATATCACAGTCTCATTTATTTTGAGAACATCATTACACAATGCATTTCATACATCATAACATCGCATACAGCTACCTCTTTACCTTTTCAGGAAAGATAAATCAACAGACAAACATCATCAACTACTTCTATGACCCGACAGTGCTTTCAAAGGCTACATCTAACAAAGGGCTATTTAAGAAATTTCCTCAAAAAGACCTCATATGGCTTAGATTAAATCGAGTGTAGATTTATTCTGATACTTCCCCAGTTAAAGACAGGCGTAGACATCTTCTAGCTCAGATTAAATCAAGTATAGATTTATTATGATACTTCTTCTAGCATATATTGTTTGGCTCAGATTAAATCAACCATAGATTTATTCTGATACTTCTTCCAATTAAAGACAAAAAGACCTCTTCTGGCTCAGATTAAATCGAGTGTAGATTTATTCTGATACTTCTCCCAGTTAAAGACAGGCGTAGACATTTTCTGGCTCAGATTAAATCAACCCTAGATTTATTCTGATACTTCTTCTAGTTAAAGACAAAAAGACCTCTTCTGGATCAGATTAAATCGAGTATAGATTTATTCTGATACTTCTTCCAGTTAAAGACATGCGTAGACATCTTCTGGTTCAGATTAAATCAAGTGTAGATTTATTATGATACTTCTCTCAATAGACATTTTCTGGCTCAGATTAAATCAACCATAGATTCATTCTGATACTTCTCCCAGTTAAAGACAGACGTAGACATCTTTTGTCTTAGATTAAATCAAGCATAGATTTATTTTGATACTTCTTTCAGTAGACATTTTCTAGCTCAGATTAAATCAACCATATATTTATTATGATACTTCTTCCAGTTGCAGAATAGCATAGACATCTTCTGGCTTAGATTAAATCGAGTGTAGATTTATTATAATACTTCTTCCAGTAGACATTTTCTAGCTCAGACTAAATCAAACGTAGATTTATTTTGATACTTCTTCCAGTCGAAGCCGGGCGTAGACTTAGTATAAGTTCTATCATAAGATACTTTGGATGGCATCTATAAGCCCATCTCTGACAACTCTCCATCACCTCTCCAAATAGCATCTTTAAGCCCATTCCCAGTATAATCAACCAACAACGTTACTCCATGCACAGGCGAGTGCAAATTTCTGGGCACTTAAGTGTTCAATCGTCTTCTACCTTCAAGTCACGAATGGTGGACATGCCAATCTAACTCTTAAGGTTTAAGAAAATTGTACATGGGAATTTGTTGTACCCCAAAATTTTCCCTCCCATTTTCTTCAAAAACATGTTCACAAAAATTCTCAAGTACTCAAAGCCACTCAAGAGTTGACTGGTCAAACCACCTCCTAAGCAAGGGTCTTCAACTAGGGTTTGGTGATTCTCAAAGAATATTGATTTCAAGGGTCTCAAATGACTTTAATGGTTCATCATATGTCCTCAATAATGCTTATGTCAAGTTTCAAGTCTTGCATCACATGTTTTCATAGTCAATGGCTCAGAAGATTGAAAGTCAACTATATTGGGTAAAAAGTCAACTATGGTCAACATAGAGTCAAACTTCAAGATTTTTTATCAACATCAACATTTTGAGGTGATATTCATCATTTGATCAAGGGTTGATCATGATTCCTCAAGGAAATCCCTTAAATCATCAAAGGTCAAAATTTTCCAAATTAGGGTTTTGATTGAAGCTGACTGATCATTGACTTTTGGCCTAGTGCATGACCTAATGGCTTAAAGTGTGATCTCAAGGTCTAAAATACAACATCTTAACCTAACTACATGGCTCAAGACATTTCCAAAGATACAAGTGGTTGATAGTTGAAGAATTGAATCAATTGATAAAAAGTCAACAATCACACAAAAGTCAAACTTTGACTTTTTGGTCAATGTTGGAATTCAAAAATCAAGAATCATCAAAACATTGAAAGCTATCAAACTTGATCATCAAGAATCAAGAAAGTCAACAAAAGTCAAAATTGAAGATTTTCAAACACTTAGAAAAATTCAAGTGTTTTTAACCTAAAAAACCTTAACTTCACAAGCAAGTTTCCTAAAGATACAAGTTGATTCAAGGAAAACTTTCAAGATGAAAGTTGTAGGGATTAATGAATTCTACAACTTTTTTAATGTGAGATGATCCTCAAAATATGCTTGGATTAATAGATATGGGCCCATGAAGTTCTGATATTTTTACTCAACACTTAGAAAAATTTCTAAGTGTTTTGTTCTTAACAAAGTCACTACTTTATGGACATTTTTCACTAAGATCCAAATTGATTCAGAAAAAACTCAAAATATGATAGTTGTATATCTTGATTCAAGTTTCCAAAATGTCCAAGAACACAAATTTATAATACTTGAGCTAGAAGTTTCAAAAAGATGAAGATGGCATGTCAAACTTGAATTCTAGGTCATTCTTTTGAAAACCTTATGATCAAATCTTCAAGCATGCCTTGTAATCTCACTTTTTAGGTCCATTAACTTTTAAATCTATCTCTAATCAGAAGATTAAACAATATTTTAAGCTATGGTCCATTTGATTCAAGCATTATCTAATCCATTTTGTCATTAAAGGGAAAAAGATCACACTTCCATTCCCATAAAACATGCTTTATGCAATTGTCAACTCTCCTCGAGCCTCTCACTTGTTTCCTCTACATTTAGTCAACTAAAAGATCAAAGAACGTATTTAAAGTGTCTAACCACTCTATAAGCCATGGTACTATGCATTGGAACTTTTATTACTCAAGAAATCACAAGTTACATCTCAACAAAGCCAAAACTTGATAACTTGTAAACCAAGTCCTCTCATCATCTGAAACTTTTCCTATAAATAGAGAGCATAACACACTGCATAGGGGACCCAGACACAAGCTCTCAAACTCTCCCAATCTCTGTCACGCGAAAATTTTCTCAAAAACCACCATTGTTTCACATTTGAAGCTTCAAATGCACTCGTGCGTTTTCCTCTTTTATCATTCAAACACCATCTCCACATCATGCCCAAGATTCTGTATGCATTAGTTTGTCACTGAAACATCCCAAACACTTCATCCAAACTGATCTAAAACACCTCTTCAACTTGACTTGTTCAGAAGAGTTAGGGCACTCTCAATCCAGGGTAGGCGTTGTAAAAGCTTCCTGGGAGTTAAGTGAAGCTATCCAGATTACTTAACACCTCCAGAAGTGCTCTAACTTTAAACTTGATTCTCACTCAAGAGGTAAGTTTCTCCGACTTTGAAATCTTGACACAAGCATCATTAGCATATACTTTCTAAAGATAAAATGTAGTTATCAATGTCCTGAAGCTAACCATGTAATTAGTTTTCATTGATTTTTCCTATGGGATGAGAATCGTCTCTCTAAAATTTTTTAGGGTTTGTTTGGTACTGATGAAATTCGTGCTTATCTCTGATTTATAGCTTTTGAAATTAATATCATTGGATTCCTCATTAAATTTTAAGCAACATTCATGTTTAAAGTTTTTCAAATGGTTGAGAATTGAAGGAGTTAGAAATTTGAAAAAGGTGATAATAGTTTTTGTCTAGCGTGAGGAAGAAGATGAAGCTTCATATTCAAATTCTCAAAAGCGATTTTAAAATATATTTAGTTGTTGTTATATAATGACTGATTTAACAGCCACCCTAGTGGCACCGCACTTACTCTTAAGTCATACCTATACCTGGTCATGGGTTCAATCCAGGCGTGATGCATTTTATTTTCTAACATTTTCATTACAGATCCAGTACAAACTAGGCATACGCACTCATCATGCGCCTCATGTCACGACATTCAGATCTTAATAGATCCAGATTCAACACTCCAGATGTGTCCTTCTCAAGGTGAACCTCAAAGAAATGCCCTCACCAAATCTAGGACAGGCGCCTGGGCTCTTTGAATTGGGCCTGAGATATTCTTACTTTTTCTCACCCCCATTTTACTTATTTACACCCAGGCCCATTTTACTTTCTTTTTTTGTTTTATTTGACTTTTTTTTCTTTTCTAATCATTTTTATTTTATCAGAAAAATCATAAAATCATAAAAAATTCAGATTTAGGTTTTAATAAATTAATTTAATTTTTATAAATAAAAATTAATTAATTTTATCACACTTTATTTTATTTTAAATAATTAAATTGTAAATTTATTAGAATTAGGTATAATTCTTATTTCACATTTCAAATATTTTTCTAAACAAAAACAAAAAAAAGTATTTTCTCAAAACACTTAGAAATATTTTAGGTGTTTTTAAACATCTTTCCCCTTTTTAATCCCCACGCACTCGTTTACTGTTACGCATTAGTATTTTTCCAATATTGTAATTGCTAATGGTTTGTAATAGATAATTAGGGTTTGTTGCTTTCCTCTCCACTTTTTATGGTTTGTACTCCCCATCCCCGAAGTTATGTAATAGCGTAGGTTTATTTCCCACATTTTTTCTGCACCTGTATATATGTAACTGCTAGATTAATTAGGCTTACATGGCAAGACGTGAAAAGAACAAACATTAGAAAACCTAATGTTAAGACAAATACTTGAAATCAAAACACTTCGCACACGCACACCTCTAGGGTAACCCTCACTTTTTGCCTCGGATTTAAATAGTCATGTCCCCCGAACGTGGGATGCTTTAGCAAAGACCCTTAGTTAAAATATCACAGTCCCTCGATGACCCTTCGATGCTGCCTTCGGTAAACGATCTTAGACCCTTAATAAAAATGCTAAAGCGTCCTACAAGTTGCCTTCTATGATTGTACGATGACCCACACCTGTCCCTAGCGTCCAATGATAGGGCTTCCTACTAACTAATGGTAGGGTAGCTCTATCTAAAGGAGGATGAAAAGAACAAAGACTTTTTTTTGAGTAGGTAGATCACTCGTAGTTGCTTGCTCATAAACTTTTCAAAACAAAACATCTTTTCACAAAACAACAATTTCTTTCACATATTTTCAAAACAAACATTTTGTATACATTCTCAACGATACGAGAATCATTACAAAATTGCCACATTTAGGCATTTTCAAAATACTTCCAAGCATACACAAGCACAAAACATTTCAAAGGTGAGCTAGCGATTAAGAGCCCATAGAAAACTACGGATGAAAATGGTGCTAACACCTTCCCTTTTTCATAACCTACCCCCCTTACTCATAAAATTCTCAAAAGGTATTTCATGTTCTTTTCACCCTTTCCTTTATTGGATAAAAGAAAATTCGGTGGTGACTCTTGCTATTCGCAACATTTATGATAAAACACAAAACCCTAAAGTCGGTTCTCCCATCGTATTACACTTGGGTAAGGCATAAGGCTTAAAGTCATTGTTTAAAAGTTACAAAGCCAAAATTTAAAAGCAATAAAAACAAAAATGTAGCTATTACTCCTGACTAAAGGAGATGAGATAATGTCTTCCGCCTTTCAGTTGCTAAGCCTATTTCCAAAAGTAGGAAAGATCCAACTGTCAAGGTCATAATCACTGTCAGCATCTTCTATAGCGTTGACTCCGTTGTTGCTGACACAGAATGCCAGCACGAGTGTGACGAACAACCCTTTAACTCTCTACAGTGAAACCGAAATCAAATTTGTCAGATTTATATGGAATGTCAGGAAGCTGACCCCAAATAATACAACCACTTTCTTCTACAGCAGCTTTAGCATCCTTCAACGAAGCCATCCTGAGCGGAACGCTAGTAACTTTGGGGATGGCAGAGACATATTCAGTGACGACAGGAGGGATGACTTTAAACGTCTAATAGGGAGTCTCGATGAATTCGCCGTCCATTTCTACATACCGGAAAGAGTTCAAGTGGATAACCATATACTCTTCTTCATTGCAGACAGTAACAATCTTTATGTTCACATGATATTTTAACTTCTGATGCAGGGTTAAGGTAACAGCACCCGCCCCATGAATCCAGGGTGTCCCAGTAAGCAAGAATAATTTGGCCGAATATCCATTACATAGAAGGTAGATTCAAAGATATATAAACCTACCATGATCAGAAGATCCACTTCTTCGTGTACCATCCTCTTTGACCCGTCAAAGGCTTGAACTATAATATCACTAGGTTTCAGTATAACCCCTTCGCAATCAAGTCTGTCCAGTGCGAATTTTGGTAGAACATTTAACAAAGAACCATTATCAACTAATACATGATCCAAAGTAGTGCCCCTGCACTCAATAGAGACATATAGGGCCTTATTATGATTTATCCCTTCCGGAGTCAGATCAACATCAGAGAAACCTAACCCATTGTCAGTCGTTAAGCTAGCAACATAACTTCCAAATTGGTCGATAGATATTTCTTGTGGCACACGCGAAGTCTTCAAAAACTTCACTAAAGCCTGTGCATGGGCTTCAGAACACAGTAATATGGATAACATGGAGATCTTAGATGGGGTTTGCCTCAGCTGTTCAAAAAATTTCTAATCTCTCTTACGAATTATTTTCAAAACCTCCTCCAACTCTTGCCTAGATGTGTCTTCAACTGAAACTTCTTTAGGTGTCTCTATCTGGGAAGGCTTTGTTATTTGTTCTTTGCCCCGAGCATCAGCAATTGACTCGGAAGCGATAAGTCTAACAGATGTAGCGACAGTCTTCGAAGAGATTTCTGGGGAGAAAGCCTTCCTCTTCTAGTAACCTTACTGGTCCCAGCAATATTGTCAATTTCGGGATCAACAACTTCAGTAACTTTATCTTCAACAGTTAGTAGTTCTTGCTTAACGCCATGGTAGTAGACGTCAATCCATATTTCTAAGGAATAGCTTTGTCTGAAGAATATGGGATAGGTCCAGGTGTAGTGATGATTAGAGGAGCAGCTTTCGGATTGGAAGTAACTCTTACAAGACCTTTGGAGGTAATCCCGACAGAGGTGCCAGATATTATGGATAAGTCTTGAAACAGGTTCTCAGTTGACAAAACCTTCTTAACCATAATTATATGATTGTCCATTAGGCGTTGAGCGCCTTCCTTCAGCAACATACAGCCATTGGGTTGGGCTATGCAGCAGTAACATTTTTCACTACAGCCCGAAAATAAATCATCCTGCAACAGATTCTTCTTGATAATTGGTAGGGGAGTAACCAGTTCACTTGTGGTAGCAACATAAATAACATCGTCAATATCACTTATTCCTTTGTCATGCTTCGGCATGGGTGCATTAATTATATTTGGGGTCTTCGGAGGATCAAACTCAATCTCTTTATTATCAATCATATCATGAATCTTATTCTTCAAGGACCAAAAGCTATTGGTGTCGTGCCCATGGCTGTTGGAATGGTAGGCACACTACGCATTTAGATTATAACAAGGAGAGGAGGTGTTGGGATTCTGAGGAGGCTCCCTCAATGTTATTAGCTCTGCTTTCAGTAAATGTTTTAATGCTTGAGATAATGACATACTGATCTTTGTAAACTTCCTTCTTGGTGCGTCTGTCCTATGTTGATTTCCCTGTTGTTGTTGTTGTTGAGCGGGTGCAAGATTAGAAATTAGAACCGCTCCTACGGACTTATTATGGTCTCTTTTAAGATGGCCCTTCTGGCCATAAACAGCATTGGTCTCCTTCTTACCATTGAATGTCTTCTTCACAGCATTTAAAGACGCGGCGACTGGAATTTTTCCGCTCTTGATACCACTTTCAACATGTTCTCCAGTTAGAATCAGCTCAGTGAAACCAGATGAGGAGCTTCCAACCAGATGGTTAAATAATGGACCTTTCAAAGTGACCATGAACATATCCACCAACTCTCTATCAGACAATGGAGGTTAAACTCTCCCAGCCAGATCTCTCCACTTTTGGGCATACTCTTTGAACCCTTCATTCGAGCCCATAGTCATGTTTTGTAATTGCACACGAGTTGGTGCAAGGTCAGCATTATATTGATACTTCTTGTAAAAAGCAGCAGCCAAGTCTTCCCAAGTACGGATATTGGTTCTTTCCAGTTGATAGAACCACTCGAGTTGTAAACTAGACAAACTTTCCTAAAAGAAGTGAACCCATGACTTTCTGTCAGCAGTATGGGGTTGGATCTTCTAAACATAGGACCTCATATGAAGTTTGGGACAAGAAACACCATCATATTTAGCAAAAGCGGGGACCTTGAACTTATGAGGGATAACTAGCCCTGGAATAAGACCTAGCTCTTCAAAATCCAATCTAGGCACTTTCTGGTTTTCCATGGCCTTGAGGCGATCTTCCAACTGTTTGTATCTATCATCCGTGGGAGGATACTGTTCATCAGAATAGTCTTCATCCTCAGGAACTTTCCCAGAACCTTGATTTCTTCCTCCTTCAACCTTAACACTTTTATCGTCTTCCTCTTGATTGTCATCTTCATCATAAGAGATATCAGTAGTTTGAACTTGCTTGGGGAGGTTTTTGAACCTTCTCCCTATGTTGAGGATGACTAGTTTCCGAGTCTTCTTCTTTTTGGTGATGAGTGCCATCAGCTCTTTCGACCCATGGGATAAGTTCAAGAGCGTTTCCTGGAATTGGGCATTTTGTTCTTGGAATTCCTTCATAGTTTGTTCTAGAGCCATCTTTTGCTGAAATAAACAGCAAGAAGATGACAAAACCTATATGGGAAAACCTGTTATGTAATGATGCATGATATATAGATGCAATGTTTTCAAGGATCTCACAGGGTAAACAAAATGAAGTGTTAGAAGTTGAGTCTGTATTTAGCTTTAACTAAAGAACTTCGCGTTGTTGGAAGTCTTTCTATGAGCATTAAGCTCACCATGTCAAGTGGGTCCTAGCCTCTGACTCAAGATAACGTACTTCAATTTTGACGACATTGGTTAGAGGAAAATAAATCCCCTTTCCCCTTGCTAGACGTTGGTTTATAATACTTTGATGGCGTTTGGTTAGAAGAAAATAAATCCTCTTTCCCCTTGCTAGATGTTTGGTTCAGGATAACCTACATCACAGGCCCTTGAGATCCTTTAAATGATCAGTGAAAATGATATGGTATGATGTTATGATGTCATATTCGAATAGATAATCAAACACAAGCAAAGCACACAAGGCCTTAGGTTTAGTCTTGCATGGAGTTTGTAGGTAAGTACCCTCTTTAGGTTTAGTTTCCTCAACCTGTCCTAAGAAAAGTAATCGGATTCTAAGAGTCTCAATATCATCGATATTTCTCCCAGACATTGTTTCAGTATAACATCTGATTTGCGACCAAAATATCCCGAGAGTCTGATCTCAATGAGTGTAGTGTCGAGTATCAACCAGCTTCGGACTGCACCAAAGTCGGCCATCTCACAACCTTCTAATGGATAAGTTGGGCCAATTAAGGTTCTACGGTCAGTTAGTTCTTATGACACCACACGGCAACCTAGATTCTCCCCGACTGACTCGAGGGACACCAGTACAAACCAATGTGTAGCACTAACGTAGCCATCACTTCAACCATATCGGTCTATGCCGTATAATTTCCATGATCTACAGCAACTTACCTAAGGGTACCCCCAGATCTGGGTGTAGAATCTTTGCAAGAAATAAACCCAAGTGAGCCCCAAAATGTAAAGCACACAAGACAAATAAGGAAAGAAATTAAAAATAATATAACTCTAAAGGTAACCCCACTTTTAGTTCTCTTCCCCGGCAGAGTCACCAGTTCTAGAATACGGTGGGAGAACTGACTTGGTTTTGCATTTTATCACAAATGTTACGGATAGCAAGAGTCGCCACCGAATTTTCTTTTATCCAATAAGGAAAGGGTGAAATGAACAGGAAAGACCTTCGAGATTTTCTTGTGTTCGGGGGGTAGGTTATAAAAAGGGAAGGTGTTAACATCCTTTTCATCTGTAGTTATCTACGTGCTCTTAATTGCTTGCTCACTTTGTTTTGAAAATGCTTCGTGAATGTGTTTTGAAATTAGTTTGAAAAAAATGCTTGAGTATGACAACTTTGTAATGATTCTTGTATCAGTTAAGAATGCGTATAAAGTGTTTGTTTTTAAAAATATTTCAGAAAAGTGTTTGTGAAAAAAGATGTTTTGAAAAGTGTGAGCAAGCGATTAACAGTATTCCACCCTTACTCATGGTCTTTCGTGTTATTTTCCTCTTACTTTAGATAGTGCTATCCTACCATTAGTTAGTAGGAAACCCTATCATTGGATTTGAAGCAACAAGCGTGGGTCATCGTACAGTCATAAAGGAAACTCGTAGGGGTGGTTTAGCAATTTATCGTAAGGGACTAAGATCGTTTACCGAAGGCAACATCGAAGGGTCATCGGTGGACTATGATCTTTTTAATCGAGGGACTTTGCTAAAGTTTCCCCATGTTCAAGGGACATGACTGTTTTCTGAGGCAACGAGTGAGGTTACCCTAGAGGTGCGTGTGTGAAGAGTGATTCATGTTCAGTTATTCAGTCTTGCAATTAGGGTTTTCTATGATTGTTTTTATGTCTTGTCATACAAACCCTAATTACTAGCAAAATAATATAGCAATAATGAAAAGCACTAAAGTGGTGGAAATAAAATTCTACGCTATTATAAGGCTTCGAGAGTGGGGGTACAAAATAGTAAAAACGGGGGGGGGGGGGGGGGGGGGGGAATAGCAAAACCCTAATTAAACTATTTAAAACCAGTAGCAAATACATAATGATAAAAACGCGACAATAATAAAATACGCGAAATTGTTAAAAAGGAAAAGAAAAGAGAAAATTATTTGGTGATTATTTGATGAAAAAAATTTGGATGATTAATCTAAAAAAATAATTGATTTTAATTAATTAAAAAAAACTTAGTTAACTAAATTAATCAAACCCTAAAACCTAAGTTGATTTTAATTTAATTAAGAAAATATAAAATAATGAAATTAGGTTTGATTTTAATTAAAAACCTAAAACTAAATTAGGGTTTGTTAAGAAAAATCAATGGTTTGTGAAAAATGTTAGGTTTTATGAAAAGAAGAAAAGGTGTTAAAAAAATAACCAAATGGTAGGGGTGGGTGTTGAACCCATGCCTGTTGTACCCCAAAATTTTCTCTCTCATTTATCAAGTATTTTCTCATAATATCTCCTTTGGTTCAAGACTGCACAACGGTTAATCAGCTCAAGACATCTCCTTAAGCACTGATGACTGAAATTAGGGTTTGAGATTGCACAAAGATAATTGAACTTTAAATGCCTCATATGACTTTCATGGATCATTATGGACCCCCAAGAGTACTCATGTCAAGTTTCAAGCCTTGGATCACATTTTTGCTCAGCCAATTGAGCAGTTGACCTAAAAATCAATTGTATTGGGGAAAAAGTCAACTATGGCCAATTTACAGTCAAACTTCATAATTGTTTATCCACGTCAAAATTATAAACTCATATGTATCATTTGATCAAGTTTGGACCACAATTCTTCAAGAAATTTGATCAAATCATCAAAAGGGCAAAATGGTCAAAATTAGGGTTTTGACTGAGAAAGGGCAATTTCTGATTTTTGACCTAGTAAATGGTTAATTGGTTAGAGACATGATCTTAAGAGTTCAATTGAATCATTTTAACTTAATGGCATGACTCAAAACATTGCTCAAAAACAATTGGATTGATAGTTGATTTTCAGTCAACTGTATACTGAAAAGTCAAACTCTGTCTTTTTGGCCAAAATCAAGTGCCAAAGATCACAATTCATCAAAACATGTAAAAATATGAAACTTGTTCATCAATAAATCAAAAAGTCAAGATTTCATTTTGAAAAGTCAAAGTTTTCAAACTTAGAAATTTTTCTAAGTGTTGAAAACTTCATATTTTTTCACAACTTTGAGCCATTTTTTCACCATGATGCAAGATGATTCAAAAGAAACTTTCAACATGAAAGTTGTAGATATCCATGAGATCTACAACATTTATTTACACATCTTCTCCTAGAAATTCTTGGATCTCAATTTATTAATCCATGAAGTCATGGTCATGAAACTAAACACTTAGTGACACTTTGAACATTTTAGGTCAGGATTTTAACCTAACTTCTGACCCAAGTTTCACATAGTTCCATTTGGATTTTGCAAAAGTGATTCAAATAAGGGTTGTAGAGAACACTACAATCTTTCCAAAATGTCCAAGAACTCCTTGAGATCATTTGTGAGCAAAGATAATCGAAGGTCAGAAGTTGGGGTTTCAAGTTGTTTTACAAGGCAAAATTTATGATGAACAAAATTCAAATCTCAAACCTATGCTGCACAATATTTGCTTTGAAGGCCTCAAACTTGTTTAGAACTCCATAATTAAATGCTTGACCATCTGTTAGAGGCTTCAACTCAAGCATTCAATGCATTGCCCATGCTTTATATCCATTTTAGGAAGAAAGTGCACAATGCCATTTTGAAAAAGTAGCTTTATGCACAAAACTTGTTCTTGAGCTTTGCAATTGTTTTCTTCTGATCATACACGACCTATAACTCAAAAGACGTTTGTCTCAAGCCTCACAATCACTCATCCCATGCTTGTACTTCATCTTGGAACCTTACTTTCACTTTTCTTCAAAATCAAGTAACATAGCAATCAGCCTATATCTTGTACTTCTGACCCTCTCAAGCACTCAAGCCTTCTCCTTACTTATGAACAAGTTATTTGCATCAAAACACACGCATATAGAAGCCCAAAAACTCTCAAGAACTCAGAGCGATAACACATACTTCCATTCTTGCATAACCTGTAAAAACTTGAAACTCACATCTCCATCGTGCGTTTTAAAGCCTTTTGGTTCCGAAAGCTTCTAAACATCATTTAGAACTCATCCCACACCCTGTTACCAGACTGTAACACCATTAATACCATCTTCAATTTTCAAAAACAGAGCTTTGCACTTGGACTTCTCCAGCACGATTCAGCCATCTCTAGTACAAACTAAACATTTCATTAGCATCCTGGAGGGCCACTGAAGCTATTCTGATCATCACAACACCTTAAGAAGTGCTCAAACTCAGAATACGATTTCCAGGTTTGAGTTAAGTTTCCTTAACTTTGAACTCACTCTACAAGCATCATTATTAATTTATTTGTGAATTTAAAATGTAGATATCATTATCCTGAAACTAACCATGTCTTTAGATTTCATTTATATTGCTTGAGTAGTTAGAATTTTGAATTTGAACATCCTGGAAAAGTTAGGTCAGAATTTGGTACCATTCGAAATTCATGCTCATCTTTGATTTATAGTTTTAGTAATTTATATTTCTGGAATCATTGTGAAATTTGGAACAAGTTTGATGTTTACATTTTTCAAAATGAATGAGAAATGAGTAAGTTGCAGATATTCAAGCTGGAGGTTGAAGATGAAGTTATAACATGGACTTGTTTTGTTTTGAGTTTATTGATTGTTGTATAATGAACAGATGAAACAGGCCACCTCATTGGTACAACAAGCGCGTGCGTATTAGGAAGGTCCTGGGTTCGAGCCCCAGCGTGACCTTTTACTTTTTTTTACATTTTTCTTCATTTTTTTGGCTGAATCAGGCGCTTGGGCCTCAACCTCCTAGGCCTAACTTTTTTTGCTTATTTCATACTCCTTGTTTTACTTTCTAACCCCTGACTTTAATATTTTATATTTTCTTTATTATTAATATTATTATTAATATCATTATTATTATTATTATTATTATTATTATTTTCATTAATAAAAAATCCAAAAATATTTATTTTTTTATTATTTATTTTTTATTTAGTTTATTTTTCAAAAAACTAAAAGAACAAAAACATTTTTCTTTAATTAATTTCTTTTTTTAATATACTTAGATAATAAATTTTAATTATTATTTTTCTTGTAAATTAAAATCAATTTAGAATTTAGGACTTTTATTTAATTATTTTTTATTTACTAATTTAATTAAATTCACAAAAAACCCTTAAAATTTTGTTTTCTTTAAATTAATTTATTTTACTAACTTAATATTAATTTTATTATTTTTAGTTAATTATTTTATTTTAATTAATTAGGTTAAAAACCCCTTTTCATGAAAATCAAACAAAAAAATCACATTTTCTTCTTACATTTTATATTCTTGCATTTTATCTTTATTTTGTACATTTATTCAAAATTCAATATGGTTGTAATAATTATTTAGATTTAATTTCTTGCAATTCCCTATTTGTAATTTGTACACCCCCTCCCCTAAATCATGTAATAGCTTAGTATTTTTATTTTCCGCAATTTAAATGCTTTATATATAAATCCTAGTAATTAGGGTTTGTATGGAAAGATTAAAACTAACAAATAGAAAACCCTAATCAAAGACAAATCAAGCATGAAAATCAATACACTTGCACACATACACCCCTAGGGTAAATCCACTTGGTTGCCTTACAAAAATGGCCATATTATGCATGTGAGGTATCTTAGAAAAAACAAGCAAAATACAAGATCATAGTCCCTCGATGACGCTATCCATGTGGCCTTTCAAAATGATCTTAGTCCTAAAGAAAAATGCTAAGATATCTTACAACATTGCTAATCATGGTTATACGATGACCCACGCTCGTCCCTTTTATATCCAAAGATAGGGTTACCTACCAAATTAATGGTAAGATAACAATGTTAAAGGAAAAAGGAAATGAACATGAGAGACTTTTGAGTAGGTAGAATGTTCATAGTTACTTGCTCAATTTCAAAAAAAAAACATCCTTGCTATTTTCAACACAAACACCAACACTTTCAAAAACATCTTTCAAACTTGAAAACATTTTCAAAAGATCAAACACTTTTGTATACATTCTTACGAACGAGAATCATTACAAAGTTTGCCTAAACAATGGCATCTTTACAAAATACTTTCAAAAGCCACACAAAGCACATTTTCAAACAAAAACAAGTGATCTAGCAAGTAACTAAGATCCCATGGAAAAGCATGGATGAAAAGGGTGCTAATAACTTCCCTTTTCATGATCTACCCCCCGAACTCAAGAAAACATCTCAAAGGTCTTTCCTATTCTTTTCAGCCTTTCCTTTTGGATAAAAGAAAAGTTGATGGTGACTCTTGATAACCGCAACATTTGCGATCAAACGCAAAACAACCAAGTCAGTTATCCCACCGTGTTACAGAACTGGCGACTCTCTTGGGGAATTTTAAAAGTGGGGTTACCTTAGGGTTAGATCACATTGCTTTCATTGTTTGACTTGTATGCTTTACATTTTTGGATTCTTTGTTTGGGTATTGAATCCTCTACCTGGATTTGGGATACCTTATAGGTAAGTAGCAATACGTTGTGGAAACTGTGCGGGGTATATCAACATGGTCTAAGCAATAGCTATGTTAGTGTGACATATTTGTGGGTACCGGTAGCCCTTGAGTAGTCAAGGAGAATATAGGGCCGCTGAGTGATGTCATGAAGCACAAACTAACTTCTAGAACCTTTACTTGACCAACTTGGCCATTAGGACGTAGTGAGATGACTGGCTTTGGTACAGTCCGAAGTTGTTAGATACTCGATACTACACTCATTGAGGTTAGGTTTTTTGGGATATTTCGGTCGTTGTTAAAAAGGCTTGCGTTGAAACAATACCCGAGGAAACAAATCAGTGATATTGAGCTCCCTTAGAACCCGGTTACTATTGCTAGGACAGGTTTGAGCCAACTAAACTTCAAGAGGGTACTTACCTATGAGACTCCATGCAAGCCTAAACCTAAGGACTTGTTTGTTTTGTTTGTATATATTTACTTGTACATAATATCATAAACATCATAACATCATACTCATACTCACTAACCATTTCAAGGATTTTGGGATTTATCTTTGTTCTGTTTTGTAGGACATGGATTATATTCGCAGGAAAACCATTCAAGTCAATCTTGTAAGGATCCCTCCTTAACTTAAAGAGCTAGCATCAAGGATTCCTGAAAACTTTCCATTTACCGAAATATGTGGTCGCCTACTAAACTTGGTGACCTCCAACACTAATGAGGACATGTTGAAGGTGCTCTTCCAAATCTTTGATCCTCTACACCATTGCTTCACATTCCCCGATTATTAACTTGTGCTAAATTTGGAAGAATTCTCCCAACTCTTTAGAATTCCCATTCTCAATCAACTACCTTTCAACGGTACGGAAAGAGATCTAAAGCCAGAAGAGATTGCTCAAGCTCTACACTTGCAACCATCTAATATCACAACTAATTGGGAAACAAAGAGCGGTGTCAAAGGTTTCTTAGCAAAGTTCTTGTTTGAGAAAGCCCAAAACAGTTGGAACTCCTTAGACTTGCAAGCTCTTGAGGAAATTGTGGCTCTCCTCATCTATGGGATGGTTTTGTTTCCAAATCCTGACCAACTCATAGATGTAAACACCGTCAAAATCTTTATGTCTCGTAACCCGGTGCCTACTTTGCTAGGAGACATCCTACATTCTTTTCACACTCGCACTATGAGGAAAATAGGTATCCTTATGTGTTGTACTCCTCTCTTGGAAAGATGGTTTATTTCGCATCTTCCCCAATATGTATTGAAGAATGAGCAAGGTTCAAGGTGGTCACATAGGTTGATGACACTCAAACATTCAGACATTCATTGGTGTTCCCGATCTATAGAGAATGTTACTATCATCGACCGTTGTGGAGAGTTCCCTAATATCCATTTACTTGGCATTAGAGGAGGTATCACCTACAACCCCTGCTTAGCCTTAAGACAGTTTGGTTACGCCCGAAGGGATGGCCCACATGAGATGCTTATTCAAGGGTTGGTATTTGACTACGAGAATGATGATCAAGGTCATCGCCAGAGGTTTATCCGAGCTTGGAGGATGTTGAACAAGGTAGGTAGCAAGAATTGGGGCACAAGAATTCCATCCCTCTTGAGCCTTACCTCAAATGGGTATGAGCTCGTGCTCAAAGTCTTATGATGCATTACCCCTCCATTTTCCCGGTTATCATAGAGCCTGTTGTGGAAGGAGATGTTCCATACACTATCCTGCATCCTAACATGCCCACCTCTCTTGAAGACTTGCAAAGGGATTAGATACAGCTTAAGGGGGAGTGAGACACCTTCGAGGCCCAATTCTACGCCAGCGAGAAGAAGGTTTTGGAACTCACCAAGCAGCTTCATGAGGAGCGGATGCTGAACGCCTACATCGCACCAAAGAGGATGCGCACAACTTTTTTATCTTAGAGTTTTTTGTATTTATTTGTAAGCCCGAAAGAGGCATGATGTACTCAAAATTTGATTTATTAATATAATGTATGTTCCTTTTAGGTCTAAAGCAAATTTAAATCTCTAATTTCCTTGAAATCATTGCATATGCATCTCCATTCATCATAACATAAGCAGGTTTCTTACAACAAGTCTCCTCATCTTTCTAATGTTTATTTCTGTAAAATGGATCTCGAGTAGAAAGTAAAAGAACTCCAGGTGCAGAATGCTCTGTTTCAACAGATGTTTTGACTCTAGCCAAAGGACAAGAGGATTTGAAAACTTTGTTGATTGAAGAAAAGAAGAAGAAAGCAAAGAAAACAACCGGAGTTCTGAATCTAGGAAGAAGGTTCCAAGGACTATCCAGACGGACCCTAGACTTCGCAACGTCATCTGGCGAAAAGGATAATTAAGAAGGTAAAGGCAAGGAAGTGACTGCCCAGCCAGAATCTGAAGAAAAAGAAGAAGAGGACTACTTTGAAGAGCAGTATCCCCCAGCCGACGACAAATACAAACATCTGGAAGAACGTATAAGTGCAAAGGAGATTCAGAAAGTTCCCGGGCTGGACTTTAAGGAGTTGGGTTTGGTGTCTGGGATTGTTATTCCACAAAAGTTCAAAGCACCAGTATTTTCTAAGTACGACGGGGTTTCGTGTCCCAAGATTCACCTACAATATTATATGAGGAAGATACAGTCTTATACTGCTGACAAAGATTTGTGGGTCCACTTCTTCCAAGAGAGTCTATCTGGGACTTAACTAGATTGGTTCTATAAACTGGAAAGGGACAATATTCATAACTGGGAAGACCTCGCCACTGCTTTTTATAAACAATATCAATACAACACAGACCTTCCTCCCACCCATACTCAACTCCAGAGTATGGCTATGGTTTCAAGTGAAGGTTTCAAAGACTACGCTCAGAAATTGAGGGACGTAGCAGAAAGAGTCCAGCCTCCCCTGTCTGAAAAGGAACTAGTGGATATGTTTCTAGGGACCTTGTCTGGTCCATTTTTAAATCATCTAATTGGAAGCTCCTCAGCAGGCTTCACTGAATTAATCTTGACTGGGGAAAGAGTGGAAGTTGGGATTAAGAGTGGAAAGATCTAAAAAGACGCATCCTCCATTTCCGTGAGAAAACCATTTATCGGAAAGAAAGAAGTTGGTGTTGTGTATCCTCAAAGAAATCAAGATAGAACTAAATGTTGTCCAATGGTAGGGGCTGTCATGATCCCAAAGCCCGCACCTACTAAACAAAGGAGCAATCAGCCTAGAACATAAAGACCGGTAAGACAATTTATCCGGATTAATATGACATTGTCTCAAGTCCTACCACATTTATTGAGATCTAATCTGGTAACTTTAAAGGAAGCCCCAAAGAATCCCAACACAGCCTCTCCTCACTACCATCCTAATGCTCATTGTGCTTACCATTCAGAAAGTCCAGGCCATGATACCAATAACTCTTGGGCTTTGAAAAACAAGGTGCAAGACCTTCTCTAATCATCTTCTCTGGTTGCCTTCTTCTACCAATCCTACAAAATATAAAGCATTAGTGATCCAAAATCATCTTACCCCCCTAAATTGAGGGCTGCGAGTCCAATGGAAGGATTGTTTAGGCCTAAAAATCAATGGTTTTTGAGTTATGGAGAAAAACACATGGATCGGTACAACAATCGTGTCCTATGATTTAGCATGCATGGGATCACTATGATGATCCAAACCTGTTCAGAGACATCTCAGAAGTAAGTTAGTAACATCAATATGGATTAAAACAAAATAATTAAAAATATGAATTTTTCAAGAAAGTGAAATTGATATGCCATGCTATGGGGTTTCATGTGTTTTGGAACATCAAAACCGACCCAGCCTTACTTTGTATGATTGTTAGGAGTGAACGGGATGGCTGCTTTGCAGTGAAAGGGTTTGTAATAAGGGTTTTGAATTGTCTAGGGTTCTTTGAAAATTTTAATATTTTTGATAACTTTTGAGGCAAGGGTTTTTCGTGTCCTTGTATGAAGAGAATGGATGAGAATATATAAGGGAAATTAGGGCAAAGAAAATATGGGCTTGGACCTTGTAGAAGCCTTTATTTATTTTATTCAATTTTGACTTTAATTAATAAAAAATAAAAAATAAATAAAATAAAGAGGTCAATGGATGCATGAGTAAGATGTAAGGTGCATGGTAAGCTGTAAAACACGTTTGGACTCTTAAACAATGGCTCAAACGCCTAAAATATCAAGTTTGCTCAATTTGAACTTCATGCATTTGCTCAAAATTCCCAACTTGCACTGGCCATAAGTCTCTCAATTTTCATCTTTTGTAGGTGATATTTTACTTTTTGGAAACCTCAAGATTTCCTATACAATCTCTATGTTTATCGTTTTTGCTTTTGAAGATATATCTTGATGTAAGTTTCCTTGACAAAAAAGTGTCTTTTTGTTGACTTTTGAAATGACCTGTAATGTATTGACCCATATCTCTCAAATGATGCGTTTTTGGACTTGAGCTTAGAGAGACAGAGTTTAGAGAATTGAATCCACTTAAAAATGAGATTTAGTTGGGGGAAAGCTGATGAAGCATATGAAAGTTATGCTTGGTCAAAGTTCAGTTGACTTCTCTTAAGGAAACCTTAATTTGGCACCTTTTGACTTTTGATGATTTGAGGGCTTTTCTTGAGGAATCATGATCAACCCTTGATAAAATGATGAATATCACTTCAAGATGTTGATGTTGACCAAAAATCTTGAAGTTTGACTATATGCTGACCATAGCTAACTTTTTATCCAATACAGTTGATTTTTAGTCATCTGAGCAATTGATTGAGCAAACTTATGATGCAAGGCTTGAAATTTGACATGAGCATCCTTGGAGACATATGAAGAAACATGAAAACAAATTGAGACCTCGGAAACCAAATCTTCCTTAAGAAATACAAAACCCTATTGTGAGTGCAATACTTAGGAGGAGAATTTGTCTGGTCAATTCTTGAGCAACCTTGAGCATTTGAGAACTCTAGGAGAATGTCTTGTAGAAAAAGGGAGGGAAATTTTTTGGGTACAACACTATCCTATAGGGAACATTCAATGATCAAAGTCGTTATCTCAATTCTAATTGAGTGACATCATCGATCGTCAACAAGGGAAACGATAAAGTCCTATAGGGAACATGAAAAGATCAAAGTTGTTTTCTCAATTCTAATTGAGTGACATCGTCGATCATCAGCAGATGAAGTAAAACATAAGCACAAACACAAATAGAAAATAAGTATGGAACTCCTGCTACATGTCTTTAAACAGCGACTTCGAGCACACGTTCTTTATTTCCTACTTCTCATGATATCTAGAAAGCGGTAAAAGAGTGCAGAAATAAAACAGATAAGAAGAATACCAAACGGATATCAATATGTAAATACTAAGCAATAGCAACAGAAACCCGCGAACTTCGGGAGCAACTGGCATCAATCAACAAAGTAACCAGAATATGCGTCGAAGCATCAATAACAAGATCAGAATGTGTGTCAGACACATCCTAATATCAATCAGTGAATCTGCATAAGATAACCATCCAAGCAAGCAATAACAGTATACAAGATGTATAATAGTGAATGTGTGTCGATACACAACCGCATAGCAAACAGAGTACTTGCACCAAATATCAATCCCAACAAGTAATTACAATGGAATATGTATCGAACACATCTGAGTAGGAAATAGAACACCTGCACGAGATATCAATCCAGACAAGTGATACGGAAAAACAAACGGAATGTGTGTCAGATCGTATGTATAATAAAACAATGTACCTGCACAAAAAGCAGTTCATGCAAGTAATATGAATCACACAATTACACAGAATGTATGTCAGACACATCCATATAATAATAGAGTACCTGCGCAAAATACAATTCATGCAAGTAACAAAAAATCAAAGAAAAGAGAATTCAATGCATATCAAACGCAAGTGTGCACCACAAATTGGTAACACAAGCATGTTTTTCGATCGCATAATCAAGCAATAATTACATGATCGAAAACTATCTCAAACTACCATGGAAAGGTGAAAAAAAGTGTTATAAATAACAAGAAAGCACTATCGGAAGCAAAAACCACTATCACAATTCAAAACAAGACTAAATCATGAGAGAATGGGAATCAAATGCACATAGAAGTACAAGAAAGAAAACCGGGCAGCCACACGCTTAAAACATAAATCAAACTGACAAATGTTATAGAAATGAACAAACTCGACCACAATCATTCACAAATGAACATTAAAGCATATACATGCATCAAGTGGAAGCAAAAAACTCAAAGTTCATGTTACTAATTGCTAAAAAGCGTTATATCCGAAAATTAGGCGCGAAAATTATCGAAACGAAATCGGCTCAAAATTGCGTGGTTGCATCTAAACGTGCCAACGGATTCAAAAAGGTAGGTCTCATGAATTGATTCCAAATGGAAGTGGTACTTTCATGCAAGGGGAAGCAACACCATAAAAGCGTAAACCAATAGGAATTTCGATCCGGAACCATGCAAACTTGTCACAAACGCTACCCAAACGTCAAATCCAACTGCCTTGAGTCTTAACCATTAAGCGTGTGTAGCCTTATGCTCAAAAAGTATCCGAAATGGTGAAAATTGACCAAAATTCAAGTGTTGATTTAATTTCCAAATTCGATGTTTTCACATTAAGAAATGAGAGTTTATTCATGAAAGGAATTGGAAATTATATCAACACAAGATGTACAATGATATTTCCACAAATAATTCCCAAATTGTATATGAACTTATAATTCGGTTTTTTAGATTTCAATATTTTTTACCAAATCAAAATCAAAGTTCACATCAATTATGCAATTATCTATCCAATGCCTCTTTTTAACATCTCCACAAAGAATCAACAATTCAATTGCTTATGGTATATAATGTAAAGTCAAGAAAAGCTCATGAAACAAAGTATGCAATAATTCAAGTAAGCTTCACATATTCAATACATGAATTTATACATTCAAGAATCAAATGTATACCAATTTCACATGTTAATAAAGAATTAAACTCAAATTTCCAACAAGTATCAACACTTTAAAACTTGAATAATCACTTTTCATGAAAATCAATTAATCAAATAAGTGCTTATTCAAATTATCCAATTCCGGATTTCAAAAATATTATCTTAATTCAACTCACAATCAACAATTGAATTCAATTTCTAAGTTAAGGCCTCAATCATTAACTCAATTCAAAAACTCATACAAAAGCACTTATTCAAGAAAAAGTTATTATGTAAAGCAATTAATCAAGAAAACATACCAATAATTGAAGAGGAAATTGATGAAGATGATGATCAGAAGCTTTTGCTGGAGACGGCGCAGATGGAAGGAACCGCGCGATCGCACGAAGAAGACGGGGGAGAAGGTTGTGCGGTGCGGTGTCTAGACGGAGGGGATGCCACGGTTTCACAACAACAATCTAAGGCTGGAGACGGAGCTGGTGACCGTCAGTGATGATGTATCCAACAGTGGTTGCTTGATCGGAGGAAAGAGCAAGAGAGTGTGGAGGGAAATGAAATTTTGAATTTTTTGATGAAGTTATTGTTGTGTTTTTGAGAATTTGAGAGAAAAAGTACCTTTGATCCTTGAGCAATTTAAGAGAAAAGTTTTTGGTGTTTGTGGGAGTATGTGAATTATGAGAGAAAAAATTAGATTTGAAAATATATAGTGTGGGTAAATTGGGTCTTGGAATTGAGTTGGCCTTGTTTTGACAGTGTCACCAAATGTGATTACAAAATGCCACATCATCAACAATGTGAAATCTCCACTCCAAATCAACACAAAAAATAAAGATAATAAAATTTGTGACGCATTGCTAAAAGAACAGGCTCAGTTGGATAAACGGCAAGGAAGTTACGAATTTTTGAAGATGTGCAGACACTGTCTCAAACAAACTTTACTCCGGTTTTCAAAATTTTTACCGTCTCACTTGCGAAGCAGACCATAAACGGAAGCCTTCAGAGTACCGTTTAAACTCGAGGTTTGAAGTAAAGTCGAAGATAACAAAATTTGTGATCCAATGCTTCAAGAACCAACCTGATATGATAAAAATTGAGAGAGTTATGAATTTCTGAACATCGAGAAAATGAACAACTGTCAATCTTTGTCCACTGTAAAATTCTCTGGTAATTTTCACTTTCAGAGACTTTCTTATAAGAATTGGCTCCTGGCCCGAACTTACGAAATGCAGGAGACATCAAGACAGAATTTATAGCGAAAGAGTGGCTCCAAAACATTGAACGGGATCAAAGTTATGATTTTTTGAACGTGCTAAAAACAATGGTTCAGCACACTTTTTCACAATATTTTTCACTGTACATCTTCAACAGATTTGCACATTCAGAGATCCTCTTCAAAGAATTACCTCTCAGCCTGAACATGTGAATTAGAGAAGATATCAAAACGGATTTTATGGCGAAAGAGCCACTCGGAGATGTTGATCCATCTAGAAGATACAAATTTTTGAACATCCAAAACACAGTGGACCAACAAAACCAAAACTCGGGTTATTAAAATATTCGGAGGTCTTCCTCATAAAATTGGCTTTTAGTCTGAACAAATGAAGTGTAGAAAATACCCAGACGGACCCGATGTCCAAAGAACCATTTAAAAATCCTTTTCTGACCAGAAGTTATGAATTTTGAAGTCCGCCTTAAAATATCGATTTTCTGCTTAAAATGTTTCACATCGACTGGAACACTTGGTTTCCTCTGTCGGTCAAGGAGTGTTGAAACACATGACATCTTTTCATGAAGATAATGTGTATGTTCACTCATAAGAAGCATGGAGAATGCTCTGAGCACGTCTACTGACAAAATAAACGTCTTCAGTAACGTGGCGAGTCTTGAAAGAAATACCTTGATCCCATAACCATAGAACCAATGATATGTATGCATGTGATACGGTGGCAGAACAGGAACTGTTTTAGGAAAATGTTTATTTGTGTTTTGCGTTTGTGTTTGCAAAATGTCGCGGTAAGAAAGAGTTGCCACCGACTTTTATTTTATCCAACAAGGAAAGGAAAAAAGCACAGCAAAATTCCTTTCTTCGAGATATTCTGAGTACGGGGGGTAGATTATAGAAAGGGAAGGTATTAGCACCCTTTCTATATGTGGTTTTCCATGGGCTCTTAGGTACTTGCTCATCATTTTAAAATTGCCTCTGTGTTTGTGTGATTTGAAAAGTTTTTTTTGTTTTACTTCGATTTAACGCTTGCTTCTGTCTTCAAGAGTGTTACGAAGTGTTTTTTTGAAAACTCTGTTTGAAAAGAGTGTAAGTGTGGAAAGGGTTTGTTTGTTTTGAGCAAGTACCTATTAGTTATCTACCGACTCGAAAAAAGAATTGTTCTATGTTCATTTCCTTTAGACAGCACTATCCCACTATTAGTGAGTAGTTAGCACCATCGTTGGAGTTTTAAGGGTCAATTCGAAAGGGACGTACGATCACTAAAGAAATGTTAGGATGTCTTAGTAATAACCCTTGTATCTTAAGATCAATATTCGAGGCAACAATTCCGAGGAAACCTTTCCGAGGCAATTTTGATCTTTGAGACAAAAGAGCGACCACTAAAATACCCTATACTTAATAATCGTTTACCGAAGGTAACCGAAGTGGGAGTATACCATAAGAGTGCGCATGTGCAAGTGATTCAATTTCAAGTTATTTATCTTTGCACATTTAGGGTTTGCTAACCGTTTTAAAGTTAATCATACATTCTTGTCATGCAACCATATTACCATACATCTAACAGTTAATATTTGCAGGAATTAAAATGCGGAAAGTAAAGCTACGCTATTACAAGGCTTCGGGTATTAATTACATAGCCAAAAACAACCCGTAAAAAAAACAATAAATGAACAAAGAAAGTTCTAATTAATCTATTACATCCTGTAAGCGGGTACATCAAAATATTATAAAAATAAATAAACGCGCGCGATGAATTAAAAACGAGCAAAAGTTAGGGTACAAGAAAAAAGTTATTTTTTGATGTTTTGATTATTTTTAAGAAAAAAGAATAAGGTTTTTAAATTAAATACAAATCTAATTAGTAATTAAATTAATTTAAAGAAAATAATTTACATGGCCTATTTTTATATTTTTGGTTATTTCTTAAGAAAAAGAAAATAGAGTTTAAATTAAACAAAACCCTAATTTCTAATTGTTTTTTTAATTTATTTACAAAAGATATTAAAGTTACTTAAAATTAAATAACCTAATTCAATTAATTTTTGTATAAAAAATGAATATCCTAAATCTAATTGGATGAAAAGTTATTTTTTTGTGATTTTATTAAAAAAGAATTAATTTTTATGTTAGTAAAAATAATTAAAATTAATTAATTAAGAAAATAAAAGAATAAAGGAAAAGAGATGTGGGCCTGAGAAGTAGCAATTTGGAGGTGTGTTAAAAGCAATTATGGGCCCAAAAGAAATTGGTCCATGTTGACTTGTCATGATTCCCTGCTGTGTATTGACCAAGGTTGTTGGTGGACCATCACATGATAGCCTTCAGATCTGGCTTGTGGATATATGGCTTGTTGGATGATGATGGTCCATGGTGGTCTTCATATTTGTACGCGCGCCTGATCATCTGAAAGAAAATAATATGAAATAATGGGGGGACCTGGGATTCGAACCCAGGCCCCATGGCTTTCTCCACTAGCCTCTTTACCAGCTGCGCTGCACATGTTTATTGTACATGAAATAATAATAAGTGATAATATATAATGATGTGGGTTAGTGGGAAAAAGGCGCCAAAATTCAAATGGACAAGTAAGATGGTGCCATGCAGGTCGTCCCCAGCCTCTCTCCGTTGGTAAAAGTCAGAGACTTTTACCTACGGACGAACGTCCGTCGCTACAACCTTTACTGGTTTCAAAATCTCCCATGGGCATGATAAATGGAGTCTAAGTCCATGAATCAAACCGTCTTGGCTTGCTGAGCATTATGATGCCCTTCTTGTGGGCTAATTTCACCTGTACACAAAGACCCTAAAACGAGACCAGAAACCCTTATAATGGCAAATCCTGATATAGTCCACAAAAATGCAATTGAATGTTATAGATAGCTTGCAAATGTTTCAAGGAGCAAGAATATATAAGTATTTCATTCTATAGATGCCAAAATCATGCAATTAGGTTTCAAGAACAAGCCAAAGTCGTGAACCACTTACATTGGGTTTTAGCGCGGGAAAATCCTTGTTCTTGATTGGTATAGCTTGCTTGTGATCCCAGGAAGCAAATGAGATGGCTAGAGGGTCTTGAAAACGCCTGGAATTAGCAAAACAGATTACCACTTTTCTTTGAATTTTTCAAGTTTGGTTCTGCCTTTGTGCGCCTCCAAACCTTGTGATTTCTGGCTGCAAATGTTCATTATATACTAAGGAATGAATTAGGATTACAAAAGTCCATTCAATCTTTATCAATTATGGCTTTTGATCTTGATTTGATTCACTTGAAAATCTTTCCAAAATAGGCCAAAATCAATATTTTTGTGCCCACCTATGCCTTGCACGAATTGATTCACTTGCTAGCTGGATATAGGACCTAAAATGTGCACAATATCTTGAAGTTTCAATGATTTGGATTTTTTCATGATTTGTTTTGATTTAAATGATTTAATTGAAATAAAAAATCAAAATAAATAGTAAAAATAAGATAAAGACAAATGGGAAGAGCTAGGGCTCGTGGACTATGCTACCAACTCAAAACAAGTGCAAAAGTTTAGGCCCATTTAGTAAAAATTGCAATTTGAGGCACTTTTGACTTTTGGCAATTTTGCAAAAAAGGTCAACTTCACCAATGCATAACATCCTCAATTTTTACTCTTTGAAGGTGTTCTTGGACTCTTTATAAATCTTGAGATATCCTCTAAGCAACCCTTTTGGTATCATCTAAATTGAGTCTTCCATGTTCTTGTATGAAGCTTTGACAAAAAAGGTGTTTTTGTTGACTTTTCAAAATGACCTATAATGTCCAAATTCATAACTTCTTGTGAGTGCATATTTTGAACTTGGGAGATAAAGATGAATTGTATGGAATTGAATCCTATTCAAAATTAGCTTTGGATGGGTCATTTCTTATAAAGTATGAGAAAGTTATGCTTGGTCAAAGTTGAGTTGACTTTTCCTGCAAAACCCTAATTTAGCAACTTTTGGGTTTTGATGAATTGTGAGCAATCCTTGATGAATCATGATCAAACCTTGATAAAATGATGAATAATACTTCAAAATGAGGATGTTAACCAAAAATCTTGAAGTTTGACTGTATGTGGACCACAGTTGACTTTTGCCCTAGCACGGTCGATTTTCAGGCCTTTGAGCAATTGACTGAGCAAACTTCCTCTGCAAGGCTTGAAACTTGACATGAATGATCTTGAGAACATATTAGGATAATGGTGAGCATTTGAGACTCCTTGGAATCAGGTTTATTGATGCAATATGAAACCCTAATTTGAGGTAGATTGCCTTATGTGAGAGTTTGTCTGGTCAACCCTTGGACTTCCTTGAGCAATTTGAGGATCTCACTTGAAATGTATTGAGAAATATGGGAGGGAAAATTTTGGGGTACAATAGCTTCCCCTGTTCAATCTTCTTAAACCTGAGGATGTAGATTGGCTTGTCTGCCTTTCGTGATCTTAAGGTTGAAGATTATTGAACACTAGAGTGCCCAGAAATTTGCACTCGCATGAAGTGGCACTTGTCTTGTGATGTCGGGAATGGGCTTATAGATGCCATTTGGAGATTGATGACGGAAGATGGGATTAAAGATGCCATCAAAAGAAGTGTCGATCGCGTAAGAGATTCCTTAACGAGAGCTTGTATACCTGTTGTTGGGGAGGATTTCGCTGGGGAATGTTGTTCTCTGTCTTGAGAAAAGTTGAATTTTAGGAGCTTCGGTCGTCCGTTATTCTACTGGGGAATAGTCTCTTGGTCGAAGAGGTGAAAATGTAACTACTATCTGGTCGTGATCCAGGCTTTATAGTGATAAGATAGACTGCTATCTGGTCGCGCTATAGGCTTTGTAGTGTTACTGGGGAGATGAGATTAAACTTGCTATCTGGTCGTAATCCAGGCTTTGCAATTTCTCAATTCTTATCTGGTCGTAATCCAGGCTTCAGAAGGAATTCAGTTGTTATCGGGTCGTAATCCGGGCTTTAACTTGAATTTAGGGCACACTAATATTCGGTCGACTCTGGGCTTCTTAGTAATTGTCCAGGTAAACTGCTATTTGGTCGAAATCCAAGCTTCACAGTGTCTTGTACTGTTATCTGGTCATAATACAGGCTTCATGGTGTCTTGTATTGTTATCTGGTCGAATCCAGGCTTCACAATACCTCACTTCTTATCTGGTCAAAATCCAGGCTTCAGAAGAAATCAAGTGGTTATCCAGTCGCATCTGGGCTTCCATTTAATTTTAAGGCCTACTAATATCCGGTCGACTCCGGGCTTCATAGTAATTGGCCGGGTAAATTTCTATTTGGTCGAAATCCAAGCTTCATAGTGTCCCTCACTGTTATCTGGTCGTAATCTCAGGCTTCAGTGTCTTTTACCGCTATCTGGTTGTAATCCAGGCTTCGCGATGTACTATACCATTATCTGGTCGTAATCTAGGCTTCACGATGTCTTATACCATTATCCGGTCGAATCCAGGCTTTATGGTGTTCGGGGAAATCAAGATATTATCCGGTCGAATCTGGGCTTCATAACTTGTATTAAAGATATACCACTATCTGGTTGTAATCCAGGCTTCGTAGTATTCTTGGCTGCTATTTGGTCGTAACCCAGGCTTCACAACGTCTTCTACCATTATCTGGTCGAGTCCAGGCTTCATGGTGTCTTTATATTGCTATCTGGTCGTAATCCAGGCTTCACAATAACTTGTTAAGCTGCTATCCGGTCGACTTCGGGCTTCACGGCTTGTGTTTATGATATACCACTATCTGGTCGAATCCAGGCTTCATGGTGTCTCTGTATTGCTATCTGGTCGTAATACAGGCTTCACAACAACTTGTTGGGGATTAAACTATTATCTGGTCGAATTCGGGCTTCATAGCTTGAACTTAAGATAAACCACTATTTGGTCGATTCCAGGCTTCGCGGTATTCTGATACTGTTATCCGGTCATTCTCCGGGCTTCATAATATGATGGAGGAATCAAGATATTATCCAGTCGTACCCGGGCTTCATAGCTTGAACTTTGTGAGAATTTGATCGTATCTTTTCCTGAAATGTAAAGAGTTAGTCGTATGTAATGCCATGATGCATGACATGTATCGAGCAATGATATTCTCAAAATAAATGAGACTGTGTTGTATGATGCGTATATGCATGTCATGATGTATGGATGTGCAATGTTCTCGTGATGTTTTCTAGTTGGGGAAAATAAATCCCAGACTGCTGTTGTAGAATACAAAGAGTTTCGCTCGCTGAGGATGACGACCGAAGATGATTTGAGAATAAACTGGCAGGAGAATAATTATGCTGGAGAATAAACTGGTGAGAGGATGACTCTGTGGGGAAAAGATACTTTGCCAAAAGATCTACTGTTTTGGAGAAATAACCTCGGTCGTGGATGAATTACCGTTGTTGGCGGTGATGAACTCTGTCGGGGACAAGCTTTCTGTTTGTAGAAGAAAGAAACTCCACTGGGGATAATCTTCTAGTGCTGGTGATAGATGAACTCTGCTTGGGGAGAATCTTACCGACTCACTCGCGATTGTGAACCTCAGCTGGGGAGAGTTGATAATATTATGTTCTGGTACTTCCTACTTTGCAGGGAGTATATGCATTTCTATTCATATTCTCGAACCGGGTCTATCCCTGTACCTGGTGAGTAGAGCAATTGTAAGGCTTGGACATTTCTTATTTGCCCCTATTTCTGGAATTACGAGTAATCGTCTTTTGTTTCGCATGTAAATGTTTATGAGCAACAATTATTGTCTAATGCATATATCAAAAATGAACCATTGGATGTTCTTGCAAAATAAAACAGAAAAAGGAAAATAATTTGAAATTGCTTTGTGAAAATGAATTGTATTGATTTTGAAGTTGGCCCGTAAAGGGGCGTTTTGTACAAGAGGTTGACGTCCTAGTAAGAGAACACCGCCGAAAGATGAATTCTACAATTTGTGAAAAACAAAGAAAAACAGCTATGTGAATAATCCCACTGGGTTCCAACTCTGCTATTGCATTTATATCTTCGAGCGTCTCATCACTTTGCTACTTTGTTGAAGGTAGATCAGATTGATCGGTGCCGTCCAAGCTTGATAGTCGATACCGAAGTCTGGTTGCAAGATAATCCAATGAGACATAGTGTTACGCTTTAATCCCTAATTTTTTCCTGGACCGCCCTTTTTGGTTTTTAGTCCACCGGGATACCCTTTTTTGCCCAAGCCGCCTTTTTAGGTTTTCGACTTGCCGGGTGTACAGTTTTTCATTTTTATCCCTTATTTTTTTCCCGAACCCTTTTGGTTCGCCGGGAAGCCCTTATTTTTGCCTTGGCCAGTCGACCTAGCGGGTCTTTGATTATGCGTAATATTATTTCACTATGTCTGCATTGACGGGATGAGGAAGGTCGTCACCATCCATGGTGGTTAGAATCATGGCTCCTCCTGAGAAAATGTTCTTAACCATAAATGGCCCTTCGTACGTAGGGGTCCATTTTCCCCTAGGATCACCTTGAGGTAATATGATGCGTTTGATCACCAGATCCCCCAACTTGATACTCTTGTCGTCTGACTTTCTTATTAAAAGCCTTGATCATCCACTTTTGATACTTCTGACCATGACAAATAGCAGTAAGTCTCTTTTCATCGATTAAGTTCAGCTGATCAAGACGGGTCTGAATCCAATCGTCTTCGCTCAAACCTGCGTCCTTCATAATCCTAAGTGAGGGTATCTGGACTTCAATGGGTAAGACTGCCTCCATACTATACACCAAGGAATAGGGTGTTGCCCCTGTCTACGTCCGCGCTGAGGTGTGGTACCCATGAAGAGCGAATGGTAACATCTCGTGCCAGTCTTTGTATGTCATCGTCATCTTTTGCACAATTTTCTTGATGTTCTTATTAGCCGCTTCAACAGCCTCATTCATCTTCGGCCGGTAGGGAGAAGAGTTGTGATGATGTATCTTAAACTGTTTGCAGAGCTCGGTGATCATTGTATTGTTAAGATTTGTACCATTGTCCGTAATGATCCTCTCTGGTACACCATATGACATATCAAGTTATGTCGGACAAACCGTGCTACGACGATCTTGGTTACCGTAGCAAAGGAAGCTACCTCAACCCACTTTGTAAAGTAATCAATAGCTACCAGAATGAAACGATGCCCGTTGGACGCAGTAGGTCTGATCTCGCCAATCATATCGATGTCCCACATTGCAAAAGGCCAAGGTGCTGTCAAAATATTCAGAGGAACCGGAGGTACATGCACCTTATCCGCATAGACTTGGCACTTATGATAAGTTCGAGAATGTTGGTAACAATCGGCTTCCATAGTAGACCAATAATATCCTGCCCGTAGGATTTTCTTCGCCATGGTATATCCACTGGAATGAGTTCCGAAAGTACCTTCATGTAACTCTGCCATGATCCTTTCTGCCTCGCTCTTGTCCACATATCACAGTAAGGTCGAGTCATGGTTACGCTTGTAAAGGATACCATTACTGATGAAGAACATCGCAGCGAATCTCTTCAGAAACTTATTATCATTAACAGATGCACCCTCGGGGTATTCCTGAGCCTCAAGATACCTCTTTACCTTGTGAAACCAGGGTTTATCTGCTACCTCTTCAGTCTCGATGTCACAACAATGTGCGGGTTCGTCCAACTTCTCAATAGTAATCTGGGGAGCTTCATTTTCCCACCTGACCTTGAACATAGAAGACATGGTAGCTAGCGCGTCCTCTAACTGATTCTCCTCTCTGGGGAAATGTTCAAAGGTTATCTCCTCGAAATGTGGAAGCAATGTCAATACATACTCCTTGTAAGGAATCAGATTTGGGTGTTTCGTATCCCACTCGCCTTTGATCTGACTGATCACTAGAGCAGAATCTCCGAACACACTCAAGAATTTAATCCTTAGGTCAATAGTTACACGTAGGCCCATGATGCACGCTTCATACTCCGCCATATTGTTGGTGCAGTTAAAACATAATCGGGCAGTGAACGGAGTATGACAGCCTTCAGGAGATATAATCACGGTGCCAATTCCATTAACCAACGCGTTTGAGGCTCCATCAAAATACATAGACCATCGGGATCCCTCCTCAGGTCCTTCATCCGGTCCAGGTTCTTCACAATAGGTCACCAACATGATGTTCTCATCCGGAAACTCATAATTCATAGACTGGTAATCATCCACAGCCTGATGTGCCAAATGATCCGCCAACACACTTCCCTTGATTGCTTTCTAGGTTGTGTATTGGATGTCATATTCAGTCAAGATCATCTGCCATCTTGCTATTCTTCCGGATAAGGCAGGCTTTTCGAAGATATACTTGATTGGATCCATCTTTGACATCAATAAGGTGGTGTGAGTCAGCATATACTGTCTCAGCCGACGAGCAGCTCATGCCAAAGTGCAGCAAGTTTTCTCAAGCAACGAGTATCGGGTCTCGCAGTCGGTAAACTTTTTGCTAAGGTAGTAAATAGCATGCTCTTTTCGGCCAGACTCGTCATGCTGCCCCAGCACATACCCCATTGAATTGTCCAGTACTGTCAAGTATAAGATCAATGGTCTTCCTTCAACTGGAGGCATCAGAATAGGTGGCTCTTTGAGGTATTCCTTGATCCTTTCGAAAGCGGTCTGACATTCATCATTCCATTTTACCACTTGATCTTTCTTTAACAGCTTGAAGATCGACTCACAAGTAGCAGTCAGATGTGAAATGAATCGGGCAATGTAATTCAGACGTCCCAAAAAGCCTCTTACTTCCTTTTCTGTTCGGGGAGCTAGCATCTCCTGTATAGCCTTCACCTTTGCAGGATCCACTTGAATACCTTTATCACTAACAACGAAACCCATCAGCTTACCAGACCTCACCCTGAAGGTTCACTTGTTCGGGTTTAACCTCAGCTTGTACATCTTCAACCTATCGAATAGTTTCTGGAGATGGTCAAGGTGTTCTTCTTCAGTTTGGTACCTTGCAATCATATCATCAACGTAAACCTAAATCTCATGGTGAATCATGTTGTGGAACAAAGCAACCATGGCGCGCTGATACGTTGCTCCAGCATTCTTCAACCCGAAAGGCATTACTTTGTAACAGAAAGTGCCCCACTGTGTAACGAAAGTTGTCTTCTCCATGTCCTCGGGAGCCATCTTAATCTGATTGTTACCAGAAAAACCATCCATAAAGGAGAAGACCTTATGCTGTGTGGTGTTGTCGAACAGAACATCGATGTGAGGCAGAGGGAATCATCTTTGGGGCTCGCCCTGTTCAGATCTCTATAGTCTACACACATACGTACCTTACCATCTTTCTTCGGCACTGGGACAATGTTGGCAACCCACTGCGGGTAAGAAGTAACAGCTAGAAATCCGGCGTCAAACTGTTTCATGACCTCAGCTTTAATTTTCTCAGACATCTCGGGGTACATACGGCGAACCTTCTGCTTTACCGGAGGACAGTCTTCTTTGGTTGGCAGGCGGTGTACCACAATATCAGGGTCTAAACCCGGCATATATTCATAAGACCAAGCAAAAATCTCAACATAGTCGCGTAGCATCTGTATCAACCGTTGCTTGACACTAGACTCCAGATTTACACCTATCTTGACCTTTTTCTTGTCTTCCTCGGTACCCAAATTTACTGATTCCACTGGCTCTTCATGCGGCTGTATGGCCCTCTCTTCCTGAAGTAATAGTCTAGCAAGTTCTCCAGGCACTTCACAATCATCCTCACCTTCATCCTCGGCTTGGTTGATCGGATTTTCGAAGTCATAATTGGCAGTAGCAGAGTTGTTATCAATGGGATCCAGAGTGGATGTGGACCTGTATTATGATATGTGAGTGTGTGTAAGACAATAGTTGTTTTGATAAAGTGCAAGATAGAAGAGAAAAACAAGGAGCGCAAAATTTGTAATGCAAGAAAACGTCCAATGCTTTATTGATGATATATGAAAATGCCAAATAGTAAGCCCTCACTAACAAAGCCAAGGTGCCTCGGGCAAGGCACCGGGCCATAAAGTTTTAAAATGTCTGTTACAAATCTCAAAACAAAAGTCTATTACTGTGTAATAAAAGAAACGGGCACGAAGTCCTTCGCCGTCCAATTGTTTAAGCCACCGCTGGTATTCGGGAAAATCCAGTCGTCGATATCTGACTCTTCTTCATTAGCATCAATTGCATTCACTCCCGAGTCATGCTTGGGCATGGGAGCAGTTATGACATTGGGTTTCTCTGGAGCGTCAAACTCAACCTCTTTAGCTTCAATTAAATCCTGCACTTTATTCTTCAAGGCCCAATATTTGTTTGTATCATGACCCGGGCTATCAGAGTGATAGGCACAGCAGGCGTTCGGATTATACAGCGCAGATGTGGTGCTGGGATTCTTCGGAGCTTCCCACAGAGTTACCAGGTTGATCTTCAGCAACTGTGGTAGTATTTTTGACAAGTTCATATTAAGTCGAGTATGTTGTCTTTATGGTCTCTCCACCCTTTGCTGATTGTTGCATTGTGGAGCAACAGTAGGTCTTGATATTACCACCGCATTTACTGCTTGGTGGCGCTCAGGTCTGTTTTTTCTCCTTGAGCTGTAAACTGCACTAGCTTCTTTCCTAAAAGGCTTCTTTTCTGTACTTGATGAAGTACCTTTATGTACCTTACCACTTCTGATACCAGCTTCTACCCTCTCCCCAGTCATAATTAATTCAGTAAACCCAGATGATGAACTTCCGATCAGATGATTGAAAAATGGACCAGACAAGGTCCCCAAAAACATATCAACCAACTCCCTATCAGATAGAGGGGGTTGGACTCTTCCAGCCAGGTCTCTCAACTTCTGAGCATAGTCTTTAAAGCCTTCGCATGCACCCATGGACATACCCTGAAGCTGAGTATGAGTGGGAGCAAGGTCGGTGTTATACTGGTATTGTTTGTAAAAAGCAGCAGCAAGGTCCTCCCAGTTGCGGACATTAGCTCCTTCCAATTGATAAAACCATTCAAGCTGAGTCCCTGACAGACTATCTTGAAAGAAATGTACCCACAGATTCCTATCAGCAGTGTAAGGTTGGATCTTTCTGACGTACGAGCGAAGGTGGAGCTTTGGACAGGATACTCCATGATGTGCGATCGACCTAATGTGTCTAACGGTATCTTAACTGCAAGTGCACAACCTATCGCGGTAGTAATAAAAAGATGTCGAACCCACAGGGACTTTGTAATCACTCTAGTGCTATAAAGGTTTGCTAGTTTAGCTAAGGCGGATGTTGTCACGTTTGGTTTTTAGAAGTTAAAGTAGAGGAAAACTAAATTGAACTAAGGAAATAATAATAATGATAAGGCGGTCGGTATGTAATATAGTGAACCTAAGTGGATTTAATCAAACCTAAGCGTATAAACATGTTTAACTTAAATGGTTCTGTAGAAATAATCAGTTTAAAAACCCTCAACTCACACTCTCGTGGTCTTATCTCGGATTATACCCCTAAAGCCCTATGCTTGCTCTCCCTAGCCCATAAGTGTTTAGGAAATACTCTTTGAAAACTTAATAAATTCTAATTCGTTTTAAAGCGCTCTCGCTGTATTTAAATCAAATGCCTAACTTTAGCTATCCGGTTAAAACCTCACACTCTCGTGGTCTTGATCCTAACCTATTCTACTTTTCTTACTCTCATAACAAAAATATTGATTTTAATTATAAAAAGTCACTGCCAGAAATTAAGTTAATTTGGATTTTAGCTTAGGAACAATTTAATCCATTAAGTTACTATTATCACATCCCGACTCTAGAAATTTAGCTAGCCATGGTACTTGAAATAGACAGACAGGAAATATAATTGGAAAGCACTGAAACATTCATGATAAATAAATAACAGTAATTGAACGTAAACAAATTGTACTTAAAATTAAATTGAATGCGATTAAAACCTGAATAATAATACTATTCCTCAAGCTCCCTCTTCCACAAGTCGGCAAGATTGGAACCTTCGGAATCGAAACTCAAAATGAAGTCTGAGGCTAAAAACAAATTCTAACTAAGATAGCAATTTCCTAATGTTGGAAATGGCTATTAAATGGTAAAAGGGAAATAAAAACAAGAACAGCAGGAAGAATGCAAACTGGGAAATGGTTCGTAAATTCGGCAGAGCTTCCGCAAGAAATTTGTGAAAATAAAAAACTCTGTCAAAATAAAACTCTGTAACTTCTTCATCAAAAATCTCATATTTATAGAGGAGAAATTGACAGTTAAAAAAAAACAAGAACGTGGGAGAAAAACCAGGAAGACTGGGTATTGGTGAGGTTGAGAGATTGTAGGAGTATCTGAAAACTCCTTTCTATACGTTGCCCACGTCTCCACGTTCTTCATAACGTTGGATTAAGCGTGTGACGGTCGTAACACCAAGGTGACAGGAGTAAGACGCTTAGCAGCGCGTTACGTTCGTAAGTGATGTGTGACGACCGTCACAGCATCAAAAACTGCAGAACTTTGCAAAATTGTTCCTTTTCTTCTGGTTTTCATGTTAACTTTCTTCATATTATATTTTTCCACTAAATTGACTTGAGACATGTTGTACCTATGAAAAGACATAAAAACTCGGAACAATCGGGAGTTAAATGGATTAATGCAGTATGAAAACGGACTAAAAATGTAGCAACTATACGATACAATTTCTCGTTATCAAATTCCCCCATGCTTAAACCTTTGCTTGTCCTCAAGCAGATAATCGTTTAGAAAGATCGGACAAGTTTTATCAGACGCACATGCATAACATACCTTTGTTTTTCAAAACAATTACGGGAAATCAATTGTTAGTTCGACTGATACTTAAGTAAAACACTAACAATACGCTAATGACACAAGCAACAAGCTAAGTCGTGGACTTCCATTTTAAACAACCTATCCAATAATTCTGTTATAATTCTACCCAGAGTCTCTTATACCTATTTCACCTGGTTT
Organism: Vicia faba; assembly: GCA_948472305.1. NCBI lineage: Eukaryota > Viridiplantae > Streptophyta > Magnoliopsida > Fabales > Fabaceae > Vicia > Vicia faba. The sequence continues at coordinate 611,087,569 of OX451736.1, forward strand.
GTTCTAGCGCAATCACATTAAGCCCTTTGTCTTAGCACGCACGTAGTGGAGTAACCAGTTAGTGACTTTGATCCTTTTTAGCACGGGGTCTGGTACACGAATGTGGCAACCCTACACATATTATCCAAATTGGAGGTTGTGGGGGATCGAGCAGTAGCACGCCCTACCAAGTTCAGAACCAGATACCTCTGAACCAACCAACAATGGACTCCTTAATTATTTGCTCATCTCTTATATGCGACCTTGTACTTTGGTGAAATTTTTCCTTTTTAGCAGCGAGATAAGAAGGATATCTCATTGATTAGGAATCAAACACTTATATTCATCGGCTCCCCACGTGGTTTGTGTCCAGACGGTGCTGACTGCTAGTATAAACTACTAGGGGTTACTTTAGAACTAAAACTCAAGACACAGGTATAACGGTTATTGAAACGGATCGCGTAAGTAGGAAGTCTAAGGTGTCATAACCGTATCGATCTTGTTGAATCGTTCTCAGCTTCCTAACTAGGATTTCGTTAAGGTAGGTATGTCGGGCTATGCAAAGATAAAGCAAAAAAAAATCGATATGGCTAAATAAAGCGGGGAAGAATTGAAACTGAGAAATATCGTAAAAATTACTTGTTTAATGGAAAATGCGGAAAGGGAAAGGTACCTCTCCCACATTATATCAGACATTGTCCTCAATGTTGTGGTATAATAACGGGGAAATACAAATACAAAAAGAAACAGCAAAAACAAACTAATTAAGAATAAAGACTACTGATGTCCACGTCCTCTGCTCCTGGTGCGTGATCGCCTGGTAGGCGTGGCTTCGGAATCAGTGCCATGGGAGCCAAGAGTGCTGACGTCCATCCTTAAAGCGTTTAGTTCAAACAAGGCCTCGTCTAACTTCTCGTTCATGCTCTGCTGGCCACTCAAAATCTGAGCGTTCTGTGCACATAAATAGTCATAATGCTCCTGTTATTTTCTTTCAAGTGCTGCACCCATTTGATTCTGCCAGTGGATGGCTTGGAGAATTTCTTCAAGAGTGATAGGAGGTGGTGCGGATGAAGTTTCTAGAATGTCATGAACGGGGGCAGCTCGGTCTAACTCTTCTTGTATCTCGTCCGCGGGGCAGCAGGTTGTTCTTCATGAATAGGAACATGGCCCTCGGGAGCTGCAGGATCGAATAGCCAATTGGCTCTATTTTGAGGATCAATTCGGTCCCTGCAAGGAAAAATAATGTTATTATAAATTATGTTTCGGATTACAGGGTGGAATTTTCCATCTTCCCGCTCATGGAGGAGGTGGGCAGCTTTGCAGTGGTCCAGAGTAAGCAATGCTGGTGCCATAGAAGGCATATCAGTGAGAGCGGCACCATGATTAAGAGCTAAAGCAAGAGAAGTGACAATCCCTCCGAAATAGAAGGGTTTTCCGCCTCTAGTTCAGATGGAGTGAATATGGGCCAATAGAAATGGAGCAGCGTTGATCTTCTGGCCGGTAAATACACAGTGCATGAAGAAAAGCTCCTTGGAGTTGAGCTTGTGGTTGCTATCTCTGGCGAAGATGGTGTTGCAAAGGATGCGGTGAAAATATCTGATGGCTGGATTATGGATATGGGTGGCGTTGAGGTGGTCGTAAGAGCTTGCACTAATGTTTGTCATGCTGTGCCATAAGTTGAATGCTTCCTCATTGAAATTGTCCGGCACACGAAGGTGGACACCTTCATTGGAACTGAAACTAAGCAGTCGCGCGATATCAGTTTGTGTTAGCTGATACTCAATGCCGAACATGCGGAATTTGGTCACGCCAGAAGTTGGTTGGTGGCTCCAATAGGGGTTATGTAAGAAAATAAACTCAGAAACTCCAAAGTGAGAGTTTCATAGATAGGTTGCAGTTGACTGCACAGATTCCACAAATTGACATTCTGCAAAAGTTGTTGGACACTCTCAAGCAGTCCCAAATCTCTCAGACAATCGAGGTCGACATACCGAGTTGGTTGGAGGCCGCGGCGTTGGAATTTTTGGAACTTTGTTCTCTGGGTTTCTCCTTGGTTTCCTTATCTGAGAATGATGGTAGGGACTTGCTGCTGGTTGTTGGCCATTATATGCAAGGGATTGAAACGTGAAAGGGGTTAGATTTGAGAGATATGGAAAATATGAAGAAATGGGTTGAATATATAGTGTAGGAAGAAATGTGGGAAGTTGGAATGTGAATGGGTGGTGGACGATTTTGGGAAAAGGAGGGAGAAGTGGGAAGGAGAAAGTGCTTCTGGAATAGCAGAAGACGTGTCTCAGATGCGCGTGACGATCGTTACAGGAGGCTGACGGGCGTAACACGGTGAAACGCGTGTTACGATCGTCATAGATGTGTTACGACCGTTACAGCTACAATAATTGCAATTCCAAACCGGACAGCACTTATTTCATAAATGAAGCAGATTAATTCCAACACACCTTATAACAAAATTTGCAGAATGATAATAAATATGCAGTGAATTGAATTTTGTTGTAGCATGCACTAAATTTAATGAAATTTGTAAATAAAAACAAACTGAAATTTGTATTGAAATGAATATATGTTCTTTAACAGAAGTTTAAAAGTTGTAGAAAGTAAACTTGTGCAGAATTAAAATGAAATCTTAAATTTGCAGAAAGGGAAACTACCTAGAAACAAAAAATAACAGAAAGAAAAGTAAAAAAAACAAATGCTGATCACTGCTACTTCATCCAAGTCTCGTTTTTAAATCTTCTAAAGCTGAATTCATGTGATAAGATTGCTCCACAGTTATGTCAGTCAAGCCTATTATGTCCAGACGCATGCTCTTCAATTCGTACTTGATTCCATTAATGTCAGTTTGATAAACTTCCAGTGTGGTTAAGATTTTGTTCAAATTCTCAGTGTATTCTCCTTTGGTTATTTCAGGGGCATCAGTATCCTCTGCAATGTTGTTATTGTCATAGTAACCAGGAGGGGTCTCAGGATCACTCTCATCAGACATCTTATCATCAATAACTTGGTAAGATTGTGGTGTTTCAGGTGTTGAAGGATGGTCAGGAGGGTTTAGCTCATAAAGCCAGTTATTGCGATTGTGGACACTCACTTTAGCATGGTTTGGAAGGGTAAATAAAGTGACAACTTCATTCCTTATCAGGTATTCAAAAGGTGCAGGACCTAGATTTCCTATTATGCATAGGTTGAAACAGAAATCAATATTCATAGGGCGGATCGAACCAAAGTGTGTAGACTTATGCAATTGGTATCTAAGTCTGAGGGCATTTGCAATCATGGTGACTAGGCCTCCTACGATGATCGGTTCATTAGGGTCCTGAATAATGCGAGAAAAGGTTTGCATCATAAATGTCACAACATTAACAAGTCGTCCTTGGGTCATACAATGCAGTAAAAACATCTCATCCTTAGACACTGTAGTACGGCTCTATTCTTTTCCGAATATAGTATAGGCTAGAATCTTATGAAAATAGCGGATAGTGGGGTTGTGTATTTCATTGTTGTCCATGATATCCGGCTCAGGATGATAGTTTCCGGTTAAGGTTCCCCAAAAGTAATCTTGCTCGAAATCCATTAATTCCACTTGGGTGGTAGTAAAAGCAAAAGGTCCGCTAGGGAATCCTAGTAGGTCAGCTAATTCTTTATGGTTATAAACGAATTCAATACCGAATAGTCTGAAATCTATAAATCCTTTTCTAGTTCTGAAACCGCGCTCAGGTATATGAACTAGGGAGCTCAAAAATTCAAAGGTAAGCTCGCGGTATGTGACAAACTTAGACTTAATGTGGGATTTTTCCCATCCCAGTTGGTTAAACAGATAAAGGACACTATCCTTAATACCTAAGGTGTCCATGGTTGGTTCATCATAATACAGAGTCGTACCGATGTTCCTTTGTGACAATTCCTCAAATCTCCTCATTTAGTTCCTTCCTCTAAAAGTGGTTTCCATAAAGTTCTGTGGTTGTGGTTCCATAATAAATGTTAAATGGGGAAACAAATCAGGGGAGAAGGTAAGATAGAAAAAGACTTTTCAGAAATCCTGTAGCGAGTAAAGTTGTTTTAAAATCAACAGCAGTTTTATAAGGATTTTTATAAAAATGGAAAATAAAATAATGAAAATAAGGCTTTAAAAGAAATAAATGCAGAAACGGAAAAGAAAATCAAAAGTAATAAATGGAAATAAAAGGAAACAATAACAAAAACAAATAGGTGGGTTGCCTCCCACTAAGCGTTATTTTTAACGTCATAAGCCTGACATAGTGCTTAGCAGTAGATCATTCAGGGGAAATAGTGGGTAATTCTAAAAGTTTTAGACTATTCGCATAGTCTCTATTCTCAATGTGATGATATTGTTTTAATCGTTGTCCGTTCACTGTGAACGGGTCACTATTCCTATCCTTAATTTCTATGGCTCCGTTAGGGAATACTTTTGTAACTTCAAAAGGACCAGACCATCTGGATTTTAGTTTTCTAGGAAAGAGCCTAAGTCTAGAGTTGAATAGTAGCACAACGTCTCCCACACTGAATTCTTTTCGGGATAAGCACTTATCGTGCCATCTTTTGGTTATTTCCTTGTATATCTTAGCATTCTCATAAGCGTCTAATCTCAATTCTTCCAGTTCATTTAAGTTGAGGATTCGCTTCTCTCCAGCAGCAGTGTAGTTTATATTGAGCGTTTTGATTGCCCAATATGCCTTGTGCTCTAATTCTACCGGGAGATGATAGGACTTTCTGTACACAAGCTTGAAGGGTGTAGTTCCTATAAGAGTCTTGTAGGTTATCCTGTAAGCCCATAAAGCCTCGTTAAGCTTAGATGACCAATCTTTCCTAGATATGGCGATAGTTTTCTCTAGGATTTGTTTAATTTATCTGTTCGAGACTTCGACCTGTCCACTGGTTTATGGATGATACGGTGTTGCTACAGGGTGTTTGACTCCATACTTAGATAATAATTTATCGAATATCTTCGAAATGAAATGAGAGCCACTGTCACTAATGACAAGTCTAGGCACACCAAATCTTGTAAAGGTTGTGTTTTTAAAGAGCTTAATTACTACCCGTGTGTCATTTGTAGGAGAGGCTATAGCCTCAATCCATTTTGAAACATAATCGACAGCTACGAGTATATACTTGTTTCCGAAAGAAGATGGGAAAGGTCCCATGAAATCGATTCCCCAAACATCAAAGACTTCTAGTTCTAGTATTCCTCTTTGAGGCATTTCATCGCATCTTGAAATATTACCGGTGCGTTAACACCGATCACAGTTTTTAACAGCGATGTGGACATCCTTCCATAGATTAGGCCAGAATAGGCCAGCTTGTAGGATCTTTGTACAGGTTTTAGAAGTGCTTGCATGTCCACCATAGGGAGATGAATGAGAGTGAGAAATAACATCTTCTATTTCTTCTTCAGGTATGCATCGGCGGAAAATTCCGTCCGGTCCTCTTTTAAATAATAAAGGTTCATCCCAATAATAATACTTGAGATCATGGAAGAATTTATTTTTCTGTTGATAAGTTAAGTCCGGTGGGAGCGCGCCTGCAGTTAAGTAATTGATTATGTCAGCATACCATGGCGGTCCCATGGTTGTATGGATCACTTCCACGGCTTCCTTGGATTTTGGTTTATTTAGATCCAGTTGAGCTAGATCACTTCTTATTTGCGCTATCAGCTGTTCATACGGAAAATCATCGTTAATCAGTACTTGTTCGAGTTTTATACCTTCTAATCTTGATAAGTGGTCTGCTACGACGTTTTCGGTTCCTTTCTTATCCTTAATCTCTAGATCAAACTCTTGCAAAAGTAGGATCCATCTGAGGAGTCTTGGTTTTGCATCCTTCTTGGTTAGTAGATATCTGATAGCAGCGTGGTCTTTGTAAATGATTATCTTCGCTCCTACTAGGTAAGAACGGAATTTGTCAAGCGCAAAGACAACTGCTAATAGCTCTTTCTTAGTTGTGGCGTAGTTCATTTGAGCTGAGTCTAGCGTTCTACTGGCATAGTAGATTGCGTGAAGTTTCTTGTCCTTCCTTTGTCCAAGAACTGCGCCTACGGCGTAGTCACTTGCATCGCACATGATTTCAAAAGGTAATCTCCAATCGGGTGGTTGCATGATTGGTGCGGTGATAAGGGCTGATTTTAGAGTTTCAAACGCTTTAAGACAATCTTCATCGAATATGAACTTAGCATCTTTCATTAATAGACCGGTAAGTGGTTTAGTGATCTTTGAGAAATCTTTGATAAATCATCGGTAGAGACCGGCGTGTCCTAAAAAACTTCGTATTTCTCGAACGGTCTTAGGTGGTTGAAGTTCTTTTATGACTTCTATCTTAGCTTTATCAACTTCAATTCCCTTATTAGATATAACATGTCCTAGTACGATTCCTTCTCTGACCATGAAATGCCATTTTTCCCAGTTAAGCACGAGGTTTACTTTCACACATCTTTCTAAAACCATTTCTAGGTTTGATAGGCATCCTTCAAAACTTTTCCCGCATACAGAGAAGACGTCCATGAACACTTCCATGATGTTATCGGTGAAATCTGCAAAGATTGACATCATACATCGTTGAAAGGTTGCTGGGGCATTGCACAATCCGAAGGGCATTCATCTGTAAGCGAATGTTCCATAGGGACACGTGAATGTAGTCTTATCTTGATCATCAGCGTGAATAGGAATTTGGAAAAATCCGGAATAACCATCTAGATAGCAGAAGTAGGAATGTTTGGCTAATCGCTCTAACATTTGATCTATGAAGGGTAGGGGAAAATGGTCTTTTCGAGTAGCTTTGTTTAGTTTTCTATAATCAATGCACAATCTATGCCCATTAACCACTCTTTGTGTTATCGGTTCGCCTTTTACGTTCTTCACAACAGTGATACCTCCTTTATTTTGTACGACGTGTACTGGGCTAACCCATTTACTGTCGGAGATTGGATATATGATTCCTGCTTCCAATAGCTTCTTAATTTCATCTCTGACTATAGTGCTAAGGATTGGGTTAATCCTTCTTTGAGGTTCTCTAGAGGTTTTGCAATCTTCTTCTAGCATAATACGATGCATACAAATTGAAGGACATATTCCTTTCAAATCAGATATGTTATAACCTAATACAGTCGGGTACTTTCTTAGGACGTCTAAAAGTTTCTTAGTTCCGAGCATTCCAAAACTGGAATTGACTATTACTGGTCGCGTACGTTCGGTATCTAGGAATTCATATCTTAGGTTCCTGGGTAAGGTTTTTAATTCTAAACCTGGTTTCTTTGGACATGGAATATGATCAGGTGTAAGTGCTAGACTTTCTCTTAGACTGTCATCTTGATACGGTTCATGCCAATTATCGTCTTCGAATATCAGAGGGGTTTGTATTTTCATTATTTCAGAGTATGTGGTCTGTTCTGCTTCCATCTCTCTTACGCACTCGTCTATAACATCGATTAGATAGCATGTGTCATTCATGGCTGGTGCTTGTAAGAATTGAGTGAGGATGAATTCCACTTTTTCCTCTCCAACTTCGAATGTCAGTCTGCCCTTCTTTACGTTAATTATAGCTCCAGTTATGGCTAGGAAGGGTCTTCCTAATATGATAGGAGTAATTGAGTCCTCGGTAATTTCCATGATTATGAAATCGGTCGAGATATAGAATTGACCTATTCTAACTGGAACATTTTCCAGTATACCCATAGGGTATTTAACTGATCGGTCAGCTAATTGAACGGATATTTTTGTGGGTCTAAGTTCTCTCATCTCTAGCTTTTTGCAAATAGATAGAGGCATGACACTGATACTTTCTCCCAAGTCACATAGAGCTTTGTCTATGACAAACTTTCCAATGTTACAAGGTATAGTGAAACTACCTGGATCTTTTAACTTAGGGGGCATATCGTTTTGAATAATGGCGCTACACTCAGCAGTAAGTGTAACTGTTCCGTTGTCTTTTATCTTTTTCTTGTTAGATAGGATTTCCTTGAGAAATTTAGCATACGAGGGCATCTGAGTGATAGCTTCTATAAACGGTATTATGATATTCAGTTGTTTCAAAAGTTCAACGAATTTCTTGAATTGGCCCATCGTTTTGGAATTGGTAAGTCTCTGAGGGTACGGAATCGGAGGTTTATAGGGTGGTGGAGGCACATAAAGCTTCTCTTTCTCCACTTCCTCTTGGTTTTCGTTTTCCTTTTCCTTTGGTTCATTCTCATTTTCAGTTGGCTTGTTCTGCTTTTGGTACATGGCTGGATTTTTAAGTCTTGGATCGACAGGTCCGTCAAGTTCTTTTCCACTTCTCAGTATCACAGTGTTAGTATGTCCTTTTGGGTTAGGTTGTGGTTGACCAGGGAAAATTCCAGCTGGGGAAGCAGTAGGTGCTTTTTGTTGAGCTACCTGTGAAATTTGAGTTTCAAGCATCTTATTATGGGTAGATAAAGCGTCAACTTTACTAGATAATTGTTTAATCTTCTCATTAGTATGTAAATTCTGATTTAGAACATCTTTATTAGTCTGAGATTGAGAAGCAATGAAGTGTTCTATCATGATTTCAAGATTAGATTTCCTAGGGACATTGGATGTATTAGGTTCATTATTAGGGTGATTTGGGATAGCTTTTGGATAGCCAGGTGGCGTGGCAGGGGCTTGTCTAGGTGCGTACAACGCATTGTTGCTTTTATACAAAAAATTCGGATGATTCTTCCAACCAGGGTTATAGGTATTACTATAAGGATTTCCCTGTACGTAATTCACTTGTTCAGCTGGAACTCCTATTAGAAGTGGGCATTCTGGAGCAGGGTGTGATTGAAGACCACATAGATTGCAAGTTTGGGCTACTGCAGCTACGGTAGCTGCGGGAGCGGTGGTAAGATTTTCTAGCTTTTGGGTAAGGGCTTCCACTTTAGCGTTGACTTGATCCAGACTATTCACTTCAACCATGCCACCTTTTGTTTGAGTTTTTTCCATATTAGCTCTTTCTCTTCCCCATTGATAATGGTTCTGAGCCATGCTTTCGATAAGTTGATTTTCTTCGGTATACGTTTTATCCATCAATGTGCCACCAGCAGCAACGTCTATAGTCAATCTTGTGTTGTACAAGAGACCGTTATAGAACGTATGAATGATCAACCATTCTTCTAAACCATGATGAGGACAGAGTCTAATCATGTCCTTATAGCGTTCCCACGCTTCGAAAAGTGATTCGTTATCTTTTTGTATGAAACCATTGATGTTGGCTCTGAGCATAGTAGTTTTGCTTGGTGGGAAATATCTAGCCAAAAAGACCTTCTTCAACTCATCCCATGTGGTGATTGAGTTTTAAGGAAGAGATTGGAGCCATGCTCGAGCCCTGTCTCTTAAAGAAAAAGGAAATAGGCTCAATCGTATCACCTCGGGGTTTACACCATTCGCTTTTACAGTGTCTGCGTACTGCACAAACACTGACAGATGCAGGTTTGGGTCGTCAGTAGGACATCCAGAAAATTGGTTCTGCTGAATGGCAGATAGAAGCGAAGGTTTCAGCACGAAATCATTTCGAGCAATAGCAGGGGCGGCAATGTTGTTGTGAGGTTCCGCTTGAGAAGGAACTGCGTAATCCTTAAGAGGACGAGGTGGAGTTGGTGTGTCAGCCATCTTCGATTCTTCAATTAACTCAGGGATTGAGATATCAGGAAGCTTAGTCGGAGGAAGATTGTTGAGATCACGGTATTCTTGAATTCGGCGTCTTACTCTGAGATAGAGCTCGATATCGTTGATTTGTAGATGCAAAGGCTCGCTTCGGGAGCGAGTATTTGGCATACAACAGAGGGAAAAATAAATAGTTGCCTTAGTCTATACAGTGCTACTTTATGAGTTTACTAGTTATTAAATCAAAGTCCCTGGCAACGGCGCTAAAAACTTGATGTGCGGTCGACCTAATGTGTCTAACGGTATCTTAACTGCAAGTGCACAGCCTATCACGGTAGTAATAAAAATATGTCGAACCCACAGGGACTTTGTAATCACTCTAGTGCTATAAAGGTTTGCTATTTTAGCTAAGGCGGATGTTGTCATGTTTGGTTTTTAGAAGTTAAAGTATAGGAAAACTAAATCGAACTAAGGAAATAATAATAATGATAAGGTGGTCGGTATGTAATATAGTGAACCTAAGCAGATTTAATCGAACCTAAGCATATAAAGATGTTTAACTTAAATGGTTCTGTAGAAATTATCAGTTTAAAAACCCTCAACTCACACTCTTGTGGTCTTATCTCATATTATACCCCTAAAGCCCTATGCCTGCTCTCGCTAGCCCATAAGTGTTTAGGAAATACTCTTTGAAAACTTAATAAAGTCTAATTCGTTTTAAAGCGCTCTCGCTGTATTTAAATCAAATTCCTAACTTTAGCTATCCGGTTAAAACCTCACACTCTCGTGGTCTTGATCCTAACCGATTCTACTTTTCTTACTCTCGTAACAAAAAGATTGATTTTAATTATAAAAAGTCACAACCAGAAATTAAGTTAATTTGGATTTTAGCTTAGGAACAATTTATCCATTCAGTTAGTATTATCACATCCCGACTCTAGAAATTTAGCTAGCCATGGTACTTGAAACAGACAGACAGGAAATATAATTGGAAAGCAGTGAAACATTCATGATAAATAAATAACAGTAATTGAACGTAAACAAATTGTACTTAAAATTAAATTGAATGCGATTAAAACCTGAATAATAATATTATTCCTCAAGCTCCATATTCCACAAGTCGGCAAGATTGGAACCTTTAGAATCGAAACTCGAAACGAAGTCTGGGGCTAAAAACAAATTCTAACTAAGATAGAAATTTCCTAATGTTGGAAATGGCTATTAAATGGTAAAAGGGAAATAAAAACAAGAACAGCAGGAAGAATGCAAATTGGGAAATGGTTCGTAAATTCGGCAGAGCTTCCGCAAGAAATTTGTGAAAATAAAAAACTCTGTCAAAATAAAACTCTGTAACTTCTTCATCTAAAATATGGTATTTTTAAAGGAGAAATTGACAGTTAAAAAAAACAAGAACGTGGGAGAAAAACCAGGAAGACTGGGCGTTGGTGAGGTTGAGAGATTGTAGGAGTATCTGAAAACTCCTTTCTTTACGTTGCCCACGTCTCCATGTTCTTCATAATGTTGTATTAAGCGTGTGACGGTCGTAACACCAAGGTGACGGGCGTAAGACGCTTAGCAGCGCGTTACGTTCGTAAGTGATGTGTGACGACCATCACAGCATCAAAAACTACAGAACTTTGCAGAATTGTTCCTTTTCTTCTGGTTTTCATGTTAACTTTCTTCATATGATCTTTTTCCACTAAATTGACTTGAGACGTGTTGTACCTGTGAAAAGACATAAAAACTCAGAACAATCGGGAGTTAAATGGATTAATGCAGTATGAAAACAGACTAAAAACGTAACAATTATACGATACGATTTCTCGTTATCACTCCATCGTACTTGGTGAAAACTTGAGCTTTGAACTTGTGAGGGATCACCACCCCAGATGCTAGTCCCAAATCTCCAAAGTCTAAATCGGGAATCTTGTGAATCTCCATAGCACTTAGACGGTCCTCAAGTTGTTTGTACCTATCCTCAGCAGGAGGGTACTGTTCATTATCAAAATCAGTATCATTATCAGAGACCACGGGACTAGGAACCTTTCCTTCCTCTTAATTCTCTCCTCCTTTGGATGAATGAGACAGATCAGCTTCTTGTCGCAACCTATTCCAAAATCTGTGACCCATATTCAACAGAACCACCATCTTCTTCTTCTTCTTATTCAGGATGAGAGTCTTCAAATTCTGTTGTACTTTAGCCAAGCTCAAGAACATCTCTTAGAATTGAGCATTATGTGCTTGAAGAGCTTTGATGGCTTGATCGATAGGTTTTTCAAAAGACATTTTGTGCTGAAATAAACAGCGAAGAAGATGAGAAACCTGTAATGGTACCTGTAATGATGTGCATGGTAATGGAATGTGTATGAAATGATTTCAAAGACTTAGGGAGATTTAAATTTGTAAATCAAGAAATGAAACAAACTTTATTAGATTAAACTTGTAAAATGTTTAACAATGCCTTCATGGCATTACAAAAGAAATAACTGAAAAGCAAATCTAAACTAGAAACAATAAAAGACATCAGAAATCCCATGGTCGTTTTCCCTTCATGCTGACATAATCGTTGATTGTCCTTTCATTCTCAAGCTTCCTTGTGAGCTTCAAAATCTTTCGTTCCTGCTCATGATACTTCTCACGGTAGGTATCCCTTTCTTCCTTCAACTGGATCCAAGATCTCTTCAATGCCCCAAGATCAGTAGGCATATAGGGATAGAGGACTGTATAAGGAACACCTTCTTCATTAGTATGCTCCACAATCACGGGCAAAACAGCTTCATAAGGCATCCCCAGCTTTTGAGCACGGGCTCGAACCCACTGGAGATAAGGTTGCATTGGGAGGGAAGTCTTCGGTCCTAGCTCGTGAGGGTCAGACCTGTTCACCCTGCCCCAGGCTTGTATAAACCTTCGGCGATGCTCATCAACGTCCCCCTAATAGTCAAAGACAATATCTGTAAGAAGTAACTCATGCGGACCGTCTCTCCGAGCGTGACCAAACTGTCGTAAAGCCAAGCAAGGACTGTAGGTTATTCCCCCTCTAATTCCAAGAAACGGTACATTAGGGTATTCCCCACATCAATCAATGACAGCTACTCTTTCCATGTCCTTATAACTCCAAAGAATGTTCGTATGGGCAAGGGACATGATTCTATAAGCCCAACCCAACCCTTATTCATTCTTCAATACAGACTTGGGGAGGTGCGAAATAAACCACCTCGCCAGTAGCAGCGTGCAAAACATAAGAGTCCCCCTTCTTCGCACAGTACGAATATAGAGGGCATGTAGGATATCACCCAGAAGAGTAGGCACTGGGTTACGAGACATGAAGATCTTGACCGCATTCACATCTATGAAGGAATCTGGATTCGGGAAAAGAACCAAGTCGTAGATGAGGAGAGCCAACATGTCTTCAAATGCTTGAAAATCCAAGTTATCCCAGAACTGTTAAGCTTGCTCAATCAAAAACTAAGCCAGGAAGCCTTTAACCCTGCTTCGTGTCTCCCAATTAGATACTACATCAGCCCTTTTTAGATGTAAGGCTGAAGCAATATCCTCAGGTCTAGGAACCTCCTCCAAACCTGTGAAGGGTGTCTGCTCGAGGATAGATATGCCTAGTAAGTCAGAAAACTCCTCCAAAGTAGAAACTAGCTGATAATTCGGGAAGGTGAAATAATGATGCACCGGATTAAAGAAATGGAAAAGCACGCTCATCATCTGCTCATCCAACTTTGAAGTGACCAAGCTAAGGAGATGACCATGTCTTCTAACAAACAAAGAAGTACCAGGAACCTTTGAGACTAACTCTCTGAGTTGAGCAGGTATATGCACGAAGTTGACTCGAATGGTATTTCTGCGCATGGAAGCCATAATCTGCAAAACAGAACAAAAATAAATCCCCTAAGTCTTTGAAATGGTTAGTAAAATGAAGTATGCATGCTATGTCATGATGTATGATGTCATGATAAAACACACAACAGGTATAGCAGGTAATAAACATGGTAAAGGCAAACAAGTCACAAAAGAGCCCTTAAGTTTCAGGCTTTCATGGGGTCTAGGTACTACCCTCTTGAAGTTCAGTTGGTTTCAACCTGTCCTAATAATAGTAACCGGGTTCTAGAGGTTCTCAATATCATTGACCATCCTCCATCGATCATTGTTTCAGCTCACGCAATCTTTTCTTGCAGCCGGAACTATCTCGAGAGTATGGTCTCAATGAGTGTAGTATCGAGTATCAATCAGTTCTCAGCTTTACACCGAGGCCGGATATCTCACTACTTCCTATGGCCAAGTTGGTCAATTATAGGTTCTAAGGTCAGTTGATGCTTAACGACACACATAGCAGCCCCGTATTCTCCTTGTTTCTCCACAAGGGATACCGGTACCAACCAATGTGCCACATCAATGTAGCTACTGCTTCAACCGTATCAGTCTACGTCGTACAGTTTCCTCAAAGTTTATTGCTACTTACCTAAAAGATATCCCCCAGATCCGAGTTAGGATCTATAGTAACTCCAATACAAAGCCCATAAAAATAAAGCAATCAAATCAAACAAGAGAAGAAAATATGATGAACTAATCCTAAGGTATACCCCACTTATTCTTCCCCAGCAGAGTCACCAGTTCTGTGATACAGTGGCAGAACCAGAACTGTTTTAGGAAAATGCTTGTTTGCGTTTTGCGTTTGTGTTTGCAAAATGTCGCGGTAAGCAAGAGTCGCCACCAACTTTTATTTTATCCAACAAGGAAAGAAAAAAAGCACTGAAAAATTCCTTTTTTCGAGATATTCTGAGTACGGGGGGTAGATTATAGAAAGGGAAGGTATTAACACCCTTTCTATCCATGGTTTTCCACGGGCTCTTAGGTACTTGCTCATCATTTTAAAATTGCTTCTGTGTTTGTGTGATTTGAAAAGTTTTTTTTGTTTTACTTCGATTTAACCCTTTCTTCTGTCTTCAAGAGTGTTACGAAGTGTTTTTTTGAAAACTTTGTTTGAAAAGAGTGTAAGTGTGGAAAGGGTTTGTTTGTTTTGAGCAAGTACCTAACAGTTATCTACCTACTCAAAAAAAGAATTGTTCTATGTTCATTTCCTTTAGACAACACTATCCCACTATTAGTGAGTAGGTAGCACCATCGTTGGAGTTTTAAGGGTCAATTCGAAAGGGACGTACGATCACTAAAGCAATGTTAGGACGTCTTAGTAATAACCCTAGTGTCTTAAGATCAATATTCGAGGCAACAATTCCGAGGCAACCTTTCTGAGGCAATTTTGATCTTTGAGACAAAAGAGCGACCACTAAAATACCATATACTTAATGATCGTTTACCGAAGGCAACCGAAGTGGGAGTATACCCCAGGAGTGCGCATGTGCGAGTGAGTCAATTTCAAGTTATTTATCTTTGCACATTTAGGGTTTGCTAACCGTTTTAAAGATAATCATACATTCTTGTCATGCAACCCTATTACCATACATCTAACAGTTAATATTTGCAGGAATTAAAATGCGGAAAGTAAAGCTACGCTATTACAAGGCTTCGGGTATTAATTACATAGCCAAAAACAACCCTTAAAAAAAATAATAAACGAACGAAGAAAGTCCTAATTAATCTATTACATCCTGTAAGCAGGTACATCAAAATATTATAAAAATAAATAAACACGCGCGATGAATTAAGAACGAGCAAAAGTTAGGGTTTTGACCCCGTCTAACCTAATTACAAGAAAAAAAATTATTTTTTGATGTTTTGATTATTTTTAAGAAAAAAGAATAAGATTTTTAAATTAAATACAAATCTAATTAGTAATTAAATTAATTTAAAGAAAATAATTTACATGGCCTATTTTTATATTTTTGGTTATTTTTTAAGAAAAAGAAAATAGAGTTTAAATTAAACAAAACCCTAATTTCTAATTGTTTTTTTAATTTATTTACAAAAGATATTAAAGTTACTTAAAATTAAATAACCTAATTTAATTAATTTTTGTATAAAAAATAAATATCCTAAATCTAATTGGATGAAAAGTTATTTTTTTATGATTTTATTAAAAAAGAATTAATTTTTATGTTAGTAAAAATAATTAAAATAAATTAATTAAGAAAATAAAAGAATAAAGGAAAAGAGATATGGGCCTGAGAAATAGAAATTTGGAGGTGTGTTAAAAGCTATTCTGGGCCCAAAAGAAATTGGTCCACGTTGACTTGTCATGATTCCCTACTGTGCATTGGCCAAGGTTGTTGGTGGATCATCACATGATAGCCTTCAGATCTGGCTTGTGGACATCTGGCTGGTTGGATGATGATGGTCCATGGTGGTCTTCATATCTGTACACGCGCTTGATCATCTGAAAGAAAATAATATGAAATAATGGGTGGACCTGGGATTCGAACCCAGGCCCCATGGCTTTCTCCACCAGCCTCTTTACCAGTTGCGCTGCACATGTTTATTGTACATGAAATGATAATAAATGATAATATATAATGATGTGGGTTAGTGGGAAAAAAGCGCCAAAATTCAAATGGACAAGTAATGTGGTGCCACGCATGTCGTCCCCAACCTCTCTCCGTTGGTAAAAGTCAAAGACTTTTACCTACGGACGAACGTCCGTCGCTAAAACCTTTGCTGGTTTCAAAATCTCCCATGGGCATGATAAATGGAGTCTAGGGCCATGAATCAAACCGTCTTGGCCTGCTGAGCATTATGATGCCCTTCTTGTGGGCCAATTTCACCTGTACACAAAGACCCTAAAACGAGACCAGAAACCCTAATAATGGCAAATCCTGGTATAGTCCACAAAAATGCAATTGAATGTTATAGATAGCTTGCAAATGTTTCAAGGAGCAAGAATATATAAGTATTTCATGCTATAGATGCCAAAATCATGCAATTCAATTTCAAGAACAAGCCAAAGTCGTGAACCACTTACATTGGGTTTTAGCGCAGGAAACTCCTTATTCTTGATTGGTATAGCTTGCTTGTGATCCCAGGAAGCGAATGAGATGGCTACAGGGTCTTGAAAATGCCTGGAAGTAGCGAAACAGATTACCACTTTTCTTTGAATTTTTCAAGTTTGGTTCTGCCTTTGTGCGCCTCCAAACCTTGTGATTTCTGGCTGCAAATGTTCACTATATACAAAGGAAAGGATTAGGTTTACAAAAGTCCATTCAATCTTTATCAATTATGGCTTTTGATCTTGATTTGATTCACTTGAAAATCTTTCCAAAATAGGCCAAAATTAATCTTTTTGTGCCCACCTATGCCTTGCATGAATTGATTAACTTGCTAGCTGGATATAGGACCTGAAATGTGCACAATATCTTGAAGTTTCAATGATTTGGATTTTTTCATGATTTGTTTTGATTTAAATGATTTAATTGAAATAAAAAATCATAATAAATAGAAAAAATAAGATAAATATAAATGGAAAGAGCTGGGGCTAGTGGGCCATGCTACCAACTCAAAACAAGTGCAAAAAGTTAGGCCCATTTAGCGAAAATTGCAATTTGAGGCACTTTTGACTTTTGGCAATTTTGCAAAAAAGGTCAACTTCACCAATGCATAACTTCCTCAATTTTGACTATTTGAAGGTTTTCTTGGAATATTTAGAAATCTTGAGATGTCCTCTAAGCAAACCTTTTGGTCTCATCTCAATTTAGTCTTCCATGTTCATGTATGAAGCTTTGACAAAAAAGGTGTTTTTGTTGACTTTTCAAAATGACCTATAATGTCCAAATTCATAACTTCTTGTGAGTGCATATTTTGAACTTTGGAGATGAAGATTAATTGTAGGTAATTGAATCTTCTTTAAAATTATATTTGGATGGGTCATTTCTCATAAAGTATGAGAAAGTTTTGCTTGGTCAAAGTTGAGTTGACTTTTCCTGCAAAACCCTAATTTAGCAACTTTTGGGTTTTGATGAATTGTGAGAAATCCTTGATGAATCATGATCAAACCTTGATCAAATGATGAATAATACTTCAAAATGAGGATGTTGACCAAAAATATTGAAGTTTGACTGTATGTGGGCAACAGTTGACTTTTTCTCTAGCACAATCGATTTTCAGGCCTTTGAGCAAACTTCCTCTGCAAGGCTTGAAACTTGACATGAATGATCTTGAGAACATATTAGGACAGTGGTGAGCATTTGATACTCCTTGGACTCAGGTATCTTGATTCAATATGAAACCCTAATTTGAGGTAAACTTCCTTAGGAGAGAGTTTGTTTGGTCAACCCTTGGACTTCCTTGAGCAATTTGAGGATCTCACTTGAAATGTATTGAGAAATATGGGAGGGAAAATTTTGGGGTACAACAATGCATATGACGATGAAATATAAGATAAAAAAATTCAAAATGATGTGGGTAAATTTTGGGGTACAACAACTTCAAGTTTGACCAAAAGTCCATTAGGTCAACAGTTGACTTTTGTTGACTTTTGCTCAAATGACTAGATAATCAAGATTAAGAAAATTAACTTCAAACAAAGCCAAACAAAGGTAAACAATACATATGAGAATTACTTAAATCATATACAAGTCATTGAGAACAAAGTTGCTCAAGAAAAATGTCAGGAAATGCCTTTGTCAAAAAGTTGACCTTTCAGTCAACTAGGTCAAAATTTCACTAGTCTTCCAATGCAATGATTTGACTAATCTTGTGATGAATCCAATGGTCGTACTTGATACCTTGGGCCATCAATTGATCATAGAAACCAAGTCTTGATGAAAATGAAGCTCACAACTTGAAATATGCCAAAACCCTAATTTTTTATTGAAGATCTTAGGAGATGGTGACTGAAGATCAAACTCTAATTTCTCAGAGATTCCTGAGAAATCCCAGGAGCCAATAACATGAATCAGTAAGGATCCCATAAACATGAGGTCCCACACAACTTGCCTTGAGAAGCTCAATATCTTGCTTGGTGGATAATCTTGAGACATGAGAAATCCTAGGAACCTTAATCCCATGAGTATAGCAATGAATATGACCTAATAGCAAGTATGCAAATGCAATGCAATAAACTAGATGAAAAGATATAAGGGAAAATTTTGGGATATGACAGCTACCCCTATTTAATCGTCTTAAACCTGAAAGTGAGATTGGTGTTAGTCTTTCAAACATTCGAGGTATAAGAAGATTAAATAAAAAATACCAGGAATTTGTCTGAAAGAAGAAGTGGCATTTTTGCAATATCTGTTGGAAAAATAAAATTTGTTTTTCTGGTGGAAAGATTTAAGTGTGGTTAAATGATGATATCTTGTAATGTGGTGACGGTGCCAATAAAGAGGTTCTCAAAGGAAATGATTGTCAACCTAAAAGAAAATACAATATGTGAGATCAATGATAATGGAGTACCTATCATGTAGGATCTGACAACCCGAAAGAAAAGACAATGGGTGATATCAATGATAGTGGATTACCTATCATGTAGGAGTTGGAAACCCGAAACAAAAGACAATGGTTGAGATTGATGATAGTGTAGTACCTATCATGTAGGATCTGGCAACCCGAAAGAAAAGACAATGGGTGAGATTGATGGTACTGGAGTACTTATCATGTAGGATATGGCAACCCGAAATAAAATACGAAGGGTGAGATCAATGATAGTCGAGTATCTGTCATGTAGGATCTTGCAACCCAAAAGAAAAGATAAAGATAAGATCGACGTATGATCTAAGACCCAAGAGAAAGAATTGACAGATAACAGACGAGATTGATGACCATGGAAAGATCGATTGCAACGCGACCTAACCAACAGAAAGGAGAAAAGTTAAGATCGATGACAACATGATCTATGACCATAGAAAGAATGACAAATGAGAACTGACTACCACACGAGAATTGGGCTTTGGATGACTAATCAGACGAGAACTGACTACCAGGCAAGAACTAGACTTAGAATTGATTATCAGACGAGAACTGACTACCAGACGAGAATTGGGAAAATATCAATTATCAAATGAGAACAGACAACCAGGTGAGAACTAGACTTTGGATGACCCGTCAAACGAGAAATGACTACCAGGCGAGAACTGTACTTAGAATTAATTATCAGGCGAAAACTGACTACCATACGGGAATTGGGAAAAGACCAACTGTTAGATGAGAAGTGACTACCAAACGAGAACTAGACTTAGAATTGATTATCAGGCAAGAACATACCACCAGATGAGAACTAGGAAATGATCAACTGTCAGGCGAGAACTGACTACCAGACGAGAACTGGACTTTGGATGACTCTTTAGACGAGAACTAACTGCCAGATGAGAATTGCACTTTGAATGGTTTTCCAGGGCGAGAACTGGACTTTAGATTGATTGTAAGACGAGAACTGATTACCACATGAGAACTGGGCACAAATGAAAAATGTATTGATTTTGGTGGGGATTCAGGAGTACAAGGTACCGGCCCTGTTAGCTGGGGATCATGATGTAGTAAAGGGCACCAGTTGGGGATTCACTATTTTTTGGCGGAGGAAATATTCGGGCTTTCGTGCAAGGCACCATATGTGGCTTATGCTTCGTATGCATGTTTGAATTTTCTATGGCATAATGATCCATTTTGATGGATATGCTAAGCATTTAAATTGGTTCATTGGGACTCGTTTCTTGTTGTCTTTGAGATACCAATATTGATTGGCACTTGAAAGCTTGTAGTATGAAGGACCATTGGAGATTGAATTGCTGACGAAGCGAGTTTTCAAGTACGTCACTGAATTCTGAATTGTAGCTTTGTTGGGGAGGAAGGACCTTGGCCTGACTTCC
This sequence comes from Vicia faba, assembly GCA_948472305.1. Classification (NCBI taxonomy): domain Eukaryota; kingdom Viridiplantae; phylum Streptophyta; class Magnoliopsida; order Fabales; family Fabaceae; genus Vicia; species Vicia faba. The sequence goes on from OX451736.1 coordinate 611,107,931, forward strand.
CTACATCCTGGGTTTCCCGGGGATGTTAGAATAGACAAAGACACAATGGGGAGTTGCATGTTGAACATCACTTGGATTTCATCGGATGCCCCAAGTCTAATTCATGCTGAGGAAATACACCTTAAACTGCTTAGGGATCAGGAGATGGACATGGACCTCTTCGGCTGCCCTGAGTTTGCTTCTCTGTTGGAGATTAGGTGACAATAATTTGTAGGTTTACATGATGAAACACATAGAACTCTTCGAGTGCCCCAAGTTTACTCTACTAGGGAATTATGTGTTGAAAATGTGTGGTGAACAATGCCCCTAAGTCTGCTTCATTGATGGGGATTACACTTTGATTATCTGTAGGGGATGAGAAATACTTTTGAAGGCTTTCTAGGTCAAGGTGATCATCATGAAACTTTTATCTTGATGTCTTCGACGATTTCCTCACATGATAGAATTCGCTTGAGTAGCTTTGCGAGTATGGAGAAGAAATGCCCCTGTTTGTAGGATTCTTGGAAGAATGTGCCTAGAATATAAGGATGGACTATCCGTGCCATAGTATGATATGAGGTGGCCTTCCCCAATGTCTCGGGTCACGAAATAAACTTCCCCTAATTACAAATTTCTTTGAGAGATTTGTTGAATCTCGACGTGATTACCCCAAGTTGACTAAATTCTGAAGAGATTTCTCGATGTCATTACCCCTGACTGATGGCAACTTGAAGAGATTTATCGATTTGAGATCCTCAGATTGGTCAAAGTATGTAGGAATTTATCAACGTGATAGCCTTATATTTATCAACTTTAAATGAATGCCTCTTGCTTGGCAGAATCTTCACAGTTTTCCCTTTTAGGATGCTTGTTCTCAAAAATGACTGGCTCTTGGAAATGATCAAGTTTTTTAGCAATTTTGTATCTTTTGATCTTTCTTGATGTCAAGTGGTTATTCATGAGTAAGATATGCTTGTTTTAAAGATGATAATCCTAATGCAATGCTTATGTTAGCTTCAAAATTAACGTTGTTGAAATGATGTTGTGACATTCAATGTTTGAATTACTTGTCATATCGATATCAACACAAATAATAAGCAAATTTTTAGGAGTCAGTTTTACGCAATTTTTCTGTAGTATGCTTACAAAATAAACCTTGCTTCAATTAGGACTTTTAAGGATTGTAACGTGGCATGGTTCACAGTTTCTAGAAAAAAAGATTTAAGGCTCAAAGTCTAACCTACCCAAATAATTCTCCATGATGTTCTCTGGTCCTACGTTCAGTTATTTTGACAACGAGATTTCATCTCTCAAAAAGGATCTTGCGATGGTTTAAGGAACCAATGAGGCTTTTGAAGTGGCATCCACTTCTTTTTGTCTTTGTGTGTATAGTCACACAAATTTTTTCTTTGTCATGGACTTTCATTTTGTAGTCCTTCTTTGTAGTATTTTTCGCTTTTCTCTTTTATTTTTATTTTCCCTAACTTTTTCCTAGACTAGTTCTTTAGATTTTTGATTTTGAAGTCCAGCGGGATGCTCTGATTTTTGCCTAAGTTACTTTACTTAGCAGAATTTTTCTTTTTCTTTTCTTCTTTTTTTATTTGAAAAAACTGTGTGACATTGACTTGTCTTGATCTGTTGAGAGGGTGACTGCCCCGTCCCTTGATTGATGAGGGATAACCATTATGGTTTCACCTTTTCTGGCTTCATGATTTGTACAAGATAACCATGGTGGTTGATCTTCAGAAGTGCCTTCCTTTTGAAATTTGAACACTCGATCAAATTATTTGAAGACTAACCTGCTCCAAGTTAAAAATGAGGGTTTTATGTATAGAAAAGAAACTCCTACTTCAAGGCTCAAAGGGGCTAGCAAGGGATTATCTTCCTTATATCTCCAGCGTTTGGTAATTTGAAACAATGCTTGTACATCATCAATAGGGTTTTATTTAAAAGCGTATAACTAGAAATTTTGTGTTTTAGATTCATCATCCTCCCTCCAATATTTGCTTTGACAAGTATTAGATATCGATAGGCAGGAAAATTAATGAGTGAACACGAATGAATTGATTCGAAAAAACATATGCAATATATTATTATTATCAATAAAAAACAAATTAGTTTACAAATAAACGTTATTGAAATGATGTTGTGACATTTATTGTTCGAATTAGTTATCATATCGATATCAACACAAATAATAAGCAAATTTTTGGGAGTCAGTTTTACACAATTTTTCGGAATATGCTTTCGAAATAAAACTTACTTCAGTTAGGACTTTTAAGGGTTGTAATGTGGTCTGGTTCACGGTTTTGAGAAAAAAAGATTTAAGGCTTAAAGTCTAACCTACCCCAACCATTCTCCGTGATGTTCTCTGGTCCTATGTTCAGTTATTTTGACAACGAGTGTTCATCTCTCAGAAAGGATCTTGTGATGGTTTAAGGAACCAATGAGGCTTTTGAAGTGGAAGCCACTTCTTTTTTTCTTTGTGTGTGTAGTCACATGGATTTGTTCTTTGTCGGGGGATTTTGTTTTGTAGTCCTTCTTTTTAGTATTTTTTGCTTTTCGAAATTCTTTTTATTTTCCCTAACTTTTTCCTAGACTAATTCTTTTGATTTTTGATTTTGAAATCCAGCAGGATGCCTTGATTTTTTCCTAATTTACTTGACTTAGAGGGATTTTCTTTTTCTTTTCTTCTTTTTTTTTATTTGAACAAACCATGTGACATTGACTTGTCTTGATATGTTGAGTGGGTGACTGCCCCATTCCTTGACGGATGAGGGATAACCATTATGGTTTCACCTTTTCTGGCCTCATGATTTGTGCAAGATAACCATGGTGGTTGATCTTCAGAAGTGCCTTCCTTTTGAAATTTGAACACTCGGTAAAATTAATTGAAGACTAACCTGCCCTAAGTTAAAAATGAGGATTTTTCGTATAGAAAAGAAACTCCTACTTCAAGGTTCAAAGTGGTTAGCAAGGGATTATCTTCTTTATATCTCCGGTATTTGGGGATTTGAAACAATTCATGTACATCGTCAACAGGGTTTTATTCAAAAGCATACAACTAGAAATTATTCCTTTTAGATTCATCATCCTCCCTCCAATATTTGCTTTGACAGGAATTAGATATTGATAGGCAGGAAAATTAATGAGTGAACACGAATGAATTAATTCAAAAAAAACATATGCAGTGTATTATTATCATCATTAAAAAACAAACGGGTTTACAATTCAACATTATTGAAACGATGTTGTGACATTCAGTGTTTGAATTACTTGTCATATCGATATCAACACAAATAATAAGCAAATTTTTGGGAGTCAGTTTTATGCAATTTTTCTGTAGGATGCTTTCGAAATAAACCTTGCTTCAATTAGGACTTTTAAGGGTTGTAACATGGTCTGGTTCATGGTTTCGCCAAAAAAAGATTTGAGGCTCAAAGTCTAACCTACCCCAACCATTCTCCATGATGTTCTCCGGTCCTACGTTCAGTTATTTTGACAACGAGTGTTCATCTCTCAGATAGAATCTTGTGTGGTTTAAGGAACCAATGAGGCTTTTGAAGTGGTAGCCACTTCTTTTTGTCTTTGTGTGTGTAGTCACACGGATTTGTTCTTTGTTGGGGACTTTTGTTTTGTAGTCCTTCTTTGTAGTATTTTTCGCTTTTCTTTTTATTTTCCCTAACTTTTGTCTGGACTAATTCTTTTGATTTTTTATTTTGAAGTCCAACGGGATGCCCTGATTTTTGCCTAAGTTACTTGACTTAGAGGGATTTTTCTTTTTATTTTATTCTTTTTCTTTTATTTTAACAAACTGTGTGACATTGACTTGTCTTGATATGTTGAGAGGTTGGTTGTCCCGTTCCTTGATGGATGAGGGATAATAATTATGGTTTCACCTTTTCTGTCCTCATGATTTGTGCAAGATAACCATGGTGGTTGATCTTCAGAAGTGCCTTCCTTTTGAAATTTGAACACCCGGTCAAATTAATTGAAGACTAACCTACCCCAAGTTAAAAATGAGGGTTTTCGTATAGAAAAGAAACTTCTACTTCAAGGCACAAAAGGGTTAGCAAGGGATTATCTTTGTTATATCTCTGGTGTTTGGGGATTTGAAACAATGCATGTACATTGTCAACAGGGTTTTATCAAAAGAATACAACTAGAAATTTTGTGTTTTAGATTCATCATCCTCCCTCCAATTTTTTCTTTGATAGGAGTTATATATCGATAGGCAGGAAAATTAATGAGTGAACACGAATGAATTGATTTGAAACAAACATATGCAGTGTATTATTATTGTCATTAAAAAACAAATGATTTTACATGCGAGTAGTATTTAACAAACAAGGAAAATTAAAAAGGATAATGCATAAATGATCTAATGATTTCTGGTGCTGAGGAGACTTCTTCAGGAATGACTTATTTCCTCAGGGGGTGCTATTTGCAGTCTTGAAACCTATTTAGGTGAAGGGTTTCTGGTTACTAACATGTTTCCTCCTGGAAAGGCTAAGTACTTCTTATCGATCAACTATTTTACTTTAGCTTTGTAAGCATTTCAATCCTCAGTCGAGTGTCATGTTGACCCAGCGTGGTACCCGCATTGTATGTTGGGGTTATACCCAAGTGGGAATGGTTGTGGTGGAGGCTTCATAGACTTGGGAACTACCAAGGAATTTTGAATCATGCATGGCAGAAGTTGACTGTATGTCATAGGAATTGGATCTAAAGAAGCATTCCTTCTTTCCAAATCATTTCGAGGTTTATGCTGATTTTGATGGTTTTACTGTTGTGGAGTATACTATTGTTGCAGAACATATTGTTGTTGTGGCGAGAAAGGTTGTTGTTGAGCCACCCAGGGTTGTGGAGTTGCAACAGCGTATTCCTGAGAAACATACTGGTTAGGAATAACAACAGGTGTTGGGTAGTAAGGAAACTATACTTGAGGAGCTTTCCCCTCATCAATAGTAGCAACACTAGTTTCACCTTATTCATTCTTGACAGAGCCAGAATAAGGTTTCTTTCCATTTCCAATGTTGTTGTTATCAGTGCTAAGAGTGCCTTGGATCATACCAGTCTTAATGCAAGTTTCAACATGTTCCCCAATAATAACCATATCGGAGAAGGAAGTAGAAGTACTACTAATTATATGCTGAAGATAAGGGCCCCGCAGGGTGCTCATGAACAAATAAGTCAATTCACGATCCAAGTGAGGAGGTTGAACCCTTGTAGCTAATTCACTCCATCTATGAGCATACTCTTTGAAGGATTCTTCAAATTTCTGAGCCATACTCTGCAGCTAGGAATGGCTAGGAGCCATGGCAGTGTTATATTGATAATGTTTTAAGAAAGCATCAGTAAGCTCTCCCCAAGTACTGACATGAGTTCTCTCTACATGCATATACCATTCTAACGGTGCCCTGACCAGGCTGTCTTGAAAGATATGCATGAGTAATGGTTCATTCTCAACATGAGTGGCCATCTTGCGATAGTAGAAACGAAGATGAGTCTCTGGGCGGGTGGTTTTTGTGTATTTATCAAAGTCGGGGACCTTGAAATTTAGAGGAATAAAAATCCCAGGAACAAGACATATTGAAGCAGCATTAAATCCAGAAGTTTTAGAAATTTCCATAGCTTTGAGACGCTCCTCAAGAGCATGATACATCTTAGCAGTTTCAGCAAGGTCTATGGTGAGATCACCCTAAAAATTATCAAAATCAATGACATTATAATGTTTGTCAACCACCTTCTTCTGAGTTTTAAGAGTAATGACAATAATAGCAGCCTTGGGAATTACTTTGGGAGGATTAGGGAGCCCATTAGAAGTCGAAGGAGAAACTTCTACAATCTTAATGACATTCTGAAGAAGCTCTTTTTGGCCTTAAATAACAACATGGAGAGTCTCAAGGAGTTGATTCATTCCGGCACCCATAGTATCCATGTCCTGGCGGAGAGAATTCTTATTATGTTCAAAGAGATCCATGAATCTTCGTTGATTGGCTCTAGTGCGGTAAGGATGTATAAAAGTCGTCTTCGTAGATTCTGAATTATGAATGAAAAGAAGGGCCTCAATAAGCTTCTTTACCTAATAAAAATATGTATGAAATGTATGAAGTACATGTAATGTTCTACCTCTCATTTCCAGGGAAACCCAAAGACTTGTTTATCCATAAGTATCCTTTTGGCGGTATTTATCTTTTGAAAATATCGATCGAAGGAGACTCGTCTTTGGAATTCCCTATAAATGGGATACATATACCAGATGATATGATGTTTTGGTATGCATGGGATCAAGGCTCCACAGAATCTGGGTAACTAATGTACAATCCTCTGAATAAATATTGTACAATCTTTTGAAAAAATATTATACAATCTTTTGAATAAGCTGAATGTCATAAAGATCAAAGGCTCGGCGTAATCACAGAATACCAAGAAAATAAAGTAACATCGGCACTAGTACATGTAAGAACAATCCTTCCCCACTCACAGGTGAATTCTAGGTCAAGGTAAGGCAAGGGTTAATTAGAGTCGTAAGTTCGCTTGAAATTACTATCATCATACAATATACATGATGATGATAGCACCCCATTAAAACCTACTCTGACTGTGGCTCTCATGATCGGAGTTGATAGATCATCCGCCTATCAGCCATCATGACTCTCCACTCTAATCATATGTGTTCCTAATGGTATTCAACTCTGGATTGGGTATTGCGCCTTTTACCTCATATAATAACCCGCCCATAAAAAAAACACAGACAGTCCAGTATATCCAGTATATATGAACAAAGAAGATAACATGTGTTGTACCCCAAAATTTTCCCTCTCATATTTCTCAATACATTTCAAGTGGGGTCTTCAAATTGCTCAAGGAAGTCCAAGGGTTGACCAGACAAACTCTCTCCTAAAGACAGTCTACCTCAAATTCGGGTTTCATTTTGCATCAAGATACTTGAGTACAAGGGATACCAAATTCTCACCATTGTCATAATATGTTTTCAAGATTATCCATGTCAAGTTTCAAGCCCTACAGAGAAAGTTTGCTCAGTCAGTTGCTTAAAGGCCTGAAAATTGATTGTGCTATGGCAAAAGTCAACTGTGGCCCACATACAGTCAAACTTCAATTTTTTTGTCAACATTATCATTTTGAAGTATTATCCATCATTTTATCAAGTGTTTATCATGATTCATCAAGGATTGCTCACAATGCATCAAAACCCAAAAGTTGCTAAATTAGGGTTTTGAAGGAAAAGTCAACTCAACTTTGACCAAGCATAACATTATCATACTTTATGATAAATGACCCATCCAAAGCTCATTTTGAAGAGGATGCAATGCTCTAAAATCCATCTTCATCTCCCAAGTTCAAAATATGCACTCACAAGAAGTTGTGAATTTGGACATTATAGGTCATTTTGAAAAGTCAACAAAAACACCTTTTTTGTCAAAGCTTCATACATGAACATGGAAGACCCAATTGAGATGAGACCAAAAGGGTTGCTTAGAGGACATATCAATATTTCTAAAAAGTCCTAGAACACCTTCAAATTGTCAAAATTGAAGAAGTTATGCATTGGTGAAGTTGACCTTTTTTGCAAAATTGCCAAAAGTCAAAAGTGCCTCAAATTGCAATTTTTGCTAAATGGGCCTAACTTTTTGCACTTGTTTTCAGTTGGTAGCATGATCCAAGAGCCCTAGCCCTTTCCATTTGTCTTTATCTTATTTTTTCTATTTATTTTGATTTTTTATTTCAATTAAATCAATTTAAATTAAAACAAATCATGAAAATATCTAAACCATTCAAACTTCAAGATTTTGTGCACATTTTAGGTCCCATTTACAGCTAGCAAGTGAATCAATTCGTGCAAGGCATAGGTGTGCATAAAAAGATTGATTTTGGACTATTTTTGAAGGAATTTCATGGAAATCAAATCAAGATCACAAATCATAATGGACAAAGATTGAGATCACAATTGCAACCCTAATTCCATCAGTGGTATATAGTGTACAATTGCAGCCAAAAACAATAGGGTTTGGAGGCGCACAAAGGGAGAACCAAACTTGAAAAAATTGAAAGAAAGTGGTGATCTAATTTCAAACTTCCATAAGTTTTCAAGAATCATAAGCCATCCCATTCACTTCTTGAGATTGCAAGGAAGCCATAGCAATCAGAAACAAGGATCCTCGCGCGCTAGAACTCACTGTAAGTGGTACACAGTTTGCCATTATTTTCATAATCGAATCTTGTTATTCTTGCATATTTATCATGTTTCAATAGCATATTTTGAATCCCTAACATGTTTTCAAGCTTGTGGTGGTAATCAATTGCATTTTTGTTGGCTATATCAGAATCCACCATTGTTAGGGTTTTTGGTCTCGATTTAGGATCCTTTTATATAGGTGAAATTGGTCCACAAGAAGGGCACCATGATGCTCAGCAGGCCAAGGCGAATTGATTCACAACCTTAGATTCCATTTATCATGCTTGTGTGTGATTTTGCAATGTGCAGGGTTTGTAGTGACGGACGTTTGTCCGTAGGTAAAAGTCTATGACTTTTACCAACGGAGAGAGGAAGAAGATGACATGTGTGGCTCCATCTCATTCGTCCATTTGAATTCTGGCGCATTTTTTATTTCCCCTCCCCCCCCCCCCCCCCACTAATTTGCATTATTATATATTATCAATGATTGTTATTTAATATACAATAAATGCATCCAGCTCAGTTGGTAACAAGGCAGGTGGAGAAAGCTACAGGACCTGGGTTCGAATCCCAGGTCCCCCCCCCCCCATATTTCATGTTGTTTTTCATTGCTTGATCAGGAGTGCATACAAGGCATGGAGACCACCATGTGCCCTCAAAGCTCAATCATTGGATCTCCAAGAAGCCAGATCTGAAGGCTATCATGTGATGATCCACCAAAAGCCTTAGTCAAACATGCAGCACTGGATCCAGGGAGGTCAACGTGGGCCATTGCTCTTGGGCCCAGAATTGCTAAAGGCACCCCTCCAAAATTGTTGATCACAGGCCCAATTTTCCTTTTCTTTTTCTCTTTATATTTTCTTTATTAATTCATTTAATTATTTTTATTAACATAAAAATCAATTCTTTTTTTATTAAAAAATCATAAAAATAATTTTTCATCCAATTAGATTTAGGTTATTTTTTATCAAAAAAAAATTAATTTAATTAGTTTATTTAATTTTAGGGTAACTTTAATTCTTTTTTAAATAAATTAAAACAAGTTAGAAATTAGGGTTTTGTTTAATTTAAATTCTATTTTCTTTTTCTTTAAAATAAGAAAATACAAAAATAGGTCATGTAAATTATTTTCTTTAATTTAATTTAATTAGTAATTAGGTTTTTGTATATATTTAATTAAAAACTTTTTTTCTTAAAATAATCAAAAACAACCAAAAAATGTATTTTTCTTGTAATTAGGATAGACGGGGTCAAAACCCTAACTTTTCTCGTTCTTAATTCCGCGCGCGCGTTTGTTTATTTTTTACAATAATGATGTAATTGCTCATAGTATGTAATAGATTAATTAGGACATTTTTTCATTTATTTGTCATTTTAGCGGGTTTTTTGGCTATGTAATTAATACCCGAAGCCTTGTAATAGCGTAGCTTTACTTTCTGCATTTTAATTTCCGCAAAATATTAACTGTTAGATGTATGAATAATAGGGTTGCATGACAAGACTGTATGTAAACTTTAAAACGATTAGCAAACGCTAAATGTGCAAAGATAATAAACTTGAAATTGAATCACTCGCACATGCGCACTCCTAGGGTATACTCTCACTTCGGTTGCCTTCGGTAAACGATCATTAAGTATAGGGTTTTTTAGTGGTCGCTCTCTTGTCTAAAAGATCAAATGTCCCATTCAGAAAGGTTGCCTCGGAATTGTTGCCTCGAATATGATCTTAAGACATTAGAGTTATTACTAAGACATCCTAACATTGCTTTAGTGATCGTACGTTCCTTTCGAATTGACCCTTACAACTCCAACGACGGTGCTACCTACTCACTAATAGTAGGATAGCGTTGTCTAAAGGAAACAAACATAGAACAATTCTTGTTTCGAGTAGTTAGATGCTAGTAGGTACTTGCTCAAAACGAACTTTTCCATACTTACATTCTTTTCAAACAAAGTTTTTTAAAAAAACAACTTCGTAACACTCTTGAAGACAGAAGCAAGGGTTAAATCAAATTTAAACAAAAACTTTTTTCAAATCAAACACACACAAGCAATTTTGAAAATGATGAGAAAGTACCTAAGAGCCCGTGGAAAACCATGGATAGAAAGGGTGCTAATACCTTCCCTTTCTATAATCTACCCCCCGTACTTAGAAAATCTCAAAAAAGGAATTTTTCTGTGCTTTTTTCCTTTCCAGTTGGATAAAATAAAAGTCGGTGGCAACTCTTGCTTACCGCGACATTTTGTGAACACAAACGCAAAACACAAACCAGCATTTCAAACAGTTCCGGTTCTGCCACCGTATCCTTGAACATGCAATAAACACAGAAAGAAGTAGTAGAAACAAAGCAATAAACAAATAAAACACCCAAAGAAAAGAAAAACAAACAAGATCTAGGATTGACTCAAATCTTTTTTCCCCAACAGAGTCGCCAACTGTCGCGTCTGGGATTTTCATCGAAGTGTAAATGATAGGCGGAAAAGACAGAAGAGTCGCCATCAATGTTATTTATCCCAAGAAAGGGAAAGGAAACATTGAATAAACCTGAAGGAAGGAAAGAGCATGGTCTCACGACCAAGATAAAAGGCTAAGTGAGTCGATTATGCAAGGGGGAGGTATTAGCATCCCTCACGTCTGTGGTACTCCACGGGATCAACTCAATTTTGTTCTAATCTAAGGGTGTAAAAATCTCAGTCTAAAGCTAAATGCTACAAGGAAATCTATGTAATGCAAATTATATACAAAAAGAAGGTTTTTATTAGTTGTGTTTGTCGCGGGTGTGAACCTTTGTGCTTACGTACCATCGATCGTGCAATGGGGATCAAGGCACTCGTAGTTCTTCTAGAAAATATTTTTTGTTTGTTGTATGTTTTTTATGAGAATGATGTGTTAGACATTCCAAAGGTCAGAACATTGACTTGTTAGGTCCTTATTTGAAGAGGCTTAAGTTGTTGAGTTTGCTTCGTATTGGAATGGCTAAGACACATTCTCTTTATGAAAAGAGTTTTTTAAAAAGAAAAGCCAATTGGCAAAAAGAAGTTTGAATTGGTTAGTGTTTTTTACCTTGAGAAAGGGTTTGAGACTTGAACCACATAAAAGACTAAGACTGAAAGAATGATAAGATCGACAAGAAACCCACTTATCATTTCCATCACTTAACGGAAGTGTGATTATCATCATTTATTATTAAGTGTTTTGAGGATTTTAAAAGAAAAATAAGTTTTAGTTTTAACAGTATGCAAAAGGGAAATGAAAAATTATATGGAAGACTAAAAAGATCCTAATGTTATCATACAATGATGGACCTAAGGTTAAAGTTGAAAGGGAAACTTCTACCTAAGTTAGCATGTGTGGATAAGAACCTAAGGTCTACTTAGTTCAAATCTTAAATAAACTAACATCCTAATGGAACATGTTATCAAGCAAAATAGAAGAAGAAAGAAGGAAAGTAAGCATCAATCAATAGGAGACACATAAGGCAGATGTGTAGTGGAGAGTGAACATGCATAGTAAGGAGTGAAGGGTTAAGTGATGTGAAAAGGTCATACAATAGAGGCTTAGGGCTCATGGTGAAAAACAAGATAAGTAGTCAAGTAAAAAGATAGATTAAGTAAATAAATGAGAATAAAATTCCCAAAGGTTGCATAAATGCATTCCATATACCTCACAAGACAAGCACAAAATGAATCACATTCAAAGACGAAGATCAAAGTGATCATTTAAAGTAAAATTCCTCTCAATCCTTTAGAAGAATATCTTTGACCTTATCATACCTCCAAGCATCAATTACAACCAAAGTTCGTACAAGAACATGGTTTAAAGATCAAATGCATTCAAATTAGGTTTTTCAAAGCACACAAACTTTATGCTCGAGGTAAAGACCAAATGATCAACATATAATTTCCAAAAAATTAAAACATATTGGCATATCATTAAATCACTAAAATTATCATAACATACCCAAAGGTTGGCCTTAAGTTATGTCCATAAGTTTAAAAATGAAGCTTGACTCAATTACACTAGGCCAAAGGGACATGTTCACTTCAATATTTCATGAAAAATAGAAAAATAGGACATAAAATCCTAACAAAAATGACCAAAGGAGCTTAAGCCTCTTACAAGTCAGAAACCAATCCTTGCTCAACTTAAAAGTTCATGGGAATATCAAAATTAAATTGAAAGATCAATACTAGCTCAAAACTAGGCTTAAATAACCAATAAACAAGATAAATTTGTATAACATATAAAAGTAAGAAGTAAAATTCAACAAAAATGAGAAACAAAATTACAACATCTTAAATAAGCTCAAAAATATTTTAGTGGAATTTTAAGATCAATGGAAGTGAATGAACTATATTGAAACTTCATAAAGAAGCAATAAGACCTCAAAAACAATTAAATCGCTTCTCAAGTTTAGAAAACCAAACCAAACCTAAAATAAATTAGGTCTAAAACCAACAAAAAAACAAGAAAGCTCGGAGGAACATGAAAATATTTTTTGTGAATTTTTATAGTTCCTGAAAAAGTCAGAATTGATTTTAGACCAAAACTATGTAAAATAAAACAATTAAAAACACTTTTAACACTTTTATTTAATTAACATGGAAAAATTGTTGGAAAAAATAAATAAAAATCATAAAAATAAAATAGACATGTTAATATTCACTCATGATTGTTTTCATATTTTTTTGATGAATAAAAGTATTTTAAATAATTTTAAGAAATCAAATAAAATAATTGTAAAAATAAAAGAAAAGAAAATAAAAAGAATTAAATATTATATTACTAGTCAACATGTCAGTGAGGGGCCCATAGAAAACATCATCACCCTATCATACGCTCCCCAATGATCGGGTGCATGGAAATTGTGCCACTAAAAAGAACCAAAATCGTGAACTACCATGAAGAAAGCGTGATTTTCTTGCTTGCTTGCAATCCATATTTCCCCTTTGTTTCTCAACGAAACTGAAAAGTTTAGACACCAAAGTTGTAGATCTCAAAAATATTTACAACTTTGATTTAAGAAGTTTTTGAAATGGTTGAGAGATGAGGAAGAAATCTGGGCGAGAAGTTAACTAAAAAAATCCAAAATCAATTATCTTCAGGAATATGTACTGACTTTCAATCCCAGATTTCTCTCTCAATACTTAATAAAATTAAAAACTGTAAACACCAAAGTTGTAGATCTCAGAAAGATCTAAAACTTTGATTCAAGAAGTTTTTGAAAAGATTGAGAGATGAGGGAGATATCTGGGCGAGAAGGGAGCATAAAATCATTTTTCACATATATTTCAGATCTAAAAATCTTCATGTAAACACAAACACAAACCAATGCCCTTGAGAGAGGGACTCAGTAGCAACACAAGAGCAATATTACACGATTTCCAGATGCAACATGTAAAGGTATGGGTTTAATGAAGTTACCTAGTGTTGAAAGAGTCCATTTCCCTCTTGTGCTTCCAAATGAAGAAGAAACCCAGAAACCTTGCTTATATCTTCCTTCTTAAGCTCAAATAAAGAGCTTTGATGTTTAAGAAATCTAAAAAAAATGCTTGCTTAAAGAGAGAGAGAGAGAGAGAGAAGGCAAGAATTAGGTTTTTTAGAAGAGAGCTCAAAGTTTTATGTGTGTGTGTGTGTGTGAGTGAATGAAGGCAAGGGTGCTCTTATATAGAGCTCCAAAATAAGGGTAGAGTGGTCATTATAACCTTAGAGCCGTTGGAGGGTGAAATTGGAAGTTTAGTCCAAAAATCACCTTGTTTCCCAATCTTGCATTTTGAGAGAGAGAGAGAGAGTGAGGGTGAATTCTTTGTGTTTTGTAAAACTCGTATATGCACTAGCATGTGCCCAAAAGATGGTACAAGTTAGTGGAGTATGGAGAGAGAATTATAGAAATGGCTATTTTGGGTAATTTTGAGGTTTTTGTATAAACTTGGTACAAATGCATGCATGAGTGTGAATAGAAGGTTTGATTCTCTTATACAAGACCCAAGTATCTTATGAGCTTGATTGAAGTCAAAAAGAATGGCTAAAAGTAAAGAACTCGAGAAATTGCAAATTTTGACTTAGCAAAATTCAATAAAATGCAGTTCCAACGTAAAGAGCATAACTCTCTCAATTCTTTGAATCAATGGGAAAATGTTTACTTTTTGAAAAGGTCTTGATTTGTGCTACAACATTCTTGTTGGAAGTTTTCTCATTGGAATCCATTAAAGTCATCAAAATTGGCCATGAAAAACTGAAATTTTGAGAAATGACCTATAATCCTCAAAAGTGTCATATAATTCCTTGCTCCATAACTCTCAAAATAATTACTTTTTGGGCATGAGCCCACAATAACAAAGTTGTAGATATTACTTTTGTATTTCCAACCATATAAAGTTTTCACATTTTCAATAAGAAATAAAGAAGTTGTGAATTTTTGAAATTTAGCCTTATGACTTTCCACACTTAGAAAATTTTCCAATTTCACCAAGATACCTTCACGAACAAGTTAACTCCAAAATCCAGTTTTGTCTTGAATTTATTCAGCCATAGGCTATATTATTTTGAAACATGATCTTTGACTTCAACTTTGACCAAAAGCCCACTTGGTCAACAATTGACTTTTGTTGACTTTTACTCAAATGACCAGATAATCAAGATTAAGCAAATTAACCTCAAACAAAGCCAACCAAAAGTCCATAATCCATATGAGAATGCCTTAATTCATATACAAGCCATTGAGAAACAAGTTTCTCAAGAAAAATTTCAGGAAATTCCTTTTTCAAAAAGTTGACTTTTCAGTCAATTAGGTCAAAATTTCACCAGTCTTCCAATGCAATGCTTTAAGTAATCTTGTGATGAATCCAATGGTCATATTTGATAACTTGGGACATAAATTTATCATGGAAACCAAGTATTAATGAAAATGAAGCTCACAAATTCAAAGGGGCCAAAACCTTAATTTCTGGTTGAAAATCTTAGCAGATGGTGACTGAAGATCAAACTCTAACTTCTCAGAGATTCTTGAGAAATCCAAGGAGCCAATGAACATGAATCAATAAGGAGCCCATGAACATGAGGTAAAATCCACATAACTTTCCTTGAGAAGCTCAATATCTTTCTTGGTAAATAATCTTGAGATAGGATAAACCCTAGGAACGTTAATCCCATGAGTGTAGCAATCAATATGACCTAATGGCAAGTATCTAAATGCAATGCAATGAACCAGATGAAAATATATAAGGGTAGGAAAAATTTGGGGTATGAAAATTGCGCCAGGTTATAAGGTGTACAAAGAAAGATTGGAATGAGCAATTGAAGTTTGAGGAAGAATGATGTCTACGAGACTAACCCCGACAAATTAAGAGTTAAGGAAGTTGGGATATGCAGATGCTGAAAATTTTGAGATTTTCACCATTGATATCCTATGGGATCAATGGACCTAAAATTTAAATATCATTCTCTAAGTTATACTGTTATAGGGGACGAGTTGTTTAAAAAGACTCCAGAAGGAGTTTTGCTCAAATGTTATGGTGAAAATGAAGCATATTTGGCTTTTTTGATTGTTCATAGTGGGGCTTGTGGTGCTCATCTAGATATACATAAGATGAAGTTGTTATCGTTTTAATGAGACATTTCTTTACCCATGATGTTGAGATATTGTGTGGATTTTGCAAACGATTGACAAGAATTCCAAATACATGCAGTCATTCAACATGTTTCTGCAAGTGAACAACATGCCATTATGAAGCCATGGGGAGTTAGGGGTTGGGCTTTAGATCTAATTTGTGATACTCTTCTTGCATCATCCAAGAATCATAAGTACATTGGGGTTGATGTTGATTATTTCACTAAGTGGATAGAACCAGTGCCTTTGGTTACTGTTGACCAGGAAGTGGTCATAGACTTTATCCAAAGAAATATTATTTATCGGTTTGGAATCCCATAAACTTAATCATCGACCAGGGGTTAGTTAGTACTGGTCAAAAGATGCATAAGTTTGCCTTTGAGATGTGGATTTAATTGCTAACATTTACACCTTATATGTTACGACAAATGGTCAGGTTGAAACAATAAATAAGATTCTTATTAGTTTGATAAAGAAACACGTGGGAAAGAAGCCAAAGAACTGGTTCAAAACTTTAGACCCGGTCTTATGGGCTTATCTGAATCCCCCAAGGACGCAACGAATACCACTCCTTTTCGACTCACTTATGGGCATGATGTAGTCTTGCCTGTGGAAATAACTTTGCAATCGACAAAAATTCAAAGGAAAAGTGAGACACCACGTGAACACTATTGGAATATGATGTTAGATGAGTTGGTCAATTTGGATGAGGAAATGTTGTCTTCTTTGGATACATTGAGAAGACAGAAAGAACGCCTCGCAAAAGCAAATAATAAAAAATTTAAAGGTAAAACCTTTTCGACGAGGGATTATGTATGGAAGGTGATTTTACCTATGGATCATAAGGACATGTCTTTAGGGAAATGATCTCCGAATTAGGAAGGTTTATTCCAAATTAGTAAGGTATTCTCAAATAATGCTTTTGAGATTAAAGAGTTTGCTGCAGATCATAGAATTCTATGGATAAATAGGAAGTATCTAAAGATATATAAACATGGTTTACAAGAAGTTAAAATTGAAATGGAATAACATTTAGATGAATGTAGAGCCAAATTGGTACTTCAAAATAACTAGGCAAAATGGCTATGAATTATCAAGAGTTACAAAATAAACTATGTTGTCTACACCATAGTTGAATATTACAAAGCAAACAAAAACAACAGAAACATGCAGAATTTAAAAGGGTGTCGAAGCCTTGAGTTTGTCATAGAGAGTTATGGTCACAACTAATCAATGTTAAGTCAAAGACATGGTTGATGTAAGAGTTGCAATTTCTGCATCAAGATTCTTGACTCTTTCGACATAATGAACTCAGAGTATGGTCGCTTCCTCAAGGGCCTGTATGTTGACATTTCATTTTTCAATTTTTCGATTCTCAACCTCTTTATCTTATCTTGAAGTTATACTATTTGTTTTTTCCATTTGGCAATATCAGCAATACATACATAAAAATATTTGTCATCTTCTTGAAAATAGTTCTCTAATTATTTAACTTAACTCATGAACTCAACGGACGAATCCCAATATGCAATTCATGATTGTTATTTGTTTTGATAATTTGTTGGTAGCAACCCAGTTGCGAATGACATCAACAAAAATTTGATTGAGAAGAAGTCCAAATTCTACCACAAAATCAGAAATGGATGGAGAGGCATTGAGGTTATCAATTTGTTTGAGCAAGTCTTTTGTCTTGTGCAAGGCCATTCTATCATCCTTCAAAACCTGAAATAGATCCACATCAAATATCTTTTTCTTTGAGTAATATGAGGAGTTTGTCAACAGGTTATGTTGTGGAGTTCCCACTAGATGTTGTCAAAGAACTTTAACATTTGTAAGATGATCTGGTCATGGTGTTCATCATTAACCTTAGGTATTCAAATGGTTTATTCTTCTTGAGGTTGTTTAGTTATTCTTGTGAAAGAGAAGTAATATCCGTTACAGAAGTTATTTTGGCATTATTTATGGTGCCAAAAGTTTTATTGGCATTTGGTACAGTCTCTGGGTGAACTTCGTCATTAATGGGCTCATTATTATTTGGATCTTCTTCAGAGGAATCAAATAAATCAATTTTCTCTTGAGCATGACTGACATGATCATCATTGTCATCAGAGTTCTCTTAAGGAGAATCATTAGAGTTTTTCTCCTGATCAAGCATCTCTTCGTCTGGGCTATCTATTTTTTCTAGATCAGAGTCTCCGTCATCACTACCAGAGAAATATTGTTGAGAGCGTTGACACTCGGCAACCTCCAGAGGATTTATTTACACAAGATCTAGTGATTGGATGACTCCTCATGTTAAACTTTTTTCTTATTTTATATGAACAAAAGGAGAGGTTGTGGAGTGAGGTATGCCATACTTGATGCTAGGTAAATAGCAGTGCCTGTATGTTTTCTCAGAAAAGGAAAATTTGGTGAGTACCTAAGGGTATTAGTTTGAGAAGAAATTATAGAAAAATTATTTACCTTAGTTGTGTCTCCCTCATTACTTAAATTGTTTCTTTCAGCATGATCAGAGAGAGCATTGTGGTCCAGGTCATCTTCGACAATATTCACAACAATAACTTGTTGTTTCTTTGTCTTTGTGGTGGGAACAATTTTTGAGGTACTTGTTTTATTCTGAGGTTGAGTCTCTGAAGTCTTGGTCCTCTTATTTTTGTTAACTTGGAAGGTTCAGGGGATGAATCTTTGAGTTTTTCAAGCTCTTGTGGTTCTGTCATAATGTCAATTTTCTTACGCTTCAAGGGTTTAGGAGGTTGTTTCTGAGTGACCTCAAATGATAATGATAATGATAATGTTAGATCAAAGAAGTTTGAAGTTTGTTTGGAAAAACGAATTATTATTTAAGAAGCACCTTTGATTATGTCTTTTTGCTGGGATTTTCTTGAATTGAATTTTAGTTGGAAGTTGTTGCTTTTGCAGCTCCTTCTTTGATCTTTTTCTTTCGATCAATCACTGAAAAGAAGCAATAAAATTAAGGTTGATTAAAATGCAAAACATGAAAGAAGAAATGAACTTGAGCAGAGTCAAAGGAAGCCTTCAGATTCCTCACCTTCATGTATTAGAGATAGTATTCTGACATGTTTTATGTCGAGATGAAGGTGGCCTTAGAAACTGTGTAAGTTATGATTAGTCAGAACCACCATTAGAGCTGATTTTAAACTTTCATTTTGTAAAATTTTGAAAGATGATCCACAAGGTAACCACTGTGGGAAAAAAATCGAAATACAAGAGCCATACCAAAACTTGGTAAACATGGAAATTTTGGTGGGAAAAGGTTGAAAGTTAATTCATACTTGTCTTCGCTTTTTACTCATGAAGGAAGTTTCAAACTGGGAAGCTTTTTCATAATTTTTTTCCTTTAGGGTTACATCAGCATCAAAGATGGTTTGACTAATATCATTTGGCATGTACTTAGTTTTGAAGTAATGCTGGAAGGATTTGATCTCCTTTATATGTTGACTTTTACCTTTCTTGAATTTTTCATGTATGGACGAAAATGAGTTGGTTAGTTTCTTCCACAAAGTGGAAACATCAAAAAATTCTTCAGCATAATAACTCCTATGTCATTCATCAAAATTTTTAGTGCAATAAAATGAGGGTCAAAATGAAATTTGAAAAATCTCAACAGAGTTGGAAGAATATCGACCTGAGCGTTTGGTATAATTGCTTTCAGATTAATTAACGTTGCACATGCAGAGGTCACATCTTCAATTGAAAAATGACTTAGGAAGTAATTGACCAAGCCCAAATTGTAGACATACAAGGTTAGGTTGGTAGCTAAAGATCTTTAAGTGGTCTTTCAATACGCCAAGCCTAGTCGAAAATAATCTGGGGATGAGGAAAGTTCCCCAAATTTCATTTGATTCTGCTTCATGTTCAGGATTTGGGGCAGGAAATTCTCTGGTGAACCACTCTAGGCCATGAGTTCGATGGGTGAAGGGGGCCATGGATGTTATGAAGTTATGAAATTTGGATAACATCATGATATAACATGTGAAAGCTTTTGGCAAGCTACGTAGAACATTTGTCAGAGTAAGTAGATCTAGTCGGGAGCCTTTGACTCTTCTATGATTGATGGCTTTATCATTTTCATTAGGCTTGTCTGTTTGGAGCGAAGGCTCAAAAGTGGTATTTAGCCATAATTGAAGAAACCAATAGGGACCAACCAGTAAGAAATTGGTTCCTGTTTGATAAGCTTTCAGGAATTCAACATCTTTGCCTAGAATTTCATAAAGGGAACCTAATATCAAACAACTCAGGCAGATATTTTGGCCTTCATGTTGTTGATTAGCTAAATTTAAAAACCTCTCAGCGACTTTCAACGATTTGCAACAAAAAATTCAACGTAACATCTAGAGGGCTAGAAATCTATGTGTTCTGCATCAGAGACATTTTCACTTTCTTTATCATGATGATCGACCATGTAATAGCCAAATCCAGATTAATCAGTGTTAAAATTAATGGTATATTTATTCCTTTGATTAGGATCAAAGTCCTCTTTAGTTGGTGGAAGACTTGTAATAGTTGTGATATTGAAGAAGGTTGGGGTGACCATACCACATGGAAGCTGGAAAGTGTTCGTAGTATTTCCCAAAAGTACAATGACGCAACCTGTAACTCCCGTAATTTAATTAATTATTTAATTAAATTATTTTTGGAATATTTTGTGAAGATGTGTTATGATTAATTGGATTTATTTTATTAAGTGGTGGAATAATATTAGAATTATAATGTTATTTTATGTGGGCTTACTTTGAAGGAATAGAAGTAATAAGGGGGTGTATTGGTTTTGAGCCTAATAAGGAGTTAAAAGAATAATAGGGTTATTTTTATTATTTGTTAGAAGGAATAGAAAGAAAGAAGCAGTAGAAAGAATAAGGATTTAGAAAGAACGTGCAAGCTGCTGGAAATAGTGGAAAATGGAAGAACGAGAATTTAACCCGGTAATTGTAGAGCGACCTTCAATCCAAGGTAATGGTGGGGTTCTGACTTTATAATTGGGTTCATGATGTTTGATATGTGGGGTTAGAGGTGATTGTTGTTCTGTTCTTGAATTGGATGTATATGATGATGTATGATGAAGATTTGATGAATTTTAGATGAATAACGGTGTTGTGATGTTGTTTAATCGATGTAGTATTATAGGATAATGTTAGGTGATGGTTTATCATGATTATAATAAGGTTGTAAGGTTAAGAATATGATTCCCGTAGTAAAAATGCAGAGGAAATTGTGGAATTATGCATGAAGGGTCAGGATGTATCGACCCCAAACTTGATGCGTCGATACATGAGCGATGTTAGACTCAGGATGAGTCGACATGAAGAGGCTTGCGTCGACACATGAAGGTTGCAAGACTCAGGATGAGTCGATCGCTGATATGCATGTGTCGATACATGGTGTGTATGAGACCAGTATGAGTCAATCCATAAGGAGGATGCATCGACTCATGTTGTGCAGATGGAGCAGTACGCGTCGATCCAAAGGGTTTTGCGTTGACCCATGTTGCCTGATTTTTGGCAGATTCAGTTTTAAAGTGTTGTAACTTGAGTTTTAGGATGCCGTTTGAGACGCCGTTCGAAGCGTTGAATAGCTAACGCGATGAAATTCATTCGATAGGATTAAAATGAATAATAAGAAGTGTAATCCTAGTAGCCAATTTAGGATTTAGAATTAATTCCTGTGTTGATCGTTGTGCTGGTTTTTGAACAGAATGATGAATATGAGATGCTTAGAGGCCGCTGTTAGAATTATGATAGTAGGATTAGTGACAGTAACGATGTGAAATTGCATAATAACAGCATGGACTACTTAGGTATTAGTGTACAGCCGAGTTATTGGTGAGAAATGACGTTGATGAATAAATGATGTTTAATGAATTATTATGATAATATGAGATGTTGATGACGAGACATTGAGATGTATTCGAGATGTGTTTATTTTGAGATGCTTTTGAGATGTTAATTTGAGATGTTTTCGAGATGATTTGATATGTTGTTAACTTGGGTGTTGTTATTACATTCATGGTTGTGTCGCATACATTGCATATTTTTGAGATGGAGCTTATGCTCGTTGAGATGGTCCGTATTGGCGAATTTTGAGATGGAGGCTATGCCTTGTAGATGCCTCTATTAATTGGAAAAAATTTGAGATGGGAGTTCCGCTCCAATGGTACAACATGCATTTGCATAGTATTGAGTCGCATTATATGAGTGAATAATGAAGTGTATTTTGATGTTGATGAATGTGTATATATGTTGTAATTATTGTTGATTATGAGATGAGAAGTGGTGATGTTATTGATCTAATTTAATATATTAATTATCATGCGCTTTATTATATTGTTAGATATCCCACCCCTTCTGTTTGAATGTTGCCCTTATGTTGGTAACGTGTAGGTAATCGAGAGTGAAGGTTGTATACCTTCAATAGTTCACATCGGTGTCATTGCTCTGATATGTAACACTCGGGGGGATGAACGTTTGCTGATTTTAGATTGTTGATTTTCAGTTGTTGAACTTTAGTTTATTATTATTAAATATGTGATGTTTCGAAGTTGTTGTTTCGTTGTTTAAAGATGTTAATGAGAATTCCGCTGCGTAGATGTTGAATTATTTAATTAAAGATATTATGGTGATGGTTCATCCGATGTTTTGAAAGTGTTATATATCTACGATGAATGAAATGAATTTGATAGAAGAATTTGTGGCATCCCGGTTCGTTTGCATGATTGAATTTTACAACTCTGATTTATTTTAGATGATTGCTTGGGGTAGAATTGGGGTGTTACAAAGTTGGTATCAGAGCAAAAGATTGGTCTGACCTTGTCGTCGAGTCGTAGTTGTATAATAATCGAGTATTGTTATTTTGAGTTCTAACCGTTGTTTATGTTGTAGTGATAAGTTGAGATGGCTGGAAGGAATGATGATGCACTTGCTGTCGCTTTAGAAGAAATGGATCATGCGATGGAAAACCAGCCGAATGCTGACGGGAATGTTGGATTTCGTAGCTTGGCGACTTTCCAGAGAGAGAATCCACCTACGTTCAAGGGAAAGTATGATCCTGACAGAGCATTGGAGTGGTTGAAAGAGATTGAGAGGATCTTTCGCGTGATGGACTGCACTCCAGCGCAGAAGGTTCGTTATGGGACTTATATGCTAGCAGTCGAGGCTGACGACTGGTGGCTAGAGACTTGTCATAAGTTGGAAGCTGCGGGTGAGAATGTCACTTGGGCTGTGTTCCGTAGTGAATTTTTGAGAAAGTACTTTCCTGAAGATGTCAGTGGTAAGAAGGAAATAGAGTTCCTTGAGATGAATCAAGGAAGTATGTCAGTTGTTGAGTATGCTACCAAGTTTGCTGAGTTGGCTAAGTTTTATCTGCATTACACTGAGGAAAATGCTGAATTTTCGAAGTGTATTAATTTTGAGAATGGGTTGCGCCCGGAGATTAAGAAGGCAGTTGGATACTAGAAGATCCGTGTCTTTGCTGATTTGGTTGATAGTTGCAGGATTTATGAAGAAGATAATAATGTTCATTACAAGATTATCGGTGAGAAGAGGGGTAAGCACCAACAGAATCATGGTAAGCCTTATGATACCCCAGCTGGTAAAGGTAAACAAAAACTTGCTCAGAGTCAGAGGACTAGTGGGGGAGATGCTCCTGCTGGTGTGGTTTGTTTTAAGTGTGCAAAATCTGGGCACAAGAGTAATATGTGCACTGCTGAAGTAAAGAAGTGTTACCGTTGTGGTAAGAACGGACATGTTGTATCTGAGTTGTAGCGGTAGAAATGTTCAAGACTAAGCCATTGGATTGACTGGACTTTATACAAATCAAAAATAAAAATCGCCACCGTGCTTTATTGTTTTCAAAGGAATGGGAAAAGAGCGAATAACCCAAAAAGGGGGAAAGATTCAAGGTAAGGGGGTTGGTTATGCAAAGGGAAGGTATTATCACCATAAACATCTACGGTACTCCGCAGGAACCTCTTTGTAAAATCTGTATATTTTGGCTATAAAAAAAAAGTGTTATATATAAAATGGATGGTGGAGGTGAGAAAAGAAATATATTTTTTATGATTTTTTCACCTGCCGCGGTTGTGAACCTTTAGTGTCTACGTACCACCTTTCATGCAATAGGGGATCAGGGTACACGTAGTTCCTCTTTTAAAAGTTTGAAACACAAGTGTGTTGGTTAATTTTAAGAGATAAGACATCATCGTCATTGTCCGTGTGGAAAACATACTTACTATCCACAATCATGAGAAAGGAGAATTTGCATCATCTCAAAGTGGAGGATATAGCTTGGATTTTAAAATCAATAATGCCTCACTCAACACCCAAGTGAAAAATATCTCACTTCACTACATATTGTAGAAGTATAGTTGTTTGCATCACTACAAGGATTGACAAGAGTCTAACCTTTTGAGAAAAGTTTAAAGATAAAAAAGCCAAAGTGGAAAAATGGTTTGAAATGAGATTAGTTGACTTTTAGTCTTCTCACAAAAATTTCAAGGTATTATTAAGTTGATTGAAGTTTATTTATGAAAATATTTTGAAAATGCATGGACCTAAGTCCAAGTTTATTATGAAAGTGGTTTAAGTTTTAAAACAAGAAGAGTTTCAAAAGGAGGGAGAGGATTTTTGAAATTAAAGAAGATGGGAGGAGAAGAAGAGACTATCCTAAAGCATAATGTAAAATCTAAGGATAAGAACCATCTAACCAACAAGAAGCCAAAACTTGACATTATGAGCCAAGATAGAATTCCCATTCTTTGGATTGAAACCAAGCAAGCAAAGATACTAGACCTCTTCAAATGTATTAAGTCTTCACAAAAATTGGGCAGAGTAACGGCTGTATAAGGGTGAATTCCAGATTACAAACAAAGGATGTAATCACAAAAACCTGCACACAAAAACAAGCAAGCAACCCAATGTCTTGAGGTAAACCTCAAGAGCTCCAGAAAAAATAATCAGATAAGATCACAGGGTCTCCAAGATAGGCCAAGGTTTCTAATCCTAAGTCAAAGAAAAAGTCCCATGCTCCATAATGCCAAGGATAGTAACCAAATAGTCCAAGTACCATTAAGAGATTTTTAGGGTTTAAGTTGATTATTAAATATCTTAGGAAAAGAAAAGAAAAGCTCAAGTGACCAAAGAAAAAAAAGACAAGAAAATAAATGCTCAAATGAGCAAAGATGAAAATGGCATGAAATGTAAAATGCTAAAAAATAAATAGTACACAAAGCATAAAAAAAAGGAATAAAAGCATAAGATAAAACAAGTCAATAATTAGTGGTTAGTTGGATGACCATCTTGAAACTTGCATTTGGAACTCATTAGAGGATTGGTAGAACCAAAGCCTCCACACAACAAGTTGCATTTGCTTTTTGTCAAGTATATCATCCATTTGGAATTCTTATAAGTACCATTTAATGATCAACGATATTTAAGTGATTCGCGTTGAACAAAAGTGTTGTAGATCCATTAGAGGATTGGTAGAACCAAAGCCTCCACATAATGAATCTCAAGGTTATTGGATCAAAGAGATCAAATTAACATACTTGGGCTTGCAATCATAAGTTTGGGCCATGAATGATCATTTATTCAAATCGGGACAAAATTTAGCGCTATGTTAAGCAATCGTAAGTGGACTTCTATAGAAGTCGCACCTATTTTGAGGTCGGTTAGCAATCTATACACCATTTATTTTGAGATATGATATAGAGATCATGCTCCAACAACATTTAGTGCAATGAGAAGGGGATGAGATGAAGAGGAATTAGGGTAAAAAGAGAAACCACATTTGAATTAATATTTAATCAAACTATTATTAAAATCATTCATCCATTTTTTGTGGAGTTAAACTCAACACCATGGATCCAATGATGTTAATAAAGCCATGATCAAAAAATCAACCCAAGACAGCTAGAAAATAATCACAAAATAATAATATAATTAATATATACATTAAAAGGTTTAAAAAAGTTTTAAAAATGGAAAATAATGAGGAAAATATCAATTATATTCAAATTAATCAAGAAATGAAAAATAATACCATAGAAAAATCAGAAAAGAGGCCAAGTAATTTTACAAATTTTTTGGGAATTTTTAAAAGTCAGAAACTATTTTTAAAAATCAAAATAAATGGGTAAAATAAACAAAAATAGTAAAAAAAATAGTAAAGTCAGAAACAAAAATAAAATAAGGTCACCAATATTTGTCACAATATCATTGGATCATTCCATAATTTTTTCAGAATTTAAAAATGTGTAAAAGTATTTTTAAACATTTTAAACAAATCAAATAAGTGCAAAATTCATAAAAAATACCAAGCCACAAAATTAAATTGTGAAAAAATAAAAATAAGAAAGAGGATAATCAAAAATATTTTTCATGATTTTTCAGATTTTTTGGACTAAAAATGAATTTTCTATGATTTTTTGAAATTTAAAACAATTAAAATATAAAAATCAGAAAAAGAAAATAAAAGTAAAAGATGTGGACCATTGGGTGAGAGTCAAAACGCATTAGTAATCAAATCCAAGGGATCTGGCGCGATGTGCATATCATGGTCTTTAATGAATAATGTACAAAATCAATAATAAAATCAGAATTTGAAAAATACAGATGGCGCGCATTCATTGGTTAGAAGCTGACACGTTGGTCATCTCAACCTCCAGCCATCACGAATTACAGGTCTCTCAAACTGTAAAATTAGAAGCTCAGGCCTATGCCATTCGCTTCGTCTCTTCAAGGCGAAGACAACCACACCCTCGCGTCAAATTTATATAAACTGTAGCTCAAGCAATTTGGAAGGAAAGTTTTGAAAAGGGATTTGAAAATTCATGGTCAAAACGTGTTTCCAATTAACTGTAAGTGTTGCAACTAAAACCAGGGAAATGAGAGCAACACAATGATATCAGAGTTTTGAAGAATTGATGAAGGAATATACCTATTGAAGTTGAGTTGCAGAGCTCTGAAACTGGACTTCTATGGAGCAATATAGGGCACGATTCTTGCATGTAATTATATGGTTAGCTTCAGGGAAGATCATGGAAGGTGAATTGAGAGAAAAAATGGATTGAAAAAGGCTTGAGAATAGAATTCGAAGTAGTTGAATTATGGGTTGTGAAGCAAGTTTGGCAGGGTGATTCTGGCTATCTAAGCATGGGAAACTGAATGGGGGATGACCCTCTATTTATAGGGAAGCAAATGAGATCAAAAGGAATAGCAAATGATGCGTTTTGAAAGGGAATTCATGTGGGTTTGCATCATGAAGAAAGTGTGACTCAAACTTGATCAAAACTCAGCCAAATCATGTGTTTCATGATGCTAATCACTTCTAGCAAGTTGCTAAATATGATTAGAAACAAAAAAAGTGTGGAAATCTTGTGATTAGAAGCCAAAACAAAGATTTCAAAATTCTGACTTTGTGCAAAATTCAGTTTCAAACTACCAAGGGGTCTTAGGGAATAATTCTTGATGGTTTAGAAAGATGAGGTTACAAGCTTTGCAATGGAAAAAGAATGGAATCAAATGGAAGCTTGAGCTGAAAGTTACATGGATTCAAAGTTGAAGGAAAAGAGTTGACTTTCCATACATAGAAATATTTCAAATTCTTCTTTAAAAATGGCCTATAATCTTTTGCATCCAAACATGGCCTTCCACTTAGAATTTACTCTTTACCAAAGAAGATGGAATGAAGTAGACCCCTTGAATAACATTTTGCAATTTGAACCACTCAAAATATCCAAAAATTGAGCAACTTATGACTTGTTGAAGTTGGCCAAAAATCATGAAATGACCTATAATCTTTTGCATTCTTAAGGCAACTTCCATCCATTTTCTTACTTTGCACATAAAAGAAGGCATGAATCACACATCCTTAGGATTATCATGAAAAAATAATGTGCTCAAGGTGATAAAAATTGACCAAGTTATGACCATTTTAAGTCATATATGAAAAATTGGGGATTCATCTGGATGACTTGTAATCTTTCTTCTTCACCAAGTTCCTTCCACATGAAAACTCCTTGTAACTTTTGAAGTGATTTGTTGGTAACTCTTTGAAGAGAAGGATGTCCTTGGAATCATTCAAAAATACCAAAAGATGAGCAAGATATTCTCCTTTGAAGTCCAAAACCCTAGCCTCTAGATCAAGAGAATGCTTTGAGGAACTTTGCCAAGTTTGAACAAGCTTTTTGTGCCAATATTATTCCTTTCTGAATAGAAATTGTTGAGGATGATGATGAGGAATCATGGCCATCAAAACCACTTCCATACCAATTCTTCCAAAATAACTTCAATGGTGAGGTTTTAATTTCTCAAGCTATTGACTAGGGCATGGAAATAAACTTATGAACCCATGAAGTAAATTGCTAAACCTCATTGCCTTTACCTACATTATTAACAAGTAAGACAAACCAACATTGTATTTTATTAATTAGAGAAAAAATCAAAGCAAAATATCCATGATCACAAAAGAAAACAAGTCAAGGTGCTTGGTAACTCCTCAAAAGAGCAAGGCTAAAGATAGGGAGAAGAACCAAAAACCCTAATGTGATTTTGTTGTGATTTGAAACAATATGGTATGATGCAGAAATCTTAGAGGCAAAAATTAGGGTACAACATCTGCCCTTATTTAAGTTTCTTCTATCCGTAGATATGAAGGTTAAAAATCTTCGTGTCGACGTGATCGAAGATACTTAAATATAAAACAAACCCTATTTTTGTCCCTAAGATGCCATGCAAATGCTTATGCATATGAATCCACATGAACAGAACCAAAGAGACGCAAAGTAACATTGGGGATGCAACAAAAATGAAGAAACAAAGGACCAACCCCACCAGGAAAATAAATCACTGGTGAACCACAAGAACAAAATCAGAGAGGAGGATAACAAGAATCAACGTTCACTGCCGATGTCTACCAACGTTCACTGAAGGTAGAAAGAGAGAATATATCATATCACTGCCGTTCACTAACGATGAACTATCAACGTTCACTGAAGATATCAAAAAGATAAGAAACACCGACGTTCACTGTCGATGTACTACCAACGTTCACTGAAGGTAGAAAGAGAGAATAAATCATACCACCGTTGTTCATTGATGATGAACTATCAACGTTCACTGAAGATAGCAAAAAGATAACAAACACCAACGTTCACTGCCGATGTACTACCAATGTTTATTGGAGGTAGAATGAGAAAATATATCATACCACTGCCGTTCACTGATGATGAACTATCAACATTCACTGAAGATAGCAAAAAGATAAGAAACACCGACGTTCACTGCCGATGTACTACCAACATTCACTGAAGGTAGAAAGAGAAAATATATCATACCACTGCCATTCACTGACAATGAACTATCAACATTCACTGAAGATAGCAAAAAGATAAGAAACACCGACGTTTACTATCGATGTACTACCAATGTTCACTGAAGGTAGAAAGAGAAAATATATCATACCACCGCCATTCACTGACGATGAACAATCAACATTCACTGAAGATAGCAAAAAGATAAGAAACACTGACGTTCACTACTGATGCACTACCAACATTCACTGATGGTAGAAAGAGAAAATATATCATACCACCGCCATTCACTAACGATGAACTATCAATGTTCACTGAAGATAGCAAAAAGATAAGAAACACCGATGTTCACTGCCGATGTACTACCAACATTCACTGAAGGTAGAAAGAGAAAATATATCATACCACCGCCGTTCACTGAGGATGAACTATCAACGTTCACTGAAGATATCAAAAAGATAACAAACACCAACGTTCACTGCCGATGTACTACCAACGTTCACTGAAGGTAGAAAGAGAAAATATATCATACCATCGTCGTTCACTAACGATGAACTATCAACGTTCACTGAAGATAGAAAAAAGATAAGAAACACTGAAGTTCACTGCCAATGCACTACCAACATTCACTGAAGGTAGAAAGAGAAAATATATCATACCACTGCCGTTCACTGATGATGAACTATCAACGTGCACTACAGATGGCAAAACGATAAGAAACACCGACGTTCACTGCCAATGTACTACCAACGTTCACTGAAGGTAGAAAGAGAAAATATATCAAGTTTCCCCAAGATTTTGGTGTTTTTCCCAGAATGGTTCTCAACTTCTTCTTTAACCAAGGCACTCTGCCTGGAAAGGGTAATATGTAAGTTGTCTCAAATAAAGAGACTTCCACTCATTGCCAAGGGGAGTTGCAAAGAGAAATGACTTTATGGGGATAGAAATATGACTTCCCAGGGAAATTCCACGATATTCCTGCTGAGGAGATAAAGTCTTCCCGTGCAAAATAAATGCACAAACCAAAACTCCAAGTTCTCAGAAATCCAAAATAAATGTTATTGTCATGCAACCACAAATCCAATTCAGAAATACACTGGAGCAAGACGGCCAATGAAGATACATCCTTTGAGAAATAAACTCAAGAGGGAAACCCAAATTCAACTAAGAAAAGAGCGTTGCAGGATGGTCAGAACACAATGTTAATGAACGATGGTTTTTAGTCATGCATGATGTATGTATGAAAGTATGAGGGCTATCGTGCATATGCTGGTAAAAGGATGCATAATCAGTACAAACAAACAAAACCGCCTCAGGTAACAACATTGGGATAAACTTCAACCAGAAATATCAATCCAAGAAAGGTAAAAGTAATTGCGGAAACCAAACCCATTTCCTGCCTTAACTTTACTGAGGAGAAACATAATACGGATGTAGCCAAATCAAGCAGATACCGGGATAGAACACCCTTCTTCCAGTTTCATCAGAGAAAACAGTTCTCTAAAAGCAACTTGCCTACTGGAGATTTCAAGACCAGCCTTAAATAAAGCAGACTGACGCTGACATAACCAAACCTCACTGGGGGATTCAAGCCTACCTCCATGGAGAAAAAAAAATGTGGATTGAAACTTTTCATCACAAATACTCATTCCAAAAAGAGATACCCTGTGATAACTTTCCCGGGAAATCAAGAAGTCAACACTAATGCCAATACTGCAAAAAGAGCGACATCTCAGCACACCAAGGGAATAAAACCTTTCATTATATGAGGGAAGACTTTGCTGGGGAATCTGGGATGGAGGCTTCTGACCATGCAAACCCAAAATCAAAAGCGAACCAAGACTTGACTGGGGATAATGGGATCACAAACCCAATATTTTACCTTGCACCCACTGATATCGTCTTTAACTATCTGAGAAACACACAAAGATTGCGCACACCAGCAAAATATTCTGAGAAAACCTCCATGAAGGGAGTAAATCTTCTTAAAACAACCGGAGTTTGTTCATTCTTGGGATCACCATTCTTGTTGTCATTGTTTCATCACAAATCTCAAAGTAAATTAATTTGTAAAGATCTCTTCTTTTTTTTTGAAAAGTTAATTTTTCTTTTTTAATCTTTTTGCTTTAACAGTTATTATCAGTAATAAATGAAGTCTTTGCAAGCTAAATAAAAATAAGAACACAAAGAATTGGGTAAAAGCTCGAATTTCATTAATAGAATGGTAGTCTGTGAATGGCGAGACTCCATGGATGATTACAAAGTTTGGGAAATGGTAATACATAATGGAAAAGATACATTGAGATACAATAACCATTATCCCCCCTAACAACTTTTGAAAACCTGAGCAGCAGCTTTTGTTGAAGTATGGTGAGGATCCGAGAAGATTGTTTCTTCAACGATCAAGTCTTATATGACATAGTTACTTGCCAATTGATCGCACTAAATCGCACTATGTTTCTGACTCAAATATCACATGTTTTCCTTAGTTTTTATTATCATTTTCTCGTATTATGTTCCTTTTTCCTTTGTTTTCAGGATTCTTGTCATTTCAGAGCCTTCTGTGAAGAAACGAGCCAAAACGCCAAGAAATTAGGGTTTTTCAAGATATTCTGCACTTATGGCGTTCAGTGTCGCGCCGGCTACAGGGAACGCGATGACATGGCCCACTTTCACCCAAAGACCAACTGCCACGTTCCCATGATGTGGCAGTTCCAGCCACCGCGCCCGCGGCCACTGCCACCGCGCCCGCGGCCTTCACAAAAAGCTTCCCGCTCAAAAGAAGTTGAGGGGCATGCTGGTCTTTACGCATCTCAAGGATCCTCTATAAATAGTTTTCGATTTTCTTTTTTTAGTTTCATCCAAGCTTAGTACAATCTTAAGCCATATACTATCAGTTTCTGTAAAGTAATAATCTCTTCACATCGGGGAGTTATTGCGGTGTAGATTGAGTTGTAATCGAGTCTTGGAGCACTTTGGTTGAAGTTTATCATACCAGCCTTACCATTCCGCAGATTTGTATCAGATTCAAGTCTCCGACTGGAGCAAGGTTCTATTTTATTGCATTTCTTTACTTATAATTGCTCTTACCATAGTCTACACGTTTTATAGACTCTAAATGCTCTTACCATAGTCTACACGTTTTATAGACTCTAAATGCTCTTACCATAGTCTACACGTTTTATAGACTCTAAATGCTCTTACCATATTCTACACGTTTTATAGACTCTAAATGCTCTTACCATAGTCTACACGTTTTATAGACTCGCACTTATTATGTCTGGCTAAACTATAAAGGTTTGGATGTAATGATTGTCATCATGGTCATGTTCCAATTATCATGCTAGTGAAAATACTCTGGGGATGTTTTGCTTTTAACTTAAGTCAATTATGTTTAAATGTTTATTGGGTAAGATCGAAAGTCGTCCAAACTAATGATACGACTTGATTATTATTTAACCAAACAAAAAGAGCGAAAGCTGTTGATTGGTTAAATAGGAATCATTGACCTTTTTAGAAAATGATTTTGAAACTATTTTCGGATGCGTTTGTAGGTTTGAAATCTGACTCTTGGTCAAAAGCCAAAAGTCTCTTTAAGTTAATCTTTCCAAGTAAAATTACTTTTCTGTTAAGTCAAAACTATCAATTTCTTAAAAATAGGTTTACCTCTTTAACGCGAAAGGCACCCTTTATATGTGACAATAAAGGAATTTAATTTAAAGAGTAAATTCGGTTCTTAGTAGTCAAAAGCTACAAGTTCCCGTTAAATTGATTCTTTGCTATCAATAGAAAATACTGCCCCATAAAGTAGTTTCATCTACGCATGACCGGACCAATATCTGATTACATGATTTACATTCCAACCTGTCTTTTTAATTGTTATTTACCTCGCTCATTTACTTTGTTGCACTGCACTCACATCAATATTCTTGTTCACCTTAGATAAGCACCTTAGCAATAGAGTCGATAGATTGACAATTGGTCTCTGTGGTTCGATAATCTTATATATTACTTCGATAGGCTGTGCACTTGCAGTACTATATTTAGGCTATACGTTACACAGATCCCATCAAGTTTTTGGCGCCGTTGCCGGGGACCAACTTCGTCAAATTTCGTACCCTATTGTTATCCCGTTTAGACTAAGGCTATTCCAGCCGGTAGATGCGTAGAAATCGTAGCACCGGTAACCTAGTAGATCCTTTAGTAGAACCTGAACGTTACGCTCGTGCCCGTCTTTTTATACGCAAGATAAGAAGAGCTATGGCAGAAGATCATAACCAAAGACCACTCAAGGAATTCGCCCAACCATCTAACGAGGAACCTAGTTCTAGTATAGTAAACCCTACTATAACTACCAACAACTTTGAACTAAAGCCCTCATTATTACAATTAGTACAACAAAACCAATTCGCTGGTCTCGCTACCGAGAACCCGAATCAACATTTAAAGGTATTTATCCAGTTAGCTGACACCCTTAAGGCAAATGGAGCCACACCCGAAGCGATCCGTTTAAGACTGTTTCCTTTTTCCCTTAGAGGTAAAGCTCACGACTGGTTAGACGCCCTTCCAGCTAACTCAATAACAACTTGGGAAGACCTTAGGAGAGCTTTTCTTGCGAGATATTTTCCACCAAGCAAGACCGCTATTCTTAGGAACCTGATCACTTGTTTCACCCAAAACCAAGGCGAATCACTTTTTGATGCCTGGGAGAGATATAAAGAACTTTTAAGAGCTTGTCCGCACCATGGCCTGGAGCAATGGTTAATCATACATACCTTCTATAATGGACTCCATTATAACACAAAGATGTCCATAGACGCTGCCGCTGGAGGAGCGTTGATGAACAAACCTTACCCTGACGCTTGTGCCCTAATAGAGGACATGGCCCAAAACCACGCCCAGTGGGGATTAGAACGAGCGACAGTAGAGAAAAAGGAGAGCCATGGAGGAAAGCATGAGGTAAGTTGCATGGACATGATTAATGCCAAGATGGACGCCCTAGCTTTGAGAGTCGAGAACATGTCTCAAAACCCAACCACAGTAGCAACAATCCAATCGGAATGCGAACTCTGTGGAACTCAAGGACATCAAACCGTTGACTGTAACCTTTTGAACGAATCTAGCTCAGACCAAGTTAACTATACCCAAGGGAACCCTTTCTCGAATACCTACAATCCTGGATGGAGGAACCACCCGTATTTCTCTTACAAAAACAATAACCCTATCCAAAATCCCGGACCTTCGAGACCTCAAGGATTCCAAACGCAAAAACAAAACCAACCTATGCAAATAGTGCCCCCAAGACCAAACCTTAAAGAAACCATAGACACCTTTATTCAGACTCAAACTCAGCAAAATAAGGAGTTTATGAACCAACACATTCACACGAACGAACTAGTTACTCAACTGGCAACCAAGTTTGACCAGATAATAACCCACACCAAAATGCTTGAGACTCAGATTTCCCAAGTAGCACAAAACACCTCTGTACAAGTTGCACCTGGAGGACAATTCCCTGGACAAACTCAACCAAATCCAAAAGGCCAAGCAAATTCTATCACCTTAAGAAGTGGAACTGCTTATGAAGGGCCTAGAAATCCTAACTTAAGCACATCAGAAAAACCTATGGAGGATGCTACACCTAAAGACCAGGTAGAGGAACCAGAGAAACCAGAAAAGCAATCAAAACCAGAAGCAGGGAATAACACTCAACAACCTTATAAACCACCTATTCTGTTCCCACAGAGGCTGAAAAACACCAAAGTAGAAAACCAGTACCAAAAGTTTATTAAGGTAATAGAGAAACTCCATGTAGAGATTCCTTTTACTGAAGCTATAACCCAGATACCATCATATGCTAAGTTCTTGAAAGATATTTTGACCAATAAACGGCGACTCGATGATCCCAAGCCTTTAGAATGTCATTCTATATCCGAAAATAAACTCGCCAAGAAAGATAAAGACCCTGGAAGTTTTTCTATCCCTTGCATCCTAGGTAACCATATGATAGACAAAGCATTTTTAGACTTAGGAGCAAGCGTAAGTCTGATGCCTCTGGCCGTCTGTAAGAGGTTAAAATTGGGAGAACTTCAACCTACTAAGATGTCCTTACAACTAGCTGATAGATCTGTCAAATATCCCATGGGTATTTTAGAAGACATACCTGTCAAGATTGGTCAGTTGTACATTCCGACCGACTTCGTCGTAATGGATATTAAAGAAGATGAAGACATCCCAATCCTCTTAGGAAGACCCTTCCTATCGACCGCCGGAGCTATAATAGATGTTAAGAAAGGGAAACTGACTTTCGAGGTAGGAGATGAAAAGATTGAGTTCATTTTATCAAAGTTTCTAATGGCACCAGTGATAGGAGATGCGTGTTATGCCATCGACGTCATTGACGAATGTGTAAATGAGCTTGAACAAAACGAATCTTTAATCAAATTACCATCAACCCCTATTTTAGAGGATGACGGATTTAAGAGTATCGAACCGTACATTGACGACAACCTTTTCGAATGCTTAGCTCTTACCCCTGACCTTATGCCGCGTACTGAGAAACCCACTATAGAACTTAAGGAACTACCCAAGAATCTAAGATATGAGTTTTTGGATGAGGAGATGAATAGACCTGTTATAATTAGCGCCGCTCTAAACCAAATAGAAACAAATCAACTCTTAGATACCTTGCGAAAATATCCCTCAGCTTTAGGGTATAAAGTTTCAGATTTAAAAGGTATAAGCCCATCCGTATGCATGCATCGGATTATGCTAGAAGAAGATTCAAAACCCTCAAGAGAACATCAAAGAAGAATAAACCCTATCATGAGTGATGTAGTCAGGAAAGAAGTTCTTAAGTTATTAGAAGCTGGTATCATATACCAAATTTCGGATAGTGAATGGGTAAGCCCAGTCCATGTGGTACCCAAGAAAGGAGGTATCACTGTTCTGAAAAATGAGAAAGGTGAGCATGTGGCAAAACGAACAGAAGGAGGATGGCGTAGTGTATAGATTACAGAAAGTTGAATAAGGCAACGAGAAAAGACAATTTCCCTCTCCCATTTATAGATCAGATGCTTGAACGTCTAGCAAGACACTCATACTTCTGCTATCTTGATGGGTATTCGGGGTTTTTCCAAATCCCTATTCACCCAGAGGACCAAGAAAAAACCACATTTACTTGCCCTTATGGAACATTCGCTTATAGACGAATGCCCTTTGGACTCTGTAATGCACCTGCCACTTTCCAACGTTGTATGATGTCAATTTTCGCAGACTACCTAGATGGAATTATGGAAGTATTTATGGACGATTTTTCAGTGTGTGGGTTTGATTTCAAAAACTGCCTCTCAAACTTAGAGAAAATCTTAAAAAGATGTGTGGAAGTAAACCTTGTGTTGAATTGGGAAAAGTGTCACTTTATGGTCAATGAAGGGATAGTCTTGGGACACATTATTTCTGAAAGAGGTATAGAAGTTGATAAGGCCAAGATAGAAGTTATAGAAAACCTAAACCCACCTAAGACCGTTAGGGAAGTAAGAAGTTTTCTAGGACATGCCGGGTTCTACCGACGTTTCATCAAGAATTTTTCTGGAATAACAAAACCTTTAACTAACTTATTGATGAAGGATGTCGAGTTTGAATTCGACCAAAAATGTCTTGAGGCCTTTGAAGTTTTAAAGCAAGCTCTTATTTCAGCACCTATCATAAGACCACCTGATTGGACACAACCCTTTGAAATCATGTGTGATGCTAGTGATTTCGCTGTAGGAGCTGTACTAGGGCAAAGAAAAGACAAGAAACTGCATGCTATTTACTACGCTAGTAGAACACTAGACGTTGCCCAGCTAAATTATACAACCACAGAAAAGGAATTGCTAGTCGTAGTTTTTGCTATTGATAAATTTCGATCTTATTTGGTGGGAGCAAAAATAATAGTATACACAGATCATGCAGCAATCCGGTACTTGTTAAGTAAGAAAGATGCTAAGCCTAGATTGCTCAGATGGGTTCTTTTACTCCAAGAATTTGACTTGGATATTAAGGATAAAAAAGGAGCTGAAAACTTAGTAGCTGATCATCTCTCTAGGTTAGAACACCTTAAACCTGAACTTATACCTATAGACGATCACTCTACTTATGAAAGATTAATAGCTGGGATAAACTCAACTGAAGAAGAGACCTATGAGGAAATCTCGACCTTGAACAACATACCATGGTACGCAGATATTGTGAATTATCTGGCCGCTGATATCATACCCCCTGACTTAAGCTACCAACAGAAGAAGAAGTTTTTTAGTGATGTTAAACACTTCTTTTGGGATGAACCCCTCCTATTCAAAAGAGGAATAGATAATATATTCAGACGATGTGTGCCGGAAGAAGAAGTAGGCAACGTCATTAAACATTGTCATGCTGCACCTTATAGTGGACATGCAAGCACATCTAAAACATGCGCCAAAATATTTCAAGCAGGTTTTTATTGGCCTACTGTATGGCGCGATGTCCACACTTACATTACAAAATGTGACCGATGCCAACGCACTGGGAACATCTCAAGACGTGATGAAATGCCTTTAAGTAACATCCAAGAAGTGGAAATATTTGATGTCTGGGGTATAGATTTCATGGGACCTTTTCCTTCCTCAATGGGTAACAAGTATATCCTAGTAGCTGTCGATTATGTCTCAAAGTGGATAGAAGCTGTTGCATCACCCACAAACGATACCAAGGTAGTTATCAAACTGTTTAAGAATATTATTTTTCCTAGGTTTGGAACCCCGAGGTTAGTCATAAGTGATGGAGGATCGCATTTTATATCTAAGATATTTGACAAGCTTCTAAGCAAATACGGAGTAAAACATAGAGTAGCAACACCATATCACCCGCAAACCAGTGGCCAAGTAGAAGTATCGAATAGGGAGATTAAGCAGATCCTAGAGAAAACCGTATCATTATCCAGAAAAGACTGGTCTGGAAAACTTAAAGATGCCTTATGGGCTTATAGAACGGCTTATAAAACCCCTATTGGAACAACTCCTTATCAATTGGTTTATGGAAAGTCCTGTCATTTACCCTTCGAACTAGAACATAAAGCCTATTGGGCCATTAAATCCTTGAATCTAGATTACCTAAAAGCCGGAGAAAAACGTATCCTGGACATTCACAAGCTGGAAGAGCTTCGCTTGAATGCCTATGAGAATGCCATCATATATAAGGAAAGAACCAAGATGTGGCATGATAAAAAAATCATCAAGAAAGATTTCAACATTGGTGACCCTGTTCTCCTATTTAACTCAAGGTTACGACTTTTTCCTGGTAAGCTTCGTTCAAGATGGACAGGTCCATTTGAAGTGTCAAAAGTTCTAAAGTCTGGAGCAGTAGAAATCAAAAACAATTCATGCGCTCCATTTGTGGTAAATGGACAAAGACTGAAGCTATACAAAGGAGGCGATTTGCCTGTTGACTACTCTAGTCATATTCTTATAGACCCACCAATACCCACATAAAGTAAGATCTAATCGTCAAGCTAAAGACGTTAAACAAGCGCTGCATGAGAGGCAACCCATGGTTTATTCTTAATTTTATTTTATTTTATTAATTTTTATATGTTTTATCTGGACTAATTTCTTGTGTTTATATTTTCAGGATGCATTACCCCGATGGTATGGTTGTGATTTTTAGGGATGAAGCACAAAAATCCCGATTTGCTACCTTATCTGCTAGACCTATGGTACCCACTAGGTACCCCGATCAGAGCTGCATGGAGGCACTCGGGATTGAGCCAAGTATTAGGTATCTGTGCAACCAACTTGGCTGGGATCATTATGTTGATGATGTCCACAAAACCTACAGGAACCTTACTCTGGAGTTTCTTAGCTCTGTGGATTATAACCCACGGGTGGGTGAAGGAGATGAGCGAGGATGCCTAAGTTTCAGATTGTTTGGTACCGAGTATACCCTGACCATCAAAGAATTTGGGGATTTGCTTGGTTTCCAAACAGGACCGACCGCTATCACTGAGTTTCCATTGAGTTACTATATGGACAGAGATATTGATAAATTTTGGCAGGACATTACTGATGGAGCCATCCTTGACCCCTCTACCCAGCTGTCCAGGAAGATCCATAACCCGGCTTTCCGATACTTCGAGATGATCCTGTGCCACACTTTCTTTGGGAGGAGTTACTGTGACCACTTAGTCACCGCTGAGGAGATCCTTTTCCTATACTGTGCCAGTCAGTCCAGACCTATAGCTAGTGGAG
The DNA here is from genome assembly GCA_948472305.1 of Vicia faba. NCBI lineage: Eukaryota > Viridiplantae > Streptophyta > Magnoliopsida > Fabales > Fabaceae > Vicia > Vicia faba. The sequence continues at coordinate 611,147,308 of OX451736.1, forward strand.
GTTTTCTGATAGAGAGCCTCGAGCAGACTGCTCGATCCGCTGTAGGACTCATTCATTCCGGAGGGAATGTGACACATATAGCTTTTGCTTTGGGTTTGGATAGTATGATAGCACAGCTGACCCCATACTGTGGATATACTTTCCTGGATTTAGACTTTTGCATGGATCGTGGGTTCATGAGGAGGGCCTCTTTCCACCGATATCAGTACAGATTGCTCATCGATGACCAAACAGTTTACACCTTCACACTGCCAGACCCTCAGATGACTTGTGTTTCCAACCCTGCTAATTGGAACTATTCTGTAGAAGGTTGGGGTGAGATATCAGAGTATGCCCCAGAATACACTCCTGCTTCCGAAGATCCTACTCCTGAATACACTCCTGCTCCCGAGGACTCTACTCCATATCACACATCCCGACCCGAGGTTACACACACTACTGTTCTTACTAATAACCTCAGCTTGCAGGAACCTGATATTCGCACTCTGTTGACTGCTATGCGCACTGAGATAGCCACTCTCCGCAATAAGGTGGTTGACCTTCATTTACAGTTGGAACTGAATGATGTTACCTTTGCTGGTGAGTTAGATGAATTAGCTCACGAGGTGGCAGAGATTCGACGCCAGCTGACTGAGCTGTGTGGCCCAGACACTCCTGTAGAGCATCCTCCCGGTTGGCGATAGATCTGTGTTATTCACAAGATCCCTAGTTCCAATATTATTAGTATTATGTTTATTTCCTTTTCAGACTCATTTTTATTTGCATTATCTGTTTCCTGCATTATTAATAACTATTTTGGTGACCCGGTGTCCGTACCTATATATATATATGCATATGTGTTTTTTTTTTCTATATCTACCTTTCCTTTACTAATGTTTTTGTTTTTCTGGTCACCATAATGAAAATTTTGATATAAAAATAAATAAATATACATGTATATATGTATTCACATACATATATGCACGTTCGTAAGAAAAATAGGTACACCTCCAAAAATTGAAGCTAATGGCAAGGAAGGAAAAGCCCAATGGAAAGGAAGCACGACCAGCCCAACTTGGCTCGTCTTGACCGCGCCCGCGGTGATGCCTGCCGCGCCCGCGGTGATGCAACGGTCACCTAACGGCTAGTGGCTCATTTTTCCCCCCATTTTGCCTCTTTTTCCACTTCCAATCCCATTTTCTTCCATTCTTAACCCCCCATAACTTCCTTTATTATCCATACCTACCCCACTACATTTATTCCCATCATAAATATTCATCAACCACCATTTTTCTTCACTACCTATAAATACCCCCACTATTTCATTTTCTTCCTCACACCTTCACTACTTCTACATCCCATTCTTTCTCTTTATATTCATCCTCAAGAAAATCCTATGGAGTATCACGGCTACATTTTGCGAGATGGCCAACCCGGAGAAAGACAACAAAAGCGGCTTGAGAAATTGCTGACAACACCAATACACTCTACCAGGTATATCGATGAAAATTGTCTATATTCATTAGGTATATACCATAGTGTATTTTTCCTTCTCGACAAACTAGGCATGCATGATATTTTTGCTACTCAAGCACCAACCTACCCTAGGCTGACGTTTGAATTTTTGAGTTCTTTAATTTATAACGTCTCTCCTAACACTGCTAGCACCGTAGGTGGAGTAAAATTTAGAATGTTTAATGTTGAATATAACTACTCCACTGACGGTCTAGCTGCCATGTTAGGATGGCCTTATGGGGAGGGTGCCGTTTGTGAAGCACCTTTAGACACAGATTGGGCATTTGAGGCATTTTGGGCCAGGATTACTAAACAAAATGCAACATCTTTTGATGGCCTACTTGCTTCTCATATCCACAATCCTGTCCTTCGTGTTTTTAGATTTCTTTTAGCATCCACCATCTTTGCTCGGGAAAACCCAAACAAGGTGAATGCTAAAGAATTAATTATCATGCAGAGCTGCCTCACAGACACCAAAGTTAATCCAGTCCCATTTATGATTGCCCACATGCACCATGTTTTAAGAAAAGGTGGGCCGATTTCCTTTGGTGGACTGATTACTACTATTGCCCGTGCCATAGGATTGGATACAGAACTTGCCACCCTTGAGCCACTTCCTCCTCGTATTGCAAATCTTAAATTTTTAAGGGATATGCGTTTATGCAAGACGAGGAGGGAAGGTGGTTACTTCCTCATGGTTGGAGGTGCCGTTATACCCAGTGTTGTTATTCCTTGCACCCGTCGTACTGATATCAGATTTGAGCGTAACTCGACCTACGATCTCAACGCTCCTGCTTTTATTAGTCTGTTGCCCCCAAATCTACCTTTAAATGAGGGTAACAACACTGATGATGAGTACGATTTCCGTACGGAAGAACCACCCCACTTTTCACCACCACACACGACACCATCTACTTCTAACCCACATGCAGGTACAACTCCTAGTTTCCATGTCACTGAGGACATGTGGCGTGAGCATATGGCCCGAGAGGCCCAGAGGGACACCCTCCTTGCTACTTTGTAGTAACAGGCGACCGATAACATGGCCTTCATGCAAGCATCCCAACAGCAAAATGCCGGCTCTCTGTGCACTATTATGGAAAGTCAGCTGGCTTTCCAGCGAGAACAGCACCTTAACCAGACCACATACGCTCGTCACTTCCAATTGATGGAGGCAACCCAAGGCACCCTCATTGGTAGGACCCAAGAGCTACAAGCGGCAAATGCCGCCTTGACAGAGAGAATGGAGCAGCTAGTTTTGGATCGAGAGAGCCGTCGTCGCAGCCGTAGCCGCCGTTCCGGTCGTACCAACCAGGATGGTGAAGGTCCTAGTGGCCCCCACTAGCGTTTTCAGGTACCTCCTCCTACCTTATTTTGGAACATTGAGGACAATGTCCGATTTAAGTGTGGGAGGAGCATTTATCGCTTTTATTTCCTGTTTTTCCTGTTTTTATTTCCCGTTTTTCCTGCTTTTATTTCCCTTCCGCATTTTTCCTTTTAGGTATGTTATATTCGTAGTTAATAAAATGCATGTGATAGGCGAGTCTTTCTGCGTAGTGTACCCTTTCATTTCCCCCACTTTTTAGCCTTACAAAATTTTTACAAAATCTTTTTCAAAGAATTGTGGTTGTTTTTAAGGATTTGGGCTATGAGACAGGTCCTAGATAGGGTCTATTTCTTGGGCACTCACTTTTTGAAAAATTCGTTATCGTTTTAACACCGTAAGCCTTTTTGAACATTTAGATTAGATCCTTTCTTCCCAATATGCTATGATTTTGAATAAAACTGTACAAGTAGGTCTTCAAGTAGTTTATCTTAGCAGTCAGCTCCGGCCTAAGCATGCTCTAAGTGTAGGATCGATGAATATAAGTGGATGATCTCTATTTTGCCTTAAAAGTTTATAAAATAAAGTATGAATACGACTACGAGTTGGGTGATCCTCACAAAGATTACTCAACTCAAGAAAGTTGTAAACACTAATAAAAACAAAGAAAAAAAAAATATATATATATATATAAGGCACATCCGTTGTAGTTGGTCCAGAGGTATCTGGTGCTGGACTTGGTAGGGCGGACTACGGTCCGATCCCCCGCAACTGCAAATGGGTAAAATAAAAAGGGGTTAAACCAACTCTTGTACCAGAATCCCATCGCTTGAGATCAGAGTCACTAACCGGTCACTACACCATGAGTATGTACGGATAACGGGCTTAATGTGATTGCCCCTGAATGAAAAAGGACCTCGTACAAAAAGAAGTCTTAGCATAGTAAGGATATTAGGATCAATCTGTATACTTATGAGGTTTATGCCCGCATTTCTGCGAGTAGTGTAATTACGATACCCTTGGTTCAGATAGTTAGTGCCTGACAACACACCCTTACTCGAACTTAGAAGCCCTCTTTGCCCAAAACCTGTATACACCATAATTTTCTTTCATCTACTTCTAAGAGTTGTTGCTTGAGGACAAACAAAGGTCTAAGCGTGGGAGGATTTGATCGCACTAAATCGCACTATGTTTCTGACTCAAATATCACATGTTTTCCTTAGTTTTTATTATCATTTTCTCGTATTATGTTCCTTTTTCCTTTGTTTTCAGGATTCTTGTCATTTCAGAGCCTTCTGTGAAGAAACGAGCCAAAACGCCAAGAAATTAGGGTTTTTCAAGATATTCTGCACTTATGGCGTTCAGCGCCGCGCTGGCTACAGGGAACGCGATGACATGGCCCACTTTCACCCAAAGACCAACTGCCACGTTCCCATGATGTGGCAGTTCTAGCCACCGCACCCGCGGCCTTCACAAAAAGCTTCCCGCTCAAAAGAAGTTGAGGGGCATGCTGGTCTTTACGCATCTCAAGGATCCTCTATAAATAGTTTTCGATTTTCTTTTTTTAGTTTCATCCAAGCTTAGTACAATCTTAAGCCATATACTATCAGTTTCTGTAAAGTAATAATCTCTTCACATCGGGGAGTTATTGCGGTGTAGATTGAGTTGTAATCGAGTCTTGGAGCACTTTGGTTGAAGTTTATCATACCAGCCTTATCATTCCGCAGATTTGTATTAGATTCAAGTCTCCGACTGGAGCAAGGTTCTATTTTATTGCATTTCTTTACTTATAATTGCTCTTACCATAGTCTACACGTTTTATAGACTCTAAATGCTCTTACCATAGTCTACACGTTTTATAGACTCTAAATGCTCTTACCATAGTCTACACGTTTTATAGACTCTAAATGCTCTTACCATAGTCTACACGTTTTATAGACTCTAAATGCTCTTACCATAGTCTACACGTTTTATAGACTCGCACTTATTATGTCTGGCTAAACTATAAAGGTTTGGATGTAATGATTGTCATCATGGTCGTGTTCCAATTATCATGCTAGTGAAAATACTCTGGGGATGTTTTGCTTTTAACTTAAGTCAATTATGTTTAAATGTTTATTGGGTAAGATCGAAAGCCGTCCAAACTAATGATACGACTTGATTATTATTTAACCAAACAAAAAGAGCGAAAGCCGTTGATTGGTTAAATAGGAATCATTGACCTTTTTAGAAAACGATTTTGAAACTATTTTCGGACGCGTTTGTAGGTTTGAAATCTGACTCTTGGTCAAAAGCCAAAAGTCTCTTTAAGTTAATCTTTCCAAGTAAAATTACTTTTCTGTTAAGTCAAAACTATCAATTTCTTAAAAATAGGTTTACCTCTTTAACGCGGAAGGCACCCTTTATATGTGACAATAAAGGAATTTAATTTAAAGAGTAAATTCGGTTCTTAGTAGTCAAAAGCTACAAGTTCCTGTTAAATTGATTCTTTGCTATCAATAGAAAATACTGCCCCATAAAGTAGTTTCATCTACGCATGACCGGACCAATATCTGATTACATGATTTACATTCCAACCTGTCTTTTAAACTGTTATTTACCTCGCTCATTTACTTTGTTGCACTGCACTCACATCAATATTCTTGTTCACCTTAGATAAGCACCTTAGCAATAGAGTTGATAGATTGACAATTGGTCTCTGTGGTTCGATAATCTTATATATTACTTCGATAGGCTGTGCACTTGCAGTACTATATTTAGGCTATACGTTACACTCCCATCACCAATAGAAATCCCTAATTTTTGCCTAAGTTTCCCTTGCGGGTTTCAACTTACCGGGAAATTTATTCTGTTTATGTCTCTAATTTTTTCCTAGACCGCCCTTTCGGGTTTTCGGCCTACCGAGACGCTCCTTTTTGCCTAAGCCGCCCTTTCGGGTTTTCAACTTAGCGGGTTGTTCTTTTTCTTTCTTTAGGCGAAGTATTTCTTGACTGCATCAGCATTCATGGGACGTGGGAACTCCTCACCATCCATAGTTTCAAGAATTAATGCACCACCAGAGAAGGCTTTCTTGACAACATATGGGCCTTCAAAATTGGGAGTCCACTTTCCCCTAGAATAAGTGTTGAAAGACATGATCTTCCTGAGCACGAGGTCTCCTTCCATGAATTCAAGAGGTTTGACCTTTTTATCAAATGCTTTCTTCATTCTTTTCTGATATAACTGCCCATAACATAAAGATGTCATCCTCTTCTCTTCAATCAAATTCAATTAGTCAAACTTGTTCTGGACCCATTCAGCCTCTGTCAACTTGGCTTCCATTATCACACGTAACGAGGGAATCTCTACCTCGACAGGGAGTACAGCTTCCATTCCATAAACTAGGGAGAATGTTGTTGCTCCTGTTGAAGTGCGAACAGATGTTCGATATCCATGCAGAGCAAAAGGGAGCATTTCATGCCAATCCTTATAAGTGACAACCATTTTCTGGATAATTCTCTTGATATTCTTATTAGCAGCTTCAACAGCCCCATTCATCTTTGGCTTGTATGGAGATGAATTGTGATGAACAATCTTGAATTCTTCGCACAATTCTGTCATCATCTTGTTGTTCAAATTCGAGCCATTTTCAGTGATGATTCTGCTCGGCACACCATACCGGCATATAAGATTGTTTTTTGATGAAACGCATAACCACCTGTTTGGTAACATTGGCATATGAAGCAGCTTCTACCCATTTGGTAAAGTAGTCAATTGCTACCAAGATGAAACAGTGTCCATTTGAAGCGTTAGGTTCTATCATCCCGATCATGTCAATACCCCACATAGAGAAAGGCCATGGGGAGGAAATCACATTGAGAAGTGTCGGAGGCACATGGATCTTATCTGCATAAATCTGGCATTTATGGCACTTCTTTGCAAATTTGTAACAGTCAGATTCCATTGTCAACCAATAATAACCTTCCCTTAGCATCTTTTTAGCCATCAAATGTCCATTAGCATGAGTGCCAAATGAACCTTCATAGATCTCATGCATCAACACGTCTGCTTCGTGTCTATCCACGCATCTGAGCAAGACCATGTCATAATTTCTCTTGTATAACACGTTTTCTCTGAGGAAGAAACTACCTGCCAATCTTCTCAGTGTCTTTCTATCTTTTCTCGACGCACCAATCGAGTATTCCTGGGTCTAAAGAAAATGCTGGATATCATAATACCAAGGTTTTTCATCTGCTACCTCCTTTGTCGCAAACACATGAGCGGGCCTATCCAACCGTCAAACTGTAATTCGGGGTATATCATTCCAAGCATTTACTTGGTACATGGAAGCCAGAGTTTCCAGAGCATCCGCCATTTGATTTTCATCTCTAGGAATGTGATGGAATTCAACTTTATTGAAGAAGGGTAGTAATCTTCTAGCATAATCTTTGTAAGGGATCAAGCCAGGGTGACGAGTGTCCCATTCTCCTTTAATCTGATTTATTACCAAAGCTGAATCGCCATACACATCTAGAATTTTGATTTTGAGGTCAATAGCTTCTTTAAGACCCATGATGCAAGCCTTATATTCCGCCATATTATTAGTGCAATCAAATGTTAACCTCGTGGTAAAAGGAATATGTGATCCATAAGGAGTAACAATCACATCACCAATTCCTTTACCATAAGCATTCACAGCTCCATCAAATATCATACTCCAACGCGATTCAGGGTCAGGGCCCTCCTCAGGCAATGGTTCATCACAATCTTTCACTTTCAGGAACATCACATCCTCATCGGGGAATTCATACTCTGCAGACTGATGATCCTCCACCGACTGGTGAGCAAGGTAATATGCTAACACACTACTTTTAATAGCCTTTTGAGAGCGGTACTCGATATCATATTCAGATAACAACATCTGCCAGCGGGCAATTCTCCCGGTAAGAGCAGGCTTTTCAAAAATATACTTGATTGGATCCATTTTGGAGATCAACCAAGTGGTATGATTCAACATATACTTCCACAAACGCTTTTCCACCCAGGCCAAAGCACAACATGTTTTTTCTAGCATAGAATACCACGACTCACAATCAGTGAACTTTTTGCTGAGATAATAAATGGCGAACTCTTTCTTTCCTGTGTCATCCTGTTGTCCCAGAATATAACCCATGGATTTATCTAACATTGTTAGATACATAATCAACGGTCTTCCTTCTACGGGAGGGAGCAAGATAGGAGGTTCAAGCATATACTCCTTAATACTTTCAAATGACCTTTGGCAATCATCCATCCACACACAACCTTGATCTTTCTTTAACAACTTAAAGATCGGTTCACATATTGCAGTCATGTGGGAAATAAATCTGGAGATATAATTCAAACGCCCGAGGAAACCCCTGACTTTCTTTTCAGTTCTTGGTGCTGGCATTTCTTGAATTTCTTTGACTTTGTCAGGGTCTACTTTAATTCCTTTCTGGCTAACAATAAAACCCAATAATTTCCTCGATCTAACTCCAAAGGTGCATTTATTTGGATTCAAGCAGAGACGATACTTCCTCAAACACTGAAACAACTTCAACAAATCTTCTATATGCCCTTCTTCAGTTTGGGATTTGGAAATCATATCATCAACATATACTTCGATTTCTTTGTGCATCAGATCATGGAATAGGGTTGTCATATCCCTCTGGTATATTGCACCAGCGTTCTTCAACCCGAAGGGCATCACTCTGTAACAGAATGTTCCCCAGGGTGTGATAAACGTTGTTTTTTCCATGTCCTCTGGAGCCATTCTTATTTGATTATACCCGGAAAATCCGTCCATGAATGAGAATACTTTGAATTTTGCTGTGTTGTCCACTAACATGTCAATGTGAGGCAATGGAAAATCATCTTTTGGACTAGCTTTATTTAGATCTCTGTAATCTACGCACATGCGGACTTTTCCGTCTTTTTTAGGTATTGGGACAATATTGGCAATCCATTGAGGATACACTGACGTCACAAGAAAACCAGCATTAATATGCTTTAGGACCTCCTCTTTGATCTTTACTGCCATATCCGGGTGGGTTCTTCTCAACTTTTATTTAACTGGCGGACACTCTGGCTTCAACGAAAAACAATGCTCAACAATGTCTGTATCTAGACCAGGCATATCTTGATAAGACCAAGAAAAAATATCCACATACTCTTTCAACAGCTCAATCAACCCGCTCTTTACATCAGGATGCAACGATGCTCCAATCTTAACCTCCTTCGGATCTTCTTCTGAACCCAAATTAACTACTTCCAAAGGCTCTTTATATGGCTGAATGGTATTTTCCTCGTGCTCAAGCAACCGTGAGACCTCTTCTGGAATCTCATCATAATCTTCTTCTTCATCCTCAAATACAGGACAATCAAAGTTGGGAGAGGGTGCAGGGTCATTGTATTCAACGGGTTTTTTAATTAATCTGCACATATGATTTATGATTGCTTTTAGAAACTGACACATATAACAAGTGATCATGCAGATTAATTTTTCAGTTATTATTTATTTTGAAAAGGTTTTTTTTTATTTACCATTTCCCAAGAAGAAAGCAGAAAATAAAAGACATAATTTTGGAAGCAAAGATAACTTTTATTAATGATCTTAAAAGTTATGGCAAACAGATAAGCCCTACAACATTAATACTTCCACCTTGGGCAGAGTGAAAGCTTTTCAAAAGAAAGAAACAGATTAACAAAACAAATTACTTTGAAATATGCATGCGAGAAGGAACATCAATGGTGACCCAGTTCTAAACTCGGACTCCATGTGTCACATAATTCGGTACTTCCTTCTCTGCTTCATCCTCTTCAACAGCATTAATTCTAGAACCAATTGGATGGAAGTAGCCTCCGCTGCGGAAAACATCATGATAACTGTTCACGAAAGACTTTGATTTCAAACTTTCGCCTTTGCCATTCCTTGAAGAGAAACCCAAACCAACTCTATTTTTGTTCACGGGTGGATCCACAAGTCGTCCCCAAACTGCATTATGACAATTGCGCACAACCTGCTGCGCGTCCTTCAGCGAAACCATGGAACTCTCATTTCTCCTTATGTTGTCAATGGATAGGGCTTGGAACAGGGTTCCAACAGCAGCCTCATCCACTTCTACAATACTGAAAGAGGATAGATGGGATATCAACAATTCATGCTCCCCATTTATGATCACTACCTTCCCTTCACGCACAAATTTTAGCTTCTGATGCAGAGTTAAAGTGACAGCCCCTGCTTCGTGTATCCATGGTCGTCCTAGCAAATAACTATATGCGGGAATAATATCCATAACCTGGAAGGTTATCAAGAACAAATATGGTCCTATATGGATGGGTAAGTCCACTTCATCGATGACAGATTTCCTCAATCCATCAAAAGCCTTCACAATGATGCCACTCGGATGCATAGGTGTTCCCTGATACTTTAACTTCATGAGGGTACTTCTCGGTATAACATTCAACGCGGATCTGTTATCAATTAGCACATTAGATAGCGAGTCATTCTTGCAGTTCATGGATATATGGAGGGCCAGGTTGTGATTCCTCCCTACATTTGGTAACTCATCATCGCAGAAACTCAAGTTGTTACATGATGTAATGTTTCCAATTACGTTGCTGAATTGATCTAACGGCATGTCTTTCTTTACAAAAGCTTGGTCTAGTACTCTCATTAGTGATTCTCTATGAGCGGAGGAATTCATCAATAAAGCTAGGATGGATATCTTTGAAGGAGTCTGCAATAGCTGATCTACAATTTTGTAGTCGCTCATCTTAATTATCTTCAAGATATCATCCACTTCTTTCTCTAATGTAGCTCCACTAGTCTCTCCTGCAGCCTTCTTAGGCTCATCGTTCTCAGCAATTTTCTTTCCAGCAGCAACATCTCTTCGAACAACGGGCACAAACACACGACCGCTACAGGTCACCCTGCTATTATCAGTTATATTTCCAACATCTGACATTGGCTGGATGGGAACTTCCACCCCCATCTTCTAAGATTGTAGGGTTGTATTTGTAAGGCACAGCCTTATCTGATTTATAGGGAACAGGACCTGGCAGACTAATTACCAATGGGGTAACAGCTGGTTTGCTATGGTACTCCACCTCAAGATGAGCGGGTGCACCAAAACAAGGTACAATGACGTTTACCCCTTCCTTAACACAATCATCCCTCAAAAGGTCATTTCCGGAAAACAAATCTTTGTCTGAAGGGAAATACTCATCCGCAGAGACATACTCTTCCTCTGACTCTTCTTCCATAAAACAAACTTCAACCATATCAATCTCGTGATAATCATCTCTCCGACCTGTGATCTTGATAGTTCCATTGTCTAACAGCAATTGAACACCCTCTCTCACAATAGAACATCCTCGGGGGTCTCGACAGCAAACTATGCAAGATCCATATTGGTGTTCCACCTGACCAGCAGTACGGCAGAAGGTAGCATGCAACTGCACGAGATCCTCATTCAAATGCTCCACATCAATTATGAATTCACCCGGACATCTAGACACCATATTCATTTCCTCTTCATATTTTGTCCTAGGCCTGATTATATGGATTAAACCTTCATCCATCATCTCTTGTAAATCAGCCTTTATCTTCTCGCAACCATGTATGTTTGTACTGCAAATAGCACAGCCGGCGTGGTCATGCGTATAATAACTGAATTCACAGAGGTCCGCGTGCATCTTCACCAAATCCCCTCTAACCAGATTAATGTTAAAAATCAGAAGTCACCTGGACAACCGGCCACCATATTCACATCATTCACTCCCTCGTGTTTGGGTAGAGGATTATCTTTCACATTAGGTCCCATGTCTTTGAAAGATAGAATTCTAGACTTCACCAACCTGTGCACTTCAGTCCTCAAAGGATAACAGTTTTCAACACTATGCCCTGGTGCTCCCTAATGAAAGGCACACGTCTGGTCTGCTTTGTAATACCAAGGCAATGGTGATGGTACAGCTGGAGGTGGTCGTGTCTGGACCAACTTCTTCTGAATCAATGCTGGTAGTAGCTCTGCATAACTCATGGGAATAGGGTTATAGTTCTCCCTTCTCTGATTATTCCCTTGGTTCCCCTGTTGGGACTATCTTTGATAAGCAACGGTAGTCGAAGCGACATTCATAACAGGAGTAACTGAGGCAACTTACTGGTGACACTGATAATTCCTTCTAGGAGCGTTTACCCTCCTCTCTTGCATAACAGCATTGGTATCCCCTTCTTTCTTTTTGGTAAACCCATAAGATGGCTTCTTCACACCTCCGGATCCTTCACTCTTCGTCAAACGGCCTTCTCTTACAACCTCTTCTAGGCGGACACCCATTCCTACCATCTTTGTAAAATCACTTGGTGCGCTTGCTACCATTCTTTCGTAGTAGAAAGAGCCTAGCGTTTTCAGAAAAATTTTAGTCATTTCCTTCTCCTCCATGGGAGGAATCACTTGGGCAACTACTTCGCGCCATCTCTACGCATACTCTTTGAACGATTCTCTGTCTTTCTGAACCATGGCCCTAAGTTGGTCACGATCGGGCACCATTTCCACATTGTACTTGTATTGTTTAATGAATGCTTCTCCAAAATCATTAAAAGTATGGATGTTGGCGCTGTCTAAACTCATGTACCATTTCAACATTGCCCCGGTCAGACTATCCTGGAAAAAGTGAATCAGCATACGCTGATCATCAGTGTGGGTAGACATTCTCCTCACGTACATTACCAAGTGAGCACGAGGGCAAGTGTTTCCCTTGTACTTCTCAAACTCTGGGACCTTGAACTTAGCAGGTACTTTGACATTCGGGACCAAACACAACTCATTCACATTCTGCCCAAATAACTCTTTTTCCCTAAGAGCCTTCATTTCTCTTTGCATTCTATCAAACTGCTCTTGGAAATCATCCATTCTATCATAAAGACCCAAGTCTTCACTCGACGGAGGGAAAGGACGACACACATCTTCATTAACAAACAGGACCAAATTCACCGAAGGAGGTGCAGCAGGAACAATATGCATCACAGGAGGTGCTGGAGTAACAACATTTTGAACCACTGGAGCATCTTGGGGGCCCAAATTGAAACCTTCAGGTGCAAAATTCTCTGGCATTCCCCACGGATAACCCTGAGGCATACGGTTTTGAATAACAATCGGAGTAGCAGATACAGGAACAGTAGGAACTTCAGCATTTCCCCTTGTTAGTTGAGGTTGAACACTCAGTGGTTGATTCTAAGCAACCACCAGAGCTTCCATTAGAGTAGTCAAGTTGGCCAAGCCAGCCTTCAAAGCAGAAACTTCTTCGCGTAGCTCACGATTCTCCTATTCTAAGTTGTCCATCTTCTTTTTGAAGTTAGCCCGAGTGTTGTAGTGATGAGTCAGTTTGTTGAACGAAGAAAAAAGCTGGGTAATGCACCTGGATATGCATAATAAATGCAAGAAATATGTGCAATATGATGCATGACATGCAACATATATGATTGTTTTTACTTTGTTATTTAATATTTCAAGGGATTTAACGTTTATAGACATATTGCAAACATCAAAATAATAACACATTTGAAATACTGAAAAACTTTTATTATAATAACTCCAAAATGGATTACAAGTTTCAATGATCCCAAGTACAAGATGAAAATACAATCTAAAAATCCCGAGAAAAATAACTGATAGAAATCAATCTGTACGCTGGCGTTTCCCTGGGATCCGAGCAATCTGAGCCCTCAACCTCTAGTTTTCTTCCACATGTATGATGGCAACCTCCTTCCAATCATCTGAAGCAGGAAGTGAGTAATCAACACCTGTTTGAGGCTTAGGGGAAAATAAATCCCCTTTCCTCTCCATAAACTCTAATGCTCGACTCTCAAGGATCTTGATCAAATCGTCTTTCTCCTTCAGGTATGCTCTGTAGGAACTCTCTAAAGTCTGGAACTTGTTCTTCCAAGCATCCCTTTCCTGTTGCATCCTAACCAAAGCGAGTTGCAGCTATTCTAAATCATCTAATAAGGGAGGGTTGGTCTTCATAAATAGATCAGGCATGGGTGTCTCCTGAGTATACAGCATCTTCAACTGGATGGCTCTCGATCGGACCCACTAAAGATATGGCTCCAAAGAAACAGCACCTCTAGGTCCCAAATCCTTCCTACTCTTCTTATGAATGTGACGCCAGGCCTTCGCAATCTGCTCCCTAGCTTCCCTATGGTCTTCTCCTTCCTTCAGAAATAAACTACTCAAATGAATACTATTCGGTTTATCCCTCATCGAATAACCAAGCTATCATTGTGCAAGAACAGGGTTATAGTTGATTCCTCCCTTTGTACCAAGAAGAGGCACATTGGGGAAACTACCACAATTGTCAATAATCTCCACATCCTGGTAAGCTCGACGATACCAATCAATATCCGAGTGAGTAAGTTCCATGATCTTAGAAGCCCAACGGGGTTCCTTCTTGACATCCCAAAAAGCATCAGACTGAGGCATATGAGAGATGAACCATCGGTACAACAAAGGCGTGCAACAGATAATCATTCCCCCATGATAAGAACTCTGAAGATGACAGAGTAATAAGCATCACCCAACAGTGTAGGAACTGGGTTTCCAATCATGAAAATCCTGATAGCGTTAATGTCAACAAACTTGTCCACATTAGGAAATAAGAACAATCCATAAGCAAGAAGAGCAAAGATGGCCTCAAAAGCAATCGTACTCTTCATTCTGGAAAAGGAACAAGCTTTCTCCAATAAGAATTGAGTTGATAATCCTCTAATCCCTCCTTTAGTAGTCATATGGGCTTCCACCTCAGACTTCCCCAGATGAATCAAAGCAGCAATCTCATGTGGTTTTGGCTCGCCCTCCAAACCAGTAAAAGGAACACGATTGGTAACGGGTAAATCCAATAGATAAGAATACTCCTCCAGTGTAGGCATCAACTGATAATCAGGAAAATTAAAGCAGTGATACATCAGATCATAGAACTGGACCAAGGTCGAGAGAATACCCTCCTTCATCTTTAGCTTCATGAGAGGAATGATGGATCCATACTTCTTCCAAAAGTCTGGAAGACACTCAATCTCTGGAATTAGACTGACCAACTCATCTATCTTGGGATCCTTGAAACTGTATTTCCCGGTCTTTCTCTTTCCAGAATCCATGGTTAAAAGTACTTGAGATATTCACAAATAGTCAACCTTTAAATCCCTTGAAATATTATTTTCTCCAAAAGATGCTTATGAGTGCATGGATGCATGATGCAACAATCACACACAAGATCGCACATATAGGGTTCATAGGTTCCACGTCACGAGCATGAGGTCGAAGGTACTACCCATAAGGTGTTGGTCTAAGAGTTATCACCTGCCGAACAAGGTTCTAGAGGTTCCCAGAGTCTACATCCTTCCTTCGGATATTACCAACTTCCTGATTAACTCGGTAATTAGTAATATTCTCAAGAAAGACTCGTCCAAGCTGTGATAAGGTGGGAGAACTGACTTGAGGTTTTGCGTTTGTGTTCGCAAATGTTTCAGTTTAGCAAGAGTCGCCACCGACTTTTTATTTTATCCTAAGGAAAGGTCAAAAAGCACAGGAAAGACCTTTAAGATGTTTTCTTGGGTTCGGGGAGTAGATTATGAAAAGGGAAGGTGCAAGCACCCTTTTCATCCATGGTTATCCATGGGCTCTTAGTTACTTGTTTAGATCACTTGCTTTTCTTTTCCAATTGTTGGAAATGGTGCTTTGTGTGTGGTTTTGAAAGATGTTTTGAAAAGAGGCCATCATTGTGGCAACCTTTGTAATGATTCTTGTTTGAATGTATACAAAGGTGTTGTTGTCTTTTGAAAAGGTTTCAATGTTTGAAAGTCTTGTTTTGAAATTGTGTTGTGAAGTGTGTTTGAAAATAGCAAGGATGTTTTTGCAAGCTTTTTGATCAAGTAACTAAGAGCTATCTACCCTATTTTACTCAAAGATCCTTCCTAATGATTTTAACCCTTTTGACAGTGTTGTTTCACCATTGCATTTGGTGAACAACCTTGTGTTAGAATGTTAAACGGGACAGGCGCGGGTCATCGTATAGACCATGATAGCAATTGTGTCAAGCATCTTTGGAAATTTTCTTGAGGGACTTGATCATTTTTGTTTAGGCAACCAAGATAGCGTCATCGAGGGACTATGATCTTTTGTTTTGTTTTTGTTTTGCCAAAGTACCCAACATGTATACCATGGCCCATTTTTTAAGGCAACAAGTGGATTGTAACCCTAGGGGTGCAAGTGTGTATTGTGTTTGATTTTCATGCATTTTTATCTTTGATTAGGTCAAACTATTTGTTGATTTGGATTTTTACATACAAACCCTAATTCTCTAATCATGGCATAATTGAAAGCGTAAAATGCGAGAATTTAAAGTTCTAAGCTATTACAACATGATTATGGGGATGAGGGTACAATTTTGAATGAGGGGTATTTGACAAGAAATATAAACCCTAGTTTACTATTACATCCAAATTGAATCTCAAATGCATAAATATTTAAAAGTACAATATTTAAATAAACAAGATAAATAAATATTAAATAATATGTATTATGCAAAAAAGGTTTTTGTTTACCTATGTATGTAAAAGTATTTTTGATGTAAAAAAGTATAAAGAAATAAATAAATAAAAAAGATTAATTTTATTTGTTTTAAGGGTAAACCCTAATTTCTTTAAGAAAATAAATACTTATATATTATTTATATACAAAAAATATATTAATATATACAAAAATAAAATATACTTAAAAAAGGGTATTTTTTAGTATGAATAATAATAAAAATAAAAATGTAATATTTTTATTCTAAGTATTTAATAAAATAAAAGTATATATATATATATATATATATATATATATATATATATATATATATATATATATATATATATATATATATATATATATATATATATATATATATATATATATATATATATATATATATATATATATATATATATATATATATATATATATATATATATATATATATATATATATATATATATATATATATATTAAATATGTATAATATAAAATAAAATATGTACAAAAATAAATTATATTTTAAATAATAATTTAAGTGTGAATAAAATTAAGAAATAAAAATAAAAGTATAATTTACATATTATTTTTAAGTTTAAGTAAATAATATAAAAGTATTAAAAATGTTTTCTACATTAGAAAAATTAAAATAAAATGCTAAATAAATGTAAAAAATCATGAAAATATTTTTTGAGCATTTATTATATTTGGAAATAAATAAACAAAATCAGAAAAGAAAACAAAAATGCAAAAATATGATTATTCAAGAAATTGGGCCATGGGTATGAAAAGAGGGGTGTCAAAAGCAAGCAGGCCAAGCCCAGCCCAAATCTTCATCTTCAACCTCCGGCACTTTGAAAAAACGCGCGCCTGTTATACAAACTTGAACATCCTGCATACGTGATCTTTTGCCAAAACTCACAACATCAAACTTGTAGAGAATTTCAAGACGATTCCAACCATATAAATAACTAGTCCTAACTCTCAAAGACCAGAGAGAATTTCTCTGGCCCTAAAATCTGACCTAGTTTTTTCAGCATGTTCATGGATGAAATTCTCCTAGCACACTTAATATAAATGAAAGTTGAGCATATGTATGGCTTCCTAGCAATGAACACTACATTTTTTATTCACAAACCTAAGGCTAAATGTTCCTAAATAGAGAGATAGAAAGTGAAGAAAAACCTGTTTCAGTTGGATTCGTGTAGGACAATGCAGTGCTTCTCAACAAGTTTTGGGGTGTCTGGTAGCTTGCCTGAACTTCACTAAATCTTTTCCAATAGCTAGCTTACCTTGAATGTCCCTGAATCAGCCGATAGAACTCAATCTGCACAAGCTTGAAATGAAAATGGTGAACACTGTAAATGGAGTTACAATTGGCAATGGAGGTTTGGGATAGCTTGAGTGAGTTGAATGGAAGGTGTTTGAAGCAATTTGGGGCAAAATGCACGAGCCAAATGAGTTGGAGAACTCAAGTTGCAGCACCTGCCCTATTTTGCCAAAGAAGTGTGATTTCTGGATATGGGGTGTTTTGAGGCTCAAGCACACGTGTTTCTGGCTCAAAGGGTTATGTGAAAGATGTTTTAAATGTTTGTGTAAGTTGGTGTTGGCTGGTTTTTTTGAGTTCTTTGAATTTGGACAAGTTTCTTCTTCTTGAAGCAAGAAAGTGGAAGTTGTGATTACAGGCCTGTACAAGCCATCAAATATGCTGCATACAATCCTCTTGGTCCCTGCAATTTGTGGATTTGATTTGGCTTCTGAGATCTTGGCCCTATGCTCAAAGATCATGGTTTGACATAAAGCACACTTTTGCAAAAATGGGAATTTGCCTTTTTCTACTTAAGGCCTAATCTTGTGTACAATATCCAAATGGCCAAAACAAAAGATTAGACTAATGGATTTGCATTTAATTAAGGAGTGTGAAGTGTTTTATAGGCCTGCAAACTAGTACAAGGCATGCTGGTTTGAAAATGCCACTTGAGTGAACATGAATTTCCCATGGATACAAAGTGAGTTTTTGCCAACTTCAAGCATTCGATTCTCCCTAACCACAAATGTGTTTGAGGAGTTCTTTGACAATTTGGAAAGCTTGCAACATGCTATATAATCCATATTTGAAATGCAAATTGAGACTCTAAGTGGAACTATGTGAAAAATGGCCAAGAAGATGGGTCAAAATCCTGCATAAACTAGGGCAAAATTTCACTAAGTTAAAAGTTTTAGGGACCCTTGTTCCAAAACTCATAACTTGAGATCCAAGCTTCTTTTGAGAAAACTTTGTGAATAAAAGTTGTAGAATAAATGTAGGAATACAACTTTCATGTTGTAAGTTTTGTTTGAATCCATTTGCATCATGGTGAAAATATGGGACAAAGTTAGGAAAAATTAAGAAAATTTCATAACTTAGAAAAATTCTAAGTTATGAAATTTTTCAATTTCAAACCCTAATTTGCAATTTTGGGTTTCTTGATGAACAAGTTTCATAATTTGACACATCTTGATGAAAAATGACTCTTGGCACTTGATTTTGACCAAAAAGTCAAAGTTTGACTTTTCAGTGTACAGTCAAATTTTGATCAGTTGACTGAAAAATTCATTTGTCAATCCCATGCATTTGAGATCTTTTGAACTTGTTGAATAAGTCAAGATTATTCCATTGAGTCCTTGAGTCTATGGTTGAACCTAATTTGCCATTGGTTAGGTCAAAAAGTCAGAAATTGCCTTTGTACAATCAAAATCCTAAAAATGACCATTTTGCCCTTTTGGTGATCTGATCAAATTTCTTGTGGAATTATGGTCCAAACTTGATCAAATGGTTTATATGAGTTCATAAAGTTGATGTGGGTCAAAATTCATGAGGTTTGACTGTAAATTGGCCACAGTTGACTTTTTCCCCAATACAACTGATTTATAGGTCAATTGTCCAATTGACTGGGCAAAAATTTGATTCAAGGCTTGAAACTTGGTGTAGACAAACTTATGATTCCAATATGAAGTATGAAAGTCAATTTGAGCATTGAAGGTCCAAAAATCCTTGTGCAAACTCAAACCCTAGTTTAGGTCATCAGTGCAAGGAGATGTCTTGAGCAGTGCAAACCCTAGCTTGATCTTGAGTTCCAAGAGCCTTGTGATGAGAAATGTTGATAAAATGAGAGGGCAAATTTTGGGGTACAACAGTTGCCCCTTTTCAATCTTCTTGGACCTGAAGAGTTAGATTGGCAAGTTTGCCTGTCGTGACTCGAAGGTAAAAGAGGATTGGACACTAGAGTGCCCGTAAATTTGCACTCGTCAAAAACGTAGCTGAGGGAATGGGCTTAAAGATGCCATTTGGAGATGGTAGGATCTTGCTGGAGATGGGCTTAGAGATGCCATCCAAAACTTGTTTGTTGAAAAACAGTAGAATGAACATCAGAATGGTATCCGTATTTGGAACGTATCTGAGTTGTATCTGGAGACTGGGTTTGTATGAGCAAAGGAATAGCGTCTGTGTCTAGAGCATATCCGAGCTGTAACTGTATTTGATTCTTGAATGAATTTCAGAATGACTACCGTGTCTGGAGTGTATCTGTATTCTAAATGGGTGACAGAGAAACATCTGTGTATGGAGCATCTATGTGCTGGGGATAAATTCCGAATGAGTGATAGAATGGCAACCGTGTCTGGAGCGTATCTGGATTGTATCTAAAGTTGAGATTTGTATGAATAGAAGAATGACTTCCGTGTTTGGAGTGTATCCGTACTGTAACTGGGATCCGGACAAGTGACAGAATGACTTCCGTGTCTGGAGTGTATTTGAGCTTGAAGTTGATAGTTGAATATGAATGAGAAATAGAATGGCTTCCGTGTCTGGAGCGTATCTAGTCTGTATCTGATTGCTGGAGTCTGAATGAGTAGTAGAATGACCATCGTGTCTGGGGTGTATCCCTACTGTATCTTGACTTGAAATTCTGAATGAGTAATAGAATGACCGTCGTGTCTGGGGTGTATCCATACTGTATCTGAAATCTTTGATTAGTTGTTAATGATAGCTTTTTAATCTTATCCTGAAAAGGGTAGAATGTTAGCTAAAGCACAAAGTTATGTTGCATGATATGTATGATGCAATAAAATATGTTCTATTAATGAATGTAATGGATGTAATGGATATGCATGTAAGCTGAGAAGTTGTCTTGCTGAGGAAAATAAATCCTTGATAACTGGAGATAATGAAATCTTTGACTGCTGCCGAAGAGAGTAAATCCTTGAACGATGTTAGGGAAGTGAAAATCCTTGGTGACTTGTGGGGATTAACAAGAGTTTTGACAACTTCTGCGGGGAATGAGGATTCTTCCTGACCTTCCTGGGGAAATAAGGAAAAATCTGATGACCTCTACTGGGGAATTAAAACCTGGAAGGCTTCAAATGGAGAAACAGGAATTAGAATCTTCGTTTTGTTGGGAAAATAACTCTATGGGGAGAGTGTTTATTCTGCCGGGGAAATCAGGAGGTTGGGTTGTATGCCAATCTACTAGAAAATTGTCCTAGTTGGGGATAAAACAAAAAGTTAATTGTTATCTGGTTGATTCTCAGACTTTTTAGATAGCCTGCTGGGGAAGTTGGGGAAAACTGAATGGTTCCCGCTGGGGATTGATAGTTGGAAGTTTGACTCCGCTGGGGAAGAAGGTTTCATCTTAGCTGAGGGTCCATAGTTCAAAGTTTTCGGGCTCCATTGGGGATCGGGAGTTTAGAGACTTAACTCTGATGGGAATTTTAAAATTTAACTCCGCTGGGGATATGTACCTCAAGGTTTTAGCTTTGTTGAGGATCTGAATGACATACTGCAGGGGATTTCTTCTGGAATAGCCTAAAGACGTTTTCCTATACTTTCGACCTACCAGTAATTATCCTTTCTTATTTTGTTTTATTTGTAAGCAATGATTATATTCAAATGCATATGCCTATTTAACAAACCATTGGACGTTTTCAAATAAAACATATGTGTAAAAAGAAAAGAAAGGTAAGCAAATTTCTGCATTTTGAAGTATCTTTGTATTAACTTTTGTAAGTATCTTTGTACAAAGGAGACAGACATCCTAGTAAGAGAATGTTGTCGAAAAATTAAGAAAAAATTTATACAAAAAAGAAAGATGGCTATGTGTAATAATTCCATGGGGTTCCCATTCTGCTATAGCCTTCACAGCTCTGAGTATCTTGTCCATTCGTTGCTTCGTCCGCAGATGATTGGATAGATCAGAAGCTTAGAGCTTGTTGGTGAAGAGACTGTCCTTAAAGTGATCCGACGAGACATAGTCATACGCTTTAATTCCCTAACTTTTGCCTGGACCGCCCTTTCGAGTTTTCGATCCACCGGGAAACCCTTTTTTGACCAAGTCGCCCTTTCGGGTTTTCAACTTGAAGGGTGTATAGATTTTTTTTGTTTTATCCCTAATTTTTGCCTGAACCGCCCTTTTGGGTTTTCGATTCACTGGGATGCCCATTTTTGCCCAAGTCGCACTTTCGGGTTTTCAACTTGTCGGGTCGTTTATGCGTAGTATCTTTTGACTATGTCTGTGTTCGCAGGGTGCGGCAAGTCGTCGCCGTCCATGGTGGTCAGAATCATTGCCCCACCAGAAAAGATGTTCTTGATCACAAATGGTCCTTCATAAGTAGGAGTCCACTTGCCCCTGGGATCACATTGTGGTAAGATGATCCGCTTGATTACAAGATCTCCGACTTGATATACCTGACGTTTGACTTTCTTGTTGAAAGCCTTGATCATCTGTTTCTGATATGTCTGACCATGACAAACAGCAGCAAGTCGCTTCTCGTCGATCAAATTAAGTTGGTCAAGTCGGGTATGAATCCAATCGTCTTCACTCAAACCAGTATCCTTCATGATCCTCAAGGAAGGAATCTGAACTTCCATAGGTAAAACAGCCTTCATGCCATATACCAAAGAAAAGAGGGTTTCCCCTGTTGAAGTACGCGTCGTGGTACGATATCCATGCAGAGCAAACGGTAACATCTCATGCCAGTCCTTGTAGGTGACCGTCATCTTTTGAATGATCTTCTTGATATTTTTGTTCGCAGCTTCAACAGCACCGTTCATCTTTGGCCGATAGGGAGATGAATTGTGATTTTGAATCTTGAACTGCTCGCACAGAGTGGTGATCACAGTGTTATTCAGATTTGTACAGTTGTTTGTGATGATCCTGTCGGGGATACCATACCGGCATATGAGATTCTGCTTGATGAAGCAGACAACCACATTCCTTGTAACGGAGGCGTAGGGAGTTGCTTCGACCCACTTGGTAAAATAATCAATAGCGACCAAGATGAAGCGATATCCATTGGATGTCGTGGGCTTGATCTCTCCAATCATGTCGATTCCCCACATTGCGAATGGCCAAGGAGCTGTTAAGACATTGAGAGGAACTCGAGGAATATGTACCTTGTCAGCATAAACTTGGCATTTGTGACAAGTACGGGAATGTTGATGACAGTCAGCTTCCATGGTAGACCAGTAGTAGCCTGCCCTTAGAATCTTCTTAGCCATCGTATGTCCGCTCAAGTGGGTGCCAAATGTGCCACTATGTATTTCGGTCATGATCAACTCTGCTTCAACCTTGTCCACACAACGAAGTAGAACACAATCATGGATGCGCTTATAAAGGATACCATTGCTCAGGAAGAACTTGGCAGCAAATCTCCTTAAGAACTTTTTGTCATTGATTGAAGCTCCTTCAGGGTATTCTCTAGTCTGGAGATACCTTTTGATTTCATGAAACCAGGGTGGTTCCACTATTTCTTCGGTATTAATCTCATGACAGTGCGCAGGTTCGTCCATTCGCTTGATGGTGATTTGGGGAGCCTCATTATCCCAGTTGAGTTTAAACATGGAAGACATTGTAGCCAGAGCATCTGCAAGCTGATTTTCTTCTCGCGGGAAGTGCTCGAAAGTAATCTGCTCGAAATGAGGCAACAATGTCAAGACATGTTCTTTGTATGGGATAAGATTAGGATGTTTAGTGTGCCACTCTCCTTTAATTTGACTGATAACCAAAGCTGAGTCCCCAAATACGACCAAAGATTTGATTCCCAAGTCAATAGCAGCCTTGAAACCAAAGATACAAGCTTCATATTCGGTCATGTTGTTGGTGCAGCTGAAGCAAAGTCGGGCAGTGAAGGGTGTATGGCAACCTTCCTGAGAAATAAGTACCGCACTGATACCGTTGCCAAGTGCATTTGAAGCACCATCAAAGTACAGGGTCCATCGGGATCCTTGTTCAGGTCCGTCATACGGTCTGTTACCTTCAATGTTGTCCAATGTCATGATGTCCTCGTCGGGGAAGTCGAATCTCATAGATTGGTAATCTTCGACGGCTTGATGAGCTAGATGGTCAGCTAGTACACTCCCCTTTATAGCTTTTTGGGTTGTGTACTGGATATCATACTCAGTCAGGATCATTTTCCATCTAACGATTCTTCCAGATAAAGTAGGCTTCTCGAAGATGTACTTAATCGGATCCATTTTAGAAATCAGCAAGGTGGTATGTGTCAACATATACTGCCTTAGCCGGCGAGCAGCCCATACCAAAGCGCAGCAAGTTTTCTCGAGCAGTGAGTAGCGAGTCTCACAGTCGGTAAACTTTTTGCTAAGGTAATAAATGGCATGCTCTTTTCGGCCAGACTCGTCATGTTGGCCCAGTACGCACCCCCATTGAATTATCCAAAACAGTCAGATACATGATTAAAGGCCTTCCTTCGATGGGTAGAATCAAGATAGGAGGTTCCAGCAAATACTCCTTGATCTTATCAAAAGCAACTTGACAATCATTGTTCCATTCAACCACCTGATCTTTCTTCAACAGCTTGAAGATTGGCTCACAGGTAGATGTTAGGTGAGAGATGAACCTTACGATATAGTTTAAGCGTCCCAAGAAACCTGTAACCTCCTTTTCAGTGCGGGGGGCAGGCATTTCTTGTATAGCTTTGACTTTAGCAGGATCAACCTTAATGCCTTTGTTGCTGACGATAAATCCCAAAAGTTTACCAGACCTGACTCCAAAAGTGCACTTGCTTGGGTTCAGTCTGAGCTTATACTCCTTCAATCTGACAAACAGCTTTTGCAGATGGTCAAGGTGCTCTTCTTCTGTCTGTGATCGGGATATCATGTCGTCTACGTAGATTTCGATCTCATGATGTATCATATCATGAAACAAAGCTACCATGGCTCGCTGATAGGTTGCCCCGGCATTCTTCAATCCGAATGGCATCACTTTGTAGCAGAAGGTACCCCACTGCGTAACAAAAGTTGTCTTCTCCATGTCTTCGGGGGCCATTTTGATCTGGTTGTATCCCGAGAATCCATCCATGAAGGAAAATACCTTGTGTTGAGCTGTGTTATCAACCAAGATGTCAATGTGTGGTAGTGGGAAATCATCTTTAGGGCTAGCTCTGTTTAAGTCCCGATAGTCCACACACATTCTGACTTTGACGTCCTTCTTAGGCACGGGCACAATGTTAGCAACCCATTGTGGATAGGAAGTAACAGCCAGAAATCCAGCATTGAATTGCTTCATTACCTCAGCTTTGATCTTTTCAGACATGTCGGGCCTCATCCGGTGGAATTTTTGTTTGATCGGTGGACAGTCTTCTCTTGTAGGGAGACGGTGAACCACGATATCTGTATCTAGTCCAGGCATGTCTTCATAGGACCAGGCAAAGATCTCAACATATTTGTTCAGTAGCTGAACTAGACGCTCTTTGACACTTGGCTCCAGGTTGGCACCCACCTTAACCTGTTTCTTGTCATCCTCTATTCCCAGATTGATGGTTTATAGCAACTCTTCATGGGGCATAATAGCCCTTTCCTCTTGTTGCAAAAGTCTGGATAACTCTCCAGGCACTTCACAGTCTTCATCACCTTCGTACTCGGCATGATTGACCAAATCTTCAGAGTAACCGAAGGTTATAGCAGAATAGTCAGACATGGAATCCGGAGTGGATGGGTACCTGCATTTTGTGAGTGTGGGTGTGTGTAAGGGATAGCCATCCTTAAACAAAACAAAATGTAAAAGGAAAGAAAATGAACACAACAATTTATAGATGAAAACGTCCAATGATTCACTTAAAAATGGCATATGATAATGAACAAATCAAGCCCTTACAAATGGACCTATATGCCCCGGGTAAGGCATAAGCTGAAAATAGTGTACGAATTGTTTAATTATTACATACCAAAATAGGAAATTGCTCAAAGATAAATTACTGGTTGATGAAAGTGATGGGAACGAAGTCTTTCGCTTCCTAGTTGTTTAATCCTCCTTCAACGGTCGGAAAGATCCAATCTTCAAAGTTGTCTTCTTCATCAACATCTTCTAAGGCATTAATTCCATGGTGAGTGATTTTTACGGGTGGTCCTCCAGCCCGGGAGAGACACACAGCTTTCTGGCCAGCAGCAGTAAAACCTAGTCTGAACTTGTCCGTCTTGTGAGGAAAATCAGGCAGTTACCCCCATACTGTACTCCTTCCTTCTTTGATTACGGCCTCCGCATATTTGAGGGATGCCATCCTAGACACAAGCTTGGAAACGATAGGCACATCAGTTATTGTCTTTGCAACTGCGACTTCAGGAGAAACCTCTTCGAAATGTTGGAAAGGCGTTTCTATGAACTCGCCATCCAACTCCACATAGCGGAAGGAGTTAAGATGACTTATCATATACTCTTCCTCCCCATGAACCGTTATAACCTTACCCTGAACTGGATACTTTAGCATTTGGTGCAGAGAGGAAGTGACTGCCCCAGCATTGTGGATCCACGGCCTTCCCAACAAGCATGAATATGAAGGACGGATGTCCATCACATAAAAAGTAGAGTTGAAATTTTTTGTGCCAACTTTGATTGGGATGTCCACTTCTCCGTGAACCATCCTCTTAGAACCGTCGAAGGCCCTAACAATGATGTTACTGGGTTTTAGGGTCAAACCTTCACAGTCCAATCTGTCCAACGCCTTCTTCGGTAGCACATTTAAAGATGAACTGGTGTCAACCAGAACATGGGCAAGTGTGGTCCCTCTGCATTCTACCGAGACATGCAGCGCATCATTGTTCTTCCTTCCCTTAGGGGTCAAATCAGCATCAGAAAAACCAAGACCATTATCAGCAGTAAGGCTAGCCACGCACTCTTGAAACTGGTCTACGGAAGTTTCTTGAGGCACGTGTGCCGTCTTTAGAAATTTGATCAAGGCCTTAGCATGAGCCTCAGAGTAGAGTAGGAGAGCCAGCATGGAGATTTTGGAAGGGGTTTGCCCTAGCTGCTCCATGACATCGTAGTCGCTCTTCTTGATTATCTTTAAGATTTCTTCCATCTCTTTCTGGGTGGTCTCGGGGATTACCACAGTCTGAGCCTTCGTCCTGACAAGCGCTTCTTGTATCCCCTTACCTTTGGCAGTAACATCAGAGGGTCTAATTTTAGGAGCATCAAGTTCTTCAATTACCGGGCTTTGCCCAAATGGCTTGACAGCTACAGAAACTTTTGAGGGTCTGAAGACTGCTTGCGGAGGAGCAATCTCCAGAGAGAAGATCCTTCCGCTGCGAGTTATCTTGCTCATTCCTGCAATATTCCCTATATCAGGGGTTTCATCATCGGAATTCTCTTGGACTGATTCAATTTGCTTGATACCATGGTAGAAGATCTCTCCTCCGTAGTTCCATGGTATCGTCTTGTTAGATTTATACGGGACAGGCCCCGGCATGGTGATTTTCAACGGCATAAACTTAGGATCAGGCGTAATCTTAACAGGCCTTTTGCAGGTCTTGGAAAGATCGTTGAAGATGGTTATTATAGCGATGTCATTCGTTGGAGTATCAAAAATAATAGGAGTAACATGAGTGATAGTATCAACAGGAGTCTTTTGAAAGAGGATCTCTTGGGTATCCATCAGGCGTTGGATGCCTGATTTCAACAGTGGGCAGTCAGTTTGCAAGTTTTAACAAAAGTAGCAGTCTTTTCCACAGCCTGGGAATATCCCGACTTTCATCAAATTCACTTTAATCACTGGTAACAGAGTCAAAAGGTCATCAATAGTGGTAACATGAAGGTCTTCCATAACGGCATGGACATTATGACCATGCTTCGGCATTGGGGCAGAAATCATATTCGGCTTTTCGGGCGCATCAAATTCTACCTCCTTGGCGTCTATCAAGTCTTGGATCTTGTTTTTAAGAGCCCAAAAGTTGTTGGTATCATGCCCTACACTGTCAGAGTGGTATGCACATTTTGCATTGGAATGATAATAAGGAGAAGAGGTATTAGGTTTTTTCGGCGCTTCTTTCAAGTTGGTGAGATTTAGCTTTAACAGATGAGGGGGGACTTGAGCCGGTGTCATGTTGATTCGGGTGAATTGCCGTTGTGGCCTTTCTACCCTTTGCTGATTAGCTCTTGGCTGATTGCTGCGAGGTTGATCGATTGAAGAGTTTTTGGATCATCACAGCCCCCACCATTGGTCGGCGCTCCGTTCTTTCTTGGTTCCTCTGGTTGTGAATAGCATAAACTTCCTTCTTAGCTGGGAAGGTCTTCTTAATAGCAGTGGAAGTGGAGGCATCCTTCTGAATTTTACCACTTTTAATGCCAGCTTCGACCCTTTCACCGGTCAGAATTAATTCGGTGAATCCTACAGATGAACTCCCGATTAAATGATTGAAGAATGGACCTGACAGAGTCCCTAAAAACATGTCAACCAGCTCTCTATCCGACAATGGTGGACGCACCCTTCCAGCCAAATCCCTCCACTTTTGGGAATACTCCTTAAATCCCTCATTAGAGGCCATACCCATACTCTGTAGCTGAGTACGAGTAGGCGCTAAATCTGCATTGTATTGGTATTGTCGGTAGAAAGCAGCAGCTAAATCTTCCCAGTTATGAACCTCAGATCTCTCAAGTTGATAGAACCAGTCCAATTGCGTGCCTGACAAACTATCTTGAAAAAAGTGGACCCAAAGATCCTTATCAAAAGAGTGAGGTTGGATCTTTCTGACGTAGGATCTCAGATGCATTTTCGGACACGACAGACCGTCATACTTAGCAAATGTAGGTACTTTGAACTTGGGAATGACGATTCCAACAACCAACCCTAGTTCTTCGAAATCTAAACCAGGTACCCTTTGCAACTCCATGGCTGCCAACCGATCCTCAAGATTTTTATACTTATCATCCGCCGGGGGATATTGCTGTTCGGAGTAGTCTTCATCCTCTTCCTCTTCTTCTTCTTCAACTTCAGATTCAGAAGGCATCGCAACTCCTTTACCTTTACCAACCCCTTCATCAGACGTCGAGGGGAACTCGAGAACCTTTCTAGCCTGGTTTTCAAACCTTCTTCCCATAGTGGCCATACCAGTCCTTTTCTTCTTTTTCTCTTTATCTTTCTCCAACAGTGCTTTAAGGTCCTCTTGACCCTTTCCTAAGGTCATGAGGAGTTGCTGGAATTGCGAATTTTGTGCTTGCAGATCCTTAACCGTCTGCTCCAAATCCATCTTGCTGAAATAAACAGCAGAAAGATAAGGAAACCTGGTGTGAAGACCTGTTTATGCATGTGATGAATGATATGTTATTCATGTAATGCATTCAAGGATTCAGAAATTCAAATTTGTTGCAAACAAAAAGAACACACGTCATATTAAGAAGAAATTTGTTAGTACATAAATGCCCCATGGGCGAAATATTACAAAATTCTTAATGTAAAAATACATTGGACATCCTCTTTGGTGCGATGTAAGTGTTAAGAGTTTCCTCTTCGTGAAGTCTGCGGGTAAGCTCCAAAACCTTCTTCTCACTTGCATAGAAGTTGGCTTCAAAAGTATTTCGTTCCTCTTTGAGTTGTATCCAACTCTTTTGCAATTCTTCCAATGATGTTGGCATGTCTGGATGTAGGAGGGTGTATGGAAC
Source organism: Vicia faba (assembly GCA_948472305.1). Taxonomy (NCBI): domain Eukaryota; kingdom Viridiplantae; phylum Streptophyta; class Magnoliopsida; order Fabales; family Fabaceae; genus Vicia; species Vicia faba. The sequence continues at coordinate 611,176,620 of OX451736.1, forward strand.
CTCTCCTTCCATAATAGGCTCTTTGATCACGGGGAGAATGTGAGGGTAAGGCATCATAAGATTCTGGGCACGATTTCGTACCCACTTGAGATAAGGCTCAAGGGGGATGGAATTCTTGTGCCCCAGTGTCTTACTATCCACTTTGTTGGGCATCCTCCAAGCTCTGATGAACCTTTGTCGAAGTCCTTGAGCGTCGTTGTCGAAGTAAAAAACTAGGTCAGGAATCAACATATCATAAGGACCATCTCTCTGGGCATATCCAAACTGCCTTAGAGCTAAACAGGGGTTGTAGGTAAAGCATCCCCTAATGCCAAGTAGTGGGACATTAGGGAATTCCCCACAAAGATCAATGATGATGGCATTTTCTCTGGACCAAGAACACCAATGAACATCAGAATGTGTTAGGGTCATCAATCATTGTGACCACCTTAAACCCTGCTCATTCTTCAAAACTGACTGGGGAAGGTAAGAAATAAACCACCTTGCTAGAAGAGGAGTACAGCACATGAGAACACCTCTTTTCCTCATTGTTCGTGTGTAAAATGAGTGTAGGATGTCCCCAAGCAATGTAGGCACAGGATTCCGAGATATGAAAATATTGACAGCATTCACATCTATAAGCTGATCAGGGTTTGGGAACAAAACCAACCCATAGATGAGGAGTGCTAGAATCTCTTCAAAAGCTTGCAGATCTAGAGAATTCCAGCAGTCTTGTGCCTTCTCAAACAGAAACTTTTCCAAGAAACCCTTGACACCACTTCTGGTTTCCCAATGACCTTTGATATCAGATGGTTGCAAGTGTAAGGCTTGAGCAACATCTTCAGGTTTTGGTTCTTTTTCCGTATCGTTGTAGGGTAGTTGATGAAGAATAGGAATCCTCGGGAGTTGAGAAAATTCCTCCAAAGTAGGTACTAGTTGATAATTAGGGAATGTGAAACAGTGGTGTAGGGGGTCAAAGAACTGGAAGAGAACTTTCACCATGTCTTCTTCAATGTTGGAGTTGACCAAGTTGAGAATTCTACCATGTCTTTCACTGAAGAGAGAATTTTCTGGAATCTTGGAAGTAAGTTCCTTGAGTTGAGGAGGGATTCTCACAAGGTTGACTTTAATTGTTTTCCTGCGAAGAGATTCCATGACCTACAAAACAAGAACAAAGATGAAGATCCAAACCCTTGAAATGGTTAGTGGATGCATATGATGCTTTATGATATTCATGATGTATGCACAAGCATATGTACAAACAAGTCACACAAGATCCAAGTTTTAGGCTTGCATGAGGTCTCATAGGTAAGTACCCTCTTGAAGTTAGTTGGCTCAACCTGTCCTATAAATAGTAACCGGGTTCTAAGGAGCTCAATATCACTGGATTATTTTCTATGTTCATTGTTTTGGTTTAGCCACTTAACTGGCGACCAAAATATTCCAAGAAAACAACCCTCGATGAGTGTAGTATCGAGTATCTACCAACTTCGGACTGCACCAAAGTCGGTCATCTCACTACCCCTAATAAGGCCAAGATGGTCAAGTAAGGTTCTAAGAGTTCATTAGTGCTTCATGACATCACTCAGCGGCCCCGTATTCTCTTTGATTGACTCAAAGGCTACCGGTACTCACAAATATGTCACACTAATATAGTTACTGCTTCAACCATGTCGGTATACCCTGCACAGTTTCCATAATGTATTGCTATTTACCTATGAATGTTTCCCAAATCTGGGTAGAGGATTTCAAGCCCAAATAATAGATCCAAATGTAAAGAAATCAAAGCAAACAAGATAAGAATTCAAAGGTGATCTAAACCCTAAGGTTACTCCACTTTTAGAATTTTCCCCAGCAGAGTCTCCAGTTCTGTGATACGGTGGGAGAACTGACTTGAGGTTTTGCGTTTGTGTTCGCAAATGTTTCGGTTTAGCAAGAGTCGCCACTGACTTTTTATTTTATCCTAAGGAAAGGTCAAAAAGCACAGGAAAGACCTTTGAGATGTTTTCTTGGGTTCGGGGAGTAAATTATGAAAAGGGAAGGTGCAAGCACCCTTTTCATCCATGGTTATCCATGGACTCTTAGTTACTTGTTTAGATCACTTGCTTTGCTTTTCCAATTGTTTGAAATGGTGCTTTGTGTGTGGTTTTGAAAGATGTTTTGAAAAGAGGCCATCGTTGTGGCAACCTTTGTAATTATTCTTGTTTGAATGTATACAAAGGTGTTTTTGTCTTTTGAAAAGGTTTCAATGTTTGAAAGTCTTGTTTTGAAATTGTGTTGTGAAGTGTGTTTGAAAATAGAAAGGATGTTTTTGCAAGCTTTTTGATCAAGTAACTAAGAGCTATCTACCCTATTTTACTCAAAGATCCTTCCTAATGATTTTAACCCTTTTGACAGTGTTGTTTCACCATTGCATTTGGTGAACAACCTTGTGTTAGGATGTTAAACGGGACAAGCGCGGGTCATCGTATAGACCATGATAGCAATTGTGTCAAGTATCTTTGGCAATTTTCTTGAGGGACTTGATCATTTTTGTTTAGGCAACCAAGATAGCGTCATCGAGGGACTATGATCTTTTGTTTTGTTTTTGTTTTTCCAAAGTACCCAACATGCATACCATGGCCCATTTTTGAAGGCAACAAGTGGATTGTAACCCTAGGGGTGCAAGTGTGTATTGTGTTTGATTTTCATGCATTTTTGTCTTTGACTAGGTCAAACTATTTGTTGATTTGGATTTTTGCATACAAACCCTAATTCTCTAATCATGGCATAATTGAAAGCGTAACATGCGAGAATTTAAAGTTCTAAGCTATTACAATATGATTATGGGGATGGGGGTACAATTTTGAATGGGGGGTATTTGACAAGAAATATAAACCCTAGTTTACTATTACATCCAAATTGAATCTCAAATGCATAAATATTTAAATGTATAATATTTAAATAAACAAGATAAATAAATATTAAATAATATGTATTATGCAAAAAAGGTTTTTGTTTACCTATGTATGTAAAAGTATTTTTGATGTAAAAAAGTATAAAGAAATAAATAAATAAAAAGATTAATTTTATTTGTTTTAAGGGTAAACCCTAATTTCTTTAAGAAAATAAATACTTATATATTATTTATATACAAAAAATATATTAATATATACAAAAATAAAATATACTTAAAAAAGAGTATTTTTTAGTATGAATAATAATAAAAATAAAAATGTAATATTTTTATATTTGTATTCTAAGTATTTAATAAAATAAAAGTATATATATATATATATATATATATATATATATATATATATATATATATATATATATATATATATATATATATATATATATATATATATATATATATATATATATATATATATATATATATATATATATATATATATATATATATATATATATATATATATATATATATATATATATATATATATATATATATATATATATATATATATATATATATATATATATATATATATATATATATATATATATATATATATATATATATATATATATATATATATATATATATATATATATATATATATATATATATATATTAAATATATTAAATATGTATAATATAAAATAAAATATGTACAAAAATAAATAATATTTTAAATAATATTTTCAGTGTGAATAAAAATAAGAAATAAAAATAAAAGTATAACTTACATATTATTTTTAAGTTTAAGTAAATAATATAAAAGTATTAAAAATGTTTTCTACATTAGAAAAATTAAAATAAAATGCTAAATAAATGTAAAAAATTTTGAAAATATTTTTTGAGCATTTATTATATTTGGAAATAAATAAACAAAATCAGAAAAGAAAACAAAAATGCAAAAATATGATTATTCAAGAAATTGGGCCAGGGGTATGAAAAGAGGGGTGTCAAAAGCAAGCAGGCCAAGCTCAGCCCAAATCTTCATCTTCAACCTCCAGCACTTTGAAAAAACGTGCGCCTGTTATACAAACTTGGACATCCTGCATACGTGATCTTTTGCCAAAACTCACAACATCAAACTTGTAGAGAATTTCAAGACGATTCCAACCATATAAATAACTAGTCCTAACTCTCAAAGACCAGAGAGAATTTCTCTGGCCCTAAAATCTGACCTAGTTTTTTCAGCATGTTCATGGATGAAATTCTCCTAACACACTTAATATAAATGAAAGCTGAGCATATGTATGGCTTCCTAGCAATGAACACTACATTTTTTATTCACAAACCTAAGGCTAAATGTTCCTAAATAGAGAGATAGAAAGTGAAGAAAAACCTATTTCAGTTGGATTTGTGTAGGACAATAAAGGGCTTCTCAACAAGTTTTGAGGTGTCTGGTAGCTTGCCTGAACTTCACTTGATCTTTTCCAATAGCTAGCTTGCCTTGAATGTCCCTAAATCAGCCTATTGAACTCAACCTGCACAAGCTTGAAATGAAAATGGTGAACACTGTAAATGGAGTTACAATTGGCAATGGAGGTTTGGGATAGCTTGAGTGAGTTGAATGGAAGGTGTTTGAAGCAATTTGGGGCAAAACGCACGAGCCAAATGAGTTGGAGAACTCAAGTTGCAGCATTTGCCCTGTTTTGCCAAAGAAGTGTGATTTCTGGCTATGGGGTGTTTTGGGGCTCAAGCACACGTGTTTCTGGCTCAAAGGGTTGTGTGAAAGATGTTTGAAATGTTTGTGTAAGTCGGTGTTGGCTGGTTTTTTTGAGTTCTTTGAATTTGGACAAGTTTCTTCTTCTTGAAGCAAGAAAGTGGAAGTTGTGATTACAGGCCTGTACAAGCCATCAAATATGCTGCATACAATCCTCTTGGTCCCTGAAATTTTTGGATTTGATTTGGATTCTGAGATCTTGTCCCTATGCTCAAAGATCATGGTTTGACATAAAGCACACTTTTGCAAAAATGGGAATTTGCCTTTTTCTAATTAAGGCCTAATCTCGTGTACAATATCCAAATGGCCAAAACAAAAGCTTAGACTTATGGATTTGCATATAATTAAGGAGTGTGAAGTGGTTTAGAGGCCTTCAAACTAGTACAAGGCATGCTGGTTTGAAAATTCCACTTGAGTGAACATGAATTTTCCATGGATACAAAGTGAGTTTTTGCCAACTTCAAGCATTCGATTCTCCCTAACCACAAATGTGTTTGAGGAGTTCTTTGACAATTTGGAAAGCTTTCAACATGCTCTATAATCCATATTTGAAATGAAACTTTATACTCCAAGTGGAACTATGTGAAAAATGGCCAAGAAGATGGGTCAAAATCCTGCCTAAACTAGGGCAAAATTTCACTAAGTTAAAAGTTTTAGGGACCCTTGTTCCAAAAATCATAACCTGAGATCCAAGCTTCTTTTGAGAAAACTTTGTGAATCAAAGTTGTAGACTTTGTGGAGGAATATAACTTTCATGTTGTATGTTTTGTTTGAATCCATTTTCATCATGGTGAAAATGTGGGACAAAGTTAGGAAAAATTAAGAAAATTTCATAACTTAGAAAAATTCTAAGTTATGAAATTTTTCAATTTCAAACCCTAATTTGCAATTTTGGGTTTCTTGATGAACAAGTTTCATAATTTGACACATCTTGATGAAAAATGACTCTTGGCACTTGATTTTGACCAAAAAGTCAAAGTTTGACTTTTCAGTGTACAGTCAAATTTTGATCAGTTGACTGAAAAATTCATCTGTCAATCCCATGCATTTGAGATCTTTTGAACTTGTTGAATAAGTCAAGATGATGCCATTGAGTCCTTGAGTCTATGGTTGAACCTAATTTGCCATTGGTTAGGTCAAAAAGTCAAAAATTGCCTATGTACAATCAAAACCCTAAAAATGACCATTTTGCCCTTTTGGTGATCTGATCAAATTTCTTGTGGAATTGTGGTCCAAACTTGATCGAATGGTTCATATGAGTTCATAAAGTTGATGTGGGTCAAAATTCATGAGGTTTGACTCTAAATTGGCCACAGTTGACTTTTTCCCCAATACAGCTGATTTATAGGTCAACTGTCCAATTGACTGGGCAAAAATTTGATTCAAGGCTTGAAACTTGGTGTAGACAAACTTATGAGTCCAACATGAAGTATGAAAGTCAATTTTAGCATTGAAGTTCCAAAAATCCTTGTTCAAACTCAAACCCTAGTTTAGGTCATCAGTGCAAGGAGATGTCTTGAGCAGTGCAAACCCTAGCTTGATCTTGAGTTCCAAGAGCCTTGTGATGAGAAATGTTGATAAAATGAGAGGGAAAATTTTGGGGTAAAACACAAGCTTAGTATCGTGTGACAACTATTTCTGGATTACTCCGTCATAGCTTCCGCACTACACCTAAAAGGCCAAGATGGGTTTGGTATTCTACTGTCCTCAGTTTCAGCAGGCTCCCAAGTCGAAAGCAGTACGTCTTCCCGATTACTCGGAAAACAACACTACAGTAAAAGGGGCCTCCACAGAGTGGGGGATCGCATGCCTCCTTTTTGGGATTACTCCCTCAAAGTTAACATGACTATACCGCCCGTCCTATCTTAAAGTTTTCCCAAGTCCGGGTATAGGACTTATGAGTAATCACCAAGCACCCTGAAAACCAGGAAAATCCAGACAAACATATATACAACATATAACATATAAACACAATAACACATATACAAATACAAACAAAGATAGGCTCAACCCACTTAGGAATGGACCAGCAAGAGGTCAATCTTTCCCCAGTGAAGTCGCCATTTTTTCTGTAGCGGTAGAAATGTTCAAGACTAAACCATTGGATTGAGTAGACTTTATACAAATCAAAAATAAAAATCGCCACCGCGCTTTATTGTTTCCAAAGGAATGGGAAAAGAGCGAATAACCCAAAAAGGGGGAAAGATTCAAGGTAAGGGGGTTGGTTATGCAAAGGGAAGGTATTAGCACCCTAAACATCTACGGTACTCCGCAGGAACCTCTTTCTAAAATCTGTATATTTTGGCTATAAAAAAAGTGTTATATATAAAATGGATGGTGGAGGTGAGAAAATAAATATATTTTTTATGATTTTTGCACCCGCCGCGGTTGCGAACCTTTAGTGTCTACGTACCACCTTTCGTGCAATAGAGGATCAGGGTACACGTAGTTCCTCTTTTAAAAGTTTGAAACACAAGTGTGTTGGTTAATTTTAAGAGATAAGATATCATCGTCATTGTCCGTGTGGAAAACATACTTACTACCCACAATCATGAGAAAGGAGAATTTGCATCATCTCAAAGTGGAGGATATCGCTTGGATTTTAAAATCAACAATGCCTCACTCAACACCCAAGTGGAAAATATCTCACTTCACTACATATTGTAGAAGTATAGTTGTTTGCATCACTATAAGGATTGACAAGAGTCTAACCTTTTGAGAAAAGTTTAAAGATAAAAAAGACAAAGTGGCAAAATGGTTTGAAATAAGATTAGTTGACTTTTAGTCTTCTCACAAAAATGTCAAGGTATTATTAAGTTGATTGAAGTTTATTTATAAAAATATTTTGAAAATGCATGGACCTAAGTCCAAGTTTATTATGAAAGTGGTTTAAGTTTTAAAACAAGAAGAGTTTCAAAAGGAGGGAGAGGATTTTTGAAATTAAAGAAGATGGGAGGAGAAGAAGAGACTATCCTAAACCATGATGTAAAAGCTAATGATAAGAACCATCTAACCAATAAGAAGCCAAAACTTGACATTATGAGCCAAGATAGAATTCCCATTCTTTAGATTGAAACCAAGCAAGCAAAGATACTAGAACTTTTCAAATGTATTAAGTCTTCACAAAAATTGGGCAAAGTAACGACTGTATACGGGTGAATTCCAGATTACAAACAAATGATGTAATCACAAAAACCTGCACACAAAAACAAACAAGCAACCCAATGTCTTGAGGTAAACCTCAAGAGCTCCAGACAAAATAATCAGATAAGATCACAAGGTCTCCAAGATAGGCCAAGGTTTCTAATCCTAAGTCCAAGAAAAAGTCCCATGCTCCATAATGCCAAGGATAGTAACCAAATAGTCCAAGTACCATTAAGAGATTTTTAGGGCTTAAGTTGATTATTAAGTATTTTTGGAAAATAAAAGAAAAGCTCAAGTGAGTAAAGAAAAAAAAGACACGAAAATAAATGCTCAAATGAGAAAATATGAAAATGGCATGAAATGTAAAATGTTAAAAAATAAATAGTACATAAAGCATAAAAAAAGGAATAAAAGCATAAGATAAAACAAGTCAATAATAAGTGGTTAGTTAGATGACCATCTTGAAACTTGCATTTGGAACTCATTAGAGGATTGGTAGAACCAAAGCCTCCATACAACAAGTTGCATTTGCTTTTTGTCAAGTATATCATCCATTTGGAATTCTCATAAGTACCATTTAATGATCAACGATGTTTAAGTGATCCACGTTGACCAAAAGTGTTGTAGATCCATTAGAGGATTGGTAGAACCAAAGCCTCCACACAATGAATCTCAAGGTTATTGGATCAAAGAGATCAAATTAACATACTTGGGCTTGCAATCATAAGTTTGGGCCACGAATGATCATTTATTCGAATCGGGACAAAATTTAGCACTATGTTAAGCAATCGTAAGTGGACTTATATAGAAGTCACACCTATTTCGAGGCCGGTCAATAGCAATCTATGCACCATTTATTTTGAGACATGATATAGAGATCATGCTTCAACAACATTTAGTGCAATGAGAAGGGGATGAGATGAAGAGGAATTAGAGTAAAAAGAGAAACCACATTTGAATTAATATTTAATCAAACTATTATTAAAATCATTCATCCATTTTTTGTGGAGTTAAACTCAACACCATGGATCCGATGATGTTAATAAAGCCATGATCAAAAAATCAACCCAAGACAGCCAGAAAATAATCACAAAATAATAATATAATTAATATATACATTAAAAGGTTTAAAAAAGCTTTAAAAATGGAAAATAATGAGGAAAATATCAATTATATTCAAATTAATCAAGAAATGAAAAATAAGACCATAGAAAAATCAGAAAAGAGGCCAAGTAATTTTACAAATTTTTTGGGAATTTTTAAAAGTCAGAAACTATTTTTAAAAATTAAAATAAATGGGTAAAATAAACAAAAATAGTAAAAAATAGTAAATTCAGAAACAAAAATAAAATAAGGTCACCAATATTTGTCACAATATCATTGAATCATTCCATAATTTTTTCAGAATTTAAAAATGTGTAAAAGTATTTTTAAACATTTTAAACAAATCAAATAAGTGCAAAATTCATAAAAAAATACCAAAACACAAAATTAAATTGTGAAAAAATAAAAATCAGAATGAGGATAATCAAAAATATTTTTCATGATTTTTTGGACTAAAAATAAATTTTCTATGATTTTTTGAAATTTAAAACAATTAAAATATAAAAATCAGAAAAAGAAAATAAAAGTAAAAGATGTGGACCATTTGATGAGAGTCAAAACGCGCTAGTAATCAAATCAAAGGGATCTAGCGCACTGTGCATATCATGGTCTTTAATGAATAATGTACATAATCAATAATAAAATCAGAATTTGAAAAATACAGATGGCGCGCCTTCATTGGTTAGAAGATGACGCGTTGGTCATCTTCAACCTCCACCCATCACGAATTGCAGGTCTCTCAAACTGTAAAATCAGAAGTTCAGACCTATGTAATTCGCTTCGTCTCTTCAAGACGAAGACAACCACACCCTCGCACCAAATTTATATAAACTGTAGCTCAAGCAATTTGGAAGGAATGTTTTGAAAAGGGATTTGAAAATTCATGGTCAAAACGTGTTTCCAGTGAACTGTAAGTGTTGCGACTAGAACCAGGGCAATGAGATCAACACAATGATATCAGAGTTTTGAAGAATTGATGAAGGAATCTACCTATTGAAGTTGAGTTGCAGAGCTCGGAAACTGGAATTCTATGGAGCAATATAGGGCATGATTCTTGAATGTAATTATATGGTTAGCTTCATGGAAGATCAAGGAAGGTGAATTGAGAGAAAAATGGATTGAAAAAAGCTTGAGAATAGAATTCGAAGTAACTAAATTATGGGTTGTGAAGCAAGTTTGGCAGGGTGATTCTGGCTATCTAAGCTTGGGAAATTAAATGGGGGATGACCCTCTATTTATTGGGAAGCAAATGGGATCAAAAGGAATAACTAATGATGCGTTTTGGAGGGAATTCGTATGGGTTTGCATCATGAAGAAAGTGTGACTCAAACTTGATCAAAACTCAGCCAAATCGTGTGTTTTATGATGCTAATCACTTTTGGAAAGTTGTTAAACATGATTAGAAACAAAAACGCGTGGAAATCTTGTGATTAGAAGCCAAAACAAAGATTTCAAAATTCTGACTTTGTGCAAAATTCAGTTTCAAACTACCAAATTCAAATCCATGGCATTTTCACCTCAAGGGGTCTTAGGGCATAATTCTTGATGCTTTGGAAAGATGAGGTTACAAGCTTTGCAATGAAAAATAATGGAATCAAATGGATGCTTGAGCTGAAAGTTACATGGAGTCAAAGTTGAAGAAAAAGAGTTGACTTTCCATACATAGAAATATTTCAAATTCTTCTTTAAAAATGGCCTATAATCCTTTGCATCCAAACATGGCCTTCCACTTAGAATTTGCTCTTGACTAAAGAATATGGAATTAAGTAGACCCCTTTAATGACATTTTGCAATTTGAACCACTCAAAATATCCAAAAATTGAGCAAGTTATGACTTGTTGAAGTTGGCCAAAAATCATGAAATGACCTATAATCTTTTGCATTCTTAAGAAAACTTCCATCCATTTTCTTACTTTGCACATGAAATAAGGCATGAAGCACACACCCTTAGGATTATCATGAAAAAAGAATGGGCTCAAGGTGATAAAAATTGACCAAGTTATGACCATTTTAAGTCACATATGAAAAATTGGGGATTCATCTGGATGACTTGTAACCTTTCTTCTTCACCAAGTTCCTTACACATGAAAACTCCTTGTAACTTTTGAATTGATTTGTTGGTAACTCTTTGAAGAGAAGGATTTCCTTGTAATAATTCAAAAATACCAAAAGATGAGCAAGATATGCTCCTTTGAAGTCCAAAACCCTAGCCTCTAGATCAAGAGAATGCTTTGAGGAACTTTGCCAAGTTTGAACAAACTTTTTGTGCCAATATTCTTCCTTTGTGAATAGAAATTGTTGAGGATGATGATGAGGACTCATGGCCACCAAAACCACTTCCATACCAATTCTTCCAAAACAACTTCAATGGTGAGGTTTGAATTTCTCAAGATATTGACTAGGGCATGGAAATAAACTTATGAACCCATGAAGTAACTTGCTAAACCTCATTGCCTTTACCTACATTATTAACAAGTAAGACAAACCAACATTGCATTTTATTAATTAGAGAAAAAATCAAAGAAAAATATCCATGACCACAAAAGAAAACAAGTCAGGGTGCTTGGTAACTCCTCAAAAGAGCAAGGCTAAAGATAGGGAGAAGAACCAAAAACTCTAATGTGGTTTTGTTGTGATTTGAAACAATATGGTATGATGCAAAAATCTTAGGGGCAAAAATTGGGGTACAACATGAGTGTGAACACAAGAATGTGATTAGTTTCAACTGTAGAGAAGAAGGGCATATTGGTAGTCAGTGTCTGAAACCGAAGAGGGCTCAGTCAAGTGGAAAAGTGTTTGCTTTGGTGGAGGATCAGGCAGCTGCTGAGGACGGACTTATTAGAGGTACATGTTTCATTAATAGTAATCCTTTAATTATTATTATTGATACTGGTGCTACGCATTGTTTTCTTGCTGCTGATTGTGTTGAAAGACTGGGTCTTGTGTTTTCTTCTTTGAATGGAGAAATGGTCGTCGATACTCCATCCAAGGGGTCGGTGACTACTTCTTTTGTGTGTGCTAAGTGTCTCTTGTCGATCTTCGACAGAGACTTTGTTGCTGATTTGGTTTGTTTATCGTTAAGAGGTTTGGATGTAATTTTGGGTATGAACTGGTTAGAGCATAATTGTGTTCATATTAACTGTTATGATGAGTCTGTGAAGCTTTCTACTCCTGAAGAAGAGGAAGATGGTCTGCTGTCTGCTAAACAGTTGAGGGATTTGATGCAAGAAGAAGCACATATGTTCTCGTTGATGGTGTCACTATCTGTAGAGACTCAAGCTATAATTGAGGAATTGTAGGTGGTGTGTGAATTTCCTGAAGTTTTCCCTGATGAGATTCCTGATGTACCGCCAAAGAGGGAAGTTGAATTTGCTATTGATCTTGTACCTGGTACCAGACCTGTGTCTATGGCACCATACAGGATGTCTGCATCTGAATTGTCAGAGTTGAAGAAGCAATTGGAAGAGTTACTTGAGAAGAAGTTTGTAAGACCAAGTGTATCGTTGTGGGGAGCTCCAGTGTTGTTAGTAAAGAAGAAAGATGGAAGTATGAGGCTTTGTGTTGATTATAGACAGCTGAATAAAGTGACGATTAAGAACAAGTATCAGCTTCCAAGAATAGATGACTTGATGGACCAATTGGTGGATGCTCGTGTGTTTAGTAAGATTGATTTGACGTCAGGTTACCATCAGATTAAAGTGAAGGATGAAGATATTCATAAGACGGCTTTCAAAATGCGTTATGGACATTACGAGTATTCGGTGATGCCTTTCGGTGTTACTAATGCGCCGGGAGTATTCATGGAATATATGAATCGTATCTTTCATACTTATTTGGATCGGTTCATAGTGGTGTTCATTGATGATATTTTGATTTACTCTAAGTCAGAAGAAGAAGAGCATTATGAACACTTAAGAGTAGTATTGCAAGTTTTGAAAGAGAAGAAGTTGTATGCAAAGCTGTCCAAGTGTGAGTTTTGGTTGAAAGAGGTTAGTTTTCTTGGTCATGTGATTTCAGGTAGTGGCATTGTTGTAGATCCATCAATGGTTGATGTTGTGCTGCAATGGGAAACTTTGAGGTCAGCTACTGAGATTAGAAGCTTCTTGGGATTAGTTGGTTATTATAGAAGGTTTATCGAAGGGTTTTCTAAATTGTCACTTCCATTGACTAAGTTGACTTGTAAAGGTAGAGCGTTTGTATGGGACGTTCAGTGCGAAGAAAGTTTTACAGAATTGAAGAAGAGGTTGACATCGGCTCTGATTTTGACGTTGCCTAATCCAGGAGAGCCTTTTGTGGTGTATTGTGATGCTTCTAAGATGGGTTTAGGAGGTGTGATTATGCAGAATGGTAAGGTAGTTGCTTATGCATCAAGGAAGTTGAGGACTCATGAGAAGAATTATCCTACGCGTGATTTAGAGCTTGTTGCAGTTGTCTTTGTGTTGAAGATTTGGAGGCATTATCTTTATGGTTCTAGATTTGAAGTGTTTAGTGACCATAAGAGCTTGAAGTATTTATTTGATCAGAAGAAGTTAAATATGAGGCAACAAAGATGGTTGGAATTGTTAAAGAATTATGATTTAGGTTTGAATTATCATCCAGGAAAAGCGAATGTGGTAGCTGATGCATTGATTCGAAAGACTTTACATATGTCGGAAATGATGGTTAAAGAGTTGGAATTAATTGAGCAGTTCAGAGATATGAGCTTAGTTTGCGAGGTTACTCCGTAGAGTGTTATGTTGGGTATGTTGAAGATTAATAATGAATTCCTAGACAGTATCAGAGAAGCTCAGAAGTTGGATGTGAAACTGGTAGATTTGATGGTTGGGATTGGTCAGAGGTGTGTTGAGGTTTCGTAACCGGATTTGTATTCCTGATGATGCGGATATGAAGAAAGTGATACTTGAAGAGAGTCATAGAAGTAAGTTGAGTATTCATCAAGGAGCTACAAAGATGTATCAAGATTTGAAAGGTTTGTTTTGGTGGCCTGGAATGAAGAGTGACGTGGCTCGGTTTGTGTATGCATGTTTGACTTGTCAGAAGTCGAAAGTTGAACATCAGAAGCCTGCAGGATTGATGCATCCGTTGGAAGTTCCAGAATGGAAATGGGATAGCATTTCAATGGACTTTGTGATGGGGTTTCCTAATACTTTAAGAGGACATGATTCAATTTGGGTGATTGTTGATAGGCTTACGAAGTCAGCTCATTTTATTGCTATTAACATCAGTTTTCCAGTGTCGAAGTTGGCTGAGATTTAAATTAGTGTGATTGTGAAGTTACATGGTGTTCCTTTATGCATTGTGTCAAATAGAGATCCAAGATTTACTTCTGATTTTTTGGAAGAGTTTGCAAGAAGCGTTGGGTTCTAAGTTGAGGTTGAATTCAGCATATCATCCTCAGACAGATGGTCAGACTGAATGGACGATTCAATCGTTGGAAGATTTGTTGAGGGCATGTGTTCTTGAGCAGGGAGGTTCGTGGGATACTCATCTTTCATTGATAGAGTTCACTTATAACAACAGTTACCATTCTAGTATTGGGATGGAACCTTTTGAGGCGTTGTATGGTCGAAGATGTAGAACTCCTTTATGTTGGCATGAATCTGGTGAGAGTGTAGTACTTGGACCTGAACTTGTTCGTGAAACTACTGAGAAGGTGAAGTTGATTAGAGAAAAGATGAAATCTTCACAAAGTATATAGAAGAGTTATCATGACAATAGAAGGAAATATTTAGAATTTCAAGCTGGTGATCATGTGTTTTTTAGAGTTACACCTGTGACTGGTGTTGGGCGAGCATTAAAGTCTAAGAAGCTCATTTCTCGTTTTATTGGACCGTATCAGATTTCAGAGAGAGTGGGGAATGTTTCTTATAGAGTGGCTTTACCGCCTAATCTTTCGAATTTGCATGATGTGTTTTACGTGTCGCAACTCTGGAAGTATATTTCAGATCCATCTCATGTGATTCATATGGACGATGTGCAAGTACGGGATAATCTTACGGTGGAGACGATGCATGTACGGATCACGGACCGTGAAATGAAGACTCTGAGGGGAAAAGAGATTGCCTTGGTTAAAGTGGTTTGTCTAGGAGCTTCCGGAGAAAACATGACTTTGGAATTGGAGAGCAAGATACGAGGCTCCTACCCTGAGTTCTTTGATTAAGATAAATTTTTGAGGACGAAAATATTCTAAGTGGGGGAAAGTTGTAACACCCGTAATTTAATTAATTATTTAAATTATTTTTGGAATATTTTGTAAAGATGTGTTATGATTAATTGGATTTATTTTATTAAGTGGTGGAATAATATTAGAATTATAATGTTATTTGATGTGGGCTTACTTTTGAGGAATAAAAGTAATAATGGGGTGTATTGGTTTTGAACCCAATAAGGAGTTAAAAGAATAATAGGGTTATTTTTATTATTTGTTAGAAGGAATAGAAAGAAAGAAACAGTAGAAAGAATAAGGATTTAGAAAGAACGTGCAAGCTGCTGGAAATAGTGGAAAACGGAAGAACAAGAATTCAACCCGGTAATTGTAGAGAGACCTTCAATCCAAGGTAAGGGTGGGGTTCTGACTTTATAATTGGGTTCATGATGTTTGATATGTGGGGTTAGAGGTGATTGTTGTTTTGTTCTTGAATTGGATGTATATGATGATGTATGATGAAGATTTGATGAATTTTAGATGAATAACGGTGTCATGATGTTGTTTAATCGATGTAGTATTATAGGATAATGTTAGGTGATGATTTATCATGATTATAATAAGGTTGTATGGTTAAGAATATGATTCCCGTAGTAAAAATGTAGAGGAAATCGTGGAATTATGCAGGAAGGGTCAGGATGTGTCGACCCCAAACTTGATGCGTCGATACATGAGCGATGTTAGACTCAGGATGAGTCGACACGAAGAGGCTTGCGTCAATACATGAAGGTTGCAAGACTCGGGATGAGTCGATCGGTGAGATGCATGTTTCGATACATACTGTGTATGAGACCAGGATGGGTCGATCCATAAGGAGGATGCATCGACTCGTGTTGTGCAGATGGAGCAGTACGCGTCTATCCAAAGGGTTTTGCATCGACCCATGTTGCCTGATTTTTGGCAGATTCAGTTTTAAAGTGTTGTAACTTGAGTTTTAGGATGCCGTTTGAGACGCCGTTCGAAGCGTTGAATAGCTAACACGATGAACTTTATTATAGAGGATTAAAATGAAGAATAAGAAGTGTAATCCTAGTATCCAATTTAGGATTTAGAATTAATTCCCGTGTTGATCGTTGTGCTGGTTTTTGAACAGAATGATGAATATGAGATGCTTAGAGGCCGCTGTTAGAATTATGACAGTAGGATTAGTGACAGTAATGATGTGAAATTGTAGGATAACAGTATGGACTACTGAGGTATTAGTGTACAACCGAGTTGTTAGTGAGATGTTATTAATGAAGTTGTGTTTGATAATTTATGATGAATAAATGATGTTGATGAATAAATGATGTTTAATGAATTATTATGATGATATGAGATGTTGATGACGAGACGTTGAGATGCATTCGAGATGTGTTTATTTTGAGATGCTTTTGAGATGTTGATTTGAGATGATTTGAGATGTTGTTAACTTGGGTGATGTTATTACATTCATGGTTGTGTCGCATACATTGCATTTTTTTGAGATGGAGCTTATGCTCGTTGAGATGGCCTGTATTGGTGAATTTTGAGATGAAGGTTATGCCTTGTTGATGCCTCTATTAATTGGAAAAATTTTGAGATGGGAGTTTTGCTTCAATGGTACCACATGCATTTGCATAGTATTGAGTCGCATTATATGAGTGAATATTGAAGTGTATTTTGATGTTGATGAATGTGTATATATGTTGTAATTGTTGTTGATTATGAGATGAGAAGTGGTGATGTTATTGATCTAATTTAATATATTAATTATCATGCGCTTTATTATATTGTTAGATATCTCACCCCTTCTGTTTGAATGTTTCCCTTATGTTGGTAACGTGCAGGTAATCGAGAGTGAAGGTTGTATACCTTCATTAGTTTGCGTCGGTGTCATTGCTCTGATATGTAACACTCGGGGGGATGAACGTTTGCTGATTTTAGATTGTTGATTTTCAGTTGTTGAACTTTAGTTGATTATTATTAAATATGTGATGTTTCGAAGTTGCTATTTCGTTGTTTAAAGATGTTATTGAGAATTTCGTTGCGTAGATGTTGAATTATTTAATTAAAGATGTTATGGTGATGGTTCATCCGATGTTTTGAAAGTGTTATATATCCACGATGAATGCAATGAATTTTGATAGAAGAATTTGTGGCATCCCGATTCGTTTGCATGATTGAATTTTACAGCTCTGATTTATTTTATATAATTGCTTGGGGAAGAATTGGGGTGTTACACAACCAACATATTTTGCCAAAATGCTGGACCCACTTTTGACAATTTGATTAAGTCGAAAATTCTAATTTCATTCCAGTTTTGAGATTTCTTCTTTTCGAATTTTTCCAGCCATGACAGGAAATTTTCAGGGTCTTCAAATAATGGGCAAGATTGAAACACTCGCAAATTGTTGCTTATGTAGTTCAGGTTGATGGGATTGTCGATTTTTACCATGTCGATGTCTTTTGACTCTGAAGCATTAATCGAGGTTTCATTTTAAGGCTTCTTCGTCTAATCAACAAATATAACCTTATATGGTTTTTGAACCTCAACTTCAGCTTTAAAATTATCATTCTTAGCCATGGGTTTCTTTGTAGCTAGCAGTTTAGTTCAGTGATAAGTGGGGATAAAGTTCCCTACTTTATTAGCATTTGCTTTAGGGTCAGGACAAAAACCCATAAGTGCGTGAATTTCTCCAAAAATAGAATATGGAATTATTACCTAAGATTGATAAATGTGGTGTTTTTGCTCTAGCAAGGGAGGTTCATTAATGTACTTTTGATTTCCAGAAATGAGGAGACCTAAAATCTTGTTAGCAAGTGGCAGAGTTGTCTATGCGCTTTTCTGTAGCTTTGCTACTCTTAGATTTTGAAATTACCATGGTTATAGATCAAGAAATTTGAGGTTTTGAGGTTTTGTTTTCTGGAAACGAGGAAAAAGATAATGATAAAATGAGAGTCGAAGAAGAAGAAGGAAATAAAAATGAAAGGGAGAAGAAATATTTATAATGCAGGTTGAATAAATTGTTCAATTTCTATGAGTGACAGGTGCTTGGAGATCTGAGTCACGTGTTGATCATTTAAAGAAAAATATGACAGTTGATTTTGTGAGGGACCACGTTCCTATTAGGGAGTAGGAGTTATGATTGTTTCTCAGAGCTATTGCACGTCTCAAGAAGACGTTTGGGTAAAGTGGCCATGATGGCCATGGCATCAGAATAGTGATAATCATGAGACGTTGAAATGTTCAAAAAATGTTCCTTTTATCCTTTAATCGAAAATGCCATATTTGGGGGGGGGGGGGGGGGGGAATTTGTTAGCTGGGTTTTTTCGATGTGTTGTCTCTCCAAGGTGATTAGGGGAGCATTGAAAAAATCTTGGGTGTTTTAGTTGCTCTTCGGAAAAAATCTAGTGAAAATGTTGTTGACAGCAAAGTGTTGAGGTTCCTACATATACATTGTTGTTTTGGGACTTGGGAAATTTTGAGATTGGGTTTAGACACAATTTCAACCGCGGAAGTTTGAAATCCAAAGATAGGATGGAGTAACTATTTTTTCACCTTATTCACTTCTGAGGACGCGTGGAAGCAAATAGGAGATGTAATACATGCAAATGATAACGTGTCAGACTCTAAAGAAAAGGCCGTCCAAAATAGATATTTCAATTTTAGTATAAAAAGGGGTTCTAGGTGTTATATTTCCATGTGTTCAATTGTATAAAAAACTCATATTACTCAAAGTATCTAGCGAATTGAGAACAAAGTTGAAACTGAGTGAAATATACGTATGAAACACCATTTTCATGTAATGCTAAATTATGTCTTTTAAATTTTTTTCTGCACTTTTATCATTGTGTCGAAGTCTTTTTATATTCATTTTTTCCTTGCAAATCATTTTCATATTTTACTGAAGTTTAAATTCCTATCGAAGTCTTCATTATTCCAGTCATAAACAACTTAGGAAATTTTATATATATGTCCTAGGATCAATCTAGTTGATCCTGCAAGGAACCAAATTATCATTCAGAGGACTAGCGATTGTTTATGAAATTTCACAGTAAACACCACAAAACTAAGAAAATCCCCTGCACTAAAATAAAAGGCACACTTTAAGGGATTTAATTTCAGCCCATATTTCCTCGTTATTTTGAAGGATTTTCGAAGATGGTCCATGTGACCATTTTTCGACGAGGGTTTTATGACTACATCATCAATGTAAACTTGCACAAAGGTGTTAATATATTCATGGAATATTAGGTTAATTGTCCTTTAATAGATTACACCTGAATTCTTCAAACTAAAAGGCATTACCATCCATTCGTAGGTTCTCAATGGCCCAAGGCATCGAAACATTATTTTTGGTACATCCTCTTCTGCTATGTATATCTGATTATACCCTGAGTAGCCATCTAGCATACTAAAATAATCGAAGATCTAATTATAAAAGGCAATAGTAAAGTAAAATTGCTTAAAATATAAAGAAAATGGTGTTCATGATCATACATTTCACTCAAATAACTCATTTCTCGCTTTACGCTTGGATACTTCGAGTGTGTGAGTTTTCGTAATAATTCCTACACCCTAAACCTTAATGCTAAAACTCTTATTTATACTAATATAAAACTATCTGCTTGCATCGTCTTTCTCCTTAGAAATTAACATGTAGTCGTTACATGCTTTTCGCCTCTAAATTCGCTTCCATGTGTTCTTTTAGATAAGACCAATAGACACTTATTTAATTTCTATTTGTTTCTTCACGCTACTGCCATTGTTGAAGATTTCAGACAAACTTCTTATATCGAATCCCTGGCCGTGCTATTGCTATTGAAGTCCTAAACAAATAAATTTGAACAAATACTAAGTCCCAACTTCCATTCTATGTTAGATATCTCAACTTCTTAAGTTGAAAGGATGATATCAAAATGCTGTTTCAAACCTTCAAATTTTACTCAGTCTTTTTAAACTTCTCTTTCATATGCTGAACTTGAAGATGTGGAAAAATCCAAACTAGCATACTAATTTTTACGGTATTTTTCTTTAATAATATATATATATATATAAATTATTGAGATTTATAAAAAAAACATAAAAACATATTTAAAATTTAAATGTTTGATAAATGCTAAAACATGCGCTTTGTTCTACCGACACGTTTTATTAAGAATAATACATAAGATTGTGTGTATCTTCAAAATCTATGTTAGCTATATAAAAGAAATTATTATTTAATAAAAATTGTCACATTTATAAAATGTAAAAAATTGTCATTTTTAATTTTGAACATAATTTTACTTCCTCTCTTCACATTTGCATCCTCAATTTTTTTTAATACCATAAACATCATTTCAAGGATATTATTTTTTATAATGTGAAAACTTTATCAATTAAATTGATTTGATAAAAAAAGTTAACATAAATTAAAAGATATACGAATTAAAAGAATAAAATAATAATAAAAGTTAGATGATATAATTAAAAATACTATTATATTAAAATTAAAATAAATATATAATTTTAAAATATTTTTTGTATATTCAAAGTAGTTATTTTAAGATAGATAAAAATATTATCGTTCCTTTATTTATAATTTGTTTTTTTAATGCGAAGTAAAATATATAGAGAAATCAAATAAAGTGAGATCGTGTAACACGGTGGAAGAATTGACTTGGTTGTTTTGTATTTTATCGCAAATGTTACGATTAGCAAGAGTCGCCACTGACTTTTCTTTTATCCAAAAGGAAAGGCTGAAAAGAACAGGAAAGACCTTTAGAGATATTTCCTTGAGTTCGGGAGGTAGATTATGAAAATGAAAGGTATTAGCACCCTTTTCATCCGTAGTTATCTACGGGCTCTTAGTTGCTTGCCAGATCACTTGCTTTTGTTTGAAAATGTGCTTTGTGTGGTTTTTTAAAGTATTTTGAAAAGGGCGCCATCGTTTAGGCAAACTTTGTAATAATTTTCGTTCCTAAGAATGTATACAAAGTGTTAATCTTTTGAAAATGTTTCAAGTTTGAAAGATATTTTAAAAGTGTTGGTGTTTGTTTTGAAAATAGCAAGGATGTTTTGGTTTGAAAATGAGCAAGCAACTAGAAACATTCTACCTACTCAAAAGTCATTCTTGTTTATTTCCTCTTTCCTTTGACATTGTTATTTTACCATAGATTGGTAAGTTACCTTATCTTTGGATGTAAAGGGACGGGTGCGGGTCATCGTATAGCCATGATAACAATATTGTGAGATATCTTAACAATTCTCTTTGAGGGACTAAGATCATTTTGAAAAGGGAACATTGATAGCGTCATCGAGGGACTATGATCTTGTATTTTGATTTGTTTTTGCTAAGATAACTCACATGCAAAACATGGCCATTTTATAAGGCAACAAAGTAGATTTACCCTAAGGGTGTAAGTGTGCAAGTGTGTTGATTTGCATGCATTGTTTTGTCTTGATTAGGGTTTGCTAACTTGTTCATCTTAATCTTTCCATACAAACCCTAATTTACTAGCATTTATATATATAAAGCATTAAATTGCGGAAAATAAAAATACTAAGCTATTACATCAATAGGGGAAGGGGTGTACAAATTTACAAATGGAAATTTTGTAAGAAAATTAAATCTAATTAACTATTACAACCATATTGAATATTGTACAAAATTAAAAATAAAATGCAAAAATGCAAAATGTAAAAAGAAATCATTTTTATTTGGTTTTATGAAAGGTTTTAAACTTAACTTAATTAAGAAAATAATTAATGGAAATTAACTAAAATTAAAACCTAAATTAATAATTAACAAAGAATAATAAGTTAAAAATGATTTTTTTAGGGTTTTTTATGAAAAGGTTTTAAATAATAGAAATAATAGGAAAATTAATTAATTAAAATAAACCTAAATTCTAAATTAATTTTTAATTAAAAAAATAAAATAATGTAGTCATTAATCCTAAGCTTAAATATTAATTCATAAAAAAAAAATTAATTTGTTAAAAGAAAATATTTTTGATCTTTTTTATGTTTATAGAGAAAATAAAATAAGTAATTATAAATAATAAGTAAAATATTTTTATATTTTTATTAATAAATAATAATAATGACAAAATAAAAATAAATCCAAGATGGAGTTTTTGGTCAGATTATGCAACAATGGAGTTTTTGTGTGTGATTTTGAGTTCTAGGGAGTTTGAGGGCTTAAGCATGCGTGCCTTATCTTTCAAATAGTGTATGTATTTATAGGCAAGAGGTTTTATGTTCTACAACAAGTCAGAATTTGAAATCTCAAGTTGTAGCATCTTTCTTGTTTTTGAAGCAAAGTTGAAATATCTTGTTCCAAAGCAAGGTACATGGATGCATAGAGTGGTTAATACTTTAGACATGCTTGATTTTGGTTTATAGGGTTTATGTGTGAAGAAAGAAGAAGTTCAATGCTCAAGGAGAGTGGACTTTGTGATTAAAGCCACTTTTCAAGAATAGCAATGGTGCCTTTCTTCCAAAAATGGAAATGCAACTTGGATAATGGTTCAAATGCTTGGACAATGGCTCCATATGTTCTGTAAACATTTAATTAAGGAGTGAATTGCAAGTTAGAAGCCTTCAAAGTGATATTATGCAACATGGCTATGTGATTTGGTCCATTGTACATCACAAATTCTGTCTTGTAAAACAACTTGAAACCCTAACTTCTGACCTTTGATTCTCCTTGCTCAAAAATAATCTCAAGGAGGTCATGGAAATTTTGGAAAGCTTGTAATGTTATCTACAATACCTATTTGAATCACTTTTGCAAAATCAAAATGGAACTATGTGAAACTTGACCCAGAAGTTAGGTCAAAATCCTGACCAAAATGCTCAAGATTTCACTAAGTGTTTTAGTTTCATGACCATGATTTCATGGATTAATAACTTAAAATCCAAGCATTTCTAGGAGGAGTTGTGTTTAGAAATGTTTTAAATCTCATTGATATCTACAACTTTCATGTTGAAAGTTTCCTTTGAATCATCTTGCATTATGGTGAAAAATTGGCTCAAAGTTGTGAAAAAATATGAAGTTTTCAACACTTAGAAAAATTTCTAAGTTTGGAAACTTTGACTTTTCAAAATGAAATCTTGAATTTTTGATTTCTTGATGAACAAGTTTCATATTTTGACATATTTTGATGAATTTTGATCTTTGACACTTGATTTTGACCAAAAAGTCAAAGTTTGACTTTTCAGTGTACAGTTGACTTTTGATCAGTTGACTGAAAATCAACTATCAATCAATTAATCTTGAGGGAAGTTTTGAGCCATACCATTAGGTTAAAATGATGCATTTGAAACCTTAAGATCATGTCTCAAATCAAATAACCATTTTCTAGGTCAAAAACCAGAAATTGCCTTTTCTCAGTCAAAACCCTAATTTTGACCATTTTGCCCTTTTGATGATCTGATCAAATTTCTTGAGGAATTATGGTCCAAACTTGATCAAATTACATATATGAGTTCATAATGTTGATATGGATAAAAAATTATGAAGTTTGACTCTAAATTGACCATAGTTGACTTTTTCCCCAATATAGCTGATTTTTAGGTCAACTGATCAATTGACTGAGCAAAAATGTGATCCAAGACTTGAAACTTGACATGAGCAATCTTGATGGTCTATAATGATCCATGAAAGTCATATGAGGCATTAAAAGTTCAACTATCCTTGTGCAATCTCAAACCCTAATTTTCAGTCATCAGAGCTTGAGGAGGTGTCTTGAGCTGATCAACCCCAGTGCAGTCTTGAACCAAAGGAGATCTTGTGAGAAATTACTTGATAAATGAGAGAACAAATTTTGAGATACAAAGATCGAAACCTCAATAATAATGAAAATTTAGCCATTAAATTATATAAAAAGTAATAAAAAATGAAAAAACTCATGAAGAATAAAAACAATGAAATGCAAGAGATTAAAGAAGCATTTATTTCAAGAATTTATAAAAATAAATTAAAAATAAATTATTTGAGAATAAAAATATGAAGATTTAAGTTTAAGGTATTTTTTAAAAAATTGTATTTAACATATAATTTGAAATTCTTTGAAAAATAAATAATTATATATTTTTAAAAAAATTATTTGAAGTTTCATGGAAATAAATCTTCTCACCTATTTCTGATAGGAATAAAATCATAGAAATTACTAAAGTTATTTTATTTCAAAAAAAAAAAAATTTGAAAACGATTTTTTTTTCAACCTTCAACCAAATATAAAAATAACTATTTTCCAATTATATATTTTCAAAAATATTATTTCGACTTAAAACAAACACCTCCTAGAATTATAAAAATTGATAGAGGATATGTTATAGAGAGAGGTACATATTGAACTAACATACCACACGAAAGCAGTATCCTGCTATCCCCCAACCATATCTCAACTTTGAATTAGGTTTATATATGACTCCAGCTGTTCCATTTTATTTTATTTATACAAGTGAAATTAACACATCATATAAGATATATTTTTGCAATCGCTTTTCCATTTTCACATACATCCCCCAATTAACAAATACCACAAGAATATACATCTTTTCCATTTGATATTAAAATATAAATCCCAACAAATGAAGGAACTGGTAAGAGATTCTGAGCACTTAAATAAGTGGATAGATGTGGGTTTGGAGCTTTTTCATTTATAAATATAAAGACAAATGAAAATTAATAAGATCCATTTTAATAAATAATAGACTTTATTAATCTATGACCTTAATTGTATGGTTAGAAAATTAATTCAAATCAAATAGATTGAGATTAGAATTGTGAACGAAATCACTTTCTTTATAAATATTTAAAGCACTCTTAATATATTTTAGAGTTAGAACGCAAGAATACACATGATAATTCAGTCTTTGAATCGAGTTTGTACAAGATTGATGAAAAACTCAAATGTAAAAAAGAATATTTGAAATATCAAAGAGGATGTAAGATTTTGAGTGAATTATTTTCGAATTCAAAATCATATATCTATAGGTTATATATTTGTTGTTTCATAAGTTTGCAACTCTATGAAACACACATTTTCAGCATAAGATTGCAATGATTCGCCTATAGTTACATTATACACCACTTCATGAAGTGTTGTATATTTTAAATTCGAAATCCAAACTTTAAGTAGTCCGAGACAAATTTAACTGCAATTTTCATTAGTGGATATTTAGTGCAAAAATAGACCAAAATTTATTTAAGCAAATTTCACGGGTGAATGTTTAGTGCAAAATTGAACAAGACTCTTTCAAACATATTTGAAGGAAATTTACACTTTTGTCAATGAAACATTTTTATTCTCTTTAACCTTGTCATATTTGAATATACTCATGGGTATTGATTGTCCATAATTTCTCTTATAACTTGTATCCATTCATTTTCAGTTGTCCCTGTGGCATTGTCGATTTTTGGAGATATTTAGCTAAACTAATAGCATGTTTAGATTGATTTTTGAAATACTCATAATTAATTCTATATGTACAAAATTGATTCTGGGTGATTTTGAGATATTTATTTTATCAAAAATAGAATTGATTATGCCTCTATAATCGATTCTATTTGAAGCTAAAATTTGTAACTTCTATCTTCAGAATTGATAAGATGTAATTTTTATACAGAAATTTATTATTAAACTCATTTATATATATATATATATATATATATATATATATATATATATATATATATATATATATATATATATATATATATATATATATATATATATATATATATATATATATATATATATATATATATATATATATATATATATATATATATATATAAATCAATTTTCTAAAATTCAATTCTATTAAAATTAATTATAATAAATTTAATTATATTAAAATTAATTATATTCAACGTGAATCTAACCACGCCCTACAAATATGGATGTTGCATGATATCAAATGAGACTATAATATAAAATGCAAAACACTCACACACAACAAGAGGAATTAATAATTCTCCACGTTATATTTATTTCTCAAAACTGATTATTCACATAGTATTGCAGTATTGCAGTATTGCAGTATTGCATTCATACCTTTATATAGGCCTTGAACTACATATTCTTAGTGGCTAAGAAACTTAATTAAGAAGCATACTTAGGCGGTGATAATATCCACTTGTTTTCCTTTTTGATGATAAGTTTAATTTTACTTTAAACACTCTAGCTTCTACATTATTCTATAATTAGTATTTATACTAATTGCTATTTTCTCAATACTTCCATATGCTCTTTAATTTAATTTAACATTGCCCACCTTAAATTAAGGTCTAAATTTGCCATTTCAAGTATCTTCTTCTACTTAAAAAATAATTTGATTTTTAATGGTTTTATAAAAATATATGTAATTAACGTAACAATATTTGATCACCACTTTTTTCTTAGTTATCAATTTTCTTATCTTGTAAATTTAACATCAATATATTTAGACCGTCTGAAAAATCTGATTCTTATTTGATAAAATAGCTGACTTGTTATCACCATATATCTTGTATGACTATTCTGTTTCAGAAGTATTACTTTAAAAATTCTTCTCATATATTCTATTTCAACAGTAGAAAGTACAACAACTAGTTGTTTCTTTGAAGACCATAAAATTGCACCTATGCTCAAATGAAATGTGTATCCTGACGTGCTTTTTCTTGTTTCTATATATCCAGCTCAATCACCATATGTGTATCCAACAAACTCCACATCATTATTACTGACATAAAATATACCTTCAATCTGTGTACCTTTTATATAACAAAGAATCATCTTAGCTCTTTGCAAATGGTTAGCACATGGTTCTTCCATGAACAAATCATGACTTCTGGTTCGGAGATAGAAGCTTTCTTTTGATGTGTTCAGAATCTTGACTTTGTCTTCAGAAATATTAGCAATAACTTTTCTGATGAGCAAATATTGACTTCTGATCGTTGCGTTGAAAGCTTGTTTCTTGTGCAGTCCTGATTTCTGATCTTGAAGCAACAACTTGTTAGAAATTCTTTCTTCTTGAATACTTGTGACTTCTGAAGCAGCAGCTTGTTGAGAAGTACACATGTGATCCTCTTTCTGAAGAACATTCAACATTCTTCAGAACTACTGATGTTTATTCAGAAACGGGTGTGAACAGTCTTTCTGATGTGCTTGAAGGATTTCTGATTTTTCAGACAACAGTCCTGAATCAATTAGATTTTCTTATCTGCACACTCAAGAAACTTATTAGAAAAAAATTATTTACATATAAAATATATGTAGTGTTATCATCAAAATTCAAAGATCAATTGTAGAATTCAAATCTTGTTCTAACAACTTTTATAATAGGTTGAGTCTACTCTCTCTCCATCATTTTCTCTTGTCAACTTCAACTTTTCTTTAACAGGTGTGTAAACTGGTTTTGAATGCTTCATCTTGAACTTCTTCAAAATATCACTAGCATATTTATTTTGGGAAATGAAAATCTCATCATTTTGTTGGACAACCTCAATGCCAAGGAAATAGGACATTAGGCCCAAATCTTTCAAAATGTGTAATCATAACCTCCCTGAATTTAGCAATCATCTTTGAATTATTTCCAGTGAAAATCAAATCATCAACATATAGGCACACAATAAGGACATCTCCAGGATCAATGTATTTGATATATAGTGTGTGCTCATGAGGACATCTCTGAGAACTATTCTTCACAAAATAAGAATCAATCTTATTATACCAAGCTCTTGGCGTCTGCTTCAAGCCATATAATACTTTCTTCAATCTATAAACTTTATCTTCCTTTTCTTTGACTACATATCCTGCAGGCTGCTCAATGTACACTTCTTCTTCCAGATTACCATTAAGAAATGCATATTTAACATCCATTTGATGTATTTTCTAACTATTTTGAGCTGGTTTTTGCTTGTATCCTTTTGCCACCAATCTTGTTTTATAGAGATCAATATCATCATTGGATTTGTACTTTTTCTTGTACACCCACTTCACTCATATAGGTTTCTTTTCTGCTGGTAACTCTATCAACTCTCATGTTTGATTCTTCTCAATTGCATTGATTTCTTCATTCATGGCTTTTCTCCAACTTTCATCACTTAAGGCTTCTTCAAATTTTAGCAACTCACAATCTACAAATAAAGCAAAGTTTATAATATCCTAATCGGATGGGTCATTATCGTTACCAAAAACACAATCTTGAAGTCTAGCTGGTAATCTACGCGACCTTTGTTATCTGTTGGATGTTTCTGTCTCATCAAGTGTTGTTTGTTGTCTGCTGGATGTTTCTGACTCATTAGGTGTTGGATTATATTCATTCTCCTCTTCGTAATCATTTAAAGTTACTAATGCATCCTTTTTTGACTTTGAGGACCAATCTTATATTCCTCCTTCATCGAAAGTCACATCTCAACTGATAATCATCTTCTTTGTCTCTGGATTATAAAGCTTATTGGCCTTTGAGTTTGAATTGTAACCAATAAAAATACATCTTCCTCATTTATCATCTAACTTCTTTCTCAATTTATTTGGTACATGAGCTTATGCAATACATCCAAAAACTCTAAGGTGTCGGATTGAAAGTCTTCTTCCACTCCAAGCTCCTTCAGGAGTCTTTTTTTGAACACTTTTTGTTGGAAACTTGTTTAAAATATAAACTGCAGTAGCAACGACTTCTGCCCAAAATTCCTTAGGCATCTGTTTGGCCTTCAACATGCATCTCACCATATCCATAATTGTTCTATTATTTCTTTCAGCAAATCCATTCTGCTGAGGTGTGTATCTTGTTGCTAATTGATGCTCAACCCCATATTGCTCAAAGAAACTTGTACCAAAGAGGTATTCTTGGCCACTATCTGTTCTCAATGCTTTGATTCTACAACCACTTTATTTTTCTACAAATGCTTTGAATATCTTGAAGGCATCACAAGCTTCTAATTTTTGTTTCAATAAATACACCCAAGTCTTTCTACTGAAATCATCAATAAAAGTAATAAAGTACTTACATCCATTTGATGTTGGTATTTCATTGAACACAAGTCTCAATGAATTATCTGTAGTAGTTATTCGCTCGCCAAGACATTCCAGTTGGAAATGAATCTCTATGCTTCTTTCCAATTTGAAAAGTCTCACATACTCCATTTGGAATATTAGGCAATCCAGAAACATATTTTTTCTCTACAAGTAATTCAAGCCAGAAAAATGAAAGTGATGAAATGTCATGTTCTAAAACCAATCATCATTTGGAATGATAGAACTCAAACAAGAAAAAATTTCATATTGGATTTTCAAAGGAAATAGATTGTTCTATTTCATTCTTACCTTTGTGATAAATCTTCCATTTTTGTCGACCAACGTGCATAAACCATTGTGAATCTGCATGCTGTAACCTTTCTCTGACAGTTGTCCCGTACTCAATAGATTGTGATGAAGGCCAGGAGCATAGAAAACATCACCAATAAAATTTTGTGATCCATCTTTTAACCTGATAGAAATTTGGCCTTTCCCTAAGATTGGAATATTTGAATTGTTTCCAAACTTCACGGTAGATTTTACCGTTTCGTTTAGAGAAGAAATAATTCATTTTTTCCACACATATGATTACTACACCCAGTATCCATATACCACATATTTTTTTCTTCTGAAAATATATTACTTGCCAAAAATAAAACTTGTGGATTTTCATAGTACTCACCAGTATTTTGATACGAACTTTCCGCCACATTTTCCTGATGTTAATATCTGCAATCAGCTGCCTTGTGTCCAAAATTTCCATAATGATAATAACAATAATTCATCCTTTCTTGATTGTAGTTACCTCTTCCTCTACCATGATATGTAGATCCAAAATTATGACCACCTTTTTCTTGATGTGCGGAATTGAAACTTTTGAAGTTGTTGTCTCTTCATACGTCCTCTTCCTCCATAATTTCCTCGGCCTCTGCCTCTATAATTTCCTCTTCCTCTATTATTGTAATTATTTTGACCTTTTTCTTCTACAATATGGATTGACTCTAAAGTGTTGTTGAAATTTACCTGACTCTTGAGAGCTTCTTCTTTTACCACTTTCTCAGTCTTTTCTAATATTTTATTTACAAGACTTTCAATGCTTCCCTGTTATTCTGCTACAGATAAAGTGTCTGTATTGTGTGACTCAATTATTGTAGTCACCACATGGGCAAACTTCATCGGCATCGTACGTAGAATCTTTTCTACCACTTTATTATCTGGAATATCTTCTCTATATACTCTCATCTTATTGACGAGATTTATAACACGCGAAAAATATTATTCTATTATTTTTGAATTAGATATTTTGTATCTTTCATATTCTCTATGCATCGATTGTAGTTTTGACTTTTGAGTCATCTCCACTCTTTTATGTGATAACTTCAATATGTCTCAAACTTCTTTAGCAGTTTTGACATTTGCAATTTTTTTCAAATATTGAATAATTAATTTCTTGATGAATTTGTGAAAGTGTCAACTAGTCCTTTCTACGAGCGAATTCATCAATTCTTTATTATAAATCAGAATCCACAAAGCTCCAAACATTATGAACTTTTAAATGTGATGTCATCAAAATTTTTCAATAACTAAAATTTAATTATGCATTAATTTTGGATCAGACCAAACAAAATTGTAATTTTTTACTATATCTCTCTTTAAAAATATTTACAATAACTTTTTTAACACAATGAAAACTCTTTTGTTTCTCAAATCCTCAAAAACATTTTTGACACTTGTAATAACAAGACATAATATGCTCTAATATCAATTTGATATCAAATAACACTATAATATAAAACGCAAACGCTCACACACTACAAGAGGAATTAATAAATCTCCACACTATATTTATTTCTCAAAACTGATTATTTAGTAGTATTGCATTCATGTCTTTATATAGGCCTTGAAGTACATATTCTTAGGCTAAGAAACGTAATTAAGAAGCATACGTTTTTCTTTTTTTAAGGATGTTTTTGTTTTAAGGTTATAAAAATTATTCTTGAGAATATGATAATAGGAATGCAATATTTTTATATTTGATTCAAGTTTTAAAAAATCATTTTAAATTTTTTTTTATTCTAAGAAATATTATTTACTTATGAATTTTCTATTCTTATTCCAAAGTATAAAGAGTAGGAGTAAAATATTCTCATGGAAATAAATTCAACTAATTTTAATTTTTCACTATCACTCCTATTTACTATTTTTTTTAATTTAAAATTAAACAAATTTTATAATTATTCTTAAGAACCTAAATTCTTACTAAACACATAGATTGAAATAATATTCCCAAAAATAATAATTCTAAAAATATCATTTCAAAGAATAAAATTTTCAACTATGAAACAAACACATCCTAACTGATAAATTTAATTTTACTTTAGACACTCTAGCTTCTACATTATTCTATAATTAATATTTATATTAATTTCTATTTTCTCAATACTTCTAGATGCTCCTTGATTTAATTCAACATTGCATATAATTTATTTTTATATTCAATTATCAAGCAATATAAATTTTATTGCGTCGACCATATATTTGCCTCCTAATGGAGGTTAAAGGGCAGGTGTGAGTATATTGGTCTGATACTACTAACAGTATTTCAATCGCCTGTAAGCCCGCATCTCTACAACTACAAAATATATTGATGTGAAAATCTATTATAAATTTGTCTTTTCGAAAAGAATCGTTGAATTAAAGAATGTGAGTTTTATGTATAAACTATGGATATTAGTATAAAATACACCATTTTAATAAAATTAAAATACGGATGCGTCAATAATTTTTTTTTAATAAAATATATTAATAAATAACTAAATTGTTCAATTTACAACAAAATATCACAATAATAATTTAAATAATTAAAAAATGTTAGGTTATCAATTAATATATGAGAAAATCTCGTAAGTTTTACACGGAACAAAATAATGAAGAAGAAAAAAATAAATATTACAAATTCGTTACATGTAATTAATATAGGTGTGTACTTGATACTCATATATCTTCATTTTAAAAATATTTATATAATTCAAAGAAATTATTCTTAATTTCGATTTTAATCTGTAGAATTATTTTAGTGTAACATAAAACATAATTAATTTAGATTTATTAGAGACTAACGAGATTAACCTTCTTATTAAAAGGATATTTAGGTGAAAGTAGGGAATTTTTAACCTATAAAATAAAAACGGTGATAAAACGACTCTAATTTGTTGGACATATTTATTTTGTTTGATTTTTTTATTGTGTAGAACCCAATTCTAAAATTTGTCACTTCTAACATGTCCATCCTATTTCACTTGGTGTCTACGGATCTTTGTGAAAATATTAATATAAATTTTTATAATTTAAATATAAAAAGTGCAATTTCTTTAAATCCGTCCACTTGACCTTATTTTCTTAGGTGAGGAGACAAAATTTTATGCCTATCTCGTCACTAGGTCTAAAGATGATTGCTTTTTTACCTGTTTATTTTATAATAAGTGTTTTATTTAAATTTTGTGTGATTTTAAAAAAAAAAATATTAATTTTAATGATAAAATTAATATCATTTATTAAAATACCCTTATTTAATATATTTAATAGAGTGGTTGAAAAATATAAAATTTAATAAATAGAAATATATTAATAAAAAAATAATAAACATTGTATTAATATTTTTAAAAAATTATTTATTTTAAAAAATAAAAAAAATAAAAAAACAATTATTATGAAACAGAAGGAGTAATATTATTTATATTTGATAAAAAAATTGAGAATATAAATGAATAATTGTAATAATTAAAAGTGACAGGGAGCGAAAGTGAGTGAGAGAGAAAACTAACTGCAAATGTCTCAACCAACACTAGGATGAATTTCAATATGAGAAATGATATAGTTACACCAGATTTTACATATACACTGTATGTTTATACTATACCATCTACTTTTTCTTTTTTTTTTTTAATTATATTTATGTGTATTGGGATTTGTGTCAAGCTTGCGAGGAAATTTAAAAGCTACCGTACGTGTAGGTGATAGGGTGTAAGCATTGTGGTGTCAAAATAGCAAATCTGTTTCAATATATAAATAGCTGGTGGGGGAAGAAGTTGATGGCATCACATACCTAAAATTGTGTTTGGAATCTTGTTCACATAGCAATATTATAAGCAAGAGTATTGATATAAAGAAAATAATGGGAGGTCCTTTATCAACCTGGCCTTGGGAGAACTTTGGAATATTCAAGGTATAGTTTATTTACGATTCATGCATTTTTGAATTTTAGTGTTACTCGAGTTAATTGAGTATCCATTTTTGTGCATAGTACGTGCTATATGGGCCATTTGTAGGCAGAGTATTGTACGAGATGTTTTATGAGAAAGAGTTGAAATTCAGCTGGTGCCTTTGTTTGCTCATCTTGTCTGCTCTCAGAGGTTTTGTTTATTTGCTATGGAACTCTTACAGCAGCATGCTTTTTCTAACTCGAAACCGTCAGATTCTTAAACAAGGGATTGATTTCAAACAGCTTGACAAAGAATGGGACTGGTAATTATATTATTTACTAGTTCTCTTGCTATATATATATATATATATATATATATTCTCTCTAATATATTGTTAATTAACAGGGATAACTTTTTAATACTTGAAGCAATGTTATGTTGTGTGGCCTATTATATGTTTCCGTTCCTACAAAATCTCCCTTCATGGAACATAAAAGGTGTTATAGCAGCTTTGATATTTCATGTGGGAATATCAGAACCACTTTATTACTGGGTGCATAGAAAGTTTCATGGAAACTATCTTTTCACCAATTACCATTCACTTCATCATTCATCACCAGTACCACAGTCATTGACAGCTGGTAACGGAACACTTTTGGAGCATCTCTTTCTCAGTTTAGTAATTGGAATTCCGATCATGGGAGCTTCATTCATGGGATATGGATCCATAAGTTTGATATTTGGTTACATTTTGATATTTGATTTTCTCAGATGTTTGGGCCATTGCAACGTTGAAATTGTTCCACATCGTATCTTTAAAACTTTCCCATTTATCAGATATCTCATATACACCCCAACGTAAGTTCATTAATTGATTTACATCAAGGTCAGGTTGTGTTTCTATTTGAACTAATTTGTTACTAATTTATATGTAGATATCACAATCTACACCATACTGAAAAAGACTCGAATTTCTGCCTCTTCATGCCTCTCTTTGACGCACTAGGAACTACCGTTAACACAAAATCATGGGAATTACATGAATCATTGAGCAAAGGAAATTGTAGTAGGGTACCAGATTTTGTATTTCTAGTCCATATAGTGGATATCACATCCTCTATGCATGTTCAATTCGGTCTGAGATCATTTGCTTCTTTACCCTTCACAACAAGGTTCTTCTTGATTCCGTTTTTTCCAATCGCTGTGATAGTTTTGATACTGATGTGGCTTTGGTCCAAGACTTTTCTTGTTTCTTTCTACTACCTTAAGGGGAGACTGCATCAAACATGGGTTGTCCCTAGGTGTGGCTTTCAGGTAACTCACACACAACTGTTACTACTTTGATCTAATAATTTTGACTCGTATTTATTCTTGAGTTAAGATTTGCGGAGTCTATTTTAATGAAACAAATTGATTGATTGCTTTAACAGTATTTCTTACCATTTGCTACCGAGGGTATCAACAAGCATATTGAGAATGCTATCCTCACGGCAGATAAAATTGGTGTTAAAGTCATAAGCTTGGCTGCTTTGAATAAGGTACGACAATTTTCTCTTCGAAATTAGTATCTCTCAAGCTTTGGATTACTTCATTTAAGTTTTGGTTCTCCACGTCCTCGTCATTTTTGGTGAAATGAAAAATAAAATATCGAATTTGTTGATACGTGGGAGATGCAGAATGAATCTCTAAATGGTGGAGGAAAACTGTATGTGGACAAGAACCCAAATCTTGGAGTTCGAGTTGTTCATGGCAACACTTTAACAGCGGCTGTGATCTTAGATGAAATCCCCAAAGATGTTAAAGAGGTTTTCCTTACTGGTGCAACTTCCAAGCTTGGAAGAGCAATTGCTCTCTACCTCTGCAGAAACAAAGTCAAAGTGCTGGTATAATAACAACTCCACTTCACCATTATTTTCTTCTGTTTTAAGTGCTTAGAATAATATACTAAGTGTGAGTAAGTGGGAAAATAATTTAATCATAAATATCCTCTTGGCAGATGTTAACACTATCAACGGAAAGATTTCAGAAGATTCAAAAGGAAGCACCACAAGAATACCAAAGTTACCTAGTTCAAGTCACAAAATACCAAGCAGCACAGCACTGCAAGACGTGGATTGTTGGCAAGTGGATCACTGCAAGAGAGCAAAAATTGGCGCCAAGCGGAACACATTTCCACCAATTTGTTGTGCCACCAATATGTGCATTTAGAAAAGATTGCACTTATGGTGATCTAGCAGCAATGAGATTGCCGGAGGATGTGCAAGGTCTTGGGTGTTGTGAGTACACAATGGATAGAGGAGTTATTCACGCATGTCATGCAGGAGGAGTTGTGCATAGTCTTGAGGGTTGGACTCATCATGAAGTTGGAGCCATTGATGTTGATAGGATCGATGTTGTTTGGAAAGCAGCACTCAAACATGGTCTCACACCTTTGTCTTCGGGATCTACTGCAAAACCAAATTAAATTATCACCTCTTGTTATAGTGCTCATTTTAATGTGCTTAGATTGTTTTTACCAGCTTTCTCATTCTTGTTGAATCTTCCCATCCCTTGTTGGAAATCAAAATGTCCACATTTTAAATTATTCTTTATGTTCTTACTAATATTAATTTATATTTATTTACTATTTTCCAGTTTCAATGCAATTTTTATTACTTCATTCCAAGGTTTTAATAAACGGTCGCATAAAAGTTTTCGTGATTTCGGTTTGTACAGATGTATTGCAATCGTTGTGGTGTGAATTAACTACAATTTATTGTTTAATATAGAAAACGGTAATGACAGTATCAATATCGATATCTTCCAAAACCGTTTTGTCGTGACCATTTTCACGGTCGCAGACCATTTTTTAAAACCCTGCTTCATTTCTCCTAAATTGAGTGATCTTTATTTAAAAATACAACAAATGTTAAGCTTCCACTAAGTGGAATCCACTTCCATCTTAATATTTTATTAACTATAATTTGTTTTTCAATTGAGTGATTTTTATTTAAAAATACAACAAATGTTAAGCTTCCACTAAGTGGAATCCACTTCCATCTTAATATTTTATTAACTATAATTTGTTTTTCAATATAGAAAACGGTGATAACGGTATTAGTATCGACATCTTTTAAAACCGTTTTATCGCAGTCATTTTCGTAGTCGCGGACCGTTTTTTAAAACTCCACTTCATTTCTTATAAACTGAGTGATCTTTATTAAAAAATACAATAAATGTGAAGCTTCCACTAAGTCGAATCAACTTCTATCATAATATTTTATTCTGGACTATATTTTTATCCAAATTGTTAATATCGAGACTTAATAACTTTTTCTATAATTTTCTAAATCTTTTGCAATGTCTAACTATTTGATTCATCTCCATTTGATTTATTATTTTTTACCATAGAAATTATAAGTCTTCTCTCAACATATCTAAACCACCGAAATCTATTTTTCATCATCTTTTTTATTATAGGTGCTACCTCAAAACGCTCTCTAATATTATCATTTCTAACCTTATCATGTCTAGACTTACCATACATCCAACGCAACATCCCTATCTCTGCTACTCACTTTATTCTCATTTTAATTCTTAATCATCCAACATCGTGGGTCTTACCGTAATCCAATAAAATATTCTCTTCAACTTGAGTGGTACCTTTGTGTCACATAAAATTCTTGAAGTCATCCTCTATTTCAGCCATCCAACTTGAATTTGATGGTTTACATCCCCTTCAATTTTTTATTGTTTTGTATTACAATCCTAAGAGATTTGAATCATATGACTTGTGGGATGATATGATTTTCAACTTTCACCTTTAGGTTGAAAACACTTCTCATTTTGCTAAACATACACTCCATATACTCCATCTTACTTCTGCTTAGGTGAGTGTCATGTGTTTCTAAGATTTGTCTCCAAGTCTCTAACCTCTCATTTAAATATTCTTTCAACTCTCCAAGTACAATTACATCATCTGCAAAATTCATGCATCTTCGTTCTAACTCTTGGATGAGTTTCGTGAGTACATCCATTAATATAAAAGAGTAAAAACTTAGGGTTGAACCTTGATGCAAACTGATTGTAATGAGGAAACCATCTATCTCTCTAACCCGTGTTTACACATTGGTGGATACCCCTTCAAACATATCTTGGATATTTTAATATATATAATCCTAACCTCTTTCTTCTCTATGGCTTCCACAAAATCTCTCTAGGCACTATATCATACGTTTCTCCAAGTCTTGTTAATCCATTCGATACTACTCTATCTCATGTCGTAGTAGATAGATTGCTTCCATGATTCCATGGTCGACCTCCCAAATATAAAAAACATTGATTATCAGTTACTTGAGTCTATTTTCTTAGTCTTTCTTCAATCACTCTTTCTCATAACTTAATGGTTTGACTCATAAGTTTAATCCATATATAATTTTCCCTATTTTGTTATCCTCGTTGTTCTTATAGATTACACAAAATCACTTCTTCTCCATTCATCCGATAATTGTTTGACCTCGTAATTTTATTAAAGAGTTCAGTGAGACACTAAATGCCTCTATCTCCAGTAATTTTTTACATGTTAATAGGTTTGTTGTCTGATCCAAAAGCCTTACTGTTACTCATCGTTTTCTACACTTATTTTACCTCTTACTTAAAAATCCAAAAATAGTAATTATATTTCGATCTTATTCTTTAATGTTGAGCTTTTTAGAGTCCGGTGAGATATCATATCCTTCATTAAATAAATTTTATAAATACATTTTCCGCTCATCTTTTATATATTTTCGTAATCCAAAACTTTGTAAGACGATAGGCTACGATCCAGAGGGGTGAATAGATCGCTAATGAAATTTTCTTGTTTAAAAATTGTTTAACTATGGCAAGCGGAAATAAATTATGGATCGACAACCGTCTATCTCAAACCATTATTGAAAAGATCGGATATGTGTATAAACCATAACAAACGTACATGATTGATGAGAAAATAGTTTAATATATTTTCAGGTATAACAGTTTGAACAAAATCACACAATGATAATCGATTTCCAATGAAATATTAAACTAAAACTTGACTTAAGCAATTTTTCAAACATTTAGTGTGCAATAAATTGTAATCATTTTTTCTTTGATTTTGTTGATATGACATTCCAATTTCATTCTTATAGATTGCAATCAACTCAACAAAAAAATTTTGAAAAATTATTAACAAAGAAATTATCTCAATGTATTGATTGCATATTCAATGGATTCAAGATTTACAATGTGTATGTGTGTGTGTGTGTGTGAGAGAGAGAGAGAGAGAGAGAGAGAGAGAGAGAGAGAGAGAGAGAGAGAGAGAATTGTTTAGGTAGTTCCTCAAATGGCCTTACTACGAGTATGTCTGCCCACAATTCCAATGAAATTGAGATAATGAAAATTAACCTTTGCAAATTTTGTTTACAAGAGAAAAATTAGTAATTTAACCCCCCAAACACTATGTTTTATGCTGATCCCATCTTATTCTCTTCCATTGATCTTGAGGTCGATCAAGTAACCCAATACTTCGAGTTTGATCCTTCGGTTACCGTTACTTCTGTGATAGAAATTCCGTTCTTTGAAGCTTTCACCAGCTGAATCCAAACTGTGAACTATTGTGGCTCTAGATTACCAAAATGATCATCTGGTTACCGTTACTCCAAGGACAAAAACTTCTTTCTTCAAAGATTTCACTCGGCTGAATTAAATTTGCAAAATCTTGTGAAAAACTCCTAAATCAATCTTGATCTTGGAAGAAAACCCCAAATGAAATTATCTTGTAACCCCCAAAGAATTTCCAACCCAATTGATTACAACCAACCTTATTGGACCTTATCAAACTATATCGAGATCACACAACAAAAATGATTATGTTTAGTTGTTGTATGTATGCAATGAGAGAGGATGAAGATGATGAAAAATTTTGCGTATATTTTTGATTTCAATCAGTTTGAAATGATGCATGATTGCTTATATATATATATATATA
Source organism: Vicia faba (assembly GCA_948472305.1). Taxonomy (NCBI): domain Eukaryota; kingdom Viridiplantae; phylum Streptophyta; class Magnoliopsida; order Fabales; family Fabaceae; genus Vicia; species Vicia faba. The sequence continues at coordinate 611,215,875 of OX451736.1, forward strand.
TATATATATATATATATATATATATATATATATATATATATATATATATATATATATATATATATATATATATATATATATATATATATATATATATATATATATATGCGTGTGTGTGTGTGTGTGTTTGTGTGTGTGTGAAAGAAATAACATAAAACCAGGTTTGCAAAATTACAAATTTGGACAATTTTAAGTCAGAATGTATTGACTCATTCGCATAGGGAGTCGATCCATGCTGAAAGGGATTTCACTCCAAGAGGACAAGGAATTTTAGACGAAAAAATATTTCAGTAGGAGTCGACCAACAACTCAAGTGAGTTGACACATTCATTATGTGAGTCGGCTCCAAATGCCTCTGTATCGACTCCAAAGCAGTAGAAAATTTTGTTTTCATTTTTCTTCAGAGGGAGTCGACTCCTAACTTGTATGGTCGACTCCAAACATAGTTTTTCATGAAAAATTAGATTTTTGACTTATCCAGATGCTTTTGACTTGTTCTATAAGTGTCTTAAGATGGAAATGCAACCATAGACATAGAGATACAAGGTATAATGTACAAATACTAAATAGTATCTAATTTTGACATCATTCAAAATATCTAAGAGGATAGTGCACTAACATACTCCCCCTTTTTTTATGATGGCAAAACGTATGACGTATTTGTAGTCTTTTATCATATCTCCCCCTGAATACATGCATCTCCCCTTTAATTTGAAAACATACTACGTTCTTTGTTGTTGCATAGTTTCTCTCCCTTTGGAAACATTAAAATTAGAAAAATCCACAAAAAGTAAGAAACATCATGTAAAATACACAATCATATGTATACCATTCATAGGTGTTGCAAAGATAAATTGACCAACAATAACAACACTCGCATAGAATGAAGTTAAAGTGAAAATGCTTAAACATAAATAAACAACAATGCATTCAAAAACAAAATTAGTTCATAACAAACATACTGCAAGATTGTTAAACAAAAATTGAAATAAAACAATCACAACAAGGATATAACAAGCATGAAAAAAAGAAGATGAAAATGCATGCAAAAGCGACAGAGTCCATAGTGAAACAAAACTAGTGGGCATGACCTCAACGACCCATAGGTTTTGGTCTCCTACCCCTGTACCAAGCTCCTTTATGGTTTCCATATTCAGTATCCAAAAAATCACACATTTCCCTGTAGAACTGGTTGTATTGAGTGTGATTTCCTCTTGAAACTAATTATGATATTGATTTTGAATTGAGTGGAACCATGGTTGAATGCCATGTTTTTACAGATCTGAGTAAATTTTCCTTTGACATATGAGTCAAGGTCATTGAATCTGTTGTGTTGGTCATTCAGATGTTATTGTACCAAATGAAAATGAGCCTTATGAGCTGCTTCAAAGGCATATCACGCCTACGAGACTTTTCTTGTTGGTACTCTTGCTGCTGAACACACATGTTTTTAAGCATGTTGATATTGGTAGATTAAGAACCACTTGAGCTAATACTAGAACCATTTTTGTATGGTGTGCCATGTTGAGTCCAAGAGTTCTGCTACCATTGTCCCCAACCTTGTTGGTATTCTTGTTATTGTTGAACTGGCGAATTTTGGAGCCAAGCCTCATCTTCACCATAGTGAGAATTTGGAATTATTGCATCATCATGCTAATCATTGTCTTCCACTTGTTGCTCTTCAACATGTACTAGATCAAATTCAATTGGATCATAAAATTTATACATGCGTCTTTGGGACCCCTCCATAGAGAAGTAGTAAGCATTTTTTTCCTTATCCCACTTATACCCCATGTTTTACATTGTAGTTTTGTTGAACTCCTGAGTTTGACCTGGTGAAATGTATAGAAGATTTGGAACACTAATATGAAAGTGCTTGAGAATCTTACTAATCATCGAAGGGTGACATAAGGATGATCCTTGGTTACACTCTCGAACATCAAACATTCTAGATACAAAATAATATGGCCAACCAATCAGAAGCCTATTTTGAAAGAATGTACATTAAAGCTACTTCACCCTGACCAGTGACCTTCTTTCCTCAGACGCAACACATGGGTAACAATCTAGTGAAGTATACATGGATTTCTCTTTAAATTCTCGGTTGACAGCTTTTCCACATTCTCATCAAGCCTTGGTTCCTTTAGACATGAATTCAAGTAAGGCCTCCAATCAAAATGGTGACGTAGTGAAGAATAGAGACGTTTGAGTCACCACTAGTAGGTCACATACCCTTATTTTTGTCTCAGTAGGTCACATACCCTTTATCTTTGGTGTAAAGTCAATGAATATGGAAATGTCACCCGTCATATGCCTTGAGCACCCGCTATCGAGAAACCACATTCTCTCTATGGAGCAGAGACATTCAACCTACAAAGTCAATCAATTGTTGAGGGGAGACTCATAGCTCACAACATTATGATTTTCCAAGATCTGGTAAGGCATTATGGTACGAAGAATGGGAAACCTAGTAGCATGATCAAGCTAGATTTAAAAAAAGCTTATGATACAATAAACTGGGACTTTATTGAAGAAATGTTAGAGAATCTTAACTTCCCAAAAAGCTTCACATAGTTGGTTATGCAATGTGTGAGGACTCCAAATTTTTCCCTGCAAATTAATGGTTCTATGCGTGATTTTTTCAGCTCCAATAGAGGATTGAGGCAAGGGGATCTAATGTCCCATCTCCTATTTGTTATTGGTATGGAATACCTATCAAGAATCATGAAGAAGATAGGAAGTCTGCAGTCTTTCAAATACCATGACAAATGTGATGGCATCAAGCTGAACCATCTCAGGTTTGCTGATGATGTCTTGCTATTTTGCAATGGTGACTACAAATCTATTCATATTATGCTGTAGGGGCTCATGATTTTTTCTAATACCTCAATATTGTGGCCAAATAAAGATAAAACTGATATTTACTGCAGAAAAATGAATGAGCAGGATGTTCAAAGAATTTCTGAAGCTTCAGGCTTTAAGAGAAGTAGGATGCCCTTTAAGTACTTAGGTTTTCCTATCACCTCAAAGAAAATATCTGCAGGAGACTGTCAAATTATTATGGATAAAATGACTGCCAGAATTAGAACTTGGAGCTCAATGAACCTATCATTTACAGGAAGAACTACTCTTATGAATTCAATTCTGCTTACAGTTTACACCTATTGGTGCCAACTCTTCATCCTACCCAAGAAAGTCATCTCAGAGATCACTTTTGTCAGCAAAGCATATCTTTGGACAGGTAAAGCCACGAGCAACAGTCATGGGAACATTGCTTGGAATAGCCTTTGTTAACCCAAGAGCAAAGGAGGTTTGGGCTTCAAAAATAGCCAAATCTGGAATGAAGCTGAATTTGGAAGGCACGTGTGGGCTATTTCTACTAATAAAGAGAACATATGGATGAGGTGGGTTCATCATGTATACATAGGAAATAACAAAGGGTGAGACTATGAGGTTAACCATCAAAGTAGTTGGTTGATCAGTGGTTTTTACACAAGTATTTAGCAATTATTTTAGTTATCATTTCTTTTAATTGATGAGTGTTTTATTTCATTTGACTGCATTTTATGCTTTGTTTTTGTGTTTTAGTATTTTCAGGTTCAAAAGAATAAAACAGGACAAATCGAGGCAGGAAAGTGCAGAATTCAGAGTCTCGAAGGAAGTACTACATGAGCCCTAACACGGGTGGTCATGTCACCTGACACGGGCCGTGTTAGGGGGAAGACTTGTGAAGCATGGAAACCATGGGCTGACACAGGCGACCGTGTCGCCTGACACAGCCCGTATCAAACCAACTGCACTAGAGCGTAAGAAAGCAATGTCACAGACACTAACACAGGTGACCGTGTCGCACGACACGACCCTTATCAAAACACCTGCATGGTAGCGTGATTAGAAGCAAGAAATAGAGACTGACACGGGTTCCCATGTCGCATGACATGACCCGTGTCGGCCAAAGCGCTAGGAATTTTGACTTTTGGGGTCTTAAGTGTCTTGGATCATTAAGGGTATTTTGGACATTTTGCATTGTTGAGGGATGACCTAATACTATTAAAACCCGTTTGTGATAAGAAGAAGGGAAATTTTTGGGCAGCGAAGAATAGTTTACACGATTGAAGATTGGGGAGATCAAGGTTCTTGGTGAGTGGAAGATTCTCATAAGCGGAAGCAATTGAAGATTCGAAGCTATCCAATTACTTGTAATGTCTAATCTTTATCTTGTGATTATTTTAAATAATGTGAACGACTAAACCCCCCAATGCTAGGGGGTGTCTCTCATTTGAATTTGTAATGATTATGAATTCCTGAGTTATTTAATAAAGTTGTTTTCTTATTTAATTTAATCGTGCAATGTTTTTATGCTTTTCTGATCTGACCAATTAGGATTGACTCACGGTTAACAACCAGCTCGACCGCAGTTGTTAAGGTTTTTGTACAATTAGGCTATAGTAGATATCACCTAGGATTAGGGATACCCTATAGTTACCAAATCACTCTTGATAAAATAAAGGTTTGACTCCATCAGATATCTCTAAGGACTTAGGATTTAGGATGGATGGTTAAAGGTTTTCTCACTAAGGACTTAGGAGAAAATAATATAAAGGTCTGGTAGTTGAAGATTATGAACTTGTTAAAGAAATCAGGATTCTAGGTTGTCATAGGGAAAAATACACACCACACCCTTACATGTTCATCATATATGTGAAAAGCCATAATTTACATTCTGCGTATTTTTAATTTCTGTTAAGCGACAATTCCTAAACCAAAACCCCAATTAAGTTTTTGTTTAATTGAACCACAAATTAAACTCAATACTGATACGCGGTCCTTGAGATCGACATTCAGGGAATTTCCCTATTATTACAAAGGGCAAAAATAGTACACTTGCTATTTTTCCCATTAAGTTTTTGGCACCGTTGTTGGGGCCTGCCTAGTTATTGAGTGTAATTTGAGTTCTGTTCTGGACTGCCCCGACAACTAGAATGGGTTTAGTCTAAGACATTTCCTTTGGTACGGCCCACACAACCTTGACCTGAATTGCCCGCTACTTGTCGGGTAACGTCAGCTGTTTGTCCTTCCGAACCACCACTGGCCCAAGATGATCGACGAGCATCCTCTCAGCCTGCCCGATATCAACATCGTGCAGGCCACTAGGAATTGACTAGAGGGATGCCCGTAACTAACCCCCTCCTCGAGACCAATGGCTAGTTACAAACACATATGCCCAGTTTGACCAAGTCCTGGAAGTTACCTGATTTCACGGACCCGTGTATCTAGGTGGGAAACCAGAAACCAATGGCCACGTGCCAGGGGCATTATAAACCCTCACACTTGTGAGGGACAAGTATCTAATATTCACTACTCACTACCTGATATTTTTGCTTGTACCTCCCTATTCCCACTCTTACTTGATCTTCGGAGTGCCTTGCAGATACAACCCCCTTTTGTCCTCAGTTTACAGCTCGACTGCAGATCATCCTCCAGCCTCTCTTCAGGTTCTAATCAACTGGCAAGATCAGTGGTGCCATCTGTGGGAAACTGCTATCCCCATCTTTCTTCCCTTGGAACTTAAGATCAAAGCAACTTTTTCAAGATTTATCTCTCTAATAGTGGCCAACCATGATGATTTTCACATGTCAGGAAATACCATTCTTTCCCCTGCTCGCAAAACTGACGGAAGTCAGGAACACCCTTACCTCGAGGACAACTCGGGCTTCCGATACAGACAGACCGCGTCTCTAGATTCCACTGATGCTAGGCACAGTGACGACCAATTCTTGGACAAGGGACACTCCAAGAATCTTGCTGAGGAACTTCCAGAAGTCATGCAACCAGTTCATGTCCCTCTCAACACCGACCCAACCATGGCAGCACTGCTCGCTGCTATCAATCAAACCAACGCCCTCATCCTACAACAAAATCAAAGGATAGGGGCCTGGGAGAACAGGCGATCAAGATCTCCTCCTCGGAGAACCCGATGGTGAAACTCCCCCAGTGCATCGCCACCCAGGCGTGGCCCACCGCCCAGAAAGGAGAGATGCAACGTTTCTTTCTTCAATAAACGCAATCACACTCCTCCTCCCAGAGATCAAGACTCCCCTTTGTTCAAGAAGAGGAAGGACAACAGGAAAATCGATCGAGCTCGATTGCCTTCTCCCGAGCCAAAGTAGAAACGAAGGAGCCCCTCTACACGAAGGGACCATGACGACCGACGGGGGAGAAACTATCACTCTCCTTCTCCATCTCCTGTCGATAGTGACGATGACGAGCCTCATGGCCCGTGTGATGCGGTGGGAGAACTGACTTAAGGTTTTGCGTTTGTGTTTGCAAATGTTTCGGTTTAGCAAAAGTCGCCACCGACTTTTATTTTATCCAAAAGGAAAGGTAAAAAAGCACAAGAAAGACCTTTGAGATTGTTTTTTTGGGTTCGGGGGGTAGATTATGAAAAGGGAAGGTTCTAGCACCCTTTTCATCCATGGTTTTCCATGGGCTCTTAGTTACTTGTTTTAGATCACTTGCTTTTGCTTTTCAATTGTTTGAAATGGTGCTTTGTGTGGTTTTGAAAGTATTTTGAAAAGAGGCCTTTGTTTAGGCAATCTTTGTAATGATTCTCGTTTGTAAGAATGTATACAAAGATGTTTGTCTTTTGAAAAATGTTTCAATGTTTGTTTGGAAATGTTTTGAAATTGTGTGTGTTTGTTTGAAAATAGCAAGGATGGTTTGCAAATTGATCAAGTAACTAGAAGCATCTACCTACTCAAAAGTCTTTCCCTACACATTTTTATTCCTTTGACATTGTTGTTTTACCATTGCATTTGGTAAACAACCCTATCTTTGGATGTTAAACGGGACGCGCGCGGGTTATCGTATGACCATGATAGCAATGATGCCAAGTATCTTAGCAAGTTTTAGGGACTAAGATCATTTGTTTTTAGGCAACATTTTGATAGTGTCATCGAGGGACTATGATCTTTTTGTTTTGATTGATTTTGTTTTGCCAAGATACCTAGCATGCATACCATGGCCATTTTAAGGCAACAAAGTGGATGAAACCCTAGGGGTGCTTGTGTGCAAGGTGTTGTAATTTTTCATGCATTTTTTGTCTTGTGTTAGGTCATGCTATTTGCTTGATTTTTGGTCTTTGCATACAAAACCCTAGTTTACTATCATGGTATATGAAAGCAATAAAATACGTAAAGTAAATCTAGACTATTACAACAATATTATGGGAAGGGGGATACAAGTTTTGAATAAGGGGATATTGCTCAAAATAAAACCCTAAAACCATTACAACCAAATTGAATTTATTGTACAAATAAATAAATAAGCAAAATTTAAATATGCAATAAAATGTAAATATGCAAGAAATATTTTTGTATTAATTTTATGTATGAGAAAATAAATTTATTTATGTCTTAAAAAATAGGAAAATAAAATGATTATTTTTGAAAGGGTGAAAACCCTAATTTTTGTTTAATAGAAAATATATTCTAATATTATTCTTTTTATTCATTTTTTTGTTCAAGAAAAAATAATAATAATATATACAAAATGTCAAAAAAATTGAAATATGTATGAAAATATGATTTTAAGTGTGTAAATAATAAAAATAAAAATATATGATATTTTTATATTATTTGCAAGTTTATTTAAGAAAATAAATTATATTTAACCTAATAAACTATTTTTTTGTCATAAAAATAATAAAAATAATAAAATAAAATGCAAAAATTAAGAAAAATATTTTTGGGTTTTTTAATGTTCAGAAAAAAAATAAAATAATAAAGTCAGAAAATATAAAAGAAATGAAAAAAATATACAAAATATAGCAAATGGGTCAAGGGGGTGCAGAAAGTAAACAAGGGTGGTGTGAATAGAAACAAGCCCAAGGACCTGGCCCAGAACAACTTCATCCCTGTCCTCCAGACAAAAAAACGCGCGCGCCCTGCTTCAAATTGTATCTCTTGCATACGTGCATAAAAACAAAATCTTGCAACATGAAACTTTTAGCATGTTAACTCACGATTCTAATGATATAAAAAACTTGACCTAACCCTAAAAGACCAAGGAGAATTTTATTGGCCCTAATTTTTGACCTAAAATTTTCAGCATGTTCAACATCCAAATACTCTTAGTTCAGTTAATATAAATGGAATCTAAGCATATGTACAGCTCAAGCGTGTTAAAGACTACATTTTTGCTTCACAAACCTAAGCTTAAGGATGCCTAAATAAGGAGTTAGAAACTTGACAAATACCTTGTTCAGTTGAGTTTGGATATGGCAATGTAGGAGCTTTGAGTGAGGCCTGAAGTTCGTGTGAGCTTGCTTGAAGTTCCCTCAAGCTATCCCAATTCCCAGCTTTCCTTGAAGTTCCCTCAATCTCCCTGTAGAAGTCAACCTGCAAAGCTTCAAAATGAAAATGGTGATCCTTAAAATAGGGGTTACAATTGTAGGAAAAAATAAGAAATTTTCATAACTTATAAAAATTCTAAGTTATGAAAATTTTCAAACTTAAACCCTAATTTCCAAATTTAAGTTTCTTGGTGAACAAGTTTCATGTTTTGACACATCTTTATAAAATATGACCCTTGGTACTTGATTTTGACCAAAAAGTCAAACTTTGACTTTTCAGTGTATAGTTGATTTTTGATCAGTTGACTGGAAAATTCATCTGTCAATCCAATGCTTTTGAGATCTTTTGAACCTTGTCATTAGGTAAAGATGGTGTCATTTAGTCCTTGGAATCATGCTTGAACCCAATTTTCCATTGGCTAGGTTAAAAATCAGAAATTGCCCTTTCTCAGTCAAAACCCTAAAAATGACCATTTTGCCCTTTTGAAGATCTGATCAAATTTCTTGAGGAGTTGTTGTCCAAACTTGATCAAATGGTTCATATGAGTCTATAATGTTGATATGGATAAAAAATTATGAGGTTTGACTGTAAATTGGCCATGGTTGACTTTTTCCCCAATATAGTTGATTTTTAGGTCAACTATCCAATTGACTGGCAAAAATATGATTCAAGGCTTGAAACTTGGTATGAACAATCTTAGGGGTCCATCATGAAGTATGAAAGTCACAAAAGCATTGATGGTCCAAAAATCCTTGTGCCAACTCAAACCCTAATTTCAGGTTATCAGTGCAAGGAGATGTCTTGAGCTGAGCAAACCCTAATTTGGTCTTGAGTCCAAGAAGTCTTGTGAGGAGAATCTTGATAAAATGAGAGGGAAAATTTTGGGGTACAACAACTGCCCCTGTTCAATCTTCTTGAACCTGAAGAGTTATATTGGAGAGCTTTGCCGTTCGTGACTCGAAGGTAAAAGATGATTGAACACTAGAGTGCCCGTAAATTTGAACTCTTCAAATTGTAGTTGAGGGAATGGGCTTAAATATGCCATTTGGAGATGTGATGGAGTCTTGTCGGAGATGGGCTTAAAGATGCCATCCAAGAATGTTTGTTGAATTTCATGTTGTAAGTCAGAAGAATAAGTATCAGAATGGTATCCGCGTCTGGAACGCATCTGTACTGTATCAGGGGACTAAATCTGAATGAGTAAAGGAATAGCATCCGTGTCTGGAGCGTCTCTGAGCTAGGGAAAATCAGCATAGGTGACATAATGGAAATCGTGTCTGGAGCGTATCTGGACTGTATCTTGAATAGGTGACAGAATGACTTCCATGTTTGGAGTGTATCTGAGCTAAGGAAATCAGAATGAGTGACAAAATGGAAACCGTGTCTGGGGCATATCTGGACTGTATCTGTACTCGAAATTTGAATGAGTGGCAGAATGGAAACCGTATCTGGAGCGTATCTGAACTGTATCATGAGGTTGAGGTCTGAATGAGTAACAAAATAACTTCCGTGTCTGGAGTATATCCATATTGTATCTTGACTTTGAATTCTGAATGAGTAATAGAATGACTTCTGTGTCTGGAGTGTATCCGTACTGTATCTGAATAAGAGATCTGAATGAGTAGCAGAATGACTTCCGTGTTTGGAGTGTATCCGTACTGGAATCTGGATAAGTAACAGAATGACTTCCGAGTCTGGAGTGTATCTGAACTTGAAATTGATAGTTGAATCTGAATGAGAAATAGAATGGATTCAGTGTCTGGAGTATATCTAATCTGTATCTGAATAAGAAATCTGAATGAGTAACAGAATGACTTCCGTGTCTGGACTGTATCCGTACTGTATCTGAAATCTTTGAATATTTGTTAAAGATAGCTGTTAATCTCATCCTGAAAAGGGTAAAATGTTAGCTGAAACACAAAGTTATGTAGCATGAAATGTATGATGCAATAAAGTGTGTTTTATCAATGTTTATGATATATGAATGTAATGTATGCGCATGTAAGCTGATTTACTGTATTGCTGAGGAAGATAAATCCTTGATGGCTGGAGATAATAAAAATCCTTGATTGCTGCCGGGGAAAATAAATCCTTGACCGCTGTTGGAGATTCAAAATCTTTGACAACTTCCGTGGGGATGTGAGGATCCTTCATGTCTTGAAGTTGGAGTATTGACAAAAATTCTATTGTAAGAGTAGTGCCAAACTGCTTGAGAAATCTGCTTTGGGAAATCCAGAGAACTTGGAAGACTTCTACTGGGGGTTAGATAATGGGAATCCTTACTCGGCTGGGGAATAGGGAAAATTCTGATGATTTCTGCGGGGAACTAAGAATGAGAATCTTCATTCTGTTGAGGAGTAATGAAAACTTTGACGACTTCATGCCGGGGAGTAATGAAGATTCTGGCAACTTCACTGGGGAAATGAGAATGAAAATCTTCAATCTGCTGGGGAGTGAAAAATTCTGTGGGGAAGAAGGCTTCCTGCTGGAGAATAAGTTCAGGACTCTGGGGGAAAAAGCTTATTCTTGTTTGGAAAATGTTCAGGAGTTTGGGTTGTATGCCACTCTACTGGGGGGCTATCCTAGATTGGGGATAAAAGTTAACTGTTATCTGTTGATTCTCAGACTTTAAGACAACTTGCCGGGGAATTTGAGAAAACTAGAGGATTTCCGCTGGGGATTGATAGTTGGAAATTTGACTTGACTGGGGAAGAAGGTTTCATCTCTGCTGAGGATCTGTAGTTCAAAGTTTCAGCTCGGCTGAGGATTGGGAGTTTGAAGCTTTAACTCTAATGGGAATTAAGGGTTTGAAATTATAACTCTGCTGGGGATATGTATTTCAAGGTTTTGGCTCTGCTAGGGATCTAGATGATGGACTGTAGGGGATTTCTCTTGGAATAGCCTAAAGACGTTTTCCTATCCTTTCAACCTGTTAGTAATTATTCTTTCCCATTTAGTTTATTTGTAAACAATGATTATATTCAAATGCATATGCTCATTAATAAATCATTGGACGTTTTCAAATAAAACACAAGTGTAAAAAAGAAGAAAAGGCAAATAATTTTCTGCACTTTGAAGTATCTTTGTATTAACTTTGTGTAAGTATTTTGTACAAAGGAGACAAACATCCTAGTAAGAGAATGTTGTCATAAAAATGAGAAAAATTTATACAAAGGAAGATGGCTATGTGTGAAAATTCCATGGGGTTCCCATTCTGCTATAGCCTTCGTAACTCTAAATATCTTGTCCATTTGTTGCTTCGTCCGAAGATGATTGAGTTGATCAGGAGCCCGGAGCTTGTCTGTGAAGAGATTGTCCTTAAAGTGATCCAACGAGACATAGTCATACGCTTTAATTCCCTAACTTTTTCCTGGACCGCCCTTTCGGGTTTTCGATCCACCGGGAAACCCTTTTTTGCCCAAGTCGCCCTTTCGGGTTTTCAACTTGCCAGGTGTACAGATTTTTTATATTTATCCCTAATTTTTGCCTGAACCGCCCTTTCAGGTTTTCGATTCACCGGGATGCCCTTTTTGCCTAGGTGTGTCAACCTAGCGGGTCATTTATGCGTAGTATCTTTTGACTATGTCTGCGTTCGCAGGGTGCGGCAGGTCATCGCCGTCCATGGTGGTTAAGATCATTTCCCCACCAGAAAAGATGTTCTTGATTACAAATGGTCCTTCATAGGTAGGAGTCCATTTTCCCCTGGGATCACTTTGTGGCAAGATAATGCGCTTGATTACCAGATCCCCGACTTGATATACCCGGCGCCTGACTTTCTTGTTGAAAGCTTTGATCATCTATTTTTGATACGTCTGACCGTGGCAAGAAGCAGTAAGTCACTTTTCATCAATCAAGTTAAGTTCAACTGATCAAGTCGGGTCTGAATCCAATCGTCTTCACTCAAACCAGCATCTTTCATGATTCTCAAGGAGGGAATCTGAACCTCGATAGGTAAAACAGCTTCCATGCTGTATGCCAAGGAATAGGGTGTTGCCCCAATTGATGTACGCGCCGTGGTACAGTACCCATGGAGAGAAAACGGTAACATCTCATGCCAGTCCTTGTAGGTGACAATCATCTTTTGTATGATCTTCTTGATATTTTTGATCGCAACTTCGACAACACCGTTCATCTTTGGCCGATAGGGAGATGAATTGTGATGTTGAATCTGGAACTGCTCGCAGAAAGCGGTGATCATAGTATTGTTAAGGTTTGTACCATTATCAGTGATGATCCTTTCTGGGATACCGTACCGGCATATAAGATTCTGCTTGATGAACCGGGCAACAACATTCTTTGTGACGGATGCGAAGGAAGCTGCTTCGACCCACTTGGTGAAGTAGTCAATGGCCACCAGAATGAAACGGTGTCCGTTGGACGCTGTAGGCTTGATCTCCCCAATCATGTCGATCCCCCACATAGAGAATGGCCAAGGAGCTGTTAAGACATTGAGAGGAACTGGAGGTATATGTACCTTGTCCGCATAGATTTGACATTTGTGACAAGTCCTGGAATGTTGATAGTAGTCAGCTTCCATGGTAGACTAGTAATAGCCTGCCCGCAGGATCTTCTTATCCATCGTATGTCCACTAGAGTGAGTGCCAAAGGTACCATTGTGCAGTTCAGCCATGATCTGTTCAGCTTCAATCTTGTCCACACAACGGAGCAGAATGCAATCATGATTGCGCTTGTACAAGATACCATTGCTCAGGAAAAACTTGGTCGAGAATCTCCTTAAGAACTTTTTGTCATTGACTGAAGCTCCTTCAGGATATTCTTGAGCCTCGAGATACCTTTTGACTTCATGAAACCAAGGTCGGTCCACTACTTCTTCGGTATTAATCTCGTGACAATGTGCAGGTTCGTCCATCCGTTCAATGGTGATTTGGGGAGCCTCATTATCCTAGTTAAGTTTAAACATGGATGACATTGTAGCTAGAGCATCTGCTAGCTGATTTTCTTCTCGCGGGAAGTGCTCGAAGGTAATCTGCTCGAAATGTGGTAACAATGTCAGGACACGTTCTTTGTAAGGGATGAGGTTTGGATGTTTAGTATTCCACTCTCCTTTGATCTGACTGATAACCAAAGCTGAGTCCCCAAACACATCTAAGGATTTGATTCCCAAGTCTATGGCAGCCTTGAGTCCAAAGATGCAAGCTTCATACTCGGCCATGTTGTTGGTGCAGTTAAAGCAAAGCCTGGCTGTGAAAGGAGTATGGCAACCTTCTGGAGAAACGAGTACCGCGCCGATACCGTTTCCAAGTGCATTGGAGGCCCCATCAAAGTACAGGGTCCATCGGGATCCTTGTTCAGGTCCGTCATATGGTCTGAAATCTTCAACGTTGTCCAATGTCATGATATCCTCGTCAGGGAAGTCAAACATCATGTATTGGTAATCTTCGACAGCTTGATGAGCCAGATGGTCAGCTAGCACACTTCCCTTTATAGCTTTTTGGGTCGTGTACTGTATATCGTATTCCATCAGGATCATCTTCCATCTAGCTATTCTTCCAGATAGAGCAGGCTTCTCAAAGATGTACTTGATCGGATCCATCTTAGATATCAGCAAAGTGGTATGAGTCAACATGTACTGCCTTAGCCGGCGAGCAGCCCATACCAAAGCGCAACAAGTTTTCTCGAGCAGTGAGTATCGGGTCTCACAGTCGGTAAACTTTTTGCTAAGGTAATAAATGGCATGCTCTTTTCGGCCATACTCGTCATGTTGGCCCAATACGCACCCCATTGAATTCTCTAAGACGGTCAGATACATGATTAGCGGTCTTCCCTCGACAAGTGGCATCAAGATAGGAGGTTCTAGCAAATACTCCTTGATTTTATCGAAAGCAATTTGACAGTCATCATTCCATTTAACTACCTGATCTTTCTTCAACAGCTTGAAGATTGGTCCACAGGTAGATTTTAGGTGAGAAATGAATCTTGCAATGTAGTTTAGGCATCCCAAGAAACCTCTGACCTCCTTCTCAGTGTGAGGAGCAAGCATTTCTTGTATAGCTTTGACTTTGGCAGGATCAACCTCGATGCCCTTGTTGCTGACAATGAAACCCAAGAGTTTACCGGATCAGACTCCGAATGTGCACTTGTTAGGGTTCAGTCTGAGCTTGTACTCCTTCAACCTGACAAACAGCTTTTGCAAGTGATCGAGGCGTTCTTCTTCCGTTTGTGATCGGGCTATCATGTCATCTACGTAGACCTCCATCTCATGATGTATCATATCATGAAACAAAGCTACCATAGCGCGTTGATAGGTTGCCCCGAAATTCTTCAGTCCGAATGGTATCACTTTGTAGCAGAACGTACCCCACTGTGTAACAAAAGTAGTTTTCTCCATGTCTTCAGGTGCCATTTTGATCTGGTTGTAACCTGAAAATCCGTCCATGAAAGAAAATACCTTGTGCTAAGCTGTATTGTCAACTAAGACGTCAATGTGCGGTAGTGGAAAGTCATCTTTAGGGCTGACCTTGTTTAAGTCTCTGTAATCCACGCACATTCTGACTTTGCCATCCTTCTTAGGCACGAGCACAATGTTAGCAACCCATTATGGATAGGAAGTAACAGCCAGAAATCCAGCATTGAACTGCTTCATAACTTCTGCTTTGATCTTTTTAGACATGTTGGTTCTCATGCGGCGAACTTTTTGTTTAACTGGTGGATAGCCTTCTCTTGTGGGGAGACGGTGAACCACAATATTTGTATCGAGTCCCGACATGTCTTC
The DNA here is from genome assembly GCA_948472305.1 of Vicia faba. Taxonomy (NCBI): domain Eukaryota; kingdom Viridiplantae; phylum Streptophyta; class Magnoliopsida; order Fabales; family Fabaceae; genus Vicia; species Vicia faba. The sequence continues at coordinate 611,230,962 of OX451736.1, forward strand.
GTATGACCAGGCGAAGATCTCAACATATTCATGCAACAGTTGAATTAAGCGCTCCTTGACACTCGGCTCTAGGTTGGCACCCACTCTAACTTCTTTTTTGTCTTCCTCAGTACCCAAGTTGATTGTCTCTAACAGCTCCTCATGAGGTAGAATAGCCCTTTCTTCCTGTTGTAGCAGTCTAGCCAATTCTCCTGGCACCTCACAATCTTCCTCACCTTCGTATTCGGCATGGTAGACCAGATCTTCAGAGTCACTGAAGGCCATAGAAGAATTGTTACCCATGGAATCCGGAATGGAAGGGTACCTGCATTTGTGAGTGTGGGTGTGTGTAAGGGATATCCACCTTTAAACAAATAAAATGTAAAAAGAAAGACAATGAACACAAAAGTTTATATGTGAAAACGTCCATGATTCATTAAAATGGCATATGAAGATGAAAAATCAAACCCTTACAAATGGACCTATGTGCCTCGGGTAAGGCACAAGGTTAAAAGTGTCCGAATTGTTTGAGAATTATTACAAACCAACATAAATGTTTGAAAGATAAATTATTGCGGTATGAAAGTAATCAGAACAAAGTCTTTTGCTTCCCAGTTGCATAGTCCTCCGTCAACAGTAGGGAAAATCCAGTCTTCCAAGTTGCTCTCCTCTTCACTATCCTCCAAAGCATTGACTCCATGATGGGTGATCTTCACTGGAGCCCCCCCATCACGGGCGTGGCGTATAGCCTTTTGAGCAGAAGAAGTGAACCCCAAGACGAATTTATCTAATTTAAAAGGAAAGTCTGGAAGCTGCCCCCAGATTGTGCTTCCTCCTTCTTCAATCACATCCTTTGCATCTTTAAGAGACGACATCCGAGGCGGAGGTCTGGTAATCATGGTTACAGAAGCCACTGTCTTGGTTGCCAGAATCTCTTGAGCTACCTCTTCAAAATGCTGAAAAGGGGTTTCGATGAATTCGCCATCCAACTCTACATAGCGGAAAGAATTTAGATGGCTTATCATGTATTTCTCTTTGCCGTGAACAGTTATGATTTTCCCCTATACAGGGTACTTGAGAATTTGATGCAGAGTAGAAGTGACGGCTCCAGCATTGTGAATCCAGGGTCTTCCCAACAAGCAAGAGTAGGAAGGACGGATGTCCATCACATAGAATGTGGAGTTGAAGATTTCGGTTCCCACTTTATTCGGGATGTCCACATCCCAGTGGACCATCCTTTTAGAACCATCAAAGGCTTTGACTATTATATTGATGGGCTTCAAGGTTAAACCTTCACAATCCAGTCTATCTAAGGCTTTCTTCGGCAAGACGTTCAGCGAAGAACCAATGTCTACCAGTACGTGTGCTAGAGTAGTCCCTCTGCATTCCACCGAGACATGCAAAGCGTCATTATGTTTTCTCCCCTTGGAGGTCAAGTCTGCATCGAAAAATCCCAGGCCATTGTTAGCTGTCAGACTGGCTACACACTCCTGGAATTGATCAGCGGAGGTTTCCTGTGGCACATGGGCCGTCTTCAAGAATCATATCAAAGCTTTAGCATGAGCCTCTAAACAAAGCAGCAGAGCCAACATAGAGATCTTTGAGGGGGTTTTCCCCAGTTGTTCCACAACATCATAATCGCTTTTCTTGATTATTTTCAAAATCTCTTCCATTTCTTTTTGAGAGGTTTTAGAGATGACCAATGGCTGAGCCCTCGTCCTGACGGGCTCTTCTTGGATCCCTTTTCCTCTATCATCAGCAGCAGCAGAGGGGACCACTACAGGAGTTACAACTTCTTCAATAATTGGGGTTCTCGCAGATATGTTGACCGGTACAAGGATAACCTTAGGAGCAGATGAGGATCTAAAGATTGCCTTTGGAGGGGCAATCTCTGTAGAGAAAATTCTTCCACTGCGAGTGATTTTGCTCGTTCCAACAATGTTTCCAATGTCGGAAGCCTCTTCATCAGAACTCTCTTCAGTTGATTCAATTTGTTTAATACCGTGGTAGTAGATTTCTCCACCATAGTTCCACGGTATTGATTTGTCGGACTTGTACGGGACAGGCCCGGGCATGGTTATCTTCAAAGGTGCAGTCTTCGGAGAGGGTGTAATCTTAACAGGTCTTTTGGAGACCTTGGAAAGATTGCCGGATATGGTTATTATTGAAACATCATTGACAGGAGTCGGTGTAACAAGAGTCTTTTCAAAAAGGATTTCTTGGTTATCCATTAGGCGTTGGATGCCTAACTTCAACAATGGACAGTCGGTTGGTAAGGATGAACAAAGACAGCAATCTTCTTCACAACCTGGGAAAATCCCAACCTTCAGCAAATTCAACTTGATTATCGGTAGCGGAGTTATCAAATCATCAACCGTAGCAACAAAAAGATATTCTTCAACAACATGGGCATTGTGGCCATGCTTTGGCATTGGAGCAGAGATTACATTCGGCTTTTCAGGGGCGTCGAATTCAACTTCTTTAGCATATATCAAATCCTGAATCTTATTCTTGAGGGCCCAACAATGGTTGGTGTCGTGTCCCGGGATCCCTGAATGATAAGCACACTTGGCGTTCGAATGGTAGTAAGGAGAAGATGTATTCGGATTCTTCGGGGCCTCTTTCAGACTGGCAAGGTTTAACTTCAAGAGATGGGGTAGAACCTGAGTAAGAGTCATGTTTATCTGGGTGAATTGCCGTACAGGCCTTTCCACCCTTGCTTGGTTGGTTCTTGGTTGATTGTTTCTGGGCTGATCAGCTGCAGACTTCTGAATCATTACGGCCCCCACCGCTGGCCGGCGCTCAACTATTCCTTGACCTCTTTGGGAGTAGACATCTGATACTTCCTTCTTTGCTGGAAAAGTCTTTTTGATGGCAGCGGAAGCAGATGCATCTTTTTGAATTTTCCCGCTTTTTATGCCGGCTTTAACTCTCTCACCAGTTAGAATCAACTCAGTGAACCCCGCAGACCAACTTCCAATCAAGTGATTAAAGAAAGGACCTTACAGCGTCCCCAAGAACATTCCCACAAGCTCTCTTTCAGATAAAGGTGGCTGCACCCTTCCGGCCAAATCCCTCCATTTCTGGGCATACTCTTTGAAGCCTGCATTTGAGACCATGCCCATACTCTGTAATTGAGTACGGGTTGGTGCTAAGTCCGCATTGTATTGGTACTGTTTATAGAAGGCGTCCGCCAAGTCCTCCCAATTATGCACATCAGGCCTCTCTAACTGGTAAAACCAATCCAGATGCGTCCCTGAAAGACTGTCCTGGAAAAAGTGGACCCACAGGTCTTTGTCAGAAGAATGTGGTTGAATTTTCCTGACATAAGATTGTAGGTGCATCTTGGGACAAGACACCCCATCGTACTTAGAAAACAGAGGTACTTTAAACTTAGGAGGGATTACAATTCCAGAAACCAGCCCTAACTCTTCAAAGTCCAGCCCAGGCACTCTCTGTATCTCCATAGCAGCCAGACGTTCTTCCAAGTTTTTGTATTTGTCATCGGCCGGAGGATACTGCTGTTCAGAATAGTCCTCATCTCCTTCTTCTTCTTCTTCTTCTTCAGACTCAGATTGCACTGCCGTTCCTTTACCTTTTCCTACCCCTTCATCAGATGTTGAGGGGAAATCCATAGTCCGTCTGGCTTGTCCTTCAAACCTTCTTCCCATGAGAACCACACCAACTCTCTTCTTCTTCTTTTTCTCTTTTTTCCTTCTCTAGTAGAGTCTTGAGCTCCTCCTTCCCCTTAGCCAAGGTTAGAAGTAGCTGTTGAAACTGTGAATTCTAGGCTTGTAAGTCTTTGACCGTTTACTCAATATCCATCTTGCTGAAATAAACAGCAGAGAGATGAGGAAACTTGGTGTGAAGACCTGTTTATGCATATGATGAATGATATGTATTCATGTAATGCATTCAAGGATTCAGAAATTCAAATTTGTTTTAAAAAAAAAAGAAACACACGTCATATTAATAAGATAGAATTTGTTAGTACATCAATGCCCCATGGACAAAATAATACAAAATTCTAAGGTAAAAATAAGTTGCGCATCCTTCTTGGTGCGATGTAGGTGTTGAGAGTCTGCTCTTCATGAAGTTGAAGAGTGAGTTCCAAAACCTTCTTCTCACTTGCGTAGAATTGGGCTTCGAAAGTATCACGTTCTCCCTTGAGCTGTATCCAACTCCTTTGCAGATCTTCGAGTGATGTTGGCAAGTCAGGATGTAGGAGGGTGTATGGAACCTCTCCTTCCATAACAGGCTCTATAATCACAGGTAAAATGTAGGGGTAAGGCATCATAAGACTTTGGGCACGGGTTCGTACCCACTTGAGGTAAGGCTCAAGAGGGATGGAATTCTTGTGTCCCAAGGTCTTACTGTCTACCTTGTTGGGCATCCTCCAAGCTCGGATAAACCTTTCTCGGAGTCCTTGGTTGTCGTTGTCAAAGTCAAAAACCAAGTCTAGAATCAGCATGTCATATGGGCCATCCCTTATGGCATACCCAAACTGTCTCAGAGCCAAGCAGGGGTTGTAGGCGATTCCTTCCCTAATGCCAAGTAGAGGGACATTAGTAAATTCCCCACAACGGTCAATGATAATGACATTCTCTTTTGATCGAGAACACCAAAGAATATCTGAATGGGTAAGAGTCATCAATCGTTGTGACCACGTCAAACCTTGCTCATTCTTCAAAACTGATTGGGGAAGATGAGAAATAAACCATCTTGCCAGTAGAGGAGTGCAACACATGAGAACACCTCTTTTCCTCATTGTTCGAGAGTGAAAAGAGTGGAGGATATCCCCAAGCAATGTAGGCACCGGGTTGCGAGTCATGAAGATTTTGACAACACTCACATCTATAAGTTGGTCAGGATTAGGGAACAAGACCATCCCATAGATGAGAAGAGCTACAATCTCCTCAAAAGCTTGTAAGTCCAATGAATTCCAGCAGCTTTGGGCCTTCTCAAACAGAAACTTTTCCAAGAAGCCTTTGACACCACTTCTGGTTTCCCAATGTGTTGTGACATCAGAGGAGTGCAAGTGTAAGGCCTGAGCAATCTCTTCTGGCTTTGGATCTCTTTCTGTACCATTGAAGGGTAGTTGATTGAGAATAGGAATCCTCAAGAGTTGAGAAAATTCCTCCAAAGTAGGCACAAGTTGGTAGTCAATAAATGTGAAGCAATAATGCAAAGGGTCAAAGAATTGGAAGAGAACTTTCAGCATATCCTCCTCAGTGTTGGCAGTGACTAAGTTGAGAAGACGACCATGCCTCTTGGTGAATGGAGAATTCTCAGGAATCCTTGAAGCTAGCTCCTTGAGTTGAGGATGAATTCTTACAAGGTTGACTTGGATAGTTTTCCTGCGAAGTGAATCCATTACCTATAAAATAGGAACAAAGATGAAAATCCGAAATCCTTGAAATGGTTAGTGGATGCATATGATGCTTCATGATGTCCATGATGTTATGCATAAGTATATATGTACAAACAAATCACACAAGTTCCTAGTTTAGGCTTGCATGGGGTTTCATAGGTAAGTACCCTCTTGAAGTTTAGTTAGCTCAACCAGTCCTAGAAATAGTAACCGGGTTCTAAGGAGCTCAATATCACCAGATTGTTTTCTGTGTTCATTGTTTCAGTTTCGCCACTTTACTGGCGACCGAAATATTCCAAGAAAATAATGCTCAATGAGTGTAGTATCGAGTATCTACCAACTTCGGACTGCACCAAATCCGGTCATCTCACTACATCCTAAAAGGCTAAGTTGGTCAAGTAAAGGTTCTAAAAGTCCATTAGTGCTTCATGACATCACTCACCCGCCTCGTATTCTCTTTGATTGACTCAAAGGCTACCGGTACCCACAAATATGTCGCACTTATATAGCTATTGCTTAGACCATGTCGGTATACCCCGCACAGTTTCCACAACGTATTGCTATTTACCTATGAATGTTTCCCAAATCCGGGTAGAGGATTCAAACCCAAACAATAGAACCAAAGTGTAAAGCAATCAAGTCAAGCAAGATAAGCATGTAAAGATGATCTAAAACCCTAAGGTAACCCCACTTTTAAGATCATCTCCCCAGCAGAGTCGCCAGTTCTGTAATGCGGTGGGAGAATTGACTTGAGGTTTTGCGTTTGTGTTCACAAATGTTTCGGTTTAGCAAGAGTCGCCACCGGCTTTTATTTTATCCAAAAGGAAAGGTAAAAAAGCACAGGAAAGACATTTGAGATTGTTTTTTTGGGTTCGGGGGGTAGATTATGAAAAGGGAAGGTGCTAGCACCCTTTTCATCCATGGTTTTCCATGGGCTCTTAGTTACTTGTTTTAGATCACTTGCTTTTGCTTTTCAATTGTTTGAAATGGTGCTTTGTGTGGTTTTGAAAGTATTTTGAAAAGAGGCCTTTGTTAAGGCAATCGTTGTAATGATTCTCGTTTGTAAGAATGTATACAAAGATGTTTGTATTTTGAAAAATGTTTCAATGTTTGTTCGGAAATGTTTTGAAATTGTGTGTGTTTGTTTGAAAATAGCAAGGATGGTTTGCAAATTGATCAAGTAACTAGAAGCATCTACCTACTCAAAAGTCTTTCCTACACATTTTTATTCCTTTGACATTGTTGTTTTACCATTGCATTTGGTAAACAACCCTATCTTTGGATGTTAAACGGGACGGGCGTGGGTCATCATATGATCATGATAGCAATGGTGCCAAGTATCTTAGCAAGTTTTAGGGACTAAGATCATTTGTTTTTAGGCAACATTTTGATAGCGTCATTGAGGGACTATGATCTTTTTGTTTTGATTGATTTTGTTTTGCCAAGATACCTAGCATGCATACCATGGCCATTTTAAGGCAACAAAGTGGATGAAACCCTAGGGGTGCTTGTGTGCAAGGTGTTGTCATTTTTCATGCATTTTTTGTCTTGTCTTAGGTCATGCTATTTGTTTGATTTTTGGTCTTTGCATACAAAACCCTAGTTTACTATCATGGTATATGAAAGCAATAAAATGCGTAAAGTAAATCTAGACTATTACAACAATATTATGGGAAGGGGGATACAAGTTTTGAATAGGGGGATATTGCTCAAAATAAAACCCTAAAACTATTACAACCAAATTGAATTTATTGTACAAATAAATAAATAAGCAAAACTTAAATATGCAATAAAATGTAAATATGCAAGAAATGTTTTGGTATTAATTTTATGTATGAGAAAATAAATTTATTTATGTCTTAAAAAATAGGAAAATAAAATGATTATTTTTGAAAGGGTGAAAACCCTAATTTTAGTTTAATAGAAAATATATTCTAATATTATTCTTTTTATTCATTTTTTTGTTCAAGAAATAATAATAATAATAATAATATATACAAAATATCAAAAAAATTGAAATTTGTATGAAAATATGATTTTAAGTGTGTAAATAATAAAAATAAAAATATATGATATTTTTATATTATTTGCAAGTTTATTTAAGAAAATAAATTATATTTAACCTAATAAACTATTTTTTTGTCATAAAAATAATAAAATAAAATGCAAAAATTAAGAAATTTTTTTTTTGGGTTTTTTAATGTTCAGAAAAAAAAAATAAAGTCAGAAAATATAAAAGAAATGAAAAAAAATATACAAAATATAGCAAATGGGCCAAGGGGGTGCAGAAAGTAAACAAGGGTGGTGTGAATAAAAACAAGCCCAAGGCCCTGGCCCAGAACAACTTCATCCCTGTCCTCCAGACAAAAAAACGCGTGGGCCCTGCTTCAAACTGTATCTCTTGCATACGTGCATAAAAATAAAATCTTGCAACATGAAACTTGTAGCATGTTAACTCACGATTCTAATGATATAAAAAACTTGACCTAACTCTAAAAGACCAAGGAGAATTTTATTGGCCCTAATTTTTGACCTAAAATTTTCAGCATGTTCAACATCCAAATACTCTTAGCTCAGTTAATATAAATGGAATCTAAGCATATGTACAGCTCAAGCATGTTAAAGACTACATTTTTGCTTCACAAACCTAAGCTTAAGGATGCCTAAATTAGGAGTTAGAAACTTGACAAATACCTTGTTCAGTTGAGTTTGGATATGGCAATGTAGGAGCTTTGAGTGAGGCCTGAAGGTCGTGTGAGCTTGCTTGAAGTTCCCTCAAGCTATCCCAATGCTTAGCTTGCCTTGAAGTTCCCTCAATCTCCCTGTATAAGTCAACCTGCAAAGCTTCAAAATGAAAATGGTGATCCTTGAAACATGGGTTGCAGTTGCTGGATAGGGGCCTGGATAGCTTAGGTGTGATGTATGGAATATGTTTGAAGCCTTGAAACAAAAAAAGCACGAGCAAAATATGTTTTGGCTAGTGATTTGCAGAGGTTGCCCTGTTTTGGGAAGAAATGGTGTTTTTGGTGTATTTGAGTGTTTGAGAGGTTGGAAATTCGTGTATTCTGCTTGCAACAATGTTCTGAAGTTAGTTCAAATGATGCTTAGTCTTGGTTTTATCAGATACACAAGCTATATTGACTTTTGCAAGTTTTCTTGTTTTTGAAGAAAAGGTGAGGTGACAAAGCTCAAGGCCTGTACAGGCTAGCTTAAGGCCTGATGAGAGTTGGTACCAATTGCCTGATATCTGTGGATCTTGTTTGCAAAAGGAGATTAGGTCCATGGCTCAAGATAAACAAAATTGCAAAAAGCATGCTTTATCAAAGTAGTATTATGAACTTTATGCCATTTTTGGGATAATTCTTTGTGTAATGCTTCAAAGATCATAACAAGGCCATTATCCAATGTGTTTGAATTAAATTAATGAGTGTAGAAGGGATTAGGACATGTAAAACCAAGTACAAGCAGGCTTAGGACAAATTTGCAACTTGCACCATTGTGAAAAATGCCTTGGATAAAAGTGATAATTTGCCATTTTCATTTCTTCGATTCTCCCTAACATAAATGATCTTGGAGAGTTATTGGACATTTTGGAAATCTTGTAACATGCTCTACAATCCATATTTTAAATGAATTTTGAGATTCCTCTTGGAACTAGGTGAAAAATTGCCATGAAGTTAGGTCGAAAATCTGCCTAAACTAGGGCAAAATTTCACTAAGTTAAAAAGTTTATGGACCCTTATTCATAAAATCATAACTTAAGATCCAAGCATCTTTTGGGAAAACATTATGAATCAAAGTTGTAGATTTTGTGGAGGACTACAACTTTCATGTTGGAAGTTTTCTTTCAATCTAATTTCATCATGGTGAAAAAGTTGGACAAAGTTAGGAAAAAATAAGAAATTTTCATAACTTTGAAAAATTCTAAGTTATGAAAATTTTCAAACTTAAACCCTAATTTCCAAATTTAAGTTTCTTGGTGAACAAGTTTCATTTTTTGACACATCTTGATGAAATATGACCCTTGGTACTTGATTTTGACCAAAAAGTCAAAGTTTGACTTTTCAGTGTACAGTTGATTTTTGATCAATTGACTGGAAAATTGATCTGTCAATCCAATGCTTTTGAGATCTTTTAAACCTTGTGATTAGGTCAAGATGGTGTCATTGAGTCCTTGAAATCATGCTTGAACCCAATTTGCCATTGGCTAGGTTAAAAATAAGAAATTGCCCTTTCTCAGTCAAAACCCTAAAAATGACCATTTTGCCCTTTTGAAGATCTGATCAAATTTCTTGAGGAGTTGTGGTCCAAACTTGATCAAATGGTTCATATGAGTCTATAATGTTGATATGGATAAAAAATTATGAGGTTTGACTGTAAATTGGCCATGGTTGACTTTTCCCCCAATACAGCTGATTTTTAGGTCAACTATCCATTTGACTGGGCAAAAATATGATTCAAGGCTTGAAGCTTGGTATGAACAATCTTAGGGGTCCATCATGAAGTATGAAAGTCACATGAAGCATTGATGGTCCCAAAATCCTTGTGCAAACTCAAACCCTAATTTCAGGTTATCAATGCAAGGAGATGTCTTGAGCTGAGCAAACCCTAATCTGGTCTTGAGTCCAAGAAGTCTTGTGAGGAGAATCTTGATAAAATGAGAGGGAAAATTTTGGGGTACAACAGCCCACTATCGAGAGAGATTACTGAAGCTCCACTTCCTGTCAGCCTAGAGAAACCGCCCATCTTGGGAACCTACGATGGAACAACAGACCCTGATGAGTACATCGAGAACATCGATGCTCTCCTCAACTACCGAGGGGTCCGGGGAGCCATAAAATGCAGACTCTTCCCAACCACTCTCAAGAAGGGGGCGATGACATGGTACAAGATCCTCCCCGATGAATCCATCACCTCATAGAAACAACTCAGGAGGATATTTTTGAGGCATTTTACCGCCTCCCGTCGACACCCTAAATCAGAAGCTTCGCTCAAAGTGATCATACAAGGCAGGGAAGAGTCTTTGAGAGCATATATTGAATGCTTTAATAAGGAGGTAGTCCAAGTCCCGACAACAAACAATATGAAGAAGTACCTCCTCGAGCGCGGGCTCCATCCCCGTAGCGACTTTTCCAAGGATGTGGGCATAGAAACACCAGCCATGCTTGATGCCCTTCTCCTAAAGGCCCAGGCGTACATACAATACAAGGAGAAGGAAGCAGACAACAACGCTCGGAAATCTAGGCACAGAGAGAGTGACAAATCCTCAAAGAACGATGAACTCTCGACATCCCTTTGGGCAGAGAAGAAACGGGAAGACAAGCCCCATGATCCCAAAGACTACAAGGGGCCAAACGGTCATTTCCATGACTACACCCCTCTAACAACCTCAAGAGAGTGTATTCTTTCCCAGTGCGCTAATTATGAATTCAAGAAAACCAGGGTGCGCTTCCCCCGACAAACACCATCCAAGCCAGGAACCGACAAGAGCAAGTATTGCAGGTTCCACAAGAGTCATGGTAATAACATGGAGGATTGCATTCATCTCAAGGATGCAATCGAAATACTCATCAGAGACGGGCACCTCAAGCAGTATAAAAAGAAGGGGGGTGCCCGCGACGAAGCACCAGAAACCAAAAACGCCGAGGAAGGGAAGAAATCCCCCGAACTCGACCCTATTCCGATTTCCATGAGCATCTTGCGGCCGAAAGACTTCTATTTCCCGGACACAGAGAGCATCCCCATGTACTTATCCTCCCATAGTCCGTGGGAAACCTTCCCCGCATCCATGGTCATCTCTGGTGGACGGTTCAACAGGCACACAGTTGGATCAGTGAAGAGGAGGTTCGACCAACTCATTGAAGCCAACTCAGATATGGACACCACGCTCGATAAATTTCGAGGAGGATCTCATTCCCTCGCCTTCTGCAGGGAAGAGTTACCGGGCGAGGCCCCGAATTCGAGCATCGCACTACTAGTGAGAGCTTGGATGGCTAACTTTGACGTATGTTGCATTCTGGTCGACCAAGGCAGTTCGGTGGACATTATGTATGCCCAACTATTCACCACCCTACAGCTGAGCGAGATCCACCTAACCCCCTACGTGAGATCTGATCTTCAGGGTTTCAACGGGCCAGCACAAAGCCCTGAGGATATGTAGAGCTGATCATCATATTTGAGAGAGGGGTAACGATCAGAGCTATCAAGACCCAATTCTTGGTGGTAGATTGCTCATCCCTCTACCACTGCATCTTCGGGAGACCCACTCTCACCGAACTCATCGCGGTCCCTTCTATCGTTCATCTCAAGATGAATTATTACACCACCGAGGGAATGGTTGCCACCCTTCATGGGGACATCCAAGATGCCATAAGATGCTTCGAAGCTTCTGCTAAATGCTTCATTTCCATCAGCTCCCAACCTCGAACGACCATTAGAGCCACACTTCCCTCCAGTTTTGAGGAGGTCAAGCCACTGCCGAGGGTTGATACCATTGACCTCGACAGTCGCTTCTCCATGGAGGATCGCGTCGAGTAAAGAAGGAAGGGGAAGTAGCAGATGGTCGAAGACGAAGAATCAACCTCCTCCACTAATCACAACGAACTCTCAAGTAAAACACGGGCCATCCCAGACGGCGACTTCGAGCTAGTTACTCTCGGAGAAGACCCCACCAGGGGAGTGAAAATCGGAGCAGACCTCCCCGACCTGGCGAAAAGGCAACTGAGAGATTGCCTAAGGAAGAATGTCGATCTGTTTGACTGGAGTGCAGTCGAGATGCCCGGTTTAGACCCTGGGGTCGCATTCCATCACCTGACCATTGATTCCCAACATCAAGGCGGCCGCGCAACGCAGAAGACAGTAGTCGATCGAGAAAGCAAAGGCTGCAGAACTAGCTGTAAAAGACCTCCTAGAGGCACATTTTATTTCTGAAGCCTAGTACACAACCAGGCTCTCAAATGTAGTCCTCGTTAAAAAATCTAATAGAAAATGGTGCATGTGTATTGATTATACTGATCTCAATCGGGCTTGCCCGAAAGATGCTTATCCCCTCCCCAATATCGACAAACTGGTCGACAATTCAGTCGGTTTTAAATTTCTATATTTCATGGATGCATACTCTGGTTATAACTAGATACCCATGGCAAAAATAGATAAAAAATATATTGCTTTCATGACTGAGTCGGGCAATTATTACTACAATGTGATGCCCTTCGGCCTAAAAAACGCGGGCGCTACTTACCAGTGCATGATGAACAAAGTCTTTTACAATGAAATAGGCGACATGCTCGATGTCTATATGGATGACATGATCGTCAAGTCCACCGAAGAGGTCGACCATGTTGCTCACTTGAAAAAGGTATTTGAGCAAGCTCGAAAATTCCGGATGCGATTTAACCCGGAAAAATGAACATTCGGCATACGAGTAGGAAAGTTCCTCGGATTCTATTTAACGGAACGAGGAATTGAGGCAAACCCCAACAAATGTCGGGAATTTTCGGAATTTTCGACGCCCACCTTGAAGAAATCCATCCATATCTTGAACGACATGCTCACTTCACTTTCTCTATTCATGGCAAAGTCCGCCCAACACGCGCTTCCCCTATTCAAGCTACTGCGCAAGGAAGCCACCTTCGAGTGGACGCCCGAATGCGAACAAGCCCTCGTTCACTTAAAAAGAGCGCTCTCGCAGCCGCCCGTCCTATCTCGGCCCGGGAAAGACGAGGTCCTCTACCTTTATCTGGCTGTCGCCTCCGAGGCAATAAGAGCGACGCTGATAAGGGAAACCCCAGAAGGACAAAGGCCAATTTACTTCACAAGCAAAGCCCTGCAAGGCCCGGAAGCAAGATATCAACAAATTGAAAAAGTAGCTCTGGCCCTCGTTAACGCAGTAAGGAGACTAAGACACTACTTCCTGGCCCACACCATAGTGGGCTGGACGGATCAACCAATAAAACAACTGCTCGGAAGACCAGACATGACCGGTAGAATGATGAAATGGTCCTTGGAACTCTCTGAATTCTATATCCAATACGAGAGTAGGAAATCCCTTAAGGCTCAGGCCTTGGCCGACTTCGTGGCAGAAATGACCTCGCCCGCAAACCCCGACGAATCGCATCGTTGGACGTTCTTCATCAATGGCGCCTCTAGTTCAACCAGAAGCGGTGCAGGCATCATACTGGAAAAAGATGAATGGACCCTGTTGTACCCCAAAATTTTCCCTCTCATTTATCAATAATTTTCTCATAAAGATCTCCTTTGGCTCAAGACTGCACTAGGGTTGATCAGCTCAAGACACCTCCTTAAGCACTGGTGACCAAAATCAGGGTTTGAGCTTTCACAAGGATTTTTGAACTTCCAATGCCCCATATGAATTTCATGGATCATTATGGACCCTCAAGATTACTCATGTCAAGTTTCAAGCTTTGGATCACACTTTTACTCAATCAATTAAGCAGTTGACCTAAAAATCAGCTATATTGGGGAAAAAGTCAACTATGGCCAATTTATAGTCAAACTTCATAATTTTTTATCCACATCAACATTTTAAACTCATATGTATCATTTGATCAAGTTTGGACCATAATTCCTCAAGAAATTTGATCAAATCTCCAAAAGGGCAAAATGGTCAAAATTAGGGTTTTCACTAGGAAAGGGTAATTTCTGATTTTTGACTTAGCACATGATCAATTGAGTTAAGGCATGATATCAAGAGTCAAATTGCATCATTTTGACCTAATGACATGGCTCAAAACATTGCTCAAGTCCATTAGATTGACAGATGAATTTTCAGTCAACTAATTAAAAGTCAAATGTATACTGAAAAGTCAAAATTTGACTTTTTGGTCAAAATCAAATGCCAAAGATTAAGATTCATCAAAGTATGTCAAAATATGAAACTTATTGATCAAGAAATCAAAAATTCAAGATTTCATTTTGAAAAGTTAAAATTTCTAAACTTAGAAATTTTTTTAAGTGTTGGAAATTTCTTATTTTTTCACAACTTTGAGCAAACTTTTCACCATGATGCAAGCTGATTCAAAATAAACTTCCAACATGAAAGTTGTATATCTCCATGAAATCTACAAATTTTCTTCACACAACTACTTCCAAAAGTGATTGGCTCTCAAGTTATAATTTTAAGAATACATGGTCATGAAACAAAACACTTAGTGAAATTTTGCCCTAATTTGTTCAGGATTTTGACCTAACTTCTTGACACTTTTTCATATAGTTCCAAGGGGAATTTTCAAAAGTGATTTAAATATGGGTTTTATAGAACATTTCAAGCTTTCTAAAATATCCAAGAACTCCTTGAGATCATTTTTGAGTAGGGAGAATCGAAGAGATGAATTTAGGGTTTTATCACTTGAATTACAAGTCATTTTGAGATGAACAAATTCAAAATTCAAACTTATGCTACATAACCTCTACTTTTCAAACCTCAAACTTGTTAGGCAATCCATAATTAATTGCTTGCACAGCTGTTAGAGGTCTCAATTAAAGCATTCAATGCAAGGCCATGCTTTATATCCATTTTGGGAAGAAAGTGCACAATGCCATTTTGATAAAGTGACTTTTTGCACAAAACTTGTTCTTGAGCCTTGCACTTGTTCTTTTCTGATCACACATGTCTCATAACACAAGAGAAATGGTTTAGACACTTACAATCACCCAGCCCATGCTTGTACCTCCTCTTGAAATTTCTTTTCCCACTTTTCTTCAAAATCAAGTAATCTATCAATTAGCTTGAAACTTGTACTTCTGACTTTCAAAACCACTCCAACCCCTTTGCTTATACATAGACAAGTCATTGGAAAGAATTCACATTCATGCTTGACCCCTAAAAACGCCAAGATCTCAGAATTGCATCACATACCTCCATTGTTTCCTAACATGACCAAAAGTTTGAAACTCACATCTCCATCGTGCGTTTTCAAGCCTTTTGGTTCCTAAAGTTTCTAAACATCATTTAGAACTCATCCCACACCCTGTTACAAGACTGTAACACCATCCTCCATTTTCAAAAATAGAGCTTTGCACTTGGACTTCTCCAGAAATCCTCAGGCACTTTCAGCTCAAGCTAAGCATCCCATTAGCTTCCTGGGAACTTGAGGAAGCTAACCCAATCATTGGAACTCACTGAAAGCTGCTCAAACTACAAACACGATACCCTCTTGAAAGGTAAGTTTTCTAACTTTGGAACTCTTCATACATGCATCATCAATGATTTATTTGTGAATGAAAAATGTAGATATCATTGCCCTAAAGCTAACCATGTCCAGAATTTTCATTAATTTTGCTTGAGCTTAGAGAATTTTAAGATTGAAGTTTCTGAGATTTTTAGGGTTCAGAATAGGGCCATTAAAATTCATGCTTATCTTTGATCTATAATTATTTTGCTTTGCATTTCTGAAACCGTGAGTAAATTTGCTACAAGTTTCATGTTTACAGTTTTCATTTTTGTTGAGATTTGAATAAGTTAGAGGTTCTGGCTGGGCGTGAGGTTGAAGATGAAGTTGGCCACGGGAACATGTTTGCCATATATATTTATGGTTTGATTTATATAAACAGATGTATAGCCACCCTAGTAGTAGAAGCGCGCGCCTATGATTTGAGGGACCTGGGTTCGAGCCTCAGTGGTACCCTTTTGGATTTTTTTTAAATATTTTTTGCATTCTGACTTTTTTGGACAAGGCGTCTGGGCCTCCTTTGGGCTTTTTACTTTTTTTTCTTACTGCTAATCCCCCTATTTCATTTACGCACCCTGGCCCATTTATTTTTCATTTATTTTTATTTTTATTTATTTTTGTTTTCTTAAATATTTTTATCTAATATTAAAAAAATCATAAAAAAATATAAAAACATTAGATTAATAGTTTGACACAGTTTATTTATTTTTTTCTCACACAAAAATTATTTTATTTAATCATACTTTATTTATTTTACTATTTGTTTTGTGAATTTAATTAAAAAACTAGGGTTTAGTTATTTCTTTTTACACCATTTAAATATATTATTTTAAAATATAAAAAGACCAAAAATATTTTTATAATACTATAAATTATTTTTAAGACAAAAATACCAAAAATATTCTTCTTAACAAACTTAATTTCTTTTTAATCAATTAATAGATCAGGGCTTATTTATTTTCTTTTTCTAGTAAATTTAAGTTTTACATTTAATTAATTATTTTCTTTTAGTTAATTAGGTAAAATCAAAACCCCCTCTCTCTAAAAAAATCCAAACAAAAATATCCATTTTCTTCACCTTTACATCCTTGTATAATTCTTCATTGTGTATATTTATTTATTCAATTCTTGTATAAATTCAATATGGTTGTAATAGATTAAGTAGGTTTATTTTCTTGCAATCCCCATTCATAATTTGTACACCCCCTCCCACAAGTATTGTAATAGCGTAGTAACTTTAAATTTTGCAATTTATCGCTTTATATGCAAATGCTAGTAATTAGGGTTTGTTTGGAAAGACTAAAACCAATCAATTAGAAAAACCTAATCAAAGACAAAAATCAAGCATGAAAACAATACACTTGCACACAAACACCCCTAGGGTAAATCCACTTGGTTGCCTTTACAAAATGGCCATATTACGCATGTGAGGTATCTTAGCAAAAACAAGCAAATATAAGATCATAGTCCCTCGTTGACGCTATCCATGTTGCCTTTCAAATGATCTTGGTCCCTAAAAGAGAATGATAAGATACCTTGTAACATTGCTAATCATGGTTATACGATGACCCACGCCCGTCCCTTTACATCCAAAGATAGGGTTACTTATCAAATCAATGGTATGATAACAATGTCAAAGGAAAGGGAAAATGAACAAGAAAGACTTTTGAGTAGGTAGAATGCTCCTAATTACTTGCTCAATTTCAAAACAAAACATCCTTGCTATTTTCAAAACAAACACCTACACTTTCAAAACATCTTACAAACTTGAAAACATTCTCAAAAGATCAAAATCTTTGTATACATTCTTACGAACGAGAATCATTGCGATGTTTTCCTAAACAATGGCCTCTTTACAAAATACTTTCAAAGACCACACAAAGCACAATTTCAAACAAAAGCAAGTGATCTAGCAAGTAACTAAGAGCCCATGGAAAACCATGGATGAAAAGGGTGCTAATATCTTCCCTTTTCATAATCTACCCCCCGAACTCAAGAAATAATCTCAAAGGTCTTTCCTGTGCTATTTCACCTTTCCTTTTGGATAAATGAAAAGTCGGTGGTGACTCTTGCTAACCGAAACATTTGCAATCAAACGCAAAACCTTCAAGTCAGTTCTCCCACCGTATCACAAAACTGGTGACTTTGCTGGGGAGAATACTAAAAGTGGGGTTACCTTATGGTTAGATCATATTTACTTGCTTTCTTTGTTTGACTTGTTTGCTTTACATTATGGTTTTTTGTTTAGGTTTGAATCCTCTACCCGGATTTGGGATACCTTATAGGTAAGTAGTAATATATTGTGGAAATTATGTGGGGTATACCAACATGGTCTAAGCAATAGCTACGTTGGTGTAACATATTTGTGGGTACCGGTAGCCCTTGAGTTAATCAAGGAGAATAAGGGGCCGCTGAGTGATGTCATGAAGCACTAATGAACTTTTAGAACCTTTACTTGACCAACTTGGCCATTAGGATGTAGTAAGATGACCGGATTTGGTGCAGTCCGAAGTTGGTAGATACTCGATACTACACTCATTGAGGTTTGGTTTTTTGGGATATTTCGGTCGCCATTAAAGAGGCTTGCGTTGAAACAATGACCAAGGAAACAAACCATTGATATTGAGCTCCTTAGAAACCGGTTACTATTATTAGGACAAGTTTGAGCCAATTAAACTTCAAGAGGGTACTTACCTATAAGACTCCATGCAAGCCTAAACCTAAGGAATTGTTTGCTTTGTTTGTATATACATACTTGTACATAATATCATGAACATCATAACATCATATTCATTCACTAACCATTTCAAGGATCTTGGGATTTATCTTTGTTCTTGTTTTGTAGGACATGGATTCTATTCGCAGGAAAACTATTCAAGTCAATCTTTTAAGGATCCCTCCTCAACTTAAAGAGCTAGCATCAAGGATTCCTGAAAATTCTCATTTCACCGAAAGACATGGTCGCCTACTAAACTTGGTCACTTCAACCACTGATGAAGACATGATAAAGGTACTCTTTCAGTTCTTTGATCCTTTACACTATTGCTTCACATTTCCCAATTATCAACTTGTGCCTACTTTGGAAGAATTCTCCCGACTCTTGAGGATTCCCATTCTCAATCAACTACCTTTCAACGGTACAAAAAGAGACCCAAAGCCAGAAGAGATTGCTCAAGCTCTACACTTGCAATCTTCTGATGTCACAACCAATTGGAAAACAAGGAGTGGTGTCAAGGGTTTCCTAGCAAATATCTTGTTTGAGAAAGCCCAAAACTGTTGGAACTCCTTGGATCTGCAAGATTTTGAAGAAATTGTGGCTCTCCTCATCTATGGGATGGGTTTGTTTCCAAATCTCGACCAACTCATAGATGTGAATTCTGTCTAAATCTTCATATCCCGCAACCCGGTGCCTACTTTGCTAGGGGATATCCTACATTCTTTTCACACTCGCACAACGAGGAAAAGAGGTATCCTTATGTGTTGTACTCCTCTCCTGGAAAGATGGTTTATTTCGCATCTTCCCCAATTTGTATTGAAGAACGATCAAGGTTCAAGGTGGTCACAAAGGTTGATGACACTCAAACATTCAGACATTCATTAGTGTTCCAGATCCATAGAGAATGTTACTATTATCGACCGTTGTGGAGAATTCCCTAATGTCCCTTTACTTGGCGTTAGGGGAGGCATCACCTACGACCCCTTCTTAGCCTTAAGACAGTTTGGTTATGCCCGAAGGGATGGCCCGCATGAGATGCTCATTCAAGGTTTGATATTTGACTATGAGAACGACGATCAAGGTCTTCGCTAGAGATTTATCCGAGCTTGGAGGATGTTGAACAAGGTAGATAGTAAGAAATTGGGGCATAAGAATTCCATCCCTCTTGAGCCTTACCTCAAATGGGTACGAACTCGTGCTCAAAGTCTTATGATGCCTTATCCCTCAATTCTTTCGGTAATCATTTTGCCTGTTATGGAAGGAGATATTCCATACACTATCCTACATCCTGATATGCCCACCTCTCTTGAAGACTTACAAAGAGATTGGATACAACTCAAGGGGGAGAGAGATACTTTCGAGGCCCAATTCTACGCTAGCGAGAAGAAGGTTTTGGAACTCACTAAGCAACTTCATGAGGAGCAGACTCTAAATGCCTACATCGCACCATAGAGGATGCGTACTACCTTTTTATATTAGATTTTTTTTGTATTATTCTGCCCAAAGAGGCGTTAATGTACTCAAGCTTTAATTTATTAATATAACGTGTGTTTCCTTTTTGTCTAAAACAAATTTGAATCTTTAAAATCCTTGAAATCATTGCATACGCATCTACCATTCATCATAACATAAGCAGGTTTCTTGCAACAAGTCTCCTCATCTTTCTACTGTTTATTTCAGCAAGATGGATCTCGAGCAAACAGTGAAGGACCTCCAAGCTCAAAACGCTCAGTTTCAACAGATGTTCTTAACTCTAGCCAAAGGACAAGAAGTGTTTAAGACCTTGATGGTTAAAGAGAAGAAAAAGAAGACAAAGAAAATAACCGGAGTTCTAAACATGGGAAGAAGATTCCAAGGGCAAGCAAGAAGGACCCTAGACTTTGCAACGTCATCTGGTGAGAAAGACAATCAAGAGTGGAAAGGCAAGGAAGCAGTTGTCCAGTCATATTCAGAAGAGGAAGAGGAAGAAGAAGATTATTCTGAAGAATAATACCCTCTAGTCGACGACAAGTATAAGCATCTGGAAGAACGGTTAAGTGAAATGGAAATCTAAAAAGTGCCTGGACTAGACTTTGAGGAGTTGGGGTTAGTATCTGGGATTGTCATTCCTCCAAAATTCAAAGCACCGGTGTTCGCCAAATATGACGGGGTTTCATGTCCCAAAATGCATCTCCGGTCCTATGTGATGAAAATACAGCCTCACACTGCCGATAAGGATTTATGGGTACATTTATTTCAAGACAGTCTGTCTGGAACTCAACTTGATTGGTTTTATCAGCTGGAAAGAGCCAATGTTCATAATTGGGAAGATCTGGCCGTTGCCTTTTACAAACAATACCAATACAACTCTGATCTTGCGCCCACCCGTACTTTACTTCAGAGTATGGCCATGGTTTCATGTGAAGGCTTCAAAGATTACGCGCAAAAATGGAGGGACTTAGCAAGAAGAGTCCAGCCTCCCCTATCTCAAAGAGAATTAGTAGACATGTTTTTGGGCACCCTATCTGGTCCTTTCTTTAATCACTTAATTGGGAGTTCCTCGACAGGTTTTATCGAATTTATATTGATTGGAGAAAGGGTGGAAGTCGGGATAAATAATGGGAAGATTCAAAAAGATGCATCCTCTGCTGCTGTAAGAAAACCATTCCTTGGAAAGAAAGAAGTTGTTGCTGTATATCCTCAGAGAAATCAAGATAGGGCTGAACACCGTCTAATGGTGGGGGCTGCCATGATTCCTAAACCTGCGCCTGCTCAACAAAGAAGCAACCAACCAAGAATGGAAAGACCAGTCAGACAGTTCACTCGAATTAATATGACACTATCTCAAGTATTTCCGCATTTGTTAAGATCCAATCTAGTGACTTTGAAAGAAGCTCCAAAGAACCCTAACACAACCTCTCCTCACTATCATCCTAATGCCCGATGTGCACACCATTCTGAGAGTCCCGACCATGATAATAACAACTGCTGGCCTCTGAAAAACAAAGTACAAGACCTTCTTAAAGCCAAAGAGATTGAATTCGATGCGCTAGAAATTCCCAATATCATCACTGCCCCTATGCCCAAACACGGCCATAATGCCAACGCCATTGAGGAAGATATGTTTGTTACTTCAGTTGATGAACTTGTGAACCCACTCCTGACTATCAAAAAGAACTTGTTAAATGTTGATGTATTCCCAGGATGTGATGAAAGCTGTCATTTCTGTTTGTCCTCACCAACCATCTGTCCTTTGTTAAAAGCAGGCGTTCAGTGCCTAATAGATAAGAAGGAAATTATGTTCGAAAAGACTTATGTTCCAACTGTTTCTTATAATGATGTTTCCATCGTGACCATTTCCGCCAATTCTTCCAGGGTCTCCACCAAAAGACCCGTTAGAATTACATCAGTAGCTCCTTTGATAATTACAATGCCTGGACCAATCTCGTATTCGTCAGACAAAACTGTCCCATGGAATTATGGAGGTGATGTCTACTACCACAGTATAAAGCAAGATTGGCTAGCTGCTGAAGATTCAAGTTCTGAGAAAGTTGACTCCGATATTAGTAATATCGCAGGGACTAGTAAGATAATCCAAAGTGGAAGGGTTTTCTCTCCAAAAATTGCTCCTCCAAAAGCTATTTCTGGACCCGTAATCATTCCTGTTGTTGTTGCTCCTCCAAAGGTTATTCCAAGACCTACAATCATCTCTGCTAACACTCCTATTGACAAAAGTGTTACAGTCCCTGTTATCACCCCTATTGACATTCCTGCTGCCGAGTCAACCGAGACTCGAGGTAAAGGTATTCTGGTTGAGCCTATACGAACAAAGGCACAATCAGTAGCTATCCCAGAGACCTCCCGAAAAGAGATGGAGGAAATTCTAAAGATCATAAAAAGAAGCGACTACAATGTAGTCGAGAAACTGGGGAAAACTCCATCAAAAATTTCCATGCTAGCTTTATTACTATGTTCCAAGGCTCATGCAAAGGCCTCAGTAAAATTCCTCAAAAATCCCCATGTACACCAAGAAACATCTGCCGATCAGTTCCAAGACTACGTAGCCAGCTTGACTGCAGATAATGGTTTAGGTTTTTCGGATGCTGATTTAACGCCAAGGGGTAGGAAGCATAACGAGGCATTGCATGTCTCAGTCGAATGCGGGGGCACGACATTGGCTCATGTCTTGGTTTACACTGTTCGTCTCTGAATGTGTTACCTAAAAAGGCTCTTGATAGGCTTGACTATGAGGGATTGACATTGAAACCGAGCAATATAGTAGTGAGGGCCTTTGACGGCTCAAAAAGGATGGTGCATGGGGAAGTAGACATCCCCATAAAAGTTGGAACCCAAACATTTAATTCAACTTTTTATGTAATGGATATTCGCCCTTCATATTCCTGCTTATTAGGCCGACCGTGGATCCACAATGCTGGTGCTGTTACCTCTATGTTGCATCAAATGCTGAAATATCCAATTCAAGGGAAAATCATCATCGTTCATGGAGAAGAAGAGTATATGGTCAGCCATCTAAACTCCTTTAGATATGTGGAATTAGATGGTGAATTTATTGAAACTCCATTCCAACACTTTGAAGAAGTCCCGCAAACTGTGGCGGTAACCAAGGCTGTATCTCAAGACCCTAAGATTACAAGGCCTCCGCTCAAGATGTCGTCTTTGAAAGATTCCAAGGCAGTGATAGAAAAAGGCGGGTGCACTATTTGGGGCCAACTCCCAAATATCCCATACAAATCTGAAAAATTTGGTCTGGGTTTCACTTCAGGAGCCCAGAAAGCTGTACGCTGCACTCGTGTCGGAGGACCACCCTTGAAGATCAACAAACACCAAGTCAACGCCGTAGAGGATGATGAAGACAACTATGACCTGGAGGATTTGATTTTCCCAACTGTCAGTGGAGGGATAAGCAACTGGGAGGCTAGAGATTTTGTCCCGATCACATTTATCCCACAATAATTTGTCTTTAAATTTTGTCAGATCTGTAATATTAAAACAATTCAGACTCTTAAAACCTTGTGTCTTACCCGAGGCACAATGGTCCATCTGTAAGGGTTATTATCTCATTTCCATATGACATCAATGAATCATGGACGTTTTTGCATACAAACTTTGTGCTCATTGTTTTTCTTTTTACATTTTTATTTCATTCAAAGATAGCTATACTCTTACACACACTCACACTCACAATACAGGTCTACATCCATTCGGGATCCCATGGGTAACGGTTCAGCTATGGCCTTTTATGACTATGAAAATCTAATCTACCAAGCCGAAGACGAAGGTGAGGAAGATTGTGAAGTACTAGGGGAACTCTCTAGGTTACTACAACAAGAAGAGAGGACCATTCAGCCCCACGAAGAACCAGTGGACACAATTAACCTAGGTACCGAAGAAGACAAAAGAGAAGTCAAGGTGGGTGCCAATCTGGAACCCAGTGTCAAAGAACGTCTGATTCAGTTGCTGCACAATTATGTTGAGGTCTTTGCCTGGTCGTATGAAGACATGTCAGGACTTGATGCAGATATCGTAGTACATCGTCTACCTACAAAAGAGGACTGCCCACCGGTAAAAAAAAGGTTCGACGTATGCGACCAAATATGTCGGAGAAGATCAAGGCGGAAGTCATGAAACAATTCAATTCCGGATTCTTGGCCGTCACCTTCTATTCGTAATGCGTTGCCAATGTTTTTCCCGTGCCCAAAAAGGACGGCAAGGTACGAATGTGCGTAGACTACAGAGATTTGAATAGGGAAAGCCCTAAGGATGATTTCCCACTTCCCCATATTAATATTCTAGTTGACAATACGACACATCACAAAGTGTTTTCCTTCATGGACGGTTTCTCAGGCTACAACCAAATCAAAATGGCGCCCGAGGACATGGAGAAAACAACCTTTGTCACACAGTGGGGCACATTCTGCTACAAGGTTATGTCATTCGGGTTGAAGAATGCTGGGGAAACCTATTAGCGTTCCATGGTAGCTCTATTTCACGACATGATACATCACGAAATAGACGTCAATATGGACGACATGATAGCTAGATCTCAAACAGAAGAAGAACATCTTGATCATTTACAGAAACTATTTGAGAGGTTAAAGAAATACAAGCTGAGGTTGAACCCAAATAAATGCATATTTGGGGTAAGGTCTGGTAAACTTCTAGGCTTTATTGTCAGCAATAAAGGTATCAAAGTGGATCCTGCTAAGTTGAAAGCGATACAAGAGATGCCTGCTCCTCGTACCGAGAAGGAAGTCAGAGGATTCTTGGGACGTTTAAACTACATTTCCAGATTCATTTCTCACCTGACGGCTACTTGTGAAACAATCTTCAAATTGCTGAAGAAAGATCAAGTAGTCAAATGGAATGACGAGTGCCAAACTGCTTTCGACAAGATCAAAGAGTATCTGCAAGAACCTCCTGTTTTGATGCCACCAGTCGAGGAAAGACCATTGATCATGTATCTAACTATTTTGGAAAATTCAATGGGGTGTATGCTGGGGCAGCATGACGAGTCTGGCCGAAAAGAGCATGCTATTTATTACTTGAGAAAAAAGTTTACTGAATGTGAAACAAGATATTCACTGCTCGAGAAAACTTGTTGCGCTCTGGCATGGGCAGCTCGCCGGCTAAGACAGTACATGCTGATCCATACTACCTTATTGATATCTAAGATGGATCCAATAAAATACATCTTCGAGAAACCTGCCCTTTCTGGGAGAATAGCAAGATGGCATATGATCCTGACAGAATATGACATCCAGTATACTACCCAAAAAGCAAGAAAGGGCAGTGTACTAGCTGATCACCTGGCTCACCAAGCTGTGGAAGACTACCAGTCCATGAAGTTCGAATTCCCAGATGAAGACATCATGATGGTAAACAACTGTGAAGAATTCAGGCCATATGACGAACCTGAACAAGGATCCCGATGGACCCTGGTTTTTGATGGGGCATCCAACGCACTCGGCAATGGTATTGGTGTTGTACTTATATCTCCTGAAGGATGTCATACTCTTTTTACTGCAAGACTCTGCTTCAATTGTACAAATAACATGGCGGAATACGAAGCGTGCATCTTTGTTCTCAAAGCTACCATAGATTTGGGGATCAAATCCTTATGTATTCGGAGATTCAACTTTGGTCATCAGCCAGATCAAAGGGGAATGGGACACCAAACACCCTAACCTTATCCCCTATAAAGAACATGTGCTGACATTGATCCCACATTTTGAGAAGATTACCTTCGAGCATTTCCCGCGAGAAAAAAATCAGCTAGCAGACGCACTAGCCACAATGTCATCCATGTTTAAGCTTAAATGGGATAACGAGGCTCCCCAGATCACCATTGAACGAATGGATGAACCAGGTCACTGTCACGAGATTAATACTGAAGAAGTAGTGGACCAACCTTGATTTCACGAAATCAAGAGGTATCTCGAGGCTCAAGAATATCCGGAAGGAGCTTCAGTTAATGATAAGAAGTTCTTAAGGAGATTCTCTGCTAAATTATTCCTTAGTAATGGCATTCTATACAAACACAACCATGACATTGTGTTACTTCGGTGTGTAGATAAGGTTGAAGCGGAAAAGATCATGGTTGAGTTACATGAGGGCACTTTTGGCACCCATTCCAGTGGGAATGCGATAGCAAATAAGATCCTACGGGAAGGTTATTACTGGTCTACCATGGAAGCAGATTGCTATCAACACTCTCGAACCTGCCACAAGTGTCAGATTTATGCTGACAAACTGCACGTACCTCCGGTTCCTTTGAATGTCTTGACCGCTCCTTGGCCCTTTGCTATGTGGGGCATCGATATGATTGGGAAAATCAAGCCAACAACCTCTAATGGACACCGCTTCATCTTGGTGGCCATTGACTATTTTACAAAGTGGGTTGAGGCAACCTCTTTCGCTTCCATTACCAAGCTTGTTATAGCCTGGTTCATTAAATAGAATCTCGTCTGTCGTTACGATATCCCGAAGAGGATCATCACAGACAATGGTACAAATCTTAACAATACTATGATCACCGCCCCGTGCGAGCAAATTCAAGATCCAGCATCACAATTCTTCCCCTTACCGGCCAAAGATGAATGGTGTTGTCGAAGCCGCAAATAAGAACATCAAAAAGATCATATAGAAAATGATAGTCACATACAAAGACTGACATGAGATGCTACCATTCTCTCTCCACGGTTATCATACCACAGAACACACATCAATCGAGGAAACACCCTACTCTCTGGTATACGACATGGAGGTTGTCTTGCCTATTGAAGTCCAGATCCCCTCTCTGAGAATTATGAAGGATTCAAGGCTGAATGAAGAAGATTGGATCCAGAATCAACTTGATCAACTGAACGTGATTGATGAGAAAAGGCTTATTGTTGTCTATCATGGTCAAATGTATCAAAAACGGATGATCAAGGCTTTCAACAAAAAGGTCAGACGCTAAGTATATCAAGTCGGGGATCTGGTGATCAAACGTATCATACTGCCGCAAGGTGATCCCAGGGGAAAATGGACTCCTACATACGAAGGACCATTTATAATCCAAAATATATTCTCTGGTGGAGCAATGATTCTGACCATCATGGATAACGATGACCTACCGCACCCTGTGAATGCAGACATAGTCAAAAGATACTACACATAAGAGACCCGCTAGGTTGACACGCCAATGCAAAACAAGTGCATCCCGGTGAACCAAAAAGGTTCGGGAAAAAAATTAGGGATAAAACAAAAATTTGTACACCAGATAAGCTGAAAATCCGAAAGGACGGCTTGGGCAAAAAAGGGTATCCCGGTGGACTGAAAATCCGAAAGGACGGTCTAGACAAAAGTTAGGGAATTAAAGAGTATGACTATGTCCCGTTGGATCACCTTACAGACAACCTGCAAACTCGACGGGTATGATCAAGTCAATCAGCTTCGGACAAGATAACAAATAGATAAGATGCTCAGAGACACGAAGGCTATAGCAGAATGGGAACCCCATGGGATTATTTCATATAGCTATCTTTTCTTTGTATCAAATTTTCATTCTTTACGACCTCATTCTCTTACTAGAATGTTTGTCTCATTGTACAAAAATACTTACTCAAAGTCAATACAAAGATATCTCTTTGAAAGTACAAAACTATTTGTTTTTCTTTACTCTTGTGTTTTGTTTACAAAAACGTCCAACGATTTATTTTTGAACATATGCATTTGAACATAACTACCGTTTACAAATGAACAAAATAAAGAGACAATCACTAATGGCTTCAAGAAATATGGAAATCTCTCTATGCTATTTCCATAAAATCCCCCACAATGTGTAGTTAAATCCCCAGCGGAACAAAACTTCCAGTTATCACTCCCCAGCAGAGTCGCTAGATCTGTAATACGGTGGGAGATCTGACTTGAAGGTTTCACGTTTTATCGCAAATGTTGCGGTTAGCAAGAGTCACCACCGACTTTTGTTTTATCCAAAAGGAAAGGTGAAAAAGTACAGGAAAGACCTTTGAGATTATTTCTTGAGTTTGGGGGGTAGATTATGAAAAGGGAAGGTATTAGCACCCTTTTCATCCATGTCTTTGGAAAATCATGGATGAAAAGGGTTCTAATACCTTCCCTTTTCATAATATACCCCCCAAACTCAATAAATAATCTCAAAGGTCTTTCCTGTGATTTTTCACCTTTCCTTTTGGATAAAATAAAAGTCGGTGGCAACTCTTGATAACCGCAACATTTGCGATAAAACACAAAACCGTCAAGTCATTTCTCCAACCGTATCATAGACCCTAATCGAAGTCTCCATTGCCCTATCTTTTCCAACCTCCAACAATCATGCCAAATATGAGGCATTCCTCGCGAGTTTAGGACTGGCCAGAGATCTGGGAGCTGAGGAAGTGAAAATATTCACAAACTCTCAATTTGTTTCCTCTCAAGTCTGTGGCGAATACCAAGTCAAAAATGACTAACTCGCCGAATATTGGGCCCTGGTTCAGGAGACGAAAAAGAAGTTTAAATTCGTGGACATCCAGCACGTTCCCCGCGAGCATAATGTCCACATGGATATCTTATCCAAGTTCGCAAGCACAAAGAGAAAGGGAGGAAATAAATTTGTGATACATGAGATACTCCCTCGACCAAGCACCCAGAAGCCATCTTCCACCCTAGAAGTATTCTCCATCAGGGACAGCGATTGCTGGATGACCCCCATACACGACTACCTCACTAAGGGCAAACTCCCCGACGACCCAAAAGAAGTGACCATTGTCAGGCGGAGGGCTTGCTCGTACGTCTTGGTCGAAGGCAAACTTTACAGAACAGGATTTCCCATTCCACTTCTCAAGTGTGTCAACCGAAGTGGAGCGGAGTGCGTATTTCTCGAAATCCACGAAGGCATTAGCGGCTAGCATCTGGGTGGGAGATCCCTCACGAGGAAAGCCTTACGGGCGGGATACTACTGGGCCACTATGCAGCATGATGCAAAGGAGCACGTAAAGAGATACGATAAATGTCAACGGCACAAAGACATGCATTTAGCTCCTCCTAACGAACTTAAATCCTTCTCCTCTCCCTAGCCCTTCGCCTGATGGGGACTAGACCTCCTCGGCCCGTTCATGGTCGGAACCAATCAGAATAAATACTTGATTATAGTGGTTAACTACTTCACCAAGTGGATAGAAGCCGAAGCTTTGGCAAAGATTATCGTCCAAAACGTCCTCTGCTTCTACAAAAGAAATATCCTCTCTCTTTTTGGCATCCCACAAGCGATAGTCACTGACAACGGGACCTAGTTCACAGACCGCACCTTTCAATAATTTGTCGCCAAACTTGGCACAACCCAACATTTCGCCTCCGTCGAGAACCCCCAGACAAACGACCAAGCCGAATCTGCAAACAGAGTAATACTCAGAGGCCTCAAGTGAAGGTTGGATGAAACCAAGAAATGATGGGTCGAGGAATTGCGCAGTGTGCTCTGGGCATACCGAACGACCGCACATTCGTCCACCGGAGAGACTCCATTCCGACTAGCATATGGAATAGAGGCCATCATCCCTGTAGAAATCGAGGAACCTTCCAGGTGAACCGAAGCACCTCCCGACGAGGAGATGGATGACTTCTCCCTTTGATAAGAACTAGATCTAGTGGAAGAAATCATAATAGGAGCGTCCCTACGAGAGGCCTCGCTCAAACAAAAAATAGCCATGCGCTACGACACCAAGGTCATACGACGAGAATTCGAAGTCGGCAGCCTTTTCTTGAAGAGAAATCGCAAAGAATCTCACGAGGGAAAGCTCACAGCAAACAAGGGAGGTCCTTATCGCGTATACGCGAAAACAGGGACCAAAGCATACTACTTGAAAAAATTACAAGGGGAACAAATCGTTCGATCGTGGAATGCTAAAAAGCTGAAACAATATTACAGTTAAAAACACTGAGCAGTCGACGAGTTTGGTCAACGAAACAAACTCACTCAGGCCCGACCACGCGTGCATGCCTAGGCACGAGCATAGCACCCAAAGTATTCGGAAGGGGCGAGGCTCCGCTCTGTTGACGAGTTCACCCTCAGCCCGACGTGAATAACTCGACCGAGCTCCATAGCCTTTGTGCCACAATGGTATAACTCTCGACTCGTGATGGGAAGTTCACGCTGCCGAACTCGGGTCCCTCGGAATGAGACCTGAGTTTCGGCCCTCGCCTGAAATTCACCGTGGTCGTTTGATGGGTTTCCCCTCACTGATGAACATGAAAAACGAGCATATTCCTGCCATGAACTCTTGGAAAAATATAAAACGTCTTGAATAGTCTAGTTTGTCAATATGCATGCAAAAAACACAAGTTAAATATTCAAAACAAATGACCAATGGTCGAAACTTAAATAAAACGACCACTTGGGCTGATATTGTAAGAATATTACATAAATGGGTGTCGTACCCCAAATTCGTCTTACTTTGATAATTCCATTCTTCGAGATTAAAATAGAAGAAACAATTAATTAAGGATGGTACATCAGTATCTGATGGACCATCTTTATCCAACTAGGGGGTGGACCTTAAATTCAGGAGAGCGGGGCTTACTAAAATCATAAAGACTCGTGTATCCATTCGTGTAACATGTTGTCCAATGACCCATGCGATTCGAAAATAAAATTATTCGAACAATTATTAAGTTCTTATTATTAATAGTTATTATTAGTTTAAAAGAGAGTTTAAAATTAAAAATTGTTAAGCCCATTTTATGTGGGGTTAAGCAGTAAATAGGGGGTGTATCAATAGCTAAGGCTCATGCAAGTATTATTGTTTTAGTAAAAGAAAGGGGGTGAAGTTGCAATCTTAAAAAGCCTGTTAGAATTCATAGTTGTCCATTTTTGTTGTTAAATAACAAAGAGGGGGTGTAGTTACAAATAATAGGCCCAATAAGGTTTGTAGTCAGCCCATTGGTCTTTTTTTTGCTGTCTCATCTTAAAAGGAAAAACATCATCATTGTTATAATTATTTTTATTAAACACTTTACAGATTATTGAGTAATTTATTAACAATTATTTTATAAGATATTTATTAAGAGAATTTTTTAAAAAACGGAAATGGCATTATTAAACTTTCGCTAGCATTTAAAGATATGATGTTAAATATTATAATTTATTTATTAAAAATTATGGTTTTGGGAAAAAATATTTACCGGATAATTTTGATGCCAGATTAGGCCCTATTTTGTTTACGCAAGCTGGACCATAGCGCAAATCATGTGCAATTAATAATTATGATGCCAATCAACAAAAACAAACGCACATTTTTTTTGCGAACTAACATTGTTCAAATCAAAACAAATCTAGAATGCCTTTTTTATAGCATAAAATGTAAGAACAAATCTTCATTCAAATCTCCAGAAATCAATATACATAAGATCAATCTTAGAATTATACTCCATCAAGCATATCCAAATCCAGAAATATTTATAAAATCTAGAATTACAGTAAAACAAGATTAATGAATCAAATCTCTATTAGACAGTCCGGAAATGACAGAATAAAAAAAAACTAATTTCAATTTAAGATTACAGCAAATCAAATCCCAGAAAATCAATTACATTGAATATAAATCCCTAATTGATCTAATAGTAATTGTAACGCTAAAACCCTAATTGAAAACCTATAAATACTGAAGATCAAAAGTACAGAAGGAGATTTTTTTGGGAGAAAACGAAAAAAGAATGAAGAACAAACCCAAGTCGTTGTAGAAAGCCGGAGCAAGGAGCGATTATGGTTTCATTGTATGAAACCCTAATCGCGTATTCAACCATCATCGCCTTCTTCAACTACCACAGCCATCAGCCACTGTTGCATCCCTCTCAAAGCCTCATGAGATCTGCGAATAAGAGAAAGGGAGAAGGATTAGAATCAAACCGATCGAGAACTCGAAACTAGAATACGAAATCGCCAAGGGGTAACGACTCATCTTTTCTCTTTTTCTATTGTTGTTTGTGGGTTTGGTTTTGGATATGGAGAGGTTAGGTTTGAGCAAGGGTGCCGCCACAGTTGTTGTTAGGGTTTAGAGGGCTGAGAGGATGAAGAAAGGGTAAGCGAGAGAGAAAGAGAGGTTATTGTAAAACATGAAATTGTGAAAGCAAATTAAAATAATATTAACTCGTATAGATCCCATGCAAGCGCGCCTATAATAATTAGTATGTACCTTCAACTCCCTTTTGTTTGATCATGATTGAACGGCCGTGAGGCTAAGTTCACCATAAATTCCATGCACCCTCGCTGCACCAGAACACGCAGATCCCCCCTTCAAATTGTGATGGGCCAAGCTCATTCGTATATACACCCCTCTTGCTGCCTGATTACTAAACTCCAAAATAATTTACACCTCCCTGCCTGGACTCGTAATGGACCTAGTCCAATTGTTCATAACACCCCATCTTTTACTTAATAACTAAAAATTACACCCCTGCCTAATTAATCATTTTTTACATTTTCTATATAATTATTATTTTCTTATTATTATTATATTATGTTATTATCTTTTTTAATTATTATTTTCTTATTATTATTATATTATATTATTATTATTTTAATCATTATTTTTATTATTATTAGTTATAGTAATTATTATTATTACTAGTGATTTTTATTTATAGTATTATTAGTTATTATATGTAAATATTACTTATTATCATAAATAAATCATGTTTATTTAAAAAACTCATGAACATATTTTTATACATATTTGCATTAAATCTTTTCTAATCATGCATTAATCAAGATACTTTCGCAATTGATACGATTAAAAAACACAAACAAACCATCAAACTATTTTCGCAAATAAACTAAGCTAATCAACTGCTTTTTTCGCAAAAGTGTTTCAAACTAGTTTTGACTTACTACGCACTCAGTCAAAATCTCCGCAATCACTACCCCCGACCGAGTGCGAAGTGATTCAAAATATGTTTGCAAGCTCCTAAAAAACACCAACCCATATGAACTATGAATTGGGACTATGATTCCTCATAAGAGGATACGTAGGTATACGATCAAAAATTGTGGCGAGTCTTTCTAATTAAAACTTAAAATCCAGTTTACCCCAAACCTAAACCTAAAGTCTAATATCCCTGTGAACAAGGTGGATGAAAGATGCCTAACACCTTCCTTTCGTCTAATTGAGTCCGAAACCTAGAATCTCTATCTACGAATTAGGGTTTTCTATTAGATTCCCTTCCCTAGGATAAAAACTAATAGTTGCGACTTTTGATTAAAAAACCAGTTGCTACAGCTGGCGACTTTGCTGGGAACTCTCCTTAACCCTAGGTTTAGGTATTTTTGGGTTTCTATTTTTATTTGCTTTATTTTTTTATTGCATTTATCTACTTTATCGCATTTATTTATTTATTGTCAATTTCTCTTATCATCATATATTTACTGCATGGCGGGATTTTCCATCTCAAAAATATTTCCAATATAACCCTTAGAAAGAAGGTTCATCTATTAGCTTAGGGGGTACATCATCCCTGCGAGTTTATGTGACGACTTCGCCTAGAGTCGATGAACGTCCAAAAAAGGAATACTTATCGAGAGATATCCTCTTGACGAGCAGGACTTTGGAAGGTCACCCATGACTCTTTGTAACGACCTTAACCCAAAATCTCATGACGAGACCTTTCACGACTTTGACACGAAAGTTTCCGTCTGTAAAGAGGATCCACCTAAGGGAGGCCTTTGTGCCTTCTCCCTCCGGTGTTATTCATGATACCCTTAAGGAAACCACCTCCTGGGAGGGTAGATTTATCGTAGGTCAAAATTAAGGAACCTACCTTATAGGGGTACCCATCACAAAAACCTGTCACAAAATCCCGTTACTCAACACAACACTTATACATTCATGTATTCAAATATATCTCATATTCATCATTTTCTTCTTTTATTTGTCTTATTCACAGGGTACAATAAAAAATATAACAAAAATCAAGATTTCTGGTGAGTGTCTTAAAAATGGATACTAGAGGGAAACAACTAGTCCGCGTCAATGCCTACAAGCCTGACCTTTTTGAAATTAAAACTATAAAAGGGAAATTATCTGAGAGAGCTTTGAAGATGTACGCTTGCCGCTATGGGGACACCCTTGACTTGACTAAAGTAGAGGTTCAAATGGATGCATTCTCTGCCCTAATTCAGTTTTATGACCCTCCATTGAGATGTTTCACCATCCAAGACTTCTAACTAGCACCGGCTCTAGAAGAATTTGACAGAATTCTGAATTTTTCCAAAGAAAAGGCCTATGTAGGTATTGGAAAAACTGTTAAATTCAAAGTTTTGGCAAAAGGATTAGGGATCCCCTACCCTGAGTTAGTGCAAAATTACCGAAGAGAAGGTCCAATACAAGGAATCAAAATGATATACTTGGAAGCTAAGGCACTAGAATTTTCTAATTATAAGGATTGAGAATCTTGTGTTCACTATTTAGGGCTGTTGGTATTTGGTGTAATTTTATTTCCTCGGACTGTGGACTATATTGACCCCGCAGCCATTAGCATATTTTGGGGTACAAAAGTATTTAATACGGATCCTACTCCCGCTTTGCTTGCTGACATTTATTACACTTTGCATATGATGTATGAAAAGAGAAAAGCAACGCTAAATTGTTGCATCCCGCTTCTATATACTTGGTTCATGACTCATCTCTACAAAGAAGACTATATGATCCCAGAATTAACCAGATACGAGTGGCCACAGAAATTAAGATCTCTCACTGCAAACTCTATATTATGGTATGTGTGATACGGTGGGAGAACTGACTTGAGGTTTTGCGTTTGTGTTCGCAATTGTGCGGTTTAGCAAGAGTCTCCACCGACTTTTTATTTTATCCAAAGGAAAGGTCAAAAAGCACAGGAAAGACCTTTGAGATGTTTTCTTGGGTTCGGGGGGTAGATTATGAAAAGGGAAGGTGCAAGCACCCTTTTCATCCATGGTTATCCATGGGCTCTTAGTTACTTGTTTAAATCACTTGCTTTTGCTTTTCAATTGTTTGAAATGGTGCTTTGTGTGTGGTTTTTGAAAATGCTTTGAAAAAGAGGTCTTGTCTAGGAAACCTTTGTAATGATTCTTGTTTGAATATATACAAAGGTGTTTGTCTTTTGAAAAGATATTTCAATGTTTGAAAGTTTGTTTTTGGGAAGTGTTTTGAAATTGTATTGTGAAGTGTGTTTGAAAATAGCAAGGATGTTTTGCAAGTTTTGATCAAGTAACTAAGAGTTGTCTATCCTATTTTACTCAAAGATCTTTCCTATACGTTTTTAATCTTTTGACATTGTTGTTTCACCATTGTATTTGGTAAACAAACTTGTGTTTGGATGTAAAACGGGACAGGCGCGGGTCATCGCATACAATCATTGAAAGCAACTTGTGAGACGCTCTAGAAATTTTGTAAGGGACGAGATCGTTTTATCGAAGGCAACATTGAGGGTCATCGAGGGACTACGATCTTTGTTTATCGAAGGGTCATTTACTAGAATGTCTCATATTTGAGGGACATGATTTCATTTCTGAGGCAACAAGCGAGGTTACCCTAGAGGTGCATGTGTGAGAAGTGTATTGATTTCAAGTCATTTATTCTTGGATTAGGTCATCTAGCGATTGATTTTGAATCTTACCATACACGCCTAATTACTATACAGTATATAGAAAGCGATAAATTGCAGAAATTGAAAGTCTAAGCTATTACAAAAGCATCCGAGGATGGGGGTACAATTATTACAAATGGGGATGAGTCTCACAAGAATAACAATGTCCGAATATCAAGTATTACAACCAAATCGAATTGTCGCAATTCAATACAAAGTTATAACAAATGAAGAAAATCAATAAATTATGAAATGCATGTATTTACTTGAAAATAAATAAATAAAAATCTATTCAAAAGAAGAAAGATTAAATATTATATTATTATTATTCTTCTATGTGTTTTTTTATTAAATAATGAAAAAAAAGTTTAAAGGAAGCAAACTAACTAAATTAGTGTTCTTTTTGGTATTTTCATTATGTGCAAGAAAAATAAAAAGAAAATGATTAAAATAAAACTAATTGAAAAAATCAAATTTATTTTACAAAATGAAGTTTTAATATATTACTTAGTATATATTTTTTTTATAAAATAAAAAAAGATAAATTAAGAAAAAAGAAAACTAAACTAAACTAATTCATTTTTTGGTATTTTCTTAAATGTAACAAATTAGCAAAGATAAATTAAAAGAAAATTACTTTCAAAGATTAATTTAATTTGATAAAAACATTATTGAATTTGATGAATTTATTAAAAAAAGAAGTAAATTAAAACAAAATGAACATGGGCTTAAGATTTATGTTGGGCCCGAAACAAAAATAAAAGAAGAACAAAGGGTCAGAATGGAGGGGGTATGAGCCAGCAATTATGTATGAGCTTATGGCTTGAGGGGCGGATAGGCCCAATGCTGAGTTAATTTTGCTAGAAAGAACAAAAACAAGGCAAAGGGGAGTATTGGCCATGCGTGGGCTTTGTGACTTGGGGGCGGACAAGCACAATGTTTAAGTTTTGTAACATTTGGTTTGGGTCTTCAGAAATTTAGGGTTTGTTCCTTATATCTCATAGCGGCGCCGCTTGCCTTCATTTTATCTTCTTCAGCTCCCTCAGCCTCAAACGCCCTGATCTCCCCCTCCCCTAAGCCACCGGAGCACCCTCACTTCTCACATCCTCTCAATGATCATTGATGTTGTCTTAAAACGGTATGGTTCGTTCTATTTTAATTTAACATTTTTTAGTTCTCAAGCTTGTTTGATTTTACAGTTTTATTAATCTATGGTATTGTATGGTTGAGATGCAGCAAAGGGGTACGAAATGGTCATACCTGTGAGAATTTCTCTGTGAAGAATATAGGAAAGACGAGATGGAGCTCCCTGGTGGCTAGAGGTGCGAAGAGATATGATGACGGTTTGTTTTTGATTTTGTGATTGTTGTTGGTTGATGATGACTGCAGTTCTGA
This sequence comes from Vicia faba, assembly GCA_948472305.1. NCBI lineage: Eukaryota > Viridiplantae > Streptophyta > Magnoliopsida > Fabales > Fabaceae > Vicia > Vicia faba. The sequence continues at coordinate 611,267,725 of OX451736.1, forward strand.
AACTTCTGATTGTTTGGTATTATTTTCTTCTTATGAAACCTTTGATATTTCTTTTCCTCTCTCTTGAACTATGATGATGCTTTATTATGAAACTTTTAATTGTTGGTATGGATTTGTTGATGATGATTGCAGTTCTGAAACTTCTGATTTCGTAAGTTGTTTTTGTTGGAGATTTGTTTGAAAACTGATTTATGAAACTTGATTATGTTGGTAGTTGATGGTGATTGTTGATGCTATGTATGAAACTTTGTTGGTAGCTTTTTGTTGATGAGTATTTATTGTTCTGAAACTTGTTTGCATAAGTTGTTGACGGTGAATGATGCAGGCTTTGGTGTTACAGCTTGTTGGCCTTTTGTGGGTTGTTTGAAGCTGATAACAGGTTTAGACTGTTGAAGGTTTTTGGAGATTGTTATGTTTCTGATAGTTGCAGTTGGAAATGGCATTTTGAGTTGATGGTAGTTTTGGCCTGTTTCTTGAAACTGTTATGCAGTTTTTGTTACAGCTTGTTTGAAAACTATTATGTAGGTTGTGGTTTGTTACAGTTTCAGGCTTGTTTGAAACTATTATGCAGGTTGTGGTTTGTTTTCAGTTTCAGGCTGTTGGCTTGGAGTTTGTGGTTTGAAACCGTTACAGGTTTTGATTTCTTGATAACAGGTTGGGAGTTTCTCTTTTTTGTGTGTGCAGGTTTTGTGACTTTTGTTTTATAACAAATTTTCTTACCTTTGGTTAGCAGGCTGGGACTTGTAGTTTTTGCTTGAAACCCATTAGGCCCTTTTCTTCTTACTGTTTTATGGTATTATATCTTGTGCCCAATTTTCTTAGCCAACTGTACAATCCCAAAAATGTGATATTTCTCCTCTCTCTTTCTCTCTCAATGATAAAGCAGTTTTGCTTTTTCTTCTTTCTGAAAAGTTTTGCCTAAAATCCTGGAAGATGATGAAAAGTTGTGACAAGCCTTTTGCTTCTGATTTGGTTTATCCTCTGCACTTTTTGCCTGCTATTGTCTGCACTTGTACTTTCTAACTGCATTACTTGTGCTGCTGTTTATACTTGTACTGCCTTAGTTCAGTTTGCATCCAGTTTGCTGCAATGTTGTTTGCCTTAATTGCTATGCTTAGTTTGCTGCAATGTTTAGTTTGCTGCAATGCTTCAGTTTTCCTTGTGTGATCGGTGGAAATAGAACTGACTGTTTTTTAATGCTGGTTCGCGAAATGTCGCGGTAAGCAAGAGTCGCCACCGTCTTTTATTTTATCCAACAAGGAAAGGACAAAAGCACAGCAAAATTCCTTTTCGAGATGTTTCTTGGTTCGGGAGGTAGATTATAGAAAGGGAAGGTGTTAGCACCCTTTCTATCCGTGGTTATCCACGGGCTCTTAGGTACTTGCTCACTATGTTTTCAAAAGATTTTTGCTTTTCTTATGTTTGTGGGTTTTGAAAAAGTTTAGTTTGAAAACTTCTAGGTGACTCTTGTATCAGTCCTCAAGAGTGTATGAAGTGTTTGTTTGAAAACTTTTGTCAGAAAAGTGTAAGTGCGAAAAGTATTTTTGTTTTTTGAAAGAGCAAGTACCTAGGAGAAATCTACCTACTCAAAAGAAATTAAGCTGTGTAAATGTCCTTTAGACAGTACTATCCCACTATTGAGAAGTAGGTAGCACCGTCGTTGGAGTTATTCGGGTCAATTCGATTATAGGGACATGTGTGGTCACCAAAGCAATAGTAGAACGCCTTAGCGGTAACCCTAATGTCCTAGATCCTTTTTTATCCGAGGCAACCGTTTCGAGGAAACTTGGATCTTTAGACAGGAGGGCGACCTCTAAAACACCCTATACTCAATGACCACGTCGAGGCAACCAAGTGAGGCGTACCCTAGGAGTGGCATGTGCGAGTGTGTCAGATTTCATGTTAAGTTATCTTTGCATATGTATTATGGTGAGCTACGAGTTGATTTTATTTTTCAGGCAAGTCTTGTCATGCATAGTTAACAGTTAATAATTGTGCGGAAAGTAAATTGCGGAAAGTAAATCTACGCTATTACAAGGCGTCGGGTATTTACATCGCCAAAAACATAACCCTTGAAAAAGTAAATTGCGAGAAAATAAAGAAAGCGATAAAAAGGTCCTAATTACGCTATTACATCCTCGGAGCAATTATATAAATATGATAAAAAAATATTATGCGCGAAAAGAAATTAAATTGGAAAAGTCTTTAGGGTTTTGACCCTTTTTGAGAAAAGAATGAAATTTTGGTCCTTTTTGCAATTAATTCAACCTAAAACTAATTAAATAAATAAAAGAAAATGTTTTTTAAGTTTTTTATGTTTTAATGAAAATAAAATAAAAAGGAAAACATGGTTAAAAATTGTCAAAACCTAATTCTACATGGACTTTATTTATTGTGAAAATAATTACAATTAACCTAATTAAAACAACTAAATTAATTAATTACATTTATTTACAAAAATAATAAATTAAAGGTGAAATTAATAATAATAATAATTATATTTTTTAGGTTTTCTGAATTTATTATGAAAATAGTTAATTTATGAGGTAATTAAATAATAATAATAATAATTATAATTAATAAAATAATTAAATAGAAATTAAAATAGAAAAGAAAAAGAATAAAGAAACCAGGGGGTGGTGGGCCATTAGGAGGTGTTGATTGCAATTCTGGCCCATTTGCACACAAGCCCTTGTTGACTTTGGAGATTGTCCACGCGTGCTTTGACTAGGGAGTACCATGATCCCTCATCTTTGGCCACATGATTAGTGCTTAAGGCCACTTGGCACGCTGAGGCGTGAGGTGCATGATGTTCATCCCTTGGAAGCCTGCATGTAATCATGTTAAGAAAAATATTATAGAGTTTTGGGTGGACCTGGGATTCGAACCCAAGTCCCAATGATCACTGGCCAACGCACCATCCACTACGCCATTTGCTTGCTTTTGTTAATATAATGGACAATGAGTATAATATATAAAAACAACAATTATGCTGGAAAACAAATAAAAACACACGCTATTTTAAACTACCCAACCATACGCTTACACCTCATCATCGTCCTCCTTTGTTCCTGTAAAAAACAAATAGATAGCAGGGGTTTTTAACCCCCACAACCTACAACAACGAAAAATAGCGATTAGCTCTAGGATTTACATAAATGTTTCGCGAGGGTCCCCTTGGATTCGTCTGGTCTCAACGATTCTAACCATGGGTCTTAAAGGTTCCAATTTTTCCTGGATAATAAAGCCCCAAATCCAAAGCATAAGAACCCTAAAATTTATCCATGGCAACTTTGGATTTATGGCGTTTCAATGCAATTAAACTACACCATTAGCATGGTACAATCCCTATTAACACAAAACAATCAACAAAATATGTCAAATGCGCATGAATAATGAGTTGCAATTCTGAAAAAAATGGGCAAACCGTGATTCTGTTTCCTTGGACTCCTTGAGCTTTAGCACTTGGTTTTGATTCCTACACGTTCTTGGGAACCCCTGCAATAGATTAGAATCAATAAAAGCCTTTGAATCGTGCTAAACTATAGAAAACAATTTTCACTTTTCTTTGAATTTTCTCAATGTGGTTATGGCTTTTTCTGTAGCAAATTCACGTATGCATGATTAGGATTAGCTTGTGTACTTATAGGAGAATGAAACTAGGTCACAATCTTGCAAAGAAATCCATGGAATTGATGTTTGAATATTTGATTGAAAATCAAATATTTTTGAATCTTTTTGATTGGAAAAAGTTGCTAAATTGGGTGATTTTGATATCCTTGATTTGTGCATGAATTTTCCAGCCTTTTTAGGTCATCTTGCTTCACAAAAAGATTAAAAAATCAAATCTTTATATTTCCTACAATTTAAATTAATTAAATGAATTAATATTAATTAAAAATCCAATTAATTAATAAAAAATAAGAAAATAAATTCAAATAATCTTAATGGGTCGTGCATAAGTCATGGATGAAGTTTCAAGAAGAGATTTGAGGCCCATTAGCAAAAACAAGGTGTTTTGAGCAAAGTTGACTTTTGCAAATTCATAAATATTTCCCAACTTCTCCAATGCATATCTTGCTCAATTTTGATCATATGAACATGTTCTTGGACATTTTGGAAAGGTATTGAAGTCCTCTAACCAATGCCTTTGGTCCCATGTAATTTGGATTTACCAATCTCAAGTTATGGTCTTTGACTCAAAGTGCATTTTTGTTGACTTTTGAAATTGACCTATAATGTAGAAATTGATAACTTTTTGTGAGAGCATTTCTTGGACTTGGAATGTGAAGATGAGTTGTAGGAAATGTCATCCCCTTAAAAATGAGCATTGGATGGGATTTTTCTGATGAACCATGAAAAAGTTATGCCTTGGTCAAGATACAATTGACTTTTTTGCTGTCCAAAAATAGTAACCTTTTGCATCTTGATGATTTTTGAGCCATTCTTGTGGAATCATGATCAAGATTTGATCAAATGATGATTGTGGACTCAAAATAAGATGTTTACCAAAAAATTTAACTTTTGACTGCAAAATGACCATTTTACCCCTGCAGTTGACTGTGGATCAAATGGAGCTTTTAACTGTGCAAACTGGCATTGTGAGTTTTGAAACTTGGCATGTAGGTGCTTGAGAATGTATAGAGTCCTATGAGACTTGATTGAGCCATTGAAAACCTCAAATTCCTTGAAAGAACCAAAACCCTAATTTCAGCTGTCTTAGGAGGTGGTTTGACTGTGCAATCCTTGAGTAGACTTGGGCAATTTGAGGGTCATTCTTGAGGAACCTTGAAGAATATGGGAGGGCAGATTTTGGGGTACAACAGTTTCCCCTGTTCAATCTTCTTAAACCTGAGGATGTAGATTGGCTTGCGTGCCTTTCGTGATCCGAAGGTGGAAGATGATTGAACACTAAAGTGCCCAGAAATTTGCACTCGCATGGTATAGTATCAGCAATGTGATGTCGGGAATGGGATTACAGATGCCATTTGGAAAAATGATGAATAGGAGTATGGGCTTATAGATGCCATCTGGAGATGCGACAGAATCTTGTCGGGGATAGGCTTATAGATGCCATCTGGAAATGTAATAGATAGTTGTGGAGATGGGCTTAAGGATGCCATCTGGGGATTGTTGGTTGGTAGTTTTGTCTTCGTTGACGGGAACTGGATGATTGTCAGAATTGTGCCTGCCTCTGGGGCGCATCTGAGACATGAGTGACAGAATGACATCCGAATCTGGATCGTATATGGACTTTATTTGAGAGAGTGACAGAATGACATCCGAATCTGGATCGTATCTGGACTTTATTAGAGAGTGACAGAATGATACCCGAATCTGGATCGTATCTGAACTGTATTTGAAATTGAGACCTGTATGAGTAGCAGAATGATTTCCGTGTCTGGACGTATCTGTGCTGCAACTGGGATCTGGATAAGTGACAGAATGACTTCCGTGTCTGGAGTATATCTGCATTTGGAGTTGATAGTTGAATTTAACTGAGAAATAGAATGGCTTCCGCGCCTGGAGCATATCTAGTCTGTATCTAATTGTTGAGTCTGAATAAGTAGTAGAATGATTTTCGTGTCTGGACGTATCTGTGCTGTAACTGGGATCTGGATAAGTGATAGAATGACTTCCGTGTCTGGAGTATATCCATACTGTATTTGAATGAGTGACAGAATGACATCCGAATCTGGATCGTATCTGGACTGTTTCTCTCATGAATCCGGAATAAGTATCGGAATGTTGCCATGTCTAGGTCGCATCCGAACTGTCTCTGTAAGGAATCTAGAATAAACAATAGAATAGCATCCGGGTCTGGAGCATCTCTAAGGTTTCTTTAGAAGTTTGAATCTGAATAAGCAATAGAATAGCACCCGGGTCTGGAACATCTCTAAGCTGTCTCTGAAAGGAAATCTGAATAAGCAATAGAATAGCATCCGGGTCCAGAGCATCTCTAAGCTGTCTCTGAAAGGAAATCTGAATAAGCAATAGAATAGCATCCGGGTCCGGAGCATCTCTAAGCTGTCTCTGAAAGGAAATCTGAATAAGCAATAGATTAGCATCCGGGTCCGGAGCATCTCTAAGCTATCTCTGAAAGGAAATCTGGAATAAGTATCGGAATGTCGCCATATCTGGGTCACATCTGAACTATCTCTAGAAGGAAATCTGAATAAGCAATAGAATAGCATCCGGATCTGGAGCATCTCTAGGCTGTCTCTGAAAGGAAATCTGGAATAAGTATCGGAATGTCACCATATCTGGGTCACATCTGAACTATCTCTAGAAGGAAATCTGAATAAGCAATAGAATAGCATCCGGATCTGGAGCATCTCTAAGCTGTCTCTGAAAGGAAATCTGGAATAAGTATCGGAATGTCGCCATATCTGGGTCACATCTGAACTATCTCTAGAAGGGATGATGATCTTTGTCTGTTGATTGATCTTTCCTGAAAAGGTAAAGAGTTAGCTGTATGCAATGTATGATATGAATCAAGCAATGATGTTCTCAACATAAGTGAGATCGTATGATATGATGCGTATATGCATGTATCATGATGTATGAAAATGTAATGTTTTAGCTGGGGAAAATAAATCCCGGATAGCTGTTGGAGAATAGTGTTGAGTTCTTCGTTTCCGCTGGGGATGGCAAGAATAAACCTGTAGGAGAAGATGACTCCGTTGGGGAATAAACCTGTTGAAGAGATTACTCTGCGAGGAATTACTCTATGGGAAGAGATACTTCGCTGAAGATTTGAATGATAAACTCCGCTGGGGATTCCGTTGTTATGCTCTGTTGGGGGATTTTGATGAACTCCGCTGGGGGATAGGAAGAACTTCGCTGAGGACGATCTTTCCGTTGCAATTTGCTGAGGATAACCCAGTTAGACTCTGGTGGGGAATAACCTTCTAAATAAGGCTGGGGAGACGCATTTGCACTCTGCAGGGGATAAACTTCCAGAATCTACTGGGGAGGATGATTCAACTCTCATGGGGAAACTCTTGAGGAAATGACTCCATTGGGGGTATCTTATATTCCGCCGGGGAACAATCTTATATTTCTGTCGAGGAATATTAAGACTGCCGGGGATGCTTGCTAGGGAACATCTTTATACTCCGCTGGAGAATATTAAGATCTTCTGGGTATACCCAATTTCCCTAAGGCTGACAGGGAGGGTATTGCTGACTTGCTGGGGATACTGTGCCTTTTTAGGGCTGATGGGAGACCAACTCTGCTTAGGGAGAGTATTGCTGAATCTTGTCTTACTCTGCGGGGAGTGAAGGTATCTTGGTCATATTCTTCAACGGAATCTGCCTTGTACCTGGAGGACAGAGCAGCTTGTACAGTTCGGAAGATTCTTATTGCCCCAGTTTCTGCGGGAGAAGAAAGCCTATGAGGTGCTTGATAATTGCCGACTGACAAATCTTCTGCTGGTAGGCAAGTGACGAGATGAGGGGACATAGTCGTACGCTTTTGCTCCCTAATTTTGCCTGGACCGCCCTTTCGGGTTTTCCGTCCATCGGGATAGCCTTTTTTTCCCAAGCCGCCTTTTCAGGTTTTCGACTTGCCAGGTGTACATATTTTTCATTTTCATCCCTTATTTTTGCCCGAACCCTTTTGGTTCGTCGGGAAGCCCTTATTTTTGCCTAGGCCAGTCGACCTAGCGGGTCTTTGATTATGCATAGTATTTTTTCGACTATGTCCATGCTCTCAGAATGTAGGGAGTTGTCATTGTCAGTAGTGTTGTGTTATCATATTACCAGAAGGTGTTTGATCGTACCTGATTAGTCGCTGGGATTCATGCCCAATGCCCCAGTTGATTCAGATGGAGATCTGCCCTTGGCTATTTGGCATTTTGAGAGATTCCTTGAATCTTGACTTGAATGCCCCAGATGATGGATAATGATCATGCCGTGCCCCTTGATTGGAAGTGCTTTTGTTTGCTAGATATTCTTCGTGCGAATTTCTCTGCTGTTGAACAAATAGTCATATGCAAACAATGTTATTTTAAGAATGCATAGCTTATGTCTGTTTCGAAGTTTTTGAAGATGCAGTTTTCAATAAAACAAGCGAATTTTTGTAAAATGTGATGTCAACTCAGGATTTTACAGCAAGCCTTACAGGAGTCAGGATACCTTTTGTAACAGTATGCTTTCAAACTAACCCATGCTTCAGCTAGGACTTTTAAGGGTTATAACGTGGCCTGGTTCACGGTTTAAGAAACAAAGGATAAAGGCTCAAAGTATATCTGTACCCACCCGCTCTTCGTGATGTTCTCCAATCCTAAACTCAACTAATCATGCATTAGATTTTGTTTGAATCTTTGCTCTGATATTCCGGTGATGGTTCGGATACTGACAATTTATTTTGAATAGGCAGTCATTTTTTTGTTGGGGGTTTGTAGGACCTCTTTCTTTTCGATTTTATTATCCCTTTCTTTTTGCCTGAACTGTTTCTTTTGTGATTACAGTCAGCGGGATGCCCCAGTTTTTGTAAGTCTCCTTCATAGGTTTTGACTTATTGGGCTTTTACTTTGAGACAATGACTGCCTATCTTGACGATTATAGGGAACCATCACTGTCTTTTTGTCTCAGAAAGACTCCTTTGATGCCATTCATTGTGCACCTGGATCAACTGAGAGAACTACCCTGCCCCAGGTTATAATTAAGGGTTTTAATTTGTGAAAAGAAAAACTCCGACTTCTTTGGCTCAAAGGGGTTGACTAGGGATTATCTTCCTTATAACTCCACTGTTTAGGATTTGAAACAATGCCTGTACTTCATCAGCGGGGTCTGTTCAAAAGCATACTGTAAAGATCGTGGTATCGTTTTCGTCATCCTCCCTCAAAAGGCTTAGAATTTTTTAATCGAGAGTTTGAACATCACAAAAAAATGAAAGCAATTTGAATATAGTGAATACGAATGGATTGATTCAAAACAGACATATGCGATGCATTAATGAAATAAGAAAGTTTGCCATGACAATAATTGTTTGAATAAGCAAAGAAAAATACAACTTGAAAATCCAAATAAACAAAAGCCTTCAATGATTAGGCATAGGAGCAGTGATTATGTTGGGAGTCTTTGGAGAGTCGGACTGGACTTCTTTAGCATCAATCATGTCTTGAACCTTGTTCTTCAGGGCCCAACAGTTGTTTGTGTCATGTCCCAGACTGTCAGAGTGGTATGCACACCTTTCATTGGGATTGTACTTTAGGGAGGTTATGTTGGGATTCTTAGGAGGGTCCTTTAACGTCACCAGATTCAACCTCAATAGGTGTTGTAAAGCTTGAGACAGTGACACGTTGAGCTTCGTAAATTGCCTTCTGGGCTTACTCTGATTAACCCGCTGTTCTTGGCAAAGTTGTCGTTGGACCCTGGAGGTAGTAGCACCCTGGAGAAGTCCATTCTTCATCAAACCAAACCTTTGGCTTCTCGGAAGTTGATTAATGACTTGATCCTCAGCCTTGACTACTTGTTTCATACTGTCTTGATGAAGCTGGTTGATCACAGTTCTCAACTCTTCTTGCTCCCGAGCTAAGCCTTGGATAAGGGCCATCTGCCCCAGCATTTGGGTTCTCATTGCATCTACTTCAGCTTGCAGATGCTTCATCCGTTCGTCCTTATGGTCTTCAGGACTTTTCTTGGCCAAATTCCCCATGAGGAGTGTTCTCAACTGTGATACGGTGGGAGAACTGACTTGAGGTTTTGTGTTTGTTTTCGCACTTGTTCGGTTTAGCAAGAGTCGCCACCGACTTTTTATTTTATCCTAAGGAAAGGTTAAAAAAGCACAGGAAAAACCTTTTGAGATGTTTCGTGGGTTCGGGGGGTAGATTATGAAAAGGGAAGGTATTAACACCCTTTTCATCCATGGTTATCCATGGGCTCTTAGTTACTTGTTTTAGATCACTTGCCTTTGATTTTCAATTGCTTGAAATTGTGGGGTGTGTGTGTGTGTTTTGAAAATGTTTTTGAAGAAGATGCCTTGTCTCGGCAACCGTTGTAACAATTCTTTACTCGAATGTTTTACAAAGGTGTGTATCTTTTCGAAAAGATGTTTCAAATGTTTTTAGAAGTTTGTTTTGAAAGTGTTTGTGGAGTGTGGTTTTGAAAAGTAGGCAAGTGTTTTTGCAAGTTGATCAAGTAACTAAGAGTTTTGTCTACCCCTAAATTTACTCAAAGGTTTTTCTCATGTTTTAACCCTTTTTAACAATTTTGTTCCATCATTGTATTTGGTGGACAATCTTGCATTTAGGATGTTTGACGGGACAGGCGCGGGTCATCGTATGGACCATGAATGCAATGGTGCCAAGTGTCTTTGGCAATTTGCTTGAAGGGATTATGATCATTTTGATAGGCAACTTTCGAAAGCGTCATCGAGGGACTTATGATCATTTGAATTGTTTTGCCAAAGAAACTCGACATGTAAGCATGGCCCATTTTGGAAGGCAACAAGCGGGATTACCCTAGGGGTGCAAGTGTGATTGTGTATTGATTTCATGTATTTGTCTTGTATTAGGTTATCTAGCGTTTGATTTTATGTGCATGCAAACCCTAGGTCTAACCATGGTATATTTGAAAGCGGTAAATTGCGGGAATTTAAAGTCTACGCTATTACAAATAAGTATCCGGGAGTGGGGGTACAGATTTACAAATGGGGATGAGACTTTAAGGAGAGTAGTGTCCAAATAATTACAACCAAATCGAATTCCGATCAAAATGTAATATGTATCAAATGTACAAGATAAGCAAAATGTAAACGTATCAATGTATTTGTGTATTGTAAATGTGTAAATGTATGTGTAAATGTATGAGGTTTATTTACAAGTTGAGATGTGAACTTAATGAGGAAATTAAGTATTGCTTATTTATTTAATTTTGTATTCCCGTATTTTTGTCTTTATGAACAAAACAAAATATTTTAAGAAAAGAATGTTTTAAGTTTAATTATATCTTAGGTATTTTATTTTTAGTATTAATGTACAAAATAAAATATTTTAAGAAAAGAAAAATAAATGTTTTAAGTTTTATGTGTTAATGGATTATACACAAAGGTTTTAACGGAAATGAATGTTTTAAGAAAAGAATTAATTTTATGTATTTCTATTTAATATTCTTATATGAAAAAAACTAATGTATTATTCAAAAAAAAGAGTTATGTTAAAAAGAAAATAAACAAAAGTTTTAGTTTGTATAAAGTAAAAAAAAAATGAAAAGAAGAAATGAATGGGCTTGGGAGCGTCTTATGGTCCAAGACAGAATTGGCTTGTTTAGGAATGAGGGGGTGCGCTTGTTAGTTTGACAATGGACTTAAGCGTTTCAGAAAGGGCAAGGCCCAAAGCAAGTTGACAAATGTTTGGCCAAGGGTTTCAATGTTTGTGTTCATTTGGAACGGGTTAGGGTTTGTGATACAAAGAGGCGCCGTTCACCTCTTCACTTCCGTTCATCTTCTCAAAACATGCTTAGCTACTGACGCCTTCTTCATTCCTAGCCACCAGACGCCATTGTTCGTCCTCTTCCCTCCATGGTTGGGCAACGCGAAAACGAGAGAAAAAGTAACGATTTCGTTCCCTTCCTTTTAGGGTTTTATGTTTTATAATTTTGCATGTATTGCTTCTTCATGTGCTGATTTTAAATGTTTTTTATTTTGTTTTCTGTTTGAGGATCATGAAAGGGAAGAAAAGAAGTTAAACTACCTTCGATCTTGGAGACGGAGGAGGATGAATCGGAGGCGTCGAGGATGGCGGAGGGCGGAGGAAGCGGTGATGATGCACGCTTTGCTTGGAACCCTGGTACTTTTGTATTCGTTTTTCTTGGTTTGATGATGAAGGTACTGAGAACCCTAGCTTTGACACTTCTTTCTCTCTTCTGCTGTTTGCCCTTCTGAGTTTCCTTCAATGATGATTTATTTGCCTATGATGAAAGTTTTCTGAGGCTTTGGTTGCCCTACTCTGTATTGCCTTAAATGCTTCTTTATCTTCTTCTTCTTGTTGCTTCGTATGCTAGCTTGATGCCTTGATGCCTTGTATGCTTGCCCTGTGACGAGGCTTCCTCTGAGGGCCTCTTTGCCTTGTATGCTTGCTTGATATGCTGAGATATTTGTTGATGTTGGTTATGGCCTTGTGTGCTTGCCCTGTGATGAGGCTTCCTCTGAGGGCCTTGGTTGCTTCAGTTAGGGGCTTGGCTTTTTGACAGGTTAAAGGCTTTTGTTTGAAAGGCCTCTTGATGTTTTGAACTGGTTTTTGGTTTAGAAACACAGGTTTAGGTTTGTGTTGGTTTTTGGAGAGGCTTTGAGTATGCTTACAGGCCTGTGTTGAAAAGCTTCTGGTTTTATTTTTGAGGTTTGACAGTTCAGGTTTTGATGTTATTTGATGGTTAAGGCTTGTATGGTTTAGGTTTCAAGCTGGACAGTTTGTGTTGTTTGAGGTTGGGACTTGGTTGTTTGATGTTCTGGTTTTACAGGTTATTTGCATCAGGTAGGGTTTTTGGTGATGCTGTTTTTGTTTGGCTTCAGCAGGTTGAAGGCTTATGATTCTTGACAGGTTTTGTATATTTGCAATGTGAACTGATTTTGTTTATGTTGTTTCTGCCCTCCCCTCTACTATGTTATCTCAGTTTGTTTTATATCTTTTTTGTCCTTTCCAGCCTAAACCTGTAAGCCTATCTTCTCTCTCTCTCTCTCTCTCTCTCTCTCTCTCTCTCTCTCTCTCTCTCTCTCTCTCTCTCTCTCTCTCTCTCTCTCTCTCTCTCTCTCTCTCTCTCTCTCTCTCTCTTCTCTCCAGATTTTAAGCATTTTAATATTGCTTAGATCTGTCCTTTAGTTCTGAAAAGGTAGCTGGCTTTTTGGAAAGTGATGACTTGACATGTTGCTTGCAATGCATATTTACTCTGCATACTTTATCTCTTCTTCCAGATTTTATGCTTCCTTGATAGCCCTTTTTGCTAGCCTTTTTGTACTTTGATATCTTGATATCCTTGGACAGCTTTGGACAGTTAGTTGCTTTGATAACTTTTGACTTGGTTTATGCCATTCAATTTGGTTTGCCTTTGGATTTTGTTTGGCATTTTATGAACTATGCAACTTTTGACCATTTTTGAAAGTGTGCAATATTAAAACTTGTGCATTTCATATTTCATTGCAAGCATTATTTATCCCTCTCTGTGAACCGGGAGAAATCTCGTGATTTGCAGAGAGGGCGAACTGATTCCGGCCAACTGCCTTTAATGATGAACCTAATTTCTTATCTGTCTGTCTTTTTTTTAATTTTATCTGCTTTTGACTTCTTCTTTCTTTTCTTTGTTTTGCAGATAAACATCAAATGGAGCAAAAGAGGAGGAGCAGTAGGAGGTGAAGACTTAGGAATTTTCTTAGGATAGTTTCAATTTAATTATTTGTAACATTATTATTATAAACAATGATGTAAATAAATTTACCGTTGTTCAAATAATAGATTGTAACAAACCATTAAAGGTGAATAAAAATCCTTTTTTAATCAATTAATTCTTTTTATTTCCTTTCAATTGTTTAACTTAATTATTTGAATTTCTTAAATTAAAACAATTGGAAATAAATCCAATTATTCTGAATTTAGAAAAAAGAAATAATTAATAAACGTCTGGCGCTTCAAATATCCAATGCACAGTCAATCAAACCAAGATCCAGATATTTACCTTTTTACTGATCAAACCAAACACTGTAGATTCTCAATTTAAGTACCTCAGCTTTCATCTTATCTCCAATCAAACGCCTTAGCCTTTACTGATTACACAAAACACTGCAAGTTCTTGATTCAAATGCCTCAATCCAAATCTCAGAGTAAACTGAAAGGAACTGTAAAATTAAATCTTTCTGAGAAAACACGCACAAAACCCTGATTCTTGATTAAATGTCAAAGAAGCGCTCGCCTGATTAAAACCTGAGCCAAACTCAAACAAAACCCTAGCAATTTGCTTGAACTGTTCCAGAGCCATGAAAACCCTAATTTTGTCTGACTGACGAGAAAAGTCTGTTTGACCGATTCTTGAACCACTCTGAAAAAATCAGGAAAAGCCCGAAGCTGTGATTTCTTGTGGGAAAATACGAGGGCAAATTTTGGGGTACAACAGTTTCCCCTGTTCAATCTTCTTGGACCTGAAGAGTTAGATTGGCAAGTTTGCCTTTCGCGACTCGAGGGTAAAAGGAGATTGGACACTAGAGTGCCCAGAAAATTTGCACTTGGTGATGTGATGGTGGAGGGAATGGGCTTACAGATGCCATTTGGTGATGGGCTTAAAGATGCCATCTGGATATGTGACAGAACCTTGTCGGGGGATGGGCTTAAAGATGCCATCTGGAAATGGGCTTAAAGATGCCATTTGGAAGTTGCTGGTAGGAGGATGGGCTTAAAGATGCCATCTGGAGATGTGACAGAACCTTGTCGGGGGATGGGGTTAAAGATGCCATCTGGAAATGGGCTTAAAGATGCCATTTGGAAGTTGCTGGTAGGAGGATGGGCTTAAAGATGCCATCTGAAGGTGATTGTTGAACTGCATGTTATTGGTGAGTGGACGAGTATCAGAAAGGTATCCATGTTTTGGAACATCTCTGAACTGGGGGTCTGAATAAGCAATAGATCGACATCCATGTTTGGAGAGTCCGTAAACTGTTTTCAAAAGTTTTGAGGTTGAATAAGCAATAGAGCAGCATCCGTTGTTGGGAAGTGTCCGTAAACCGTTTTCAAAAGTTACATCTGAACAAGCGATAGATTAACATCCGTTGTTGGGAAGAATCCATAAACTGTTTTCAGAGGTTGCATCTGAACAAGCGATAGATTAACATCCGTGTTTGGAGAATCCGTAAACTGTTTTCAGAAGTCTTGAGATTGAATAAGCAATAGAGCAGCATCCGTTGTTGGGAAGCATCCGTAAACTGTTTTCAAAAGTTGCATCTGAACAAGAGATAGATTAACATCCGTGTTTGGAGAATCCGTAAACTATTTTCAGAAGTCTTGAGGTTGAATAAGCAATAGAGCAACATCCGTTGTTGGGAAGCGTCCGTAAACTGTTTTCAAAAGTTGCATCTGAACAAGCGATAGATTAACATCCGTTGTTTGGGAAGAATCCGTAAACTGTTTTCAGAAGTCTTGAAGTTGAATAAGCAATAGAGCAGCATCCGTTGTTGGGAAGCGTCCGTAAACTGTTTTCAAAAGTCTTGAAGTTGAATAAGCAATAGAGCAACATCCGTTGTTGGGAAGCGTCCGTAAACTGTTTTCAAAAGTTGAGAAGAGTCTGAACAAGCGATAGGTTAACATCCGTTACTGGAGAACCCATGAACTGTTTTCAGAAGTCTGGAGATTGAATAAGCAATAGAGCAACATCCGTTGTTGGGAAGCGTCCGTAAACTGTTTTCAAAAGTTGCATCTGAACAAGCGATAGATTAACATCCGTTGTTGGGAAGAATCCGTAAACTGTTTTCAGAAGTCTTGAAGTGGAGGAGCAACCGGTGTAGGGTTTCCTGACGATGAGTCCGTGTAAAACTGCATCTAGATGAATCTGGAATAAGTATCAGAATGTCTCCGTGTCTGGGTCACATCTGAACTATCTCTGGGTGAAGCTGGAATAAGTATCAGAATGTCGCCATGTCTGGGTCACATCTGAACTATTTCTAGAGAGAATCTCGGAAGATGATGATTTTTGTCTGTTGACTGATCTTACCTGAAAAGGTAAAGAGTTAGTTGTATGCAATGTCATGATGCATGATGCAATGTATGTTATATCAATGTTTGTGATATGAATGTAAATGAATGCGCATGTAAGCTGAAAAGCTGTCTTGCTGAGGATAGATGAATCCTGGATGGCTGGAAACAAAAGAATCTTGACTGCTGCCAGGGAAAATAATTCCTTGACTGCTGCTGGGGAGGGCAAGAATCTTTGATCATAAGAAATCCTGGGACCACTGTCGAGGAATCTGGAACTTGGGTTGTATGCCAATCTACTGGGGAATTCCTGTCTTGAGGAGATCTTCACTGGGGAATATTCGAATATCCTGTGAGGAACTGAGGATGAGAGTCTTCACTCTGCTTGGGGATTGATAGTTGGAAGTTTTAACTCCGCTGGGGATATTGAAACTTGATTCTGTGGGGAATTAGATTCTGTGAGGCTCTCTGGCTCTGGATTCCAAGAATCTTTTGAGTTTGAGAAGAAACCGGTGTAGGGTTTCCTGATGATGAGTCCATGTAAGACTGCATCTGGTTTAATCTGGAATAAGTATCGGAATGTCGCCATCTCTGGGTCACATCTGAAACTATTTCTGGAAGCAAATCTGGAATAAGTTATAGAATGTCGCCAAATCAGGGTCACATCTGAAACTATCTCTAGAAGGAAAATCTGGAATAAGTGTCGGAATGTCGCCATCTCTGGGTCACATCTGAACTATCTCTAGATCTTGATTTTGTCGAGGGTCAGAAATTGGGAGTTTTAATTTCCCGTTATTCTGTTGGTGGTTGCAATTTCAGCAGGTGATGAAGGAATTGTTGAACACTTTTGACATTCGGATGCCCCAAGTGGTGATGTAGATAATTTCCTGGCTTGTTACAGGTGTTAATCCATAATCAGTCGTCCACAGATATTTTCCTGGCTTGTTACAGGTGTTGATCTGGAACTTAAGAAAGGTGACAGAATGGCAACCGTGTCTGGAGCACATCTGGACCGTATCTTCCAACAGGTGATGAAGTAATTGTTGAACACTTTTGACATTCGAATGCCCCAAGTTATGATGAAGGAGTCTTGAATCAAATTACTCTGCGAATTAAGAGATTTTATTGAAATCTTGACTGGACTGCCCCAGGTTAACTAAACTTTGAACGATCTGTTGAAACCTTGACTGGACTGCCCCAGGTTAATCGGATGGTGTCTTGTCATGCCCCTTATTGATAGGAGACTTGTAATGGAAGTGTCGTCCTTTTGAAGTGATTTTGACTCACTGGGAGAGTTTTCGTTCCTCCGAACATTCGCTGCATGAATTTCTTCGCTGTCAAACAAATAGCCAAATGCAAACAGTGATATTCAAACAATGCAAAGTTTATGTTTGTCTCGAAGTTTTGAACAATGCGTTTTTTAGCAGAAAACTTTTTATAAGACAAATCAACACAAGATTGAGAGCAAAGCCTTACAGGAGTCAGGATACCTTTTGTAACAGTATGCTTTCGAACTAACCCATGCTTTAATTAGGACTTTTGAAGGGTTGTAACGTGTCCTGGTTCACGGTTTAAGAAACAAAGGATAAAGGCTCAAAGTGTATTTGTACCCGCCCGCTCTTCGTGATGTTCTTCAACCCTAAGCTCAGTTAATTGTGCATCGCACTCTATTCGAGTTTGGAAGGACTTTTGGGTGATGGTTCACCAGTTGAGTTTGGGAGACAGTCATCATCTCCTTTTTCTTTTGCAACATTTTTCATGTTGTTGAGGATTTGTAATGACCTCACTATTTTGATTTTGATTTGTTATCCCTAACTTTTGCCTGACTGTTCCTGTTTTCGAGATTATAGTCAGCGGGATGCCCCATCTTTCTTAAGCCTCCTTCACAGGTTTTGGCTTGGTGGGCTTTTCTCTTTTGAGAGATTGACTGCCTAGGTGATAGGGAACCATCACTGTCTTTTGATTCCAATGGAATGTCTCTTTTTTTTGACGTTGTTCGTTGTGTTACGAACTACGAGTTTGCGACTTCAATGCGCATCTTCTTTTGAATTAACTGAGATACTACCCGACCCCAGGTTTATATCAAAGGTTTTGATTGTTTAGAACAAAAAACTCCTACTTCTTTGGCTCGAAGGGGTTGACTAGGGATTATCTTCCTTATAACTCCAGTGTTTGGGAATTGAAAGAAATTCCTGTACATCATCAGCAAGGTCTGTTCAAAAGCATACTGTATGAGATTATGGTATTGTTTCGTCATCCTCCCTCTAAAGGCTTGCAGCTTTTTATCAAGAGTTAAATATCATGGAGAAAGCATAAGAATAGTGAAAGCGAATGGATGAATTCAAGACAAACATATGCAATGCATTAATGAAACAAAGTTTAACATCAACAGATAATTGTTTGAATAACAAAAGAAATTACATTTTTGAAAATTCAAATGAAGCAAAAGTCTTTCAGCCTTGAGCTTTGTCACTTCAGGTGGAGAACTCCTTAACGGAAGATTTTCATCTCACCGTCTGGCATGAACATCAACACTCCAATGTCAATTAGATCTTGAATCTTGTTCTTCAAGGCCCAACAGTCGTCGGTGTCGTGTCCCGGGCTGTAGGAGTGGTAAACACAAAATGCGTCGGGATGATAGTTAGGAGCGGAGGTATTTGGATTCCGGATAGGATCCCTTAAAGCAGTCAGATTGACCTCCAACAAACTCTCTAGAATCAGAGATGGCGGTATGTCAGTCTTCGTGAACTGTCTTCCCGACGTATTTTGATTACGCCGATTACCCCATTGACGCTGGCGAGATTGTTGTTGGGTTTGTGACCCTGAAGCAAGAATATGAGCCTTCCCCTTGTCTTCTTGTCTGGAGGGGGGTTGAGTGGTGACTTGCTCTTCAACCTCAGATGTCTGCCCCAGTTGGTTGCTCCAAAGCAGTTGGTTGACGAGAACTCTGAGTTCCTCTTGTCTTTGAGACAAGTCTTAGATGAGAGCCATCTGGCCCACTAGCTGCCCCATCACTTGGATCCTCAATGTTGCCAAATCAAACTCCAGTGCTTCCAACTGATCGCTCCTGGCATTGTTTGAAGTCTCCTGGACCAAGCCCTTTGTGAGGAGAGCTTTCATTTCTTCTTGTCCCAGAGACAAGTTCAAGAACATTTCCTGCAGCTGAGCAGTCTGGTCCTGGATATCTTTGACAGTTCTCTCTAGAGCCATCTCTTACTGAAATAAACAGTAGGAGAGTAAGGGAACCTGAAAAGGAAAGAATTGTCAAGATGCAATGCATGATATGTGGATGCATGCTTTCAAGGATCTCATGGGGTAAACACAAGAGAATGTTAGAGGTTGAACTTCGATCTTTGACTGGAGACCTTTGCACCGGTGGATGTCTTTCCACAAGAAGTAAGCTCACCATGTCAAGTGGGTCATAGCCCCTGATTCAAGTTGTTGCACTTGATCTTTGATTGGAGAACTTTGCACTGGTGGATGTCTTTCCACGAGAATCAAGCTCACCATGTCAAGTGGGTCATAGCCCCTGATTCAAGTTGTTGCACTTGATCTTTGATGGCATTTGTTTAGAGGAGAGACCTCTTGCCCTTTGGTAGACGTCTGGTTTAACGTAACCCTGCATCAAAAGAACCCTCGAGATCTTTGAAATGGTTATTGAAAATGCTATGGTATGATGTCATGATGTTATGTACATGCATGCGAAAGCAAGTAAGTCTATATACAGGTAATCATATTCACACAAAACAAACAAGTCCTTATGTTTAGGCTTGCATGGGGTTGCAGGTAAGTACCCTCTTGAAGTTAGTTGGCTCATCCTGTCCTAGAATAGAAATCGGGTTCTAAGGAGCTCAATATCATTGGATTGTTTTCTGTGTTCATTGTTTTGGTTTAGCCACTAACTGGCGACCAAAATATTCCAAGAAAACAACCCTCAATGAGTGTAGTATCGAGTATCTACCAACTTCAGACTGCACCAAAGTCGGTCATCTCGCTACCCCTAAAAAGGCTAAGATGGTCAATTAAGGTTCTAAGAGTTCGTTAGTGCTTCGCGACATCACTCAGCGGCCCCGTACTCTCCTTGATTGAACTCAAGGGTTACCGGGTACTCACAAATATGTCACACTAACATAGCTTACTGCTTCAACCGTGTCGATATACCCCGCACAGTTCCCTCATAGTTTTTTTTGCTATTTACCTAAAAAGGTGCCCCAAATCCGGGTGTAGGATTTTCAACAATCCCAAACAAGGACCCAAAAAGTAAAGCAATCAAAGCAAGTATGTAAAGGTGATCTAAACCCTAAGGTAACCCCACTTTTAAATTCTCCCCAGCAGAGTCGCCAGTTCTGTGATACAGTGGGAGAACTGAATTGAGGTTTTGCGTTTGTTTTCGCACTTGTTCGGTTTAGCAAGAGTCGCCACCGACTTTTTATTTTATCCTAAGGAAAGGTTAAAAAAGCACAGGAAAAATCTTTTGAGATGTTTCGTGGGTTCGGGGGGTAGATTATGAAAAGGGAAGGTATTAGCACCCTTTTCATCCATGGTTATCCATGGGCTCTTAGTTACTTGTTTTAGATCACTTGTCTTTGATTTTCAATTGCTTGAAATTGTGGTGTGTGTGTGTGTGTGTGTGTGTGTTTTGAAAATGTTTTTGAAGAAGATGCCTTGTCTCGGCAACCGTTGTAACAATTCTTTACTCGAATGTTTTACAAAGGTGTGTATCTTTTCGAAAAGATGTTTCAAATGTTTTTGGAAGTTTGTTTTGAAAGTGTTTGTGGAGTGTGGTTTTGAAAAGTAGGCAAGTGTTTTTGCAAGTTGATCAAGTAACTAAGAGTTTTGTCTACCCCTAAATTTACTCAAAGGTTTTTCTCATGTTTTAACCCTTTTTAACAATTTTGTTCCATCATTGTATTTGGTGGACAATCTTGCGTTTAGGATGTTTGACGGGACAGGCGCGGGTCATCGTATGGACCATGAATGCAATGGTGCCAAGTTTCTTTGGCGATTTGCTTGAAGGGGACTATGATCATTTTGATAGGCAACTTTCGAAAGCGTCATCGAGGGACTTATGATCATTTGAATTGTTTTGCCAAAGAAACTTGACGTGCAAGCATGGCCCATTTTGGAAGGCAACAAGCGGGATTACCCTAGGGGTGCAAGTGTGATTGTGTATTGATTTCATGTATTTGTCTTATATTAGGTTATCTAGCGTTTGATTTTATGTGCATGTAAACCCTAGGTCTAACCATGGTATATTTGAAAGCGGTAAATTGCGGGAATTTAAAGTCTACGCTATTACAAATAAGTATCCGGGAGTGGGGGTACAGATTTACAAATGGGGATGAGACTTTAAGGAGAGTAGTGTCCAAATAATTACAACCAAATCGAATTGCGATCAAAATGTAATATGTATCAAATGTACAAGATAAGCAAAATGTAAACGTATCAATGTATTTGTGTATTGTAAATGTGTAAATGTATGTGTAAATGTATGAGGTTTATTTACAAGTTGAGATGTGAACTTAATGAGGAAATTAAGTATTGCTTATTTATTTAATTTTGTATTCCCGTATTTTTGTCTTTATGTACAAAACAAAATATTTTAAGAAAAGAATGTTTTAAGTTTAATTATATCTTAGGTATTTTATTTTTAGTATTAATGTACAAATAAAATATTTTAAGAAAAGAAAAATAAATGTTTTAAGTTTTATGTGTTAATGGATTATACACAAAGGTTTTAACGAAAATGAAAGTTTTAAGAAAAGAATTAATTTTATGTATTTCTATTTAATATTCTTATATGAAAAAAACTAATGTATTATTAAAAAAAAAGAGTTATGTTAAAAAGAAAATAAACAAAAGTTTTAGTTTGTATAAAGTAAAAAAAAATGAAAAGAAGAAATGAATGGGCTTGGGAGCGTCTTATGGTCCAAGACAGAATTGGCTTGTTTAGGAATGAGGGGGTGCGCTTGTTAGTTTGACAACGGGCTTAAGCGTTTCAGAAAGGGCAAGGCCCAAAGCAAGTTGACAAATGTTTGGCCAAGGGTTTCAATGTTTGTGTTCATTTGGAACGGGTTAGGGTTTGTGATACAAAGAGGCGCCGTTCACCTCCTCACTTCCGTTCATCTTCTCAAAACATGCTTAGCTACTGACACCTTCTTCATTCCTAGCCACCAGACGCCATTGTTCGTCCTCTTCCCTCCATGGTTGGGCAACGCGGAAAACGAGAGAAAAAGTAACGATTTCGTTCCCTTCCTTTTAGGGTTTTATGTTTTATAATTTTGCATGTATTGCTTCTTCATGTGCTGATTTTAAATGTTTGTTATTTTGTTTTCTGTTTGAGGATCATGAAAGGGAAGAAAAGAAGTTAAACTACCTTCGATCTTGGAGACGGAGGAGGATGAATCGGAGGCGTCGAGGATGGCGGAGGGCGGAGGAAGCGGTGATGATGCACGCTTTGCTTGGAACCCTGGTACTTTTGTATTCGTTTTTCTTGGTTTGATGATGAAGGTACTGAGAACCCTAGCTTTGACACTTCTTTCTCTCTTCTGCTGTTAGCCCTTCTGAGTTTCCTTCAATGATGATTTATTTGCCTATGATGAAAGTTTTCTGAGGCTTTGGTTGCCCTACTCTGTATTGCCTTGAATGCTTCTTTATCTTCTTCTTCTTGTTGCTTCGTATGCTAGCTTGATGCCTTGATGCCTTGTATGCTTGCCCTGTGATGAGGCTTCCTCTGAGGGCCTCTTTGCCTTGTATGCTTGCTTGATATGCTGAGATATTTGTTGATGTTGGTTATGGCCTTGTGTGCTTGCCCTGTGATGAGGCTTCCTCTGAGGGCCTTGGTTGCTTCAGTTAGGGGCTTGGCTTTTTGACAGGTTAAAGGCTTTTGTTTGAAAGGCCTCTTGATGTTTTGAACTGGTTTTTGGTTTAGAAACACAGGTTTAGGTTTGTGTTGGTTTTTGGAGAGGCTTTGAGTATGCTTACAGGCCTGTGTTGAAAAGCTTCTGGTTTTATTTTTGAGGTTTGATAGTTCAGGTTTTGATGTTATTTGATGGTTAAGGCTTGTATGGTTTAGGTTTCAAGCTGGACAATTTGTGTTGTTTGAGGTTGGGACTTGGTTGTTTGATGTTCTGGTTTTACAGGTTGTTTGCATCAGGTAGGGTTTTTGGTGATGCTGAGGCTTATGATTCTTGACAGGTTTTGTATATTTGCAATGTGAACTGATTTGTTTATGTTGTTTCTGCCTCCCTCTACTGTGTTATCTCAGTTTGTTTTATATCTTTTTTGTCCTTTCCAGCCTAAACCTGTAAGCCTATCTTCTCTCTCTCTCTCTCTCTTCTCTCTCTCTCTCTCTCTCTCTCTCTTCTCTCTCTTCTCTCTCTCTCTCTCTCTCTCTCTCTCTTCTCTCTCTCTCTCTTCTCTCTCTATCTCTCGATTTTAAGCATTTTAATATTGCTTAGATCTGTCTTTAGTTCTGAAAAGGTAGCTGGCTTTTTGGAAAGTGATGACTTGACATGTTGCTTGCAATGCTATTACTCTGCATACTTTACTCTTCTTCCGAATTTTATGCTTCCTTGACAGCCTTTTTGATAGCCTTTTTGTCTTTGAACTTTGATATCTTCCGGACAGCTTTGGACAGTTAGTTGCTTTGACAACTTTTGACTTGGTTTATGCCATTCAGTTTGGTTTGCCTTTGGATTTTGTTTGGCATTTATGAACTATGCAACTTTGACCATTTTTGAAAGTGTGCAATATTAAAACTTGTGCATTTCATATTTCATTGCAAGCTTATTATCCCTCTCTGTGAAGCCGGAGAAATTCGAGATTTGCAGAGAGGGCGAACTGATTCCGGCCAGCTGCCTTTAATGATGAACCCAATTTCTTATCTGTCTGTCTTTTTTTTAATTTTATCTGCTTTTGACTTCTTCTTTCTTTTCTTTGTTTTATAGATAAACATCAAATGGAGCAAAGAGGAGGAGCAGTAGGAGATGAAGACTTAGGAATTTCTTAGGATAGTTTCAATTTAATTATTGTAACATTATTATATAAACAATGATGTAAATAAATTACCGTTGTTCAAATAATAGATGTAACAAACCATTAAAGGTGAATAAAAATCTTTTTGATCAATTAATTCTTTTTATTTCCTTTCAATTGTTTAAATTAATTATTTGAAGTTATTAAATTAAACAATTGGAAATAAATCCAGTTTATTCTGACTTTAGAAAAAGAAATAATAATAAAACGTATGCGCTTCAAATATCCATGCACAATCAATCAAACCAAGATCAGATATTTACCTTTTTACTGATCAAACAAACACTGTAGATTCTCAATTTAAGTACCTCAGCTTTCATCTTATCTCCAATCAAGCCTTAGCCTTTACTGATACACAAAACACTACAATTCTTGATTCAAATGCCTCAATCCAAATCTCAGAGTAAACTGAAAGGAACTGTAAAATTAATCTTTCTGAGAAACACGCACAAACCCTAATTCTTGATTAAATGTCAAAGAAGCGCTCGCCTGATTAAAACCTGAGCCAAACTCAAACAAAACCTAGCAATTTGCTTGAATTGTTCCAGAGCCATGAAAACCCTAATTTTGTCTGACTGACGAGAAAAGTCTGTTTGACCGATT